>CM024605.1:19157373-20646881 GCA_014182555.1 Eucalyptus erythrocorys | reverse complement strand
AATTGATGATCTTGTCACCAAAGACCTTAGAGAGCCATATCGAATGCTGACGAGGTATATCATGTTGGTTTGATCAGTCTTTTTCATTTTTTTTTTTTCCTAATTTCTCCTTTTTTTGGTATCATATGTCACCAGTCTAGTCTTTGTTAAATTGAATGGAGTCAGATTACAGCTAATATAAAAGTTCTTTAACAAATATGCAACTTCTCAACATGGCTTTTTCTGGTTTTCTCATTGAACACAGATTTTTACTGACACTGGAGTTTCATTCTCATTGTTTACTAACCTGTTGATGCATAGAATTGGGAAATTCATTAGCAAGAACTGAAATTCTCTTTTTATTCTTGAAAAGTAATGCTGAGTGTATGCAACTCTTGCATGTCTAGGAGATAATATCTTTCTCTCGCACCCAATGCATTACATCTCTGCTTCAGGTATCTAATTTCAATTACAGGCATGTTAAATGTGCTGGAGTAAAATTACAATTATTTATTGATGAGTCTGTACATTACTTAGAGCTGGAAACTTTCCATTCAACCTGCATATGTAGTCCTTGTATATATTAATTACCGTGTCCAATTTTTCTACAGTTCACACAATAGATTTGGTAATGAGTTTCTTGACAGGATTATATCCCCCAATTTTTGTTCTTATTTTAATTTCTATGTTTTCTCCATTTAGCCGTTCAGAACACCGGTTGCTTCTTCGAGCAGATAATGCTGATAGTCGTCTTACTCCTTTGGGACGGGAGATAGGGTTAATAGATGATAGACGCTGGAAACTTCACCAAGAGAAGCAAGCCTCTAATTTCAGAGGAAAAAGAGCGGCTTAAAAGTGTCAGGATATCAGGTACGTGTTTTCCCAAGGGCAGTATCTGTCTGTATCTCAGTATTAACAAAGGACTTAAGGATTCTACTACTTTTCCTTTAACAGTGGAGCATTTTAATGCTTTTATTTTGGAGAGGGATGAATGTAAATGTTGTAGAAAATTGGGCCTTTTTTTCTTAAATATTTTCCTTTCACTTATGAAAAACACAAATTTTTCCCAAATTCCTATACCCCTCCCACCGCCTTCCCAAATCAAAGCATAACTAACGTAGGAAAGGATACTGTTGCAAATTAACTCTTGTAAAAGCCCTCTTCTGACATTTTGTCTTTTTTTTGACAAAGGACAGGGACCTGTCTGATTCAATGATGCGCTATCATTGGCCATTGCACGTTGCAAAAATTGCGTTCTGAAAGTGACAACTAAATGGGAAAACTCTAACTTTGGCCATATTTTTGCAACTTCCATTATGATGGTTAACACCGTGACCATGAAAATTGCTTTGCTTGTTTCTTTGATGCTATGTATGAGAATTTGGGAAAATGGAAGTGAAGAAAATTTCAGAGGATAGTTTTGAAAAATTTTAAATTCTTGCAAGTAGAGAGGAGGGAAAATTTAAACTAGTGGGCGTTTTCTCCCTCCTAGCTTCCAAACCTAGCCTAAAGAAGTAAGATATGAACTAAGCGTTGCTTACTTAGACCCTGCTGATTTGCTTCATGGGCATGTGTGTAGAATCTGCTGTGTATATGAATTCATGGATGGATTGCATGCAAAAAGGTGCGCTCAAGCTATTTGTGGAGACTATAGAATGGGTCAGGAAAAATGCATACCATGTAGGCACTGATTATGATTTTAATCAGGAAGCTGGTATTCTGTAAGTGTGATGGTCTTCATAGTGTGTAACTAGTTTCTTAGTGCTATGTCCTGTATCACTATTTAGATTTGGCTTCTAGTATCATAGTGTATCCCCATCTCTACATTTTGAACGTTTACAAGTTCATGAGTTTGTGGATTCATAGTCAAAATGTAATAGATGACTTTGTTTTCCCCTTCTAATTCTTACTTCCCAGGAGGAGATTTGGCAGCTGATGTTACCCGCTTGTCTAATCAGCCTGTGAAGGATTTTTCAAGTCTCGAGAGTCTTCTCAAGAAGCCACACATACAATACAAAGTCCTCGACATGCATGGTTTGGCAATAAAAAACTTTCTAGAATGGAGAAAGAATGTGTCGAGATTGATACCAAATATGAGGATTCATTTTGCGCCAAAAAAAGTCAACTCCAGCAGGTGGATAACCCTTGATATCTTTTTTTTGGGACCCTAGTCGTTTCAATAGTTTTAGTTTATAGTCCATCTTTCCCCCTAGACCCGCTCTGGCATGCTCCCTCACACACCACCAACACGCCCCAACCCCAACCTCACACATTCATTTGGCTTGCAGATGGTTCATCAACAACATAGACCACTTCCTGATGACTTGGATTACTATGCTATGACTACTTTGTCTCTTGAAGCAAGGGAGAAACTCTCGAAGGTCCAATTTTCTTTACTTTATTATTTCAATTGACATCTTTGTGCATTATTAACTGGGGCATATCATTGACATTGTACACTCGGAGGTTTAGTATTATACCAATTTATCTGTTGATGGAAGAAATGTGTGCATGCAATAGTATATGCTGTTCAGGTGGGCCAGTGATACCCATGCATCCATGCAAGAACACATTCAGTTTCTGGTTAGATTAACAATGCATTAGAATTGATGAACTAGTCAGTTAGACTTGCTGTGCATTGTGATTTCAGACTAGCAACCCGTGCTCTTTTGGCTCATTCTCTGTGGGGTTCTTTCCTTTTGTCTCTTGAAATTTCCTTTATTGTATGTTAAATTAGTTCCAAGAGCTTTCTTTGTGCTGCATCCATGAGCTATTGCAGTTTGAGTAACATATGTACCAAATTGCTGTCACATAAAATTAGGATAAAGAATCTTGAATAAATACAGTCAAACAATTCGTTTGACATATCAGAATTGGGAACGAGAGTGAACAGTTCTAAGGTGGTAGGATATCAAGTCCATCCTGGAACTACCCTATCAGGAGACTATCAATTGCTGGGGTCTGAAACCTGTCATTTCACTTTATATGAACTCTTAGCAACTCGAAACTTTCTGGTTCTTCTGGTTTCAGGATACCATATGTCATTTCCAAGTTTGCTTAAAGAAATGATAATGCATCGAACAATAAGTTATTTTTTCCTTATATCAATTCTTATCCTGGCAGGTAAAGCCACAGAATATTGGACAAGCAAGCAGAGTTGGTGGAGTAAGCCCAGCTGATATTACTGCTCTTCTAATTATACTTGAATCAAACCGGAGGAGTATTCAGGAACAGAGGAGACAGCAGTTGCTGACTTGTGTCATGGAAGATAACGGGCAGGCGAACTCTAAAGCTTCTATAGCATAAGCTATTAGCTTCTGATGATGTTAAGGAGCAGGTGCCTGAGGACCAAGTCTTTGATGCAAGGCTGTCTAAAACTAAGCTTTCTGTCCATCTGCTTTGCCTGGGCGCAACTTGAGCAAACAAGGTATTGGGAAACAGATGGGGCATGTGATGCCCATAGTCCTTATATCCTCTCAGAACATCGGACAGTTTCTCAGATGCACAAGATCTGGCAATATATCTGGAATACTTTGGAGAATCTATTTTCAGCTGCCCGCATCTGAAGTTGCGCTGCTATCTGCAAAATAGAAGACATTCGAGAATGATGATAAAATACGGCCATATCACAGCAATTTTGACAATGTTGAGGTGCCTTATTACTCTCTTTCCGTTATCATAGTCTTCCCTCATGATCATAGAATTTTTAATCAGACAATTGAGGGTTTGTTTATGATTGAGTCCTGGTGTATTGCAATGCTATTATTCTGGCGCAGCCAATACTCATGTCCTTTCTAAGTTGCCAAGTCAAAGTGCTCCAGTACATTGGTTATTGCGGTTGCTATGAATTGATAATTTGATGATTGAATTTGGAAAAAGGAAGATGGAGATATTCGGAGGGAGTTGCAAGTACCTGCAGACATTGAATGCATTGAATCTCAAGGTTGGAGTACGTGTCATCTTGATATGAAACTAACGGAAAATATAGCAGAAGATTTGGCCCCCTTTCCCAGGGTTTCGAATCCCTACCTTCTCGGGAGGTTGGAATGAGGATGATTTAGTATTAGGTGTGAGTTTCAACTCTCACGCCCTATAAAGAAGTAGAGCAAAAGTCTGAGAATGAAAGTCAAGGTAAGAGTAGAGTAGGGCCAACCAAAAGAAAGAAAAAGAACTCCAATTTCCTTTATTGAATTTTTCACTTATTTTCCTTTGAATTTCCTTTTCTTTTAGGTGAATATGCAGCGGCACATTCAATGTAAATTAACTTGATAGTTAGCGTTATTGAACAGAGAATCACCCCTTTTCGTTCTTCACTGCTGAATAGTTCTCAATGGAATCACCTGAATCATTTTTTTTTTTTTTTCATTCTCACCTCTGAGCTTCATCCTCGACAGAGCAACTGGAATCATTGTTTTTCTTTCTTTGCTGCTGAAAATTGTCCTCAATGAGACCACCTTCATTCGTACCACTGTGTGCGCCCCTCGAACATGTTCAATCCAATATGATCCCTCAGTTTTGAGGGGCAAGGTGGGGTCCAATGAGAATAGTTTAGTGAAGCAATCAAACGATTCATTGTCTCAAAAGTGTGGTGTGATATGTTGCAAGCCGGAGGCGTTGATGAGGTTGTTTGGTTGCCGGAGACAGTGTAGTTGGAGGGGCAGTTCAGTGGTAAGTGGTGGCTGTGGTGTTGGAAGCTTAATGAGAGGTGGTTATGGCGGCGAAGGACCGCCTAAATGAGTGTTGAAGGAGAAGAAAAAGGGGAAAAAGGGAAGAATGGTAACAGGAGTGGTTGACGGCCAAGAGAAAGTTGGTGAAAAGAGGGGGAGAGTCCTGAGGTTGGAGATGAGGCCTAGATGTGATGTGCGTTCGTGTATGATTTTCTTAGCCTGTAGTCTTCCCACCCAAAGCATGGGTGCTGGAATCCCAGACTCCCCACCAACTTATTTAAGAGAAATTATAGGTCAATTGGATTCGATGAAAACTCATGGTTTTTTCCAATCACCTATGAGCCTCCTAGAAAGGACAAATCTTAGCTGCACCAGATGCATGTGAGTCCACCTCGCATGCACTATTTGATGAGGTGAGGCACGCGAGATTCATCTGATCGAATGGTGAATGTGAGCTTTCCCTAGAATGGAGGTCCAGCGTCCTCACAAAGCTCTAAAATTGTTACCAAAGTTCTATCAAAAGTTTCCTAATATTTGCATTGATCGAACAGTTTCTCTAACTACGTAGATACTAGAAACACAACCGAAAAGATCTCTTCGTTCTTTTTCCCGGCAGCTATTACAAGAGGGTATTGGAAGAGGATAAGCTAGTATATAAGGTCAGGAAGTGGCAGAAAGCCATCAGAAGGAGAAAAAGCCCATGCACGAACCGGTCAGGATGAAGCCAAGGCGACTAATAAGTGCTTAGAGGCTGCTTGTGTCTCGCATTTGCGGGTGTTCCTGAATGTTTCAATAGACAATATGAGGATTGTACACTTACATACATCTCTATATAAGTCTGTGTTAGTTTGGTTAAGAAAATTGATAGATTGTATATCCACTATTAAATCGATCATGAAATATCTAAGGTTGTAAGACCGGGGCTCATGTATATATAGAGCTATATACTTCAAACATTCACTCGTTTGGATCATCAATACTCCCAAAAGTAATAAAAAACATAATAGCATGGTAAAAGTAATAACACAATAACGCACAAGATTGACACATTCATAGATAACAATGAATAATGAATTACTTCTTGTCGGCGGTCAGCTGTTCATCTTGGTTGTCTTAGACAAAAATGATCTGTCTTGTCTCCCTATCATAACAAGGCTGTTGATTCAAGTGGTGTTCCGAAATGCATATGTTTGGAAAATTATAATAACCCACAAGAAACAATTACACCAGTCTAAGCTCCAATTCGCCCCTAAAATATTTTCCTTTCTCTAGCCGCATGCTTTTCAAGAACACAATCAGCTCTCACGTCCTGTTACAGAAAACATCATTGCCAAGTAATCAAATGTCGTTTTTAGGCAAAGATGAGAAAACATTCCCAAGACAGCCTGAGGATTGATGAGCAATTTCCCTCTCCCAAAATGGAGCACTCATTAGTCGATCCTAACTCGAGAGCATTTCATTTAACTTTTCGCTGAACGCAGATCTACTGGGGACCTTGTTTAGTAGCTGAAGGTGTTGTTCCACCCGATGAAGAGCCCTTCTCAACTGATGCAACAGAAGATTGCTGACCTTTTTGCACCGATGAAATGGGGCTGGCTGATTCTTCAGCTTCAACAAGCTTGCGAAGTCTTTCTTGAAGGACTCGAACTCTGTCCTCAGTTCTCCGAAGCTTTCTCCACCTATAACTTGTCCAAAGAGCGAATCCTCCATAAACTAGAATATATGAAGCCCAGACGTAAGGGTATGTTTCTGCATTCTCTTTTATCTTCCGATACTGTTCTTCCACCATTTCTTTCAAGCCAATGGCCGAGGGGCTAGAAGATTGCTTATCTTCATTTTGCTCAGTTGTCATTTTTTCCCCTGCCAGATTTCAGTGTCAAAAATGGAAAATTGTCAAATGATATGCAAGCGCTGGTAATTCTAGGGTCATATTCTACAGACATCTGCAGACAAACTAATAATTACCCAAAGATTGATTCTGCAGCTATCATGAACAACAGAAAAGACAGCAGAAAGAAGTTTCCATCTCATTTGTTTTCCTATTATCTCTGTCACAAACAAGAATTACAAGCTTCACATAATACTCCCTGTGGAATAACCTATTCGACATAAACAAGCCGAAGCAAAATGGGTTCAAGAAAAGACAAGACATGGCAACAATGGCAAAGAAATCAATTTTTTCACCTTCCTTGATATTGGATTGTGAACAGGTAACAAACCAGAACGAATCAAAAGAGCAAACAGCCAGAGAGATTCAAAACCAGACTTTCATAGTATAAAGAGGAATTCACAATGCTCACACACACCCGAGCAACCATTCAGTTTAAACAGTCACTCGAGAAAATCAAGATCCTCACGGACCTACTTCATTTGGGCGATTCTGCTAATTAAGATGCTAGACTTCTACCAGTCCAAAGCAGGGAACAACATATGAAACCTTGGAAGATTAGCCAACCACTAAATTCAGCAGAAAAATCAACTAGAAAAGGGATCAAATTCAGCAATACAGATCATATCATGGGGTAAGTAAAACTAATTAGCCGGCGGCTCACGACGAAAGCATGTAATTCTCCAAAGAGACAGTATCCATTCCTTAAATTTGATTCACAAGAAGAGACGTCAGCAAATACCCATTTCTCAAAAAGCATTGCAATTCACGAACACAAAAGATGGGTGATCAACAAATTCGAAACGACAAAACTCACGAAGCATAAACCCTAAACCCTCCCAGCTAAACATTCTTCAAGAATAACAGAAAGAAAGACAACATACGTGAACAGCCTCAGAGCAGTCGCCGAACCCACCTGCCCAAATGAGCACGTACACAGGGAGAGAGATTCAGACACGGGCGGCGGCACTCCCACTCACGCACCCGAGAGAGAGAGAGAGAGAGAACGCGCCGGCAACGAGGGGGCGAGGACCTTCGCAGCAAGGTGGCGGCGGCGAATGACCCACGAGTTCGCCGGACGACTGACGACTACCCAGATGGGCGCGGGGAGCTAAGGTGGGCGGGGGAGCCGAGCTGTGCCGAGAGGGAGAGAGTTCGACGACGAAGAACGGAGCAGGCATTTGCCATTGTTGGGTTGGGCGACTGTAGAGGCCCACCAGATCAAGACGCTTCAAGACAACACAGAGTTTTTCGCTTGCGGGCTCTCGGGAGAGGCCCCTTCTCTTTCATTTTGGAGGAGATGCAGGCTCTGCTCTCTCTCTCTCTCTCTCTGCTTTACTTTCTCAATGCGAATAATATTCATCAACTTTTCCCTCATGAATTCGAATTTCAAGAGATTTGAGAGTAGCAATGCCCTGATTAATTTGCATCTTTGGGTGTTCTTGATCTCTCTATTAGTACAATGCTTTTGTAACGTAGACATATCCAAGCCCATGATTTAAAAAAAATGAAGGGGAAAAGAACTTTCGTTTCCTAAACACTTAACTCGGTGAACTTAATGAAAAATATTTCATACCTTTGAAATACCGAATTATACGTGTGAAAAAATATGATGTATTGAACTCAGTAGAAATACTTTGTACTCAATTATGAATTTATTGAATGGCTTTTTCTTTAATTATAACATGTTAAAAATCATTTACATACCCGAAATATGGTTCCTTTTAATTTCATATTATTTTCATAAATAAATGCAATGCACTAGTGATTTCTCAATGAAAAGTATAGATTAGTAACGAAATTCACTTATTTGATAAGACTCTTTTATTGGATTACATAATTCAAATAGCCCTATTTATAATATGTAGGCTTCACTTGCTTACTATACAATTGATGTAAAATTATAGTAACGTCATTTTACGATTCCAATATAGCTTGCCGAACTCTTTAAACGTACTTTTAACAAGAAATCATGATATAAACCAAGGTTCGTATCCCAAATTATATAATAACCTTCTCATATATTACTAAAACAGATCTTGATCGACTGATGTATAAGATACTTTGAATCTTCAGAAGATTGATTTGAGATAAAGCGGTGGCCTCGAGCTCTCCGGACAAGGCTCTTAAGCTTTTGTCAAAACAGAGAACTCTCGGCGGATCTTGAGGAGCAAGATAGCGTCACCTCTCTATTTCATCTTATACAAACGAAGCAAGAAGAAAAGATCAGCCTCCGTTATTTGCCCTTAGTGGACAGTTTGTTTTCCTATGCTGAGCAAGACTAAATAAACTGTCTACCCAGTTACAGAGTAATAAACAGGAAAGAAGGGTGATATTCAAACTGCTAGTATGCCATGTTTGGCTTAGATAAGTCGTAGGCTATCTTCGCTTTGCAGGCATTTATTGGATATGCCCATGTGCTCATAAGTGCATCCTCATGTGACATATCGAAAGAAGGGCCCCAACAGATTCAAAGGAGGAGACCACGTTGCTTTTGCAGCCGGCAACAGAGACAACAGCAGAAGGGTCACTCCTCCCAACAGTGCACCAAACTGCCACCCGGGCAACGGATGCTGCAGATATATAACCCACAAATTAGCGTTGTTTAGTGATTCAAGGAATGGTGGCATCGATATCATGAGTGCCTGATGCTACATAGAATGAGCCATCTGGCAATGACAATATCTCGAGGGAGAAGACTCTGCAGCAGACAAAAGAGTGAATTCGGGTGAAATCATTTTCATTTCCTTTTATGTGGATCTGTCAGATAGTTTCAAAAACAAAGCAGCCAAATATCTGAAAAGTACATTAATGATTACACATGAACTTCACAGAAACTACAATGAAAACTGTACCATGGGTGCATTTGGTAATGTAGTTAAGCAGCAGAGAATTGTAATGTTTAGTCATGCACAATGCCAATCTAGGGCATAGACATCTCATGTACAAAGACAAGGTTAAGGAAAAAGAGAAGTCGTCAAAGACGACAACGACCACAATGACAACGAAGAGTTTGAGCATTCACCTAAGATTAGAATAACAATAATAAAGGTTACTAATGTAGCTTGCGAGGATAGTTGATGCACTTTTACAAAGAATTTGAGCATTCATCTAAGATTAGGGTCTCATTAGTCAGAATCAAAAACAATGGTTCAACAGCTTTTGCAATAATTGCACCTCATTATTTAACGAATTTTTAACAACTTGGCCATAATTGCACCTCATCCAAACTGGATGAAATGAGAGAGCTGAACTAAAATCCAAAACTGAGTTTATATTCTGAATAGCACTCCAAACAGACAACTAAACCAATTCGACTGATTTTCCACCTAAAACTTCCTCACACTTGCATTTACATGAAGTTGAACTCGTCGTGAGTAATTACTTAAGAGTCATTTAGAAAAAGCGAGTTCCATACCAATTGACCAATAAGGAACACCAAGTCCGATCATCACAAAAATGCAGTTCAAGGAATGACCCAAGGCAGCAGAATCAACAGAACTGTATCAATGAGTTCTTCATGAACATGAAACCATGACCTAAGAATGCATGACAAGAATTAGACTGCAGAAGTTAGATTCATTCCAAGTACTAGTGCTCTAAGAAAAGACAGAGATATGATGCATGAACAGACTGAATTTGTACCTCTTACGCAAGCTTATACAAGCAAAGAGCTTCAGGGCATCAAGGATGGAGTCCCCACGATTAATCTGCAAGTAGGCCAAATTTAATCATCTTGCCCACAAGTCGCAAAACTGATTTTCTGTGGCAGTGTTCATGGTAAACATCAAGCATTGGGTCACATATTAGTTAACATGAAGGTTGGACATCATAACACTTGATCGAAAGAAAATTTAGATTTCAGCAAGAAAGGAAGGACCCTTTTGCACAATCTATTAATGAACAGCACTACCTCATTGATATTCAGAATCCCTTCTCTACCATTTCACAGAAGAAGAAATGGCTCTTTGAAACATTGCCCTTTGCGCAATGTACTTTCAATATCGTGGTGGTACAAGCAACTTTTGTCAATTTCACATTTCCATCTTGATGAGACACTAGAAAACTACCAAAATCCCTTCAGTCACCAGATACTAAGTCCACTTACCCAAGTTCAATTATCAACCATCTTCATGATCTCAATGACAGTTAGGAGCATCCTCGAATGGCGGAACTCATTGGATAATGAGCCATGGCTTTCCCAAAGGATGTCAGTTTCCCATTACTGTCAAGTGCTTCAAGAGCCTTCAGGCTGCACTCTGCTTCAAGCAAGGCTGTTGCTTCAGGCTGTGTTGCAAATGGAAAATTTGCAACCTAAATAAGCAAAGAATACAAGCAATCAATATGAAGCCCGACACTAAATAATCAAAGACCCAATGGTGAGGTTAAAAAAAATGACCATCGTAGATGTAGCAGCTTAAGGAGCGTAGTCATGAATAAACAGTGTACTTAATAAACACATGCATAAAATAAAAAGGGGCATGCAGCAACACCTTGCAGAGGCAGTTTTATTTAGCGATGCTGCATGAGATAAAGGTCCTGCATGGACATTCACAATGCAGAGGTACAAATCATTGTACTTCATCATGAAAATCATATTATTATCTAGCAGAGCAGGATTGCGTAGGACCTACCTTATGGATAACCATAGATTTCATAAGAACGACAACCCCGTCAACAGGTATTTAGATATTTCAGCCAAGGAGAAGTCACAGAATATGTTTTAATGAGGACTGGAGAGAGTGGAGACAGCAGCAATGACCAGGACCAGTTCTTCCAGCTCTTCCAGCACAATGGGCAGCTGATACTTTACTTATCCATTGTATCTTATACGTCTTTATCCCATTGGAAAAGTTGTAGCTCTTCACCTTTTCTCTTCCAGTGTCAACTACATACATTATGCCAGGAATAGTTAAAGAGTACGTTCCCATAAAAGTAATAAATTGCACGTAAGCTCAAGAATGATCTAATCATGCCTACAAATCCATTCCAAAATGGCTGAAACAAATGTGATACAACCCACAATTAGAAACCTGTTCTCAACTATTCAATCTCAACAATACACCAAACAAACAAACTACAATTTAACCTATGTTCAGGTAAAACACAATTGCATCTTAAATGTACTATACAACTAGGCATGACGTCAACTCATACCTGATGTGGACATTCAATGGAAACATTGGAATGGAGCATATTCCACACAGATTAACCAATAAGACGAACCATGTCTTATCACCAGGGAGTGCAGTTGAAGAGTTCAATGAGGGCAACCAGCTCCATTTATAAATCAGTGTTCAGAATGCATAAAATCTGAGGGAATACCATGCTGTGAATATTAGACAAGCAGAAGTTAGATTCATTCCACGGTACTCAGTCACATATACAAGGATAAAAATGGTAAAGCAAGCATAAGAAAAATCCATTGCACTTTTTGAAGTTCTAGTGCTGTGATAAAGAAAAGATGATGCCAACAATCCAGTAGATTCATACCTGTTATGTCAATTTCTACATGGACACACAGCTTTCCTTCATGAGGGCATCAATACTTAAATCCTCATGCTTAATCTAGAAGCAAGCCAAATTTAATCATCTTGCCCAGAAGTTGGAAGTATGATTGAAGATCCCCACCCTCATGAAAAGCATTGAGCATTGCTTCACATATCTGATGATCTGGATATATGCCATCATATAACATCATGAGGAAAAAAACTTAACTTCAGTAAGTAAGGACCGTTTGCATAATCTATTAATTACAGCACTATAATCTCTAATTGATATTTCAAATCTCTTCTCCATCATTTGACCGAAGTAAAAAATTGCCATTTGAACATCACCCTTCGCACAATGTGCTTTGATGATGGTGGTATAAGCAACCTTTGTCAGGTTCACATTTCTGTCTTGAAGAGAAATAAGCAAGCTATCAGCATCTGTTAATTCACCATATACACAAAGTCCATTTATAAGTAGATTATAAGTAACTGGAGTGGGCACAAGGTCATGCACCAACATCTCAGTGTGCAACCGAAATGCATTTTCCAGGTTTCTTGCTTTGCAGAAGCTCTGAATAATGGTATTATAGGTGACTTGGTCAGGTCTTAAGCCCTTAGCATACATGTCATTGAGGATTTGCACAGCCTCTTGCAGCTTCCATTGCCTGCAAAGTCCTTTAATGATCACTGTGTACGTGACATGTGTTGGAACTACAGCTTTTGTTTCCATCTCATGAAACAATGCCAGCATGCTTTGCATATTACGTTCTTCACAAAAAGCATTCATAAGAATAGTATAAGTTATGGCACTAGGTATCAGTCCATATAACTTCATAGCATCCAACCACCACCTAGCCTCGTCAAGCTTTCTTTGTTTGCAGAATCCGTAAATAAGAGAGTTAAAAGTTACTGTACTAGGAGTGATTCCCTTTGTAACAATCTGTTTGTAGAGATCCACAGCTTCTCCAATTTTTCCACATTTTGCATACTGATCAATCATAATGTTATACCAAACAACACAATCTGTCAAACTGCTTCTGGTGAGAGCATCGAAATACATCCTAGCCTCTTTTATAGTCCTCCTTTGACACATTCCCAGCAGAATGGAAGTTTGTGTAAAGGAATTTGGAAAGATCCTCTTTGATATCATGTCCCGATAGACCATAATAGCTTTTTGAACTTCTCCTTGCTTGCAAAGCCAATGGATGAGGATAGAATATGTCACTACATCTGGTCGCATGCCAGTAGCTTCCATTTCATAGAGTAAGTTCAATGCTTCCACAACTCGACCACTTTTGCACAGGCTGCTGAGCAGTACTGTGTATGAGATGCAATTCAATGGCAAATTCAATGAAAGCATCTCCTCCCTAAGCCTTAAGCCTTCATCTATATTGCCCGCCTGGCAATGTCCGCATATAAGAATGGTGTACGTTACCTGATCAGGATGCAACCCTCTGAGCAGCATGTTCTTAAGGACGTTCCCTGCCCCACTCATTAGACCCAGGAGATGAAATCCTTTAGCAAGAATATTGAATGTCACAACATCAGGACCCAATCCATTCTTCTCCATATCATTTGCAAATTCTATTGCCTCTTCCATGGAACCTGCTACACATAAACCATGGATGAGGATATTGTAAGTGTATGTATCAGGTGGCAGTCCAAACTTGAGCATCGTACAAAAGAATGACTGAGCAACATCCAGAAAACCCAATTTACAAAACCTTGACATGAGGGTATTAAACGACACAACCGAGGGCCCAAATTCCATCTTATTAGTCTCCCAGAAGAATTTAACCGCATCTTGAAATCTCGACTGCCCACAAAGGCCATCCAAAATAATGGAATGAGTGTATTCACTGTGAGGGACGCCACTCACTTTGATCTCATTATATACATCCCACATGATATCAGTGTGCCTCAAGTTATGCAATAGACTATTATATGTCGTTGTAGAAGCTCGCAATCTCAAATCCTTCATCTTGGCAAGGACGAAGAGGGCGTCATGCACCATCCCGGCTCTTGAATAAGCAAAGGCAAGAACATCCCACACAACGCCACTCGAGTCCCAATCGTGGAAGCTACTCGACAAAACCTCACAAAGGGCAGGTGCGGAGCCAGAGCCTACACAGAATCAAAAGCAGCGACATGAGAAATCCTATAGACCTACAACTAGTTCAAGCTCCATAGGAAGCTAAACTTCAAACAAAACATCACCCAGAATCTGCAAAATCTCAAATTGGTTCCTCAGTCGGCACGAAACAGAAAAGGGCACTTGGTAGCCCATATATCTTGCCCAAAAACAAAACTTTCAAGAGCGTCGCCCGGCTCAGCAGAACCAAACAGAAACCCACAACATGAGAAAGCCCTTGTTACTCAAAATTTACCTTCTTCCTCCACCATTTGCTGAAGAACCCAACGCAACCGCCCCAGCTCCCACTTCCCAGCCAAGACATGCGAGACCAGCAACCAAGAGAACCTCGAATGCCGGAACCCGTACCCATTCCTCAAAACGTCGAAGAAAGCGACCGCCGAGTCCGGGCTCTCGGCCTGCAGAGCACCCACCACCCGGTCGACCTGGAACCCATTCAACTTCGACACTACGGCCCTGAAGCGAGGAGAAGCAAGGAAACCCTCCACTCCCGAACCCCTCAACCCAGCAATGACTTCACGAAAAGGGTCGTCGGGACTCGAGGCGGCGGGGACAGGGTCGTGGTCGCCGCCGCGGTCGAGCACGGCGGCGGCGGCGGCGGTGGCGGAGGGCTTGGCCGCCGAGAGCAAGGACGGCATGGAGCAGAGGATTGGAGAACTAGCGGGGAGGCGGAGGGGATTGCATCGGCGAACGCGGGCGAGCATGGAACTCTCGGAGCTTCGAAGGTATGCACAGAGGGGCTGCTGCTCTTGCTCGGCGAAGCTGGTAAGGTTTTTGTCTGGGTTTAAGAGCTGCGAGGGTGACGAAGAGCCAAAGAAAAGGGAAGGCAAATCAGAAATTTGAAAAGATTTTTCTTTCGAAAAATGATTGTATTATTTGAAACAATTAATTAATATGAAAAAGAATATTTTCATTCTTAATTTAGCGCATACCGCGTTGCCGGCGGATTGATCTACGCGTTCATTTAGAGTTGGTGGCGGTGATGCCTGACGAGCTTCACCAAACATCATTCGTTTTCCAGCAAAAAACAGGGAACACATAATTAAAAAAGCAAGAGAACGAATGATGCAACCGCGGAAGTGTTTTTCCCGGTAACTACCGTGACCGCCCTTCCGACACTGTATTAGAAATAAAAAAACGGATTTTTTTGTTTCTCAAACGACAGAAAATAATTTTTAAGCCTTAATTCTTTGGAGACTTAATTAACATTTTCATGAAAAAGAGAGTCGAATTTTCTCCGACAGCTTTAATTGCAATTACGATAAACGAAAATGAACGTCATCCAAATACTTGTCCTAAATAAGTAACGTGACCGCCTAGATTACTTCTTCCCCAAGCGACATATATGGGTTCCCCCGAAAATCAAACCGTGTCGGTCCTCCCTGCTGGAGGTAGCGCTCGCGTCTTTTCCTCTGTCTTCCTCTGCAACGGCTGTGCGGAAAGAGCTCTTTCTGACGGCAAGAAAACGACGAGGAAGACCAGACAGCGAGTGTATCTTGTTCCTTTCGCAATCCAGATGGGTTTCCATCACACCTTCTTGAAACCTTGTTGGCCGCTTCTTGCGCTAGGGTTCCTGTCGTTTCTTTTCTTGTCTTCCTCTGCTAGGCCTGAGCTGTGGGGGCACCTCCCCTCCATGATGTGTCCTGCTAATTTAACGGCGTCTCCCTCGTCCCCCGCACCCATAATTGTGGTGACGTCTCTAGTCGACTCGGAGGGGAACAAAATACCAAGTCCCGGGAACGTAGATGATCATAGGTTATTGGGTACTAAACAACAGCTTTTCTTTCAACACCCACTAAGGTATGCGGCTGCCATGTTGTCTGCAAACTGTAATCGAAATTGCTTTGCTGTGTTCTGATGGCTGATGTGTTGTCGGTTTCAGTCCTGGAAGTTGGTTCTTTCTCCCACATGGGACTCGAATCTACAACAGACTCATTGAATTTATAAAAGCTCAATATAGAAACAGAGGGTTCCAAGAGGTTGGCAGCCTGGTGATTTGTTACATTTACTTCAACTCAAACACTATGATCCACTCTTCGATCGACTCATGTACAGGTCCACTCACCAAATGTGTTTAGTATGCAACTGTGGGAAACATCTGGTCATGCTGCGAAATACAAGGAACAAATGTTTGTTTTTGAGGTGAGGTTCATGATTCCTTAGGCAACAAGGAAACCTGATTTGTAGAGAAAATCTTCTGTGATAGCTTTCTCTCCCTGTCCAACCTATTCCCATTTAATGAAGGCGACAGTTATATCCTGCCAAGCCTCAATATCTCAATATTCTGAAGCTTCCGTGATCCTATACATCAATATAGAATCTGCTATGTACCAGAGAATGAGTTCTTACCACAAGCTAGTTTATCTTCCAGAGTGCAATTTGTAATGACCTTTCACCATAAATTTTCTAGAGTTTATAGGGGCTTCATAGTTTATTTTATCTTTTAGAATGAACGAAAAGCCATGTGAAACATTATAACTTCAATCTCTAGCTCTTCCCTGCCCTAAAAGATCTTCAATTAGACAAAGTACTCATTGAAATACCGACATTGTTTGCTCACCAAGCCTGCTTTTACATTACAAGTCTGCTTACTTTCAGGAATACTTTCTGAAAGGCATGACAGTGCACAATTCATTGAGTTGTTGCAGTGCTACATCCCTCACTGCTCAGTGTCTACCATTATACTAGCCTGTTAAAAAATCCTTCCATTTTGCCAGCTACTTATAGCTCCATTTTCATGAGACAATCTCGGTTCTCTGGTTCCATACCATGATTTTCTTCCACAGAGGATCACATTTGTTAGTATAATGCTGCAAACTGTTACCAAATTAGGTTCTGTTAACTTTAGTTAAGGAGTTATACCACTTCCTATCTGAGGTGGTTGTTTAACAGATCCCAATTGATCAGCACTTTCTTCACGACACAATTATTACCTTCAGATAACAATGGGTAATTTGATGGCAGTGGGATATGTGCTGTCATTGAGTTTTTTATGGCTTTTGAATGTTGTATCTTTGTTGACAACATACAATAATTCCTTCAACTTCCTCGTGGCTTAATATAGCCAATTGAATAGTTTAATAATAAGTCTTTTCCTTTGTTGTGCAGGTCGAAAATCAAGAATTTGCATTGAAACCAGTGAATTGCCTTGGCCACTGCTTGATGTTTAAACATAGAGTTCGTTCATATAAAGGTGAGATGATGCATTGCTAGTTACTAGAGATACCGAGTTTCTACTTAGTTTTCCATCTTCTCTTCGATTTTAAGTTAAGGCATTGCTTTGATTGTGTTATTTTTGGTTCTAATGTGCTTTATCTTCTCAAGCTAAGCAGTCTCTTTACCTCCCAATGAGATAAGAGGTATGCACCTTAAGTTGAAATAGGTTTGCATGGGTCAAATGGTAGCATACGTCATATATTTCTAAGTCTTGTTATGTGAATCTGTGAAACATTTATTAAATCTTTGGGAATTGCAAACCATACATTAGGAGACAAAGAATAGGTCTCTTTACCTTTTTGCTTTCTTTGTATTGTATATTTTTGTCTCTTATGTCATTGACTTAGGTTCAAGGCTCAGGCTGTCTTGTTGCTGCAAATTCCTCTTTCTACTGCTCTCTTTATAGGCTGTTCATGTTGTTTCCTCTCTCTCTCTCTCTCTCTCTCTCTCTCTCTCTCTCTCTCTCTCTCTCTCTCTCTCTCTCTCTCTCTCTTCTTTTGTAATTTCTATTGTTGAAAGGGTGAAAATGTTGCTACATTGATGTTTTAACCTTTTAGTTTTATTTGGTTGTTTTGACATTGTTCTCATTCTGATTTTCTATTGTTGTTTTGCAGAACTTCCTCTTAGATTTGCTGATTTTGGTGTCTTGCACCGTAAAGAGGCTAATGATGCTCTTACTGAATTGACACGGGTCCAGAGATTTCAGCAGGTATTTCCTTATATATTTTCCAGCAATTTTGCTCTATGGGCTTCATCAATTTAGTGTGATCCCTAACCTTGCCCTGTTGGGTTTCCACATTTCTATCTTTTGGTGTATGATAATATTGTGTGCTGAAATGATGCTGAACAAATATATTTGATTGACTTTAAGATCTTCGTACTAGCCTGCCAGCAATTTCTCAGTATAAAAGTTTTCTCCATCTTCTTGTGCAGGATGATGCTCATATCTTTTGCAGGGAGTCACAGGTGATAGTGATGTTACTTAACATAAGTTTGCTAGACCCTTTGGTGCTATTTCTTGAATAATTCTTTCTTCTTGTAAATGCAGATAAAAGACGAAGTTAGGGCATTCTTAGAGTTTGTCAGTTATGCATATAAAATATTTGGGCTCACTTTCGACCTCAACTTGTCTACAGTAAGATGTTCCCTCTTTATTAGGTCATTTTACTGATCCCTTTTTGTACATTGTTTTCTCAGATTGCTTCTGCTTACGATGATATGTAGTTCAAAATTGGTTGAAGTTTTTGATATATCATCTTATCCAGTTGAATTCATTTCAACAACACTTTGTGCAGAATTCTTGACTGTTTCAGCATATGACGATATGTAGTTTCTGATATATATGAGTAAAATTGTTAGAAGGAGCTAGGATGAACTGATTAACTGAGTAGTGGTCTCTGAAATTTCCATTTGAATGACTGATTGAGCAATGATATGGAACTAATACCGTTAATTTTCCAAGGCAAACATGCAAGGCCACTTTTAGAGGATTGTGTGTTTCCTACAAAAAACTGCAAAAAGGGACATTTCTGCTAAAAACAAAGCATTGCAGTCTGTTTTCACAAGTCTAAACGTTATTTATTTGCTTTGGCTTAAGTACTTCGAAACTTTCTTGCCTATTTACATATAAATATGTGCTGGGAATTTAAATTTTTGTGGATAAAAACGGCCAGTTCTTCCACCATTTTATAGAGCATTATACATGTCTCCGGTTAAGATCATGGATATTAAATTCCCAGTGAAATAGTTGGATAAATCACCTAAGGAGATAGAGAAGAGTGATCTAGAGACGTATGCTGAAGTCATCAAAGTTTTGATTACTGCTCTTCATTCTTCAAACCCTAGGAGAATGATGCAGGAAATATTTTGTGATATCATTCATTTTTAGTCTTTTTAATGTTTTTTAGAATAATGAGTGTTCTTGTGATAATCATGTGACTTTGAGGTTGGGTGGTTGAGACCATAAGTTTGTGTTTAATCAAGGGTTAAGATCATCTTCAACCCTAGTATAAAAAGGCTTTAAGTCACTTGGTTATTACTTTTTCTCCATTGAACAGACAATATTGGCTTCTCTAACCCTAGTACGTCACGTTTAGGTTCCAGTTTTAATTTTTCTCAATTCCAGAATTTGTTTTTGGCCCTTTTGCCAATTATTTACATCCCCAACTACATCACTTACCCTCTTGAGAATTTATGTGTAAGCATTGCACTGTCCCTGTCAACTGGCTTGTGGGATGCAGTTGTGTTGTTTGCTTGTCTGCCATCATTTTGCAAGTCTGTTGTGTCCACCCGTATGTTCAAGACATAATATATTATGTCTGACGTGTTTTGTTGTGCAGAGACCTGAGAAATACATAGGAGATATAGAAACATGGGTGAGAGCTGAGTCTGCCCTTGAGGAGGCATTGAATGAGTTTGGGAAGCCGTGGCAGGTAATCTCGCGGCTTCTTATCCATAATGAAGTTAGGAGACAACAGTCATAAGTTTGATTTCTTTTAATGTCAAGGTGACTATAGGTTATATACTTCATGTTTTCATCACTAAATATGCATAGTTTATGTTTTACTGCTTTTGATCTGAGGCATTGCATGATCTCTTAGAACATTCTATTCTATATCCTTGTTTTGTTGTTTTCCCATATGATTCTTGCAAAATAAATGTTTCAAGGATAAGCTGCCTTACTTCACCTATACCACTCTCTAAATCTATCCTTGAGATGCAGAAAACTGCATTGATCTGCAGGACCTTACGTATTTTAAAAAAATATTCTGCTCTTACAACATATGTCTTCTTTCTGACACTATTATACATAGAATTTTCCTATCTATTATTGTTTTCAGTGCTCACTGGTAGGTCACATTTTGCAGAAAGATGAAGGGGAGGGTGCATTTTATGGACCAAAGATAGACATCAGTGTTCTGCTGCCTTGAAAGGAAAACTTCAGTGTGCTACATTGCAGGTTTCCAACATGCACCTTTCTTGCTTGTTCAGTGATATTTCTCATGGGTGTGGGTGACTGATGAAACCTTGTGATTGCAGTTGGATTTCCAGCTTCCAGCTCGGTTCAATTTGTCTTACGCCACAGAAGATGAAGGCAAGATGGAGACTCCTGTTATGATACACCGATGGTTCTGTTGAACGCATGTTGGCCGTACTATTGGAGCATTACAAGGGGAAATGGCCCTTCTGGCTTAGTCCACGTCAAGCAATCATTTGCCCTGTGTCAGAGAAGTCTCAGTCTTATTCTCTAAAGGCAATACCTAAAGACCTTTGTCTAGTTAGAACTGAAATTATGTGAATGTGTCTGTGATTTGTGCTACTTGTTGGCCTCTTGTCGTGTCACATAGCATAGATCTGGTGCTTGCCTTTATCTAATCTGTTGCTATTGCAGCATATAATACCTACTGGGAAATGTAGGGGAAGGGAAAACTTACATGACAGTACAATGAAATCAATGCCAGTTCAAATAATATTTATGTTCTCTATCTGATGCTGAAATTTCTATGTATGTCTCAGGTTGTGATATGTTGCTTCAAAAATTTCTTTGCATATGCTATGAAGTGCTCTAGTTCCACATATGCACTGCTGTGGTTTTTCTCTGTCATGTGGGGCCCATGCATAAATAATATTTGTTTTCCTGAGTTGTGTATAGTATCATGTTTGGCTAGTATATGCTCAGTAAACTCTTGTTGGACCATCTTCTGTTTCCTAATCATTAGCCAAAAGTCAAGGTTCTTGAAGAAATCTGGAAAAATATTGCTTTTCTTTAATTGTCTCCTTGCAGGTGTGGGATCAAATTCATGATGCTGGTTATTATGTTGAAGTTGATAAAACTGATAGAAAGATTCAGGAAAAGGTACACCAAGAACTCCTGTTATGACTAATTGAGATGTCCAAACTGTCCTATTTCTGAGGCTGAGCCTTGCAGACTCGTAACTTACTTTTGAACATTGAACTCAGATCTGTCGCCATCTCTGTTATATCTTTTTTGCTACGGAACTGGCAAGCTATGATAGATTTGACAGTGGGTTCTCCTCTACCATTAGATCATATGAAACGGAGGAAGGATGAAATTGTAAAATGGAGGGGCAACTGCCTAATTTTGGATTGTGAAATGCTCTCCATGATGGAGAGCTACTCTAGTGCATATTTGTTATGAGTGCTGTATGCGGGCAAGCAAGTTCTATTCATGAGGGCATTCCAACCATCTAATAATTTGATACTAAAATTAGTGATAATTTATGATGGCAATGGGAACACATTTCCATCACCATATGCTGCTGTTGTTGAAGCAATTAGAGCTTGACAAAAACTGTCCATGTTGTATCTTGGTCTAGCAAACGGGATAATAGCTATATCTTGCCCAACATTTCCTGATTTATTTTGAGTCTATTTCTTCAACTTCTTTCCTCAGATATCCTCTGTTCTTCTCATATTCTGGCCACCAGTAGTCATATTTATCTGCCTGCAGGTAAGGGAAGCTCAATTGGAGCAATACAATTACATACTTGTCGTTGGCGAGGAGGCTGCAGTCACTGGACAGGTATTCAATATCATTAATTATTGTAAAGTCTTATTGGTGCAGACATGCTATGGACAAGGTTGCCCTCTGACAATTAGGTTACTTTATCGAGTAATGATGCTACTGTTTTTCTGTCAACTAATCATCCCGTTGGAACTTCTCCAAAATCATTCTCGGGTTTTCTCTAGGACCTGGATTGGTTGAATATCCATTTTTATTATCATTTTTGTTTTTCAATATGTTAACATAATATATTCCAAACATTGAGCTTGTTATCTTAACATATAATTTTCTGCAATTCACTTCCAGTTGCTTAGGCCCTGAACATTTCTGTTGCCTTCTCAGACATAAGGGACTAACAAATATAAAAAAGCAATTTATCTCAGAGACCATTCAGTTTTATGTTTGTTATGGGCTGCGCAGTGTTGCATTTTAAGTGACAGACCCAAGAGAATTCTAGAAGGTTTGAAGGCCATTAGACTTTACATTTCAGCCTATAGTTTCCTAATAAAGAAATTGGTTTTGCTTTAGCATTATGTCCATTGTGTTATCTCATGGTAGCTTGTTTGTCTGGTGTGGTTATCCTTCAGGTTACAGTTCACATGAGAGACAAATCTGAAAAATCTGTCATGAGCATTGAGGATCTGCTTAAATTCTTCAAGGAGGAAATTGCGGCTTTTCACTGAGGGATATGAATTTAAAGTACGAACCAGAAGTATGAATGCATCTTATTCCTATTCTGCATCAGAGTTTCAGAGATATACAAGAAATGTTATCCTTATCTCCATATAGCAGTCACGCATTGCCCTATGGGCTAGATTACTCGTTGATTTTCGTGTTTGGTTTGCAAATTTATAATTGATTGTCTGGTGTTTGTCCTGATTGAAATGGAGAAGTAATGTTAAATCAGCATGGTGATGGATTTTCTTTTTGTTTACATTCATGCAGAGGTTTGTTATCCACTCATGTCTCAGGGGAGTTGCTTATTGTGGTCATCCAAGCTCTAGTGAAGTTCATTATTTCCCTCCTGTCGCACCTAGATTTACAGTTTTCTGCTATGCAGCCTTTGATATTACTGATTCAGCACTATCCAACATCAAAGTTAGCTGGTGGATTTTCTAGTGAAACGAGCTGTATCCCCCCAGCCAGCATGCCAATTTTTTCAAGGATCATGGAGTGATAGTGTGATCGACATTTCTTTGCTTGTCAGGTGGCACAAATATAGAGATTTTCTAATTGTATGGTCATTTTGAGTTGGTATTATGTCATGACTGGCCTACAGATTCAATGGATAATACTCCGTGCACTGGAAAATGTAAACCTTGCTCTAGATCAATTTTATTAAAATTCAGATTCAAGTTGGTGATTTGAAGCCAATTTTTGGCCTTGGAAACCACACAGACGGTTTGGAAAAGTAAGAACAGGGTTTGTCATTTTGCCACAATAGAGGGAGTTTTTCTATTCCTGGCAAAGTCCATTTATTAGCTGTAAAAAGACATTTTGAGCTATGGACAACAGCTCATGCAACCGCCACATTGACCCATGTGAAGTTTGCAACATATTGAGAAAATTTGGAGGACTATATACATGGGGCAAAGTGGGAGATGAAGATGGCAGGGCAGATAAAAACGCTCTGGAACTTGTCCTCATTAATTCTTGAGGAAAACTATGTAATCTGAGCGTATCGTTTGACTGAGAGTTGGCATGATCACTGCAAAGAGTTTTTTTGCAAACATATTTTGCCTACAAATGTTTTTCTATCCTCCATACGTTGTTTTGCATGTAGAGTTTTTAAAAATCGTATGACAACCGATTCACCCCCTCATGGTTGTTGAGTTAGTCCATTTCATGTGGATGATCACATCCAAATATGAATTCAAGGTCAAGCTTTTCTCAAGTTGACAGGCAACAAAAGATTATATGAAGAAGATGATTGATCTTTCAAAATAAAAAGTAAAAAATAGTAGATTTAGTTGTTTTGCTATTTTATTTATTTTTTATTCATAATCAATTACATTTCAGTTTATTTATACAACTCTGGTGTGCCAGATTTTTCAATTCCTTGAAGAATCAAGGTTACTTACCTGGATCAACAACATATCAGTTTATGCATATTTCTCTAGCGCTTCTATTATACATGACAAATAAAGGCCTTGCCAAATAATCGTCTAAAAAGACAAACCTTCACAAAATGGTAAGACCTTCACCTGATGAAGAATACGGCTATCTAACTAACAATAATACCTAAGTATTATACTTCATATTTAGTTGCCATAAGCAGAGTCTTGAAGGTAAAGCAAAGGTGTTACTGAAAATAAAAGGAATCAGAGCGTAGCAAGGTCGGTGGGCTTACCTCTCTACCTCTATATCAAGTCCTGCCAGAGCTTTTTAAAGTGAGTAGATCCTTCTGCACGAGAATGGCTAAAGTTCCTCATTCAGCTCCACATGGCGTGCATGAAACGAGCGGTTAGTAATGCGTGCCCTGAGATTTAACATTTTAAAGTAAATCAGAAGAACAGCCGAACTCTCATTGACATGTTACAAAAGGAATGGTGCGATTCTTGTCTAGGAAACAGGCTAAACTTTGAATGGAACGGTCTTCAAAGGCATTTTCAGCCATACACGGACCAAATACAATGGATGAGTGACATCAAGAACAATTTATCAATACGGTAATCGACTAACTGCCGAGTATATGACAATGGGTGACGAGAAGTGACATGACTTGCTTACTTCAATTGATGGTGGTTGTAAGAATCTTTGTAGAGAATGGCTTTCCTTAAATCAGGCCATGATTTGAACCAATTAGAGAGGTATAAGGTGTTTGCAAGCAGAATAAGAAGTGACAGAAAGCAAACAATTGGAACAAGGCAAAGCAGAGATCAAGATAACAGAAGGCATAGAAAGTTCAAATTTGTAAAGATCTCGGGAAGTGCCCAAAGCAATCAGTGCTTCGATTCTTTCAAAACTTCAGGTGAACACGCACGTCGTAGATTAGATATATTGTAATCGAACTTCCAAAGGGACATATTCGTGCACGGGAAGACTCAAATCGCAATTCAAAATGTATAACCTGTAGACTTACAATGCAAGGTTCTGCCTAGAGACTGCCATAGGCAACGGCAGACTCAGCAGTCTGACTGCGAGTATTCACCCCTTATCTGTATATATCATAAGGGCCAAAAAAGTCATTTAACCTCCGGCATCCTTCAATGGTGACATCACACATATCTGGCAGACGTTGATCAGGCAAAATTTGCATTGACTCACAATTTGATATGATCAACCTCGTCAACTTTGATAGATTAGGTAAACGCTCCAGGGAGTCACATTTCCTGACATACAAAAATTCCAGTGATTCCAATTCACCCAACTCTTGGACGTCGATTAGTTGTGGGCAATATTCCACAGACAGTTTCGAAAGCCCCTTTAACATCGACAAACCTGAGAGCCTCACAAGCGAATTGCAGTAGACGACAGCCATACGACGGATATTCTCTGGATGCCAAAGGATACCATCAAACTGAATCTCTCTTAGACAACATCGAGAGAGTGTTAATTTGTACAAATTTCTCAGGTTGGAAAAGAGTGGCCTTCCTATTGGCGACTTGACATCTCCTAACCACAATTCTCCGAGATTGGGAGGGAGCCTCGTCAGAGCTCGAGGTTCCACACAACATATGCAAAGTATCTGAAGCCGAGAAAGAAGAGCCAAGTTAATCCCAGTTGCAGTAAACGTGAGATCTACATAAGATAGTTTCAAGGTCTCCAGTTTATATAACCTCTCAATCCACTCTATCTTTGGATTTCCTTGTGGGAATTCAGAGGATTGATAAGTGCCACCACCTATGTCCAAACGAACTAAATTGGTCAGGTTTGAGAGGTCAGGAACTGTCTGTGATGATTTAGATGAGAACACTAACGTTGTTAAACTTGGAGGAAGTTCTGGTAGCTGTTCCAATTCATCACAGCCTTGCAAAAATAGTTCTTGCAGATGAGAAAGCTGCTTCATAGCTGTGGGCAATCTCCTAACTTTGGCCCATGATAAGTCTAGCATTCTCAAAAAGGATAATTCCCCAATTTTGCTTGGTATATCCCCTTTTAGATTTCGACAACCTCTGGCGTCCAACTCTTTGAGATTCTCTAGCGTCCATATGGCCCCTGATAGCTCTCTTATTTCACTCCAAGATAGATGAAGAAGCTCCAACCTTTTGAGATTTCCAATAGAAGCAGGCAATTCTAAAATATGTGTCTGATCCAAAACTAACTCGAGCAATGACTCTAGCCCTCCTATTGAGTTCGCTAGCTCCTTTAACGGAGTCATTGCTAGGCTCATTTTCTTCAACATCTTGAGTTCTCCAATAGAATCTGGTAATTCTATGATTCCCGTGTCATCCAAATCCAACTCAAGCAAGGATCTCAAGTTTCCAATGGAGTTTGGAAGCTTTCTAATCATTCTACAACCAACTAAAGACAAACACTTCAAACCGACAAGCTCTCCAATCGAATGGGGAAGTTCTTGAACATGCATCCGTTCTATCTTTAGTGTTGAGAGGGATTTTAGACCACCTAATATGGAAGATACTGCAAACAGGTCTAAGTCTTGTTCTTCCCACGCCATTGAGATCCAATGAGAATACCCAGAGAGTTCCAAGTGCTTCAGGAACTCTAGTTTAGAGATAGAGCTATCTACAACTAGCGAGTGCATACAATCTTTAATCACCAATATCTTCAAATTTGAGCATGTAGAGAAGTCGGGAGTCCTTCTTAATCCCGTGCACATGGCGAGATGTATAACTTTCAAGTTCTTGTTCACCTATAGAACAACTAAAAATTAGCATTCAAAGGAAGGTAACTATTAAGGCCAGTAAAAAAGCTGCAATGAAAATGTGTGTTAAATGATTTAGTACCAGGCATGGTCCCCATCCAGCCCAATCTTCACTAATGTCACTATTTGAAAGTTTAAGCACTACTAAGTTGTTGAAACGAAGGTTAGTTGCATGGAACTCTGGAGGGAAAAAATGCCAAGAAAGCCAGGTAACCTTCGAGAAAATATTTGTAAAGTCACCCACAAATCCCACCCCTTCTAATTCCAACAGCCTTAAATTGGGAAGCTTTGAAAAGCCTTCACTCGTGAAGCTATGCTCTTCAAAAACTGGCGTCAATTTGAGGGCAACCACATTGTCTGATCCCTAAAGATAGAAAAAGCACAAGCCAACATAAATTCCACGACTACGGCGAAATGCAAGTTTGCATGCTTTCAACTCCACCCTCGCGTGTGGAGGCACTTGCTTTTGTGTATTGACGAAAAAGAGGGGGAACAAAAGGAAAGAGAGAAAAGAAATAATTTAATGTAACTTGGGGTAATTGCATTGCGTGTTGATTTGTTCTAGAAGAAAACGGCGACTAGAATTTACGTACCTTCCTAGTCTGAACAACGTGCAAGGCATTTTTGGGAAGCCACAACCTACTACGGTTTTCAAGCATTTTGACATCTTCTCGGCGAACAATTTCTCTTCCAAAATCTCTTAATTGATTATGCATCCACAATTTGTCATCGTCCACGATCTTGATTAAAGAAATTCGCGTGAGGACGAGTATTGCGCTTTTGGGTAAAACTCGGAAGCTTTCCACATATAATATGGATAGATTGCTTTTTCACCAATGAAGTAACATGCAATATCAAGAAAAATTTCTCTCTGATCATCCTCTAACATGTCATAACTTATCTTTAATTTGTTAAGGACTTCCTGCTTAGGGACAAGATCTAATTTCTTTAGAGTTTCCTTCCAAATTGGTTTTATTTTGCAACAAAGTGAGGAACCGATAATCTCAAGAGCTAAAGGAAGTCCCCCAGTTTTGATGACAATTTCATTGGAAATGTCTGTGAAGTCAGTTGGAGGAGAGTCCCTTTTGAAGGCATGCTTACTGAAAAGCTGAAGGGCGTGGCAGTGATCCAATTCCCTCATTTCATAGATACTAAAGACATTATTTTCTTGGTTTCCCTCTTCTTCGATAGGCAAAAAATTGATATCCCTCGTTGTAATAATAATTCTACTTCTAGGGCCAAGCCAATCATAATTTCCTCCTAATTTCATTAGCTGGTCCCACTTATCCACATCATCAAGAACGATGAGAATTTTCTTTGTACGAAATCTTTCTCTAATCATGTTGATACCCATCCTAAAATCATAGACCTCTATAGATTTGACGTGGAGGATTTCTGATAGTAACTTCTGCTGCAAATCAACAATTTTACCACCATCTGCAAATTCACGAACATCGGAAAGGAAGCTACAACCATGAAATTGATTCGAGATTTGGTTAAAGACAACTCCAGCAAGAGTTGTCTTACCGATACCACCCATCCCATGAATTACCAGGCAAAGAATATCACGAGAATCTTTGTCTAAAATATCAATGATGGCTTCCACATGATCATGAAATCCAACTATATGATCAGGGAGATTTCTCTTTCCTTTCACCAAATTAGTCAACACCTCATCGATAATAAGAGTAATGATTTTACCATGCCTGCCATAATAGAGAAAGGTCTTGAGAGAGAGAGAGAGAGTTGATGAAATATCAAGTTGAGAAATATTAATAACATAAACCCACTCTACTTGTGCATTTGCGAGGTTTAACCTGATAAAGGATTATTTTCCTGTCGAAAAGGAAACAAAACACATTTTTCTTTCACACAAAATTAGTCTTAGAATTTTAAAAATGATTAAAATCTTCTTTAATGGGAAAATTAGTATCTTCCTGATTTTTATTTTTTATCTCCAAAACCGCTATGATTGGAGGCCTCTCAGTTGAGGTAACCTTACCAAAAGGTGAGGTAATTTATTTCAGCTAACAACTCACCAACTTATTTGTAGTAAATTATATTCATTAAAATTAAAGCAGGCTTTATTTATTGTAAATTTATATATTTCAAAGTTATGTACTTCTGGTGTGGTATATTATAGGATATTTGCTATTATTAACGTTAAAAATACTTTCATAATTTTCCTACCAAATCCTTATGGTTTTGATATTTCTAATTTATTTATTCTACCAGACAAATTGTCTAATCAAATCCACATCGACCAACCACTGAGATTTATCCGAGTGGTCACCCTTTCAACATGGAAGGAGGGAGTGGGGGGTTCGAATCTCCACCTTCTCAAGGGTTTGGGTAGTTTTAAAAGTAGGTTTTGACTCCCACCTCCTATAAGGAGATAGGATAAAAGTTTGAGAGTAAGGGTTAAAGTAGGTATAAAGTAGGAATGATAAAAAAAAAAAAAACCCATCCCCAAATTCAGCTGTCCTGGGAGAAAAAATATTTAGTAGGAGTGGGATTTCACCGTGTGAAAGGCCCACTCTACTGATCGAGACGACACTTGTCGATTGGGTCCCACCCCCTCACTCACGTCACCCCTCTCTCCCCCTCTTTCTTTCTTTTTTTTTTTTTTTTTTTCCTTTGTTTTTTTCTTAATATTCCCTTTCACTCCATCAGGGACGACATCCTTCGACCATCACCACCCCGTTGCCATCTCAGTCCACCCCTCGCCGCAATTTCAATCCTTCATCGTCGAGATCAAGCTCGGCCGACAAACTTTGGCCTCAAATTCTAGATCTAAGGTTGATCAAGCCCTAGATTTGTGACCTAGTACTCAACTCAACCAGTGTCATCTTAGGCAATGAACAAGGTGGAGGCGGTGGGGGCGTGTGGTCCACCTACGTGACGTAGGGCCTCGATCTCCTGGCTAACGTGAGCGCAAACGCAGTTCGTCGAAGTGGAGAGAAAGCACAAGAGTCCCTTTGTTTTTGGGATTCAAAGCCCAAGTTCATCGGCCAAGCTGGATCTCGACGATAGAGGACTGAACCGGCGGCAAAGGAGTGGACTGAGATGACGTTGAGGAGGTGGTGGTGGAAGGGTGCTATGCCCGTCAGAGTGAAAGGGAAGAAGAAGAAAAAACAAAGGAAAAAAGGAGAGTGGAAGAGAGCGGAGTGCCGTGAGGCGAGGAAGGGTGAGCCCCAGGCACACAGGTCCCCCGGTGAAAGGAGTGGGCTTCTTCACACGATGCAATCCTATTTCTACCCAATATTTTATTGTCATGGTGCCCACGATGGACATAGACAATATTTTTGTACCATGGACACATGAAAATATTTAATAAAATAAAGTGTTAATATCTTGAAATACCCCAAACGGGTAATATGTGACAAATTTACCCAAATGACCATAAAAATCCTAAACTAATACATTTGTGACAAATTTATCCAAAATTCATTTGTTCGACCCTAAAAAATCTCAAACTAATATATTTTTTACAACTATACATTTCATTAAATTAGCTTAATACCACCAAAAACCCATACAATTAATGCAACTGTGATAAATGGAGAGTAAAATTTTAAACTAATATATCAATCAACTGTCACTTGGCATCCAATTTAGCAATTTGATAATAACATTTAACAGAAATTAACATATGATAAATTTATTATAAATGTACCAATTTGGGGAATCATTTGTCAAAACTATACTAATTTTGGATTTTTATGGTCAAAAAATTAATTTATGATAAATTTATTATAAATGTACCAATTTATAGTTTTTCAAGATATTAATCTTAATACCGACCAAAAAAAAAGTATTAATCTTAAAATAAATTAACAAAATTATCTTCACCCTCTGATAATCTTTCTGTCAATGTGCACTTCAATTTGGGAGAGAATATCAGGTAGTCCCGACTCTTCTGTGAATGTCCTTCGCTCAGCACGTGTTTATTGCGGGGCTCACATGTCACGAGATTTAAAGTCCCCCTTTTTCTGTCTCCTTTCCTCTGTTATCAATTTCCATCCTATTACTCGTGCTTAGTCGGGTCCGTAGTTTTTACTCAAACATGGTTTTTCTTTGTTTATGGTGCGTTTGGTTCAGCATTTTGAAAGTTCATTGAAAAAATGCAAAACAGTTTAGCTTAAAGAACTTTAGGTAAATGCAAAGGCCGTTTAGTAAAATATACTTTAAGAAGCAATTTTGAAAGAAATATTGTTTGGTAGAAAATACATTTAAAAAGTTTTTGAGTGATTAATATTAGTTTTTTTAATTTTATTTATTTAAAATTGAAAAAAATAATGTATGCAACTTTTTAAATATAAATTTGATAATAATGCTAAAAATCAAATACACATATATTTTTTTAAAAGATTAAACCCTTCATTAAAATTTTTAAATTTTTCATTGTTTAAAATTGAAAAAAATGATGTATGCAACTTTTTAAATATAAATTTTAACAATAATACTAAAAATTCTAATACATATATAATTTTTTTTAAAGGACCAAACCCTTCATTGGAATTTTTTAATTTTTATTTGCTTAAAATTGAAAAAAAATGATGTATGCAACTTTTTAAATATAAATTTTCATAATAATGTTAAAAAAATCAAATACATATATATAATTTTTTTTTTAAAAAAGACCAAATCCTTCATCAAAATTTTTAAATTTTTATTTGTTTAAAATTGAAAAAATAATGTATGCAACTTTTTAAATATAAATTTGAAAATAATGCTAAAAAAATAAAATACATACATACATATATATAAAAAGATCAAATCCTTCATCAGAATTTTTTAATTTTTAATTGTTTACAATTAAAAAAATAATTTATACAACTTTTTAAATATAAATATTGAAATAATACTAAAAAAATAATACTAAAAAAATCAAATACATATATATTTAAATGAGTAAATCCTTTGTCGAAATTTTTTAACTTTTATTTTTTAAAAAATTTTAAAAATATTATATGCGACTTTTAAATATAAATTTGAAAATAATGTTAAAAATCAAATATATATAATTTTTTTAAAAGACCAAATCCTTCGTCAGAGTTTTTTAATGTTTATTTATATAAAATTGAAAATAATAATATATGCATCTTTTTAAATATAAATTTTGACAATAATACTAAAAAAATAAAATATATATGTTAAAAAAATCAAATATATATAAATATTTTTCAAAGACCAAAACATATTTAATTTTTTTTTTAGCATTTATATATATTTGATTTTTTTAGCATTATTTTGACATTTTTAAAAAATAATAATGAGGTCAAAATCAGAAATTTGAAGAATAAGTGAGGACAATTTTGGAAGAAAATATAAGTTTCAATATGTTGCCAAATATTAAAAGCTCAAAATTAATCCTATTAATATTTGGCTTTCAGCTTTCCTAACATTGAAAGTTACTTTAAAATTGTTATCAAACGGTTCAATATTTTCCTAATGACCTTTAAAGATTGAAAGCTCCTTGGGATCCTTCAAGAAAAATGAAAGAACGAGAAAGAAACGATGAGACTTAGATTCAGGATTCATTTGAGATTGAAATCAAGATTTCGAAAAGATTGGAAAGTGCTTCCTTTTCAAAAGAAGGGATAGAAAGGAGTAATTTTCTTTTTTAGATTGCAAATTTGATATAAAATTTAAGCCAAGCACAACTTTTAGTCAGATTGTTCATGGCCTTAATGAGGTGTGAATCACACGAAGTATGAATCACACAAGCTCTTTAGTGCAAAAAAGTAAAGTCGATTTTGTTGGATTGGAACCGATGGTCCGGTTTGGTTTCCGGTCCAAAGACCAAACGGTCCGGTCCATGGTTCGCAATTTTGGGAATGGGAATCAGGGCCCGATTCCCAATTCCAAGCTGAAACCGGACTGATTCCAAGGTGAAACCGGACCGAATCGGGAACGGATCACCCCTAAGAGTGACCGGCTTAGAGACAAGAAGATGGAGAGCAGTAGACAGGAGAGAGAGAACAGACCCATTTTGTAGAGACAGAGAATTCTGAAACTTTGAAGCAAACGCAAGAGCGGGTGTGAGAGAGAGACAAGTTTGGCTGCGATTGTGGTTTTCGTTCTTCTTCTTTGGCCAAATCCCTTGAGAGACAGAGGAGACCAGAAGACGCAATGGAGAGGGAAAGCCTCGATTAAATTAAATTAAAAGTGCGACAGGACTCCATTAAAGCCTTACCCTTGATCCTTCAAGTGCCATCCCTTGATGCGAGCAATCTCTGTGAGAGCCTCCTTCCAACGCTGAACTTGATCGCAGCCATACGTGTCTTCATGCTTTTCCAGAACTTCAAGGTACAATCTAGTTTTAACCTTCACGTCTTCAGGATCGACGTCATAAAAAATGGGAATGATCATTTTGTCATTTGTTCTACATCTCCAGCACTCCAACATGTATGCAAGTTCGCGAAGACACCATGCACTAGAAGCATAATTTTTGGAGAAAATGGGCATATAGATTTTAGATGATTCGATTGCACGCATAAGCTCCCCTCTTATCTCTTCGCCATTTCTGATCTCTTCAGAATCCCTAAATACTCGAATCCAAGCTTGGATCATGGAGTGATAGAGGCAATCTGTAAAAGTTAGGCCCGTGTCTGGGGCTCTAAAACTCAAGAACACATCAAATTCAGTCTCAGATGTCTCACCACCATCACCTCCACCTGCAGAAAACTCCCTCTTTCCCATCATCCTACCACAGGAGCTCAGTTTAAGAAAAATGTATTGATTCTTCTCTCTGAGTCCTTTTCCTTTGCCGTCAAGTGTGATCTCGAGAGGATTTATATAGTGCAAAGGGCCCAAGTCTCCTTCCTTGCATTTTTTTTAAAAATGTTATAACAAAATGGTAGGAGTTTTTGTTGAAGGGTGTTAAATGAGGCTCCGCTGGGTAAAAAAAGTAGAAGTCAATTTAATAACATCAGTTAAGTTTTTATTCTCTAAAATAAAAAAAGTGATTAGGGGATATATTTGGAATGAAAATAAAAAGTCAAAAAAATTAGTTTCTTATTCCTGAAACAATTTATAGAATAAGTCATTTTTTTTTTTTTTTTTTTTTTTTTTTAATTCTCCCTCCTCTTGTAATAGGTTGCTCGAGCCTTGCCGTCCACCTATCGTCCACCGCCATCCACCTTTCCCCGCCACATGCCTCCTACCACCGTCTGCTAGTTGTTGTCACGTCGCTGGCTAAAGAAGAAAGAAAGAAGAAGAAAGGGAAAAAAATCTGAAAAAAAAATTACTAAAAAAGTAAAAGAAATCTTATGTCACAAAAAAATTATGAATCATACTAAATGTGTTTTTTTTTCTATTTTAGGAATAGACTTTCCTTTTTTTTTTTCTATTGAGAATAAAAATTTTGTATAGTTTACTAAACATATTATTTTACTTAAAAATTATTTCAAAAAAATAAAAATAAAAAAGAACTTATCTCCAAAAATATTTATATCATCAAACTTGATCTTAGTATCTTAAGTTTGAATTCGGATCAATTTATTGAGCTGATTTTGTTGAGAAAGATGGATTAGAATACCTTCTTCGTTGAAGAGCCTGCCGATCTTATCTCTCGCAGAAGCTTCACCTAGACTCTTCTTGAAAGTGACGTGCAAAAGGAGGACATTGCCCTACATAGCTATACTATATATGCCGTACAGTGAAAGGAGCTGCACAGCCATAGAAGGAGCCGCAGAAAAAGTAGAACGCTGGAGTTCTATTTTGGTGTACGTAGAACCCTCGTGATTTTTGTGTTATAAGTTTACATCTTTATTTATAAATATTTTGAATTTAAAATTAAATCTAAGTATAAAAATACTCGAGTATGTAAACGATTATAACGATGATTCTTCAATTATAATGAATAATTTATTGTTCTTTTTTTTTCCATAAATGTAAATATCGAGACTTATATCAAATCACATAAATATCTGATATCTTATTATTTTTTTTGGTAACGATTGATATCTTATTATTTTTTGTTCATTTTTCTAGTATTTTTGCATTAATTCAAGATCCTGTCGTTTCCACATTTATATTACAACAAAAGACAAGTCCAACACATTTTTACTATGGATTTATCTTTGCTATGACACTCTTGAAATTTACCAAGCTAAAGAAATACATGGAAAGCAGAATTTTGTATTTTCTGATATTATATAATACACATACATTGTGCCTCTTGATGGATAGTACATGAGCCTATTTAAAAATTTTACAAAATGAATATTTAAGGTAACAAGATATTATAATATCAATTATAATCAGTCAAAGATATGCATAATAATATGAGATATAAGCATAATAATGACAGATATGGAGAACAAAAGAAAATATGTTTTTTTTTTTTTTTTTTGGTAACGAATAAAGAAGATATGTTATCACTAACATCCCCAAAGAAGTGACTGTAATTTGGAAAAATGATCCAAAGAACACGATGTGTCTTAGTGAAGAATCAGTACTTGATCAACCGATGGTAGAGAATAGGTTCGACAAGCTATGCGAACAATTTGGTCTGCTGAAGAGAGGACCAGCTAACGTGTGTAGGCTACGCAACAATGGACTGATGTGGCCGCAGTGCAACACTAATGGCCATGTGGTAATCCACGAAATATATGCGGAAAAAATTGTGTAATTTCTATATGTATGTCGTGTCTCGTGATGAAGAGTTAATGACCTATTTATAGGCTTCATAAAATGAATATCTGAGGTAAGATCTCATAAAATCAATAATAACGAACTATGAATATTCGTAATCATAGGAGATATACACACAATCCGAAAGATTTAGAGAATCAACGGTATTAAAGATGAATTAAAGATATCATGAGACATTCCATATTTTTCTCATTGGAGATATATGCACAAGCAAGATATCCTTAGATTTTTTTTTTTTTTTGTCAGTCCTACTTTAATACTCACTTTCAGACTTACGTGGAAGTCGAAACCGCCTCTTGAAACTTACTTGTTCTCACCCCAACACTCTTGAGAAAATGTGAATTCAAATCCCTTACTCCCACTGAGGCAAACTTTAATGGTTGGACATCCTTAAATTAGCAAGTCATTATTGCGAATTATTCTCGCTTATCAAAAGTGCCAATAAAAATATCAGGGCAGCTGTTTTAGGAGTTAAAAAGTCACTATTATTCGTGAGATTAAGAATTAAATTACCTTATGAATAAATCTCAAAATAGCCTATACGATGCTGTTTAACTGTGATATATCTCTTATGAAAAGACTTCAATCAGCATCTTGGTGGGCTATAATAATAGACTGTTTAATTTTGAAATTTTGATTCGTGATTGATGCGAAGCAGTTACAACTCCATCCAAATGGTTTTGTAACGTATACAAGACTTTGGTCATCCTTCGTCGTCCTTTTAACCTATATATAAAAAAAACAAAAAAGCCAAAAGGAAAATTGTCTCTGGCCGACGTCTCCGTGGATCTTAATTTTGTCACGCCAAAAAGAAGAAGACGCCTTAAGGTCGAGGCTCAAGTCCAATGGCCGGAGGCATACGTTGGAGACAGAGAAGAGACGACTTGACCAAGATGCTCTCTGATTGGAATAACAGTTGTTCTCGAGGGTCCCTTTGCATTTTGTACATCTTATTTCCTCCTCCCCCTTGTCCAGTCCCACTACTTTATGTTATTGCTTTGATGATAACTTATTTTAAGTTTTCATTGAAGACACAGTCCATTTTGGCTTGTTATCCCTCACTCTTTGCTAAATGTAAACCATCTAAAAAAAATTTCCGCATATGTTAACATTTTTCAAATTTTTTTTTTACTAATCATTCAATCATACGTCCAGTTTAAGTTAATATTGAGTTTAGACATTCATACTGCCTCCAGTACATTTAATTTAATTATGAAATTTCCCTCTTTTGGTATTTGTGCACTTGATGGACACCAAGGCTATGTTAAGAATGAAAAATTTACTGGGAGTACTGAAAATTTTTTGAATCATGGATGTCTTCTCCACGCGGGATTTTGATGACGCAACAGCTAATTATTTAAAAAATGAGACAAATGTGTGGTGTGATATTAAATTATTCTAACATGTCTTTTCACCTGTAAGGAAGAAAGAGGCCAAAAGGAAAGAGGTTCCGAAGTCCTTGTCGAGCCCCACTTCTTTTGTCTAGCCCAAAAAAAAAAAAAAATTAATAAAATAAAATAAAATTCTGCAGACCCCGACTCGCCGGCCCTCTCTGTAGATCAAAGTCCTCGTCAAGTCCCTCCCTTCTTTATAGTAATGCTCTCGTGATTAATTTATTTAAAGATTCCTTTTTCAAGATGGATTATTTCTTAGTCATTGAGATTTATCTCAATACCCACCATTCTAATATAAAATGGAGAATCTCCACATTTTCAGGGAATTGGGGTAAGGACGATATTATTTTAGGTGTGAATTTCGACTCCCACGTCGTGTAAGGAAACATAACAAAAATCTAAGAATAAAAGTGAGCACAGGAATAGAGTAGGATTGACAAATAAAAAAGAAGATGGATTACTTCTTAGGTAAGTAGTCATCCAAATCACTCGTTGCCTTTTGCAAATAGTCCCTTCTAGCGATTTGCAGATATTCTTATTTTGGGAGAGAGATGAAGGAAGAAGGTAAGAAAAGACTATGAAGGATTGGTGGATCGAATTGGTTCCTAAAATCTCCCCAAGCCTGTTTGAATATGAAGCGATTTCAAGGGATCAATTTGTTATTAAAGTAAAATTATTCTTTTTCATTTATACCCTTATTATATATCAATAATATCCGATCAAAATTAGTTTTTTTTTTTGGTAAGGGATATCCGATCAAAATTAGTTAGTACAACTGAATTGGCATAAAGTTAAAAGATTTAAAATTAGATCGACACCAGGTACAATTGAAGAAAAAAAGTTTCCATCCTAAAAGAAAAAATCATTTTTTCCCAGCTCCTTTTCCACATACGTGTTCGCACGCATTGGAGAACTATTCTCACGTCAGTGGATGAGCTAAGAGATTAGGTTTGTTGATTATTTGTATTATTATTATTATTATTATTATTATTATTATTTTGCATCTACTCTTTAGATTGCTTTATTTTAATAAGAAAATTTAAAAGTATACCTCACACGTTGCTGATATTTTAGAGATTGGCGAGACGGGCACGCCAATCTTGGACCTTCCGAGTGGCGGACCCTGCCGGAATATTTTTTTGGCAGATTCGTGACTATTAAAGATCATTGGATTTGTTTTTACCAACAAAAAAGATCATTGGATTTGTCAATCCTTTCGGGCCCTTTCACGTGTAGAGGAAGAAAAAGGCCCGAAAGGAAAAGGTCGCTCCTGCGGACAGCTCATTGAAAGGGCCATTTCCAAGCCGTGACGGGAGGGATGATGCGACTTTTTCCTGTTTCCATTGCAAAGAAGAGGGACGCCTCTTGAGTTAAGCCAATGGCTCGAAAGTTGGACACAGTGCAAGCACGACTTGACCAGGGATAAGGAGAGGCCCTCCAATTGGAACAAGGGTTACCAACCAAAAAAAAAAAAAAAAAAAAAAAAAATTGGAACAAGGGTTGTTCTCGAGGGGTCCGAGGTCCTTTGTCGAGCCCCACCTCTTGTTGTCCTACTGCTTTCGCGGTACTTTACTCCGACGTTTCGTCCAAGGTACAATCTCTGCCATCTCCTTTCTCCCTTTTCGCAACTTTCGGATCTCGACTCGCCAGCCCTCTCTCCAGACCAAGTCCTTGTCAAGTCCTTTTTATTATTTTTTTTATCGTGTACTGCTTTTGTTGTAACTTATTTTATTATCCTTCAAGGTGGATTACTGATTACTTCCAAGGGTCGGTAGTCACGGAAAAAATTATCAATAAAATATTAAATTTATTACAATTCTTTCATTTCAATCTTTTCCATTGACATTGACATAGAATAATATTTTAATAATTTTTTATTTTTTCATTTTTCTAATTCCTTTATTTCTTTTATTTCTTCACTTTTTCGTCCTTCTTCTTGCCGGTATTGTTAACAACTGGCTGGGTCCCTCACCAACTTTTGAGGAAGGCTCATCGGCAATAAGCGAGGCCTCACCTCCTGCGGCCTTTTGCGAGGATTGTTAGGGTGCGCATGACAAAATTTCTGTTGATTTCTTGAAATCAAAATCAATTTCTATTAGGACAAATTTACGAACAAAGAAACCCGTTTGATAATAACTCAAAATTTACTATTTAAAGCAAACCGTTTGATAACAGAAAAAAAAATTTCTATTTCTATGAATCATGTTGTCCCCATCCTTTTACCTCACTCTTCTTGATGTTTGTTATGGTAATTTAATTTGATAAAAGTTGGTAAATCACTTTAATTTAGATTGGTAATTCGATAAAGTAGTTAGGAACTTCAAAACATTAGCAATTTATGTAAATAAAAGCTAGTAATTAGTATAAAAATGCTAATATGCAAACTATAAAAGATTTGGTATTTTCAAATGCTAATATGCAAATAGTGAATATATTTATTCTCTTTATTCAAGATTCGGGATAAAGTCACTACGCTTTTTTGCATTTTTTTGAGACCACTTCAAGTGGACAAACACGTGTGATCTTCGGTTACATACTGTGAAAGTAAGAGAACTTGTGTTGAAGAATCAAGAAGTGCAAAGACACAAAACAGATATTGAAGATTTTGTAGATCGATCAAAAGCAGCCTTGCATTCTTCTCATTCTAATGAAACTGTAATACAGAGTGTTGTACATCAAATGAGCAATACAGAATCTCTCATCTTCTATCTCTTTGCTTCTACAAGCACTCAAACTTTAACAGAGAACTCAGCTCATAGAAAAAGACTCTATTTCTCCTCTTTTCTCACACACTTCATATCTTGGCAAAACTAACTATTGAAGAAGATGATAGCTAATTGAACAACTAACTTCTGTTCTTGACTTTACAACCGACTAACATCTTTAACACTAACTAGTAACAACTTTGTGTGTCTTCGTGGTGGCAATCCTCGTGACCTCGTGAGCCGGTAATCCGTGTCAACTTTTTTTGCCCTTCATCTCATTCATTCATTTGCAGCTCTTTTCTTTGCTTTTGCTTATACCGGTAGTAGCAACACTGTTCTTTCTTTAACAGCGGCATCGGTAGCATAAGTAGCTAATTTTCTCGTGAGCTCTGGTTGATGTTAACACATACCAAGATGCCGACATGAGACAAAAATACTTTGTGATTAACGCCAACAGCTATCCACCAAATCCTATGGCATGATGCGGGAGCTTTCAAAGTTTGATAGATTGAGCATACTATTTACTCGAGGAATTGTTCATATGATGCATCATTACACGTGCCTAGCAGATGTAAATAGAAAAAGCATTCAGGAGTCATACCAAAGCATGATAAGCAAGTTCAACTTATTGAAATGTCAAGAAAGCTTGCCACTTATTGAAATTTCTAGAAAGCTTGCCCCTTCGTTCTTTCCCTTGAATACACAAAATAGAACACTTATCTATTACCCGAGAGAACTAGACGAGACGGTGGCGAATTTTGCGTGGAAATTTCACCCCTTTTAACAGCCATTGACACGAAAACATTCAGAAGAAAGTACAACACCAGCTATTCCACCAATGACATTCATGACTCAAAGTAGGTTCAAACAATACGATCACCATCTATCCAAAAATACAAGAGTCATTAGACATTCACTTACGCCACGATCACCGACTACTTCAGCCCGAGAACAGGATGATGCACAAATGAAACGCTCGGGCTAAATTCACTAACGAAAGTGCAAAGCACACTGCATTTCCACTCCCATCTCCCGAAAATCCACGAAACGAACCGAAAAGACAACTCCACTAGAAAAGCCCAGGATCGCATCGACGCGCGCAGCACTAGATTAAACATGCGCCATACATACCCGCCACTTTGGTAACGGCTCCCTCTCTTCATGTTTCAACAACAGATTACAAGGTGATCCAAATTGACGAAATGCAATTTTCTAGTCATAGCTGTATAAAAGCAAAAGCCATACCGTATAAAAGCAAAGATCATAAGCGCAAAGATAGCACCAAAAAGAGAGCAATCGTGCGCGAGACGAGCAATCGAACCGAGAGAGCAATCCAAAAGAGAGAGCGACCAATCGTGCACGAGACAGAGCAATCGAGCCAGAGAGAGTAATCCAAAAGAGAGAGCGACAAATCGTGCGCGAGATAGACCAATCGAGAAAGAGTTAGAGAGAAAACCTAATCAAGCCGAGAGATAGAGCCGAGAGAAAACCCCGACGGTGACGGCGGTGGAGATGACGCGACGGCGACGATGACTCGAGATGGGCGACGGCGACGGCGACCGGACACAGCCAAGCAACTTGCGACCTCAATGATCTACACTTACAAAAAATTTAAAGATAGGTATGCATTATGCGGGAAGAATGGCACGATTCATGCCACCAGATATCTATCTTCTACTTGTAGATGGGAGAGTCATTGCTCATATCAATATGTTCACAAATAGTATGTAAAAATTCACAAAATGCCGCAAGCTTTAAAGGTTCCATAATGAGAAGCCAGCTTTCTAAAACCACGGTTTAGATCATTACACCATTCGAAGTAATCTGTACCAAATCATAGTGCGGCACTACTTTCCAATCCATTTCCATTGACAACATATAGCACACGCTCGAGGATATCCACTCATGCATAGAACCAACAATAAGATGTTGCAAATCGAAGAGCGAGCCCGAAATCATCTCCATTTCCACTACCCACCCCACGAATCAAATCGACATGAGAGGGACGAACTCACCGAGATCCGACCTAGGACCTCGTCGGCCCGTGCCCAGTGAAGCTCTCGAAGACGATGTTCACGTAAATGATGGGGAAATCGGGCTCGAGGGCGACGGCGAGATGAGCGGCGACGGCGGCGGTGAGATGAGCGGCGGCGACGGTGAGATGAGCGGCGGATTTTAGGTCGAGGAAGAGCGGAGTTTGAGGGGAGCCGGTCCCGAGGGCGACGGCGAGATGAGCGGCGACGGAGACGGTGAGATGAGCGGCGGCGAGATGAGCGGCGACGGCGAGATGAGCGGTGGATTTTAGGTCGAGGAAGAGCCGGAGTTTGAGGGGAGCCAGTCCGACGGCGCGGCGAGATGAGCGGCGACGGAGACGGTGAGATGAGCGGCGACGGCGAGATGAGCGGCGGATTTTAGGTCGAGGAAGAGATTCGGAGTTTGAGGGGAGAAATGAGATGAGGAGAGAGGTCGGGTTTGTGAAGGAGGTGTAAGGCAAAAATGATTTCTATTTCTGTTTTGGAAATCGAAGTTAGAATTTCTAACTTCTCATTTCTCCCCCAAATGATTTCGAAGAAGAAATTCGTTTCACAAATAAAAAAATTATTTTGCATTACCAAACGGATTTCTATTCCAAACCTCTTGCCGGGAACAGAGAAATAAAAAAATTGGGAAACAGAAATTTTGTCATGCAGGGCCTTAATAGCTGGGCGAGGTTTGTGCCTCACCAAAAGCTGTGAGGTTGAAGGGCATGACCTCGCATGACTTCTGACCTAGGCGAGCCTCGCCAGCGATAGACAAGTTGTAGACTCGCTAGATCTGGGCGACAAGGCTAGCCTCCTTCTAGAAGGAGAAGGAAAAAAAAGAATAAAATATTCAAAAAAATAAAATATTATTAAAATATGGTCAATGATCGGCAAAAATTAATTGGATGAATTAAATTGATATAATTACAAAAAATTATGATTGAATTGGAAAAATTACAAAAGGTTCATAACTTTTTTGATAATTTTTCCAGTAATTATCCAAATCACTCATTGTCCTTTGCAAATAGCCTCTTTTAACAATCTATAGATGTTCTTATTTTAGAAAAGAGATAAAAGAAAACAAGAAAATAGGGGGAAGGATTGGTGGAATCATATTGCTTTCTAAAACCTTCCCAAATCTATCCTTTTGAATGTGGCGATTTTGCCAACCAAAAAAAAATAAAAATAAAAGCGATTTCATGGGATTAGCTTATTATTAAAAAAAAATACATTATTCCTTTTAATCTATACCCTTGTTTTATTTGTCGTGAGACTTGTGTAAAAAAATGTTTAGATCAATATATTTTTTAGAGAAAAATGTCAGAAAAATCAAAAGCTCGTTATATTTGTGTCAATTTAGTCACAGCTGACATTTATGTCAACAATATCTAGCCAAATTAGCCAAAATTAGCTCTATGTTAAAAAGTTTAGGATGATATTGACACAATTAAAAACTTATGATTAAATTAACACAATTAAAATAGGTTTAGGACATTTCTAACACTTTATTATAATATTTTATATTCATCTCTCCCAAGCATCAAAATAATATTATAACTCAATCTCTTCAACTCTTTGCTTTTTCTCCCCTTGTTGTACCTAGTATAGGCACATGTGATTTACATATAATTTCGTGATAACTAGAGTCTATATACAAACTTGACAGTTAATTCATCCTTGTACCTTTACAATATCAATTGTTGTTTTGCATCAGCATTGTTTGGAGTGATGATCTCCCAACATTCACATCTTGAACATTCTGAAGTTTGTAAGAACTTATATTTCTTACTAACCATATTTGCACACTCAAATTTACATGATAGCATCCTAAAGTCATAAAATATAAAGTGAAAATTTGCCAAAAATCATAAATCTATTGTAATTGTATTACTTCAATTCCAAACTCTTTTTTACCAATTGAATCTTAAACATTTTACATTTGCGCTAATTCAAATCTAACTAATTTTAATCGGAAATAACCAAAATAAATGTTGGTCATTTTACGTGATACTACTAGCATTGACATTAACAATTTGTAATAATATTTTGATATTTTTTAATATTGTTCTTTTTCCTTTTTTTTTTTTTTTCTTCCTTACTTCCTTTAGCTGGTCGTTGGACCTCAACCAGCCATTGGTAAGGGCAAGCTTGCCTAGCCTCTAGCAAGGTCGAGCCTCGCCATGGTTGTACCCTATGCAAGAGTGGAGTCCTGCAGTCAATTGAGCACTGTTTTGGAGTTTAGGGTCTACAATCTTCGAAACCCCAGCAAACGCTTATTGGGTCGAACCTGTTTTGAAGTCTCCCGGAGCCCAGACAGCTGAAAGCAAACTTCGATGGAGCCATTCTGATGAGAGAGGGGAGGGGCCGATGGCTTTTGTGTGCTGAGACCACCTGGGAAGACTGGTCAACAATTTTAAATATCCCCACTTAATGTTTGTTAACGTCCAGATATATATAACATAGATTCAAATGAGTGTTTGATTTGCAAGATTAAATTAAAAAAATAAACCATGAGAGACGTGAAAACTATTCACAATTCATCGCCTAGGCTTGTCACCACCCTTGGACAAGGGGTGTGAGCAACGCAGCATGGGGTCATACACCGTGGACCGGAGAATGTTGCTGATCATATGGTTCCACTGCTGGCCCAGAAGTCCTGCGGCAAGGGCCTGAGGTTGGTGTTCATCGAATTGCCCCTCGAGGTCAAGCCCAAGGGTGGCGCAAGCCGAGGCGACGTAGATGGCGAATGCGAGCTCTAATTCTAGGTATATGTAGAAGCCATAGAGAGCGAGGATTGTGTATGCAGGCAATCTAGACCTGTATCCGCAGGCGTGAAAAATTCAGACCATAATCAAAACCTTGATCACCGCTCGGGGTGAAGCAGAGTGGGTTTCGGGGATTTTTCTGGGTGGGTGAGTCGTGAATGTGGACAAAGCGAAAACAGGTCGAAGAAGAAGAGGGAGAGAGATGATGGGAAGAGAGGGTGAAATTTGTACGAGTAACATAAGCCTTTGCCCAGATTCTAAAAATTTACTTTTCTTTTTCTTTTTTTCCAAATTTCACATATCTTGTCCGAGTTGCCTAGGTGGGATTTTTTATCTGGGCTATATTTGGATTTCGTGTCACTCTAAACACGAGATAAGATAAACATAATCATATTGGGAGTTTTGTTCGCCCATCAAATCCAGCCTTTATAGAATATTGAGAATCCTACATGTGACAAATCTATTAGCCATCCACTTCTACACTTTTCTATAAAATATCTCTAGATTAGAGTAGCCTAGAGAAATCTAGAATTCTAGTAAAAGAGGCGATGCAACTTTTCTTTAATAGTTTCCCTTGCTGATTACTCATCTCTCAATGTGCATTTAGCGATCTTGCTGAGTTGCTTTTGAAATCTTTGTACTTTATAGTGCCAAAATATTCTAAATATTCAACTTTGAAATTTCTTTACAAAAAGATTTAACTTTGAAGAAAAACTTACTCACTGTTATATTTGATTTTGAGATTGAAAGCAGCTCGTTCTCCAACCATTGCAATTTGGCATTGCTTGTCCTCATGAACAACACCATCAAAGCATCCTACACCTCTTTGGCTGTCTTTATGTTCTTGATGTGCTATAACAACTCATCTTCAATAGTCATCGCAAAAAATTAGAGCGCCTTGCCATCTTTTATCTTTCACTTTCTCAACTTGTTAGCATCCATGGTGTTATGATATTGCCATGACCAATGGTACCCCACAAGTCTTGACTTGGCAGATAAAATTTTATGCCAATACTTCAATTATAAGGCACGCTTAGTTGCTTGACAAATAATGTCAAAGTACCGGCTAGAGTATGACAAAACGGATAGCCCACCGGCTAGAGTATGACAAAACCGTTAGCCCAAGACAAAGGTTATTATAGTCCATGTCTACTAGCATTAGCAACAAGCAAGTCATAAAACTTATGACATATGGATTGGAAGATTGCCATTGTACCAGAGAGTCAAATTGAGAAAAAAAAAATATATATATGGAGCAGCTAGACGATTTCAAGCGTAGACTCATCCAAGTTATTTTTGCAAATTGAATAGAATGCTTTATCATTTAAAAAAGGCCCCAAGAACTTGATAAAAGAAGCTTGCGGAACTTCTAGTGCGAAATAGCTGCTCAATAGCACCAGTAGACTTAAGCTAGTTTGTGAAGGGAGACTTCAAAAGGCTTGCAATAGTACGGACCTATGTTGGTCACCTAATCACATTAAAATATGATGAAAATGAGATATATCAAATCAAAGCCAATCTCTGTGTAGTTTTAGACAAATGAGCTTAGAGAACTAAAACATTTTTTAGGACATGAGGTTGAGCAAACCAACATGTCGACAAAATTATGCAAGACATCTCCTAGAGAAATTTGGGATCCAAAATGTTTTAGTTCTCCATGCTCCTTAAGCCATTCAGATAGGTCGAATCAGATGCAATTATAGACAAAGAGTCAGCTTTTGAAAATGAAAACCTTAGAATCAGCATAGAAAAATACGACAGACAAAGAGACAGCTCAAGTTTTTCGTATGTCCTCAGCCAAAAAGGAAAAAAAAAGTTTTTCATATGTCGCCAAAGAAAAGAAATCTTTTCAATTTTTGAGTATTATTTTTAAATACCAGTCTTAATTTTAGTTTTGATTTTTCGAAGAAGTGGTGTGTGCGCGACAAGTACAACCAGAGCTGTTGCTGCTTTTTCAACACCTTCGCCCCATTTCGAAACGGTGGCAGTCTGAGCGGCTGTCTCGGATTCTTCGAATGAAAAAAGATCGAAGTTCGGCCCAAAACTAAACTCGCTTCCTCTTTGATTTGTACCTCTTAATGATGGGCCGAATAGTTTTATACGCTTTCGCATTCTTTTCCTTATGTCTGTCCAAATTTTACAGCAATGTCGAATTGCATTTATTTCTCAACCTTTGCAATTCGGCTTTCTTTCAAGCTTGCGTTCTCGTAATTTTACATTTTAGCGTGAAATGTCTGAAACATTCCTAGCCCATACTTGAAATATATGAGTTTCTTTGTGTCCATAAGAATCTGTAACTTAAAATACTCCCTTTTCAATTTCCAAATATTGGGACATAAGAAAGAAAATTTCAAAGAAACTTTATCAGTCCAAAATAGAGCTAAACCTCCTGTCAATCCTACTGGATTTTCAATATAGCTTGCTGAGAATTTGAGTTTTCGTTGAAGATAGATAAGCTTCTATTCCTGATTTTTCGTTTCCATCAAAAATAGGATATTGGGCTTATCCTGGGTCACTAAGACCCTAAGCGCTTAAAGCGTCAGGGGTTGCCCAACCCCTGACAGTTCCAACTTATAAGTCTCATTGTTCACCTGGTGGCTTTTTAGGGTTAGCCACTAGGGCCCAACATACAGGAGCATTTGCCTCAATGATAGGAGTTTCCTGTAAAGCTGATTCATCAAAATTCTCCTGTAGATGATTTCGAACTTCATGGTGAAGGAGTTGTTTTGCCTTCTTAATAGGCCCTGATCTTGCAATGAGGCGTGAATGTTTAAGCTTCTTTTTTGATTGAGGAGAACCTACTATAGAGTTGTTAGCCAGTATGAGTTACTGGTCGAGGGGAAGAAGATCCGAAAAGGCTCTACTTGTTGTTGAATCCTCCATCAAAGGTTTCCACTTAATAGGAGTTGCAGCTATGATAGCTAGCTCCAGATGGGCTGGCAGAAGCCTTTTTTTTTTTTCCTCCTCCTCCTCCTTCTGTTGAATTTTTTTTTTTATTCGTTGCTCAAAATGATACATGAGAAATATGTAAACTTACATGGCAAAGCAAATCAAAGCAAAGGACAGAGTGCTACAAAACAAAACCAAATTTAGAAAACAAGGAAAACCAACAGAGTATTGGTAGAGTTAAGCGTAGACTCATTCCATAAGAACATATCTATCAAGCAGAATAATTGGCAGCCAATAACTGGATCTTGTATCATCATTGGTGATGAAAATACGCTGAAATTCTTTTCCAATAGCTACAACGTTATTAGTCGGCGGTGTGCACTTAGGTTTAGCTTCTTCTACACCATCGCCATATAGAGATAACCAAAATAGGTTGAATAAACATAGATTTAACTTTTGGAAGAGGAAATTTTCGTGGCTCAACAAAACACCATAGCTCTTGCAATAATCATTGAAACTAAAGGTAGAGATCATGTATAGGGACATGATTGGAGTATCGAATTTCCGTAAACATTATTAAACTCCCATATTTAAATTGGGAGTGAGGAACTCCTAGGTCTAGAACTAGATTAAGAAAGTTCAAACTCTCAGATTTAGAATTAAATTGGGAAAAGAGAGAAAATATAGTGAAAGTGAAAATGATGATTTTTAGTGTCTAGACTCAAGGTCTAGAAAAGGCATGGATAAACAAATACTTTTTGATGAAGAAAATACAATGAAAGTCTCAATCCAAAATAAAGTGGGTAACTTAGATACGAGATAGATTAAAGAGAAAGGTCTCCACTATTACACTCAAACTGCACTGGCTTCTCCCGTTGGCAAGTCAAACAGAGTCTTATGCTCTCACCGAAAGTCCAAAATTTGAGCTACCCTAGTTTCAGGAGCTTTTCAGTTGTTGTACAAAGCCAAGTTACATCGGATTTCCAAGTTACTAGGATTAAGATTTTAACATCGAACAAGGATTCGCATTGTCAAGCTTACAATCTGTGGAACCTAGGATTGTCTTCACGTATTGTCATGACCTCTTATCCCTCGGGCCCCAATGGTACAAGAAAAAAGGGGTAATCCTAACTTGATGGAATTCAAAAGGAACGGGACACGAATCCTAGAGGCTTGGCAGTAATGAATAATACTTGTCAAAGAAGCAAAGCAACGCATATTGTATGGCCCGCTGTCTTGCATATGATGAGAGTTAATAAATTCCATTGCCCACAAACAAGGCCTTAGCAACTTTACTTAGCCGACCACATTACATGAAATAGGGTGTCATCGACTCATCATTAGCCGTTAGAAGCTTAGCACAAAAACACTTAGAAAGCTGACCAAATTTTCTGTACATTAGCCATTGCTCCAACTCATTCCATAACGCCGACCGCCGGTTGAAAACCGTAGAAATTGAGAGATTTCCTTGCTCGAGTTCTGATAAGGCCTGCGTTATAGAGAAAATTTTAGGCCGATCTAATTTTTGTACATTTCTCGTATATTTTCCCAGAATTTTTGGGCATCTTCGGTCGGAAGAAGTCCGGCGGCCACTTCCGGGGTGAGGCAATTTCCGATCCATGTCCGGACGAGCTGGTTGCCTTCCTCCAATGTGCTAGCCACTCGTCCGCCAAAATGGGGGTTGTTCCGGCAATAAAGGCTTCCATATCCTTTGTAATCAAGGCTCGCCAGAGCTCTCGGGACCAAATGGAGTAATTCTCCGGTCCCGAGAGTAGCTGTGAAATCAAGCGGAGCTCGGGTCCTTCGGCAGCGCTTGTATATGGAACATCCCTGGCTTGGGCCGGCCACCGGAGGTACCTGCAAAGGGAAAGTAACCGGATCCGAAACCCGGGTAAGGAAGAACAGTCGGACTCGACACATTCTGGTTCGGGTAGGGCCAACCGGTTCCGGATACCGGATTAGGCTCAGTGGCAAACGTCGAGCCTCCTCCTGACCCACTATTCTCTGCGTGGCTTCTCTCTGTCGAGCCCATGGCATTCTGGGCAGGTTGGAACAGGAGAGGGATGCATTGAATGTATGGTCCCTGAAATACTCACGCGGGATTGGTCTGGAAAGGCACTGAATTAGGCTGAATGGCCCCAGATGTCCTTCATCAGGACGCATCTGGCCTTGCTTCTCGTCCACATACATATAGGATGTTATACTCGTCATTTCGGATTGTCTAGGATAAATAAATGGTCGTTTTCCTTTTTCCTTTTCCGTCGTTTCCCAAAACGACTTCATTTCGGATTGCCTACAATAAATAAATCGTGGTTGTCCCTTTCCGTTGTTTCCTTGAAAAAGCGACTTCATTTCGGATTGTCTAGAATAAATAAATCGTTGTTTTCCTTTTCCTCGTTTTCTGGCTTCCTTTCCAAGAAAACGATTTCATTTCGGGATGTCTAGAACAAATAAATATATAAAAATTCCGTGGAGCCGCATTATTCGTGTAGCCCACGAAGTTCTTCATCACAGCTTGGAGTTGTTTATTGAACGGGATTAGATTTTAGTAATCAGTGTAAGTGCTTTAATCTAGGCCAAAATAGTGATCAACTGGAAAGCTGACGTGCAGTTCTCTAATCCCCAGAACAGACTTTGCAATTTGCTTTACCCAATTATGCCATAAAGTCTCTCAAATTTGGCCATTTTATCATCTGAGATTACCTGATTTACGATTTAATTTAATTCAGTGATTTTGGCTTTGATTTGATCAATTCGACTTGGCCCAAGTTTAATTTCAATCTAACCTCTTGAGGCTTGGCTAGTCACATTCAGGTCCTCTGCCCTCGCCAATATTCTTAGCTATAAAGTAGATTTCAAGAAAACTAATCACATTTAAAAAAAAAAAAAAGAAGAAGGTACTAAATGCCCAAGTCACATATAGGGAAAAAGGCCATCAAAAGTGCTAAATGGTATTCGTGGCGACCCATTTATTTTGAGTTTTTTTTGCGACATCAAAAATCTAAAACTATGCTTATTATGATATATTTACTCAATTTTTTTATGATGTAAATGTATCAATTTTTATATATGTGATATATTGATTATTCGTCAATATTCCCTCAATAGAAATCTGTAGCATAATCTGTTAAATGAAAGGGAACAGAGCAAAGAGACTGAAAAAAAAAAAAAAAAAAAAAAAAACACTCGCCTGAGAGAACACTTGTATCACACCTCTTTCTCTCTCTCTCTCCGAAATATGCGCTCGGTGAACGAGTGATCTTTGTCGTCATGTGCTCTTCCTCTATCCCTTCATTGATTTCGTATGTGGATGCAATGTGCCAAGTTATACGCGACAGCGCGGGCATATACCCCACAAGCCATCTGTAATAATTAAAGAAGACAGAATTTTTCTCTTCGCCATCTAATTGCCAGTGAGGTTTCCCGATTTCTGACTTCTCTTTCCCTCTTCTAATATTGGAATTTTCTCTTCCTTGTCCAATTCGTAGCTAGAAGAAACCCGTTTTAATCAAAATAAAAATTTCGAGGAGATAGCCGAGAGACTTTTGCTTTTCAAACTTTCGGTGAAACAATATCAACATGATAAAAATTTTCCATCGAAATTTTTCAGAAAACTTTTACTTTTTCAATGAAGAAGAGTGAATTTTTTACAAAGATATAAATTTTGATTTTTGATATCGTGGACAAAAATTTATGATCAATATTTCACATTAAGCACTATTTATGTTTATGTTTTTTTTTAATGAAAGTATAATTTGAACATTGTTTATGTTTTTTGTGAAAATATAATTTATAATTTTCTTTTCAAAAATATGTAAATGAAATCTTTTGACAAAAATTTAAGTGGCAACACGCCCTAGATTATCGTTCCATATAATTTCATAATTTAATGATTCCTAAATTGGATTTCGTGGTTCAAAATTCATGTAACTTTGGATTTATATATTAATTTGAAAGATTCCTTCGATTAAATAAATGAAGATCATTTGTATTCTACTACTAGTCACGGCGCCGCGGCATGCGGCGTGGATGTGTTCTCCTCTCTCATCTTCCGGGTCCGTTTCCTTCTTTTTTTTTGAACAAAGGTCGGTTTCTTTCTTTCACCCACTTGGCTTTTTCTCCAAGGTGGTGCTCTGGTATGCGAAAACCAAACGTTTAAGTAACATTGACACACGACACGACACGATACATCGACACATTATTTATCAAAAATAGAGAGTTCCAATGTGTTGGAACATGTTATATATTAAATGAATAGTTTTATTTTTATTTAATTTGATTCAAATTCACAAATAAAAATATAATAAAAAAGAGCTTACAATGAATTTACGCTAATAATATTAATAAATGTATTCATAAGAAATTTGAAAGATATATTCATAGTTGATGCATATCTATATTTGTGAATATGTTTATGACTTTAATAAAAATTATTGATGAAACTTATGACTAACAAAATATTAGAATATTTTCACCAAAAAAAACAAAAAAAAAATATTAGAATCAACTTATTTAAATAAATCTATGATCTTCTATAATGATCAAAATTTATCATTATTTAATATTTAGTATTTTTATTTTTTGAAACCATTTTTAGCCCATTTATTTATTTTTCTTGCAAAAATAACCTTGCCGCCAAAAAAATTATTTCCCTCCCTCGTTTCTCTCTCCCTGAGCCGACCCCACCTCCACCCCTATCCCCACGCTGGAATCAGAGCTGCACCTAATATTTTCTCGGCCCAGGGGGTTCGGATGAGAAAATATTAGGTGCAGCTCTGATTCCAGCGTGTGCTCGTCCGAGTCCACTCACCGGGCGACACGTGTCTCCCGACGCCACGCTGGAATCAGAGTCGATTTTGGAAAATTGATATATTTCTCTCTCTTGCTGGCCCACCAGTCCCTCCGTCAAATTTGAAAAAGCAAAGCGCGAAGCGCTTTCTCTCCTCTGCATCTGCACACGCTCTCTCTCCTCTGCACAATGCATTTATTACGAGAAACTTTTTTCTTTCCTTCTCAAGAAAGAGAAGCAGTCGTTCCTCTCCATCCTCATTTCCATTTCTTTCTCCACATGAAGGTTCCAAATCCGAAATTTTGAATCTGAAATTCTCTCTCTCCGCTCGTTGCTGCTCCGGCGTTCGTCAAGCGACCGCTCCCCCGCCGTCTCCGACGAAGCACATTACGGCCGCCCCTGCTTCGGCGCTCGCTTCTGTCTCCGTGCTCTTTGCTGCTCTGGCCAAGGAGGAGGAGATCCAGAAGATCGGGAAGCTTAACTCGGCGCCAGAGGAGCGGGTGAAGTCGCCGTGCGTGGAAAACCAGATTTGGAGGATGTCGCCCAGGCCACTGCCAACGCCCTCCGCACCAACCTTGAGAAGGTCCTGGTGTAGGTCAGCAAGGACGACCGCCCCCGCGGCGAGGCCTTCTTGGAGGACGAGGTGGATGTGGTGGAGCAGATAGGGCAAGAAGGGAGGCACAAAGGAGGGGAGACGAGGAAACAACAGATAGGGCAAGAAGGGTACCAAGAGATCGGCCGCAAGGGCGGACTGAGCACCACTGACGAGTCCGACGGAGAAAGGACGGCTTGCGAGGGCATCCCTATAGATGATTTCAAGTTCAGAACCAGGAGTTGAGTTAAAATGTAGGAAATAAGATAGGAAGATGTCTAGGGTTTGTGACTGTCGAGATCTATCACTGTAAGGTAGCGTGCCTTAAGTTTTTCATTTTTCCCAGTTCGGGGAGCGTAGCATGGTTCTTGTATATTTATGCTTCTTGATCACGTAGAGCAATCACCGTAGGTACTCTTGTACCTTCTTTTTCCACCTTGCCTGCTGCAGTGATATAATGAAATTTTCCTTCTTTTGAACTTGTCGGAGTTGTCCCGTTCTTCACTCCTCGCCTGCTTGCGTGCCTCATGTGTTCACGCCAACGTAGAAAATGAACAATGGCTAAGCCATTGGCACCCAAAAGGGTCCTACAGCTTGTTTTGATCGACTGTCTCGTTCGATGATACTCGACTTAGAACAATTACAATGGGGATGCCAAAGAGATCGACACTTGAAAGTGAAAACTTGAAATTGTCGATCAAGGTTCGAGTTAGCTTTCTTTTTTGTTTAATCTCTTTCATCGGTTTTAATGTCAAGTTTTCGCACGGTGGAAAAAAGAAATTGAATGGTGTCATGGACGTGTGTGAGTTCTTTCCGGTCTGTCTTCAGGTCCGTTAGTTGAGCATTTAAGTTCTCTTATGAGAACCAACTTCATCGCTTCGCAAAATGGGTATGGCCATTTGACCAAGAAAAGAAAAAAGGAATGGCCATTAGGATACAATTTCATTGATAAAACGGAGGGAAGACCCACACATCGCTCACAAAAACAGGTGCCTGCACAGCAACAACGGCACACTCGCCTCCTCCTTCCCACACTTCCAGGACCATGTCGTCATCGCCCTCCCTCTCCTCTTATCAACCTGCGCCTCCCTCCCGCCCACCTCCCGCTCTCCTCCCCGACTTCGTAATTGCTCCCGCAGCACAACGCAGTATCGTCCGTTTTATCCTCCGGGGAGGCCCCGCCACAGGGGCGGTCGTCGTTGCTGACCTTCACGAGGACCTGCTTGAGATTGGTGTAGAGGGCGTTGGCGGTGGCCTTGTTGGCCTGGGCGAGGTCCTCCAAATCTAGTTTTCCACGCACGGCGACTTCACCCGCTCCTCCGGCGCCGAGTTGAGCTTCCCGATCTTCTGGATCTCCTCCTCCTTGGCCGAAGCAGCAAAGAGCACGGAGACAGAAGCGAGCGAGCGCCGGAGCAGGGGTGGCCGTAATGTGCTTCGTCGGAGACGGCAGGGGAGCGGTCGCTTGATGAACGCCGGAGCAGCAACGAGCGGAGAGAGAGAATTTCGGATTCAAAATTTCGGATTTGGAACCTTCATGTGGAGAAAGAAATGGAAATGAGGATGGAGAGGAACGACTACTTCTCTTTCTTGAGAAGGAAAGAAAAAAGTTTCCCGTAATAAATGTATTGTGCAGAGGAGAGAGAGAGAGCGTGTGCAGAGGAGAGAGAGCGCTTCGCACTTTGCTTTTTCAAATTTGACGGAGGGACTGGTGGGCCAGCAAGAGAGAGAAACTAATATATCAATTTTCCAAAATCGACTCTGATTCCAGCGTGGCGTCGGGCGACACGTGTCGCCCGGTGAGTGGACTCGGACGAGCACACGCTGGAATCAGAGCTGCACCTAATATTTTCTCCCCTGGGCCTCCCTCTCCGCACCCGGTTTCTTTCCCTTGTTTCTTTTTCCTTTCTTGAAATCCCCTAACCCCTCTCTCTCTTTTTACTAAAACCCTAACCGCAGCCTCCTCCTCCTCCTCGCATGATCCCTCGATTTCTTTCTCTCAGTTTCTCCCCTCTATCAATTGCCATTTCCCTCGTTTCTCTCTCACCCCAACTCATGCCATCCCAACTCCTCCCGAGGCCCCACTCTCCGCCCCTGATTTCTTTTTCGCCACATCACCTCTCCTTTCCTTTCTAAAAGTTAAGGTGATCCCCCACCCCACCCCATCTCATCCTCTCTTCTTGCTAAAACCCTAATTGCAGCCTCCTCCTCCTCCTCGCATGATCATCCCTACTCTCTCTCAGTTGCCTCATCGCAATCACTCATCACCTCGCCTTCGACCCTTCCTCCTTGGCTACCGGTTCTCCATCGTAGCATCGTAGTCACGGCCTTTTAGATCGCCTCGGTCTCTACTCTTCCTCTAGCCTTCCCTCCTCGTCGCTTGCAGCCTCTCCTCCGCTCCCTCATCCTTGCCTCCACTCTCCATTGTCTTTCTTTAACGATCCTCTCTCTCGGACATGTATGTTAGAACATGTCGAGAAAAGTCGACCACGTGTTGGACAAAACACAGAAGCTCCGGCAACATGTTTGTGCTTCGTAGCTTGCCGTAAATAGGTTTAAGATGAGCTCAGTCAATGTACAAATTGCTAAACTTTATAACATAGAATTGATTTACCTAGAAATTTTCACTAGATAGCATTCTTGAGAAATCTACAAATTGTTTTGAGACATGTGAACCCAATATCAATATCTATTTGAGTCAGACACCCAAGAAAAAAAAAAGCACGAGAACACAGCAAAATATATGAAAGAAATTAGGCAATTTATGCCCATGACAAAAATTTAGGGCAATTTACCCTAAATCGTAGAGGTGGAGGTAGACACAATGGGGCGTCATCGTCAATGTTGGTCGGGAGTCAGAGCCAGAGGTAGCGTGGTGTTTCGTCGTGATTCAATAATGGCGGAGGTGGAGGCTGCATGGTGGTTCATCGGTCGAGGGCTCGGTTGTGACTCGGAGAGAGAGAGGGGATAGCCATGAGGGGCCAGCGATTCGGCTACGACGGAGGCCACAGAGGAGCCGAAGAGGCGTCGTAGTGGCTCATTAGTTTGTCAGAGGGAGAGGGGGCAGAGTCAATAGTGTCGGGCAAAGAGGGAGGGAGGGAGAGAGCATGTAGGACAAGCTTGGAGTGTTGGAACCAAAAGGATTTTGGAGGGAGAGAGTGCAAACTCACAATGAAAATATATTACTCAAAATATCTTGCAAAAGCTAAATGGAGTACACATAAATTTTGCTAAGCTTAAAACTCTCTAGCTCTCTGTATGCTTTTTAAAACTCTCTCTCTCTCTATAAATAAACTAACATAAGCCTATATATATATAAGCATTGATCACCGCCTCGACTCCACCGCCTGAACCCCACTGCCATTGCCTTCAACGTGTAAGAGGTGATGTTGAACTTTTTTTCTTGGCTAAGGAGTCAAAGATTGTGAATTGTGAATTTTCTTCTTGGTGAAGTCTTCAGCGTGAATTAAAAATTGCCAGCCGCAAGTTCACCTTCGTTTGTGGTCTTAAAGACTCCAGTAGTAAATGTAACAATATTTTAATATGTGCTCATCCTTTAACCAGCTCGTGGCTTCTTCAAGGGATTTCTTCTTAGGCGGTTTAGGTGTGGCGCTGTAGCACGCTTTTCTTTGGCAGTTTGCAAACCGCCAGACTCTTGATTTCACACGTGTAACCAAAAAATAATTAAAAAACAAATAGGCTAATCAAAAAACAAAATCAATTTTACTATTTTCTAATATGGAGACGGAGCCGGAGGGTCGATGTGGTGGTCCATCAATCGGCTGCGGTGGTGTATCGGTTGGGCGTGGTGGTCGACGGTCGGACGAGTGCGCGATGCTTGACGATCGGATGAGGGCTCGGAGGGAGATAGAGTTGGGTGGGAAGGGAGATAGTCGGGCGTTGAGAGGAGAGAGACCGAACAGAGGGGAGAGAGAGGGAGAGAGGGAGAGAGCGCTGGCTCGCCCTTGCTGAAGTTGAAATTTTGGGCCTACTTTGTACACGTGTCGTGGTTTAATAAGGTGCCTTTTTACCCTCCACGTTTGCACACCAAACATAGGCAGTAATTTCTCTTGCCCACTGCTTTCTCACTTGTGTACACAGTATAGCACATTATACTCTCCATTTCGCAATGTGTTTATTTATTGAATGTGTTTATTATTATCTTTTTGGGGTTGGTGGCTGTTGGGGGGGGAGGACAGGTTCCTCGTAGCTTCCTAGGTCTTCTACAATGCCTTTTTATTATTATCTTTCGGGTCGGGTTTTTCTTTGTAAAATTTTCAAAATAAAAATATACAAAAACTGTCAATTTTATGGAACCGCCCAATCCTTATCTTTTCGTTTCCCTCGCCAGCCCGCCAATCTTGGCTACCCAGCGTTTATCGTGGGGAATTTTTGCCGGTTTTGGCAGTTGGGCACGAAACCCGGCAAGGATGAGGTGGCCCCACGAAATTCCTTCTGGTTGCTTTCTCGAACGGGATTCGATTTTAGCAGCCACTTTTAAGTGCTCTAATCTATTGATTTGGCCAAAATATTGACCAACTGGACAGTTCATAGGCCTGATTTCAATTTGGTGATGTTGACTTAATTTGAGCAATTGGACTTATCCAGTCTCTTGACACTTGGCTAGTCACATTCAAGTCCTTGGCCCACGCCCCCTTTCGGTTGGAAAGTAGATTCCAAGAAAACTCATCACATTAAAAAAAGTTACTAAATGCCCAAGCATAGAAAAAAAAGGCCATCAAAAACACCAAATGATATTTGTTATGATACGTTTATCATGATTTTTTTTTTTGTGACATCAAAAATAAAAAGCTATGCTTACTATAACATATTTATCAGACTTCCATAAATATGATGTATTTATTATTCATCAATATTCTGTCAATGAAAATCTGTAGCATAATCTGTTGAATGATAGGGAATAGAGCAAAGAGACAGTTAAAAAAAAAAAAAACTCAACTGGGTATTCTGCATTTTTTTCCTCTTCCTACATGAACTTCTCGTGAGATTATTACTTATCTTATCAAAAAAAAAAAAAAAAACAAACTTCTCCTGAGATGATAATGTTTCATGGAGAAGAGAAAAGAAGATAAAGAAGACGGGTCCTTGTCAAGCAAGTGTGCTCGTGAGAGCACCAGTACAGCACCTCCTCTCTCTCTCTGAAATACGCCTCGCATGTGCGTGCAGCGTACACAGTTTGCCGACGGGACTATGCGTGCATTTATTACTACAATCCGTTTGTAATAATTAAAGAAAGAATTTTTTCTTCCCCATCTAATTGCCAGTGAGATTTCCCGATTACGACTTCCTCTTTCCCTCTTCTTATGGCGGAATTTCCTTGTCCTTGTCCAATTAGGCTGTGTTTGTTTTGATTTATTTTTTCTGTTTTTAAACAATTTTTCTGTCTTTTTTTTGTTCCTAGAATAAAAAAGGAACAAAAACGCGTTTGTTTGCGTTTTTATTCTAAAAATATTTTTTTTTTCCGAAATACATCTGGAACAGAAAAAAAAACAAAAAAATTTTATTTTTATTTCTGGAACACATTTGAAGAACACTTTTTCTCTCTCTTCTCTCTTTTTTCATTTTCTTTTCTTCTTCTTTCTTCTTTCTTTGGCCGGTCGCTGGCCTTGGCCATGGCCGGCAACCTGGTCGTCAAGGGTTGGCGACCTCGCCGAACGTCGTCGGCCATTAGGCGAGCTTGGCCTTGTCGGATCGGGCGAGATCGAGCTCGCCTAGGCCGACGTGGGCCCGGGCGAGCTCGATCTCGCCTGCATCCGGCGAGGCCGAGCTCGCCGGCGGCCGACGAGCCTCGCCGTGGTTGGGCGAGGCTGCAGCCCTCGTCGGCCGGGTCGTCGGCCATGGCTAAGGCTAGCGACTAGCCAAAAGAAGGAAAAATAAAAAGGAAAAATAAATAAGAAAATAAGAAAGAAAATAGAAAAAATAAAATAAAAATATTAAAAAATTAAAAGAAATAACAAAGTTATACAAATTTACCAAACGTGTTTCTATTCTTTTTATATTTCTAGAGCATTTACTAAACTCGGTTTTTGTTCAAAAATTGTTCCCCGAAGTAGAAATATTTTTTTATTTCTATTCTTAGAAATAATTTTTAAACAGAAATGTTACAAAACGCAACCTTAATAGCAAGAAGAAGCCCGTTTTTAATAAAATAATTGCTAATCACTTGCACAACCGGAAGCTGCCATGGCTTCATCGGCAAATTCAGTATCTACGGTATATCAGAAGCAAGCTCGCCAATCACTTGCACAACCGGAAGCACCAAACTCAAGGACCGTAACCTATTGGTCGATTCCATCAATTAAGCCCACATCGTGTTACTGGCATATTCGATCTCCGCGTGCTTTAGAGTGGTGGCATTAATGCTGGAAGAGCTTCTCGACCCCTACTTATTGAACTCGATATATATCATCGTTGTAACTTGATTATAATACCCAACACTAAACCATTTCTTTCGTTTGAATTACAACTCAACTTCAATAGTCATTGCAAAATCCTTAGTGGCCGATATCTTTCACTTTCTCAAGTTGTCTACATCCATGGTGGTGTGATATTGTCCCGCCAACCATATCTCACAAGTCTTGACCCATAAGGTTAAATTGTATGCTGATACTCCAATTATAAGGTACGCTTCATTGCTCAAGGATTGTATTAGAAATACAAGTTAAGAGTATGGTGATACACTTAGTAGAGTGGCAAAGGTTGCTATAGTCCAAATCTTTCTAGCACCAGCAACTAATGGTATGTAAAGGAACTGAGAACTACCTAAAACTAAATTGGCCTGGCCCAAAACTGGCATTTTCCACGGGAATTAGTCCGGTTTCCGGTTCCAACTTACCATAACTAGTAAGTATCGGTCTAGTATCCAATTGCAAACATATTAAAGATCTTAGAATGATAAGATAGCTCTTTATCTTGATAGTATGCTTTGCACTCGTCTCCATAAGGATATTGTGCATCAGAAAATTGAGGCCAGAAAGCCTTATATTTAGGATGAGAGTTTAGTTGGAAGTTAAAAATGAGTTTTGATAGGTATGGCCTCAGAGAAGTCCCACGCAATTACCAAATCAGGCTTTCAACCTTCGAAGCACCCGCTACTCGATGAACCTGAAACCGATTCAACTTGAAAACCATGGCCGCAAAGCGAGGAGAAGCGATGAATCCCTCCACTCCGGGACCCCTCAACCCACTAACGATCTGACGAACGGGGTAATCGGGCCTGGAGCTCGAGGCCACGAGGATAGGCTCGTTGTCACGGTCGAGCCTCACGGCGGTGGCAGAGGGATTAGCTGCCAAGAGCAAGGACGGGATGGAGAAGAGGACCGGATAGCGTCCGTGAACGTGGCTGAGCATGGAACTTTGGGGGGAGTTACGAGCTCTTCTTCGCCAACAACTCTTGCCCGTCGCTTTCTCACCTTGTGCGTGTCTATATATATATATATATGTCTGTATAGAATATTATACTCGTCATTTCGCAATGTGTAGAATAAATAAAAATATACAAAAACTACCGAATTCTCTAGACCTGCATTATTCTCATATTTTCGTTTCTCGCAAATCCACAAGGAATATTCCCATATCAATTTTTGTCGGTTTTGCCAGTTGGGCGCCACGAAGTCAGCAACTTCAACTTATTTCTTTCTACCAAAAAAAAAAAAAACTTATTTCTTTCTGACCAAAAAAAAAAAAAAAACTTGTTTCTGAGACGGCATTGGATTTTACCAACGACTGGCCGAAGTTCAATTTCAATCTAAACCTCGTGAGGCTTGGCTAGTCACATTCAGGTCCTAGGCCCTCATCCCTTTTTTTTATTTGGTTGGAAAGAACTAATCGTTTTTTTTTTTTAAGTACCAAATGCCCTAATAATATATCAGAAAAAAAACGTCATTAAATGTGCTCAATGATATTTGCTGGGACACATTTATCTTGAATTTTTATGACATAAAAAGTCTAAACTATGCTTATTATAATACATGTACCATTCGTCAATATTTCATCAATGAAAATCAGTAACATTGTCCATTAAAAAAAGTAAATAGAGCACAGTCTCTCTCTCTCTCTCTCTCCCCACTCCCTTACCCCCGCCCCCGGATTTCGTATGTAATGCCGGAGTTTGCCTATAGGATGACGCGTGCCTGTATCCTACAAGCCAGCTGTAGTAATTGAAATGACAGAATTCATCTCTTTCGAATTCTCTGTCCCTCTTCAAATATCGGAATTTTCTCTTTTCTGTCCAATTTATAGCAAGAATAAACCCATCTTAATTAAAATAAATTTCAAGGAGATAGCCGAGACTTTTACTTTTTAAAGATGCAATTAAATAATATCGACACGATAAAATTTTTCACCAAAATTTTTCAAAGACTTTTACTTTTTTAATGATATAAGGTAAATATGTTACGCGACTATAAATATATCACAATAAGTATTGTTTAGGGATTTTTTTTGTAATTTTCTTCCTAATAAAGATGGTTTTTTAAAAGATAAGTTATAATTTTTTTTTTCGAACATACGTAAATAAAATTTAAATGTCAACGCACCCTAAATTATCATTCTATATAATTCAATACCTTGATAATTCCTAAATCGGGCTTCGTAGCTCAAAATTTACACGTTATTTTGAATTTATGCGCAGCTTCGAGAACTCCGCAGCTTCCAAAACGACCCCGGTTAAATAAAAGAAAGGCATCATGAAACCCGCTCACCGAGGCTTGCATGTGCGCACTCTGCTCCCCCTTTCTTCGGCTTATCTCTTTGCGCAATGCCCACGACGCGTCTCTCTTTAAGGTAGCGCAATGGGTGTAGCTTTCGCTGCAAATATTTAGAGAGACAGACAAGCAGACAGGAGAGAGAGAAACTATAGGTAGAGACACTGGGCGTCTTGCCATCTTCACCATCCAGAAAGTGAAAAAAGAAACGTTCTTCAAGGCCTTGTTCGTTGCTTCTTGAGTTAGGTTTACATCTTTTCTTCTGTGTTTTCTTCCTCAGCAAAGATGAGCTCGGTCAATGTTTCGGCTCCTCTCACATTCCTCGAGCACACGACCGCCGCGCCGTTTCTCGCTGCGTCGGACGGGGACAAAACGCCGAGTCCTGAGGACGTCGTAGCTGACCATACATCCTTAGGTGCTGGACAGGAGCTGTTCTTCTCGCACCCAGAGAGGTAAGCAACCCCCCGCCATTTTAGCTGAAAAGCTGTAACCTACGTTGCTTTCCTCTGCTCCTGATGCCTCGTGTGTTGTCGCTTTCAGTCCCGGAAGCTTCTTCTTTCTTCCGCACGGGACTCGAATTTACAATCGATTCGTGGAATTTATAAGAGATCAATATTGGAAAGAGGGGGTTCCAAGAGGTTGTTGGCCTGGTGTTTAATTACGTCACTTCATCTTAAACACTATTATCCACTCATCGATCAGTTCATGTACAGGTGCTGACCCCAAATATGTTTAATATGCGAGTGTTTGACGCATCTGGTCACGCTGCAAAATACAAGGAGAACATGTTCGTTCTGGAGGTGAGTTTTATACTTCCTTGGGAAACAGGGAACGCTGACTTGTAGAGAAAGCATCCTTCATAGCGTTCTCTTCCTGATCAATTTTACACTTGAAAAATAGGCCCTTCAAGAAAGACACTGTAAGTAAATCCTGTCTGCTCTTGACCTAGCCACAAATTCAAGAAAGGTACTCTGTAGAGAAATTCTCACTTACTGAAGGGGACTTTTATATCCTGCCAAGCCCAAATATCTCGATCCTGTGAAGCCTCTGTGATCCAATACGTTGATATAGAATCTGCTATGTACCAGAGAACTAGTTCTTACTGCAAGGGGCTTTTATAGTTTGTTTTTTATTCTAGAATGAACAAAAAGCCATCTGAAACATTATAACTTCAATCTCGACCTCTTCCCTTCCCTCAGAGCTATTTCTTGAGACAATGTATTCCTTGAGGTAGCGCCATTGCTTGCTCACAAGCATTCTGATACAGTACAAGTCTGCTAACTTCCAGGAATACTCTCCGAAAGGCATGACAGTGCATGATTCATTGAGTTGTTGTGGCGCTACATTTCTCACTACTCAATGCCTACCATTATACTAACCAGTTAAAAAATCCTTCCATCTTGCCTGAATCTACTCATAGCTCCATTTTCGTGAGACAATCTCGGTTCTCTGGTTCTGTATCATGATTTTCTTCCACGGAGGATCACATTTGTTGACATAATGATGCAAACTGTTACCAAATTAGGCTCTGTTAACTGAAATTAAGGAGTTAAACCCCTTCCTATCTGAAGTGCTTGTTTGACTGATGCCAATTGATCCGGACTTTCTTCATGATGCTATGATTACCTTGATATAACAATGAGCAATTTGATGACAGTGAGAGATGTGCTGTCACTAAGCTCTTTATGGCTTTTCAACCCTCTATCTTTGTTGTCGACATACAATAATTCCATCAACATTCCTCGTGGCTTAATCTAGCTAGCTGAATAGTTTAATAATAACTCTTTTCGTTTGTTGTGCAGATTGAAAATCAAGAATTTGCATTGAAACCAATGAATTGCCCTGGCCACTGCTTGATGTTTAAACATAGAGTCCATTCGTACAAAGGTGAGATGATGTGCTGCTAGTTGCTAGAAACACCAAGTGTACTTAATTTTCCATCTTCTATTTTGATTTAAGGCATTGTTTTGAATGTATTGTTTTCGGTCCCTTATGAGCTTTATCTTCTCAAGCTAAGCAGTCTCTTTACCTCCCAATGAGATAAAAGGTATGCACCTTAAGGTGAAATTGGTTTGCATGGGTGAAATGGTAGCATACATTATAAATATCTAAGTCTTTTATGTGAATGTGAAGAATTAAATCTTTGGCAATTGCAAACCATACATTAGGAAACAAAGACTAGTTTTCTTTACCTTTTTGCTTTCTTTGTATTGTAGGTTTTTATCCCTTATGTCATTGACTAAGGTTCAAGTTGTCTTGTTGCTGCAAATTCCTCTTTCTACTGCTCTGTTTATAGGTTGCTCATGTTGTTTTCTCTCTCTCTCTCTCTCTCTTACAATTTTTATTGTTGACTAGGTGAAGATTTGCTACATTGAGGTTTTTACTTGTTTAGTTTTATTTAGTTGTTTTGACATTATTCTCGTTTTGATTTTTATTGTTTTTTGGCAGAACTTCCTCTTAGATTTGCTGAATTTGGTGTCTTGCATCGTAAAGAGGCCAGTGATGCTCTCACTGGATTGACAAGGGTCAGGAGATTTCAGCAGGTATTTATTTATATATTTTCCAGCAAGTTTGCTCTTTGGGCTTAATCAGGTTAGTGTGATCCCTACCCTTGCTTTGTCAGGTTTCTGCAGTTCTATCTTTTAGGGTATGATAATGTTGTGTGGAGGAAAGCTGCTGAACCAATATATTTAATCTATCGTACTAGTCACCTGTGATTCTCAGTCTAAAAATTTTCTCTATCTTCTGGTGCAGGATGGCGCTCATGTCTTTTGCAGGGAGTCACAGGTGATAGAGATGTTGCTTAACATAAATTTGCTAGACCCTTTGGTGCATTTTCCTGGCATAATTCTTGCTTCTTGTAAATGCAGATGAAAGATGAAGTTAGGGCATTCTTAGAGTTTGTCAGAGATGTATATGGAGTATTTGGGCTCACTTTTGACCTCAACTTGTCTACAGTAAGATATTTCCTCCTTATTAGGCCATTTTATCAATCCCTTTTTTTATATTGTTTTTCTTGGACCATTTCCGCTTGTGATGATATGTAGTGTTGAAGTTTTTGATATATCGTCTTATTCGGTTGAACTCATTTCAATTGACACTTTGTGCAGAAGTCCTCAGACTGTTTCAGTGTATGGTGATGTGTAGTTTCTGCTATATATGAGTAAAATTGTTAGAAGGAGCTAGGATGGCTAGTTACCCAATTGCCTGCATAGTGGTCTCTGAAGTTTCCATTTGATTGAGCAATAATATGGAGCTAATACTTTTAATTTTCCTGGGCAAACATACAAGGCCACTTTTAGAGGATTGCGTGTTTCCTACTAAAAGTTGCAAAAAGGGACATTTCTGTTAAAAACAAAGCACTTCAGTCTTTTTTTTGCAAGTTTTAACGTTATTTATTTGCTCTGCTATAAGTCCATTGAAACTTTCTTTCCTGTTTGTAAGTACAGAGATGTCCTGGGATTTTAACTGTTTCATTGTGGACAAGAATAGGCCACTTTTTTCCACCATTTTATAGAGCATGACACCTGTCTCTGGTTAAGATCATGGACATAAATTTCCTAGTGAAATGGTCAGATAAATTGGCTGAAGGAGATCAAGAGGATTGATTTAGAGACGTATGCTGAAGTCATCAAAGTTTTAACTGCCGTGGCCGATTCTTCAAATCCTAGGAGAATGATGTAGGATATATATTTAGTCATACAATTCATTTTTAGTCTTTTTAACGTTTTTAGATTAATGAGTGCTCATGTGATAGTCATGTGACTTTTGAGGTTGGGTGGTTGAGATTATAAGCTTATGTTCACTCAAGGGTTGAGATCATCTCAAACCCTAGTATATTTAGGTCTTTAAGTCACTTGGTTAATACTTAGGTCTTTAGGCCACATGGTCATTACTTTTTCTACATTCAAGGATAATATTGGCTTCTCTAACCTCTAGCAGATCGCGCTTACGTTCCAGCTTTAATTTGTCTCAATACCAGCATTGTTTTTGGCCCTTTTGCCAACTCTTTACATCCCTAGCTACATCAGTTACCCTCTTGATAATTTAAATGTAAACTCTGCACTTTACCTGTTAACTGGCGTGTGGGATGCTGTTGTGTTGTTTTTTTTCTTGTCTACCATCATTTTGTAAGTCTGTTGTGTCCACCTATATGTGCAAGTGATGATATATTAAGTCTGACATGTTTTGTTGTGTAGAGACCTGAGAATTACATAGGAGATGAAAGAACATGGGAGAAAGCTGAGTCTGCCCTTACTGAAGCTTTGAATGAGTTTGGGATGCCGTGGCAGGTAATCTCGTGGCTTTTTATCTGTAATCAAGTTAGAAGACAACATGTCACCAGTTTCATTTGTTGTGATGTCGAGGTAGCTAGAGGTTATACTCTCTGTTTTCTTCACTAAATTTGCATAGTTTATGTTTTACTGCTTTTAATCTGAGGCATTGCATAATCTCTTCAAACATTCAATTCTACATCCTTGTTTTGTTGTTTTCCCATATGATTCTTGCACAATTAATGCTTCAAGGATAGGTAGCCTTACTGCCCCTATACCCCTTTCTAAATCTATCCTTGAGATGCAGAAAACTATATCCATTGGCAGGACCTTACGCAGTTTAAAACTATTCTGCTCTTGTAACATATATCTTCTTTGCGACACTATTATACATAGAATTTTCCTATCTATTTTACTTTCAGCGCTGATTGGTAGTTGACATTTTGCAGAAAGATGAAGGGGAGGGTGCATTTTATGGACCAAAGATAGATGTCGCTGTTTCTGATGCCTTTAATAGGAAATTTCAGTGTGCTACATTGCAGGTCTCTGATACACACCTTTATTGCTTGTTCAGTGATATTTCTCACGGGTGTGGGTGACTGATGATTCCTTGTGATTGCAGTTGGATTTCCAGCTTCCTGTTCGGTTCGGGTTGTCTTACTCAGCAGAAGATGAAAGCAAGTCTGAGACTCCTGTTATGATACACCGAGCTGTCCTTGGTTCTGTTGAGCGCATGTTTGCCATACTATTGGAGCATTACCAGGGGAAATGGCCCTTCTGGCTTAGTCCGCGTCAAGCAATCGTTTTCCCTGTGTCGGAGAAATCTCGATCTTATTCTCTGAAGGCAATTTACCTAAAGGCCCTTGGCTTCTTATAGATGAAATTATGTGAATGTCTGAAAGTGTATGAATGTGTCTCTGATTTGTGCTACTTGCTGGCCTCTAGTCGTGTCATATAGCACAGCTCTGCTGCTGGTGTTTATCTAATCCGTTGCTATTGCAGCATACAATATTCTATTGGGAAAAATAGGGGAAGGGAAAAAATTTCACGACATTACAGTGAAATTAAAGCCAGTTCGAATAATATTTGTGTTCTCTATCTGATGCTATTTGAAAGTTCTATATATGTCACAAGTTGTGATATCATGTTGCTTCAAACGTTTCTTTGCATCTGCTACAAAGTGCTCTAATTCAATATATACACTACCGTGGTTTTTCTTGGTCATTGAGGACCCATGTGTGGATAACATTTGTTTTTCTGAGTTGTGTATGATATCATGTTTGGCTAGTATATACTTGGTAAACTCTTGTTGGACCCTCTTCTGTTTCCTAATCATCAGCCAAAAGTCTAGGTTCTTGAAGAAATCAGGAAAAAGTATTGCTTATTTTTAAAATGTATCCTTGCAGGTGCGGGATCAAATTCATGATGCTGGTTATTATGTTGATTTTGATGAAACTGATAGAAAGATTAAGGAAAAGGTATGCCAACGTCGCCAAGCACTCCTTTTATGACTATTTCAGATGTCTGGACTGTCCTATTTCCATGGCTGAGCCTTACAGACTCGTAGCTTACTTTTGAACATTGAACTCGGATCTGTCGCCTTCTCTATAATATCTTTTCTGCTCCTCAACTGGCAAACTAGGATAGTTCTGACAGCGGGTTCTTCTCTAACATTAGATCAGTATGAAATATAGGGAAGATGATTGGGTAAAATGGAGAGGAGCAACTGCCTTATTTTGGATTGTGAATGTGCGCAAGCAAGTTCTATTCATGAGAGCATTCGAACCATCTACTAATTTGATACTAAAATGCACACATTTCATAATACTTTGTGATGGCAATGGGAACACATTTCCATCACCATATGCTGCTGTAGTTGAGGGAATTAGAGCTCGGCAAAGCTGTCCATGTGGTATCCTGGTCTATAAAAGGGGATAATAACTCTTGCCGAACATTTCCTGATTTATTTTGACTCCATTTCTTCCTTTTAATTCTTCTTCCATGTTCTCTGTTCTTCTTATATTCTGGCCACCAGTAGTTATATCCGTCTCTGCCTGCAGGTGAGTGAAGCTCGATTGGCGCAATACAATTACATACTTGTCGTTGGCGAGGAGGCTGCAGGCACTGGACAGGTATTTGATATCATTAATTAGTGTAAAGTCTTATTGGTGCAGACATGCTTTGGACAAGCGTGCCCCCTGAAAATTAGGTTACCTTATCGAGCAATGATGCTACTGGTTTTCTGTCAACTAATCATTTCTCGTATCCACGAGAACTTCACCAAAATCATTCTTGGGGTTTCTCTAAGACCTGGATGGTTGAATTTCCATTTTTATTAGCATTTGCTTTTCAATATGTTAAAATCATTCATATTCCAAACATTGAGCTTGTTGTCTTGACATATAATTTTCTTGCAATTCACTTCCAGTTGCTTAGGCCCTGAACATGTCTGTTGCCTTCTCAGACATATAGGGCTAACAAATATAAATTAGCAATTTATCTCAAAGAGACCATTCAGTTTTATGTTTATTATGGACTGCACGGTAACACATTTTTTGTGACAGACCCAAGAGTTGAAAGGTTGGAAGGCCATAGGACTCTACATTTCAGTCTAGTTTCCTAGGGAAGAAATTGGTTTTGCTTTAGCAATATTTGTCCATTGTGTTATCTCATGGTAGCTTGTTTGTCTGGTGTGGTTATCCTCCAGGTTACTGTTCACATGAGAGACGAACCTGACAAAATTTTCATCAGCGTTGAGGATCTACTCAAAAGTCTTCAAAGAGAAAATTGCAGCTTTTCATTGAGGGGTATGAAATTAAAGTATGACCCAAGCTATAGTTTTCAGCTCATCATTTCAATCCAGTTGCACCTATGTAGCCTGTGATATTATTGAGTTAACACCATCTGATATCGAAGTTAGTCAGTAGGGGTGAGCAGCGGTCTAGGGTCGACCCTAGACCGACCCTGGACCGACCCAACCTTGCCGGTCCTGGTCTGATTCCCAAGGGGACTGGGTTGGTCCTTGGTCCTAAAATTCCAAGACCAACACTATACTAGTTGGTCCTCAGTCCTAAGAGTTTTGGGTCGATCCAACCCTGAACCAACCCCGTATATTATATTATATTATATTATATTATATTATATTATATTATATTATTCTTTTATATATTCAAACGTAAGTAAAATATCTGTTATATTATATTATATTGAGATATTCTATCAATAGCACTAATAGTAATTTCAATTTAAAACTTTTGTTGAGTATTGATTATATGTCGTTTGTTTTGTTTCCAGGTGTTTTCAAGCGAATTAACAAGATGTGAAGTTATATATTCATGGTTTAAATTAAGTATTTTGAACTTTTTATGATTTAGTTGTATTTTACTAATGAACTTCAGCTGCACTTTACTTTTCAATTTGTGTCAAATGGTAGAAATTTTTGAAGAGTAGAGTAGTACTGCAGTTGTACGGTGATTTGCTAATCAAGTGGTGTGAAGCTCATTTTTTGGTTGAGTGGACTCTACATGATTAAATGCTAATCAAGTTATGTGAAGCTCATTTTTTAATTGAGTGGACTCTACATGATCAAATGCAAGAAAATGCTTTTGCATATGGTGTTATGAATATTAAAAATAGATGATTATAAGAACTTTCCATCTTGTCCCATATCTTGATGAGGGGTTAGTAGGTACAAAATTTCTATTATTGTGTCATCTTAAATTTGCTAAATATGTATTAGTATTTATAGTTTAGTTGCACAATACTGCATTGTTGATAGATTTGAATTTGTAGATTTGCTTTTTTAGGGAGTATAAAAAATAAGATGAAAAAAATTATCAATCGATCTCGGGTTAACCCTAGAACCGGACCGAACCCATTGGATCGGTCTGGTCTTTGGTCCCAGGCTCAATATGGTTGATCCTCGGTTCTAAAAATTGAGGACCGACACTGTACGAGTTGGTCTTAGGGTTATGAGGTGGCTTGGACCAACTCGGACCATGCTCACCCTTATTAGCCAGTGCATTTTCTAGTGAAATAAACTGTTACCCCTTGGCTAGCTGACCGATTTTTCCCAGGATTTGTTTTAGGTCAGGATTCTTCCCAAGATAACAGAGCGAGTGTCATCGACACTCTTTTGCTTGTCGAGTGGCACAAATCTAAAGATTTTCTAATCGTGTGGTCACTGTGAAATGGAAATGATGTCATGACCAGCCTACAGGTTCAATGGATTACACTCCACGCCCCTGAAAATGAAAACCTTGCTCTAGATCAATTTGATTTAAATTTGAAGTTCTAATTGGTGATTTGAAGCCAATTTTAGGCCTTCGATTCCATAAAGAATGCTTTTGCAAACTCTTCTAGCCCTCGTCTCCCATATTTTGTCTACAAATGTTTTTTTTATCATCGGTACGTTGTTTTGCAGGAAAGAGTTTTTTGAAAATCATATTACAACCAATTCACCCCCTCATGGTTGTTAACTTAATGGACTAAGTTTTTCTCTAGTTGAGGGAATTGATGTAGGACTGGCAACAAGAGATTCTATGAAGAAAATTGATCTTTCAATAAAAAATATAAAAAAAATTAGTTGATTTAGTTGTTATCTTGCTATTTATTTTATATTAGATATGATAGGATTGTTGTCTCTATTATGAGGCATTATTTTTAATTTGGAGTAGAATATCCTTAGATGCAAGCAAGATCTAGTTTCCATTATAATTTTTGCTTGGTCATCGAGTTTAGACACCCTACAAATAAGTGTCATCTCTTCAATATTATATTAATTTCACAGTCAATTATATTCAGTTTATTCACGCTTCTTTGGTGGGTCAGGTTTTCTATTCCATGAGGAATCAAGGTTACTTACCTGGATCACTATCATATCATTTTATGCATATTTCTCTAGCGTATCCATTGGACATGACAAATAAAGACCCTGCCAAATGATCCTCTGAAAAGACAACCTTCCAGCATTCCTTTTTTTTTTTTTTTTAAAAAAGCTGCATTTCATTTCAACTTAAATAGATAACATAGAATATGAATCCATCTTGGCTTCAGAACAAAGAAAATCAAACAGTGATAGTAGAACAAAGAAAATCAAATAGTGGTAGTGGTGGGCTCGACACCCAATTGTTCGGTAAGCAATAGTCTAGTTGGGCTTTAGCAACCCAATCAGCACTTTTATTTTGTTTTCTAAAGTAATGGATGATTTTTATGTGAGGCGAAGAAATCAGAGAGGCCCGGCCCATCTCAATTTGTGCTGCAATGTCCCACGGTACTTGCCTTTCCCCACAAGTGGACTGCAACAGAGGAGTCAGATTCAACAAGTGTACTTTCACTTTTACCTTTTCCCTTCCAGCATTCCTATTTGCATACTCAAAATGGAAATGGTAGACATTCACCTGATGGTCAATACAGCTATGTACCTGACAATGATACCTAGGCATTACACTTCCGAATTAGCTGCCATAAGGACAATCTTGAAGGTAAAGCAGACGCATTACTGAAAATAAAAAAGAATCTAAGCGCATCTTAAGTCAATGGGCATTTGGCAAGTGCTTTTGAGACAGGCAAAATGCCAAGCCCAAATTATATAGGGATCTGCTTTAAGTTTTGGCTTTCGACATTTTCCAAATGCTAAAATATTAAGTACGTTCCCCCTGTACCTGAAAAAGTACTGTTCATCTTCTTCCTTGGGCTCTCTGGTTCGTCGTTGAGGAGAGGTCGTGGTTGAGGTCGCCCGGCGTCAAGGTCGACATCGAGGGTCGCATGCGTTGTCGAGCCACTCACCGGAGCTGCTATTGGTCGAGGAGGTCGAGGGTCGAGCGACCCAGATCTGCCCTTCGACCGCGGCCGTGCGACCTCGGCGTCGCTCATCCTCGGCGACCGTCGCCAGAGTTGCAGACGGTCGAAGGGTGAAGCCTTTTCACCTTGCAAAGGTTGCAAATCACCATATGGCTTAGGGGTGAAGCCTCTAGATCTGTAATCACGTCCTCTTCACCTTGCTGAGGTTGCAAATCGCCGGTGGAGCCTGTGATCGACGCCGGTGACGGTCGACGGTCGCCTTCGGTTGCCGTTGATACCGGCTTGTGGTTGATGCCGGCGAAGCTTGCCTAACCCCCGCCTCTGCCATTGCTTGCGCAGACCTGCTTTTCCTTCTTCTTTTTTAAATTTTTTTTTAACTTCAAATTGCTTTGCAAAATGGACACCAAAATGAGTTATTAAAAGAAAAAAAAATGGGAAAATCAAATGTCCATCTCGTCAAAAAAAAAAAAAAAAAAAAAAGGGGCAAAGGTCCTTCAAGAGCGTTAAAACAAAGGGGCCTAGGTCCTTCTGCACGAGGAATGACTGAGGGTCCTCATCCAGCTCGACATGGCATGCACGGAACAAGCGGTAAGCAATGTTTGCCCCAAGATTTTTAACGTTTAGTATTTTTGAAGGTTATATTTTGAATTTGATAATGAATTTAATTCAAAATCATTTATCCATCCATAAGGTAGATCGGCCGCTACTCCTCCGATACGAAAATAATTATGAATGAATCAATGAAATATTGCTTGGTCTTCACTGCTAACTTGAGTAAGGAGTTCCCGATTATTCCATTTCCTGATGTTAGCAATGTACAGCGGGGGTAAGTAAAAAAGGACGTAAGATAAGGGGATTATCCAGGGATTTTTATCCCATTAATGTATCATAATCAGTAGGGAGATTTCATCCCTTGGACCTTTCCCTATGGGAGTAAGAAAATCATGAGATTCGATAGTATGGTAGAAAGATTCATGTATTTCTTTCTACCATACGAGCTGTTATTCTTAAATCAGTCGAACAGCCAAACTCTCATTGATATGGTACTGATGGAATGTTGCAATTCTTCTCCAGGAAACAGGCTAAATTTGGAATGGAACAGTCTTCAAAGGCAATTTCAGCCATAGGCAAACTTGTTAGCTGCACACGAATCAAATACAATAGATGATTTGACATCAAGAATGATCTGTCGATACAGTAATCGACTAACTGCCTAGTATATGAAAATAGGTGACGAGAAGAGATTATGACTTGCTTACCTCAACTTGATGACGGCTGGCTGTAAGAATCCTTGTAGAGAACGGCTTGCCTAGAATCAGGCCATGATTTGAACCAATTAGAGAGGTATGAGATATTTGCAAGCAGAATAAGAAGTGCCAGAATAGTTGCATTGAGCTACGGAGACAAGGAAGCAAACAACTAGAACAAGTTAAAGCAAAGATCAAGATAACAAAGGCATAGAAAGTTCGAATTTGTAAAGATATGGGGAACTTATTAAAGCTATTGGTGCTTCAATTCTTTAAAAACTTAAGGATAACACACACATTAGATATATCGTAATTGAACTTCTAAATGTACACATTTGTGCATGGGAAGACATACATGGCAACTCAAAGTGCATAAACTTTGGACTTACAATGTAAGGAACGCGATGGTTCTGTCTAGAGACTGCTATAGACAGCGGTATACTCAGCAATATGACTCTTAAGTATTCACCCTTTGTCTGTAAAGATCATAAGGCCCAAAAAAGTCATTTAACCTCTTACATCCTTCAATGGTGACATCACACTCGTTGGGTAGAGGTAGATCAGGCAAACTTTGTAGTGACTCACAATCTGAGATGATCAACCTCGTTAGCTTTTGTAACTTCAATAGATCGGGCAATTGTTCCATGGAGTCACATTTCCTAATTAACAAAAATTCCAGTGATTCCAATTCACCAACCCCCTCGATTTTGATCAGCTGTGGGCAATATTCCACATAAAGTCTTGAAAGCCCATTTAATGTCGACAAACTTAAGAGACTCACAAGCGAATTGCAATGGACCACAATCAAACGACGGAGATTCTCTGGCTGCTGAAAGATGCCATCAAATTGAATCTCTCTTAGACAACATCTAGAGAGTGTTAATTTGTACAGATTTCTCAGGTTGGAAAAGAGTGACCTTCCTATCGGTGACTTGACATCTCCTAACCATAATTCTCCGAGACTGGAAGGGAGCCTTGTTAGAGCTTGAGGGTTCGCACAACATATGCATAGTAATTGAAGCTGAGAAAGAAGAGCCAAGTTAATCGCAGTTGTAGGAAACATGAGATCTGCATAAGATAGTTTCAAGGCCTCCAGTTTAGATAAGCTCTGGATCCACTCTATCTTTGGATTACTTTCTGTGAATTCAGGGGATTGATAAGTGCCACGAAATATGTCCAAACGAACTAAATTGGTCAGGTTTGAGAGGTCAGGAATTGTCCGTGATGATTTAGATGAAAACTCTAATGTTGTTAAACTCGGAGGAAGTTCTGGCAGCCATTTGAGCTCATCACAGCCTTGCAAAAATAGTTGACGGAGACAAGAAAGCTGCTTCATAGTTGTGGGCAATCTCCTAACTTTGGTCCATGATAAGTCTAGCATTCTCAAAAGCGGTAGTTCCCTAATTTCACTTGGTATTTCCCCTTCTAGATTTTGACAACCTCTGGCGTCCAACTCTTCAAGATTCACAAGCATCCATATGCCCCTTGATAGCTCTCTTATTTGACTCCAAGATAGATGGAGAAGCTCCAACTTTTTGAGTTTTTCAATAGAAGCATGCAATTCTAGAATATGTGTTTGATCCAAAACTAACTCAAGCAATGACTCTAGGCCTCCTATTGAGTTCGGTAGCTCCTCTAATCGAGTCATTGCCAAGCTCATTTTCTTCAACATTTTGAGATATCCAATGGAATCAGGTAGCTCTGTGATTCCCGTGTCATCCAAATCCAACTCTAGTAGTGATCTCAAGTTTCCGATGGAGTTTGGAAGCTTTCTAAGCATTCTACAACCAACTAAAGACAAACACTTCAAGCCTACAAGCTCTCCAATCGAATGGTGAAGTTCTCGGACATGCATCCTTTCTATCTTTAGTGTTGAGAGGGATTTTAGACCACCCAAAACGGAAGATACCGCAAATAAGTCTAAGTCTTTTTCTTCACACGCCTCCGAGATCCAATGAGAATACCCGGAGACTTCCAAGTACTTCAGGAGCTCTAGTTTAGAGATAGAGCTATCGACAACTAGCAAGTGTGTACAATCTTTAATCACCAATATCTTCAAATTTGAGCAATTAGAGAAGTCAGGAGCCCTTCTTAAGGCTGTGCACTTAGTGAGATGTATGACTTTCAAGTTCTTGTTCGCCTGTAAAACAACTAAGAATTAGCACTCGAAGGAAATTAAATATTAAGATCAGTTAGAAAGCCGCAATGATTAAATGACTTAGTACCAGGCATGGTCCCCATCCAGCCCAGTCTTCACTTATATTGCTATTTGAAAGCTTGAGCACAGCTAAGTTATTGAAACATAGATTAGTCGCGCGGAACTCTGGAGGACAAAAGCGCCATGAGAGCCAGGCAACCTTCGAGAAAATATTTCTAAAGTCACCCACAAAACCCACCCCTTCTAATTCCAATAACCTTAAATTGGGAAGCTTTGAAAAGTCTTCACTTGTGAAGCTGTGCTCTTCAAAAACTGGTGTTAGTTTGAGGGCCACCACATTGTTTGTTCCCTAGCGATAGACAAAGCACAAGCCAACATCAAATTGCACAACCATGGCAATATGCAAGTTTGCATGCTTTCAAGTCCATCCTCACGTGTGGAGATGCTTGCTTTCGTGTATTGAAGAAATGGAGGGGGAATAAAGGGAAGGATAAAAGAAAGAAATGATTCTAAGTTACTTAGGCTAATTGCGTGTTGGTTTGTTCAAGAAGAAAATGGCGACCAGAACTTACATACCTTCCTATTTTGAACAACGTCCAAGGCATTCTTGGGAAGCCACAGCCTACTACGATTTTCAGGCATTTTGACATCTTCTTGACGAACAATCTCTCTTGCAAGATCTCGTAATTGATTATGCATCCACAATCTATCATCGTCCACAATCTTGATTAAAGACATCCGTGTAAGGACGAGTATTGCACATTTTGGATAATACTCGGAAGCTTTCCACATATAATATGGATAGATTGCTTCTTCACCAATGAAGTAACATGCAATATCAAGAAAAATTTCTCTCCGATCATCCTCTAACATGTCATAACTTATCTTTAGTTTGTTGAGGACTTCCTTCTTGGGGACAAGATCTAACTTCTTCAAAGTTTCATTCCAAATTGCTTTTCTTTTGCAGCAAAGTGAGGAACCGATAACCTCGAGAGCTAAAGGAAGTCCCCCTGCTTTGTTGACAATTTCATGTGAAACATCTATGTAGTCAGCTGGAGGGGAGTCCCTTTTGAAGGCGTGCTTACTAAAAAGTTGAAGGGCATGGCAAGGATCCAATTCCCTCATTTCATAAATATAAAATACATCATTTTCTTGGTTCTCCTCTTCTTCAATAGGCAAAAAATTGATGTCCCTTGTTGTAATAATGATTCTACTTCTAGGGCCAAACCAATCACAATTTCCTGCTAATTTCATTAATTGGTCTTGCTTATCCACATCGTCAAGAACAACAAGAACTTTCTTTTCACGGAATCTTTCTTTAATCATGTTGATACCCATCCTAAAATCATACACCTCTATAGATTTGAGGTGGAGGATTTCTGATAGTAACTTCTGCTGCAATTCAACAATTTTACCACCATTTGCAAATTCACGAACATTGGAGAGAAAGCTACAACCATGAAATTGATTAGAGATTTGGTTAAAGACAACCCAGCAAGAGTTGTCTTACCGATGCCACCCATTCCATGGATCACTAGGCAAAGAATATCATGAGAACCTTTGTTTAAAATGTTGATGATGGCTTCCACATGATCATGAAATCCAACTATATGATCAGGGAGATTTCTCTTTCCTTTCATTAGCTTGGTCAAAACCTCATCAATAATAAGATTGATGATTTTACCATGCCTGCCATATTAGACAAAGGTCTTGAGATAGATAGTTAATGGAATATCAAGTTGAGGAATGTTAATAGCACAAAACTCGGTCTATATGTGCATTTGCAAGGTTAACCTGGAAAATAACTTCCGGGAAAAGGATTATTTTCCTAAAAATGAACTAGAGGAAAATGTTTTCCATCACTTTAAAGTGTGGAAAAACACACGTTTTTGGCTTCTTCCCTCTTGATCAATACAAAATTTCTCAAAATCTTAGAAATGGCTTGACTCTTCTTTAATGAGGAAATAATCACAAATGATAATCATTCGAGCTCGGCCGTCGGCCATGGGGTCTTGGTAGGAATCAGATTTCGGAGGAAGGAGGAGGATAGAAAAGAAAAATAAAGAAAAAAAAATAAAAAGATTTTTTAAAAATATAAATAATTAAAAATTCTTTTTAAAAAATTTAAAATTAATTTTTTTGGTCAATTAAAAATATTAAAATTCAACTTTTGATAATTTTTCCCAAACAATTAAATGAGCTAACGAACGGTGAAAATACATATTTGACAACCACATAAAACGGAAAATGACTTCCAGGAAAATGTTTTCCAAAAACATGATATTTTCCGCGAAACGAAACGGACCCCTAATAAAGGATTATTTTCCTAAGGAGAAGGAAACAAAACACATTTTTCTTGATCACAAAAATTTCTCAAAATCTTAGAAATTTGACTTTAATGAGGAAATAATCACAAATAATAAGACTAGGAAAATTTCTAGGTAGAAATAGATCTTTCTCTTTCTCAAGCAGTGGTGCCAGATTGCGGCAAATCGATGGTGGGCGGCCAATGGGTTGTGATGGGTAGGCAACTGGCTAGTAGCGATGATGAGAGTTTTTATTTCTCACTTTTGTTCTAAAATTAAAAAAGTAGAAAATTGTTACTTTTCATTTCTATTCCAAATCTATTTTTGGAGTAGAAATTTGTTCTAGAAATAGAAAATTGAAATTGCATACCAAATCGTTAGAACAGAAAAATAGAGAATTAGAAAAACAGAATGATTATAAGGCACGCCCTGTGTTTTCCTGAATTTTTTACCCATAACACCACTGCGATTGGAGGCTTCTATGTTGAGGTGGCCTTACCATAGTGTGAGGTAATTTATTTCAGCTAACAATTTAACGACTTACTTGTTGTCCATCATATTCATTAAAATTAAAGTGGACTTCATTTATAGTCAATTTATATATTTCAAAGTTATAGAACTTCTTGCGTTGTCTATTATAGGGTGCTTGTTATTATTAACTTTGGAAATACTTTCATGATTTTTCTTACCAAATCCTTATACTTTTGATGCACAAGTTGTCTAATCAAATCTCTCCAGCATTACATAGCGTCACATTTAACTTACGCAGGCACGGAAAATGCCCAAGTATGAAATAGACAACATTTTGTGAATGTGGACTCGTGGAATTGTATAAAATAGAACAAAAATCATCCTGGTCCTCTAATAATCTTTTTCTTTAGTTTGGACCTTGAAAAATATTGTTCATCTCACATTATGGGTAGCTCGACACCCCCATCAGATGCATTTGATCGAATTGAATTTACTGTTGGACTTGGTTAGACAATTTGTACAGATAGAAAGGCTCGATTAAATTGAATTAAAAGTGTACCATGACCCTAAATAACCTTACCCTTGATCCCTCAAGTGCCATCCCTTGATGCGAGCAACCTCAATGAGAGCCTCCTTCCAACGCTGCACTTGATCGCAACCGAACTTGTCTCCATGCCTTTCTAGAGCTTCAAAGTACAATCCGGTTTTCAGCTTCACATCATCGGGATCAACGTCATAAAAAATGGGAATGATCATTTTCTCATTTGTTCTATTTCTCCAGCACTCCAACATGTACGCAAGTTCACGAAGACACCATGCACTAGAAGCATAATTTCTAGAGAAGATTGGCATATAGATTTTAGACGAGTTGATTGCACGCAGAAGCTCTCCTCCTATCTCTTCACCTATTCTGATCTCTTCGGCATCTCTAAACACGCGAATCCAAGCTCTAACCATGGAGTGATAGAGGCAATCTGTGAAAGTCAAGCCCGTGTCTGGACCTCTAAAACTCAGGAAAACTTCAAATTCAGCCCCTAATGTCCCACTACCATCACCTCCAGCTGATGATGAGTCCCTCTTTCTCTTCATCCTCCAACAAAACCTCAGTTTTAAGAGAAATGTATGATGATTCTTCTCTCTGAGTTTTTTTTCCTTGCTTTCAAGTGTGACCTTGAGAGGATTTATAGAAGTGCCAATGGCCAAAGGGCCCGAGTTTCTTTCTTTGCATTTTTCTTGGAATATTATAACAAAAGGGTAGGAGGTTTTGTTTAAGGGCACCATGTCCAACACATTTTTCACGTGGATTTAGTTTTGCTTTGAAAACTGTGCAAATTTACCAAGATAAGATATATATGATAAAGATAATTTTGTATTTTCTGATATTATATATGTATATAAATTGTCCCTCTTGATGGAGAATGCATGAGCACATTTACAAATTTTATAATATGAATATTTAAGATAACAAGATATTGTGATATAGATTCGCATAATAAAATGAAATATAAGCACAATAGAGAAAGATATGGAGAACTAAAGAAAATATGTTACTTAACATCCCCAAAGAAGTGACTGTAATTTGCAAAAAAGATCCAAAAAACATGATGTGTCTTAGTGAAGAATCATTATTATGATCAACCGATGGTAGAGAATAGGTCCAACAAGCTATGTGAACGGTTTGGTCTACTGAAGAGGGGACCGGCTAACGTGTGTACAACAATTGGCAGAGATGGTTGCAATGCAAGGCTAATCGCTTGGTGGTAAGCCTCAATATGTATGCGGAGGAAAATTGTGTAATTTCTATATGTACATTGTGTCTCACGATCAAAGTTAATGACCTAGTTAAGGCTCAGTGAAATGAATATACAAGGTAAAACATCATAGAAGGATTTATAACCAATCATGGATATGCATAGTCATAGGAGATATATGCACAAATTGAGAGATTTAGAGAATCAACGGTGTTAAAGATAATTTAAAAATATGATGAGACTTTCCATATCTTCCTCATAGAAAATATATGCACAAGCAACACGTCCTTGGATTAGCAAGTCACCATGGTGAATTATTCTCACTTATCAAAAGAGCCAATAAAAAATATCGGGGCGGCTGTTTGAGGGGTGAAGAAATTACCATTATTCACGAGATTAAGAATTTAGTTCACCTTGTGAATAAATCTCAAAATAATTTATAACTGCACTGTTTGACCACGACTTATCTCTTATGAAGAGACTTTAATCAGCATCTTGGTAAAGCTATAATAATGGGCTGTTTAATTTCGAAATTTCAAATCGTGAATAATGATAAATAGTTATAACTCCATCCAAATGTTTTTGTAACGGATACAAGACCTTGGTCATCCTTCGTTGTCAATTTTAGCTATGAAAAAAGAAAAAGCCAAAAAGAAAGTTGGCTCTGGCGGGCATCTCCGAGGAACCCAACTTTGTCAAGCCAAAAAGAAGAGGACGCCTTTAAGTCAAGGCTCAAATCAATTGCTGGGGCCATCCATTGCCGTTGGAGACGACTTGACCAAGATGCACTCAAATGGGAGCAACTGTTGTTCTCCAGGGTCCGTGGTCCTTTTTCCTTCCCCACCAACTCCTTGCCCACGGACCTCAGTAAGTCCTTAAACTATTTCGTTTAAACTCTAGGATGTAACATTCAAGGATATTTCCACTTAGGTATGAAGAAATCGAGGGGTCTTTGATGGGAAATGTAGACTCCACATCCTCTTTTTGGAGAGGGCTACCATCACATAAGCCGGTATAGTAGTCGCTCGTGCCTAAGTGCCTAAATGAAGAGATAGAACTCGAAAAGACCGACTTGTCGGCCAGGTATCCCTAATTAATGGGCACTGTGTGAAGTCCTTGTCCATGGTCGTTTTTCCTCCCTCACCAATTTCTTGTCCAGTCCCACTTCTTTATGTCATCATCGCTTTCATGGTAACTTATTATAAGTTTTCATTTAAGACAGTTCTTTTCGGCTAATTATCGCTGTCACTCTTTGCCCAGTGCAAATCATCTAAAAATCAATTGCATTTTGGATGGAAGGAAAACAAGAAAAGGCTGGGAAGGATTGGAGGAATACATTAGTTCATAAGTCTCTCGCAAGATATCCTTCTAAGAGTAGCTTTGGTAATACTTTGTTGAGGAACTTTGAGTTCTTGAAGACCTTTCACCAAATGCAAATGTGTTTGTTCAAATAATTTGAAAGCTGGTTTGGCGAATGCGACACATTTCTAAAAACTTTTATCTCAAAGTCAGTTCATACCAGCATTGGCATTCCAGTATTTTCGAAACACTAGAAGCTAGAGTTAATGAATTTTTCCATTCCAATCTTGTCTTTATTAACACTTTCGTATTCTTGTTTTGCACTCAATCGTCTCCCAAACCATGTTGGTCCAGATTGTCGCCGATAGTCGCCGAAGGAGGCTTAGGTTGCAGATCGCACCTTACACGAGGCTACACGACTTCAAGCGAAAATGGTTGATGGTCGCGTGACATTAGCTGCCATTGCCAAGGGTCGCGCTAACCTCAATTTTGCAAATCTGGATCTACGGAGGAAGTGGCTGGAGTTTCATAGATTTAATATTCACGATACTCACCTTTTGTCCAGATTTTACTTGCCTAAGGTCACAACACCTCAATGACCCGTCACCTGGGATCATGCAACTCTAGCATCAGCTCGTCTAGAGCGCATGAGGTTAGAGCCCCAATGGTCGGCATTGGCGGCCCATCACCTAGGGTCACGTGACTTCAACATTGGCTCACCTAGGATCATGCAATCTTAGCGACCCATTGGTACGGGACATCAGAGGTCCTATGGTCCCAATTTAGCCCACCTGAGGTCACAAGGCCGAGGCATCGGTCACCGCCGGAGCTGGGGCCATTGTTGCAATGTGTTTTTCGCCCGAGTTACAACTGCCACTGTTTCTTTTCTCTTCCTTTTTTTTTTAATATATTGAGACCACTGTCTTTGATTCTTTGTTTTTTGTTTTTTCTATACACTTTTTATATTTAGTGAAAATCATTCAACCTAAAAGTCCTCTGCATTTATGCAAAGACTTTGCCCAAATGCTCTTCCAAACATTCCATAAACATGAAGGAATTAATGTATTATTTACACAAAGAAATTATTCTGTCCCATTTGTACTCCAATTTTATTTATAGTTTAAGATGGATAAAAAAGATATTTTGGTCGTAATTTGTTCTTTTTAATGCATCACTCGCTAACATCGAAACACCATACTTAATCACTCTTTTCACCTCTTCACTTTTCTTTTCTCTATTAATTAGTATCATGCCCATGCGATGCATTGATTTTTATATATAATATCACAATAGCTAATCTTAAGATATAAACTTGACAGTTACATTATACTTGTACTTTATAAAATCAATTTCTTTCTTTGTATATGATATATTTAATGGTTATTTCAGCATTGTATTTTTAAAATATCAAAATTTTTCCTTTGTATCAGCACTCAGAGAATAAGTTTGTTTAATTATTTGTGTTTTCTTTTACCTTTTAGGCATCTATCTTTTAGATTGCTTTATTTTTGATAAAAAATTTAAATTTGTACTTCATATATTACTAAAATTTTAGAGATTGGCCACGATAGGCACGCCAATGTTGGATCTTCGAGCAACAGATGATACGAAGTAATTGTGACCCCGCCCGAATGTCAAACTTGTCAATCCATTCGTGTCTTTTTCTCCCCCCGTAGAAGAAGAAGAAAAAGGCCGAAAAGAAAGGTGGCTCTTGCGGACACAGCTCATCGGAAGGGCCATTTCCAAAGCCGTGTCGAGAGGGATGAAATGGTTCCGTTTATGCACGCATTGGAAAGAAGAGCGACGCCTTTTTAAGTCAAGCCAATGGCTACAAAGTTGGAGGCGGTGAAAGGACGACATGACTAAGGAGAGCCCCTCCGATTGGAGCGAGGGTTGTTCTCAAGGGGTCCGAAGTCCTTTGTCAAGCCCCATTTTTTTTTAGCCTTGCTGGTTCTGCGGTAACTTATTTCAACGTTTCGTTCAAGGTACAATCTCCGCCATCTCCTTTCCGCGACATTCGGATGTCGACTCCCCGGCCCTCTTTCCAGACAAAGGCCCCGTCAAGTCCCTCTCTTCTTTATGGTACTCTTTTTTTTAGGTAAGATTCTTGATCGTACTCTTGTGATTAACTTATTCTAAGATTCCCTTCTAGATGAATTAATTCTTGGGTAGGTAGTTACTGAGAAAATTATAAAAAAATCTTGAACATATTGCAATTTTTTCAACTCGGTTCCAAACCTTTTATAATTGTGTTAATTTAGTTTTTTCCGGTTAACGAGTGATGTGGACAATATTTAAATAATATATATTTTTTTGAATATTCTATTTCTTTTTCTTTTTTCTTCACTTCCTCCGCCTTCCTCCAACTAGTCGCCAGGCAGGTCGATAGTCCCTAGCCGGCATTGGGCCTCGCACAGCCTTTGTCAAAGGCTGCCAATGGTTGGGCGAGGCTCAACCTTGCTGGATCTAGTGAAGGTGGTGCCTCACTAGATGCCACTCGAAGGGCGCGACCTCACATGACCTCTTGCTTGGGTGAGCCTTACCAACCATGAGCAGGTCATGGCCTTGTCGCCTTGTCGACGCTTGCCTCTTGCTGTCGGCCAGAGGGAGGATGAAGAAGGAGAAAAAAGACAAAAAAAAAAAAAAGAAAAAGAAAAGAAAAAATTAATAACAAATTAAAAAAAAAAAAAAATTATTAACATTTTGTCCACGTTAGTATCGGCCAAACTTGACTGAATAAACTAAATTAGTCAAAATTGTAAAAATTTTATGGTTAAATTGACAAAAAAGAAGAAGATGATTTATGACTAAATTGGAAAAATCATAATAGGTTTATGACTTTTTTGATAATTTTTCAATAATCACTCATTGTCCTTTGCAAATCACCACTTCTAGCAATTTTTAGATGTTCCTTTTTAAGGAAAGAGATGGAAGAAAACAAGAAAGGGCCTTGCTAGCATAATGGTATCTGGGATTCTGTGAGAATAATAGTTTATTATGAGTCACAAATTCTTGAAGAAGTGAGTTTCACAAAAATCTATGATTATTTGTGATTTGATTTTTTATTGTCTAGAATAAAGTATTATTCTTACAGTATATTAAATACCGTCACGCACTAATTTATCAATAAGAAAATACTAGAAAGGATTGGTGGAATCATATTGCTTTCTAAATCCTTACCAAATCTGTCCGTTTGAATTTGAGGCGATTTTACCAACAAAAGAAAAAAGGCGATTTCAAGGGATTAGCTTATTACTAAAAAAACATTATTCCTTTTCATTTATATCCTTATTTTATTTGTAGTGAAAGATGTGTAAAAAAATATGTTTAGATTTTTTTCGACCAAAAAAAAACATAATTTTTTTTTTTAAAATGTCAGAAAAGTCATAAGTCTATTGCGATGGTGCTAATTTAGTCATGGCTGGCATTCATATCAATAATATTTGGCCAAAATTAGCTTGAATTAGTTCTAGGTCAAAAGGTTTATAACTAAATTTATACAATTAAAAGATTTAAGATTAAATTGACACAATTAAAATAGGTTTATGACTTTTTAACTCTAATATTTTAGATTCATCTCTCTCAAGCATCAAAACAATATTATAACTCAATCTCTTCCACTCGTTGCTTTTTCTCCCCCTCTTTCACCAAGTATAGGCACACGTGATGCATGAATATTTATATATAATTTCGTGATAACTAGAGCCGATTTACAAACTTGACAGTTAATTCATCCCTGTACCTTTACATTATCAATTGTTCTTTTTTTGCATCGTCATTGTTTGGAGTGATGGTCTCTTTCACATCTTGAACATTTTGAAGTTTGTGAGAACTTAAATTTCTTGCTAACCATATTTTGCACCCTCAAATTTACAAACTCCAAAGCAAAGTGACGATAGTTAAGATAAGTTAACGAAAGATAGAAAAAAGAAATTTACGATGCAATTCACGATTTCCCACAAAAAATTAAGAACACCAGGACGTTTTGAACTTGTGATAATTCAAGATGACCTATCATTTTAAAAGGATGCTAGTAGACTACACATATATACAAGAGAATTATCATTATTGAAGAGATACTATAAGGTACAACCAACCATAGAAAATTAGAAAAATACTATGTGATAGCATCCTAAAGTCATAAAATATAAAGTGAAAATTACCAAAAAAATCATAAATCTATTGTTATGTTATTGTTAATTGAGTCCTTAATATTTTACATTTATATTAGTTCAATCCATCCAACCAATTTTGATCGAAAATCGCCGACTTTTTTGCTAGTCATCCTATATAGCCTAGTTAGCATTGACATTAACAATTTTCGATAATATTTTAATATTTTTTGAATATATTTTTTTTCTTTTTCTGTTTTTTTTTCCTCCCTTCTTCTGGTCAGTCGTCGGATCTCAATTAGCCATTGGTAAGGGTGAGCTTGCCTAGCCTCTAGTAAAGTCAACCCTCGCCATGATTGTACCCTGTGCAAGGATGGAGTCCTAGAGTCAATTGAGCACTGTTTTGGAGCTTCGGGCCTACAATCTTCAAAATGACAAAAACCCAGCAGACGCTTATTGGGTCGAACCCGTTTTGGAGTCCCCCGGAGCCCAGGCTGCTGAAAGCAAGTTTCGGTGGAGCCATTATGATGAGAAGAGAGGAGGGGCCCGGCGGCTTTTGTGTGCCGAAACCACCTGACAATACTTGTCGATGATTTTAAATATTCCATCCAATATTTATTGATGTCCAGATATAACATGGATTTAAATAAACATTATTCAAATGATTGTTTGATTTGCAAGATTGCATTAAAAATAAACTGTAGAAGTCATGAAAACTATTCACGACTCATCGCCTAGGCTTGCCATCATCGTTGGACAAGGAGTGCGAGCAATGCTGCACCGAGTCATACACCGTGGACCGGAGAATGCTGTTGATCATAAGACCGCTGGCCCAGAAGTCCTGCGGTGAGGGCCTGAGGTAGGGGTTCATCAAATTGCCGCTCGAGGTCAAGCCCTAGGGTGGCACAAAGCCAGGGCGATGTAGATGGCGAGCACGAGCTCCAATTCCCAGTACATGTAGAAGCCATAGAGAGCGAGGATTGTGTATATATGCAATCTAGACCTGTAATCATAGGCGTAAAAAATTGAGACCTTTATCAAAAACTTGATCACCACTCGGGGTGAAGCAGAGTGGGTTTTGGGGATTTTTCACGGTGGGTGAGTCGTGAGTGTGGACGAAGCAGAAACAAGTCGAAGAAGAGGGAGAGAGAATGGGAAAAGAGGGCAAAATCTGCAGGAATAACAGTAGCTTTTGCCCAGATTTTAAAATTGATTATTCTTTTTCTTTCCTTTTTAAATTTTTTTCAAATTTCAAATTTATCCAATTCTATCTCACCCTTTAAGTGAGATTTTTTATTTATTTATCTGAACTATATCCTGATTTCACGTCACTCCAAACATTGACTAGGATACAAATGATCATATTCGGAGTTTTATCCGGCCCATCAAATCAACATAATAGAAGATTGATAATCCTACATGCGATAAATCTATTAGCCATGCAATTCTACACTCTTCTATAAAATATATTTGAAGTAGGGTAGCTAAGAGAAATCTAAAATTCTAGTAAAAAGAGGCGATGTGACTTTTTTTTATTACTTTCCCTCATCGATTACTCATTTCTCAATGTGGATTTAGCGATCATGTTGAGCTGCTTTTCAAATCTTCGTACTTTGTAGCGCCAAAGTATTATGAAGATTCAACTTTGAAATTTCTTTACAAAAAGATTTAATTTTGGAGAAAAACAAACTCACTGTCATATTTGATTTTGAGATTGAAAGTATCTCACTCCCCAACCATTGCAATTTGGCATAGTTCGTCCTCACAAACAACACCATCAAAGCATTGTACACCTCCTTGGCCAAGTCTTTGTGCTCTCGATGCACTATAACAACTCATCTTCAACCGTCACCGCAAGAAGTTAGAGCACCTCACCAGCTTTTATCTTGCACTTTCTCAGCTTGTTACCATCCATGGTGATATGATATTTGCCAGTGCCAACTGCACCACACAAGTCTTGACTTAGCAGATAAAATTTTATGCTAATACTCCAATTATAAGGCACGCTTAGTTGCTTGAAAAATTATGTCAAAAGTATTGGCTAGAATATGGTGAAAACTTTAGCCACAAACAAAGGTAACTATAGTCTAAGTCTACTAGCACGAGCAACAAGCAAGTCACAAAAGCTATGATAAATGGATTTGAAGTTAAATTGATATATATATATATATATATATATATATATATATATATATATATATATATATATATGCAGCAACTAGACGATTTCAAGAGTAAGACTTATCCAAGTTATTTCTGCAAATTAAATAGAATACTTTATCGTTTAAAAAAGGCCCCACGTGGTACAAGAAGCTTGCGGAATTTCTAGTGCGAAGTGGCTGCTCAGTAGCGCCAGTAGACTCTAGTTTGTGAAGGGAGAATTCAGTAGGCTTGCAATAGTACTGACCGATGTTGATGACCTAATCATCATCGAATATGATGAAAATGAGATATCTAATCAAAGCCAATCTCTTTGTGCAGTTTCAAACAAATGAGCTTGGAGAACTAAAACACTTAGTAAGACTTGAAGTTGAGCAAACCAATGAAGGTTTATCTATATGTCGACAAAATTATGCATGGTATCTCCTAGAGAAATTTGGGATCCAAAATGTTTTAGTTCTCCATGCTCCTTAAGCCGTTCAGATAGGTCGAATTAGATGGAATTAGAGACAAAGAGTCAGCTTTTCAATTTTTGAGTATTATTTTTAAATACCAGTTTATCTATATGTCGACAAAATTTTGCATGGTATCTCCTAGAGAAATTTGGGATCCAAAATGTTTTAGTTCTCCATGCTCCTTAAGCCGTTCAGATAGGTCGAATTAGATGGAATTAGAGACAAAGAGTCAGCTTTTCAATTTTTGAGTATTATTTTTAAATACCAGTTTTGATTTTGGTTTTGATTTTTCGAAGAAGTGGTGTGTGCGCGACAACCAGAGCTGTTGCCGCTTTTCAACACCTTCGGCCCATTTCGAAACGGTGGCAGTTGCTGTGGCCCATTCTGAGCTGCTGTCTCGGATTCTTCGAATGAACATTTACAAGATCGAAGTTCGGCCCAAAACTAAACTCGCTTCCTCTTTGATTTGTACCTCTTAATGATGGGCCGAATAGTTTTATACGCTTTCGCTTTCTTTTCCTTATGTCTGTCCAAACTTAACAGCAACGTCGAATTGCATTTATTTCTCAACCTTTGCAATTTGGCTTTCTTTCAAGCTTGCGTTCTCGTAATTTGACATTTTAGCGTGAAATTTCTGAAACATCCTAAGCCCATACTTGAAATATATGAGTTTCTTTGTGTCCATCAGAACCTGTAACTTAAAATACTCTCTTTTTCGATTTCCAAATAAAAAAAAAAAAAAAAAGTTATTCATTGCTCAAAATGATACATGAGAAATATGTAGACTTTCATGGCAAAGCAAATCAGAGCAAAGGACAGAGTGCTACAGAACAAAACCAAATTTAGAAAACAAGGAAAACCAACAGAGTATTGGCAGAGTTAAGCGTATACTCATTCCATAAGAACATATCTATCAAGCAAAATAATTGGCAGCTAATAACTGGATCTCGTATTATCATCGGTGATGAAAATATGCCAGAAATTCTTTTCCAATAGCTACAACATTATTAGTTGGCGGTGTGCACTTAGGTTCAACTTCTTCTACACCATCGCCATATAGAGATAACCAAAATAGGTTGAATAAACATAGATTTAACTTTTGGAAGAGGAAATTTTCGTGGCTCAACAAAACACGAGAGCTTTTGCAATAATCATTGAAACTAAAGGTAGAGATCATGTACAAGGACATGCATGGGGTATCGAATTCCCGTAAACATTATTGAACTCCCATATTTAAATTGGGAGTGAGGAACTCTTAGGTCTAGAATTAGATTAAGAAAATTCAAACTCTCAGATTTAGAATTAAATTGGGAAAAGAGAGAAAATATAATGAAAGTGAAAATGATGATTTCTAGTGTCTAGACTCGAGGTCTAGATTAAAGAGAATATAATGAAAGTCTCAATCCAAATAAAGTGGTTAACTTAGATACAAGACAGATTAAAGAGAAAGGTCTCCACTGTTACACTCAAACTGCAATGGTTCTCCCGTTGGCAAATCAAACAGAGTCTTATGCTCTCACCAAAAGTTCAACAAAGCCAAGTTACATCGGAATTTCCAAGTTACTAGGATTAAGATTTCAACATCGAACAAGGATTCGCATTGTCAAGCTTACAATCTGTGGAACCTAGGATTGTCTTCACGTATTGTCATGACCTCTTATCCCTCGGGCCCCAATGGTACAAGAAAAAAAGGGGTAATCCTAACTTGATGGAATTCAAAAGGAACGAGACACGAATCCTAGAGGCTTGGAAGCAATGAATAATGCTTGTCAAAGAAGCAAAGCAACGCATATTATATGGCCTGCTGTCTTGCATATGATGAGAGTTAATAAATTCCATTGCCCACAAACAAGGCCTTAGCAACTCTAGTTAGCTGACCACATTACATGAAACAGGGTGTCCCCATTAGCCGTTAGAAGCTTAGCACAAAAACACTTAGAAAGCCGACCAAATAATCCATTGTAGGATCAGCATATGCCATTTAGCCATGGGGAGGACCAGAATAAAGATGATGCCTTACTCATGCTACACCTTAGCAATGCAACTGGACCGAAGCAAGGCCAATGGACAGGTCAAAACCAGCCTGGCAAAACGGGGACTAGAAACTAAAAATTGATACTGGTGTCAAAGAGGGGGCCTAACTTGCGAAGACCTCTCTTCCAAGACCCAGTAACAACTGAGATTACCCGTGGAAAATTGAGACAACAGGACTAAACAAATCAATTTACAAGAAGAAATCACACAGAAACCAAACCATGCGCAATGGAGTATGTCCTTCGACCAGTAGTCAGTAGAAGCTAGACGGGCGACTCCATTTGCTCTGCAAGTAATCCTCTGAGACTTCGCTTTGATCCGTGCTGCTAACAGCGAGAGATAAATCCTCCAAATCTTGGAATGCAAATTCAAATGCGATTGGATGCTAACAGGAAAGTCTTCCCTGTCCATTTCGTCAAGTTCTTCTGAGGAATTAATTTGTTGCCTCACCCACTCAAGTACTTCCTCGTCACCTTGCAGGAGCTTTAGGATCTGCAATTAATTTAAACCCCAATTAGGAAAATTGTCAGCAATACATTGAAGACCAGGGATGGTCAAGTCCCTCTCTTCTTTATCGTACTGCTTTCGTGATTAACCTATTTTAAGATTCGTGGGAAGGTAGTTATCCCCATGACTCATTGTCCTTTGCAAATCCTCTCTTCTAGCAATTCTCAGATTCCCTTATTATGGGAAAGAGATGAAGGAAGAAAATAAGAAAAGACTATGAAGGATTGATGGAATTGTATTGCTTTCTAAAAACCTCCACAAATCTGTCCGTTTTAATGTGAAGCGATTTCAAGGGATCAGTTTATTAATAAAAGAATTATTCTTTTTCATCTATAGCCTTATTTTATTTGTACTGAAAGATGCATAAAAGAAGATGTTTAGATCAACATAATATTTTGGGCAGAAGTGTCAAAAAAATCCGGCTGGTGTCCACATCAACAATATCCGGCAAAAAATAAGAACCAGAATAACTGAATTGACACTAAGTCGAAAATGTTTATGACTAAATTAACACAAATGCAATAAATTTAGGATTTTTTAGACGCTTTTCTTTAATATTTTATATTCATCTCTCCCAAGCATCAAAACAATGCTATAACTCAATCTCTCCAACTCTTTGCTTTTTCCCCCGTTTTACCAAGTATAGGCACACGCAATGCATGGATATTTACATATAATATCGTGATGACTAAAGTCAATATACAAACTTGACGGTTAATTCATCCTTGTACCTCTACAATATCAATTGTTCCTTTGCACCGGTCGTTGTCTGGAGTGATGATCTCCCAACTTTCACATCTTGAACATGTTAAAGTTTGTAAGAACTTATATTTCCTACTAACCATATTCACACTCAAATTTACGAACTCCCCAGCAAAGTCATGACCTTTAAGATAAATTAACGAAAGATAGAAAAAAGGAATTTACGATGCAGTTCACGATTTCCCATGAAAAATTGAGAACACTTGGACATTTAGAACTTACGATAATTTGAGATGATTTATCGTTTAAAAGAATGCTAGGCTACAAGGATATACAAGAGAATTATCATTGTTGAAGAGATACTATAAGGTACAACCAACCATGAAAATTATAGGGATATTAGAAAATACAATGTGATAGCATCCTCAAGTCATAAAATATAAAGGAAAAATTATCAAAAAGTTATAAATCTATTGTAATTGCAGTAATTCATTTCTAAACCTTTTTTTTTTTCTTTTTGCCAATTGAGTTTTAAACATTTTGTATTTGTACCAATTCAATTTATTCGGCCAATTTTGGCTGAAAATCACCGATATAGATGATGGCCATCTTACATAGCGTGGCCAATATTGACATTAACAATTTTTAATAATTTTTTAATTTTTTTAATTTTTTTTTCTCTTTTTATTTTTTCTTCCTATCTTCCTCTAGCCGATCATCGGACCTTGACCAGTCATTGGCGAGGGCAAGCTTGCCTAGCATCTAGCAAAGTCAAGCCTCGCCATGGTTGCACCCTTTGCAAAAATGGAGCCCTAGAGTCAATTGGGCACCTGTTTTGGAGTCGGAGGTCTACAATCTACAAAAACCCAACAAACGCTTATTGGTCGAACCTGTTTTGGAGTCCCCCGGTGCCTGGACTGCCGAAAGTAAACTTCAATGGAGACTTTCCGATGAGAAGAGTGTTGGTTGCAACTTATGCAACCCCAAGATCTCCATAACCAGAACATAAGAAGAAGCAATTGTAAATAGAAGGATTGATGCACCTGATTTAGGATCCATTGTTCTTGAGCGGAAGTGGAGGAAACACAATGTTCCTTGCGCAAATCCTTCTCCTCTATTACCCTCCTGATCACTGGCTCAATGAGGCGGCCTCTCACGATTGACGTTAGAGCAACGTCCCTTAGGTGAGAATATGTGAGATTAGGGCTAGAGGAGAGACTTGAGCACTATTTATAGAGTTTCCAGCCAGTCCCCCTCATTACGGGCCAGGCTCAACTCGGCCCACACTAGCGTCCCATATAAGACTAATTAAGAAACCTTCTATCTCACCTAAGACCAAACCCCGTAAAGCGGTAAACGTTAAACGGTAAATTACAATAACAATGTCAAAATAATTTAGTCCATAAATCAGGAAAACTCTTACATTCTCCCACTTGGACTATATTAATTGAAATTGTATTGTATGTGCGCACATTGGTCCGAGAGATAATTCTTAATAGTCAATCCTATCCCATAAAGCCTCCAACACCGAATCATGGCAAGAATCGCATGTATACACACACGAGCCTTCCATGGTCACAAGTGTTTTCAACTTTATTTGATATGGATTCAATATGGTAGTGTGGCAAATGGCTAACATCTCTCATAAAGAGATCCATTTGTCGATCACCATTCTTCTTACTTAGGCGACACAAAAGTTTGTGCCACAAGAGAATGAAATTATGGTTCTAATGAACCCACATATGTCTTGTCCTTATGGTTAACCTTTTACAAGAACATATGCACAAGGGTAATAATGAATTGCCCCTAGCCTTCACTCAAGGTAATACCTTGAAATGATAACAATATATATATTCAACAAAATAACAAACAATTCAAAATATTGTATTGAATGCAAAAGTTGAAATATATATATATCAAAACGTTACTAAATTGTAACAAATGCAGATATAAACTTTATTTAAGGAAAAATAAAATATAACTCCCACTAAATAACAGCATCCCAAGACGCTCCTAGGCCCATACTAAGAACATGTCGATTAAACACACATAGGCGTAGGCCTTTAGTTAGTGGATCTGCAATCATATCATCTCGTAGAATCTATAGCAACGTCACCATTCTCATCGATTCCTTTATAGTCAAAAACTTGACCTCCATGTGTTTAGACCCCTTGAGACTTCTATTGTTGTTAATAAACAACACTGCAGAATTATTGTCACAATATAGTTGTATGGGTCAATCCACAAAATCAAAAACCGATAACTCCCTAATGAGGTTCCTGAGCCAAATAGCCTGAGTAGCTGCTGTAAAACATGCTATGAACTTCGCTTGCATGGTAGAAGAAGATATGGATTTCTGTTTCTCACTCTTCCATGATACTGCACCTCCTGCCAACATAAATATGTATCCTGTGGTTGACTTTTTATCATCTTGACAACCAGCAAAATCTGCATCAGAATACCCTACTAGTTGCAAGTCGGAACATGTCTCAGTAAATCAGCATATAATCATTTGTTCTCTTTAAGTACCTTAAAACCTTCTTGGCAGCAACCCGGTGATCGTATCCCGGATTTGTCTCGATATCCGCCTAGAAGCCCAACCGCAAAAGCAATATCTGGCCTAGTGCAAACTTGAGCATACATGATACTTCCAAGCACACTAGCATAAGGTACATTCTTCATTTGAGCTTTCTCAAAATCTGAAACAGGACATTGTGAAAGACTCAATTTATCACCTTTAATAACGGGAGCAATTCTTGATTTGCAGTCTTGCATACTGAATCTTTCCAAAATACGATCAATATATGCCCTTTGAGATAAGCCCAATGAACGGCATGAGCGATCCCTATGAATCTCAATGCCAAGAACAAAAGACGCCTCACCAAGGTCTTTCATATCAAAATTTTTCGATAACATCCGCTTTGTCTCATGTAGTAAACCAATGTCACTACTTGCAAGCAAGATATCATCCACATAAAGTATGAGAAAAATATATTTTCTCCCCCTGACCTTGGTGTATATGCATTGATCTACTTTGTTCTCAATAAATCCATATGAAGTGACAACACTATGAAATTTGAAATACCACTATCTAGAAGCTTGTTTAAGGCCATAAATAGACTTCTTCAATCTACAAATAAGCTTACCTGAGCCATCAACTGTAAAGCCCTCAGGTTGCACCATATAAACCTCCTCATTGAGGTCTCCATTAAGGAATGCGGTCTTTACATCCATCTGGTGTAACTCCATATCAAAATGAGCTACCAATGCCAAGATCACTCGAAGGAATCTTTAGAAGAAACTGGAGAAAATGTTGCTTCATAATCTATTCCTTCTCTTTGAGTGAAACCCTTAGCCACCGCCCGGCCTTAAACTTTTCAATCTTTCCTTTGGAATCCTTTTTAGTCTTGAATACCTATTTGCAGCCAATAGGTTTGCAACCTTCAGGTAATTCAACAAGCTCCCAAACACCATTGTGTTTCATAGATTGCATCTCATCTTTCATCGCATCTAGTCACAAATCCGATTGAGGACATGAGATAGCATCCATATAAGTGACTGGATCAACAACATAGCCAATATCATAATCATACTCTCCTAGGTAGACCAATAGTCTGGTGGAATAGCAGAACGTCTTTCCCTAGTAGATCTTCTGAGTGGAGCTACTTCAACCTCATTCTGAACTTGAGGAGCTTGAGGAATTGCATCAGGAACTATCTCAACAACGGGATCTTGAGCCACAACAGGTTCATTTTGTGGCATAAGAGGATCCAAAATTGTCTGCACAGGATGAGATGAGGATCCAGTAATCCCCACCATACTATCATCTTCAAAAGTTTGTGAACAGCTACCCTTTTCAGCTACATCAAATTCAGGAAACTTTGCAGTCTGAGATTCCACAATTCTTGTACCCCCATTGGGGTTGTAAAATCGATACCCCTTTGAATGATCTGGGTAAGACACAAAATAACATCGTGTAGTTTTGGAATCCAGCTTACTCAATGTAGGATTATATAACTTCACCTCTGCTGGACATCCCCAAACTCTAAGATGATTCAGACTAGGTTTACGTCCAGTCCACAACTCAAAAGGACTCAATGGAACCGCTTTACTAGGAATACGATTAAGAATGTAGAGAGCTGTTTTCAAAGCTTCACCCCATAGAAAAGTAGGTAAATTGGTCCTACTAATCATACTTCTCATCATGTCCATAAGAGTTCGATTGCGCCTTTCAGCTACGCCGTTTTGTTCGGGACTTCCGGGCATAGTAAACCGACCTACTATCCTGAATCCTCTAAGTATTTGGCAAACGGCCCTTTAAGTTGTCCAAAGCATCACCGTGCCTACCATAATATTCACCACCACGATCAGATCGACAATCTTTATAACTTTTCCCAACTGTTTTTCCACTTCAGTCCGAAAAATCTTGAATTTGTCAAGGGACTTGGACTTTTCTTTAATCAAATATAAGTATCCATATCGGGAGTAGTCATCAATAAATGTGATGAAATAAAAGTTTCTGCATAAAGTAGCTGTATATGGCCCACTAATATCGTGTGAATAATCTCCAACAAACCGAACTTCGAGCAGTGATTTCTTCTTTATTTTCGTCATCTTACCTCTACAACAGTCTACACAAGTCTCTTGATCACCTTTAAGAGTAGGTAGGATGTCAGCCTTAACAAGCCTTTCTACTCTTTCTTTGGAGATGTGACCAAGTCGTTTATGCCACAATGCATAAGACTGTTCCTAAGATAGAGGCCTTTTGGAAACACCTTTTTCAGCTGAATATGCAACATACATGTCCTCTCTTCCTACAAAAGTAGCAAAAAACGCCCCTCTTTCTAGGGAATGTTTTCTTAGGACCCAAACTGTTAGAAGGACCAACACTGTTAGAAGGACCAGCACCTTCAGAATTTCCTTCATCATTGGAAGGTCCAGCTGCATCAGAATTTCTCTTCTGAGTATAATTCTTTACACTCTTACCCTTATCAGTGGCATAACTTGAAGTATAAAGAGTAATGCGCCCTTTGTCTTTCTTCAATTTCTCTTCCTCTCGCCACCACCCTAGAAATCAGTTCATTAATCGACCCAGGCTTCATCTTGGGAACTATAATTAGTCTTGATAATCCCAAAATCAGGAGGAAGAGTGTTTAAAGCTTGATGCACGATGCAGGTAGTGGAAATGGCAACATTGAGAGCCTGAAGCTTGATCTGCAAATCAACCATTCTCAGAATATAATCTCTTACCCCACTAGAACCATCATACTTTATGGTAAACAGTGTATGAATGTGTGTCCCTATCTCAACATTAGATGACACACGGTACCTAGCCACCAAAGCTTCCATCAGTTGCCTAACGGTGCGGTTCATAGCAAATCACTTTTCAAGTGTTCTTGAATTGAACGCTTCATAGACAGCAAGCAAATTCTATTGCTCTTTTCCCAGCAAAGTAAAGTGTGCTTTCGATCCTCTCGTACTCTCGCAGTAATGGCTGCCTGGTCGATCGGCAGTAAGAGCCAAATGAACATCTGCCATCTCCATGGCAAACAGAAAATCTTCTTTCCACTTCTTAAAGTTGGAACTAGTGAGAACCTCAATAGTGACGGAGTTACCGTTTATAGAAAAGGTGACTGATAAACAGCAGTATATAACAATTAGCATCATGTGAGTATTGTGTACACAAGTACACATCCAGAGAGTTACATGCAAAATCACATAATCACCTTTAGGCAGAATACATGACATGCAATTGTACACTCCCACATGACAGCGGTCAGGAGAATATATTCCAATCTTCGTGAATTCATCATCTTTGGGCAAAAGAACCACTAATATTAGACAATCCTCCACCACATCATCATGTATCCCTCCATGAGCTAATACATAATCACCTCCTTTGGGAGTATGACTACGCATTAGACCAGGAGGCATCCCGCACAACATACGAGACAGAAATTTCTTAAACCCAATCAAGTGTACCACAACTCAATTGAATCCTTGAAACTCTCTCATATCGGGATATATTTATCTCACACACACCATATACATGTGATTTAATTGTAGTGATAGAGGCACATATCACTCAAATCACATAACATGCTAATTAATCTGCCTTATGAATGAACAAAATAGCATACCTGTAACCCAGCACTTGTATTTCCAAAATCACAGAAAAATACAAGAAAAATACGCAAAAAAATTCACTTAAAATACACGTATTTAGGGCTTTATATGCAATTTCACATCCATAAAATCATCAAACATATAAAATAAATATGCCACAAAATAGGAAATCCTCATACGAATCCAACGCCGCCAACCACTCGCCGAAAGGAGGCCCCACGCGCCCGCACGCGCCGCCTGAGTGCGCGGCGCGTGGGGCTCACGCGCCTGACGTCAAGCTGGCCATAAAACCGGTCCGACCGGTGGCGGTCCGACCGGTTACCCGGTCCGACCATCCGGTCCGACCGGCTGACCGGACCAGTCAACCGTTGACCGGGTCGGGTCGGGTCGGAGCCCGGGTCGGGTCGGAGCCGGTTCGGGTCGGTCGCCGGCCGGTTCGGGTCAGCCGGCCTGTTGACGTCATGGGGCGTGCGGCGACGTCATCGGGTCGACAACCGAGGTCGGGTCGACCGGGTTGCCGACGTCACCGACGTCGGCGTTACATGCGACGCACGCGTCGGGTCGACCGAGTGGGCGACGTCACGTTGACGTCAGCGGCCGCGTGCGACGCACGCCCCGCGCGTGTAGGCGCGTGGGCGCGTGCTCGACACCCCCAGCGGCGCGTGGGGGCGCGTGGGGCGCGTGCGGCGTCCCACGTTGACGCGCCGCCGACGGTTTTCACCGTCTCGTCAAGCCGAATCCCAATTTGCAATTTATTTTGATTTTTATTAAACTTAAAATCTCGAAAATCGCAAATTAGGGCAAAAATCATACTAATTAGGGCAAATCAATATAATTTAGGGCAAATTCGTAGAGATTAGGGCAAAACCAATTGTGTTCATGTTCTAGGGTTATGGAGGCTCTGATACCACATGTTGGTTGTAACTTATGCAACCCCAAGATTTCCATAACCAGAACATAAGAAGAAGCAATTGTAAATAGAAGGATTGACGCACCTGATTTAGGATCCATTGTTCTTGAGCGGAAGTGGAGGAAACACAATGTTCCTTGCGCAAATCCTTATCCTCTATTACCCTCCTGATCACTGGCTCAATGAGGCGGCCTCTCACGATTGACGTTAGAGCAACATCCCTTAGGTGAGAATATGTGAGATTAAGGTTAGAGGAGAGACTTGAGCACTATTTATAGAGTTTCCAGCCAGTCCCCCTTATTACGGGCTAGGCTCAACTTGGCCCATACTAGCCAGTCCCATATAAGACTAATTAAGAAACCTTCTATCTCACCTAAGACCAAACCCCGTAAAACGGTAAACGTTAAACAGTAAATTACAATAACAATGTCAAAATAATTTAGTCCATAAATCAGGAAAACTCTTACAAAGAGAGGAGGGGGCGGTGACTTTAGTGTGCCGAGACCACCTAAGAAGACTTGTTGACGATTTTAAATATCTCATCCAACGTTTGTTAACGTATAGATATCATATGGATTCAAATTAATATTATTTAATTAGTGTTTGATTTATAAGATTAAATTAAAAATAAATCATGGAACTCGTGAAAATTATTCACAGACTCATCGCCTAGGCTCGCCATCACCTTGGACAAGGGTTGCGAGCATTGCTGCATGGGGTCATACAGGTTGGATCGAAGAATGCTATTGATCATAAGGTTTCACCGCTGGCCCAGAAGTCCTGCGGCAAGGGCTTGAAGCAGGGTTTATCGAATTGCCACTCAAAGTCAAGCCCTAGGGCGGCACAAGCCGGGGCGATGTAGATGGTGAGCACGAGCTCCAATTCCAGGTACATGTAGAAGCCATAGAGAGCGAGGATTGTGTATACGTGCAATCTAGACCTGTACTCGTAGGCATAAAAAATTCAGACCATAATCAAAACCTTGATCACCACCCGGGGTGAAGCAGAGCGGGTTTCGGGGATTTTTCGGGGACTTTCTTGTCTTCGTGTGGTGTTGGTTGAGTTGCGAATATGAACAAAGCAGAAATTGGTCGAAGAAGAAGAGGCTGAGAGATAATGGGAAGAGAGGGCAAAGGCTGCAGGGATAACAGAAGCTTTTGCTCGGATTCTAAAATTTACTTTTCTTTTCTTTTTCTTATAAATTTTTTATGTGGGATTTTTTATCCGAATGATATCTAGGCTATATCTAGATTTCACATCAATCCAAATACCAGATAAGATAAAAATTATCATATCTAAAGTTATATCTAGCCTATCAAATCTAGCCTTATAGAACACGGATAATCCTATTTCTGATGTAACTATTTTGAGCTGTGAACAACAGGTCATGCAATGACCACCTTGACCCATGTGAAGTCTCCTGCACGTGACAAAGTGAGCGTTGAAGATGGCAGAGGGGAAAATTGTGTAATCCGAGTGTATTGTTTGACAGAGCATTGGCGTGATCACTGTAAATAGTGCTTTTGCAAACTCCTCTATGCCTTACTCTCTTCACATTTCTAATGATATAAGATATTTGATCTGCATACCATATTTTGTCTACAAATGCTGTTTTATTCTCTGTATGTGGTTTTGCACCATAGAATTTTTAAAAGCCCTATATCAACCAATTCACCCCTTCATGGCTGTTAAGTTAGTCCATTTTAGGTGGATTAGCACCTCCAAATATTAATTCGAGGTCAATTTTTTCTCAAGTTGAGAGAACTGATGTTGGACAGCCAGCAAAATATTTTGTGAAGTTTGTTCTCTCAAAATAAAAATAAAAATAAAAATCGGTTGATTAGTTTTTATTTTGCTATTTATTTTATATTAGATATGATTAGGATTGGTGCCTCTATCATGAGATGTAATTTTCATTTGATTAGAATATCTTTAGATAAGCATGATCTAGATTCCATTATAATTTTTACTTGGTCATCCAGTTTAGACAACCTACAGTTATAAGTGTCATCTCTTCAACATTAATTAATCTGGTAGTCAATTACATTTCAGTTTATCCATAGTTCTCTGGTGTTTCAGATTTTTCTATATCTTGAGGAATCAAGGTTACTTTCCTGGATCAATAACATTTCATTTTATGCATATTTCTCCGGTGTATCTATTAGTCATGGCAAATAAAGACTTTGCCTAATGACCCTCTAAAAAGACGACCTTCAAGCATTCCTATTTGCATACTCAAAATGGTAGACATTCACCTGACGGTGGATACAGCTCTCTCCCTACCTAGGCATTATACTTCACAATTAGCTGCCATGAGCACAATCTCGAAGGTAAAGCAAGGGCGTTTATGAAAATAAAAAGAATCAAAGCGCATCACGGTCAATGGGCTTACATCTCTATCTCAACATCAAGTCCCGCTAGAGCTTTGTAAGGAGAGTACATCCTTCTGCACGAGAATGGTTAAAGGTCCTCATTCAGCTCTATAGGGCATGCAAGGAACGAGCGGTAAGCAAGGTGTGCCCCGAGATTTAACATATTTTAACTTAAATCAGACAAACAGCCAAACTCTCGTTGATATGTTACCGATCGAATGTTGCGATTCTTATCTAGGAAACAGGCTAAATTTGGAATGGAACAGTCTTCAAAGGCATTTTCAGCCATAGGCAAACTTGTTAGCTTCACAGGAACCAAATGCAACTGATGATTGACATCAAGAACGATCTGTCGATACATTAATTGACTAACTGCCCAGAATAAGACAAAAGGTGACAAGAAGAGACATGACTTGCTTACCTCAACTTGATGGCAGTTGGTTGTGAGAATCCTTGTAGTGAATGGCATTCCTAAAATCGGGCCATGATTTGAACCAATTAGAGAGGTACAAGATACTTGTAAGCAGAAAAAGAAAAGCCAGAATAGTTGCTTTGAACTGCGGAGACAAGGAAGCAACAACTTGAACAAGGCAAAGCAGAGATCAAGATAACAAACGCATAGAAAGTTCGAATTTGTAAAGATCTGGGGAACTGATCAAAGCTATCAGTGCTTCAATTCTTTCAAAACTTCGGGTGAACATGCACATTAGATAATTGTAATCGAACTTCTAAATGGACACATTCATGCATGGGAAGACATACATCACAACTCAAAATGCATAACCTTTGGACATAGAATGTAAGGAACGCCATGATTTTGTCTAGAGACTGCCATAGACAGTGCCATACTCAGCAGTATGACTCTTAAGTATTCACCCCTTGTATGTAAAGATAGTGAGGCCCAAAAAAGTCATTTAACGTTGGGCATCCTTCGGTGGTGACATTACTCCCGTTGGGTAAAGGTAGATCGGGCAAACTTTGCAGCGACTCAGTCTGAGATGATCAACCTTGTCAACTTCTGTAACTTCAATAGATCAGGTAACCGTCCCATGGAGTCACATTTCCTAATGAACGAATATTCCAGCAATTCCAATTCACCCACACCCTCAATGTTGATTAGCTTCGTGCAATATTCCACATACAGTTTCAAAAGCCCCTTTAATGTCGACAAACTCAAAAGCCTCACAAGCGAATTGCTAAGGACCAAAGCCAAAAAATGGAGATTCTCAGGCTGCCAAAAGACGCCATCAAATTGAATCTCTCTTAGACAACATCTAGAGAGTGGTAATTTTTACAAATTTCTCAAGTTGGAAAAGAGTGGCCTTCCTTCAACAACTTGACATCTCCTAACCGCAATTCTCCAAGACTAGAAGGGAGGCTCATCAGAGCTTGAGGGTCCACACAAGATATGCGAAGTAACAGAAGCCAAGAAAGAATAGCCAAGTTAATCGCAGCTACAGGAAACATGAGATCTGCACAAGATACTTTCCAGGCCTCCAGTTTCAATAACCTCTCGAACGACTCTATCTTTGGATATCCTTATGTGAATTCAGAGGACTGATAAGTGTCACCACGTATGTCCAAATGAATTAAATTGGTCAGGTTTGAGAGGTCAGGAATTGTCCGTGATGATTTGAATGAATCATGGCCTTGCAAAAATACATTTTGGAGATGAGAAAGCTGCTTCATAGATGTGGGCAATCTTCTAACTTTGGTATATGATAAGTCTAGAATTCTCAACAAGGATAGTTCCCCAATTTCACTAGGTATTTCCCCTTCCAAATTTTGACAACCTCTGGTGTGCAACTCTTTTAGATTCTTTAGCATCCATATGCCCCTTGACAGCTCTTGTATTTGACTCCAAGATAGATGGAGAAGCTCCCACCTTATGAGATTTCCAATGGGAGCATGCAATTCTAGAATATGTGTCTTATCCAAAACTAAGCCAAGCAATGACTCTAACCCGCTTACTGAGTTATGTTAGTAATTTCCGGTCAAAATCGATCAGAATGACTACATTAACAAATTACCGAAAATTTTAGGATTAAATTAACTAAATTAAAAAAATTTAGAATTGAATTAACATTAATATGATAGGTTGGTGACTTGTTTGATAATTTCCCCTCCATATCAAGTGAGGGTTAACCTTGCCAAATGATCAATATTATACTGATCCATAAAGGCGATTTTTCTCTAGGAAATAGGCCAATTTTGTTTTTACACCGTCTTCATAGGAAACAGTCCACAAGGCAAACTCAGTAACTTCACGCGGACTAGATACAATCAATGGTTAACATCCTGGACCATCTGTCAATACATAACTTTCTTACTTTGAGTTGACGACGAGTTGCTCGAAGGAAATCCTTGTAGAGAGCGGCTTTGCTAAAATTGGGCCATATTTTGGACCAATTAGAGAGGTAGAAGGTATCAATAAGCAAAATTTGAAGTGCCGAATAGTGGCTTTGAAGCTGTAGTGAGCGGCATGCAGACAACTTGACCAAGGCAAATCAGAGATCAAGATAACAAAGGAACACAAAGTTGGAATTTTATAACATTTGGGGAATCGATCGAGGCTATCTGTGCTTCAATTCTTTTGAACAGATGAACATGTGCATCACAAATCGGATACAACCTAATCAAACTTCTAAAAGGACATGCAAACTTTCGCGCATGGGAAGACCCTACAAACACATTGCCACTCAAAATACATTATCTTTGGACTTAAATGAGATGATTCTTTCTAGAGATTGCTGTAGGCAGCTGCATTGCTCAAAAATACCACCAAGTATTCACCCCTTGTTTGTAAAGCTCAAAAGGGCCAAAAAAGTCATCTAACCTCCGGCATCCTTGGATTGTGAGATCACACGTGTCGGGTAGACGCAAATTAGGCAAACCTTGCAGTGACTCACAATTTGAGACAATCAAACTCATCAGGTTTTGTAACTTTGATAGATCAGGTAATTGTTCCATGGAGTCACATTTGTTAATTAGCAAATATTCCAGCGATTCTAATTCACCCAACCCCTGGATCTCGATTAGCTGCGGGCAATATTCCACATACAGGTGTCGAAGCCCATTTAATTTTGACAAACCGGAGAGCCTCACAAGCGAAATGCAATGGAGCACGAACAAACAACCGAGATTCTCTAGCTGCCAAAGGACGCCATCGAACTGAATCTCTCTTAGACAACATCTAGAGAGCGTTAATTTGTGCAAATTTCTCTGGTTGGAAAAGAGGGGCCTTCCTATCAATGACTTAACATCTGCTAACCACAATGATATGAGAGAGGAAGGGAGTCTTGTTATTACTCGAGTGTCTTCACAACACATGCAAAGAATTCGAAGCCTAGAAAGAAGAGCCAAGTCAATTGCAATCATAGGAAATGTGAGATTTGTATAAGATAATTTCAAGAACTCCAATTTATGTAATCTCCCGATCCACTCTACCTTTGGATATCCTTGTGTGAATTTGGAGGACCGATAAGTGCCACCACATATGTCCAAACATACTAAGTTTGTCGGGTTTGAGAGGTCAGGGACTATCCATGATAGTTTAGATGAAAACACTAATGTTGTTAAACTCCTAGGAAGTTCTGGCAACCCTTCCAACTCATCACAGCTTTGCAAATGTAGTTCTTGCAGACAAGAAAGATGCTCCATTGCTGCGGGCAATCTCCTAATCTTGGTCCATGATAAGTCTAGCATTCTCAAAAAGATAGTGCCCTTATTTCACTTGAATTTCTCCCTCCAGATTTTGACAACCTCTTGCGTCCAACACTTTGAGATTCTCCAGCATCCATACTGCCCTTGATAGCTCTCTTAATTCACTCCAAGATAGATGAAGAAACTCTAATCTTTTGAGATTTTCAATAGAAGCAGGTAATTCTGGAACGTCTGTCTGATCCAGAACTAACTCGAGCAATGATTCTAGCCCTCCTATTGAGCTTGGTAGCTCCTTTAACTTAGTCATTGCCAGGCTCATCTTTCTCAACATTTTTAGATGTCCAATAGAATTTGGTAATTTTGTGACTCCCGTGTCATCCAAATTCAATTCAAGTAATGATTTCAAGTTTCCAATCGAGTTTGGAAGCTTTCTAAGTATTCTACAACCTACTAAAGACAAATACTTCAAACCCACAAGCTCTCCAATCGAATGGTGAAGTTCTCGGACATGCATCCCCTCTATCTTTAGTGTTGACAAGGATTTTAGATCACCCAGTGCGGAAGATACTGCAAACAAGTCTAAGTGTTTTTCTTCACTCACCTCTGAGATCCAGTGAGAATAACCAGAGACTTCCAAGTACTTCAAGAACTTTAGTTTAGAGACAGAGCTATCGATAGCTAGCAAGTGCTTACAACCTTTAATCACCAATATCTTCAAATTTGAGCAATTAGAGAAGTCAGGAGTCCTTCTTAGGGTTGTGCACTTGGCGAGATGTATAACTTTCAAGTTCTTGTTCGCACTGTAAAACGACTAAGAATTAGCATCCATAGAGTAAAGAACACCGGAGTGCCATAACTTGGCACGGGGGAGACACTTAAGTGCCATAACTTTTTTCGGTACACTTAAGTGCCATTTTTTTTTCAAATGGAGCACTTAAGTGCCATTCGGCGAAAATCCGGCCAAACGCAATTTTCCAGCAATTGAGGTCCAAAACGGCGTCGTTTTTGCATGCTCACGTGGCAAAAAATGCAAAAACGACGTCGTTTCGCGTCGACGTGTAAAAATAATAAAAAATTAATTAAATTAAATTAAAACTTAATTTTAAATAAAAATACTCTAAAAATTAAAAAAAATTAAAAAAAATTAAAAAAATTAAAAATTAAAAATTAAAAAAAAATAAAAATAAAAAATAAAAGGGTGGGGACGAAGGGGCGGGCGGCTAAGGGCTGAGCCCTCGCGCCGCCGCCTCCCGCCGTCGTCGGGAAGGGGCGGCGACGGAGGAGGGTCGGCGGGGTCGCCGGCCCCCGGCCGGCCGGCGGCGAGGGCCGCGAGCCCTCGCCGGATCGCGGCGGGCCCGCGAGCCCTCGCCCAATCCGGCGAGGGCCATGAGCCCTCGCCGCGATCCGGCGAGGGCTACGGGCCCTCGCTGCCTCCCCACCGTCGCCGGCCCTTCCGCGACGGTGGGGGCGGCGGCGGCGAGGGCTCGGCCCTCGGCCGCCCGCCCCTTCGTCCCCCCTTTTTTAAATTTTAGAGTATTTTAAATTAAGTTTTAATTTAATTTAATTAATTTTTATTATGTAAACGGCGTCGTTTGTTTGAGTCGGCGCCGACTCGGCTCTCCCGGCGAGCCACGCAAGCATTAAAAAATAATAAACACGTGCCACGTAGGATTTCCGGCAAGGTCGCCGGAGGTGGCATAAGTGTCCCATTTGAAAAAAAAAAAAGTGGCACTTAAGTGTACCGAAAAAAAGTTATGGCACTTAAGTGTCCCTCCGTGCCAAGTTATGGCACTCAGGGGTGTCCCAAACTCGCATCCATAGGAAGGTAACAATTAAGGCAAGTTAGAATGTTGCAATGAAAAGTTGTGTCAAATGATTTATTACCAGGCATGGTCCCCATCCAGCCAGTCTTCACTAATGTCACTATCTGAAAGCTTGAGCCTTTGCTAAGTTGTTGAAACATAGATTAGTCGCGAGGGAACTCCGAAGGGCAAAAACGCCAAGACAACCAAGCAATCTTGCAGAAATTTTTCTAAAGTCACCCACAAATCCCACCCCTTCTAATTCCAACAACCTTAAATTGGGAAGCTTTGAAAAGCCTTCACTTGTGAAGCTATGCTCTTCAAAAACTTGGCTCAATCTAAGGGCCACCACGTTGTCTTTTCTCTGGTGAACAGAAAAAGTACAAGCCGATATTGAAGTGAGTAACAAAAGCGAATACACCTTATCATGCACAAACATGGCGATGTGCAAGTATGCATGCTTTCGACTCCACCCTTGCGTAGGGAGGCGCTTGCTTTTGTGTATTGACAAAACAGAGGAGGAATAAAAGGAAAGATAGAAGAAAGAAATAATTTAGCATAACTCATGCTAATTGCATTGTGCATTGATTTTTAAGAAGAAAACAACAACTAAACTTACTTACCTTCCCTGTCTGAACAACGTCCAAGGCATTCTTGGGAAACCAGAGCCTACTACGGTTTTCGGGCATTTTAACATCTTCTTTGCGAACAATCTCTCTTTCAAGATCTCTTAATTGATTATGCATCCACAATCTATCATCGTCCACAATCTTGATTAAAGACATTCGTGTAAGGACAAGTATTGCACATTTTGGGTAAAACTCGGAAGCTTTCCACATATAATATGGATAGATTACTTCTTCACCAATGAAGTAACATGCAATGTCAAGAAAAATTTCTCTCTGATCATCCTCTAACATGTCATAACTTATCTTTAATTTGTTAAGGACTTCCTGCTTGGGGACAAGATCCAACTTCTTTAGATTTTCCTTCCAAATCGACTTTCTTTTGCAGCAAAGTGAGGAACCGATAACCTCGAGAGCCAAAGGAAGTCCCCTGTTTTGGCGACAATTTCATTTGAAATATCTGTGTAGTCAGCTGGAGGGGAGTCCCTTCTAAAGGCGTGCTTACTAAAAAGTTGGAGGGCATAGCAAGGATCCAATTCCCTCATTTCATAGATATGAAAGACGTTATTTTCATGGTTCTCCTCTTCTTCAATAGGCAAAAAATTGATGTTCCTGGTTGTAATAATGATTCTACTTCCACGGCCAAACCAATCACAATTCCCTGCTAATTTCATTAAGCTGGTCCCACTTATCCACATCATCAAGAACAATAAAATTTTCATTTCACGGAATCTTTCTTTAATCATGCTAACCCCATACTAAAATCATACACCTCTATAGATTTGAGGTGGAGGATTTCTGATAGTAACTTCTGCTGCAACTCAACAATTTTACCACCTTCTTCAAATTCACGAACATCGGAGAGGAAGCTACAACCATGAAATTGATTAGAGATTTGATTAAAGACAACCCCAGCAAGAGTTGTCTTACCGATACCACCCATTCCATGGATTACTAGGCAAAGAATATCATGAGAATCTTCAACTAAAATGTTGATGATGGCTTCCACATGATCATGAAATCCGACTATATGATCGGGGGAGATTTCTCTTTCCTTTCATTAGCTTGGTCAAAACCTCATCGATAATATGATTGATGATTTTACCATGCCTGCCATATTAGACAAAGATCTTGAGACTGATAGTTGATGGAAAATCAAGTTGAGGAATATTAATAACACAAAACTCGGTCTATTTATGCATTTGCAAGGTTTGACCTAATAAAGGATTATTTTCCTAAGGAAAAGGAAACAAAATAGATATTTTTCTTGACTGCACATATATATTCTTAGAATCTTAAAAATGACTTAACTCTTCATTAATGGGGAAATTAATATTTTCCTGAATTTTTACCTCAAACACCGCTATGATTGGAGGCTTTATGTTGAGGTGACCTTACCATAACGTGTGGAAATTTATTTCAGCTAACAATTTACCGACTTATCTGTTGCGAATCATATACATTGAAATTGAAATAGACTTCATTCAATCATCCATAGTAATTCTCTATCTTTCAGAGTTATGGAACTTCTTGCGTAGTATATTATAGGGTGCTTGTTATATTATTAACTTTGGAAATACTTTCATGATTTTTCTTATCAAATCATTTAACTTTTGATTTTTCTACTTTAGTTGTTCTAATAGCACAAGTTATCTAATCAAATTTCTCCAGCATTACATAGCGCCAAATTCAACTTACACAGCCGTGGACCATTCCCAAGCACGACATAGACAACATTTTGTGAATGTGGACACGTGGAAATGCATAAAATAAAATAAAACAAAAAATCATCTTCGTCTCTGATAATCTTTCTTTGCTAACGTGCACTTCAGTTTGGACCTTGAAAAATATTGTTCATCTCATACTCCGAGGTAGTTCGACATCCACATCAGATGCATTGGACCGAATTGAATTTAATGTTAGGACTCGGTTAGACAATTTGTACAGATAGAAAGGCTCCATTAATATAAATTAAAAGTGTAACATGACTATTAAACCCTTACCCTTGATCCTTCAAGTGCCATCCCTTGATGCGAGCAACCTCTGTGAGAGCCTTCTTCCAACACTGCACTTGATCGCAGCCAAACTTGTCTCCATGCTTTTCCAGAGCTTCAAAGTACAATCTAGTTTTCAGCTTCACGTCATCAGGATCCACATCATAGAAAATGGCAATGATCATTTTGTCATTTGTTCTATTTCTCCAGCACTCCAACATGTATGCAAGTTCACGAAGACACCATGCACTAGAAGCATAATTTTTGGAGAAGATTGGCATATAGATTTTAGACGAGTTGATTGCACGTAGAAGCTCTCCTCCAATCTCTTCACCTATTCTGATCTCTTCAGCATCTCTAAACACGCAAATGCAAGCTCTAACCATGGAGTGATAGAGGCAATCTGTAAAAGTCAGACCCGTGTCTGGGCCTCTAAAACTCAAGAAAACTTCAAATTCAGCCCTTGATGTCTCACCACCATCACCTCCACCCGAGGATGAGTCCCTCTTTCTCTTCATCCTCCCACTAGACATCAGTTTTAAGAGAAATGTATGATTCTTCTCTCTGAGTTTTTCCTCTTGCTTTCAAGTGTGACGTCGGGAGGATTTATAGAAGTGCCAATCGCGAAAAGGGCCAAAGTCTCTTTCCTTGAATTTTCTTGGAATATTATAACAAAAGGGTAGGAGGTTTTGTTTATGGGCACCATGTCCACATTTTTAAAATGGATTTATTTTTTTGCTATGAAAACTGTGCAAATTTACCAAGGTAAAAAAATATATGGAAAAGAGAATTGTGTATTTTATACACATATATATGTCTCCCGATGAAGAATACTTGAGCCTCTTTATAAACTTTATTAGGTAAATATTTAAGGTAACAAAATATTATGATTTTAATTATAACCAGTTAGAGATATGCATATTAAAAATGAGATATAAGAGAGATATAAAGAATAAAATAAAATATCTTAATTATCACTAACATTCCTACAAAAGTAATTATGATATGGAAGGGAGATCTGAAAAACGCATGTGTCTTAGTGAAGAAATGGAATAAACTAAAGATATATGGCATTATACATTAATCCTAGATAAACGAAAATATAAATTATTTTAATCATTTAGTGCACTGATAATGAAATGGACAAACAAATCCACTTAATTTAGAAAAATAAAAATAAAAATTATAGTTATTTGAAACATATCTTGTTATATTTCCTAATACTTCAGGATTATATATAATAAAAAAATTTTGAATGAGCTAACTAATTTTTATGGTTTTGTAGTTACTCCTACTTTGATATCTATTTATCTCAAACATACAGCTAATCTCAAACAACAGATTCGGAAAGATGGTTTCAAGTTAAAGCTTAATTATTGAAAACGTTCAACTGAAAATATACTTAAAGAACATTGAACATTTAAATATTCACATATTCTAAACTAAAAATGAAATGAAATTTCCAAATATGTAAATAATTTACAAACTCTTTTTCCTCTAATTTTTCTATCGCACTTACCTGTTAAATCGAATATTAAGTTTAGAAATTCATGCTGCCTTTTCTTCATTTAATTTAATTTTCAAATTTTTCCTCTTTTTTGGTATTTTATCCACTTGATGGACACTAAGGTTATGTCACGAATGGACATTTAAGTGGAAAATTTTAGAATTTCAGGTGTTTTCTCTCCTTTTTCATTCTCCCTTGGACAAATATGGCACAAATATCTGCTTGATATAGCCAAAAATAACTTATAAAAGCCAAATATGTTAAGACCCATCATTTCACTGTGTCGTCCTCTAGATGTCATAAATGCCAAAAAAAAATCAAGATGTTTAGTTTAAGGGCAAATGAGTCACCAGTTATTCCTGAGATTAGGAATTTAAATCGCGTTGCGGGTGAACTTATAAATAAATTATGTTGTGTTGACCCAATTATGGCATTTTTAGTATGAAGAGACTTTTCAACTGTTAAAATCTTTATAGGGCGGCAACAATATTGATTCTTCAATCTTGAACATTCGAGTCCGAGTAATACAAAGTAATTATCACTTCATCCAAACATTTTGGCCGTATGTGTGAAACGCTTGCAATCGAATCGTTCGGCCGGCCATACTTCTTGGCCCTTTTACCCGTTAAAAAGGCCGAAAAGAAAGGTCGCTCGTGGGGACACCTCATCGGGCCGCCTTCGATTCATGCTTACGGCTTGAGGCACGAGCTGGAGAGTCAAAAGACGACTTTGACCAGGATGCCCCGCTAATTGGAGCAACTGTCGTTGTCCTCCCAACTATCCTCGTCAAGTCCAACTTCTTCATCTCTACTAATACTTTTGCATATTCTTAACACCCTCTGACCTATATAAGATTATATATATATATATATATATATATATATATATATATATATATATTTGCCATCTTTTCTTCTGATCCAATTAAAAAAGAAAGCGTCTACCGATTTAAAAAAGAAAAAAGACTAAATACATATTTTCCCTTCTTTCAAATTTCTTTTTCTCTATCAGCATGTTCTATGCCATAATTGTGCAAGCTAGGGTTCGTCTAGCGACGAAGGTTACAATAATTTAAATCTTACTAGAATTGGCAATTGATCTATCAAACAAGTGGGTCGATCGAAAATGGTTCGACTCAAATGAACTCATTTCCATGTAATATAAATTTAGTAAACTACATCCGACTCACCCATATTGCTAAAACACTTGTATATTTAACCTCATCTAAGAAAACTCATATCCAAACTAAAATAAGAGCGTGGAGTGAGCAAACACAAGATGAAATGAGGGGGAGAGAGAGTGAAAGAATCGTAGATATGGGTTAGGTTCGGGTAAGTTGTGAACCCATTTAATACTCATGTTATGTTAAGTTTTACTGTTATGTTAAGTTTTATTATCCTAAACTCATTTATGACTCATCCACTAAATATAATTAACCCGTACAATAACTCAGCCCATCAAATATGAGTTAAGAAATTGGTGTATGACCCATTTTAACATATCTACTTGGCAATAAATCATAAAGTTATGACACATGAATGTGAAGAATGTCTTCCTATGTAGAGATTTAAATCGAGAAATATATATGAAGCGGCAAAACAATTTGAAGAGTAAGACTCATCCAAGTTATGTCTAAAAATTCAATAAAATGCTTTATTTAAAATAAGTTACAAGAACATCGCATGAATTCTAGTGCAAAGTGACTACTCACTAGCGCCAGTAGACCTAAGCCAGTTTATTAAGGAAGAAGGCCAAAGGCTTGCAATGACACTAGTCTGTGTTGATGACCTAATCATTGATGAAGATAATGAAAACAAGATATATCGAAGCAGAGCCAACCTCTTTATGCAATTTTAGATGAAGGAGTTTGGAGAACCAAAACACTTCCTAGGACTCGAGGTTGAGCAAACCAGTGAAGATTCATACATATGTCAACGAAAGCATGCATGAGATCTTTTAGAGAAATTTGGGATGAGTCCCCAAAATGTATTAGTTCTCCAAATTCTTTAAGCCGCACTAATAGGTTGAATCAGATGAAATTACTGACAAAGAGCTACCTCATAAAAACCTATAGAACCAATATGGAAAAACACGATGGAAAAAGAGCTTGCTCAGGTTTTTTGTTTATCGCTCAACAAAAGAAAATTTTTTAAATTTTTGAATATTATTTTTAAATACCAGTTTTAATTCTAGTTTTAATTTTTCGAAGAAATGGTGTGGGCGCGACAGCCAGAGCTGTTGCTGCTTTTTATCAGACTCTGCCCTATTTCGTAATAGTGGTGGTTGCTGTCCTATTTTGAGCTGCTTTCTCGGATTCTTCGAATGAACACTTACAAGATCGAAGTTCGGCCCAAAACTAAACTCGCTTATCATTTTTTATTTGTACCTAATTGATGGGCCAACAGTTTTATAAGATTTTGCATTCTTTTCCTTACGTCTGTCCAACGTAACAATAATGTCGAATTGCATTTAATTTTCAACCTTCGTAATTTGGATCTCTTTTAAGCTTGCGTTCCCGTAATTTGCGAAATACCTGAAACATTTCTAGCCAATACGTGAAATATATGAGATCTTTTTGTGTCCATAGTAGTCCGTAACTTAGGCTCCATTCATTTCGCGGAAAATAATTTCCGGGAAAACATTTTCCGGATTTTCTAGTGTTCGTTTCATGGAAAATAAATTCTTTCGAAAAAAGTTTTCCATCAAAGGAAAAAAGTCTTCTAAAGTAAGGGAAAATGTTTTTCACTTTTGATCTCTTACCTCACACCTATATAAATCTTCACTTCCTCCTCTCATTTCTTCTTCCTTTTTTATTCGAATTATTTTTAGTTTTCTTCGTCTTTTTAATTTGAATTATTTTTAATTTCCTTTTTCTTTTCTTTTCCTTTCCTTTTTTCTTTTATTTTTCTTTTATTTTTCTTTTTCTTTTATTTGTTTCCTATCTTCTTCTTTCTTGGCTAGTCGTCGAACAGGTGAACCTCAAACTCGCTCGTTGATCCGGCGAGCCTCGAGCTTGGCACTCGCGCTCGTCAATTTGGTGAGCGGAAAATATTTTCCTTACGAACACCGGAAAATATTTTCCGAAACACTTTCAAGTTTTAGCCAAACATCGAAAATATTGTTATTTTCTGGAAAATGATTTACAGGGAAAATATTTTCCGGAGATGGCCCACTTTCCGCGAAACGAACGGACCCGTACTTTCTTTTCGATTTCCAAATATTAGGGAATATAAAGAAAAGGCTAGCTCCCGGATGGACCAGCGAAGCGTTTTCCTCTGTTCAACGCCGGGAAAATGATAATTTCTAGTGTCAAGACTCAAGGTCTAGAAAAGGCATGGATAAGCAAATACTACTTTTTGACAGAGAAAATATATTTTAAAGTGCTAGACTCCATTGTTTCGTAAAAAAAAAAAAAAAAATCATTTGTAAAGTATTTTTCTAAAAAAACGTACGCGCGCATGCGCGCGGACACGTGGTGCCACGCAGCGTCCCGATGACGTCACGGTGACGTCATCTCCACCGCCTCACGCGTGACCGCCACGTGTCGGTGACGTCATCGATGACGTCACGTGACCCGACCCGTTAACCGGTTCGACCCGACCGGTTGACCGGGTTGACCCGACCGGTTGACCGTGTTGACCCGACCCGGCCGGCCGGGTGACCCGACCCGTTAACCGGTTCGACCCGACCGATTGACCGGGTTGACCCGACCGGTTGACCGTGTTGACCCGACCCGCTGACCGTGTTGACCCGACCCGCTGACCGGGTTGACCCGACCCGTTGACCGTTGACCCGACCCGGTTGACCGTTGACCCGACCGGTCTGACCGTTGACCGGTCCGACCGTTGACCGGTTCGGTCCGTTGACCGGTCGGACCGGCTTCGGACCGGTTTTGTACGTCGGCGCGTGGGGCTCACGCGCCGCGCACTCAAGCGGCGCGTGAGGGCGCGTGCAGTGGGCTTTTGGCGCGTGACTTGTACCGCCGTGCTCGTATGTGAATTTCCTACCTTGTGGTGTGCTTATTTGCATTTTTTGATGCCTTTAAGGATGTGAAAATGCATGTGAAAGCCTTAAAGTATGTGATTTTGGGTTAATTTTGGAATATTCTCATGTATTTCTCTATGTTTTTGGAAATGCAATTGCATACTTACAATTATATCATCACTTGAGGAATATATATGGTGTTGATTTATTATCAGTTTGTATTAATGGATGGAGCAATGCAATTAGCATGTTTTGTGATTTTAGTGACAAAAGACCCCGTCATCAAGTCGTATGTGAGTTATAAAGTTATATCCTTGATATGAGAGAAATTTTGATGATTCATTTGGGTTGTGACCGCCAAAGTGGCACACTTGATTGGATTTGAGAAATATCTGTCTCATATTTAAATGGGATGTCTCCGATCTTATGTATAATTATACTCCCAAAGGAGGTAATTGTGCATTAGTTGATGGAGGGATACATGTACAGCATATGGTTGAAAAGTAGCTAGCCCTAGTGATTTATACACCCAAAGGTGATGAATTCGCGAAAAGTTAGAGCATATTTTTCATGGAACCGCTGTCATGTAAAGGGTATACAATTGTATGTCATGTATTCTGCCCAAAGGTGTTTATATGATGATACGTGTAGCTCTTGTATATTTAATACTCACATGATGCTAATTACATGTATTGCTCGCAAAACCGGTTACATTCTCCGTGAATGGCAATTCTATAGCTATTGAGGTTCTTCTTGGGTCAAACTTCAAGAAATGGAAAGAGGATTTTCTGTTTGGAATGGAGCTTGCGAGATGTTCATATTGCTCTTGCGAGGATAGACCGGCGAGACCTTGCGATGCAAGTACGAAACCCGGAAAGTACGTTTTTGCTTTGCATGGGAAAAGAGTAATAGAATTTGCTTGCTCATTATGAAAGCGGTCAATTCAGGAACATTTGATGAGTGGCTTGCCAACCGATTGTACTTGTTAAGGAAATGATGGAAGCTTTGGAGGCTAGGTATCGTGTTTCTACCAATGCTGAGATAGGTACACTCATGCAATCACTCTTTAATATGAAGTATGATGGTTCAACTCGGAGTTAGAGATTATGTGCTTAGGATGGTAGATCTTAGACAAAACTCCGAATCCTTCAAGTTGATATACCTGAAGCTTGCATTGTGCATCAAGCATTAAATACTCTTCCTCCCGATTTTGGAATTATCAAGACAAACTATAGTTCGCGAGAATGAATCTTGGTCCATTAATGATCTTATAGTTAGAATTGTGGCGAGAGGAAGAGAAATTAAAGAAGGAGAGAGGGCATCTTGCCTTGTATGCCTCTAGTTACGCGTAGAAAAGGCAAATGGGTTGCACATCGAGAGGAAATCCTAAAGCCATAAGAACTTTTAATAATACAGCTCCCAAGAGAGGGGATCTGAAGGTTTGTAGGTCCCTCCAACTCTATGGCTCTTAGAAAGGCACCCTTTGCTGGTCCCTCCACTTCTATGGTTCCCAAAAGGATACCTTTTAAAAGGGAAGGTGTCCTTTGCTACTTTTGTGGAAAAGGGGACACATAAAGAAATCGTGAGAGATATAAAGCTTGGTTGTCTAAAAATGAGCATAAAGGTAATGATTCTTTGGTACTTGTACGTGAATCCAACCTATCGAAGCCCCATCCAGGTTCTGGTGGCTAGATAGTGGTGCAACTAATCATGTTGCGTTTACCATACGGATTCACAAACGAAGGATGCCAAATCGGGATGAATCATCGCTCATTGTGGGAAACAACGATAAGATCGATGTTGAGTTCGTGGGAGATGTCATTTTGAATCTAGACTCTGGTTTTAATATGATATTAAGAAACACTTTCTATGTACCTTCCTTTAGACGGAACTTAGTTTCCGCATCATGTTTGGATATGTGTGGTTACTCTTTTGAAATAAAAACGATCTTGTTTCTATGTTCTTTAACTCAAATAAGGTTGGGTGCTGCAACATGTTCAATGGATTGTACGGATTGTGTTTATCTCCCAATGATATATACGTCGCTAATACAGTTGAAAATGTTGTTTCCAAAGACCTCTACCTAAGGAACAATCTTATGTGTTGTGGCATAAACGGCTAGGTCACATATCCAAAGAAAGAGTAGAAAGGCGATAAAGACACACATCTGCCTAATCTTAAAGGTGACCTAGAGACTTGCATAGGCTAGCTGTAGAGGAAAGATGACTAAGATAAAGAAGAAAACCGCGGTTCGAAGTTACGGATTCTTGGAGGTCATTCACACCGATATCGGTGGACCCTATCGTAACCTTGTGTAGAAATTTTTATTTCATCACGTTTATTGATGATTATTCTCGGTATGGTTACCTTTTCCTGATTAAGGAGAAATCCGAATCTCTTGACAAATTCAAGATCTATCGGACTGAAGTTGAGAAACAGTTAGGAAAGGTAATAAAGGTGGTCAGATCTGATCGAGGTGGAGAATATTATGGTAGACATGGTAATCTTTGGGCAAATTAAAGGACCATTTGCCAAATACTTAGAGGATGCAGGATAGTGGCTCAGTTCACTATGCTGGAAGTCCTTAACGAGAATGGTGTGGTGAAAGGCGCAATCGTACTCTCATGGATATGGTAAGATCTATGATGAGTAGAACTAATTTACCTGATTTTTTATGGGGTGAGGCATTAAAAACAGCCGTTTGTATATTGAATCGTGTTTCTACTAAAGCATTTGCATCAACTCCTTTTGAGTTATGGGTGGGCGCAAACCAAGTTTGAATCATTTCAAGATGCAGGGATGTCTGAAGTAAGATTGTATAATCCAACATTGGGTAAGTTGGAGGCTAAAACCACTCGATGTTACTTTGTATCTTACTCGGAACATTCAAAGGGATATCGGTTTTATAATCCAAGTGGAGGAACAAGGATTGTGGAATCACAAACGGCCAAGTTTTTGGAATTTGATGTAGCTGAAAAGCATGATTGTTCACAAATTAGTGAACATGACAACATCATGAGACCTGCTATATCTTTCTCCTTACCTATGCAAACAATGATAGAGCCTACTATGCCACAAACTGAACCTGTTAACGCCGAGAATCCTATTGATGAAATGACTACGAGATGAAGTCCTTGAAGTTCCTCGAGACTCAAAATGAGCCTACGGTGGCTCCACTTAGGAGGTCTACTAGGGAAGGCGTTCAGCTATACCACCGGACTATATGGTCTATTTAGGAGAACATGATTATGATATAGGATGCATTAAAGATCCGGTGACTTATACGGACGCCATTTCTGTCCTCAATCTAGTTTATGGCTGGATGCAATGAGAGATGAGATGCAGTCTATGAAATATAATGGCGTTTGGGAACTTGTTGAATTACCGAAGGTTGTAAACCCATAGGTTGCAAGTGGGTTTACAAGACTAAAAGAGATTCAAAAGGAAAGATTGAGAAATTTAAAGCCGAGACTTGTAGCCAAAGGTTTCACTCGGAGGGAAGGGATAGACTATGAAGCAACTTTTTCTCCGGTTTCCTCTAAAGACTCTTTTAGAGTGATCATGGCATTAGTAGCTCATTTTGACATGGAATTACATCGAGATGGACGTTAAGACTGCTTTTCTAAATGGAGACCTTGATGAGGAGGTTTATATGATGCAACCCTTTGAGGGTTTTGCAACAAATGACTCAGGTGTGTGTAAATTAAAGAAAGCTATTTATGGTCTCAAACAAGCTTCCAGACAATGGTACATGAAGTTTCACCATGTTGTTACTTCTTTTGGTTTTGTTGAGAACAAAGTAGATCGAGTGCATATACTTGCAAGGTCGGTGGGAGGAAATTTATTTTTCTCATACTCTATGTGGATGACATTTTGCTTGCAAGTAGTGATTTTGGATTCTTTGCATGAAACAAAACAAATGTTGTCAAAGAATTTTGACATGAAAGACTTGGGTGAGGCATCTTTTGTTCTAGGCATTGAAATCCATAGAAATCGTTCTTGTCGTATGTTAGGTTTATCTCAAAAGGCATATGTTAATCGTATTTTGGAGAGATTCAACATGCAAGATTGCAAACCAGGAAGTGTTCTGTCGTTAAGGGTGACAAGTTGAGTCTCTCACAATGTCCTCAATCAGATTTTGAAAAAGACCAAATGAAGGACATACCTTATGCTAATGCACTTGGAAGTATTATGTATGCTCAAGTTTGCACTAGACCGGACATTGCCTTTGTAACAGGACTTTTAGGCGGATATCGGTCGAATCCGGGACATGATCATTGGGTTGCTTCCAAAAAGGTCTTGAGATACTTAAAAAGAACAAGAGATTATATGTTGGTGTATAGATATGTCCATGATTTGCAATTGGTAGCATATTCGAGATGCGAGACTTTGCTAGTTGTGAAGATGATAGGAAGTCGACAACGGGATATATCTTCATGTTAGCGGGAGGTGCGATATCATGGAAAAGTGAGAAAAGAAATCTATATCTTCCTCTACCATGCAAGCAGAATTTATAGCATGTTTTTCAGCTGCTACTCAAGCCGTTTGGCTCGGGAACCTCATTAAGGAATTGACCGTATTTGATTTTGTGAATAGACCCATACGGTTGTATTGTGATAACAATTCTGCTTTGTGTTGTTTGTCAATAACAACGAAGTCTCAAAGGGTCTAAGCATATGGAGGTCAAATTTTTGACCATAAAGGAAATGGTACGAGAATGGTGACATTATAGTAGAGCATGTTTCTACGGACGATATGTTGGCGAGATCCGCGACTAAAGGCCTACGCCCTTGTGTATTTGAGCGACATATCATGAACATGGGCTTGGGAGAATCGGTGGATAATATCGTTTAGTAGGAAGTATTTCAGATTTGCTCTAATAAAGTTTATGTACGTACCTTGTTACTTTTTGTAACATTTCGATATATGTCAACTCTTTTCTTTGTATAAGTTGTTATTGAGTTGTGCACATATATCTAAGGAAAATCTCAAGATATTGTGTAAATCTTGAGTAAAGGCTAGGGGCATCCAGTTATTAGCCTTTTACATATGTCTTGATTACACATAAAGAAAGGTTAACCATAAAGATAAGACATATGTGGGTTCGTTAGAACCATAAAGATATTCTCTAGTGCCACATCCGATTTTCTGTGACACTTAAAGATAAGAGAATAGTGACCGACAAGGGAGATAACACATAAGGTATTGCTCTTTATGAGGTGTTATCTATTTGCCACACAACCATATTGAATCCATATCAATAAAGTTGAAAGCATTCGTGACCATGGAAGGCTCGTGTAAATACATGCGATTACCGCCATGATTCGGTGTTGGAGACTTTATGGGATAGGATTGACTATTAAGAATTGCCACTAGACCAACATAAAGATGTGCACATAAAGTACGAGTCTCAATTAATATAGCCCAAGTGGGAGAATGTAAGAGTTTTCCTTATGTGGGCTACATTAATTGGTGAGATTGTAATTACCGTTTTACGGGGTTGGTCTAATAAGGTAAGGCATAAGGTTTTCTTAATGGTCGAATATGGGCGCTTGTGTGGGCGAGTTGGGCCCGGCCCGTGATGAGAGGGCCAGCCCAAAACTCTATAAATAGCGCTAAGGTCCCTCCTCTAGCCCTTAACTTTTCCAAAAATTCTCTCGAACTCACATAAGGCAAGTGGTGAGTGGCGGTCTCATCGAGCCAGGAATCGAGGGTCATAGAGGAGAAGATCTTTAGCATTGAAGGCCGGGATTGCTGTCGTTTTGCTCCAAGAACAATGAATTCAAAATCAGGTACACAAATCCTTGTCAAACCTCATGGATGTTTGAGTTTCTAGTTATGTAGATCTTGGGAAGCCGTATTAAACGGCCAACAGAAACAACATGAACAGCCTATAAAGAGAGCAGTAGAAAGAGGAATTTGCAGCAACAAGACAGCCTGAGCCTTGAACCTAAGTCAATGACATAAGAGACAAAAATATACAATACAAAGAAAGCAAAAAGGTAAAGAGACCTATTCTTTGTCTCCTAATGTATGGTTTGCAATTCCCAAAGATTTAATAAATGTTTCACAGATTCACATAACAAGACTTAGAAATATATGACGTATGCTACCATTTGACCCATGCAAACCTATTTCAACTTAAGGTGCATACCTCTTATCTCATTGGGAGGTAAAGAGACTGCTTAGCCTGAGAAGATAAAGCACATTAGAACCAAAAATAACACAATCAAAGCAATGCCTTAACTTAAAATCGAAGAGAAGATGGAAAACTAAGTAGAAACTCGGTATCTCTAGTAACTAGCAATGCATCATCTCACCTTTATATGAACGAACTCTATGTTTAAACATCAAGCAGTGGCCAGGGCAATTCACTGGTTTCAATGCAAATTCTTGATTTTCGACCTGCACAACAAAGGAAAAGACTTATTATTAAACTATTCAATTGGCTATATTAAGCCACGAGGAAGTTGAAGGAATTATTGTATGTTGTCAACAAAGATACAACATTCAAAAGCCATAAAAAACTCAATGACAGCACATATCCCACTGCCATCAAATTACCCATTGTTATCTGAAGGTAATAATTGTGTCGTGAAGAAAGTGCTGATCAATTGGGATCTGTTAAACAACCACCTCAGATAGGAAGTGGTATAACTCCTTAACTAAAGTTAACAGAACCTAATTTGGTAACAGTTTGCAGCATTATACTAACAAATGTGATCCTCTGTGGAAGAAAATCATGGTATGGAACCAGAGAACCGAGATTGTCTCATGAAAATGGAGCTATAAGTAGCTGGCAAAATGGAAGGATTTTTTAACAGGCTAGTATAATGGTAGACACTGAGCAGTGAGGGATGTAGCACTGCAACAACTCAATGAATTGTGCACTGTCATGCCTTTCAGAAAGTATTCCTGAAAGTAAGCAGACTTGTAATGTAAAAGCAGGCTTGGTGAGCAAACAATGTCGGTATTTCAATGAGTACTTTGTCTAATTGAAGATCTTTTAGGGCAGGGAAGAGCTAGAGATTGAAGTTATAATGTTTCACATGGCTTTTCGTTCATTCTAAAAGATAAAATAAACTATGAAGCCCCTATAAACTCTAGAAAATTTATGGTGAAAGGTCATTACAAATTGCACTCTGGAAGATAAACTAGCTTGTGGTAAGAACTCATTCTCTGGTACATAGCAGATTCTATATTGATGTATAGGATCACGGAAGCTTCAGAATATTGAGATATTGAGGCTTGGCAGGATATAACTGTCGCCTTCATTAAATGGGAATAGGTTGGACAGGGAGAGAAAGCTATCACAGAAGATTTTCTCTACAAATCAGGTTTCCTTGTTGCCTAAGGAATCATGAACCTCACCTCAAAAACAAACATTTGTTCCTTGTATTTCGCAGCATGACCAGATGTTTCCCACAGTTGCATACTAAACACATTTGGTGAGTGGACCTGTACATGAGTCGATCGAAGAGTGGATCATAGTGTTTGAGTTGAAGTAAATGTAACAAATCACCAGGCTGCCAACCTCTTGGAACCCTCTGTTTCTATATTGAGCTTTTATAAATTCAATGAGTCTGTTGTAGATTCGAGTCCCATGTGGGAGAAAGAACCAACTTCCAGGACTGAAACCGACAACACATCAGCCATCAGAACACAGCAAAGCAATTTCGATTACAGTTTGCAGACAACATGGCAGCCGCATACCTTAGTGGGTGTTGAAAGAAAAGCTGTTGTTTAGTACCCAATAACCTATGATCATCTACGTTCCCGGGACTTGGTATTTTGTTCCCCTCCGAGTCGACTAGAGACGTCACCACAATTATGGGTGCGGGGACGAGGGAGACGCCGTTAAATTAGCAGGACACATCATGGAGGGAGGTGCCCCCACAGCTCAGGCCTAGCAGAGGAAGACAAGAAAAGAAACGACAGGAACCCTAGCGCAAGAAGCGGCCAACAAGGTTTCAAGAAGGTGTGATGGAAACCCATCTGGATTGCGAAAGGAACAAGATACACTCGCTGTCTGGTCTTCCTCGTCGTTTTCTTGCCGTCAGAAAGAGCTCTTTCCGCACAGCCGTTGCAGAGGAAGACAGAGGAAAAGACGCGAGCGCTACCTCAAGCAGGGAGGACCGACACGGTTTGATTTTCGGGGGGAACCCATATATGTCGCTTGGGGAAGAAGTAATCTAGGCGGTCACGTTACTTATTTAGGACAAGTATTTGGATGACGTTCATTTTCGTTTATCGTAATTGCAATTAAAGCTGTCGGAGAAAATTCGACTCTCTTTTTCATGAAAATGTTAATTAAGTCTCCAAAGAATTAAGGCTTAAAAATTATTTTCTGTCGTTTGAGAAACAAAAAAATCCGTTTTTTTATTTCTAATACAGTGTCGGAAGGGCGGTCACGGTAGTTACCGGGAAAAACACTTCCGCGGTTGCATCATTCGTTCTCTTGCTTTTTTAATTATGTGTTCCCTGTTTTTTGCTGGAAAACGAATGATGTTTGGTGAAGCTCGTCAGGCATCACCGCCACCAACTCTAAATGAACGCGTAGATCAATCCGCCGGCAACGCGGTATGCGCTAAATTAAGAATGAAAATATTCTTTTTCATATTAATTAATTGTTTCAAATAATACAATCATTTTTCGAAAGAAAAATCTTTTTCAAATTTCTGATTTGCCTTCCCTTTTCTTTGGCTCTTCGTCACCCTCGCAGCTCTTAAACCCAGACAAAAACCTTACCAGCTTCGCCGAGCAAGAGCAGCAGCCCCTCTGTGCATACCTTCGAAGCTCCGAGAGTTCCATGCTCGCCCGCGTTCGCCGATGCAATCCCCTCCGCCTCCCCGCTAGTTCTCCAATCCTCTGCTCCATGCCGTCCTTGCTCTCGGCGGCCAAGCCCTCCGCCACCGCCGCCGCCGCCGCCGTGCTCGACCGCGGCGGCGACCACGACCCTGTCCCCGCCGCCTCGAGTCCCGACGACCCTTTTCGTGAAGTCATTGCTGGGTTGAGGGGTTCGGGAGTGGAGGGTTTCCTTGCTTCTCCTCGCTTCAGGGCCGTAGTGTCGAAGTTGAATGGGTTCCAGGTCGACCGGGTGGTGGGTGCTCTGCAGGCCGAGAGCCCGGACTCGGCGGTCGCTTTCTTCGACGTTTTGAGGAATGGGTACGGGTTCCGGCATTCGAGGTTCTCTTGGTTGCTGGTCTCGCATGTCTTGGCTGGGAAGTGGGAGCTGGGGCGGTTGCGTTGGGTTCTTCAGCAAATGGTGGAGGAAGAAGGTAAATTTTGAGTAACAAGGGCTTTCTCATGTTGTGGGTTTCTGTTTGGTTCTGCTGAGCCGGGCGACGCTCTTGAAAGTTTTGTTTTTGGGCAAGATATATGGGCTACCAAGTGCCCTTTTCTGTTTCGTGCCGACTGAGGAACCAATTTGAGATTTTGCAGATTCTGGGTGATGTTTTGTTTGAAGTTTAGCTTCCTATGGAGCTTGAACTAGTTGTAGGTCTATAGGATTTCTCATGTCGCTGCTTTTGATTCTGTGTAGGCTCTGGCTCCGCACCTGCCCTTTGTGAGGTTTTGTCGAGTAGCTTCCACGATTGGGACTCGAGTGGCGTTGTGTGGGATGTTCTTGCCTTTGCTTATTCAAGAGCCGGGATGGTGCATGACGCCCTCTTCGTCCTTGCCAAGATGAAGGATTTGAGATTGCGAGCTTCTACAACGACATATAATAGTCTATTGCATAACTTGAGGCACACTGATATCATGTGGGATGTATATAATGAGATCAAAGTGAGTGGCGTCCCTCACAGTGAATACACTCATTCCATTATTTTGGATGGCCTTTGTGGGCAGTCGAGATTTCAAGATGCGGTTAAATTCTTCTGGGAGACTAATAAGATGGAATTTGGGCCCTCGGTTGTGTCGTTTAATACCCTCATGTCAAGGTTTTGTAAATTGGGTTTTCTGGATGTTGCTCAGTCATTCTTTTGTACGATGCTCAAGTTTGGACTGCCACCTGATACATACACTTACAATATCCTCATCCATGGTTTATGTGTAGCAGGTTCCATGGAAGAGGCAATAGAATTTGCAAATGATATGGAGAAGAATGGATTGGGTCCTGATGTTGTGACATTCAATATTCTTGCTAAAGGATTTCATCTCCTGGGTCTAATGAGTGGGGCAGGGAACGTCCTTAAGAACATGCTGCTCAGAGGGTTGCATCCTGATCAGGTAACGTACACCATTCTTATATGCGGACATTGCCAGGCGGGCAATATAGATGAAGGCTTAAGGCTTAGGGAGGAGATGCTTTCATTGAATTTGCCATTGAATTGCATCTCATACACAGTACTGCTCAGCAGCCTGTGCAAAAGTGGTCGAGTTGTGGAAGCATTGAACTTACTCTATGAAATGGAAGCTACTGGCATGCGACCAGATGTAGTGACATATTCTATCCTCATCCATTGGCTTTGCAAGCAAGGAGAAGTTCAAAAAGCTATTATGGTCTATCGGGACATGATATCAAAGAGGATCTTTCCAAATTCCTTTACACAAACTTCCATTCTGCTGGGAATGTGTCAAAGGAGGACTATAAAAGAGGCTAGGATGTATTTCGATGCTCTCACCAGAAGCAGTTTGACAGATTGTGTTGTTTGGTATAACATTATGATTGATCAGTATGCAAAATGTGGAAAAATTGGAGAAGCTGTGGATCTCTACAAACAGATTGTTACAAAGGGAATCACTCCTAGTACAGTAACTTTTAACTCTCTTATTTACGGATTCTGCAAACAAAGAAAGCTTGACGAGGCTAGGTGGTGGTTGGATGCTATGAAGTTATATGGACTGATACCTAGTGCCATAACTTATACTATTCTTATGAATGCTTTTTGTGAAGAACGTAATATGCAAAGCATGCTGGCATTGTTTCATGAGATGGAAACAAAAGCTGTAGTTCCAACACATGTCACGTACACAGTGATCATTAAAGGACTTTGCAGGCAATGGAAGCTGCAAGAGGCTGTGCAAATCCTCAATGACATGTATGCTAAGGGCTTAAGACCTGACCAAGTCACCTATAATACCATTATTCAGAGCTTCTGCAAAGCAAGAAACCTGGAAAATGCATTTCGGTTGCACACTGAGATGTTGGTGCATGACCTTGTGCCCACTCCAGTTACTTATAATCTACTTATAAATGGACTTTGTGTATATGGTGAATTAACAGATGCTGATAGCTTGCTTATTTCTCTTCAAGACAGAAATGTGAACCTGACAAAGGTTGCTTATACCACCATCATCAAAGCACATTGTGCGAAGGGTGATGTTCAAATGGCAATTTTTACTTCGGTCAAATGATGGAGAAGAGATTTGAAATATCAATTAGAGATTATAGTGCTGTAATTAATAGATTATGCAAACGGTCCTTACTTACTGAAGTTAAGTTTTTTTTCCTCATGATGTTATATGATGGCATATATCCAGATCATCAGATATGTGAAGCAATGCTCAATGCTTTTCATGAGGGTGGGGATCTTCAATCATACTTCCAACTTCTGGGCAAGATGATTAAATTTGGCTTGCTTCTAGATTAAGCATGAGGATTTAAGTATTGATGCCCCTCATGAAGGAAAGCTGTGTGTCCATGTAGAAATTGACATAACAGGTATGAATCTACTGGATTGTTGGCATCATCTTTTCTTTATCACAGCACTAGAACTTCAAAAAGTGCAATGGATTTTTCTTATGCTTGCTTTACCATTTTTATCCTTGTATATGTGACTGAGTACCGTGGAATGAATCTAACTTCTGCTTGTCTAATATTCACAGCATGGTATTCCCTCAGATTTTATGCATTCTGAACACTGATTTATAAATGGAGCTGGTTGCCCTCATTGAACTCTTCAACTGCACTCCCTGGTGATAAGACATGGTTCGTCTTATTGGTTAATCTGTGTGGAATATGCTCCATTCCAATGTTTCCATTGAATGTCCACATCAGGTATGAGTTGACGTCATGCCTAGTTGTATAGTACATTTAAGATGCAATTGTGTTTTACCTGAACATAGGTTAAATTGTAGTTTGTTTGTTTGGTGTATTGTTGAGATTGAATAGTTGAGAACAGGTTTCTAATTGTGGGTTGTATCACATTTGTTTCAGCCATTTTGGAATGGATTTGTAGGCATGATTAGATCATTCTTGAGCTTACGTGCAATTTATTACTTTTATGGGAACGTACTCTTTAACTATTCCTGGCATAATGTATGTAGTTGACACTGGAAGAGAAAAGGTGAAGAGCTACAACTTTTCCAATGGGATAAAGACGTATAAGATACAATGGATAAGTAAAGTATCAGCTGCCCATTGTGCTGGAAGAGCTGGAAGAACTGGTCCTGGTCATTGCTGCTGTCTCCACTCTCTCCAGTCCTCATTAAAACATATTCTGTGACTTCTCCTTGGCTGAAATATCTAAATACCTGTTGACGGGGTTGTCGTTCTTATGAAATCTATGGTTATCCATAAGGTAGGTCCTACGCAATCCTGCTCTGCTAGATAATAATATGATTTTCATGATGAAGTACAATGATTTGTACCTCTGCATTGTGAATGTCCATGCAGGACCTTTATCTCATGCAGCATCGCTAAATAAAACTGCCTCTGCAAGGTGTTGCTGCATGCCCCTTTTTATTTTATGCATGTGTTTATTAAGTACACTGTTTATTCATGACTACGCTCCTTAAGCTGCTACATCTACGATGGTCATTTTTTTTAACCTCACCATTGGGTCTTTGATTATTTAGTGTCGGGCTTCATATTGATTGCTTGTATTCTTTGCTTATTTAGGTTGCAAATTTTCCATTTGCAACACAGCCTGAAGCAACAGCCTCGCTTGAAGCAGAGTGCAGCCTGAAGGCTCTTGAAGCACTTGACAGTAATGGGAAACTGACATCCTTTGGGAAAGCCATGGCTCATTATCCAATGAGTTCCGCCATTCGAGGATGCTCCTAACTGTCATTGAGATCATGAAGATGGTTGATAATTGAACTTGGGTAAGTGGACTTAGTATCTGGTGACTGAAGGGATTTTGGTAGTTTTCTAGTGTCTCATCAAGATGGAAATGTGAAATTGACAAAAGTTGCTTGTACCACCACGATATTGAAAGTACATTGCGCAAAGGGCAATGTTTCAAAGAGCCATTTCTTCTTCTGTGAAATGGTAGAGAAGGGATTCTGAATATCAATGAGGTAGTGCTGTTCATTAATAGATTGTGCAAAAGGGTCCTTCCTTTCTTGCTGAAATCTAAATTTTCTTTCGATCAAGTGTTATGATGTCCAACCTTCATGTTAACTAATATGTGACCCAATGCTTGATGTTTACCATGAACACTGCCACAGAAAATCAGTTTTGCGACTTGTGGGCAAGATGATTAAATTTGGCCTACTTGCAGATTAATCGTGGGGACTCCATCCTTGATGCCCTGAAGCTCTTTGCTTGTATAAGCTTGCGTAAGAGGTACAAATTCAGTCTGTTCATGCATCATATCTCTGTCTTTTCTTAGAGCACTAGTACTTGGAATGAATCTAACTTCTGCAGTCTAATTCTTGTCATGCATTCTTAGGTCATGGTTTCATGTTCATGAAGAACTCATTGATACAGTTCTGTTGATTCTGCTGCCTTGGGTCATTCCTTGAACTGCATTTTTGTGATGATCGGACTTGGTGTTCCTTATTGGTCAATTGGTATGGAACTCGCTTTTTCTAAATGACTCTTAAGTAATTACTCACGACGAGTTCAACTTCAACTTCATGTAAATGCAAGTGTGAGGAAGTTTTAGGTGGAAAATCAGTCGAATTGGTTTAGTTGTCTGTTTGGAGTGCTATTCAGAATATAAACTCAGTTTTGGATTTTAGTTCAGCTCTCTCATTTCATCCAGTTTGGATGAGGTGCAATTATGGCCAAGTTGTTAAAAATTCGTTAAATAATGAGGTGCAATTATTGCAAAAGCTGTTGAACCATTGTTTTTGATTCTGACTAATGAGACCCTAATCTTAGATGAATGCTCAAATTCTTTGTAAAAGTGCATCAACTATCCTCGCAAGCTACATTAGTAACCTTTATTATTGTTATTCTAATCTTAGGTGAATGCTCAAACTCTTCGTTGTCATTGTGGTCGTTGTCGTCTTTGACGACTTCTCTTTTTCCTTAACCTTGTCTTTGTACATGAGATGTCTATGCCCTAGATTGGCATTGTGCATGACTAAACATTACAATTCTCTGCTGCTTAACTACATTACCAAATGCACCCATGGTACAGTTTTCATTGTAGTTTCTGTGAAGTTCATGTGTAATCATTAATGTACTTTTCAGATATTTGGCTGCTTTGTTTTTGAAACTATCTGACAGATCCACATAAAAGGAAATGAAAATGATTTCACCCGAATTCACTCTTTTGTCTGCTGCAGAGTCTTCTCCCTCGAGATATTGTCATTGCCAGATGGCTCATTCTATGTAGCATCAGGCACTCATGATATCGATGCCACCATTCCTTGAATCACTAAACAACGCTAATTTGTGGGTTATATATCTGCAGCATCCGTTGCCCGGGTGGCAGTTTGGTGCACTGTTGGGAGGGGAGTGACCCTTCTGCTGTTGTCTCTGTTGCCGGCTGCAAAAGCAACGTGGTCTCCTCCTTTGAATCTGTTGGGGCCCTTCTTTCGATATGTCACATGAGGATGCACTTATGAGCACATGGGCATATCCAATAAATGCCTGCAAAGCGAAGATAGCCTACGACTTATCTAAGCCAAACATGGCATACTAGCAGTTTGAATATCACCCTTCTTTCCTGTTTATTACTCTGTAACTGGGTAGACAGTTTATTTAGTCTTGCTCAGCATAGGAAAACAAACTGTCCACTAAGGGCAAATAACGGAGGCTGATCTTTTCTTCTTGCTTCGTTTGTATAAGATGAAATAGAGAGGTGACGCTATCTTGCTCCTCAAGATCCGCCGAGAGTTCTCTGTTTTGACAAAAGCTTAAGAGCCTTGTCCGGAGAGCTCGAGGCCACCGCTTTATCTCAAATCAATCTTCTGAAGATTCAAAGTATCTTATACATCAGTCGATCAAGATCTGTTTTAGTAATATATGAGAAGGTTATTATATAATTTGGGATACGAACCTTGGTTTATATCATGATTTCTTGTTAAAAGTACGTTTAAAGAGTTCGGCAAGCTATATTGGAATCGTAAAATGACGTTACTATAATTTTACATCAATTGTATAGTAAGCAAGTGAAGCCTACATATTATAAATAGGGCTATTTGAATTATGTAATCCAATAAAAGAGTCTTATCAAATAAGTGAATTTCGTTACTAATCTATACTTTTCATTGAGAAATCACTAGTGCATTGCATTTATTTATGAAAATAATATGAAATTAAAAGGAATCATATTTCGGGTATGTAAATGATTTTTAACATGTTATAATTAAAGAAAAAGCCATTCAATAAATTCATAATTGGAGTACAAAGTATTTCTACTGAGTTCAATACATCATATTTTTTCACACGTATAATTCGGTATTTCAAAGGTATGAAATATTTTTCATTGAGTTCACTGAGTTAAGTGTTTAGGAAACGAAAGTTCTTTTCCCCTTTATTTTTTTTTAAATCATGGGCTTGGATATGTCTACGTTATAAAAGCATTGTACTAATAGAGAGATCAAGAACACCCAAAGATGCAAATTAATCAGGGCATTGCTACTCTCAAATCTCTTGAAATTCGAATTCATGAGGGAAAAGTTGATGAATATTATTCGCATTGAGAAAGTAAAAAGAGAGAGAGAGAGAGAGAGAGCAGAGCCTGCATCTCGTCCAAAATGAAAGAGAAGGGGCCTCTCCCAAGAGCCCGCAAGCGAAAAACTGTGTTGTCTTGAAGCGTCTTGATCTGGTGGGCCTCTACAGTCGCCCAACCCAACAATGGCAAATGCCTGCTCCGTTCTTCGTCGTCGAACTCTCTCCCTCTCGGCACAGCTCGGCTCCCCCGCCCACCTTAGCTCCCCGCGCCCATCTGGGTAGTCGTCAGTCGTCCGGCGAACTCGTGGGTCATTCGCCGCCGCCACCTTGCTGCGAAGGTCCTCGCCCCTCGTTGCCGGCGCGTTCTCTCTCTCTCTCTCTCGGGTGCGTGAGTGGGAGTGCCGCCGCCCGTGTCTGAATCTCTCTCCCTGTGTACGTGCTCATTTGGGCAGGTGGGTTCGGCGACTGCTCTGAGGCTGTTCACGTATGTTGTCTTTCTTTCTGTTATTCTTGAAGAATGTTTAGCTGGGAGGGTTTAGGGTTTATGCTTCGTGAGTTTTGTCGTTTCGAATTTGTTGATCACCCATCTTTTGTGTTCGTGAATTGCAATGCTTTTTGAGAAATGGGTATTTGCTGACGTCTCTTCTTGTGAATCAAATTTAAGGAATGGATACTGTCTCTTTGGAGAATTACATGCTTTCGTCGTGAGCCGCCGGCTAATTAGTTTTACTTACCCCATGATATGATCTGTATTGCTGAATTTGATCCCTTTTCTAGTTGATTTTTCTGCTGAATTTAGTGGTTGGCTAATCTTCCAAGGTTTCATATGTTGTTCCCTGCTTTGGACTGGTAGAAGTCTAGCATCTTAATTAGCAGAATCGCCCAAATGAAGTAGGTCCGTGAGGATCTTGATTTTCTCGAGTGACTGTTTAAACTGAATGGTTGCTCGGGTGTGTGTGAGCATTGTGAATTCCTCTTTTATACTATGAAAGTCTGGTTTTGAATCTCTCTGGCTGTTTGCTCTTTTGATTCGTTCTGGTTTGTTACCTGTTCACAATCCAATATCAAGGAAGGTGAAAAAATTGATTTCTTTGCCATTGTTGCCATGTCTTGTCTTTTCTTGAACCCATTTTGCTTCGGCTTGTTTATGTCGAATAGGTTATTCCACAGGGAGTATTATGTGAAGCTTGTAATTCTTGTTTGTGACAGAGATAATAGGAAAACAAATGAGATGGAAACTTCTTTCTGCTGTCTTTTCTGTTGTTCATGATAGCTGCAGAATCAATCTTTGGGTAATTATTAGTTTGTCTGCAGATGTCTGTAGAATATGACCCTAGAATTACCAGCGCTTGCATATCATTTGACAATTTTCCATTTTTGACACTGAAATCTGGCAGGGGAAAAAAATGACAACTGAGCAAAATGAAGATAAGCAATCTTCTAGCCCCTCGGCCATTGGCTTGAAAGAAATGGTGGAAGAACAGTATCGGAAGATAAAAGAGAATGCAGAAACATACCCTTACGTCTGGGCTTCATATATTCTAGTTTATGGAGGATTCGCTCTTTGGACAAGTTATAGGTGGAGAAAGCTTCGGAGAACTGAGGACAGAGTTCGAGTCCTTCAAGAAAGACTTCGCAAGCTTGTTGAAGCTGAAGAATCAGCCAGCCCCATTTCATCGGTGCAAAAAGGTCAGCAATCTTCTGTTGCATCAGTTGAGAAGGGCTCTTCATCGGGTGGAACAACACCTTCAGCTACTAAACAAGGTCCCCAGTAGATCTGCGTTCAGCGAAAAGTTAAATGAAATGCTCTCGAGTTAGGATCGACTAATGAGTGCTCCATTTTTGGGAGAGGGAAATTGCTCATCAATCCTCAGGCTGTCTTGGGAATGTTTTCTCATCTTTGCCTAAAAACGACATTTGATTACTTGGCAATGATGTTTTCTGTAACAGGACGTGAGAGCTGATTGTGTTCTTGAAAAGCATGCGGCTAGAGAAAGGAAAATATTTTAGGGGCGAATTGGAGCTTAGACTGGTGTAATTGTTTCTTGTGGGTTATTATAATTTTCCAAACATATGCATTTCGGAACACCACTTGAATCAACAGCCTTGTTATGATAGGGAGACAAGACAGATCATTTTTGTCTAAGACAACCAAGATGAACAGCTGACCGCCGACAAGAAGTAATTCATTATTCATTGTTATCTATGAATGTGTCAATCTTGTGCGTTATTGTGTTATTACTTTACCATGCTATTATGTTTTTTTATTACTTTTGGGAGTATTGATGATCCAAACGAGTGAATGTTTGAAGTATATAGCTCTATATATACATGAGCCCCGGTCTTACAACCTTAGATATTTCATGATCGATTTAATAGTGGATATACAATCTATCAATTTTCTTAACCAAACTAACACAGACTTATATAGAGATGTATGTAAGTGTACAATCCTCATATTGTCTATTGAAACATTCAGGAACACCCGCAAATGCGAGACACAAGCAGCCTCTAAGCACTTATTAGTCGCCTTGGCTTCATCCTGACCGGTTCGTGCATGGGCTTTTTCTCCTTCTGATGGCTTTCTGCCACTTCCTGACCTTATATACTAGCTTATCCTCTTTCCAATACCCTCTTGTAATAGCTGCCGGGGAAAAAAGAACGAAGAGATCTTTTTCGGTTGTGTTTCTAGTATCTACGTAGTTAGAGAAACTGTTCGATCAATGCAAATATTAGGAAACTTTTGATAGAACTTTGGTAACAATTTTAGAGCTTTGTGAGGACGCTGGACCTCCATTCTAGGGAAAGCTCACATTCACCATTCGATCAGATGAATCCCTCGCGTGCCTCACCTCATCAAATAGTGCATGCGAGGTGGACTCACATGCATCTGGTGCAGCTAAGATTTGTCCTTTCTAGGAGGCTCATAGGTGATTGGAAAAAAACCATGAGTTTTCATCGAATCCAATTGACCTATAATTTCTCTTAAATAAGTTGGTGGGGAGTCTGGGATTCCAGCACCCATGCTTTGGGTGGGAAGACTACAGGCTAAGAAAATCATACACGAACGCACATCACATCTAGGCCTCATCTCCAACCTCAGGACTCTCTCCCCTCTTTTTCACCAACTTTCTCTTGGCCGTCAACCACTCCTGTTACCATTCTTCCCTTTTTCCCCTTTTTCTTCTCCTTCAACACTCATTTAGGCGGTCCTTCGCCGCCATAACCACCTCTCATTAAGCTTCCAACACCACAGCCACCACTTACCACTGAACTGCCCCTCCAACTACACTGTCTCCGGCAACCAAACAACCTCATCAACGCCTCCGGCTTGCAACATATCACACCACACTTTTGAGACAATGAATCGTTTGATTGCTTCACTAAACTATTCTCATTGGACCCCACCTTGCCCCTCAAAACTGAGGGATCATATTGGATTGAACATGTTCGAGGGGCGCACACAGTGGTACGAATGAAGGTGGTCTCATTGAGGACAATTTTCAGCAGCAAAGAAAGAAAAACAATGATTCCAGTTGCTCTGTCGAGGATGAAGCTCAGAGGTGAGAATGAAAAAAAAAAAAATGATTCAGGTGATTCCATTGAGAACTATTCAGCAGTGAAGAACGAAAAGGGGTGATTCTCTGTTCAATAACGCTAACTATCAAGTTAATTTACATTGAATGTGCCGCTGCATATTCACCTAAAAGAAAAGGAAATTCAAAGGAAAATAAGTGAAAAATTCAATAAAGGAAATTGGAGTTCTTTTTTTCTTTCTTTTGGTTGGCCCTACTCTACTCTTACCTTGACTTTCATTCTCAGACTTTTGCTCTACTTCTTTATAGGGCGTGAGAGTTGAAACTCACACCTAATACTAAATCATCCTCATTCCAACCTCCCTGAGAAGGTAGGGATTCGAAACCCTGGGAAAGGGGGCCAAATCTTCTGCTATATTTTCCGTTAGTTTCATATCAAGATGACACGTACTCCAACCTTGAGATTCAATGCATTCAATGTCTGCAGGTACTTGCAACTCCCTCCGAATATCTCCATCTTCCTTTTTTCCAAATTCAATCATCAAATTATCAATTCATAGCAACCGCAATAACCAATGTACTGGAGCACTTTGACTTGGCAACTTAGAAAGGACATGAGTATTGGCTGCGCCAGAATAATAGCATTGCAATACACCAGGACTCAATCATAAACAAACCCTCAATTGTCTGATTAAAAATTCTATGATCATGAGGGAAGACTATGATAACGGGAAAGAGAGTAATAAGGCACCTCAACATTGTCAAAATTGCTGTGATATGGCCGTATTTTATCATCATTCTCGAATGTCTTCTATTTTGCAGATAGCAGCGCAACTTCAGATGCGGGCAGCTGAAAATAGATTCTCCAAAGTATTCCAGATATATTGCCAGATCTTGTGCATCTGAGAAACTGTCCGATGTTCTGAGAGGATATAAGGACTATGGGCATCACATGCCCCATCTGTTTCCCAATACCTTGTTTGCTCAAGTTGCGCCCAGGCAAAGCAGATGGACAGAAAGCTTAGTTTTAGACAGCCTTGCATCAAAGACTTGGTCCTCAGGCACCTGCTCCTTAACATCATCAGAAGCTAATAGCTTATGCTATAGAAGCTTTAGAGTTCGCCTGCCCGTTATCTTCCATGACACAAGTCAGCAACTGCTGTCTCCTCTGTTCCTGAATACTCCTCCGGTTTGATTCAAGTATAATTAGAAGAGCAGTAATATCAGCTGGGCTTACTCCACCAACTCTGCTTGCTTGTCCAATATTCTGTGGCTTTACCTGCCAGGATAAGAATTGATATAAGGAAAAAATAACTTATTGTTCGATGCATTATCATTTCTTTAAGCAAACTTGGAAATGACATATGGTATCCTGAAACCAGAAGAACCAGAAAGTTTCGAGTTGCTAAGAGTTCATATAAAGTGAAATGACAGGTTTCAGACCCCAGCAATTGATAGTCTCCTGATAGGGTAGTTCCAGGATGGACTTGATATCCTACCACCTTAGAACTGTTCACTCTCGTTCCCAATTCTGATATGTCAAACGAATTGTTTGACTGTATTTATTCAAGATTCTTTATCCTAATTTTATGTGACAGCAATTTGGTACATATGTTACTCAAACTGCAATAGCTCATGGATGCAGCACAAAGAAAGCTCTTGGAACTAATTTAACATACAATAAAGGAAATTTCAAGAGACAAAAGGAAAGAACCCCACAGAGAATGAGCCAAAAGAGCACGGGTTGCTAGTCTGAAATCACAATGCACAGCAAGTCTAACTGACTAGTTCATCAATTCTAATGCATTGTTAATCTAACCAGAAACTGAATGTGTTCTTGCATGGATGCATGGGTATCACTGGCCCACCTGAACAGCATATACTATTGCATGCACACATTTCTTCCATCAACAGATAAATTGGTATAATACTAAACCTCCGAGTGTACAATGTCAATGATATGCCCCAGTTAATAATGCACAAAGATGTCAATTGAAATAATAAAGTAAAGAAAATTGGACCTTCGAGAGTTTCTCCCTTGCTTCAAGAGACAAAGTAGTCATAGCATAGTAATCCAAGTCATCAGGAAGTGGTCTATGTTGTTGATGAACCATCTGCAAGCCAAATGAATGTGTGAGGTTGGGGTTGGGGCGTGTTGGTGGTGTGTGAGGGAGCATGCCAGAGCGGGTCTAGGGGGAAAGATGGACTATAAACTAAAACTATTGAAACGACTAGGGTCCCAAAAAAAAAGATATCAAGGGTTATCCACCTGCTGGAGTTGACTTTTTTGGCGCAAAATGAATCCCTCATATTTGGTATCAATCTCGACACATTCTTTCTCCATTCTAGAAAGTTTTTTATTGCCAAAACCATGCATGTCGAGGACTTTGTATTGTATGTGTGGCTTCTTGAGAAGACTCTCGAGACTTGAAAAATCCTTCACAGGCTGATTAGACAAGCGGGTAACATCAGCTGCCAAATCTCCTCCTGGGAAGTAAGAATTAGAAGGGGAAAACAAAGTCATCTATTACATTTTGACTATGAATCCACAAACTCATGAACTTGTAAACGTTCAAAATGTAGAGATGGGGATACACTATGATACTAGAAGCCAAATCTAAATAGTGATACAGGACATAGCACTAAGAAACTAGTTACACACTATGAAGACCATCACACTTACAGAATACCAGCTTCCTGATTAAAATCATAATCAGTGCCTACATGGTATGCATTTTTCCTGACCCATTCTATAGTCTCCACAAATAGCTTGAGCGCACCTTTTTGCATGCAATCCATCCATGAATTCATATACACAAGCAGATTCTACACACATGCCCATGAAGCAAATCAGCAGGGTCTAAGTAAGCAACGCTTAGTTCATATCTTACTTCTTTAGGCTAGGTTTGGAAGCTAGGAGGGAGAGAAAACGCCCACTAGTTTAAATTTTCCCTCCTCTCTACTTGCAAGAATTTAAAATTTTTCAAAACTATCCTCTGAAATTTTCTTCACTTCCATTTTCCCAAATTCTCATACATAGCATCAAAGAAACAAGCAAAGCAATTTTCATGGTCACGGTGTTAACCATCATAATGGAAGTTGCAAAAATATGGCCAAAGTTAGAGTTTTCCCATTTAGTTGTCACTTTCAGAACGCAATTTTTGCAACGTGCAATGGCCAATGATAGCGCATCATTGAATCAGACAGGTCCCTGTCCTTTGTCAAAAAAAGACAAAATGTCAGAAGAGGGCTTTTACAAGAGTTAATTTGCAACAGTATCCTTTCCTACGTTAGTTATGCTTTGATTTGGGAAGGCGGTGGGAGGGGTATAGGAATTTGGGAAAAATTTGTGTTTTTCATAAGTGAAAGGAAAATATTTAAGAAAAAAAGGCCCAATTTTCTACAACATTTACATTCATCCCTCTCCAAAATAAAAGCATTAAAATGCTCCACTGTTAAAGGAAAAGTAGTAGAATCCTTTAGTCCCTTTGTTAATACTGAGATACAGACAGATACTGCCCTTGGGAAAAACACGTACCTGATATCCTGACACTTTTAAGCCGCTCTTTTTCCTCTGAAATTCGAGCTTGCTTCTCTTGGTGAAGTTTCCAGCGTCTATCATCTATTAACCCTATCTCCCGTCCCAAAGGAGTAAGACGACTATCAGCATTATCTGCTCGAAGAAGCAACCGGTGTTCTGAACGGCTAAATGGAGAAAAACATAGAAATTAAAATAAGAACAAAAATTGGGGGATATAATCCTGTCAAGAAACTCATTACCAAATCTATTGTGTGAACTGTAGAAAAATTGGACACGGTAATTAATATATACAAGGACTACATATGCAGGTTGAATGGAAAGTTTCCAGCTCTAAGTAATGTACAGACTCATCAATAAATAATTGTAATTTTACTCCAGCACATTTAACATGCCTGTAATTGAAATTAGATACCTGAAGCAGAGATGTAATGCATTGGGTGCGAGAGAAAGATATTATCTCCTAGACATGCAAGAGTTGCATACACTCAGCATTACTTTTCAAGAATAAAAAGAGAATTTCAGTTCTTGCTAATGAATTTCCCAATTCTATGCATCAACAGGTTAGTAAACAATGAGAATGAAACTCCAGTGTCAGTAAAAATCTGTGTTCAATGAGAAAAACCAGAAAAAAGCCATGTTGAGAAGTTGCATATTTGTTAAAGAACTTTTATATTAGCTGTAATCCTGACTCCATTCAATTTAACAAAGACTAGACTGGTGACATATGATACCAAAAAAAGGAGAAATTAGGAAAAAAAAAAAATGAAAAAGACTGATCAAACCAACATGATATACCTCGTCAGCATTCGATATGGCTCTCTAAGGTCTTTGGTGACAAGATCATCAATTAAGGTCCCAATGTAACTACTTTCTCGCTCAAGCACAATGAGGGGCTTCCCATCTGAAAATCTAGCGGCATTGATTCCAGATATGATGCCCTGAAATTAATCTAACTAAAGTTAATAAAGAGTCTAGCTAAATATTATCCAGGACTAGCAAAAATATCATGTAAAATGAGACTAGAGATAGATAGCAAAAGTTGTTAAAACCACTAAACACAGCATTCGAGTACTTAAACCATAGACCTTGATAATTGAATATTTTTTAGAGTAAGATTTAGTGTTGAAAAGCCAATCACCTGTGCAGCAGCTTCTTCATAGCCTGTTGTTCCATTTATTTGACCAGAGAAGAAAAGTCCCTCAATATTTTTGGTCATCAGAGACCTAGAACATTGATGAGCGGGTAAGTAATCGTATTCTACAGCATAAGCTGGCCTTAGCATTGAACAATTCTCAAGTCCAGGTAAAGTTCTAAGAAGAGGCAACTGCAGCTGCTCTGGTAAACCAGTCGAGAATCCCTGTCAGAGAAAGTCTGTCTTCATCAATGTCATTATCTTCAAATAAAAGATACAAGTAAAATAATCACAGGAGCAGAGAGGTACAATAGATTTGAGAATACTAGATACTTGAATCTACTTCCTGTCCAGTTACTATTTTACTTGAGACCATAAGATATGTCCCTTGTATAATCAGCTTTGATTATCTAAAAGGGTAAAGGTACAGCCTTGTTTGTTTTTTGGCTGAAAATCATAGAAGCATTCTCAGTACAAGTAAAATCAGCCCATCATATCTTCTCAAACTAAAGCATAGCACCAGTTGCTGATGATTGAATATGGGATAGCAATATACTGTCATATAGTACAGCATCATAGATAAACCATATAAGACAGTTCTGAGGGAGATATTGCGCTTAACATTGAGGATTTCCACCCATGACAGCCACATAATATGCATATCCATTGTGCATCTCTATCTGGTGATACTATCTAGACTGTTAAGATGATGGCCCCTTAGGTGTCCACAACCTGGAAAATCCTATCACCACGTGTAAATCTCCTATGCACCCTGATCTGATGGAATAAACTTTCTAAGGTGCAACAAGAACAGTGGCGGTGACACGAGGGGTTAATTGAACATCTGCAGATTGCTCATGCAATACATCAATCAAGTGCATATATTTTACAAAGTACAAGTGCATACTCGACCTAGAGAGGAATGTAATTAGCACAACCATGGAGCCACTTGCATTTACTCAAAATTCAAAGAAGGCCAGCTAAGGAAAAGATATCCAAAGAAAGTATAGGCACATTCTCGAGCTAAGCCAATCCTATCCATTTCACTGCTTTATGGAGAAAGATAGTAATAAAAACATACCTGCACATAAAGCTCCGGCACAGTACGACCCTCTGGTTCAAGAAAAATTTGATGGGACTCTTTATCTTTGAATCTAACTATCTGCAAAGAAAAGCATTTTCTATAAACGAGAGCCCAAATATCACATAGGAAGCCACTATGTCAACATCCCACCAGTTGCGAACACTACACACGTTCCACTCATTAAAATCAGCATTCTATTTTGATATCTGAAAGGGAGGAATTTCATGGAGATGTTAAAATTCTATTAGACAAATTAATTAAATAAAAAAGAGTAGGAGAAAAACAAAGAGACCATTGAATATAGAACTGACAGGGGCCCTTTTTTGGCTGATATAGCAAGTAGGCTTTACTGTACAGAACGTCCTATCAAAAAAAGCATTAGATGAATCACGCTAAGAGAGCAATCCCTACAAGGATACCAATGAAGCATGAGAGAAGATAGGTGAAAAGCAGAAAGAGGATCCACTTTAACAACAGGACCAGCTCTAAGTTAGTACACACTTCAAAAATTGCTAGTCCTTCACTATAATATCACTTTGCCAGCATAATGGTCTGGGCCTACAGATTCTTAAGAAAGAAAATTGGAAAAGGAAACTCTGGAAGGAAACTGAGAGAATGACATGCTGAACATTTGAAGGAACTCAGAAAGATGTCCATGTAACACTATTCTGCTGCTTCAAAACCTCCTATTTTGCCAAAAATGTGCACCAAATGACAAATAAAATTGATCTGCCACTGGGTTAGTACTACTTTCTGAGAAAATGCCTCATATATTTGGTTATTGGAGAAAACTGCACAAGTAGAGGCATCCAAAGCACAAGCCCCTAGCAAAAGTTCATTTTGAAAAAGAAATGAATGGAATTGCCAGACTGAAATGTAAGCAAAACTCAAAGAAAACAGATACCGAAAGCATACTAAAGGTGCTAGCTAGCCTGCTAGATGTTACTGAGGCTTAGACAGTAGTGCCAGAAAACTGACGGAGTGTACTGTAGGTTTATTTTGGTTAAAAATGCACTCCACAATTATGCAACTAGGCTAATCATCAAAGAGCAGGCAGGAAAATCAAAATATCAAATAATAAGGAGGGGAAGGCACAGCAAAATGTATCTTGTCTTACCTTATCTTCGATTGAAGGGCAATATCTAGGTCCTTTAGCTTCGACCCATCCACCATAAGTAGGGGTTTCATGCAAATTCTCTTCAATTAGCTGGTGTGTGCTCTTTGTTGTTCGCGTGAGATAGCAGCACATTTGCTCTCTTTCAATATGAAATTCAGGGTCAAAGCTGAACCAGCCAATCTGTTAGCAGTTAGTACCCAATAAAGTACAATATTAGTGAATAGATGATAAAGGTGACAAATGCATGGGAAAAGAAGAAATAGATTTTTGCTATTCTCTGCAGCATTGCAGTATAACTTATCTTTATCTATTAATCTGCAATTTCTAAGATGAATTCAACTCAGGTTAAGGAACATCCTAAAGCTGCTGAATAGTAATTAATAAGAGATTAAGATCAGTCTTTTATTTATGTATTCTACATTGTATCTCAGGATAAGGAACATCCCAAAGCTGCTGAATAGTAACTGAAAAGAGACTTTAAATCAGTGTTTTTGTTATCATGTGTGCCACACTGAAGCTGTATGCCACAAGAACTGTGCATTACTTGCAAGAGTATACCTTATTTGATATCTAAATCCAACATAGGACAATGAATGAAATACCTCTTCATCTCCATGCTGGGGTTCCAGTCCAGAAAAATCTACAGTGCGAGAGTCCACACGTGCTGGAGTTCCAGTTTTTAATCTATCAGTTTCAAATCCGAGATGCTGCAAATTCTCGGTGAGCCCATGTGAAGCTGACTCACCAGCTCTTCCAGCAGACATACAGGTTCTACCAACCCAAATTTTACCACTCATGAAAGTGCCAGTTGTGAGGACTACAGAGGGTGCATAAAAATTCATCCCAAAAAATGTACGAACACCTTCCACATTGTCATTCTTCCCAAGCAAGACATCTGTCACCATTGCCTCTCTAATAGAAAGATTCAGAGTGCTGAAAATTCATAACATTAGTCAATGACAAGAAGAACAGGAGTGATGTAAATGTCCCATGAAAATAGCAACCATGTTTAAACCAAACTCAAACATCATAACTTTAGATAATTAAAATAGATGCCACGAGCACATGTACTTAAAATATTGTGAGAAGACTGATCTACCTATTTGCCAAAATGAAAACTTTGTGAGCAACAATGTTGATCTCACAATTCGAACCTTTGAAGACAAGCACATGTCACCCCATGATTGCACATGTATACAGACACAACAAAAGATCTTTTTGAGTTGTAGATTAAGTGAAGATTTTGTTAGAAACATAGAAGAACAGGAAGACAAAAGGAGGTGGCGTATCTGTGTATAGAACAGTAGTACCACAAATTGTGATTATACTTTTTCTATGTGGACGGCAAAAACACGGCAGGAACAAGAATTGAAAAGGACCCAAAGAGGAAAAGAAGGGACTTGCCTTTCCACTATCTTTTTCATTTCGATAGCATATTCCCTTTTATCAGTCTGAGCCCGCAATGCACGAACAGCAGGACCTCTAGACATGTTAAGAACGCGCTTTTGCAAATAGCACCTAAAGCATAGCATGGAAAGTGAAAGTCATCAATAAACAAAGCAAGGAAGGAATCAAAATCAATCAAAATGGATCTTCATATGAACAAAGCACTTAGCTTAAGAGGCTCATACACAAAATTGGATATAATGCAGTAAATAGCTAATCAGGAAGACAGAACACAGAAGGGCTACTATTTCGGACAAGGGCAGATTGAATGGAACACAAATTAACTCTTGATTAGGCACTACAGGAACGGAAAAAAATAAAATAAAATAAAATAATAAGACAAACAAGTATTAATTTGATGTCCGGCCATACAAATTGTATAAATCATAAGATTATCCAAACAGTCCAAGTGACTTTACTACTGCATCTAGATTCATCTTTTTGATCCCCAAGTATTCCCAAGGAGGGTGCAGTCAGAATTAAGCATCCTCCCTACTCAAGGCAATGACCATGCTCATTGTTGAAATTTGACATCCGCACCATTGCCTTCCTTGTAGTTGTTCAACAGTGAGAAGCGTCATAGTTTTTTTGTGTGTGTGTGTGTGTGTGTGTATGAGAGAGAGAGAGAGAGAGAGAGAGAGAGAGAGAGAGGAGGGAGGGAGGGAGAGAGAAAGTATGTATGTATCTGCACTAGCATGCAGTATCTGCAGTAGCGACTAGGCCAGCTGGCTGAGAGCCTCACTAGCCTATAACCCCTACATTGCATGCAGAACTTTTCAATCAAATGTCAGATTTCCAGAATGCAGTTCAGACTGATTTTTTTTCTCCCTCAAGCTTGGAAGACAAATGTATCGCGAGTACCCACAATGACTATAACATACCTGTCAGCAACCTTGCCAATATCTCCCCCAAGTGCATCCACTTCATGTACCAATTGGGATTTAGCAGGGCCACCAACAGCAGGATTGCATGGCTGGAAAAAACTGGTATCAGAATAACTTCTGGATGAAATGCTTGACAAGTCATTGAAACACTTGCCAAAACAGTGAAATACTGATAACTGAGCATTCTCTCTCAAGTCTTGTTCCCTGCTCATTCAAGCCTTACAAGGCCAACTATTATGGGGTCAAGAGGAATAGGTAGATGTCATCCCAACCAAGGACGACGGATTTAAAGATGCAAAAATATTTCCATTCTAGTTTAGCAAAATTGCACATGACAAAGGAGATATCTATAATTGGTTCACATAGAAACTAGAAATCCTTTCACCCTTTCGAGCATGAAAATCAGTACTTATCTGCAAAGTGGAGGCTTTATAAAAAAGAAATTCATGTAATAAGGCAATTTTCCCAGTTTGAAGTACATAACAATTAAAGAAGACAACTTTACCAAAAAAAACAATTAAAGAAGACAAAACACTAACCTGCCATGCGATGCGATCAATATTTAGTGTCAGGAGGAGAGTTCTTGCCCCCAACCTTGCAGATGCAAGAGCGGCTTCGCAGCCTGCATGTCCTCCTCCTACTACAATGACATCATACTTCTCATTTGCTGCATCAATGTGATTATTCCATCCTGCCAATGATTCAATGATCATATCATCTTTAAATTAAGATATTCCTATGACTGCATTATTAGCTTGACATTACCGTTTGCTAAGTTAGAACAATAACGCTGAAGCTATAAAGGAAACAACCAAGACTTATTATAGGGATGTTATAAAAACAGGAAGAAGCTAGGAATCATACTGAAAGAACAATCAAAGGCCTGCTGCAAAAGCTTTTAGTGAAACTTTGAGCATAAACACATTTCACACTTATAATTCATGAAAAGAAAGAAGCATAATCAAAAAATCTAGCAAAAAAAAAAAAAAAAAAAAAAAATTAAATTTTCTTTTTTCTGCTACAATTGAATAAAGAGTTACAGTAACACAATGTTAGTATTCTCGTTTAGCACTAAGACTGCCGTAGACAATTGCAATCCTCCCTGCTTTAGCCAAAAAGAAAACGATACAAGAAGAAGCTCTGATTTGACTGGAGAAGCCCCTCTGTGTGATATAATATGCAAGAAACCCTCCGTTTCTTTATCTCCTTCTCAAAGTTGCTACTTCCCTATTTGATTTTGCAACAGAGAAATAAAAATTGCACTTGGTAACTAAAAATTAGTTGATAAGACAAATTGATTATGGATTGCTAAGGAACTGGGTCTTAGCCTATTTCTTAGACAACCCTGTACATCTCATAACCGATTAAGATGAACTAAAATCTTTCACTCAATGATAAGGTAATAGACAATTGCGGCAGCCACTTGTTACTGCTTTTCCTCTAGAGCATCCAAAATCACATTCATTGATGATTCCATAAATGGTTGGTTCCATATATGAGTTTCAGCGACAACCTCAGTCTAATCACAAATATTGTAAGCAGTAAATTATGTCAGACTAGAAGCAAATGACAAAGCTGAGCTGCTACTTACAAAGTGGAACGGAGTTTGGGGGAAGAACATGAATATGCTGCTAAAGGGGATTGAAAGAACCATGAAAAAAATGATACTACTGCAATCTGATGAAGAAAAGCAGCTACACATTACAAGTCACTTCTAGTCCAAATCTCTAAGAATTCCCAAATAATTTGATGCGAAGAAACACTCAATTCAGCCAACACAAATTCTGTTCCGAGGAAACATCACGATTTATCCAATTTCTCAGGACCAAAGCAGAGCAACACCTCAACATCAGCCAAGAAAGCTACAACCCGATATTTCAAAATCCGAAATTGGCACCACGCACGCGCCCAACAGAATTTCCAACCAACAATGGTTAGTTAAAACGCCGGGCATCAGTACCTGGAGAACCGGAAGCGGCGGAGACGGAGAACCGGCGGGTGCTGCCGCCGAAGAACGCGAAGCCCCGGCCGTGCTTGCTGCGGAACGGGACGCGAGCGGCGCTCGGACGAGAAAGGAAAGGACGGCCGGAGAAGAGGGGCCTGGAAAGGGAGAAGGAAGAGAGGGTGCAGTGGCAAGCGAGCCGAGCTCGAGAGAGGCCGTGCGGAGACAAACCCGCCATCGCCCCGACGCTTCTAGAGAGAGAATTCGATCGGCCTGCGCAGTTGCATTTGCAGCAGAGCAACGGGAGCGTCTGAAACGGAGGCCAGAAGAAGGGACGACGACGACAACGACGACGACGGAGAAGGAGAAGGAGAGCGAACCAACGCTTTTAGCGACTGCGGTCTTATCTTGCGGTGGCAACCGGAAATTGGTCGGACAGGGACTATGAAAGTTTCGGTTTTCATGTTGTTCTCTTTGGGACAAATGAAAATAATAGATTCATTGTGGAAATAAGAACATGTCCATGATGCCTTAATCCAGCTATTTTATACTGTTCCAACTTTTATTCTGGCTAAGAATCGTTGCCCTTGAATTCAACTTGCGAGATTGTTAAGTCGGAATTGCATCGAAAACCCATTAAATTGAACTTCAAAAGTACAACATTATAATAAGGAAATACTAAAGAGCTGGGTAAATGGAATAATTGAGCTCTTTTATCTTGTTCTGATGTTTATCGAGTAAGAATTGTTGCCCTTGAATTCTACCTGCGAGATTGTTAAGTCGGAACTGCATCGAAAACCCATTAACTCTAACTTCAAAAGTACGACATTATAATAAGGATATATTAGAGAGCTAGGTAAATAAAATAGTTGAACTTTTCTATCTTGTTCCGACTTTTACCCTAGCTAAGAATTGTTGTCCTTGAATTCTATGAGCGAGATTGTTAAGTCGAAGTTGCATCGGAAACCCATGAAATCAAACTTCAAAAGTACAAGGAAATATTAAAGAGCTAGGTAAATGGAGTAATTAAAGAGAGTATTGACTCGGAATTTAAAACGTAATAACCCCTTTTCGAAAAAAGAAATTAAAAGGCATCTCATTTTGTCTAATTAATCAGCCACCATAATTTAAGCAAGTTATATGACCCACTTTCTAGAATTAAGGGCATTTAAAGATATAAAAAAAAAAAAAAAAAAAGAGAGAGAAAAAAAAATCAAGGAGTTGACAAATTGAACTTATTTTGTTCAGTTTTTAGGTGTCGATTTGATGTAGTTCCAAATTGAACCTGTTCTATATCCTCCTAAGATTTCACTTGCATATCAATTAGAATTACTAGTTTGGATTAAATCATATGTAACTTTTTCGTACGAACCTTTCAAAAAGCCCTTTGATGAAGAGATGGTATTCATTAGTTAAATGTCTTAGAAACTGTACATCTCTTGTTATGGGGGTTTGGAGATGATTATTTTAGTAGTTTTGGAGTTTAATGAAATTTTTCTAAATTAAAATGCCTGGTTCGAGTTGGAAATATAGTCCGTGCCAAACCACAAGCAGGCCTAATACAATCGACTGCGAGGGCGACCCCTTTCAATGGGATGCAGCCAAAACAATTGAGATGAAGGAAGCATAGTCCATTACAATTTCGGTTTACATCTCATTTTGATTTTTACTATCCCCGGTCATTAAATTATTTGGGTAATTATAAGCCCACCCGTGTATTCAGTCCGAATACTAACATTTTAAAAAGATTTTTTTTTTTTTTTTTTTGGTGCTAAGTACAAACGTTTGTATGCTCGTCTTAATTTATAAGTATGTAGGCATTTGTTTAGCTCTCTCCCAACATTTTGGTATTTCCTCAACGAGTCCTCTCTCTGTGCTGTTGCATGCTCAGTTTGTCCATTTCCTTCTCGTCTCATCCTTCCTATTAAAAACCACCATCACTCTCTGCTCATAACCATGCTTATATTTCACAGAAAAGGAGGATCACAGCCGAAACCCCATCCATTTCTGATGGCCGTTGATGCTAAGGGATCGAGAACCATCTCGATCCCTTCGCTCTCCATCACTTCTTAGGAAACAGAGAGCTCATGACGATGCATATGTATATGAATTATGCGATTCCGAGGGTTCTTGGTAAAATCGAATTAGATTTTGTTTTTGGGGTTTCCATCAGTTTTGATTTGGCCTATTAAAATGCAAAGCTCTCCCGGATGCAAATTGTAAGAAGATCACACTCTGCCCAGACTAAAGACAAAATGAGAAAATGCATACATGCAGTCTAAAGCTTGCTAGAAAGTACCAAAAGCATATGGGCACCACCTTACTCCTTATGCTGATCATTCTTCTAAATTCAAATGTCCCTTTCAACTATATTGCAAATAAAATCAATGTCATACCAGTAAATGTAGCAACAACTGAGTCATCTCTAAAGTGAAACAAAGCTCTCTACAACAGTGACCAAATCTTTAAAGTGAAACAAGGCTCTCTACAACAGTGACCAAATCACATTGCTTCCATAGGGGAAGATTTGTGAATTGGCCCGTGATCGGATTCCAACAAACTCCTTTATCATCTATCTCCATCAGAAGCTTGCCATTCCTTATGAAACCATGAACTAATGTTACTAGTCCAGAAAATTAAAAGAATACAGCTTAGTCCAAGACTCAGGCACACTCTGTACGCTCAAAACCCAAACAGAACAAATGGAATACAGTTCAGGATACACAGCTACGTCCCTGAAATTACTGAACACAGCCAGCGAGTCATCTAATACTGCCAGATGCACCATAGCCCCTTCATGAAAAGTTTCCCACAGAGCCATTTCATCAAACACCTCACCTGCGAGGTCGAACGAGACTATTGACCTATACCAACCCCTGCTCTGCGGATCATCGTTCTTGTAAACAAACCAGTACAGCTTCCCGTTCAAGAAAACCAAGGGCTGATCGGGGCAGAAAGCAGGAACCTCACACTCCAAACTTCTCCAAGAATCCGTACGGAGCGAATAAATCTCGACTCGATTTATATTATCTTGACAATAGAGAATCAGAATCTTATAATCATTTGACCTAGCATCGAAGCCAAACCCAAGAGCTTCATTATATAAGTCTCCAAATGGCGGGCCGAACCACCTTGTGCTTTCGGGTGAATAAATTCCACAAACACATCGTCCGATCACGAGTATCTCCGATAACACCTGTGAAACAGATCAAGCCATTACACGAACCGACAAGACTGTAATCGTTGACAGGATCAACAGAGGGAATTTCGATCGGCGACTGGGAATGCAGAGCGAGAGACTCATTGGGAAACAGAGAGCACAGGCGCCGGTCAGGATCGCACCAATCTAGGCACGCGAGATACCGATTGGAGGCATCCAGAGCGGAGTGGTTCAGGTGGAGAGCCACGCAACGAGGTCGTCGATGATGGAACGCCATGACCGGCAAACGCACCTGAATCGGGGGAGGGATCCCACCGGCAACCGCTTCAGGATCTCCACGACCACGTCTTGAGGGAGCTTCGGGCCGTCGTCGTCGTCGGAACTCATGATGGGCGCTGAAGTTTGACTGGAGGGGGCTGGCTCACGGACATGTGGCCGCGGATGACGGGAAGAAGAAGCAGTTTCGGTGGGATGGTAGGGACGTGCGGCAAATGGGCCGAGAGATCGAGGGATTCGGTGGAGATGGGGATGATGGGGATGATGGGGCTACGGACGATGATGCAGCAACAACGAAAGAAAATGATGGGGGACAACAGCTGGTGGACGATCGGGCGTGGGGCGACGATGGTGGAGCAGCAAGAAAATCGAAGCAAGTCGGTTCAAGGGAAGAAATGAAATCAGAATCTGCGGAGAGGGGTCGACCGTGGAGCGTACGCAGGAAGGAGGGTGGGGGATCCTGCGCCGAAGAAGCTCAGGATAAGGATGAAGGGGCCAAAAGTCAACAAAATTTATCTACTCTATTAAAAAGTGAAAGAGAGAGACTACCGAAAAAGCTACCGGAGGAGAAAAGTCAAAGGTTTCTGCTGAAAGTACAACAGAGGGCAGCAGAGAAAGGGGACGTGGGAGATGACGTGCGAGAGAAAAAAAGAAGAAGAAGAAAAAAAAAGAAAGAAAATATGCTACAGTGTTGTCTTCCTCGCGGGGAAGTCCTCGGCCGCGCCACCACCGGCCTTCGTCGGCGCTAGCTGTGACTCAGCCGCGCTGCTGCACCGCCTCTGCCGATCTCTTCCCCGCGCTCGAGACCTCCTCTAGAGCCAGATCCGGCCCGTCATCGTCTCCTTCGTGGAAGCCACCTGGCTGCCCCTGCATCTGCGACCCCCCGCGTCCACCGCTGCCCCTGCATCCGCGACCTCCGTTCGAGCCAGATCGCGATCCTCTGTGACGATGCTGCTCCGGAATCAAGACACCAGGCGAAACCCCACCGTCAAGCGGCCAATCCGAGCCGAAGCCCTGCGAGTCGCCTTAGCCCGATCGTTTCCAGCCCTACTCTACCGTGTGAGCCCACGCCTGCACCGGTCTCGACGCCGTTGTCTCGATTTCAACTCCAGGTCGCCGCCCTCGGCTCTGAAGCGCGACCCGCACAGCACCCCCCAGACGTTGCAGTGCCGCTGATCCCTGCGACGTCCCTCCTCTGTTCGGTGTAACGGCGCCACCGAAGCCTCTGCCGGCCCCGATTCGAGCCAATCGACGCGTCTCCGCCAGTCCGACGAAGACGTCTCTGTGGCCGCCCTCTTTGATCGCGTTGTCCACCGTCGACGAAATCTCTGCAGGTGTAGCCCTCGCGACGCACAGCACCCCTGTCCCGAGCAGAACACCACCCGTGACGGCCCGCTCCTCTGCCAGACCACCGCCGAGCTGGCCCCCCTGCACGTCGGTTGCTGCCTTTCGCTGGAGCTCCGACCGACGGCAACCTCCTGCTCGACGCCGACGAATTTGCTGCCCCCATTTTCCTTAGGTTGCTCATTTTCTTTTATTTTTCTTATTTTATGTTATTTTACTTTATTTTTAGTTAGTTTTGCTATTATCCTTTATGTTTGAATATTGTGAGGTGATTTTTAAGTTATGGATCTTGTAAGCATTATCCATTAGGATTTTCCTAAAATTATTGTAATTAATAATTTGACCCGTAAGATGTCGGGTCATTTTTTTAATTATATTAATTTTGTTGATAGTACTTTAATTATGCAATCAATATAATTATTAATTTGATCCATAAGACTTTTGATCAGATTTTTAATTGTTTTGAATATCTTTGTCATGATAATTAGGGTCCGAATAATCACTAATTTGACCTGTGAAACAACATGTTATTTTTTCGATTATTTTAATCCTTTATTTATTGAATATCTTGATTGTTTAGATTTAATTGATAATTGCTTGTTTTGGAAAACCACTAAGAAAATCCAAAAAAAAATATTTAAATTAGGATTCAGTTTGTTTTGGAATATTTTTTGTTATCTTTTTTGGTAAAGAATATTTTTTGTTATCTTGCATATCTAGAATAGGGATTTTATTTTAAATTTAGAAAAATATAAAAATAAAAAAAGTGCATTCATTTAGGTTGTTAGTTTTTTTTTTTTTTATTATTTAAGTTGCATGTTTAATCACGTGTTAATTTTAATCCGAATTTCATAAAGAAAAACACAAAAAATCATTGTGCATATAAGGTTAGAATTGCATGTTCCATTCTAAACTGAGGTCATCTTTTTAGATAAATGGGATTTTAGATTAAGATAATGTTTAGTTTAAATTAGGATTTAATATGATTTAATCCTTAGCTTAAATTAGATAGAATCTTAATCTAGCTAGATCATTTTTGCATTTTTCCTTAAATTTCGAATTTCATGAATAAAAAATGAAAAATAAAATCTGTCTTTGCATAAATTAGACTCAATTATTAGAATAAATTGCATCAAATGCATATCATTTAGTTGTTATTAAGTTCATTGAATTAGAAATTGCTTGTCATTAGAATTAGGCCATTTTTGTTAATTTAAATTGCATATTTAATCATTGCATGTTCATTAACAAATGATTAGTTTTTTTTATCATTCATATAGTTTAAGATATTTTGCCATGCCATATTATTTCATATTAGGTTAGAAGCACCGCATTGCATTGCATATGAACTATATTCTCGTTAAAAAGTGAAAGTAAAAATTGAGTGATTGATTGTTAATTAAAAATCATATCTAGAATTGCTGATGTGAATTTTGGTTTAACATTGCAGTGCTATTGTTGCTTTGAAGTTAATTTTTTAATCGCTTTAATTTGAATATTATTTCATTGATTGTGCACCTGCATGATCACCATTTGCATGTTAGTTAGTTTAAATTAAAATAAATCCAAGCTGCCTGCAAACATTTTTTTGAAAACTTATGGTACCGAAAGAGCATTAAAGAATCTAAAGTAAAAACCAAGTTCCCGTATCCCTGGGCAGTCCTGGGTTCGTAGGAAAGTAGGATAATTCTCCCATTATTTTACTTAGGTGTCTAATCGACCTACCGCAAACCAATTAGTGGCGACTCCTGAATAGTAATCATTTGCATGCTAAATTAGATCATTAAGTCGCGATTTGGTATAGGCTTGGGAGAGTTTAAGCTAAGTCTAGGCTTAAAAGACCATTAGGTGGGGGACCCCGAAAAATTAGGTCGCGACAGCTAGGGTACCCAAAATGACAAAAAATCGGTATAATGTCGATTGACGAGAATTTTGCAATTAGATGGAATCACTTACATATAATCACACACCTCTGTCGAATCGACCTATCTACAGCCTCTAATCGACCCTTGCACATTAGCACGGTCGAGTAGTCGATTCTTAATTGAATTCTCAAGTCTATTACGTTAAAATCCCTTAATGACTTTTCCAGATAGTATAGTTATATCATGAGTGATCAGTTCAAAGAATAGCACTATAAGCGCATTAATGAAATGCCTAATTTATTCAATTGAAAATTAGGACTAAAATTTCAAAATGTCATAGGCGGAGCCAACGGGAGCCCGGACCAGGCCGAAAACGGCCCCACAAGGCTGACGGTTGTTGCGAAGTCTTGAAGGGGCTTACTAGTCGGTCTAAGTGGGCTGGATCCGTAAGGGACGATGGAGCTGAGTCAGAGAATGATGGGCCGACAGGATGGTGGGCTGAATTCGTGGGATGGTGCGGTGGTGTCAGGAGCTGAATCGAGGGGAGCAAGATGGCGAGTCGGTGGGATGGAGATGATGGCCTTCGAGGCAGTAGTGCGTGGGATGGAATTGAAATAGTTTCGGTGAAGGTGGGCTGTCGGTGGGGATGTGTAGGCGCTGTTGGCGTGAAGAATCGATGGAGAAGACAAAAGATAATGGAGTTGTAGAGTTCGGTGGAGGGTGTGAGCTGCAGGCGTTGCTGCCAGGAGGGGGCGAATTCGCTGGAGTCAACTTCATGAGGGGCTGAATTCGTGAGTGGAAGACACAGGCAGCTGCAGGGGTGCTTCGGTGGAGATGGGGCTTCACGAAGAAAAGGATGGAGCAGGGTTGGCAAGTGGCAACGCGGCAAGGGGGAGCAAGAGGAAGTGATCTGCTAGTGAAGACGCGTGAGATGAGGGGGAAGGAATTGTCGAGAAGCGGGAAAATGAAATGAAAGTGGGAGCAGCGAAGGAGGGGGAACCGATTGAGGCGTGCGAAGGAAGCTTGGAGGGGAGAGTGGGGGGGCGCAAAAGTCAAATAAACTTATCTAAATTAATCAATGGTTGGTCCCCAAAAAGTCCCCATGCTTATCCCTCGATCCCCCGATTCTTTCTTGCACAATAATTTCCACAAATAGCCAATTTAGTGTCAAGTGTTGCAGCCCCATATTAGCCTCCGAATTTCATCACTTTGGGCTTCAATTTCTTCACCAATCTCTCCAATTTGGTGAACAATTTTGCTGAAGAGAAAACCCACATAAATTCCACAATTTCCCTTCACTAAATAGCTCTCTAAGGAGGCCAAAAATCCCCTTAATTTAGCCCCTCCGAATTTCCTTTCGTTTCCGAATCATTCTAATTGATTTTCCGTAAAAATCCCGAACTTGCTGAAAATTTTTCAAAGAATAAGTCGATGTTTCTAAAATAAATCGTGACACGTCAGAGTTTTCAATTTCTGAAATCGAATTTAAATTCATAGTTAATTTTAATCTGACGCGATTTTAGCGTGACCTAACCTATCGTGTAGCTTTTAGGAATTTTTAGTGCAATTGGCCCATAGTCGATTATTTTCGAACCACATTATACATCTTCGACACATTGGCAACTTTCAATTATCGTGAAAATCCCGATGTTTCAAATAAGAACACAGGGTACCAAAATGATAGAAAAATTGGTCTAGTGCCAATTGACGAGAATTTTGCAATTAGGTGGAATCACCCACGCTTTGATTACATATTTTAGTCGAATCAGCCTATCTCTGATCTCTGATTGACATCAACAGTGCCGTAATGACCTTTGCAGACTAACACAGTCAAGCAGTTGATTCCTAATTGAATTCTCAAGTTTTTTGCGTTAAAATCCCTTAACAGCTTTATCTGATAGGCTAGTTATCTCGTGAGTGGCTAACTCAGAAAAAAGAATTATAGGCGCGTCGATGAAAAGTCTAATTTATTCAATCAAAAGCAAAACTTGAAAATCAAGATGTCATAGAAACTACTAAATCACGAAACTCAACACTAAACCAATGAAGAAAATTATTGTATGGGGTCATTTTACAAAACTACGATTGTCCAATCTAATTATATCTTTATCTATATATGTTATTTGTTAAAAGTCATTTGCATTTGATTAAATTCTAGTGCTAACCTACTATCCAGCGTTGTTGATTAGATTTTAACGTTATGTCTTCAGATTCATCTAGGAGCAATGTTTACTAGGTCTTTTTACCATTGTTCAACATTGTTGATTAGATTCCGATGTTGTGTTTTTGAGTTGATTAAAAAACAGTCTTGTTTAGGCGCATTTGTTAATATCCAATGTTGTCGAATCATCTTTGATATTGTGCTTTTGAATTGATTTAATGTAGTTCCAAATTGAACCTATTCTATATCCTCCTAATTTCTTTTTTATGTCTTTGTTGCATTAAGTTATGCACTAGATTTCACTTGCATATCAATTAGGATTACTAGTTTGGATTAAATCATATGTAACTTTTTCGTACGAACCTTTCAAAAAGCCCTTTGACGAAGAGATGGTATTCATTAGTTAAATGTCTTAGAAACTGTACATCTCTTGTTATGGGGGTTTGGAGATGATTCTTTTAGTAGTTTTGGAGTTTAATGAAATTTTTCTAAATTAAAATGCCTGGTTCGAGTTGGAAATATAGTTCGTGCCAAACCACAAGCAGGCCTAATACAATCGACTACGAGGGCGACCCCTTTCAATGGGATGCAGCCAAAACAATTGAGATGAAGGAAGCATAGTCCGTTGCAATTTCGATTTACATCTCATTTTGATTTTTACTATCCCCGCTCATTAAATTATTTGGGTAATTTTAAGCACACCCCGTGTATACAGTCCGAATACTTACATTTTAAACAGATTTTTTTTTGTACTATGTACAAAGGTTTGTATGCTTGTCTTAATTTATAAGTATGTAGGCGTTTGTTTAGCTCTCTCCCATCATTTTGGTATTTCCTCAACGAGTCCTCTCTCTGTGTTGTTGCATGCTCAGTTTGTCCATTTCCTTCTCATCTCATCCTTCTTGTTAAAAACCACCATCACTCTCTGCTCATAACCACGCTTACATTTCACAGAAAAGGAGGATCACAGCCAAAACCCCATCCATTTCTGATGGCTGTTGATGCTAGAGCAAAGGGATCGAGAGCCATGACTATGCATATGTATATGAATTATGCGATTTTGGGGCGTTCTTTGCCAAATCGAATTAGATTTTGTTTTCAGGGTTTCCGTCAGTTTTGATTTGGCCTACTAAAATAAAGCCCTTCCAGATGCAAATTGTAAAGAGATCACACTTTGCCCAGCCTAAAGAAAAAAATGTGAAAAAAAGATGCATTCAGGCACTCTAAAGCTTGCTAGAAAGTACCAAGAGCATATGGGCACCACCTTACTTCTTATGCAGGTCATTCTTCTAAATTCAAATGTCCCTTTCAACTATTTTGCAAATAAAATCATTGTCATACCAGTAAATGTAGCAACGACTGAGTCATCTCTAAAGTGAAACAAGGCTCTCCACAACAGTGACCAAATCGCATTGTGGCGATAATGAAAGACCTGTGTATTGGCCCGTGATTGGATTCCAAGAAACCTTTTCAGCATCCATCTCCATCAGAAGCTCGCCATTCCTCATGACGCCATGAACTTCTGTTATTAGTCCATAAACCTTAAAAGAATACAGCTTAGTCCAAGACTCAGGCACACTGTGTTCCCACAAAACCCAAACAGAGCAAATGGAATACGGGGAATACGGATCAGGATACACAGCTGCGTCCCTAAAATTGTTGAACACGGCCAGCGACTCATCTAATACTGCCAGATGCACCATAGCGTCTTCATGAAAAGTTTCCCGCAGAGCCATCTCATCAAACACCTCACCTGCGAGGTTGAATGAGACTATTGATCCGTACCAATCCCTGCTCCGCAGATCACGATGCTTGCAAACAAACCAGTACAAATTCCCATTCAAGAAGATGCACGGCCGGTAGGCGCAGAAAGCAGGAACCTCACACTCCAAACTTCTCCACGAATCTGTACGGAGCGAATAAATCTCGACTCGATTTATATCATCCCGACAATAGAGAATTCTCAGAATCTTATAATCATTCGACCTAGCATCGAAGCCAAACCCAAGAGCTTCATGACAAGTCTCCATATGGCGGGGCCGAACCACCTTATGTTTTCTTGTGAATAAATTCCACAAATACATCGTCCGATCACGAGTACCTCTGATAACTTCTGAGAAGCAGATCAAGCCATTACACGAACCAACGAGAGTGTAATCGTTGACAAGATCAACAAAGGGAATTTCGATCGACGACCGGGAATGCAGAGCGAGAGAATCATCGGGAAACAGAGAGCACAGGCGCTGGTCACGATGGCACCAATCTAGGCACACGACATACCGATTGGAGGCATGGAGAGCCGAGTGGCTCAGGTGGAGGGCCACGAAACGAGGGTCGTCGATGGTGGAACGCCATGACCGGCAAAGACACCTGAATCGGAGGAGCGATCCCACCGGCAACCGCTTCAGGATCTCCTCGACCACTTCTTGAGGGAGCTTCGGGCCGTCGTCGTCGTCGGAACTCATGATGGTTCGGCGAGGGCTGAGAAGAAGGGCGGAGTAGGAAAGGCGGATAAAATTTTGCCGCAGCAATTCCCTTTTACTTCCCTCTCTGTTTGCCACGTGATAGCCACGTGACATAGCATAATATTTTTCTTTATTTTTTCTTTTAATATCACCCTCTCTTATATATATATATAAAAGCACCAAGCGCAGCTACTTTAGATACTAGCCCCAAATGTCTTCCCCACAGCACAGGCAGCACGTGCATGAAAACTAACAAACATATAAGAGATTATTAATCTTCATCATTTCTCAAAACTTAAAAATTCTTTTCTTATTTCCGCTTATACAATTTGACAGAAGAAGCAATAAGTAAAGAGTAAAAATCATATCAAAAGGCTCTTAAAAAGATAGTAAGAGACACTACCAGTAGGGGTAATAACATTTCAGGTTCTTTATTTGGTTTTCATTCTAATTTGAGTAAAAAGTCAGAGAAAAAAAATTGAGTAATGTGATGAAAAATATTAAGGAAAACATAAGAAGTGAAACAATTTCGTCACTTTCTTTAGTAACGAACACACGTCATCCACAGGATGAGAGGGGCCTAGTTGATTACATATGTCTTTTGAGATGTGGATGTAGGGGTTTAGACCCAACTTTTGGAAATCAAGGGGTTAGAAAACCATAATAATAATAATGAGAAAATACACAATTGGAATCCATCCATTTCCTTTAATAATTACAAATATCTTAATCCTATGTAACAATTTCGATTGATACATGTGCAATGTCATTGACAATGTCGTAACAACATATTTAAATGCTTAAAGTGTGTAAAATTAACGTGATAATGTATTCGATATGTACTTTGAAACCCACACATCTAATTCATTAAATAAAGGAGAACTGCAATTCTTTTTTCAAATGGGTTTATACTTTGTGTCATCAACTTCATAAAATAAGAGGGTCATTGGGGAGCAGCCCAACAGGACAGAGGTAATAGTTATAAGTTGCACCCAAACAAGCACAAAATATGCAAATCTAATGTGTTATATCAAACAATTCATTCTCTCTAATCAATCAGCCAACATAATTTAAACAAGTTATATGGGCCCTTTTCTGAAATTAAGAGCGTTTAAAGGAAAAAAAAAAAGAAAAAGAGAAAAAAAATCAAGGAGTTGACAAGTTGAATTTATTTTGTTCAGTGTTTGGTGTCAATTTGATGTATTTCCAAATTGAACCTGTTCTATATCCTTCTGATTTTTTTCCTATATTTTTGTCGCATTAAGCTATTCGCCAAATTTCACTTACACTACATGACTTTTTCACGTAAACTTTTCAAGGAGCCCTTTGATGGAAAGATGATATTCACTAGTTAAATATCTCGAAAATTGTACGTCTCTTGTTATAAGGGGTTCACAAGTGATTCTTTTAATAGTTTGGATGAAATTTCTCTAAATTAAAATGCCTAGTCCAAGTTGAAATATAATCCATGCCGAACCACAAGCAGACCTAATACAATTGACTGCAAGGGCAATTCTTTTCAATAGGATGACAATCAAAACAAATGAGACCAAGGTAAAATAGTCCATTGCGATTTCGATTTGATTTTTACTATTCCCAATCATTAATTTATTTAGATTGTAAGCACAACGTGTATACAATCCGAATACCTACATTTTAATTTATAAGTATGTAGGCGTTTATTTTAGCTCTCTGTGCTATTGCATCACTCAGTTTGTCCATTTCCTCCTTGTCTCATTGTTCTTGTCAAAAACCACCATCACTAGAGGTGAGCATCGGTCCAGGGTCAACCATTGGATAGATAGATAGAAGGGATCTAGTTGGTTACACATATCTTTTGAGATGTGGAGGTAGGGGTTTGGACTCAACTTTTGGGGATCATGGGCGTCGGGCGGTCTTAACTAGAAAACAACAATAGTAGTAAAACACAATCAAACTCCATCCACTTCGTTTAATAATTATAAATATCTTAATCGTACATAACAAATTCAGTTTCTACATGTATAACGTCATTGGCAATGTCGCAATGACATATTTGCAATCTTAAAGTATGTAAAATTAATGTGATAATTTATTCGATATGTATTTTCAGACTCAGGTATCTAATTCATTAAGTAGAGGAGAACTGCACTTCTTTTTCCAAATGAGTTTATATATTGCATCACCAACTTCATGAAACAAGGGGGTCATTTGTGGAATATTCCCACAAGCAGCCCAATAGGATACAGACAACAACTCAAACAAGCACAAACCACGCAAATCTAATGCGTTCTATCAAACAGATGCTAAACTAGACAGATTTCAAGTTTGATTCATCTAAGAATGTCCTCTTGAAAATAGACGGACTTCAAATCGATGTTCAACTAAAACTTCGATCAATCTAAGTACATCCTCACAGAAGTAGCTGCTTGACCATGAAGCATATTATTGCTTGCCTTCCAAATAAACTAGATGCTAGCCACTCCCCATTCGCAAGAGCCAGTTGAACTCAGATTGCCAATCACTGGAATTCCTGTCAATAAAGAAGTGCTCCAGAACCTTGCAGCAGACTTCGAAAGGAAAACTGTAATTCAAAGTCACTTTCCTGGAATTCTATTGGGGACTTCTATGATGCAGATCAAACCATCACATGAGCCAACCAAACCATAGCAGTTGGAAGGAGTAACAATGGGAAGCTGGAGCTGTGGCTCGGCAGGCAGAGGGAGGGACTCATCGGAAAACAGAAAGGACACCCATTGGAGAGGATTGCACTCATCGGAAAACAGAAAGGACACCCATTGGAGAGGATTGCGCTAATCTGCACAGATGGTGTGCCAATTCGAGGAGTAGAGAGTGGAGTGAAAATTAGGGGAAGAACACGAAAATGCTGCTATATGGGATTGAAAGAACCATGAAAAATGATACTACTGCAATCTGATGAAGAAAAAGAAGCTACAAATTACAAGTCGCTTCTAGTCCAAATCTCCAAGAATTCATGAATACGAAGAAATGCTCAATTCAGCCAACACAAATTTTGTTCTCGGGAAACATGATGATTTATCCAGTTTCTCAGGACCAAAGCAGAGTAAAACATAAAAATTACCAGGTAAAAAAGAAAAAAGATCAACATCAGCCATGAAATTGGCCACGCACGAACCCATCGGAATTTCCAACTAACAATGGTTAAACACATGGTATCAGTATTTGGAGAACCGGAAGCGGCGGAGACAGAGAACTAATGGGAGTCGAAGAATGTGAAGCTTTGACCATGCTTGTGACGGAATGGGGCATGAGTAGTGTTCGAACAAGAAAGGAAAGGACGATTGGAGAAGAGAGGCTTGGGATGAGAGAAGGAAGAAAGAGTACAGTTTGCAAGTGAGACGAGCTCGAGAGAGGCCATGTAGAGACAAACCCACCATGGCGTGACACTCTGGAAAGAGAATACAATCAGTTGCAGTTGCATCTGCTACAAAGCAATACGAGTGTCTGAAACCGAGGCTAGAAGAAGGGATGGTGACGACAGTGAAGAAGAAGAAGAGAGTGAATTAACGCCTTTAGCAACCACTTGCCGTCTATCTTGTGGTGGCAATTGGAAATTGCTCGGACAACGAACTATAAAAGTTTCGAGTTTTATTTGTAGATTCGTTATGGAAATGAGAGGACAATATCCGAGATGCCTTAATTGAGCTCTTTTATCCTATTCTGGCTAAGAAGCGGAGTCTTTGAGTTTTATGTGGTGTGAGTGTTAATTAGAATTGTGGCATAAACCTATTAAATCGAACTCTAGAAACACAACTTAATGATGGTGAAATATTAAAGAGCTGATAATAAAAGGAACAACTGCATGAAGTCATTGACTCGGAATTAAAAACATTGCAACCTGTTCTTGCATTATGAAATTAGAATCACCCAACATAATTTAAACAAGATATAACGGTCATCTTCCGAAATTAGAGGCGTTTAAAGATAAAAGAGAGAAAAAAAGAGCAAGGACTCGACAAATTGAACTCATTTTGTTTAGTCTTAGGTCTCAATATGATGTAATTTCCAAATTGCACCTATTGCATATCCTGCAGTTTATATATATATATATATTTCTGTTTCATTAAGTTATTCATTAAATGTCATTTACATTTCAATTAGAATAACTAGTTTATATCAAACCATATCTAATTTTTTCGTATCAGTTTTTTAAGTTGCCTTTTGATGAAAGATAGTATTCACTAGTCAAAGGTCTTAAAAATTCATGTCTTTTTATTTATTTATTAATTGTGGTCGACTGGAGATTCTTTAGTAGTATGTAGTCGGATGAAATTTCTCTAAATTAAAATGTTTGGTTTGAGTTGACCTATGGTACCGGACGAACGAGGCCTAATGCAATTGACCACCAGGATGACCCCTTTTCAATGTGACAACAGCCAAAACAACCAAAATGAAGGAAGAATAGTCCATTGCAATTTTGATTTTCGTCTTGATTTGATTTTTATTATCCCGGTTAATATATTATTCAGATTATTATAAGCACACCGTATATACAGTCTAAATGTTTCATTTTAAACAAATTATTTGGGCTATATATTATGCACATTTCTATGCACTTTGTCTTTCTTATATAAGTATGTAGGCATTTGTTTAGCTTTATCCCAACATATCGGTGTTTCCTCCATTAAACCTCTCTCTGGACTCGGCCAAGTGCCTCTCTCTGTGCTGTCGCATGCTTTGTTTGTCCAGTTCCTCCGCGTCTCATCCTTCCCACTAGAACCAACGTCACTCTATGCTCATAACCATGCTCACATTTCACAGAAAAAGGGTAATAAAAGCCAAACCTTGTGGATTTCTGATGGCTGTTGATGCTAGAGCTCTGGCCATCTCGATCCCCTCGCTCTCCATCACTTCGTAGGAAACAGAGCTCGTGACTAGGCATATGCTTATGCGACTCGGGGGTTCTCGGCAAAAATCAGATTAGATTTCATTTTCGGGTTTTTGAGCAGTTCTGATATGGGCTACCAAAATGCAGAGTTCTTCCGGGTGCAAATCGTAAAGAGAAACAAACTTTCCCTAATCTAAAGAACTAAATCAAAATGTGAAGACCTTGCCTAGTCTAAAGAGAAACTCAAAATACGAAGATGCATATATGCATTCTAAAGCTTGCAAGAAGTACCAAAAGCAGATGGGTGCCATCTCAATTCTGCCCGTCATTTTGTGGCCAGAGTGGACATTTCAGATGTCTCTTTCAACTCTTTTGCAAGCAGAATCAATCTGTCATGTAACGGTAAATGCAGCTGCAACCAAGTCATTTTAAGGCGAAACAATGCTCCCTACGACAGTGACCAAATCACTTTGAGTCGGCAGTGGAAGATTTGTGTATTGGCCCGTGATTGGATTCCAAGAAACTTGTCCTTCACCATCTATTTCCATCAGAAGCTCACCATTTCTCATGAATCCATTGAAATTTGTTACGAGCCCACAAGCTTCGAAAGAATACATCTTAGTCCAAGACTCGTGGACACCGTACTCTCTCATAACCCAAACAGTGCAAACGGAATCCGGTCCAGGATGCCCAAGTGTCTTCATGAGATTCAGAAATACAGCCAGCAAGTCATTCAACACTGCCACGTACAATGATAACCGGCCATTGTCCATGCGAACAATCTCTCCTGGAAGAGGCATTTCATCAAACACCTCACCTGCCACGTCGAACGAGACTATCGATACGTATTTACTCTCAGCCCACGGAACATCAAACTCCAAAGCAGACCAGTGCATATTCCCATTCAAGAAGACCGCCTGTTCATCGTTACAGATAGCAGGGACCTCACACTCCAGTCTTCTCCAGAAATCTGTACTGAGGGAATAAGTCTCGACCCAAGGTTTTGTCCCACCAATGCGACGATGATTCTCATCTAAAAGATAGAGAATTTTAACAATCTTATAGTCATTTGACCTGGCGTCAAAGCCGAAGCCCAGAACTTCACGGGGAATCCCCACGAGAAAGAACCAACGGTCCAGATCAGATTGAGGAACCACCTTGTGCTTTCTGAGGAATAGATTCCACAAATACATCGTCTGGCCATACCGCATTCTTGAAATTTCTTTGACGCAGATCAAGCCATTACACGAACCAACAGGACCGTGAATGTTCCGAGGATTGGCGAAGGGCATTCCGATTTCCGACTGAGAAGGCATGGCAAGAGACTCGTTGGAAAACAGAGAGCACAGGTTCCGAAGACCGCCCCAGTGCAGCCACAGGAGATGCCAATTGGAGGCGTGGAGAGCGGAGTGGCTCAAGTGGAGGGCCACGAAACGAGGGTCGTCGATGGTGGACCGCCATGACCGGCACACGCACCTGAATCGGAGGAGGGACCTCGCCGGCAACCGCTTCAGGATCTCGACGGCGACGTCCTGAGGGAGCTTCGCTTCGTCGTCGGAGGAACTCATGGTTTTAGGGGTTGAGAAGAGGAGCGAAGCCGGCCGCGCAGTCCGCCTTTGACCTTTCCGCTTGTCACGTGACAACCACGTGACATAGCGCTGTTTTGTCACGTGAGTACCAGATAACATTTCGTTGCTTGTAAAACGAATAAAAAATCCTAACAACCTTATAGTCGTTAATCCTGTTGTTGCTGTATCCAAATCCTAGAATTATAGGAGCAACATACACGTCAACAAAAGAATAATCCAGAAGTGAACTTAGAACCTAGGTTGCACGGACACTCTCCAGAACCCTTCGTGTTATGTCCGACACTCCGACACGTGTTTGACACGTTTCGGCACGCGGTTAACGCGTGTCGAAAAATCCGATACACGGTCAACTGCCTTCAACACGCTCCGACACGCGAGTCGAAAGTTTCGACACGTGACTTCGACACGTATGGGGTTATTTTTATAAATTTCCAAAACTTCTGGGGTTTAAATATAAATATATGAAAAAATAAAAATAATAAAAGCTAAAATAAATTTCCAATAATTGTTTGAAGATGTTGGGGTGCTTGAAGTTGCAAATTTTTCACTTGATAAGTTGGATATTGAGAGTTTTTTTTTTTTTTTTTTTTAGAAGAGGTGGATAATATGGATGAATGACTTTTTGTTATACTTAATGATGAAATATTGATTGTTTTTTTCTTATTGTTAAATTTTAAATTTAATAATGGACCGTGGATTACTTATTTTTTCCTTTAAGTTTTATGGATTATTACAATAAAATGCAGTTGAATTTATCAAATTAAAAAAAAAAATGAATGATATTAACAAATGTAGGATTAATGTTTTTAGTATAGATTAATTCTAGACTCTTATTATTATTATTATTTAGTTATTTATGCATTTATATATTAAAATATTTATTTAATATATAACGTGTCGGAACGTGTCGAAATTCTCTACTTTTGAGAAATGACGTATCGGCATATCGTGTCATGTCATGTGTCGCATGTCCGTGTCGGTGCAACCTAGCTTAGAACCGCTTTGTGCTTTCTAGAGAAAAAAATTTCACAAAAAATATTGTGTAGCTGTGATCTTCGGTATTAGCCAAAGCGAGATGGATCAATTCATTGCACGAACCTATGACACAATAATTGCCTATCTGGCTAATAAGTGGAACTTAGATTTTCGATTGAGAAATTGTTGTAAGAGACTTTTGTGGATATAGAGAGCTCATTTGATCGCGAGAAAAGTACTTATATGTGAGAAGAATATACCAAATCATGCCACTCATAGCGGAGTGCTTCAAATACATGGCCATAAAGTCAGGATCTTCGATTGTCCAATGCAACAATTTGGAGATGCATTTGACTCTCATGAGAGGCTTCATCGGCAATCTCTTGAGAATTTTGAGGACCATCTCACGAGGGAGGTTCTTCTGTTGCCTCGTCATTAACAGAGCAAGGCAAATCTGAGGCAAAAAACTCCGAAATTGAGGCAAATAGTAAATTTGTGAGACTTAAATGTCCTGCTCTCGAGAAGAAGATTAAACATCATAGTTAAAAAAAAATCTAAGTCTTATTCTATGTGTTGTCTGTCAAGTGCAATTTTGTAACCCTATACTTCTTATATATTGCCCTTCAGAAGAAAAGAAATCTCAATGTCTTAAGAGAGGGAAAGAGTGTCATGGAAAAATTTAGTGATGTTAGAATTATAGCGAAGGCGGATCTATTCATCCATCTGTGTGTCATGGCTGTCTAAAGCCAGCTCGAAGGCGACAGAGCGACTTCCGAAGGTCATTTCTGAGTGATCATATTAGTGATTCGCATGGTCTTCAACCGCAAAGGCTAGAGCAGCTTTCCTACTACTTTCCTACTAATCTTTCTACAATTTTTGCATTTTAAGCTAGAATCAATCTTTTGAATTAAACCACATGTGATTTGGACCCGTGAAGTTATAAAGGTTCCTTATGATGACATGACATCTACAGGTTAACTTCATCATTTGTTTATAATTCCATTGTTAGACATTATGTTAACAAATTAAGGTCAAAACAAAAAGAAAAATTAAAAAAAAAAAACTAATGTCCTTTTATTAAGGTTGATACTTGCTTTTAGTAGTTTACAGTGAATTGAAATTTTTCTAAATTAAAATGTCTAGTTTGATTTGAAATGTAAACCGATAATATTGTCGAGCGTGCTTGATACAAGCTAGATATGAGGGTAACCTTTTCATTGGGACAAAAGTTGGGATAACTGAGATAAAGGAATAATAGTCAATTGGATAGTATATTGTCAACCTAAATAGATAGTGATTTTGATATGCATACAGTCCATATATTTCATTTTCCACAGATTATTTGTTCTATGTATGCATTTATGTGTGTATTTTTTTTTTTTTTTTTTTTTTTGTAAGTGTAGGCATTTATTAAGCTTTATTACAGCTTCCGCACTTGTCAGGAGAGTACCAATGTATACTTTAGGAGAAATATAGCGGTTACATTATTATTTTTTGCAATATTCAAATAAATATTGTTAATTCATTTGATAAATTTTCAAAGTCAAGAAGCTATAGCCTAAATTTGCCATCTCCATATCATCAAACAATCAAACATGTACGCATACAAATAAAAAATTATAGTGGTGGACATAGATATATAACTCATGAGAAGAGATAAAAATTCCTACAATACCTTGTAATGGGGACGATATAGGAAGTCTATATGGAATTTCATACCATGACTAGTACGTATATAGTAAAAAAAATACAACATGTATATTGGTATTTCCTCCTATAAACTTTGATTACGCTCCATCCATTAAAGTTGACTTTTTAAATATTAGTTATAAAAAATACACCAAGCACCATGTAGCCAAGGTTGATCCCCACCAGCCAGGGGCGTCAAAAATACCCGAATTGGCCTAACTTTGGGTAATAGCTTAAAAAATGGGGCATTGTGGCGGTTCGGGTCAAAAGAGCTTTTGGATTTTTCATTTACTCTCAATCAACCTCGCCATCGAAAGAAGTTTCTCTTCTCTTCTCGCTTGGTCACTCTTAGATCCCACTCGGATCTCCATCCTGGTCGGTCACCTATCATCGCTGCCAGTGAAGAAGAATGGCGTGGGTGTGGTGAAGCAAATTCAGTATATGGTCAGATTCGTCAGCCAGGAGGCAAAGGGGAAGGCCAACGAGTTCCTCGTCTCTGTTGAAGAGGTACTTTTCTCTTTCCGCTCGATTCAAGTCAATTGAAAACGGGAGTTCTTTTCTCACATCCGTGAGGCGAAAATGAGAACCTGTCTGCCGAGTTCGACATTAAGGATCGCTGCTTTTGTGTCTCGGACGGCCAGGATGACACCTTCGTGGATCTGAATTTTGAGGAGACCCATCAATTGTTCCAATGTCGAAGAAGAAGCAGAAGACACCTACGACAATGCTCAAGAATGACAAAAGAAGGTGATTCTATAGCTCTCCTGTGTGTGAAATTAATCAGGAAAATGCTTTTTTTGTTTCCACGATGAGAAGGGAAGCACAAAGGTGTATATCTTAGTGATTTTGATAGGATGCTTGCGTCAACTTTAACGAGACCTCTATCTCCCGTTGGTGATTTCGTTCGAGAAATTTTAAGAATTGAAGAAGATAGCCCAAAACCTGAACCAACCTGTAACAAGCACATATTGTTCATTTTCCAGCTGACCCAATTTGAACCATAGACATCTCTATCGCCAGCCTCTTTGGCAATCTATGTCTTAACAGCATTTCTAAATTCTCAAAATATGTTAAAAAAACAGTTCAAAATGTGATTAGCATTGTCTTGTAGAAGCTGAAAAATGCTTATCAAATCAAACATATATATGCACAGCATTCCAGAAGTCTCGTCATTCTTTTTCCACATTATCTAAAATCTGCTAGTAGCAGCAATGCTGTAGTTGTAGATGGATGCTGTCATGTGTTGATCGTGTCAAAAATCTCCTTTCACGTACAAAAATTGTCTCCCCGCCAACGCCCCCAAAAAAAAAAAAAACTTCTCCCACAGCCACCCAACCCCACACACACTTGTATCTACTCATTCCACTTTGCATCTGAAAATAAAGAGAATCGAGTACTTTGCTTTCGTGTTTTCTTTCTCCCTCGCTTGAAATAGCAGAGCAAGGTCAAGCAGCAAATAAACTTCTCTCTGGACTCTGCAAAGTCCTCTCTCTGTGGCTTATGCATGCTCTGTCTGTCCATTTCCTCCTAGTCTCATCCTCCCTCTTAAACCACCAGCACTCTGTGCTCATAGCCACGCTTACATTTGACAGAAAAGAAGCATCAGAGACAAAACCCTGTTGATTTCTGATGGTAACTGTGACTATCTCAATCTCTTCTCTCTGCATCACTTATTAGGAAACGGAGAGCTCATGACTATGCATATGCATATGCCATTTGTGGGGTTCTTGGTGAAATCAGATTAGATTTCACTTCTGGTTTTGATCAGTTTTGATGTGGGCAACAAAAGTGTTAAGTTTCTGCAAATTGCAAGGAGAACAGGCTTTGCTTAGTCTAAAGAAAAACTCAAGTGAAAATGCATATGCATTCTAAAGCTCGCAAGAAGTACAGAAAGCAAATGGGCACCACCACCTTACTTTACATGTCTCTATCAACTCTTCGACAAGTAGAATCAATCCGTCACACATGTGAATGTAGTAGAAATCAAATTATCCTTAAAGTGAAACGAGGCTCTCTATCACAGGGAACAAATTCGATAGTGGAAGATATGCGAGTTGTTGTGTGACTGGATTCCAAGAAACTCATTCTGCACCATTTATTTCTATCAGAAGCTCACCATTCCACGTGAAGGCTTCAAATCATATTACTAGTTGACTAGCCTCAAAAGTATACAGCTTAGTCCAAGGCTCGGGCACACTGTACTCCGTCATAGCCCAAACAGAACAAATAGAATGCAGGATCCAAAACTTCCTCCACATGAATAGTGCACACAACCAGCAAGCCATTCAATACTGACAAAACCGGCACTAACTTGAAATCCACGTTGCACAAAAACTCATTCAACAGAGCCATTTCATCAAACATCTCACTGGCGACATCGAACAAGACTATTGATCCATATCCACCAACCTTCTGCAGATCATCGTGCTTCTCCAGGAGGGTGGATATGGATCGATAGTCTTGTTCGATGGTGTTTGATGAAATGGCTCTGTCGGATGAGTTTTTATGCAACGGGATCTGTCCCTAAGAATCTGGGATGATTAACTGGAGGATCGATAATCTCTACGATTTTATAGTCATTAGACCTGATGTCGAAGCCAAACCCTAAAGCTACATTAACAGCCTCCATGAAACGAAATCGACTCCATGGACGGGTGTGAGGAACCGCCTTGTGCTTTCCAGTGAATAAATTCCACACATATGTCCACTCGCCATATCCATATCCGGAAACTTTCTCGACGCAGGCCAAACCATGCACGAACCAACGAAGCCATAACATTTGGGAGGAGTGGCAAACGAGATTCCGAATGGTGACACAGAAGGCCAAGCAAGGGACTCACTGGAGAACAGAGAGCACAGCCTCTAGACAGGATCGTGCAAAGCTAGACAAGCGACATGCCAATTAGAGGCATGGAGAGCGGAGTAGTTCAGTTGGAGGGTGACGAAACGAGGGTCGTCAATGGCAGAGCGCCACGACCGGCAGACGCACCTGAATCGGAGCAGAGATGCCACCGGCAATCGCTTCAGGATCTCGTCGACCACGTCTTGAGGGAGATTCAGGCCGTCGCTGGAGGTGTAGGAACTCATGGTGGTTGGCGGTTGAGGAAGAAGAGCGAGCGACCTGGAAATGAAACGGTTGATCCTGGAGAGATTCTTTCTGTTACTGAGAACGACTCACCATGGAAGCTAGAAGGCGGGAAAAGAGCTCGGTGCAGTACCCCTTTCCATCTCTCTGTTTGTCACGTGACATACCACGATTTTGTCACACACGTGTGAAGTTTTTCTAAATGTTAGGCTCTATGAATGTTTTTGTGAAGCGAGTAGATTCCAGACCTATATGGTCGATTCCCCGTTGACCTTCTGAGTCAAATTAAGAACTTATTTTATTTTATTTTTTACTTCATTATATAATATGAAAAATTTACGTTGGATCAAATATGAAATTATAGTTTTTTTTTTTTCTTGTTATGATTCAGGATAATATATCAAACATATTCAATTTCAATAAATATTTTCGATTTCAAAAATAGAACCTGCTCCAAACAGCCCTTAAAATCATGAAGAGAGAGAGAGGCAGCAAGAGTGAAGCTTCTCAATCACATACGGTCAATGGGGATGCAAAAATCTAATTTGTGAGGCAAGATAAAAGTTCCTGTAATATCTAACCTAAAAGGGAAGATATATAAAATTTATATGAAATCTCAAAATATAGAAAAACATTCATCAAGCATATCTTTATTTCCTCCTGTAAGCTCTCACTATCCTTTGTTTATCAATTAGGTTGATTTGTTTACATATACACTCATAGAAAATACACTAAGCACAAGCTAGCCGGCGCGATAAACACTATCGGCCCCTTTCAATCCGTCGTTGGCAATGTCCCAACAACATATCTAAATTCTTAAAGTATGTAAAATTAACATTTTAATTTATTCAATATGTACTTAGAGACTTGTATTGTGATATCCTGATTTTCGAGTCTGATTTTGATGAGATGAAATGGGCTTTTCATTGACGTGTCTATAGCCTTTTTCTCTGAGTTGGCCACTCACGAGTTAACTAGCCTATCAGGTGAAACTGTTAAGGAATCTAAACGCAATAAATATGAGAATTTGACCAGGAATTGACTGTTTGACAGTGCTAATCTGCAAGGGTCATTACGGCACCGTCAAAATCGATCAGAGAACGGAGATAGGTCGATTCGATAGAAATATGTGATTAGTGCATTGGTGATTCCACCTAATTGCAAAATTTTTGTCGAACGACACTAGACCGATTTTTCTGTCATTTCTGTACTTAGTGTCTGTATTTGAAACTTCGAGATTTTCACGACAACCGAGAGTCGCCAATGAGTCGAAGATGTACGTTGTGGCTCAAAAATAATCAACCACGAGTCAATTGTATTAAAAATTCCTAAAAGTTACTTGATAGATTAGAACGCGCTAAAATCACGTCATATTGAAATTAACTACGAAATTGAACTTGATTTCAGAAATTGAAAGTTTTGCTGTGTCACGATTCATTTTAGAAACGTCGACTCACTTCTCGAAAATTTTTTTGAGACTCCAAGATTTTTATAGAAATTTGATTCGGAAAATGAATGAAAATTCTGTTCAGCTCATTTGAAGGACATTTCAACTTCTAAGCCGAGCTATTGGATGATGGGAATTTATGGAAATGTGTGGGATTTTTCTTCGATGAAATTGGACTTCGAAATTGAGAATTTGAGGATGCAATTGAAGCGAAAGTTGAGTAAATTCGGAGCTATGGTTTGAGGGCTGCATTTTGGCACCAAATTTGGATTATTTATGGATTTTTAAGCAAGAAAGAAATAGGGGACGATGAGATATGCATGAAGACCAAAAGGGGGCCAAGCTTTGAAGAATCAAGACATTTTCTTTGACTTTTCTTCCTTGGCTGCAGCTTCCTTCACACGTCTCTCCCTCATCCGATTCTTTCTCCTTTGGCCTCCTGCGCACGCCAACCCCATCGTCTCTCTCTCTTCACGGCCTGCCCTCTCTTTTATGCGAGCAACTCATCCCCACGTTTCTTTCATTTCTGGGTTTTGCTTTCATTTTTCCCTCTCCTCTCACGCCAACACACCACCACCAATTCTCCTCTGCTGGCCACGCACACACTTCGTCAACTAAAGGAGCCCCACCTCCCACCAACGTTGACCGAAGAAGCTTCTGCACCTCTACATCACGCCGTTGATTTCTGAATCTGCTGCCTTCACGCCCGCGGCCCAGCTTTCATCCTCACCGAAGCCCACGCTCTTCGCGTCCAAGCCGTCCCTCTCTCCATCGTCCGAGGTAGTCCATGTCCGTGTCTTCGAGCAGCACGTCCTCGAGCTTGCAGATTTTCAGCTTGAACAGCGAGCTTGTTGGCCAATTTTAGCCGATTCGAGCTTCCCTCGGCCTCGCCGTGAGCCCAAGTCTCGGCTGCCGTCGCGCTGCCGTCACCATGAGCCGATTTTCGTGCTTAACCGGTGAGTTGCGTTCTAATCCTTAATTAGTGGTCTAATGACACTTAGAGGTGTGTTAGTTAGCTAATTTGAGGATTAATTAGGTTAATTAGGCTTAGGATGGTTTAGTTAGATTAAGTATATAGTTAGTATTTAGTTAGTTTGGTTAGTTTAGTTAGGTGGATTAGTTAGGAATTAGTTAGTTTATTTAGTTAGTGTACTTAGATTAAATTATATAGGATGGTTAGATTTAATTGTTAGATTATTTAGTTTAGCTAGTTTAGGTTAATTCAATTAAATGCTTTAAATTTATTTAATTTCTGGTAATTTATTTAATTATTGATTATTTTTTGGAAATTAGACCGGGATAGCTAGTGACTAGAATTTTGCGCTGATTGCAATGGTATATTAAGTTTATGCAATTGGATGTTAATTTGTGCAAATTGAGTGCTGATTGGAATTTTGAATATTTAATTCCAAAATTTGTGAAAGTCATTATTTATTCAGAAAATCTCGAGTGTTGGATTTTAACACCAAAAATGGTTTTATATATTATATAAACCAATGGGATTTTAAATTGGAGGATATCAATTTTTCTAGTGTGAATTGATCGTGTACTCACACACGACTATTTTATCGTATATTTCCAATACGAAGAAAATAGGCTAGGTTCACTATTTTATTTGAGACATTTGAGTGCACCATTTTATTTAACACCAAAAATGGTTTTATATATTATATAAACCAATGGGATTTTAAATTGGAGGATATCAATTTTTCTAGTGTGAATTGATCGTGTACTCACACACGACTATTTTATCGTATATTTCCAATACAAAGAAAATAGGCTAGGTTCACCATTTTATTTGAGACATTTGAGTGCAATGCACAGTGTCCTAGGCCGAAATTGATTGGTCGTGTGTTGGTTAAGAGAAACCATCTTGGGCTATTATGTCGGATGTTATCCATTCATTAGGACTCGGGTCACAATAGATTCTGGACCTACGCCCCTTCGGGGAAGCCATCTAATTAAGAGACGTCGTCGTGTTCAAAGGAGGTGAGACGACGCTTGGCAATGCTAGAAGACCACCAATATTAGAGTTGGCCATACACTTAAGGGTTGTAATTAATAATTGGAACGCATGATTATTGAGTTGATGAGGTGTTCTGGTTGTTATGTGCACTGATTATATGCATTGCGATATGAACTTTGCTGACGTGTAGGAAGGAAACTGAGGCGAGGTAAGTCATCTGTGCCAATTGAGTGGTGTTTTGGTTAGGACACGTCTAGGTGTATTTCCCTCCTAATCGGGGCTTAGACTGTGAACTCGCTTAGATTTATATCTCACCCCGTCGTGGGCTTAAAATTTTCAGAGTCATAGAGGGAGGACTTGGAGCTGAGCTGACCCGAAAACTAGGTCAGATAGGACAGCCTCTTTTTGAGAACTAGTCTTTTGGTTATGGACTTGTGTAAAAGGCTTAGTATGTTTATAAAAGTGTGGTTTGTTTGTGAGTGTAATGTCTCGCTTTTCTATCCCGGGATAGTTAATGCCATGGGATCTGTTATTTGCTTCTGCATATGCAATAAAAAAAAAAGGGTCGGCAACTCGTCTTGAGAAGTTACAAAATTTTTATTGACCAGAGAGGGATGGGCATGCGCTCGAAGATTAGGGCATGACATGCATATCTAATTCATTGGGCAGAGGAGACTAATTGTTGAATTCATTTTCAGCCTTCGTACAGATTTGTGGCAAATGCTGCCGCTACTTCACTACTTTCCAATGAATTCGACCTAATGTAACACGTTTTGGTATATACTTTGAGACCCACATATCTAATTCAATCTAAGAACACCCTCCACAGAAGCAGCAGCTTGCAATGAAGCAGATTATTTCTTGCCTTCCAGGTAAACTATATGCTGGCATTTTGAAGAAACTTGAACAATGCATTCTGTTGTTCTATGCCATTCTCGTTTTTTGCAAGAGCTAGGTGAACTTGGATTGCCAAACACGAGAAGTCCTATTAACAAAGAAGAGCTCTAGCACCTTGCATCAGACTTTAGAGAAGAACTGCAATATATAATCACTATCCCAGATTTATTTTCAAGAAGGAAGCAGAGAGATTATCTCATCTACAGACCACATTCTCAAACGGCTTGACGTGCAAAATCTTGAGTGAAGCATGAGATGGAGAGAGACTTCCAACCCACAATTCATTTAAGGGAAAAAGAGAGTATATCATGATAATATAGTCTCCAAATTTTCCTTGATGCATTAATGCAGTTATCTGCATGGATCAACAAACAAGCTTACTTGGTATGCATTGCCAGTGCTACCAAAAAGTCTCAAGATAGGAAACAAAACATAATAGCCTGTACTTGAACCATGTGCAATGCCCAGAGAACAAGATGCATAATTCAAAACCACGAATAGTTTGGTCTTATGGAAGCTGAAAAATACTTATGGTGGCGTCAGATCAAACACATACATGCATATCATTCAAAAAGCTTCGTCATTCGTTTCCCCATCCGCATCATCTAAAATCTGCTGGTATGGGTAATACCGAAGCTGTAAATGCGGTCTTTAAGTAGCATACTTTCATTAGCGTAAAAACTAAAGTGAAAATGAAAATGCATTCTAAAGTTTGCAAGAAGTACCAAAAGTAAAAGGACACCACCTCACTTCCTCTATTCATCATTTTGTGGCCAGAGCGTATATGAATAAAATCATATCTTCTCAATTCAGATGTAACTTTGCAGCAACATAGCAATAATCAATCTTATAAAGCTTATAAATTTTTGTAATCTGAAATATATAGAAATTCTACAATTCTCATTTCCGCTTATCCAAGTGAGGTACTCCATGCTCGCCAGCATCTCTCATTGCTCTCTGGCTTAGGATGTTAACAGCGACAATATCCAGAGCTGCTCTTGACGTTACTCTCTCTTCTTACGAGATTTTTGAACAATAATATGTTGGACCAAATTATAATACAGGTAAATGTAGTGGAAATCAAATCTTCTTTAAAGTGAAACAAGGCTCTCTACCACTGTGACCAAATTGGATTGCATCGCTAGTAGAGCATTTGCGAATTGTCGAGTTTGTGTGACCAAATTGGATTGCATCGCTAGTGGAGCATTTGCAAATTGTCGAGTTTGTGGATTCCAAGAAACTCGTTCATGTTCATCATCTATTACCATCAGAAGCTCACCATTCATTGTGAAGCCATCAAATCTTCTTACTTGTCCATTCACTGAAAAAGAATACCGCTCAGTCCAAGACTCAGGCATGCCATACTCCTTCATAACCCAAATGGAACAAGCGGAAGGATGCCCAACTACTGCTGTGCACACAGCCAGCAAGTCATTCAATACTGATGACTCCACTACTTTGCTGACACTAACCATGTGCGAAAGCTCTTCCGACAGAGCCATTTCATGGAACACCTCACTGGCAACATCAAACATGACTATCTGTATCCACACTTGGAAACAAACCAGTGCAAATTCCCATTCAAGAATACCGCGGCAGGTGCGAAGCCATTGAAAGCAGGAACCTCACACTCCAAACTTCTCCAAGAATCTGAATTGAGTGAATAAATCTCTACTCGAGGCTTTGCCACGCCAATGGGTCGAGGACGATGAGGACGAGGACAGAGAGGACGAAGAGTCCGAAAAGGAGCACGGAGAGTATGAGGGACCATCCTGACAATCTCATAGTCATTCGACCTAGCGTCGAAGCCAAACCCGACAATCTTATAGTCATTCGACCTAGCGTCGAAGCCAAACCCTAGGCAAGTTCTTTTGGAAATAAAGTCAAGCCCCGGACGGGGTCGAACCGCCTTGTGCTTCCTGGTGAATAAATTCCATAAATTTATTGACCGGCCATAGTGACTCATGAAAACTTCCGCGACGCAGATCAAACCATTACACGAGCCAACGAAGCGGTAACGGCTCAAAGGAGCAGCAAACGGGACTTCAATTTCTGATATGGAAAGAGACTCACCGGAAAACAGAAAGCACAGGCTCCGGGGAGGATTGCACCATTCTACACACGCGAGATGCCGATTGGAGGCAGTGTGAGCGGAGTAGTCCAGGTGGAGGGCCATGAAACGAGGGCTGTCGATGGTGGATCGCCATGACTGGCAGACGCACCTGAATCGGAGGAGCGATTTCACCGGCAATCGCTTCAAGATATGCTCGACAACGACGTCGTCAGGGAGCTTTGGTAGGTGGTGGTCGGCGTCGGAGGTGGAGGAACTCATGGCTGCCAGAGGCTGAGGAAGAAAACCCTGTCCGAATCCCCGCCTAGGAGCATGGAAGAACGAGAGGGAGCACGCGCAGGTCGGAGCCGAACGAGTGGGATGGGGAAGAGGTCGTTCGTTGTTAAAATACGGAGGTCGGGCCCACGGGACGCGACAAAAGTCTCGGGCGCTTGGATGCCGGCCCGAATCCTGCGGTTGCGCAGGCGCACGGCAGTTTCCATTCCCTCATTGTCTGCACAGCAGCGTCAGCTTGCATGCGGTGCCGGTGACTCCGTCAATGGCGACGACCAGAGAAGGCGGCAAAGTGAGATCAAAGGTGGGTGCAAATGAAAAGGGAGGTACGTCATTTGGAGTGATCTTCAATTAAATTATATATATATATATATATATATATATATATATATATATATATATTTGTAATATGCTTAGAGATAATCGCATAACTCTCATTCAACCATACGATCTGTTAGAGATATACTTAAAGAGATTCTAACTTGATTTTTTGTTAATATAAGGGTGTGCATATATCTATATCCATTGTACAACATCTAATTACTAATAGTCAATCTTGTAAAGTTTATATATATATTTTAATTTGAAATATGCAGAAATTACACAATTCTCTTTTCTGCATGTCCTAGTGAGCTACTCCGTACTCCTCTGCACCTCTCTCTACTCTTTGGCTTGGTATGTCGGCACTGGCAGTGGTCAAGCTGCTCTTGAAGTTGGTCTCTTTCTCTCCCTTCGCGATTTTTGAACAAGAATATGCTGAATCGAATTCTAACGGGGACATGATTCTCCAATAAGAAAATACAATCCTTTGCTAATCAATTAAAATCTTTCATACTTGACTGAGCACAGATGCGTCCCTAACATAGTTCTACCAAGTCGAAGAGCATTACGAGCAAGTGATAGCAATCAACGTTAACGAAGCTTAGCTAAGTATCCCAATGCCACATCCTCAAGTTCACCATGTGCGTGCTCTATAATCCACGTTAGAGGATGAAATGGTGGCCCTGATGGGGGACAAAAATCATGTCAATTTGATCATCGTTACTAGCATAATGCACCGGTTTGACTTTCTAAAGTTTTACAAGCAAACCAAACCCCTTCTGCGTAAAACAAGAGGTATATTAGCTATTTGGCCTTATAATGACATGGTTGTTAATCCTGAATTCAACACTAGAAGTAACTTCCTCTGCAAAGCTTCTATGCAGTTTAGGCACTCGGATGCCAAGTACATAATTGATGGGTGCAAAAATCTTCCCTTTCCTTTTGAGTGTGGGCTTAGCCCACGAGGGAAAAACCAATGCAACTCGAGATTCCAAACAAGATCATGTTAAAAGGTTACTTGAAGTACACAAAATCGTCATTAGCATTTGCCTTAGAAGAGGAACAAGGGGTGTGTTTGTTTTATGAAGAAATAAATAAAGATGTTCAAAGTTCTTGGGGAGAGCCTACTATGGTCAGCATTGTGGCCTACAAGGCTTTCATGCCGGTAGGAACTCGGTCCTCAGTTGTCTATTTGGTTTGCAAGACTACATTTCTTCAATAAAAAGTTCGACCTTTCTCCACCAATGATTCCCCGTTTCTCTTCTCACATAACTAGAACCAATGGTATATGACAAAAACCTGGGCTGGAATTGGGTCATCCAATACTTTGCATAGCTGTTGAATAGAGCATGAATTATAACAATCGAGAAAAGTCTCAACAAATGCTTCGAATGAATGGTCAAGATTCCAATTTGAAATTTATGTGATCATTCAACAATTTGCGAAAATACACTGTATTTTCTTAATTTCCACTTTCAACATTCAATGTAAAGTTGTTTTAGCTCAGAGCAACAAAAAAAAAAAACTAAACCGATATTGAAAGCTAAAGCTTCCCAAACTACTCAAGACTAATCGTTCCTTTTGAGAAACAATCCGAAAGGCCTAAGCAAGTGTGATAGGAGCTAGTTAACATATCAACACATATCTTTGATGATAGAAAACATGTTTCAAAAAGGTTACATGCCTCAAATAGGAATGTTCATATTTCCAAAGCACAATCCATTAACAAGCACTTTAGAAGCACTCATTAACATTTTCCGGATGACATTTTTTCAACCTGATGTTCCCTTTTGTAAGCAAAAGAGCCAAACTCGATGTGAGGCTCCCAGTCACGTATCTGGTTTGATGATGTTGTCATGTTGGGTTTGTTTGTTTCCTGGCAAAAGCTTGTTCTAAGCTGTCTCTTTTCATTGGAAAAAAAAAAGAAGTGGTATTTTGTTTGGAACTCTTTCATTTTAAGGAGCGAGTACAAGCAAATGAAAAACAGAGAAACAAGAAGCAATAGGCTGGCCTAACTCGTTGCAACAATGTTCCTAACATGTCTCCCAAAAGCAAAGGAGATAACCCTGGTGTTGTGATTCAACAATCCAAGACCTGATTAAAGCATAGCTCCATCCTTGGATTCCACGTAATTAAGTCAAGATCGAATGTTCCCAGCAGAACCTCGTCATTCCTTGCGGAGCCATGAAAGCTCAGTGGCATACAGCATAGTCCAAGACTCCATCATTCCTCATTGCATTTATTTCAAACGAATATAACAAGCATGCATAAGTAGAAGGGGATAACTCAGACCACGTCTCTCACAACCCATTTTATGTATTATCCCTTTTTGTCAGTAAAAATGGACATTTTTCTTCATAGGAACAAACGAAACTCAAGGGAGGGAAAAGCGCGAGAGATGCTGATCTTGGAATGAAGAGTTTACGTGAGCAAGAACAAAAGAATAGTATACATATTCACACGACGATCGAGGAAGAAGCTCATTATCTCTAATGCATGCATGGAATGCTGAATCGACAACCATTGATCCTAGAAAAATATGAACAGAGAGCAGCAACAGTATGATTTTCACTGACTAAATCATCATATAAAGATGCTCAACTGAATTCCCCATAACCAGAAGAAAAACATAAGATGGTCCCTGCATTGCCGGGATGCTCATGCGCAAACCGGTGCTTATCAAAAGCAATGAAATGCTTCCTAGAGCCGTTGATAAAAAAGTGGAGTATCAACTGTGCACATTACTCGTTTGAAAAAATAAAAATAAAAAAGCATATGCTTTGAGTCCTCCGCATCGGCATCGTATTTGTTTTCAGCAAATAAACCTCGATTTCTGGTTCACCCAAGCATCTTCCATTAATATCACTGGAAGTATATTATTCGAACTACCTCTTACTCATTACGCCTCTCACTGAACCCAATACCCTAAGACCATATGAACATCCTCAATGTTGAGAATTCGACAGAATTTTCACCTAGTTGTAGAGCATTTCAAGCACCTAATCAGGACTTCAAAACTTGTATAAGTGAAGCTCGGTAAGTTTTCTCATGCCATTTGCTATGTTGAAGAAAAATCCCTTGGAGTTTTGAAGTTGACAAAACAGCCTCAACAGTACGGTCTAAGGACTCCAAGACTCAGTCGGCTACGTGTGAAGTTGTCAAGGTCTAAAGGTTTTCAAAGACAGTCAGACCCAGAATTTCAGTCTGAAGTTTTTCCGTCTGAAGTCAGTCAAGACTCAGTTTCCGTCGAAGACCTTCAAGACTCGGTTTCAGTCGATGACCCTCAAGACCCAAATCTAAGTCGAAGACAGTTCACAATTTTTACTGGGCTGGCCACGGGTTATTCTTATGGCTAAGGAAAGTAAGATATTGGATTTCATATTTCCTAATCTTAACCATGGAATATCTCTAGCTGTGATCAAGAGCTTGGAAGATTTGATTCTTCGGATTTTATCCGTTGAAGATCAAGATTATTTTTGGAAGAATCTAATTTTGGGAACTCAAGATCCTGATTGTATGGGCGAACATGATTGATGAGCTGCTGTCTACTTACGTTTTCGGGACAAGGAGATCACTTAAATTGATTCAGTCCAACGGGTTGATTGGATGAATGTTTTGGTAAGTGCCAACGCGTATGAAGGCACGGAGACTATTTAAGGTGGATCGACGTTGCTTGGAAACAAGGAGAGACCGGTAGAAAAATCTTGATGTTAGAATCTCCAAAATCACTTGTTCTCTAAAATCTTTCATATTCAAATTGTGTATCAAAGAGAGTGAGATATAGTGTGAAAGCAGCAGAAGGTTGTAGGAGACTCTGTCAATTGAAGAAGTCTAATCGTCTCCGTAACGGCACTCTTTTGCTATATAGTGATTACAGCCAGTTGGCTGCCAGCGTGGAGAGTGGACGTAGGCTTGGTCTAAGCCGAACCACTATAATCCTTGTGTCAATTCTCTCTTACCCTACTATATTTACTTTATGAATACGTAATCTGTTTATTATTGATATATCTTTGATATCAACGTATTCCACCGCGAAAGATTTCAAAAGAATTGCGTAACAACCTATTCACCCCCCTCTAGGTTGATTCACTAGCCTATTTCAATTGGAATCAGAGCAGGTTGCTTATTTGTTAGAAGTGTTATTACTTCTGAAGCTAAAGATCTATGGCTAGTGTTTTGGCTCCAGGGTTTTGAAGGGCAAAGCAATACCGGACCTCCCTACTTCGATGGCAAGGATTACAACGCATGGAAAAACAAGATGAAGGCGTTTCTAAGATCTAAAGATCCTATGGAATGGGATGTAGTGGAGAACGGAATTATTCCTAAAGCTACATCAAGCACAGGAAAAGAAATAGCTGATGGAGCAGGATTACCACAAGCAGAAATTTGTAAAAGACATGCTCTTGATGCAAAGGCTATTTACTCTCTCTATTGTGCATTATCTCCTACGAGTATAATAGAATTTCATCTTGTGAAACAGCCAAAGAAGTTTGGGACATATTGCACGTCACATATGAAGGAACAGATCGAGTCAAAGAAACCAAGATCAACATACTTCTTGGTCAATATGAAGCCTTCAAAATGAAGCTAGGAGAAACCATCACGGATATGTTCAATCGATTTACAGAAATTGTAAACGGCTTGGCATACCAAGGACAGCCAATCTCAGGACCTATGAAGGTCAATAAATTGTTGAGAGGGCTTTCCAAAAATTGGAATCACGTCAAAACATCTATAAGAGAAACACAGAAGATCATGCCTCTTTCAGTAGATGAATTGGTCGGCACACTTCAATCCTATAAAGTCGAGCAATTCAATGAGGAATTTGACACAAAAGATAAGAAGTCAATTGCTTTAAAATCTAATGATGATTATGATGTTACAGATTTAGAAGAAGACTTGGATGATGAAGAATTAGCACTTCTGATTAGAAAGTTCAGAAGATTGAATAGAAAAGGCAGAAGATTCAACGGAAAGAAACAAAACAATCAAAGATTTCAAAGGAGATCAAATGAAGAAGAAGATACCGGCAAAGAAGTTGTTTGCTTTGAATGCAAGAAAAAGGGACACATCGGACCAAACTGTCCCTTATTGAAGAAAAAGAAAGGAAAACTGAAAAGTTCAAGAAAGCACTCAAAGCTGAAACGTGGAGTGACACCGAATGTGAGGAGAGTGATGAAGAATATGCAAATATATGTCTTATGGCAAACTCAGACTCAGACTCAGACTCAGATTCAGACTCAAACTCAAACAATGGTATCAAGGTTAGAAATCTAAAAATTCCTACCAAAGTATCAAAATACATTGATGAACTTCGTCTCGAGTCTTAAAGACTCTCTTAAAAGGATTTCGAACTAAAAGGAGAATTCCAAACTGAAACAACAAGAAAAAAATTTTACATGAAAAAGTTGAAAGTCTAGACAAGTCTCTTGCTGTTTCGAAAGAAAATGAGAATGATCTTTCAAAAAAGAATGCTTGCTTGAAAGAAGACTTATTGAAAGTTTCAAAGAAATTTTCAATAGGTTCTGAAAAGCTGGATAAGATTCTTTCTATCCAAAGACCTTACTTTAATAAATCCGGTCTAGGAATGACACAAGAAACCGTTCCTTTGATCGATTTCCCAAAGGTAAAGGAAAGAATTAGAAATAGGCCAACAAAAACTTTTTATAAAAATCATTTCCAAAAGGTTTTTGTAAAGTCTGTTGGTAGAAATGCTCTTACTTGTTCAAAATGTAAGAGTGTAGATCATTTTGAAAAGGAATGTCCCAAAATTTGGAGACCTATTAAGAAGAGCTGGGCAAAAACTGTTTATATTACTAACCATGATGGACCCAAGAGGATCTGGGTACCAAAGAAGACATGAGTTTCTTTTTAATTGCAAGTTACCTTCAAGAAGAAAGTCAAGTGGTATTTGGACAGTGGATGTTCAAGACACATGACAGGAGACTCAAGTTGTTTTACAAAATTCTCTCATATAAAAGGAGGAAATGTCTCTTTTGGTGGTAACAATAAGGGTAAGATTGTTGGCCAAGGAGGCTGTGATGATTGGAAATCTCACAATCAACAATGTCTCTCTTGTTGAAGGATTGAACTACAATCTATTGAGTATTAGTCAATTATGCGATTCGGGATACAAAATCAATTTTCAAGAAGATACATGTTCGGATCAAGCAAGGATCTTTCACCTTTCCTTTACTAGTTGAAGACATGGGAATATCTATTTGCTAGATATAAGGTCTAACAGTCCTCAATACTTGATATCAATTCAAGATGAAGTCATCCTCTGGCATAAGAAGCTTGGACATGTCAATCTGAAGCAAATTGCAAAAGTATCATCCAAAAAACTTGTTCGAGAACTTCCTAACCTCAAGTATCAAAAGCATGAATTATGCACTCCTTGTGTACTTGGTAAACATGTTAGAAATTCCTTTAAATCTATAAATCAAGTATCCACTAATTGTGTTTTGCAGCTATTACACATGGATTTATTTGGGCCAACAAGAGTTCAAAGTATTGGAGGTAAAAGATATTGCTTAGTTATAGTTGATGATTATTCTCGTTTTACTTGGGTTTTCTTTCTTGCAAATAAATCTGATGCATTGATTCATTTTACTAAGTTTGCAAAGAAAATTCAAATTGAAAAAGGATATGCAATTTCGAGTATTAAAATTGACCATGGTGGAGAATTTGAAAATCATGATTTTGCCAAATATTGTGATGACAATGGTATTCAACATAATTTTTCATCCCCATACACTCCACAATAAAATGGGGTTGTAGAAAGGAAAAATCGTTCTTTGCAAGAAATGGCAAGAACTCTTTTAATTGAAAGTAATATATCACCTCATCTTTGGGCTGAAGCTACTTCTACCGCTTGTTATATTATAAATAGAATTTTTTAAGACCTATATTGGAAAAAACACCTTATGAACTGCTCAAAGGTAAGAAACCAATTGTTTCATACTTTCATGTATTCGGTTGCAAATGTTTTATCCTAAAGAATTCCAGTGATCGAATTGGTAAGTTTGAAGAAAAATCAGATGAAGGAATTTTCCTTGGCTACTCCATGACAAGCAAAGTTTTCAGAGTCTTCAACAAACGTACTCAAACTGTGGAAGAATCCATGAATGTGAAGTTCGAAGATTTGTTACAAAATCAGACTCAACCTGAAGATTTAGAGTCTGGGCAAGTGTCTACAAATTCTCATGAAGAAAATCAAGCCTCAGACACTGAGCCTCAAACAAATTCAGAAATTCCAATCGAAGAAGAGCTTCACCAAATTGACAAATCAACTACAAATTGGAAGCAAAAGTCAAGTCATCCCCTAGACCTCATCATTGGCAATATTGATGAAGGAGTTCGTACTAGGTCTAAAAGACGAGAAGCTTCTAGTGCTCTTGCACTAATTTCTGAGATCGAACAAAAAATATAGAAGATGCATTGAAAGATGAAAGCTGGATCAAAGCAATGCAAGAAGAACTAAACCAATTCAAAATCAACAACGTTTGGGAGCTAGTTCCTAAACCAAAAGGAAAATCAATCATTGGCACCAAATGGGTTTTCAGGAACAAGCTTGATCAACAAGGAAAAGTGGTAAGGAATAAAGCAAGACTTGTAGCAAAAGGCTACACACAAGAAGAAGGCATTGACTATGACGAAACCTATGCTCTTGTGGCAAGGTTAGAAGCTATAAGATTACTTCTTGCTTTTGCTTGCTTTAAAAATTTCAGGTTATTCCAAATGGACGTGAAAAGCGCATTCCTAAACGGAGTCATCCAAGAAGAAGTCTATGTGGAACAACCACAAGGATTTGAAGATCCTAAAAGACCAAACCTTGTTTTCAAGCTGAAGAAAGCCTTATATGGTTTAAAACAAGCACCCCGAGCATGGTATGAAAGGTTAAGCAATTTTTTTAATTCAAAATGGCTTCTCTAAAGGTAAAGTAGATACTACCTTATTTATAAAGAGAGAAGGCAAGGATTTCATACTTGTTCAAATTTATGTTGATGACATTATTTTTGGTTCTTCTAATGAGAAACTTTGCAAGAATTTTTCAAAGTGTATGCAGAACGAATTTGAGATGAGCATGATGGGAGAACTAAACTTCTTTTTGGGACTTCAAGTCAAACAATCAAGTGAAGGAACTTTCATCCATCAAGAGAAGTATGCAAAAGACCTTATCAAGAAGTTTGGAATGGAGAATTGCAAGAAAACAGAAACTCCTATGTCAAGCTCATCAAAATTGGATAAAGACGAACAAGGGAAGAGTGTAGACCAAAAGCTATACAGAAGTATAATCGGGTCATTTCTTTACCTTACAGCTTCTAGACCTGATATCTTGTTTAGTGTCTGCATTTGTGCTAGATTTCAATCGATCCTAAGGAATCTCATATGTCCGCTATTAAGCGTATCATTAAATATGTTGCAACTACATCTAAGCTAGGTCTATGGTATTCTAAGAAAGGAGATTTTACTCTTCTTGGATATTCGATGCGACCTTGCTGGATGTAGAGTGGATAGAAAAAGCACTACGGTACATGTCACTTATTGGGAAACAAGATGGTGTCTTGGTTCTCAAGAAAACAGTATCGTGGCTCTTTCAACGCGGAAGCGAGTACATTGCTCTTGGAAGTTGCTGTTCTCAAATTCTATGGATGTAATAGCAATTGAGAGACTTTGGAGTTGATGAAACACATACCGAAATCAAATGTGACAATACGAGCGCAATCAACCTCACAAAGAATCCAATACTTCATTCAAGAGCAAAGCACATTGAAATCAAGCATCATTTCATTCGAGATCATGTTCAAAGTGGAGATGTTGTGATTTAGCATGTAGATTCAAAGAATCAATTGGCGGATATATTCACAAAACCCCTAGAGAAGGCTCACTTTGAATCAATTTGTTCAAGATTGGGAATTGTGAATTTTGAAGATAATCAGACTCAAAATTAAAGTCTGAAGGTGGTTCAGACTCATCACTAAAGTCTGAAGGTGGTTCAGACTCATCGCTAAGTCTGGAAGTGGTTCAGACTCAACACTAGGTCTGAAGACGACTCAAACTCAAAGCAAGGTCTGAAAGTGTTTCAGACTCTACGTAAAGTCTAATTGTACTCAGACGCAAAGGTGAAGTCTGAAAAGGGTTCAGACTCAAAGGTAAAGTCCGAACATCCGTCAGACTCTGTTTATTTAATCTCTTTACGAATTTCTTTTCGTATTCTCTCTTTAACATATTTTTGGTAATTACTTTTCAGTATTTCAAAATCTCTTTTCGCTCTTTTTCTGACATGCATTAATGACAGTTTATATTTTCAAAAGGGCAGTTTTCTTTTTACGGTTTATTTTTGGCAGTTCTTTTCTTTCACTTTTTGGCGATGATTCGTATTCCGGTGATTTTTCTCTCACTATTTATACTCTCGAACCGTCACTTTACTCTCAGCTACTCCCTTGCGATTCATCCTCATACTCTTTCACTCTCAAAACCCTAAAAATCTTCTTTTGCCGTTTCCGTTTCGTCCCTTTTTCGCCTCAAAGTTTCCATTTTTCCTCACGTTCAAGTTGAAACTTTGCTTGCTCTACAAGAATGTCGTCTCGCAAGTCCTCCAGAATTGCAAGCAGGGGACCATAGAGACAGCAAGAGGGTCCTACAAGGGTGGACCTAATGGAGGAAGATTCGCCTCAACGAGAAGCAGAGAGTCAACAGTCTGAGGAAGTTGTTACCGAAGCAAAACCGGTGAGAACTCTTAAGCCAAATGTTGCTTACGATCTCTATAAAAGACTTAAAGAAGGGAAGGTTAGCCTTAAGACGATCGAGGAGTATTTGAAGGAGAGGGGATTTAGGAGTGAGTATGCGTTTTTAAAGGAGATGGAAAAGCTAAAGGTTGTTGGTGAAGGCACTGCACAGAGGACGCTGGAAAATATCTCGAGTGATCCACTTGAGAATGCTCATACTGAAACTTTAGATGATGATGAGACTTTTCTCTCATTTTGAACCTCGTTTTGGTGTGGTGCTAATCTTGTTTGTCCTCGGGGAGCTTATTTTGGTCGAGGAGCATGAACGAGTTTATACGAAACTGTTGAAGAGGGGTGTGGTCAATCCAAGGAGTGTGGATTTTGACTTCCTAGATTCGATAAGGATTAATCTAAGAGGGAAGTTTGCTAGGTTGCAATTGGAGAATTTCTGCATAGATATGACAGTGGTCCACTCTGAATTGGCGGCTTACTTTTACTCGAATCTATCCTTTTTGGATGCAAATCATTTGTCCTTTTCTTTCATGGACAAAGATTATGTTGTTGATATTGACTTGCTGACTGACATTATTGGCGTGGAAAGAAGGGGTTTCCGGCCAATCAAAGTTTCAACAAAGCTTATGCAACATTGGATATTGTACGAGACGATTTAACCGTTGAAGGCAAGATATCCTACACTAGGATGAATGCCACCAATGTGTTGTTGCATTAAGTTGTCATCAACTGCATCCGGCCAAAATCGACCTCGAAGACCGATGTTTCCAAAACAGAGGCAAAGCTTATGTTTGCCATCAACTAGGGCAGACCTTTCTCACTTCCACATGTCATACTTTTCCATATGTATAGGACTGTGGTGAAGGACAAGGGTCAGCTACCTTATTCATCAATCATTACCAAACTGTTTAGGCATTTTGATATTCAAGTTCCTGTATCTTTGTGCCTAACAAAGTTGAATTCGATGCTCGTTGGTGAGAAGATGGTGATGAAAATGAAATTTCCAAAACCGCTGCAGACTTTGGAAAGGTTGAGGAGGGAAACACCTTCAAGGGAGATCCCCCCTGCTTCATCGAAAAGGAAGGGCAAAGAGCCCATGGCTGAAAAGAAAAGAAGAAAGATCATCCTGCAAGACGAGGAGGATGAAGAAGATGCCATGACTTTGTCCACTCTCTCTAGATTGAGGAGCCCCTGTAATCCCGAGAACGAGAGGCGAGGAGAGAGCGAGAAAAGAAGCGAGAGGAGAAGGAAGCGAGAGAAACAGAGGAAAGAGAAGGAAGAAAAAGAAAGGAGAAGAGAAGAGGAAAGGAAGAGAAGAGAAGAGGAAAGAAGAAGAAGAGAAGAAGAGGAGAGAAAAAGAGAAGAAGAAAGAAGAAGAGAAGAGGAGAGAAGAAGAGCAAAAGAACGAGAGAAGAGAAGAAGAGAGACGAAAGAGGAAAGTGAAGAAGAAGAAAGAAGAAGGAAGGCTAAGGAAGAAAGCAAAATGCAGGAGGATATGGCTGCTGCATTTGAGCCATCTTTTTGCTGGGGAAGAGACCGAGAAACATCCTCATGCTGATATGGATGTTGGCGATGAATTTTCCACTCCACCCACTGGCATTCATTCAGGGGGAGTTGCTGCAGAACAAGGAACAATATCGCCACTACATTTTAGTGATGTGAGTAGGTCGGTGTGACCCCGAGGAGGTCTATGCATCCCACCTCCCGAGCATGAAGAATCCTCACCGCCGAGAAGGAAAGGGCTGAAAGGGAAGCTCCTAGTTTTCAAACCCATTCTCTTTGGTCCAAGTGGAAGCAATGCTAATTCCACAGCATTCACATAGCTGTTGGATATTATGCTGGACTTGAAAAAGCAAGTTTTTGGGATGGACTTCGAAATGAGAGACTTGAAAAAGGCACTACTGAGTACTTCAGTGAACATGCAACAACAGATCAATGCACTGAGAGCTCAAGTGGAGTCAAATCAGACCAGTGCAAAATTAGCTTCAGTGAAGGAAAATCTTGCCAAACTAGACAAGTCAGTCCAGGAGCTTAGCAAGTTTCAACTTGTTCGTTTCCCTGCAGGCCCCTATAAATTTTCAAAACTTTATCTCATTTCACTCTACCTCTTTGATGGGACAAAAAAGGGGGAGAGTTGTGCGATTTGATTGCGGGTTTTGAAGATTTGAAGTTTTGAAGATTTGAAGTTTTGAAGCGAGAGGAAGCTTTGAGAGTTTTTATTTTGATTTATTTTGAAGTTTAATTTTATTTTATTTAGACTGTTTTCACTTTGGATTTCGATTGGGTTGTTTGAACTTCTATGACCTTATGCTGATGTGATGATTTGGATTTAGACTTGTGAATTTATTTGCGGGATTATTATATTTTGTGAGGATAATTGTTATTGGACTAACACTCTGTTTTGCGAGATATAATCCTCAAAATATATATAAGTTTTCCTTGCAGGTTTTTTAATTCACAAATCTGTCGAGGGTTTTGTCACCATCAAAAAGGAGGAGATCTTGGAGTTTTGAAGTTGACAAAATAGCCTTAACAGTACGGTCTAAGGACTCCAAGACTCGATCGGCTACGTCTGAAGTTGTCAAGGTCTAAAGGTTTTCAAAGACAATCGAGACCTAGAATTTCGGTCTGAAGTTTTTCCGTCGAAGTCGGTCAAGACTCGTTTCCGTCTCGAAGACCTTCAAGACTCGGTTTGATCGATGATCCTCAAGACCCAAATCTAAGTCGAAGACAGTTCGCGATTTTTTACAGTGGCCACGGAGTTATTCTTATGGCTAAGGAAAGTAAGATATTGAATTTCGTATTTCCTAATTTTAACCATGGAATATCTCTTTGTGATCAAAAGCTTGGAAGATTTGATTCTTCGGATTTTATCCGTTGAAGATCAAGATTATTTTTGGAAGAATCTAATTTTGAGAACTTAAGATCCTGATTGTATGGGCGAATAGGATTGATGAGCTGCTGTCTACTTACGTTTTTGGGACAAGGAGATCACTTAAATTGATTCAGTCCAACGGGTTGATTGGATGAATGTTTTGGTAAGTGCCAACGCGTATGAAAGCACGGAGACTATTTAAGGTGGATCGACGTTGCTTGGAAACAAGGAGAGACTAGTAGAAAAATCTTGATGTTAGAATCTCCAAAATCACTTGTTCTCTAAAATCTTTCATATTCAAATTGTGTATCAAAAGAGTGAGATATAGTGCGAAAGCGCAAAGTAAGGCTGTAGGAGAGACTGTCAATTGAAGAAGTCTAATCCGTCTACTGTAACGGCACTCTTTTGCTACATAGTGATTATAGCCAGTTGGCTGCCAGCGTGGAGAGTGGACGTAGGCTTGGTCTAAGCCGAACCACTATAATCCTTGTGTCAATTCTCTCTTACCCTACTATATTTACTTTATGAATACGTAATCTGTTTATTATTGATATATCTTTGATATCAACGTATTCCACCGTGAAAGATTCCAAAAGAATCGCGTAACAACCTATTCACCCCCTTCTAGGTTGATTCACTAGCCTATTTCATGCTAAATGCATATCTCCAAAATCCATGTCGGACAATGAAATGATGGGCCTAATGGAGGAAAGATGAAATCATGTGGTCACAGCTTCTGCTACAGTGCTTTGGCTTCGAGCTACCAATGTTTTACAGAGAAAATATTGGGTGGTCCGGAAGCGCCATGTCAGCGTGGTCCCGGACCAATCAAGGAGTGCCACGTGGAGGCGTGGGTCCGCTGGCCATCTTCTGCACAAACGTAGGCCTCTCTCCTCTCTCCTCTCCCTAACCTTCTTCTCTCTCTTCCCTAGCCTGCACGCTACCCCTGTTGCCTCCTCTCTCTCTCTCCTCTGCAATGCATTTACTCTTTGTTCTCAGAGGAAGGAAAGAGGAGCAAACTCGACGGCATTCAAAATTTTAAATCTCAAATTCTCTCTCCTTGATGCTTTGGCCTTCGTCAAGCGGCCGTGCGTCGTCTCCGACGAAGCGCATTACGGCTGCTCCATCGGCCAAAGAGGATCAGATCCAGAAGATCGGGAAGTTTAACTGGATGCCGGAGGAGTGGGTGAAGTCGCTGTGCGTGGGAACCAGATTTGGAGGGACCTCACCCAGGCCAACATGGTCATCGCCAACGCCCTCTGCACCAACCTCGAGTAGGTCCTGGCGCAGGTCAGCAAGGACGACCGCCCCGCAATGGGGCCTCCCTGGACGACGAGGCGGACGACGCCGCGTCGGCGGGAGCAATTACGAAGGAGGGGAGGAGAGCGGGAGGCATAGGAGGATAAGAGGAGAGGGAGGGTGCTTACAATGTCGTGCCGAAAGTATGGGAAGGAGGAGGCGAGCGTGCTGTTGTTGCCATGCAAGCACCTGTGTTTGTGCGCGGTGTGTGGATCTTCCCTCCATACTTGTCCGCTTTGTAACTCTCCCAAATCCAGCAGTGTCCATCTATCCTAGACCAATTTTTTTTTTTTTTTTTTTAAACTTTTCTCTCTTCGAAAAACCAGGGGAAATAAAACGGAAGAAATATTTCCAAGAGTTAGATAGAAATCTCTCCGATCATGACCCTTTTTTTTATTGGTTCTGGTTGGTCGTGTGATTTGATTAATTCTTTGCCAAATATTTCTTGTCTCTTTCGATTCTCCAACTGGGTGGGTTGCTAGTGGATGTTTCTAAAATTTATATCCATGAAATTGTCGTCAATGAAGCAGCAGATTGGAAAGAGTAATGAATGGTTCCTGGCACAATTTAGACATATTTCCACATCAAACGTTCTCCTCAAATTAGCTCACGCCTGAGCAGGACATAATATGGAGAATGAACTAAGCTTTTCAGACCAAAAGAAAAACTAAGCTTTGAATTTCCAACATACTTCTTTATCACAAACCTCTCAAACCTCTTCTCCGTGAAGAAATAAAAATGTTGAACATGACCAGCAATTACGGCCCTAAAAAGTGGACCAAAGCTAATGCAAGAAAAAAAATGCTATTAAAAATTAAAATGGTACAAAATAACAAATGTGCTTCGTGGGAGATAGTGGGGAAAGCCGCTTGATGAACGCCGGAGTAGCAACAAACAAGGAGAGAAGTGAGCGAGCGCCGGAGCGAGGCGGGGGGGCGGTTTTAATGTGCTTCGTCACGATGCGCGGGGAACAGCCACTTGACGAGCGCCGGAGCAAGGGTGACCTTAATGTGCTTCGTCGGCGACCGCGAGGGTGGTCATCCTTGCTAACCTGCACTAGGACTTGCTTGATGTTGGTGCGGTGGGCGTTGGCGGTGGCCTCGTTGGCCTGGGCGAGGTCCTTCCAGATCTGGTTCTCTACGCATAGCGACTTCACCTGCTCCTCCGATGCCCAGTTGAGCTTCCCAATCTTCTGGTCTCCTCCTCCTTGGCCGGAGCAGTGACGAGCGTGGAGAGAGAAGCAAGCGAGTGCCGGAGTAGGGGCGGCTGTAATGTGGTTTGTTGATGTCGACAGGGAACGGCCGCTTGATGAACGCCGGAACAAACGTCGGAGTAGCAATGAGAGCGGAGAGAGAAGTGAGCGGCGCCAGAGTAGGGGCGCTCGTAATGTAGGTTGTCGGCAATGGCAGGGAACGGCCACTTGACGCATGGTGGAGCAGCGATGAGCGTAGAGAGATTTTGGGATTCAAAACTTTGAAACCTCCGTCGGGTGAAAGAATTTGCAGCTGTTGGAGTGTATGTCACGCCCCGATCCTTGGGCACGCACACATTCTTCATCTTGGTCGATTTTAGAATGCGATATTCCAGGACTAAGTATCGCCGACCCATTCATTAATTAAGCACATGCGGAAACAGTTATAAATCCCCAAACAATAAAACAATGGGATAGAAAAGCAATGCCACATTTTCATATTGAAAACTCATAACCACACTTTTATACATTGCATAATAGACTTTCATTGAACTTCACAATACTGTTCTCCAAGGTAAGATTTAACATATCTATAAATATTCACAAGATTTTCAAAATGAGGGAGGTCTTAATCCTTCTGCAAATCGTACTCAAAATCATCCTCTTCACCCTCCTCTGATTCCTCGCTAGGCTTTTCCTAGAATCCTCCTCTTGAAGATCTTCCACCTAAGGGCCTGAAATTGGTTTTTACAACAACCAATGAGACTATGTCTCAGCGAGTTCTACCCCATAAGACTCGATTAGGGAACCAATACACCATCAGGTTACCTAGCACAAAGACGAATCGATGACTTACCTTGGCATCGTTTCCAACCCGCATTTAAGGTTATGCACATATATTGCATTAGAACAATCAATCTACTCATAACCACTAGATCAACTCATTGATCAATCGACCTAGTCGATTCACAAGTTAGTCAGACCATCTCTGGGTCACTTCACTTCCCATCATCACATCACCAGCAGTACACTTAGTTACTGAGCCTCATTAATGCTCTCGGCATCGTTTGACCAAGGTGACGTGTATAATGGACAGCACTCGTGCGTTCTTTAAGGCGCCGTTTTCACTAGTGATATCCTCCATCACCGAACCACGTATGTCCATACCGCGCATGTAATAGACAAGACTCGTGCGTTCTTTAAGGCGCCGTTTTCACCAAATGATATTCTTTAATCACCGAACCACGTATGTCTCATTACATCGTTCCCGATTGGCTTCGGCCGAGAATTTCCCCAATTCCCTTTTCACGTTTCTCTCGCTTTACAGCTCATCGGTGCTAAGTAGTCATACTCGGCTATCAACCAATCCATCACTCAAATTCTTTCCCTTTGGGATAAATCCCTAATTTGCATAATCAATTCAATTTCACGCAATGTAGAGCTCAAATAAATAAACGGACTGCACCACGATAATCAGCACGAAATTCGATCACCGGCCATTCCGGGTGAATTTCCGGAAAATAAATAATTAAATAATTAATTTCAAAAATTAAATAAATAGATAAATGCAATAAATTCAATTTAGACAATATAAAGCTCAATTAAATAAACGGTCTGCGGCACCATCATCAGCATAAAAATTCGGTCCCTGGCCAACCTTATTGAAATTTCGGGAAATAATTAATTAATTAAATTAATTTCGATAATTAATAATAAATTCCTAAAAATTCATTTTAGGCCCGAATTATTAAATTGACACCCGATAAGGACGGGAAAAATCCGAAGAAGCATTCAATAATTAATAGGACATGTCTATTTGCTAAATGCACCTTCAATTTAACTAACAAGTCTCTAATTTAATTATTGTAATTTAATCTAATCACCTAATTGCAATTAAATAAATCTAATAAACCCTTAGGTATAATTAGATCACTAAGAAAGCTTTAGTGAGTAAAACTCACTTGCACAACCCGACAACCGGGACACCTCGACGACGACGCAACGGCGGCCGAACTTGGGCCGGGCCGAGAGCTTCGCAAGCTCGAAGAAACACCGGGCTTGGGCCGGCTTAAAAACTTGAGCTACTCTTATACTTGGGCTGAAACAAAGCTGAAAATGGACTGAGCTGGACTGATTTCTTGGGCTGGCTTGATCTCTCTGCTGGGCCGAAATTGCCTGAAAATGGGCTACTAAACCCAGTCAAAATTCGTTGGGCTTCAAAAGAATTTGTTGGATTTCCCAATGGTCCAATTGCTAAATCGAAAACACTGGAATTTGATGCTGGGCTCGCTGAAATTCTCGAAGGTTTTGGACCCGCCCCGTGAAGATCAACGGCAAAGGGGTAGCTACTTCGTGCGTTGCTGCAGGCGTGCGAATAGAGGGCAGCTGGCGGTCTTCAAGGCAGCTGTGTTGACCGAATTTGGGGCATGAAGATGGGGAGAGAATCAGTGGGACGTGTGGCGTGGCTGGGAATTTCGGTGTTGCAGCTGGCGGAACACCGAAATTGCAGTGGTCCAAGGCGAGGGGAGGGCTTCAATCGAGTGTTGACCGAGAGGGGTTGAAGGCGCGCAAACCGGTGAAGCTAAAATCAAATTGCTGCCGACAGAGCCTAGTGGAGTATGCGGCTTTGATCCTCGGTGCAGCTGTTCTTCGGTCAAATCTTCAATGGACTCCTCTGGGCGTGCAAGGATGTGAAGATAGCCGTGTGGATGAAGGACAACACATCAACGAGTCAACAACTCGGCTTTGTTGGACTCTTTTGTGGACTGAATTTGGCAGAGAAATGAAGCTCCGTGGATGAAGATGGAGCCCTCGCTGGGTTCTTTCGAAGGAGCTATGGGGAATTGAAAAAAAAGAAACGAAATGGAGACGTGCGGTGGAGATTTTGGGGGAGAGAGAGAAGGAAAGAGAAGCTGAGAGTATGCGGCGTGAAATGGGGAAGAGAGACGTGGAGAAATGGTTGACGGCAACCAGATGGGGAGGAAAAGATCAAGCCCCAAAATATCTCTAACAATTAATATTTGGTCTCCACTTTTTGCTCACAACCTTATCTCTTAGCCCCAAATGCTTTCAATCAATTTAATTTCAACAACTAATTTAAATTGAGGCCAAAAATCTGCTGTCCATGCTTAATTTCGAATTTCATTTCTTTTTATTCGGTGTCCGATTTTTCGAACAAATAAATTCCGTTGGGGTCCAAAATGAAGTCAGAAAAAGCTCAAACAACTTTCATTCGCCGAATCACATACCCCAGATGTCAATTGTCTCTTCAAAATGGCCAATTTGAGTTTTCGCTCATTTTCCGACCCGGTTTTCCGTAAAAATCTCGGGACCTCCGAAAATCTTCTCGAGCGGGCGATGTTCCATAAATAGCTCGTGACATCACAGGACTTTCAATTTATGAAATCTGACTCAAATTGGCGGTTAATTTCATTCCGGCACTCTCTTAGCGTGACCTAGACCACCAGGTAGTTTTCAGAACTTTTCAAGACAATTGACTCATGGTCGATTTTCTTCGAGCCACAATGAACCCACTCGACACATTGGCGACTCTCGATTGTCGTGAAAACATCGAGGGCTCAATTACAAACACAGGGTACCAAAGCGATATAAAAATCAAATTAGTGCTGGTCGATGAGAATTTTCCAATTTAGTGGAGTCACCCATGATTGGCATACATCTCAGTCGAACCAACCTATTTTTGATCTCAATTCGATTTTTAACTGTGCCGTAATGACCTCTAAAGATGAACACGGTCGAGAAGCCGATTCCTCGTCGAATTCTCAAGTCTATTGCATTAAAGGTCTTTAATGGCTTACCCAGCCAGTCTAGTTATCTCAAGAGTGATCAGCTCTGAGAACAACCATATAGTCGCGTCAGTGAAATGCCCGTTCAATTTAATAGAAAACATTACTGAAATTTCTGGATGTCATAGTGTAATCCGTGCGGAGCCTTGCTTCTCTTTCCTTCGCTTGAAGAGGAAAGAAAAAAAGCCCCTCTGCTTCTTTTTCTTTTGTTTGGAGAGGAAAGAGAAAAACCCTGTGCCATCATAAATGCATTGCAGATGAGAGAGAATGCGTAGGCTGTGCAGGCTAATGGGGGAGAATCGATGTGCGCAGGAGAAGAGGGTAGGAAGAAGCTATGGAAAGGAGAAATAAAGAAAAAAATGCAGAAGACAGCAAGGGGCCCACTTTTCCACGTGGCGCCGCATGAGTGGTCGGAGACCATGCTGACATGGCACTCCCGGACCACCCAATATTTTCTCATGTTTTACAAGCTTGTTAAAAGCTTTTCAGGTTAGCTAGGAGGAATGCTAGTTATTCCGCTTGATGGAAGCGTAATCTAAATTTGACAATTTAAATAAGTGCTTCATTGAAGCATCGTTGCGATTTTGGCGAGCAAACACAGAGTACATAATTCTCTCGCCTCTGCGAGCTCTTCTCTACCCATCTGGTAGTGTCCCCTTCACAAACCCTAGATCCCAAGTTGATTTCTACACCTAAAATCCCTTTCTCGTTTTCACAACACAATGAAAACCATCATCGAAAAACCCAAAAATTCTTCTCCTCTTTGATTTTGTGCAGATTTGAGATGTTTCCACTAATAGAACAGTAATGACTTCCCCTTTCTTACAGACTCAACCAACTTTGGTGATCTTGAAGCTTTGGCCTCGTAAAGGTGGGATTTCGTCATTTTTCCCTTGATTCTACATCGGGCTTCTGGTTTTCTGTTGATGTGAGTGGAATTTCTGTCGCTTCCTTTGATTCTTCACTGGGCATCTGGCTTTTCTGCTGCTGTGGATTGGGAGTTATAGTTAGAAATCTGCTCTAGCTATAAATGATCAGTTCTGATGGTTCTATATATGGATCCTCACCTTTATTACATGATCGGGATGATGAATGATAGCCTGGTTGCAGTGGAATCTTTATGGTGCAAACCCTCACGCTTTCTCAAGTAACCTTGTACTCCTGGCTTCTGTGTTTCTCATCACTGAGCTCTCTTCAATCTCTTACCCATACACTTTCACCTCCAAATTGCTTTAATGACTCTTTCCGCGAGCTTGTAGATAGTAAACCTGTGGACAAGACACTATGGAATGGAAATAAGAGAATGACCTGAGATTGGCTGCATTATGTAAAAGCCTAGGTGACTCGTGGTCTGAGAATGATATAGTTGAAGTATCCATAGACATACCCCCACAAAAGAGGGCAGAATGTAATCGTACTTTGTTCGGAAAATTATTCTCTAAACCAAATGTCAACTTCCCTACTTTTATCAATACCATGAAGAAAGCTTGGAAATCAGAATCTGTGGTTTGTTTCCAAAAAGAACTAGGTTTTTTCACTTTTGTTTTTCAATCAGGGGAGGAAAAAGAGAGAGTTCTACAAGCTGCACCCTAGTCTTTTGCTAGCAACCTACTCGTTCTAAAACAATGTGTACCTGAAATTTTGGAGCACAGTTACGATTTTTCTAGAAATGCTTTCTGGGTGCGTATCGGAGGGATTCCTCCTGGATGGAGAATAGAAGAGGTATTCCACGACTTGGCAAAAAGAATAAGCCAAGTGTTAGATGTCCAGGTGGATCCCCAGGGCAATGGACAACATAAAGGAGGTCGAGTAAGAGTGGAATTGGACTTGACAGTTCCATTAAAATCAGGGGCTATACTGGATATTGGCAACAAGTGGCTATGGGTGGAATTTAAATACAAATGTTTGCCGCACTATTGTTATTCGTGTGAAAGAATTGGCCACTATGCCACTAACTGTGAAACCATTCCTTATAATCAATTACCATGGGCAGCAAACAAGATCGGAAAATATGGCCCATGGTTGAAGGCGGAAGCATGCGACCATAGCCCACACTGGGAAGCATTTTATGGGAAAATAGAAGAAGAGTACATAGTGGAAGAAACAATACCAGAAAATCTCCCTCCAGCACATGCAATGGACATAGTAGCCAGAGATGAGGTCGATTCCAAAAGAGCTCCTACCTGCAACAAGAAAAGGACATACAGCTTTAATAAACAGGAGACGATAGAAGAACCATCTCCCTGCTCCACGAAAAGTCCAGATCATGGTAAACAGCTAATCTGTTATGAAGCTACTAAGTCGATTCTTTCGAAAGTTGGAAAATGTAGTAAGAAGAGTATGGAGGTGCAGAGGGCAAAGAAACAGAAATGCACAGCAGAGCAAGTTCCCCTATTGATCAATGATACAGACCTTTTGGAGACCCCAATTCAGTTAGTCAAAGATGGCGACGAGTGGGCTTTGGTGGCTAGCCCTAATAAGCCACCGACAACAATATGAAAATTATCAGTTGGAACTGTCAGGGGCTGGGCAACCCCCTAACATTCTAGGAATTAAGAGCATTAGTAGCTCTTGAAAGGCCCAATCTGGTTTTTCTGATGGAAACAAAAAACAAAGCAACGGCGGTGGAAGGAATTAAAAGGAGACTCAAATTTCAAAATCTATTTACAGTTAATCCGGAAGGAATAGCGGGAAGCTTAGCAGTTTTGTGGAATGAAGAAGTGGTGTTAAAAGTGAATGACAGCTCTCAAGAATTCATTTATTTGGAGTGCACCGATCCAGACAATGGATATCCAATGAGGATAACCTTTGTTCATGCATCAATGAATTTTGGAAAAAGGTTGAAGTTATGGCAACAGTTGAAGGATTTTCAATCAACCAATTTTCTATCATGGATCTGTATGGGCGATTTTAATGAAATATTATACGTATGGGAGAAAGTGGGGAAAAGAGAAGCCAATAACTACAGAATCACAGCTGGTGTGTGCTCTTTGTAGTTCGCGTGAGATAGCAGCACATTTGTTCTCTTTCAATATGAAATTCAGGGTCAAAGCTGAACCAGCCAATCTGTTAGCAGTTAGTACCCAATAAAGTACAATATTAGTGAACAGATGATAAAGGTGACAAATGCATAAGAAAAGAAGAAATAGATTTTTGCTATTCTCTGCAGCATTGCAGTATAACTTATCTTTATCTATTAATCTGCAATTTCTAAGATGAATTCAACTCAGGTTAAGGAACATCCTAAAGCTGCTGAATAGTAATTAATAAGAGATTAAGATCAGTCTTTTATTTATGTATTCTACAGTAACTGAAAAGAGACTTATAAATCAGTGTTTTTGTTATCATGTGTGCCACACTGAAGCTGTATGCCACAACAAGAGCTGTGCATTACTTGCAAGAGTATACCTTATTTGATATCTAAATCCAACATAGGACAATGAATGAAATACCTCTTCATCTCCATGCTGGGGTTCCAGTCCAGAAAAATCTACAGTACGAGAGTCCACACGTGCTGGAGTTCCAGTTTTTAATCTATCAGTTTCAAATCCGAGATGCTGCAAATTCTCGGTGAGCCCATGTGAAGCTGATTCACCAGCTCTTCCGGCAGACATACAGGTTCTACCAACCCAAATTTTACCACTCATGAAAGTGCCAGTTGTGAGGACTACAGAGGGTGCATAAAAATTCATCCCAAAAAATGTACGAACACCTTCCACATTGTCATTCTTCCCAAGCAAGACATCTGTCACCATTGCCTCTCTAATAGAAAGATTTAGAGTGCTGAAAATTCATAACATTAGTCAATGACAAGAAGAACAGAAGAGTGATGTAAATGTCCCATGAAAATAGCAACCACGTTTAAACCAAACTCAAACATCGAAACTTTAGATAATTAAAATAGATGCCAAGAGCACATGTACTTAAAAAATTGGGAGAAGACTGATCTACCTATTTGCCAAAATGAAAACTTTGTGAGCAACAATGTTGATTTCACAATTCGAACCTTTGAAGACAAGCACATGTCACCCCATGATTGCACATGTATACAGACACAACAAAAGATCTTTTTGAGTTGTAGATTAAGTAAAGATTTTGTTAGAAACATAGAAGAACGGGAAGACAAAAGGAGGTGGCGTAACAGTGTATAGAGCAGTAGTACCACAAATTGTGATTATACTTTTTCTATGTGGATTTACGGCAAAAACACGGTAGGAACAAGAATTGAAAAGCACCCGAAGAGGAAAAGAAGGGACTTGCCTTTCCACTATCTTTTTCATTTCGATCGCATATTCCCTTTTATCAGTCTGAGCCCGCAATGCACGTACAACAGGACCTCTAGACATGTTAAGAACGCGCTTTTGCAAATAGCACCTAAAGCATAGAATGGAAAGTGAAAGTCATCAATAAACAAAGCAAGGAAGGAATCAAAATCAATCAAAATGGATCTGCATATGAACAAAGCACTTAGCTTAAGAGGCTCATACATGAAATTGGATATAATGCAGTAAAGAGCTAATCAGGAAGATAGAACACAGAAAGGCTACTATTTCGGACAAGGGCAGATTGAATAGAACACAAATTAACTCTTGATTAGGCACTACAGGAATGGAAAAAAATAAAATAAAATAATAAGACAAACAAGTATTAATTTGATGTCCGGCCATACAAATTGTAGAAATCATAAGAATGTCCAAACAGTCTAAGTGACTTTACTACTGCATCTAGATTCATCTTTTTGATCCCCAAGTATTCCCAAGGAGGGTGCAGTCAGAATTAAGCATCCTCCCTACTCAAGGCAATGACCATGCTCATTGTTGAAATTTGACATCCGCACCATTGCCTTCCTTGTAGTTGTTCAACAGTGAGAAGCATCATAGTTTTTTTGTGCGTGAGTGAGAGAGAGAGAGAGAGAGAGAGAGAGGGGGGGAGGGAGAGAGAAAGTAGGTATGTTTCTGCACTAGAATGCAGTATCTGCAGTAGCGACTAGGCCAGCTGGCTGAGAGCCTCACTAGCCTATAACCCCTACATTGCATGCAGAACTTTTCAATCAAATGTCAGATTTCCAGAATGCAGTTCAGACTGATTTTTTTTCTCCCTCATGCTTGGAAGACAAATGTATCGCGAGTACCCATGACGACTATAACATACCTGTCAGCAACCTTGCTAATATCTCCCCCAAGTGCATCCACTTCATGTACCAATTGGGATTTAGCAGGGCCACCAACAGCAGGATTGCATGGCTGGAAAAAATTGTTATCAGAATAACTTCTGGATGAAATGCTTGACAAGTCATTGGAACACTTGCCAAAACAGTGAAATACTGATAACTGAGCATTCTCTCTCAAGTCCTGTTCCCTGCTCATTCAAGCCTTACAAGGCCAACTATTATGGGGTCAAGAGGAATAGGTAGATGTCGTCCCAACCAAGGACGACAGATTTAAAGATGCAAAAATATTTCCATTCTAGTTTAGCAAAATTGCACATGACAAAGGAGATATCTATAATTGGTTTGCATAGAAACTAGAAATCCTTTCACCCTTTCGAGCATGAAAATCAATACTCATCTGCAAAGTGTAGGCATTATAGAAAAGAAATTTATGTAATAAGGCAATTTTCCCAGTTTGAAGTACATAACAATTAAAGAAGACAAAGCACTAACCTGCCATGTGATGCGATCAATGTTTAGTGTCGGGAGGAGAGTTCTTGCCTGCAACCTTGCAGATGCAAGAGCGGCTTCGCAGCCTGCATGTGCTCCTCCTACTGCAATGACATCATACTTCTCATTTGCTGCATCAATGTGATTATTCCATCCTGCCAATGATTCAATGATCATATCACCTTTAAATTAAGATATTCCTATGACTGCATTATTAGCTTGACATTACCATTTGCTAAGTTAGAACAATAACGCTAAAGCTATAAAGGCAACAACCAAGACTTATTACAGGGATGTTATAAAAACAGGAAGAAGCTAGGAATCATACTGTAAAGAACAATCAAAGGCCTGTTGCAAAAGCTTTTAGTGAAACTTTGAGCATAAACACATTTCACACTTATAATTCATGAAAAGACAAGCATAATCAAAACATTTAGCCAAAAAAAAAAAATTAAATTTTCTTTTTTCTGCTACAATTGAATAAAGAGTTACAGTAACACAATGTTAGTATTCTCATTTAGCACTAAGACTGCCGTAGACAATTGCAATCCTTCCTGCTTTATCCAAAAAGAAAACGATACAAGAAGAAGCTCTGATTCGACTGGAGAAGCCCCTCTGTGTGATATAATATGCAAGAAACCCTCCATTTCTTTATCTCCTTCTCAAAGTTGCTACTTCCCTATTTGATTTTGCAACAGAGCAATAAAAACTGCACTTGGTAACTAAAAATTAGTTGATAAGACAAATTGATTATGGATCGCTAAGGAACTGGGTCTAAGCCTATTTCTTAGACAACCCTGTACATCTCATAACCGATTAAGATGAACTAAAATATTTCACTCAATGATAAGGTAATAGACAATTGCGGCAGCCACATCTTACTGCTTTTCCTCTAGAGCATCCAAAATCACATTCATTGATGATTCCATAAATGGTTGGTTCCATATATGAGTTTCAGCGACAACCTCAGTCTAATCACAAATAGGGTAAGCAGTAAATTATGTCAGACTAGAAGCAAATGACAAAGCTGAGCTGCTACTTACAAAGTGGAAGGGAGTTTGGGGGAAGAACATGAATATGCTGCTAAAGGGGATTGAAAGAACCATGAAAAAAATGATACTACTGCAATCTGATGAAGAAAAGCAGCTACACATTACAAGTCACTTCTAGTCCAAATCTCTAAGAATTTCCAAATAATTCGATGTGAAGAAACACTCAATTCAGCCAACACAAATTCTGTTCCGAGGAAACATCACGATTTATCCAATTTCTCAGGACCAAAGCAGAGCAACACCTCAACATCAGCCAAGAAAGCTACAACCCGATATTTCAAAATCCGAAATTGGCACCACGCACGCGCCCAACAGAATTTCCAACCGACAATGGTTAGTTAAAACGCCGGGCATCAGTACCTGGAGAACCGGAAGCGGTGGAGACAGAGAACCGGCGGGTGCTGTCGCCGAAGAACACGAAGCCTCGGCCGTGCTTGTGGCGGAACGGGACGCGAGCGGCGCTCGGACGAGAAAGGAATGGATGGCCGGAGAAGAGGGGCCTGGAAAGGGAGAAGGAAGAGAGGGTGCAGTGGCAAGCGAGCCGAGCTCGAGAGAGGTCGTGCAGAGACAAACCCGCCATCGCCCCGACGCTTCTAGAGAGAGAATTCAATCGGCTAGTTGCATTGCAGCAGAGCAACGGGAAAGTCTGAAACGGAGGCCAGAAGAAGGGACGACGACGGAGAAGGAGAAGGAGAGCGAACCAACACATTTAGCGACTGCGGTCTTATCTTGCGGTGGCAACCGAAAATTGGTCGGACAGGGGAGAGTTCGGGACACTTGGAGTGCCATAATTTGGCACGGGGGACACTTAAGTGCCATAACTTCAAATTGATATACTTAAGTGCCAATATCGGAGTTAAATGGAACACTTAAAGTGCCACTCCGGCGAAAATCCGGCCAAACGGCTGATGTGGCAATTTTCCGGCGATGGAGGTCCAAAACGGCTTCGTTTTGCACGCCGATGTGGCGAAAAAATGCAAAAACGACGCCATTTCGCGTCGACGTGTAAAAATAATAAAAAATTAATTAAATTAAATTAAAACTTAATTTTAATTAAAATATTCTAATTTTTTTTAAAAAAGGGGGCCGAAGGGGGTGATCGGCCGAGGGCCGAGCCCCTGCCGCCGCCGCCGCCCCCGCCGTCACCGAGAAGGGCCGGCGACAGAGGGGGAGGGTCGGCCGAGGTTGCTAGCCCCGCCGATCGGCGGCGAGGGCCGGATCACGGCGAGGGCCCGCGAGCCCTCGCCCGGATCCGGCGAGGGCCGCGGGCCCTCGCCGCCTTCTTGCCGTCGCCGGGCCCGCCCCCATCAGCCTCCTCTTTTTTTTTTTTTTTTTTTTTAAGAATATTTGAATTAAAATTAAGTTTTAATTTAATTTAATTAATTTTTTTATTATGCAGACAACGTCGTTTTCGGTGAGTTAGGGCCGACTTAGTTCTCCGGCGAGCCATGCAAGCAATAAAAAATAATAAAATAGTGCCACGTAGGATTTCCGGCAAGAGTCGCCAGAGGTGGCACTTAAGTGTCCTCCCGTGTCAAGTTATGGCACTCAGGTGTTCTTTCCTCGACAAGGGACTATGAAAGTTTCGGTTTTTATGTCGTTCTCTTTTGGACAAATGAAAATAGATTCATTGTGGAAATAAGAACATGTCCATGTGCCTTAATTGAGCTATTTTATCCTGTTTCAACTTTTATTTTAAAATCATTGGAATTCGCCCCAGTGACCACTCTTACAACATGAAAAGGGGAGGTGAGGGGTTCAAATCCCCACTTTCTCAGGGGATGGGATGGGGACGAATAAGTTTCAAGAGTGGGTTTCGACTTCCACGCTTTGCAAGAGGCAGGACAAAAGTCTGAGAGTGCGTGTTAGAGTAAATATAGAGTAGGACTGATAAAAAAAAAAAAAAAACTTTTATGCTAAGAATGTTGCCCTTGAATTCTACCTACGAGATTGTTAAGTTGGGATTGCATCGAAAACCCATTAAATTGAACTTTAAAAGTACAACATTATAATAAGGAAACATTAAAGAGTTGGGTAAATAGAATAATTGAGCTCTTTTATCTTGTTTTGACGTTTATCTTGAGTAGGAATTGTTGGCCTTGAATTCTATGTTCTAGATTGTTAAGTGGGACTTGCATCGAAAACCCATTAACTCAAACTTCAAAAGTATGACATTATAATATGGAAATATTAAAGAGCTAGGTAAATAAAATAGTTGAGCTTTTCTATCTTGTTTCGACTTTTAGCCTAGCTAAGAATTGTTGTCCTTGAACTCTATGAGCGAGATTGTTAAGTCGAAGTTGCATTGGAAACCCATGAAATCAAACTTCAAAAGTACAAGGAAATATAAAAGAGCTAGGCAAATGGAATATTTAAATAGAGTATTGAATCGGAATTTAAAATGTAATAACCCCTTTTCAAAAAAAGAAATTAAAAGACATCTCATTTTGTCTAATTAATCAGCCACCATAATTTAAGCAAGTTATACGAGCCCTTTTCTAGAATTAAAGGCATTTAAAGATATATAAAAAAAAGAGAGGAAAAAAAATCAAGGAGTTGACAAATTGAACTTATTTTGTTCAGTCTTTAGGTGTCAATTTGATGTAGTTCCAAATTGAACCTGTTCCATATCCTCCTAATTTTTTTTATGTCTTTGTCGCATTAAGTTATTCACTAGATTTCACTTGAATATCAATTAGAATTACTAGTTTGGATTAAATCATATGTAACTTTTTCGTATGAACCTTTCAAGAAGCCCTTCGATGAAGAGATGGTATTCATTAGTTAAATGTCTTAGAAATTGTATCTTGTTATGGGGGTTTGGAGATGATTCTTTTAGTAGTTTTGGAGTTTAATGAAATTTCTCTAAATTAAAATGCCTCGTTTGAGTTGGAAATATAGTCCATGCCAAACCACAAGCAGGCCTAATACAATCGACCGTGAGGGCGACCCCCTTAAATGGGATACAGCCAAAACAATCAAGATAAAGGAAGCATAGTCCATTGCAATTTCGATTTACATCTCGATTTGATTTTTACTATCCCCGGTCATTAAATTATTTGGGTAATTTTAAGCACACCCCGTGTATACAGTCCGAATACTTACATTTTAAACAGATTTTTTTTTGTGCTATGTACAAAGGTTTGTATGCTCGTCTTAATTTATAAGTATGTAGGCGTTTGTTTAGCTCTCTCCCAACATTTTGGTATTCCCTCAACGAGTCCTCTCTCTGTTCTGTTGCATGCTCAGTTTGTCCATTTCCTTCTCATCTCATCCTTCCTGTTAAAAACCACCATCACTCTCTGCTCATAACCACGCTTACATTTCACAGAAAAGGACGATCACAGCCAAAACCCCATCCATTTCTGATGGCCGTTGATGCTAGAGCAAAGGATCGAGAGCCATGACTATGCATATGCGTATATATATATATATATTTTGATCGATAATAGTGCTTCATGCTTTCATTCATAGTTCCGAACTTTACAAGATAAGTCAGAGTTTGCACATAAAATAATCATTAGAGGGGCAGGAGGTATACGCTGCCAATTAAAAGGAAGAGATTTGTTGCGGTATGCCTTAGCTACCCAATCTGCTACGTGGTTCGCTTCACGCGGGCAAAAGGAAAGTGTAATTGTCGGCATATGGGCTAATAGGCGGCGGCATTCCTGGACCTGACTTGTCACGGCCCACTGAGCATCTTCACGGCCCATCACTGATTACACGAGTCCTTGGCTGTCAGATTCGAGATAAAGTCTTCCATTCAGTTCACTTTGGAGTCCCTCGTGGGGGTAACCTCTCTCCTCCATCATCTGCAGCCCGTGAAGCACTGCTAGGGTTTCTGCTTGCAAAGGGGAAGAGGCGAAAACTTCTATGGCAAATCCGTCAATCAAAATCCCTTCGGAATCGCGAATGATTCCCGCAATCGCACACGGCGACTCAATTGCTGTCCACGAGCAGTCCACATTCATCTTCAGATCTAGTTTTTGTGGAGCCGTCCATTTGACAGGTATGGTTTTTCCCATCTTCGAACCAGAGCCGTCCCTTTGTACCCATCTCTGATGTGCTTTCCCGTGTGCGAGGGCCGTGTCGATTAGCGTCTTTGGCTTACCTTGGGTCTTCCGAAATACAAGGTTGTTCGGTTCTTCCACACTTGCCAAAGAATATCTACAATCAGTTCACGATTTGGTACGTTCGGATCTACAATCAGGTACTCCGCTACCCACTTGTCTATTCTATTGGCTGTTTGTGTGATCTGGTGTAGTCGTAGGCGAGGGTCTGACCATACCTACTGAAGGTGTTTGCAATGTAGGAAGAGATGTTTGATTGATTCCGGGTATTTGGAGCATTGAGGGCACACCGGATAGGTAGTATCTTCCTCTGGTAAAGCTTCTCTTTCGTTGGTAATGCGTCCTGACAAAGGCTCCATACAAAAATACGCAGTTTAGGTGGAATAGCGAGGCGCCAGATGCTTGTCCACAGTTGGCGAGGGGGCTGATAAGAAGAGGAAGGACTACTGCTGTCCTGAGGTAAGGAGGACCCGTAAAGCTTGTTATAGCCACTTTTAACCATATATTGCCCTTTTTGGTTATCGGTCCATATGAGTCTGTCTGCTTGTTGGATTTGTGGTATAGGGATTGAGACAATTTCTCTGGCTATTCTCTGCTCAAATAGTTGGTTTACCAGCTGCACATTCCACTCCTTGTTTTACCAATTTATAAGTTCAACCACAAAGTGAGGGTCTCCCCTGTTTTCTGGTCCTCCTAGAATACCATATGATAGCCAGCGGTCTTGACGAATCTATATAGAGTTTCTATCACCCACCATCCATCGTACTTTAGGTAATATAGTATCTCGACCCTTGAGCATGCTTTGCCAATCCCAAGAAGGTTGAGTGCCTCTATTTGCCTTCCATAGGTCTCCTTGAGGAAAATATAGGCCTTTCAGTAGTTGGCTCCAAAGGGCTGAGGGGGTTTGGGATAGTCGCCAAGCCTGCTTGCCCAGCATAGCGAGATTGAAAGAGACTAAGTCTTTAAAGCCTAGTCCTCCTCGATCCTTCTTGCTTTTTAGGATATCCCATTTTTTCCAGTGTATACTGTTCTTTGCTTTGTTTTGCCTCCACCAGAATGCTGCTATTCTTCTCTCAATGGCTCTGCAAATTGATATAGGTATTTTGAAGATGGACATGGCATATTGCGGTAGTGCTTGCACAACAGCCTTAATTAGGATTTCTTTACCAGCTTTGGACAGGTATTTCTCTTTCCACCCAGCCAATTTCATGTTGACTCTGGATAAAATCCAGTCGAACATATCCTTTTTGGATGTCCCCCAGTCAGAAGGGAGCCCCAAATATTTCCCAGTCCTTTCCATAATTGGCACACGCATTTCATGGGTCAATTTCCTTTTAATTTCCTGTGGACAGCCATGACTAAAGAACATGCCAGACTTATTTAAATTAATCTCTTGACCCGTGGCATAGCAATATTGATTAAGGATAGCGGCCAAACTTTGGCATTCTTGAACCGTTCCATCCATGAAGAAAATTGCATCATCAGCAAACAGTAGATGGGTTAGGGTAGGGCAATACTTGTTTAGCTTAATCCCTTTAATGTTGCCATCTGCCATTGCATTATGTATCATCTAGGGTAGGACATTAGCCATCAGTATAAACAGATAGGGAGAGAGAGGATCCCCTTGTTGAATTCCCCTTGTAGGACGGAAAAATTTTGTGGGCTCACCATTAACTTTCACATTTAGAGAACTAAGGATACACATTGCATTATCAACTGAACCCATTGGTCTGAGAAGCCCATTCTTAACATACTCAGGCGCAGAAAGTCCCACTCCACCCTATCAAATGCCTTCTGCATATCTAGTTTCAGAATTGCTTGAAATTTCCATTTCCATTTTCTAATTCTTAGTTGATGCAATGTCTCTTGTACAATCATAATGTTGTCCTGTATTTGACGCCCATGAACAAAAGCACTCTGTTCTTGTGAGATGATTTGCGGTAGCTATTGTTTTAATCTATTGGCCATTACTTTTTATATGATTTTATAGATGAAATTGCACAGACTGATGGGACGGAACTGGCTGATATGTTCTGGGTTTTTGATTTTAGGTATTAGGACTATGAAAGTGTGGTTGAGGATTAGATCAAACTGACCTGATTGGAAGAATTGCTGGACCGTGTTCAAGACGTCATTTTAAATATCATCCCAGAAGATTTGATAGAATTGCCCGCTTAGACCATCTGGTCTTGGGGCCTTCAAGGACCCTAGCTGAAACATAGCTTCTTTAACCTCCTCTTCGGAAATTGCAGCCATTAAAGTCTGATTCATCTTTGTTGTTACTACTTTTGGACAGTGATTCAGGATGGGCTGGAGATTTCTAGGTCCCACCGAGGCGTAGAGGTCACGATAATAGGTCAGTACTTGCTGCTTTATGAGCTGCGAGTCCCTGGTCCAGTGCTGTTCATTAATCTTCAGCGTGGTGAGTTTGTTTGTTTGTCTCCTCTGTATAGTTGTAACGTGGAAAATCTTCGTATTCTTGTGTCCCCACTTAAGCCATGTAATTCAAGATCTAATGCCCCAGTACATTTCCTCTTGCCACCAAAGATGATCAATTTTCTCCTTTATTGCCTGAGATTCTGCTTTGTTATAATCTGCAAGATTTCCATTTGTTAGCTCCATGAGTCGCTTTTTGAGCCCTTGAATTTGAGAGGACACGTTGGAGAACTTCTTTTTGCTCCAAGCCAGCAAAGCAGTTGTGAGTTGCTGGATCTTTAGTGGTAGGTCACTGTGGTCAAACAGGTTTTGGCTCACATGTGGTTGGACTCTAAGACCTATTCTAGCTCTGGAAGTGAAGTCACATCCTCATCTTCCTCCTCATCCTCACCATCATCATCTTCAAGAACGTCCACTTCATCAAAGAAAGGATTGCGGTCCGACTTTGAGAAAAAGCTTGGCAAATTCGTCAAGCACGAAATAGAGGAAGATAGTTCGGCAGCCTATGGAGAAGGGTTTAGGTCAGGCAACTGGGCCGTGCTCAAGTACGGCCTCCAAAGTACACTTGACCATATCAGGATTACCGGATCCTTCCCTTTGTGAATAATTTTCATAGAAAAATTGAATCGAGTATTGGAAAAATACATTGAGAAGATATAGTTCGACAGGCAAAAGAAGATACAAAGAAGAGACGGTCACGAGACTAAATTCGAGATGGAATGCTGATGAGACATTGGAAGAATGTAAATTAGTACAGGATGTAATCCAAATGCACAAAATTATCTCCTTCCTCTATAATGGCGTGTGCACTGGACAATGTTTTTGTTGTGGTTCTGGACTTAATGATAAGATAATTTTGTGCGTTTGGATTACATCCTGTACTAATTTACATTCATCCAATGTCTCATCAGCATTCCATCTCGTATTCAGTCTCATGATCGTCTCTTCTTTGTATCTTCTTTTGCCTGTCGAACTATATCTTCTCACTGTGTTTTTCCAATACTTGATTCAATTTTTCTATGAAAATTATTCACAAAGGGAAGGATCCGGTAATCCTAATATGGTCAAGTGTACTTCGGAGGCCGTACTTGAGCATGGCCTAGTTGCCTGACCTAAACCCTTCTCCATAGGCTGCCAAACTATCTTCCTCTATTTGGTGCTTGACAAATTCACCAAGCTTTTTCTCAAAGTCGGACCCCAGACCTTTCTTCGATGAAGTGGACGTTGTTGAAGATGATGACGGTGAGGATGAGGAGGAAGATGAGGATGTGACTTCACTTCCAGAGCTAGAATAGGTCTTAGAGTCCAACCACATGTGAGCCAAAACCTGGCATATGCCTTCTTCCAGAGCTAGAATATGCTATGCATATGTATATGAATTATGCGATTCTGGGGCGTTCTTGGCAAAATCGAATTAGATTTTGTTTTCAGGGTTTCCATCAATTTTGATTTGGCCTACTAAAATGCAAAGCTCTTCCAGATGCAAATTGTAAAGAGATCACACTTTGCCCAGCCTAAAGAAAAATGTGAAAAAAAGATGCATTCATGCACTCTAAAGCTTGCTAGAAAGTACCAAAAGCATGTGGGCACCACCTTACTTCTTATGCAGGTCATTCTTCTAAATTCAAATGTCCCTTTCAACTATTTTGCAAATAAAATCAATGTCACACCAGTAAATGTAGCAACAACTGAGTCATCTTTAAAGTGAAACAAGGCTCTCCACAACAGTGACCAAATCGCATTGTGGCGATAATGAAAGACTTGTGTATTTGTCCGTGATTGGATTCCAAGAAACTTTTTTAGCATCCATCTCCATCATAAGCTCGCCATTCCTCATGACGCCATGGACTTCTGTTATTAGTCCCCAAACCTCAAAAGAATACAGTTTAGTCCAAGACTCAGGCACAGTGTTCCCTCAAAACCCAAACAGAACAAATGGAATACGGGGAATACGGATCAGGATACACAGCCGCGTTCCTGAAATTGTTGAACACAGCCAGCAACTCATCTAATACTGCCAAATGTGTGAGATGCAAATTGCGCAACCCCAAGATCTCCATAACTAGAACAAGAACTCACATGAATCAGGTAGAAAGATCAATGCACCTGGGATCTATTGTTCTTGAAGCGGAAGCGAAAATACAATGTTCCTTGTGCAAATCCTTCTTCTCTATTGCCCTCCGTATCACTGGCTCAATGAGGCGGCCCCTCACGATTAGCGTTAGAATAACACCCCTTAGGTGAGGATATGTGAGAATTAGGGTTAGAGGAAAGACTTGAGCACTATTTATAGAGTTTCCAGCCAGTCCCCTTCATTATGGGCCAGGCTCAACTTGGCCCACACTAGCCAGCCCCATATTAGACTAATTAAGAAACCTTCTATCTCACCTTAGACCAAACCCCGTAAAACTGTAAACGTTAAACGATAAATAACAACGTCAATTAATTTAGTCCACATTAGAGGAAAACTCTTACATTCTCCCACTTGGACTATATTAATTGAAATTGTATTGTATTTGCGCACATTGATCCAGAGATAATTCTTAATAGTCAATCCTATCCCATAAAGTCTCCAACACCGAATCATGGTGATAACTGCATGTATACACATAGAGCCTTCCATGGTAATAAGTGTTTTCAACTTTATTGATATGGATCCAATATGGTAGTATGGCAAATGACTAACATCTCTCATAGAGAGATCCATTTGTCAGTCACCATTCTCTTACCTTAGGCGATACAAAAACTTGTGCCACAAGAGAATGACATTATGATTCCAATGAACCCATATATGTCTTGTCCTTATGGTTAACCTTTCTTTATGTATCACAAGAACATATGCAGAAGGCTAATAACTGGATACCCCTACCCTTCACTCAAGGTTTAAGAAATACCTTGAGACCTTATCAATATGTATTCAACATGATACCAACACATTCAAAAATATTTTATTGAATGCAAAAGTTGATACATATCAAACCGTTACTAAATGTAACGAACCACAGATGTGAACTTTATCAGAATAAAGCCAAAATAGCTCCCACTAAACAACAGTATCCAAAGATACTTCTAGGCTCATGTTAATGACATGTCACTCAAATACACATGAGTGTAAACCTTTATTTAGTGGATCTGCAACCACATCATCTGTGAAATTATGTTATATTATAAGTCACATTTCTGTATTGTTTCTTTATGGTAAAAAATATTTGACCGCCATATATTTAGACCCCTTGAGACATTTGTTATTAATAAAAATATAACAAATTTATTGTCTCAACTCAACCATATGGGTCTATTCATAAAGTCAAAACGGTCAAAGCCTTCATGAGGTTCTGAAGCACAATAGCTCAAATAACAGCCTAAAAGAAAGTTACAAACTCTACTTACATAGTAGACATAGAACTTTATTTACCGCACTGCACTTCCTGCTAACATAAATATGTATTATGTACATAGAATATGAGAAAAATAAATTTTTACTCACTGACCTTGCAGTATATTGAATTATGTTATTCCCAATTGAACAAAATAATAACACTATGAAACTTTATTAATATTGTCTGGAAACTTGCATAAAACTATTAAAAAGATTTTTAGTTTACACACAAGTTTACTTAAATCTGTTGCAAAATCCTCCAGTTGCATTTATAGATTTTGTATCTATTTGGCATAACTAAATAAATAAACTATTAATGTCGCATTCATTCTGAAATAATCTTTTAAAGAAATAATTATTTCTTCACTATTAACTATCCACCCCTCTTTCAGAGTGAAAACTTTAACTACAAGTTTAACTTTAAACTCCACAATCTTTCTTTGAAATCTTTTAGTTTTGTACACCAATTTGCAACTGAAGAACTTGTGATCTTTAGACAAGTCGGTAATTTTCCAAACATGTCTCATAGATTGTATATTGCCTTTTATGGCATCTAATCACACACTTGATTGAGGATAAGAAACACTTTTTGTGTGTGAAAAGGATGTTTTCAAAATATCATCCCATAAAAAACCGAATAAATTAGTCTTACTAATCATACTCATCACTATGTACATTATGGTGCAATTATGCCTTTTGGCCAAATCTTTTGTCAAGATTTACAGGTATAGTAATTAAGTTACCACTCTAGAATCTACCATGTATTCGACAAATGACCCTTTAAGCTATTTCGCATTGTCATACTTGCCAAAATACTCACGGCCACTATTAAGTCTGACAACCTTTTAACCATATACCGGATGTATATGTCATTAGGACTTAAACGCAATCTTTACAGATGTGTCCTAATTTCGATATTAGACAAGACATAATTACAAGCCACTAAGGCTTCCATCATTTTTTAGCAGTGCAGTCAGTAGGCAATCCACATTACGAGTGTCCCAGAATGGAACGCTTAATGGACAGTAAGCACATTCTATTGCTCTTTTCTCAAGCAATAAATTATATGTCCACAACTTAAAATTTGAAGCAGTAAAAACCTCAATAATAGTGGAGTTATTAATTACAGAAAAGGTGACTGAAAAACAAGCAATGCATATAATTAGCATCATGTGAGCACCGTGTAACTTGACGTACAAGTACAGATCCAGAGAGTTACACGCATAATCATATAATCACCTTTGGGCAGAATACATGACATGCAATTGTACACTCCCCACATGATAGCGGTTATGAGAATATATTCCAATCTTCATGAATTCATCACCTTTGGACAGATGAACCACTAGAACCAGTCACTCCTCCACCGTACCATCATGTATCCCTCTATGAACTAATATACAATCACCTCCTTTGGGAGTATGACCATGCATTAGACCAGGAGACATCCCAACCAACATACGGGATCGAAATTTCTCAAACCCAATCAAGCGTGCCACTTTGGCGGTCACCACTCAATTGGATCTTTGAAACTCTCTCATACCTGGGATATAAAATCTAAATCTCACATACACCATATACATGTGATTTCAACTTTATTGATAGAGGTACATATCACTGAAATCACATATTATGCTAATTACATTGCTTTATTCAAAATTAAACATGCATATATACATAAATATATAAATAGAGAGAACCTGGGAGACAGATTCTAATGAGATCACCGATCACAGCAACGCACGAACCTTCTCTTGTGCACTCAAATTACAGATTACCAGAACAACATAAAAGAATGTTGATCTAGAGGATCTATCACAAATCAACATCAATAACAATACATGGTACACCTGATTGAGAAGCCTGACAGCTGATCCATTATAGCTCATGTGATTCATAAAGTAAAACATGACTTCAAGACCAACAACTGATTTATTAGCCAATTTTAAGTAACAAATATCATTACTTCAACCAGTGGCCTATAAATTGAGTCAAGCTACAAAACCACATATCTGAACTATAACAGTAGATACTAATACTCTGCATAAATATTATCATACTCCTTAATCATAAAAATATTCAATTTGATGGATATTAACTAGTGACCAGATGATTTTCTTTAGTACAATGCACAATGACTTAGCTGACATGCATTATCCACATTCGGCAGATGTGTAAATTAGTACAATCAGTTTGGTCACAGATGCTTAAGACATCCATCATTCAAAGGTTAAAAGGAATATGCATGAGCAACAAAAGTTTGTCTCATTATCTCAAGATATAGTTCAATCACTATTTCTAATGATTGTATCTCATTAAGCCAGCTTCAGTTCACAATAAAGTTTGATTTTTATTGATGAATTACACCTTTATAATGATTATGTGATAATATACTTATAACCCAATAGTTGTATTTTCAAAATAAAAGAAAATACAATAAAAATACGCAAAAATACACTAAAAATACACCTATTTAGGGTTAAATATGTATTTTTACATCCATAAAATCACCAAACATGTAAAATAAATATATCACAAGATAGAGGAGGACCATACGAATCCAACGTCGCCAGCCACACGCCGATTCAAGCCTCCACGCGCCAGCACGCGCCGCCTGAGTGCGCGGCGCGTGGAGCTCATGCGCATGGCCTGAAGACCGGTCAATGGTCCTGGGTCGGGTCAACGGTCGGATTGGGTCGTAAATCGGGTTGGATCCGGTTCGACGACATCATCGGGTTGGTCGCTGACGTCAGTGGGTCGGCGTTGACGTCAGCATGCATCGGGTCGAACCTGGGTCGCTGACGTCAGCGGGCCGGGTGCTGACATCAGTGGCCGCGTGCGTCGCACACCCCGCGCGTGTGGGCGCGTGACTGCGTGTGGGGCGCGTGTTTGACGCCCCACCGGCGTGTGGCCGTGCGTGGGGGCGCGTGTGGCATCCCCTGGCGATGCACCGGCGACGGTTTTGACCGTCTCGTCTCCCCCAGTCCAAATTTGTGATTTAATTTAATTTTTTTTGAACAAAAAATCTCGAAAAGCACAAATTAGGGCAAAATTCATACTAATTAGGGTTAATCCATACAATTTGGGTAAATTCATACAGTCTAGGGCAAAATCAATTGCGTTCAAGTTCTAGGGTTATGGAGGCTTTGATACCACATATTGGATGCAAATTGCGCAACCCCAAGATCTCCATAACTAGAACAAGAACTCACATGAATTAGGTAGAAAGATTAACGCACCTGGGATCTATTGTTCTTGAAGCGGAAGCGGAAACACAATGTTCCTTGTGCAAATCCTTCTCCTCTATTACCCTCCGTATCACTGGCTCAATGATGCAGCCCCTCACGAATGATGCAGCCCCTCACGATTAGCGTTAGAATAACGCCCTTTAGGTGAGGATATGTGAGAATTAGGGTTAGAGGAGAGACTTGAGCACTATTTATAGAGTTTCCAGCCAGTCCCCCTCATTTCGGGCCAGGCTCAACTCAGCCCACACTAGCCAGCCCCATATTAGACTAATTAAGAAACCTTCTATCTCACCTTAGACCAAACCCCGTAAAACGGTAAACGTTAAATGGTAAATAACAACGTCAATTAATTTAGTCCACATTAGAGGAAAACTCTTACAAGATGCACCATAGCGTCTTCATGAAAAGTTTCCCGCAGAGTCATCTCATTAAACACCTCACCTGCGAGGTGGCACAAGACTATTGATTCGTACCGATCCCTGCTCCGCGGATCATGCTTCCAAACAAACCAATACAAATTCCCATTCAAGAAGACCGACGGCGGTAGGCGCAAAAAGTAGGAACCTCACACTCCAAACTTCTCCACGAATCTGTACGGAGTGAATAAATCTTGACTCGATTTATATCATCCCGACAATAGAGAATCCTCATAATCTTATAATCATTCGACCTAGCATCGAAGCCAAACCCAAGAGCTTCATGACAAGTCTCCATATTGCGGGCCCGAACCACCTTGTGCTTTCTGGTGAATAAATTCCACAAATATATCGTCTGATCACGAGTACCTCTGATAACTTCTGAGAAGCAGATCAAGCCATTACACGAACCAACGAGACTGTAATCGTTGACAAGATCAACAAAGGGAATTTCGATCGGCAACCGGTGTCGCGACCCCTTTTTTGCGGGGGCACCCGGCCGGATCGGGCACGAGCGCCTAAGAAGGCTAATGGCTTGGCTGGGTTTAATTAAAGCCTGGATTCTCCCAAGTCCGCCAATTCACGACTTTAAAAATATTTGGTTTGTAAATTGATTTTTTAAAATGGAGTCGCTACTAATCAATTTGGGGTAGGTTGATTAGAAACCCAAGCAAAGTATCGGGAGAAATACTTGCTCCTGCGCAACCAGAGAAATTAGGATCGGGGACTTGATTACACTAGTTAATCACTAATGCCCTTTCGGTACCTAATCTTGTTTAAACTCTAAGGTTTTTTTTGGATGTTTGGGGATTTTTCATGCATTTTGGAAAAATCACATTTTTTGGGTGTTTTTCTCATTTTTGGACGTAAAAGGGGTTCTTGGATTTTTGGGGTATTTTTGGAAAAATATAAGTCTTTTGGCATTTTATGAAAATTTTGGGCTTTTTAGGAAATTTGGCAATTTTTGGGATTTTTTGGCAATTTTTGATTTTTTGGAAAATATTTAAATATTTCAACATTTTTGGAAAATAATAATCTTTTGATTTTTCTAAACATTTTCGGAAATAAATAATTTTTGTTTTTATTTTTGATTTTTTTGAAAATTTGAAACATTTTTCTGATTTTTTTGAAATTTAAAATGATTTTTAATATATTTTGAAAATAAAATATTATTTTGATTTTTCTTTTTTAAAATAAAAGTATTTTTAAATTATAAAACCGGCCTAGGTCGATCCGACCTTGGCCGGTCCAAAACGCGGACGGGCCCACGTAGCGGGACCGAATTTTTTTTTTTTTTCAAATTGAAATGGCGTCGTGGCCGAGCGTCTAGGTACGCCCCCGACCCGACGACTCGGCCCGACAGCCCATCTCCACGACCCGCGGACCCGGACTCCACCAAAAACGACGTCGTGGGAAGCTAGTATGCGCAACCCGTGGGCATCGGGTCACACACCCGACTCGTTCCGCGACCCGCTTTCCTTCTTGCGAAACAGTGTCGTTTAAGGACACCCGACTCGGCTCCTCAGCAACCCTACCCGACTCCGCTCCGGACTTCGACCCGACTCGCCGCCGCCTCCATATTTTATGGAATCCCTACCCGGTTCCCGATTTGGGTCCGACCCGATGACCCGTGATCGCGACCCGGAAAAATCGGGAACCCTAGGGATTCCGAAATTGGGGGCGACAACGGCGGCGGGGGGATGCTCCGGCGACGGAGAAGATGACGACGACGACGATGAAGCCGACGAATGAAGACGACGTCGGCGCAATACCTGCTTTGTGGCGACGATGAGGGCGGCGGCGAGGCTCTCACGCGCCTTCCTCCCTCCTTCGGTCTTCCTCTCTCTCTCTCTTTGGCTCGTGTCACGCCCCGATCCTCAGGCACGCGCACATCCCTTACCTTTGATCGATTTTAAAATGCGATGTCCCAAGACTATATATCACCGACCCCTTCATTTATATATGCACATGCAGAAGTATTTAAAAATCCACAGACAATAAAAACAATGGGATAGAAAAGCAGGCCACAATTTCATTTATTGAAATTCACAATTTCACAAATACAGGGTTCACAAAGAGGATAGGACCATGCTCGGGATCATCATCCCAGTCCTCCTCAAATTCTTCACCACTAAGCTCATTTTCTTCAAACTCTTCATCTCCTTCTTCTCGCTCATCCTCAACTTCAAATGCTAGCACGTCTTCAGGAAATCTAGGGCCTGAAATATAATTCCACAACCGGGATGAGACTATGTCTCAGCAAGTTCCACCCCCTAAGACCCGATTAGTAAACTAATACACCTTAGGGCTGCCTATGCACAACATGAGTCAGAGGACTTACCTTGGCCTCAGATTCCACCTCCATGTTAGCTCAGATCAAATAGGCACCCAAGCAATCACATCATAGATCGAAGCATCGATCAAATCGACTCAAGTCGATCACACGCCAACAAGACCACTCGTGGTCATTCCCAATCAATCAATCAAATCACGACAATCAGATCAAATCATTGATCAATTGACCTAGCCGATTTCATAAACAACAGACTAAGCAATTCCCACAATGCATAACAAGATGTCGAGCACACGTGCATTCTCTTAGGCACTAGTTCGCCAAAGTGATGCATCAAATCACCGAGCCCACGTGTCTCTTTTATGATGCCATACTTAAATCTCGGGCCCACGTGCCTTCTCCAAAGTGATGCATCAAGTTACCGAGCCCACGTGCCCTTTATACGATGCCAAACTCGTCACCGAGATTAAATGGCTTTACGGTCTCACTCGACCCTTTCAAGATTCAATGGCTTTACGGTCCCACTCGACCACTTTCAAGATTCAATGGCTTTACGGTCCCACTCGACCACTTTCAAGATTCAATGGCTTTACATTCCTACTCGACCACTTTCAGATATTCAATGGCTTTACGGTCCCACTCGACCACTTGCAAGATTCAATGGCTTTATGGTCTCACTCGACCCTTTTCACGATTCAATGGCTTTATGGTCCCACTCGACCTTTTCTCAAGAATTAAATCAGCATGAAATAAAGCTCAATTAAATAAACGGACCGCACCACGACAATCGGCACGAAATTCCGATCATCGGCCATCCGGGTGAATTTCCGGAAAATATATAATTAAATAATTAATTTCGAAATTTAAATAAATAGATAAATACAATAAATTCAATTTAGCACAATATAAAGCTCAATTCAATAAACGGTCTGCGCCGCCAACATCAGCATAAAATTCCGGTCACTGGCCATCCAAGTTGAATTTCCGAGAAATAATTAATTAATTAAATTAATTTCGATATTTAATATTTAATTCTTAAAAATTCATTTTAGGCCCGAATTATTAAATTGAAGCCCGATAAGGGACGGAAAAATCCCAAGAAGCATTCAATAAATAATAGGACATGTCTACTTGCTAAGTGCACATTCAATTTGACTAACATGCATCAATAAGTCTCTAATTTAATTATTTTAATCTAATCTATCCACCTAATTGCAATTAAATAAATCTAATCAACCCTAGGTATCATTAACAAACTAAGAAGGCATCAGTGAGTAAAACTCACTTGCGCAACACGACGGTCGGGACACCACGACGACGATGCAACGGCGGCCGAACTCGGGCTTGCGACAACACCCACGAACTTGGACCGAGCCTTGACCTTGGTCCGACAAATCTCAGCCCAACTGAGATTTGTGCTTGTGCTAGACTGGGCTTCATTTGTACTAGGCTAAACTCAACTGGGCTTGCGACTTGCTGAACTTGAAATTAAACTGAAAATGGGCTGCTTTCTTTGGGCTGAAATAAACCAACTTCGTTGGGTTTCAGCTTCGTGGGCAGCTGGCCCATAAAAATTGCTGAATTTGCCAAGCAGGGCTGCAATTTACGTGGACTTCAAGTGGCCCAGCTGTTGGGCCGAACAAGAGAACAAACAAGGAATGTTGGGCTGCTCGAACGAGGATTGAAGACGCACGACTGGATGGGCTACAGCTTCATGCGTTGCTGGCTGATCCACGAGCAAGAGAAGACACGTGAAGATGGGAGCTTCAGTGGTCAACCAAGTGGAGAAGATTTGCTGTAGTTGATCGTGGGGTTGCAGGTCGTGGATGCGTGTTGCTCGAGTGAAGATTTTCGGTGCAGCTGGTCGTGTGGTTGAAGAGCATCTTCGGCCAGAGGACTCACGCGGACGCTGGACGGCTTCTCGTGGAGGCTAGGCGATCAACAACCAAGGAGAGGGAGCTGCCTCGTTGACCCGTGTGCTGGCGCGAGCTGACATGGGGCGTGTGGCTTCAGCTGGGAACAAAAGCAGAAACGGAGGGCGTTTGTTGGTGGCTTCAGTCCACCATGCTTCACCGAAGGAAAAGTTTGACTGGAAGGAGGTCATTCACGGACATGTGGCCGCAACCGTGGAGATTCGTGGCCTTCAGCTGGGAAAAATCTGACCGAAGAAGACACGAGTAGAGGAGATTGAAAGTGGAGCAAGGGCGTGCGGCAGCTGACTCAATGATGGGGAAATGGAGCTGCGGCCAGGGTCTTCTTCGGCTGAGGCGTCACACGAAAAAAATGGAGAGGAAGAGGCTGCTTTCCGTGAGGTGCTGTGCGCCAGAAATTAAAAGGAGAAGCAAGAGGCGTTGCACCCTGGGAAGAGAGGAGGGAGAGAACAAAGAGATAAGGATGAGGAAGTATAGAGAGAAAGTTAGAGATAAGAGAGAGTACAAGGTAAGAGAGAGAGTGTCAGATTGAAAAGTCAAAAAGGAAAAGTGGAGGAAGCAAAATTGAAATTGATAAGGGGGTAGCCGGTGGAGGGGGAAACACACGAGGGGGAAAAGAAAAAGGGAGAGAGAGAGAGAGAGAGGGGGGAGAGAGAGGGGGTTTCGGCCAATGGGGAAAATAAAAAAAGAGAAGGGTGTTTGGCTCAAAGAGGAAAAAGGAAATGAGGATAAAATTAAAAGAGAAGAATTTCCTAGAATAGAAAATTCTCATTCCATTTCTTTTGAATAAGCTCGATTAAACCCAAAGGAATTTCATATTAGAGTTCTTGATTTCCCTCTTGCATTTTTGCATCCAATTTCCCTCTTAATTTCTCTCAAATGACTCTCACAAAATCAATTGATGTCTCTCTCATCAAATTGATTATTTTCCTCATCCAAGAATCCCTTCAACTCCTCAATTTCATCATCCCCGGCTTTAATTGAACAAAAGCGGCCCTATTTATCCATTCGAAATCAAAACCCGAAAATCTGGATGTCACAACTCTTCCCCTCTTATAAAAATTTCGTCCTCGAAATTTAAACCTTTGCTCAAACCTTATACAAAAGGTGGGGGTATTGTTGTTTCATTGAGTCTCACTATTCCATGCGAATCCTTCGGTCTCATAGTATTGTCCGACCATTTTGACCAAGGAGACCATTTCGGTATACAAAATCTGCTTTCTGAACCAACAACTGGACTGAGCTTCTCATATATGACCCTCTGTCATTTACATCTGATCTCTTTTCCTCGACTCCCTAATGCACCTTTGAAGTTCAATGACTGAAAATTTCTGACAGTTCTGTGCAGTATTTACTCTGACACTGATCTGACAACTGTAAACACTGATTGCTGAGCTGACTCTATCCTATAATCCTTCTTCACTTCACTTTCTTTTCACCACTGAAATTCTGTACTGTCTTTTATACGCTGCTTAAGAAAGAACCCCCTGAAAGCTCTATCAAACTTATAATCTCTGATCTGGATTTGAAAAATAACTCATCCCTGGCACCCCATGTCTGTGAATTATCTGATGCACACACACTTCGGTATATCCACTCTGTGACATGACAGAATCTTCAATTCCTGAAATCGAACTTAGATTGGCGGTTAATTTCACTCTAACGCGCTTTTAGTGTAACCTAGGCTACCAAGTAGTTTTCAGAACTTTTTAGAACAAATGACCCGTGGTTGATTTTCTTCGAGCCACGATAAGCCTACTTGACACATTGTCGATTCTCGATTGTCTTGAAAATCTCGAGGATTCAATTACGGACACAGGGCGCCAAAACGACTGTAAAATCAGATTAGTGCCAGTCGACGAGAGTTTTCCAATTTAGTGGGGTCACCCATGATTGATCATTCATCTCAGTAGAACCGACCTATCTCTGATTTCAAATCGATTTTATACTGTGTCGCAATGATCTCTAAAGATGAGCACGGTTGAGAAATCGATTTCTAGTCGAATTCCTAGGTCTATTTGCCTTAAAGTCCTTAATAACTCACCCAGCTAGTCTAGTTATCTCGTGAGTGGCCAACTCAGAGAAAAGCACTAAAGTCGCGCCGATGAAATGCCCAATTTCTCCAATCAAGTCTGAATCCAAAATTTTAGATGTCACACACTTAAAACAAGATCTATTCGTACTGTACCAAAGTGGACCAACTCTAACTATCGATCGACCACTATCCTCAAGTGGTATCAGTAATTCCCTAAATCCTTGGTAAGCTCGTCACAATATTCCATTGTGATATATTTTCATTCCCCCTGAGGACTCTCAAGTGATGGTAGAAGTCCTTGTTTGCATTATTGAACTTCCATTTACTGACAATTCCAGCACTTACAAATTGCCTGGCGGTATCTATCCTCATGTCAGCCTACCAATCTAGCTGACGTCGGTTTGACTTACCTTGAATGGTCTAAATAGATACCGCAAAACCGCACAATGAATTTCTGACAAGGTAATTTCCCTGAGTGCTCCACCGTCAAGTGCACCAATCATTCATGGAACCCGAACGTTCCATCCTTAAAAATCTTAAAGTCAGATTCTTTCTTACCAGTATCCTCTTATAAGATCATCTGAACATCTCTGTCTGTCAATTAGGCACTGATTCTGACTTGAACATTTGGTTCAATTTTGAGGGCGGCTAAAAAAATTTCAAAGGGTAGCCTACCTCAATTTTGAAAACCAAATTTCGAACCCTTTTTAGTAGAGTCTATACTTTAGTCAGTCTAGGCACCATTGTACACTCTCGACTCAAAGCATCAGTGGTTTCTTTCGTTCTCCCGGGGTAACATCGGATAACACCATTATAGTCCTACCAAAATTTTGATTCACGACACCATCTCATGTTCAGCTCCTTCTAAAAGAATAACACTTGAGACTTTAATAGTCGATGAGGATCTGGAATCTTTCTTCATCTCATTGATGACTTTAAATCTTTAAAGAAAAATTTTGATGCCACGAGTCCCAAGTCACGCGTTGATAAATTAACTCCTGAGATTTCAACTGGCGGGATGGTTATGCAACAATCTTCTCATGTTGCATCAATACGTACCCAATCCTTTAAGCTCTGGAAACCATCCTCATACTTGTCTATGCCGATGAATTTCTCTCTTTTCTTAAGAGGTCAAGTCCATGATGATATTGATGCTGGAAATTTTTTCATGAACCTTTTTGTAGTAATATGTTCAATCTCCACAGTTTCTGATTTCTGACATGGTTGTCGGTCTCGATCCATCAATAACTGATTCGACTTTAGCTAGATCCATGGAGATTCCTTTACATTATTCTCACAAGGGCTAAACCAAGTGTGGACTGTTGTCTTTAGTATAATCTCCTTCCTGTTTCTCAACTGACGATAACCTGTCCTCTAGTCAATCTTTGAAGACATCAATACTCTTTATAACAAGTCATTTAATTCGTCGATCTTTAACAATGAATACTTATCATTGATTATCACCTAATTGAATTGACTATAGTTGATGCATAATCGTAACATACCATCTTTCTTTCTTTCTCACTATGAGGCTGATGCTTCCTTTAGGTAGTGTACTGACATACATGAATTCCTCATTCATCAATCCTCACGTTTGCTCCATTGGTTCCATCGATTCAGACAACAACCGGTAAGAAACTTTAGAGAGCGGTTCTGTTACAGATGTTAGCTCGATCATATTTCTATCTCTTTCTTTGACGACTGTCGGACTATCCTTCTTAGCAACACTTCCAGGAATTCTTGGACTACTGAGGAGTCCTAAATTTTCAATTCTTCAATATGTCTTATTTTTGACAATCGTCAAGTAACCTAAGCAACCTCCGTCTGACAAACGGATTGCCTCAAGTGACGAGATTAAAGAAATCGAAGATTCATTTCGATTCCAATAAACTCGACACTTTCATGTGCTTTTAGACTGAGTTGCATTGCCCCATAACCATAATCCATTACCACAAGATGCTCCATGAGCCCATCCTACTCATGTAGTGTCAAAGTTATACTTCAGCAACCAATCAAGCATGACTATTACTAGTGATTCCCTTTTCTTTCACTTATTTTAATAATTTGAAGTTCCCTAGAGTTCATCAAAACTCTGCTATGACACTCTAATAGAATTTTTTTTTCCAAAACATCCTTTCTTTGACTAATGCTGAATGGATTCCATTTCCATTCTTCTTGCCATAACCGGACACTAGATTCATCCAAGATTCCTTTCACGATTTCAACACCCATTTGGCGAGTTTTCTACCTCTTGCCAAATGCCAGCATGCACTATATCTTGTACCGAAGACTTATCCCAAAATTCCACAGTGCATTCTATGGTGCACTTCTTCTGAACTGTCCTATCGGCGATGACAGTAGTAACCATTATTGAGATTCCATCTACTTATGCGGATACTCCATAAGTCACTGTCTGAGTTGGCAGCACTTACCACAATTTGTTGTCCTCAGAATACATGAGACTGATTCATACCATCTTCTATAGAACAACATGTTCCATTCCTCTGAATATTGACCTGACTATTCCCTCCTTCCTATTTGGTGAAGTAGAATACTCTTCCCTCAACATCAGTCTTTATTCTGACCGATTCCCAAGTCTGCCTACACTGAATCTTGCCCCAAATATTGAAATCTATACTCTGATCAACCTTCCAGGTTCGACCTCAATAAAGATAGCAACAACAACAACGACACTGGATTCTGATTTTACTGACTCATCCAGATTCCAAAGAACATTTGCATCAAATCAATCTTATTAGACTTAAGATCATTCGACACTGCCACACTAGTACCAACCTATGATAGCACTCTCACACTCGAGTTGGCCAGAGTCAACACTCTGCCTTCCGAAACAACACTAATTAAAAGCAAGCAATTCACACACAACAAACAATTCTACCAATCAGCTATCAAAGACATGCGCCAGTCATGAATTTAAAGGCCTTTCCTACTACTATCCCATAGGTCATCGCGCCTTATCACTCCAATACCTAACCATTGCTCTGATACCACAAAAAGGGGATGTCACGCCCCAATCCTCAGGCACGCGCACATCCCTTACCTTTGGTCCATTTTAAAATGCGATATCCCAGGACTATGTATCGCCGACCCCTCCATTTATATATGCACATGCGAAAGTATTTAAAAATCCCCAGACAATAAAAATAATGGGATAGAAAAGCAGGCCACAATTTCATTTATTGAAATTCACAATTTCACAAATACAGGGTTCACAAAGAGGATAGGACCATGCTCGGGATCATCATCCCAGTCCTCCTCAAATTCTTCACCACTAAGCTCATTTTCTTCAAACTCTTCATCTCCTTCTTCTCGCTCATCCTCAACTTCAAATGCCAGCTCGTTTTCAGGAAATCTAGGGGCCTGAAATATAATTTCACAACCGGGATGAGACTATGTCTCAGCAAGTTCTACCCCCTAAGACCCGATTAGTAAACTAATACACCTTAGGGCTGCCTATACACAACATGAGTCAAAGGACTTACCTTGGCCTCAGATTCCACCTGCATGTTAGCTCAGATCAAATAGGCACCCAAGCAATCACATCACAGATCGAAGCATCGATCAAATCGACTCAAGTCGATCACACGCCAACAAGACCACTCGTGGTCATTCCCAATCAATCAATCAAATCACGACAATCAGATCAAATCATTGATCAATCGACCTAGCCGATTTCATAACCAACAGACTAAGCAATTCCCACAATGCATAACAAGATGTCGAGCACACGTGCATTCTCTTAGGTACTAGTTCGCCAAAGTGATGCATCGAATCATCGAGCCCACGTGTCTCTTTTATGATGCCATACTTAAATTTCTGGGCCCACGTGCCTTCTCCTAAAGTGATGCATCAAGTTACCGAGCCCACGTGCCCTTTGTACGATGCCAAACTCTGTCACCGAGATTAAATGGCTTTACGGTCTCACTCGACCCTTTCAAGATTCAATGGCTTTACGGTCCCACTCGACCACTTTCAAGATTCAATGGCTTTACGGTCCCACTCGACCACTTTCAGATATTCAATGGCTTTATGGTCCCACTCGACCACTTGCAAGATTCAATGGCTTTATGGTCCCACTCGACCCTTTTCACGATTCAATGGCTTTATGGTCCCACTCGACCTTTTCAAATTCAATGGCTTTATGATCCCACTCGACCTTTTCTCAAGAATTAGATCAATATGAAATAAAGCTCAATTAAATAAACAGACGCACCACGACAATTAGCACGAAATTCCGGTCACCGGCCATCCCGGGTGAATTTTCGGAAAATAAATAATTAAATAATTAATTTCGAAATTCAAATAAATAGATAAATACAATAAATTCAATTTAGCACAATATAAAGTTCAATTAAATAAACGGTCTACGCCGCCAACATCAGCATAAAATTCCGGCCACTGGCCATCCAAGTTGAATTTCCGAGAAATAATTAATTAATTAAATTAATTTCGAAATTTAATATTTAATTATTAAAAATTCATTTTAGGCCCGAATTATTAAATTGAAGCCCGATAAGGGACGGGAAAAATCCCAAGAAGCATTCAATAAATAATAGGACATGTCTACTTGCTAAGTGCACATTCAATTTGACTAACATGCATCAATAAGTCTCTAATTTAAATATTTTAATCTAATCTATCCACCTAATTGAAATTAAATAAATCTAATCAACCCTAGGTATCATTAGCAAACTAAGAAGGCATCAGTGAGTAAAACTCACTTACGCAACACGACGGTCGGGACACCACGACGACGATGCAACGGCGGCCGAACTCGGGCTTGCGACAACACCCACGAACTTGGACCGAGCCTTGACTTGGTCCGACAAATCTCAGCCCAACCGAGATTTGTGCTTGCGCTAGACTGGGCTTCATTTGTACTAGGCTAAACTCAACTGGGCTTGCGACTTGCTGAACTTGAAATTAAACTGAAAATGGGTTGCTTTCTTTGGGCTGAAATAAACCAACTTCATTGGGTTTCAGCTTCGTGGGCAACTGGCCCATAAAAATTGCTGAATTTGCCAAGCAGGGCTGCAGTTTACGTGGACTTCAATTGGCCCAGCTGTTGGGCCGAACAAGAGAACAAACAAGGAACGTTGGGCTGCTCGAACGAGGATTGAAGACGCACGACTGGATGGGCTACAGCTTCATGCGTTGCTGGCTGATCCACGAGCAAGAGAAGACACGTGAAGATGGGAGCTTCAGTGGTCAACCAAGTGGAGAAGATTTGCTGTAGTTGACCGTGGGGTTGCAGGTCGTGGATGCGTGTTGCTCGAGTGAAGATTTTCCGTGCAGCTGGTCGTGCGGTTGAAGAGCAGCTTCGGCCAGAGGACTCACGCGGACGCTGGACGGCTTCTCGTGGAGGCTAGGCGGTCAACAACCAAGGAGAGGGAGCTGCCTCGTTGACCCGTGTGCTGGCGCGAGCTGACATGGGGCGTGTGGCTTCAGCTGGGAACAAAAGCAGAAACAGAGGGCGTTTGTTGGTGGCTTCAGTCCACCATGCTTCACCGAAGGAAAAGTTTGACTGGAAGGAGGTCCTTCACGGACATGTGGCCGCAACCGTGGAGATTCGTGGCCTTCAGTTGGGAAAAATCTGACCGAAGAAGACACGAGTTAAGGAGATTGAAAGTGGAGCAAGGGCGTGTGGCAGCTGACTCGATGATGGGGAAATGGAGCTGCGGCCAGGGTCTTCTTCGGCTGAGGCGTCACACGAAAAAAATGGAGAGGAAGAGGCTGCTTTTCGTGAGGTGCTGTGCACCAGAAATTAAAAGGAGAAGCAGGAGGCGTCGCACCCTGGGAAGAGAGGAGGGAGAGAACAAAGAGATAAGGATGAGGGAGTACAGAGAGAAAGTTAGAGATAAGAGAGAGTACAAGGTAAGAGCGAGAGTGTTAGATTGAAAAGTCAAAAAGGAAAAGTGGAGGAAGCAAAATTGAAATTGATAAGGGGGTAGCCGGTGGAGGGGGAAACGCACGAGGGGGAAAAGAAAAAGGGAGAGAGAGAGAGAGAGAGGGGGAGAGAGAGAGGGGGTTTCGGCCAATGGGGAAAATAAAGAAAGAGAAGGGTGTTTGGCTCAAAGAGGAAAAAGGAAATGAGAATAAAATTAAAAGAGAAGAATTTCCTAGAATAGAAAATTCTCATTCCATTTCTTTTTGAATAAGCTCGATTAAACCTAAAGGAATTTCATATTAGAGTTCTTGATTTCCCTCTTGCATTTTTGCATCCAATTTCCCTCTTAATTTCTCTCAAATGACTCTCACAAAATCAATTGATGTCTCTCTCATCAAATTGATTATTTTCCTCATCCAAGAATCCCTCAACTCCTCAATTTCATCATCCCCGGCTTTAATTGAACAAAAGCGGCTCTATTTATCCATTCGAAATCAAAACCCGAAAATCTGGATGTCACAGCTCGACTCCGGCGGAGCTAGGGTTCTCACCGTGAGCCTCGCCCCCGCTGAAGTCTCTCGCAGGGTAGTCGAGGGCCACGGCTTTGATCCAGCTTCCTCCTTCGCCTCCGTGTGCTCTGAATCGAAGGGGGAGGGGGCCTATTTATAGGCCAAGGGTGGCCGACCGACGGGGGTTCGACCGGGGAAGACCGCCGTGGCTCCGGCCGGCCGAACTGGCGTCCCATCCGATGCGTCCTGTCGGCCGTCTAGCCAGTCCTCCTCCCACGTGCTCCACTGTTCCTCCTGCTGCCGTCGTACGCCGTGCCTGCTGCGCCTGCTCGCGCGCGCCTGCCGCGCCTGCCCGCACGTGCTTCACATGCAGAGTCGGGTGAAGGAGATGACCCGACGGGTCGGGCGCGGGTCGGGCGCGGGTGTGGATCGACCCGCGAGCCTCTTTGTCGTTTTTTTCTTCAGTTTTTTCATTTTTTTCCTCATTTTTAGTTTTCCCTAGTTTTAGATAAAATAAAGGCCCCAAAAAAGGAAATAGAAAGAAAATAATTAAAAGGCCAAAAATAAAAATAAAAATAAAAAGAGCCCAAAAATTAGGCGTCAACAACCGGGAATGCAGAGTGAGAGACTCATCGGGAAACAGAGAGCACAGGCGCTCGTCAGGATCGCACCAATTTAGGCACACGACATACCGAATGGAGGCATGGAGAGTCGAGTGGTTCAGGTGGAGGGCCACGAAACGAGGGTCGTCTATGGTGGAACGCCATGACCGGCAAATGCACCTGAATTGGAGGAGCGATCCCACCAGCAACTGCTTTAGGATCTCCTCGACCACTCCTTGAGGGAGCTTCGGGCCGTCGTCGTCGTCGGAACTCATGATGGTTCGACAAGGGCTGAGAAGAAGGGCAGAGTAGGAAAGCCGGATAAAATTTTGCCACAGCAGTTCCCTTGTACTTCCCTCTCTGTTTGCCACGTGATAGCCACGTGACATAGCACAATATTTTTCTTTATTTTTTCTTTTAATATCACCCACTCTTTCTATATATATATAAAAGCACCAAGCATAGCTAGCTTAGATACTAGCCCCAAATGTCTTCCCCAGAACATAGGCACGTGCATGAAAACTAACAAACATATAAGAGATTATCAATCTTCATCATTTCTCAAAACTTAAAAATTCCTTTTTTTTTTCCCGCTTATACAATTTGACAGAAGAAGCAATAAGTAAAGAGTAAAAATCATATCAAAAGGCTCTTAAAAAGATACTAAAAGACACTACCAGTAGGGGTAATAACATTTCAGGTTCTTTTTAGTTGGTTTTCATTTTAATTTGAGCAAAAAGTCAGAGAAAAAAAATCGAGTAATGTGATGAAAAATATTAAGGAAAACATAAGAAGTGAAACAATTTCGTCACTTTCTTTAGTAACTACACACGTCATCCACAGGATGAGAGGGGCCTAGTTGGTTGCACATATCTTTTGAGATGTGGATATAGGGGTTTAGGCCCAACTTTTGCAAATCAAGGGGTTAGAAAACCATAATAATAATAATAATAATAATAATAATAATAATAATAATAATAATAATAATAATAATAATAATAATAATAATAATAATAATAATAATAATAATAATAATACACAATTAGACTCCATCCATTTCCTTTAATAATTACAAATATCTTAATCCTACATAACAATTTCGATTGATACATGTGCAATGTCATGGACAATGTCATAACAACATATTTAAATGCTTAAAGTGTGTAAAATTAACGTGATAATCTATTCGATATGTACTTTGAAACCCACAAATCTAATTCATTAAATAAAGGAGAACTGCAATTCTTTTTTCAAATGGGTTTATACATTGCGTCATCAACTTCATGAAAGAAGAGGGTCATTGGGTGGAATATTCCCACAAGCAGCCCAACAGGACAGAGGTAATAGTTATAAGTTGCACTCAAACAAGCACAAAATATGCAAATCTAATGTGTTATATCAAACAATTCATTCTCTCTAATTAATCAGCCAACATAATTTAAACAAGTTATATGGGCCCTTTTTTGAAATTAAGACGTTTAAAGGAAAAAAAAAAGAAAAAGAGAAAAAAAAATCAAGGAGTTGACAAGTTGAATTTATTTTGTTTAGTGTTTGGTGTCAATTTGATGTATTTCCAAATTGAACCTGTTCTATATCCTTCTGATTTTTTTCCTATATTTTTGTCGCATTAAGCTATTCGCCAGATTCCACTTACACTACATGACTTTTTCACATAAACTTTTCAAGGAGCCCTTTGATGGAAAGATGATATTCACTAGTTAAATATCTCGAAAATTGTACGTCTCTTGTTATAAGGGGTTCACAAGTGATTCTTTTAATAGTTTGGATGAAATTTCTCTAAATTAAAATGCCTAGTCCAAGTTGAAATATAATCCATGCCAAACCACAAGTAGACCTAATACATTGACTACAAGGGCAATTCTTTTCAATAGGACGACAATCAAAACAAATGAGACGAAGGTAAAATACTCCATTACGATTTATATTTGATTTTTACTATTCCCAGTCATTAATTTATTTAGATTGTAAGCACAACATGTATACAGTCTGAATCCCTACATTTTAATTTATAAGTATGTAGGTGTTTATTCTAGTTCTCTGTGCTATTGCATCACTTAGTTTGTCCATTTCCTCCTTGTCTCATCGTTCCTGTTAAAAACCACCATCACTAGGGGTGAGCATCGGTCGAGGGTCAACCCTGGACCAACTCTGGACCGGGCCAACTGTGGCATCCCAAAATTCATGGCGACCTCCAGTTACATTAAAGTCTATGAATAGGTGATAGAAGTACCATCAAGTTATATCGTAGCCATTCAATCCATATTTAGCAATAAGATTTATGGCCAAGCTTTTAATGGATAATTATGTGATAGGAAAGAAAATTCTATCATTGGCCATGTATATTATAAATTGAAATTTATGGATTTATGACTACAAGTTTTATGGCCATATTATTTTTGCAAGTTAGGTAATTATTTAAGTATGAAATTTAATAGATTATTAAAAGGGTAGTGGGCCGAAATTCTTAGGCCAAGCTAGCTCAAAAAACCCAGCCCAAGATTCCCACCATTTCGGCCCAAAGCCAGGCCCACGAAGCTCAAAGGAAAGGGTTGCTATCTATTGAAGAAAAATCCCTTATAAGTTTTGAAGTTAACAAAACATCCTCGTCAGTTAAGTCTGAAGAATCCAAGACTCAATCGCTTAAGTCTGAAGAGTTCAAGACCCAAGCATTTCCATCTGAAGGTTACTAGACCCAAAAGTTACTGTCTAATGATCTCCAGACCCTATCAAAGTCTGAAGACAGTCAGACTCAGTTTTGCGATTTTGTCAAGCTGTCAGCAGTTTATTCTTACGGTTAAGGAAATCAGGATTTGGATATTATCTTCCTTAACTTATCCGTGAAATATTTCTGGCTGTGATTGTGAGCTCGAAAGATTTTTTAGATTTTATCCGATGAAGATCAAGCAAGTTTTGGAAGGATCTACTTTTGGAAACTCAAGATCTTGATTTGTATGGGTGAGTAGAATTGACGAGTTATTTTCTACTTATATATTCGACAACGTGAAGATCATCTAAATTGATTCATTTCAACGGGTAGATTGGATGAATTCTTGGAAAGTGCCAATGACTATGGAGGCATGAAGGGATATTTAAGGTGTGTCAAAGTTGTTCGAAAATATGAGAGAGTCAATTGAAAATTTTCGAAATTAGAGCCTCTGAAACTTCTTGTACTCAAAATCTCTTGTGCTCAAAATTGTGTACTAAGGAGAGATACTTACAGTGTGAATTTGCGAGAAGGTGTAGAATAGAATTTCTACAAAAGAAGTCTAGATCGTAGACTGTAAAGCTCTTATTTGCTACATAGTGATTACAGCTAGTTGGCTGCCAGCGTGGAGAGTGGACGTAGGCTTACAATAAGCCGAACTACTATAATCTTTGTGTCAAATTTCTCTTACTCTACTCTATTTAATTTTATAGTTGCGTGATTCACTTATCTCTGATTTTATTTTCATGCCAAATGATTTTTGTTAAAGATTTGAAAAGAATTTCATGAACACCTATTCACTCCCCCTCTAGGTGTATTTACTAGCCTTTATCACTATCGACCAAGGGGGAGGGGGAACCGGTTTGCATGCCTCCCCATTTGCCCCAATGAAGCTTGCCAAGTGTTCTTCCCTAGTTGCCAAGTGTGGCTGCCCCATTGGCCTTCTTGGGTGGCCACATGCAAATCCAATCATTGCAAATGATTGTAGGGGAAAGTAAAGAGAGGGAGCCGGTTTTGGTGAGAGAGAGAGAGAGTTGTCGACAGAGTGAGAGAGGGAAACCGAGAGAGAAGGAGGCCGTGCATGCAAGGGAGAGGAAGGAGGTCCGTCCGCCATTCGTCCGCCCAGTCGCCATTGTTCATTCGCCGCCTTGCCCGCTGTTTGTCGCTATTTTTTGCTTAAGTTCGAGGCAAGTAGAGTCCTAAAACCTACCCTTTTCTTGCTGTAATGTGTGTGTAGAAGATGGTGAATCTTGGTTGTGGTGGAAACGATGAAATTTCGGAGCTTTGGGGAGAGATTTGTTGGCCTAGTATGCTGTTTCTGGAAAAACCAGTCCGACTGTTCATGAGTTTGTGAGTTGCATGCGACTTTTTATTTGAAATTTCACTGTGGTCTCTTCATGAAAGTTGTAGAGGACTTCTTTAATATTAACATACTAAAAATTTTGATGAAACGGACGAGTATTGGTTGGTGAAAGGATTTTTCTTTGAATGAACTAGATCTGGAAAACGTTATGTTGACCTTTTGGTGATTTCGTATGTTGCATGTGACTTTTTACTTGAAATTTCACTTCAATCTTTTCATGAAAGTTATAGAGAACATCTTGAAGAATAACATACTAACATTTGAGATAAAACGAACAAATATTGCTTGGTGAAACGATTTTCCTTTGGAGAAATTAGATCTGGAATTTGTTGTGCTGACCTCCAGTGATTTCGTGGACTGTAAAGTAGCTTTCTTGTAAAAATATCACTTTGATCTCTTAATGAAAGTTGTAGTGGACATCTTAAGGTAGAACATATCAAAAATTGAGAGGAAATGAAGAAAAGTAAGTCCGTGAAATCGTTATTCTTTGAGGAAACTGAATCTGGGAAAATGCTACTTTGACCTAGTATGATTCTGTGATTTTTTATAAAATCATCCAGTTAAAATTTGATCATATGTCCTTAATCAAAGTTGTAGGTAATATTCTGAGGAATAACATACTGAAAATTTAGAAGAAACGAACATATATAGGTTGGAGAAACGAGTTTCTTTTGAAAGATGATAATCTGGAAAAGATGACACCAAGAACAGGGGGAATAAATCGTCTATATCTATTAATCTAGATCTGTTTGGGTTCGATTTCTTCATGAGATATTTACCTTTAGGACTTGTCTATAACATGTCAAAATTTAGAAATTTTTGAAGTTCATTTGGGTATTTAAATTATATTATTTCCGAAACTGTGCAAGCTGAAATATTGAAGTTTTGAAAACTGTGATGCATGGACCGTACTGTTTTGTGTGAGATTCTTTTGGTATGGTGTTTTTCATGAGATATCTGCCTTTAGGTCTCATCTATAATATTTCAAGTTTTCAGAATTTATTAATGTCATTTACTAATTTTCTAGAGTTTTAATTAAAGGAGTGCATTCTGTTTTATCCGCACATTGATGTGTCTTCAAATATGAATGGAATTTTTCATGTGATGTAATGTTCTGAGTGCTTAATTTTGCTGCATATGTGATAACATATGACATGTTATATGGCATTAAAGGCTGATTGAGACCCTTGATATTGTTGCATCAAATGCCATGTTGAAATTGAAATACATGTGTAATTATAAATTGAGATAATAACAAGATTGTTGGAGGTGTGAGCCGATTATGCCTTGTGAGTGTTAGGATGCCCGGAGGTTTGTGCCGGAGGGTCCTCATGGTGCCAGTTAGGGTACGAGATGCCCGGAGGTTTGTACCGGATGCCTGGAGGTTTGTGCCGAAGGGTCCTCACGATGCCAGGATTGGGTGCGAGAAGAGGAATGCAAACATTGATCCCTGGAAAAAAAAGAAGAAAAAGAAATGAGATCCTTTGAAAGTTGAGATGGAAATTGAATCATGCATATGTGTGTGTGCATGTGGCATGGGACATGAATTGTTTTGATGCATGGATCATATGGAAATGCAAACATGGCTGCTTGATGGTATATGTATAAGTGCATGGTGAATTATGCACATTGCAAGGCTGTAAGGTAAGGTATGCTTGAATGCATGAATGATATGTGTTTATTCATGATACCTTGATTTCTTAGCTTGCTGTGTTGTGTAGTTTGGTGGATTTTTACTACTGTGTGGTTGTACTCACCCCTTTTGGGGATTAACATTTCAGATTAGAAAGATGTCTTTGTTACTAGTTGCATGCGTTACTTATTATGGCATACCTACTGATGTGGATGTGGAGAGTACGGAGCACACCTGTGTCGGTGCCCCTGGTTTAGTGTTTGTTCGAGTTCGTGTCCTGGTTATGCATGATGTGGGTCATGTTGATGGCCCGATTGTCCAGGAGTTCTGATCTGTTCACATTCGACATCATGGGGTGATAGTAGGGATGCTGCCGCCGCCGCCGCCCAATGCACCGGGTTGGGTGTGATGGCACATATGACTGGTAGGAGCTGACACTTTTTGGGGATAGCCGACGCATGTTGATGGATGAGCGTATATGTTTGATATAGGGTCGAGTTCTTTTTGCTTATAGCCAAGTGTAGTTATAAACCTTGGCCTTTTGCTATAACCGACCCGAGATGTCCATCTTGCTAATGTAAATAAAAGCGACTCGACTTTGTTTTTCCTTTGATGTATAGTTTGTGTGCATTGCATTATTGTTGTTGGAGTAAGGGATGGGGATGTTGGTTATGCTTTCGCTATACGAACTGTGCTGGGACCTTTACAAAAAGAAAAAAAAAGGGACTAAAAAGGGGAGAAGAATTTTATTGATCAACCCCCTTTAAGCTATAGTTCCTTTTTAATTGAGAAGTTTTTGGACTAGCTTGTAGTAAGTGATAAGTGCCTGTGATGACTCTACTGGAGTTGAGGGTGTCACACCAACCCTGCTAGTCCTGGTTCGGTTCTCAGGGAAACTAGGTCGGTCCTTGATTCTAGAATTCCTAGACTAGTATTGTGCGGGTTGGTCCTTAATCCTGAGAGTTCCAGATCGATTCAACCCAAACCAATCCTGACTATATATTTATATTTATATATTTATATATAATTTTTTTTATATAGAGAAAGTCTTAAAATAAACAGTATCAACAACATTAAACAGCTTTTAGTGAGGAATTCAACTAATTTTACATTGTTATTTAGTAACTAAGGTTTTTAATGTCTTTTATGGTGTCAATAGTCTTAATTTATGAAGGAGGCAAATATTTTTGTGAGAAGTCTTGAGCGTCCAAAAAGACACACTATGGCATCCTCCTCTAGTATTCGTTCTTTCCTATCTTATTTGTTCTCTTAGTCTTCAATTTCCAAAATCGAAAGAAATAATTTCTCCGCTCGCCACTCGATACTCACCTCGCTCACTTTGGATCACTCGTGCCGTTTGATGCTCATTCTGTTCGATGCTCACCTAATTTGACCCTCATCACTTGTCTTTCTTAACTGACCTCGCTCATCGTTGAACCCATTGGTCGATACGATCTCCGATTGCTCTTTTAAGGAGTACAAAAAAAATTATTGATTAATCTTGGGTTGACCTCGGGTTGACCTCGAAATCGGACTGATACCATTGGGTTAGTCCAATCCTTAATCGCTTTTTTAAGAAGTTCAAAAAATGAAATAAAAAATTATCGATTGGTCTGGACCGAACCATTGGGTCGGTTCGATCCTTGGTCCCAAGCTCAATAGAGTCGATCCTTGGTCCCAAAAATTGAGGATAAGTACTGTGCAGGTTGGTTCCTAGTTTAGGGTGGATCGGTCCAACCCAGATCATGCTCACCCCTAATCATCACTTCTCATAACCACGCTTACATTTCACAGAAAAAATGAGGATGAGAGCTGAAACCCCATCGATTTCTAATGGCTGTCGATGCTAGCTCCGACCATCTCGATCCCTTCGCTCTCCATCACTTCTTTATAGATTTCGTTTCTCAGGGCTTGGATCTGCTTTGATATGGGCTACTGAAATTGTAGAGTTCTTCCGAGTGCAAAATTTAAAAAGAGAACACACTTTGTCTATTCTATAAAGAAAAACTCCAAATGTGAAAAATGCACGTATGCAGTCTAAAAGCTGGCAAGAAGTACCAATGGGAGATGGTGCACCATCATCTCTTTCAACTCTCTTGCAACCAGGATCAATGTCATACCGGGATATGCAGCACCAGAAGTTGTCTCTCTAAAGTGAAAGAAGGTTGTCTACGACGGTGGCCAAATTGAAATGTGCCGATAATGGAAGATTCATGTATTGACCCTTGATCGGATCCCAAGAAACTTGTTCATCATAATCTATTTCCATCAGGACCTTGCCATTCCTCATGAAGCCATGAAAATTCGTTACTAGCCCATGCGCCTCGAAACTATACAGCTTAGTCCAAGACTCGGGCTCACCAAATTGCACACGGTCCTCGAGCTGAATAAACACAGCGAGACAGTCATTTAATACCGCCAGATGTGCCACCAAATTGCCATTGACTTTGCGAAACATCTCTTCCTGAAGAGGCATTTCATCAAACACCACACCTGCGATGTCAAACGAGAGTATCGACTGGCATCCGCGCTCCTTCCGCGGATCATCGTACTCAAAAAGATGCACCGTACTCGAAAAGATGCCAGTGCAGATTCCCATTCAAGAAGAATGAGGCTCGGAAGGAGCAGAATGCAGGAACCTGCTTCTCCAGGAATCCATACGAAGCGAATAAATCTCGACTCGATTTATACCATCTGGGCAACAGAGAATTCTCACAATCTTATAATCATTAGACCTAGTGTCGAAACCAAATCCTAGATCTTATAATCATTAGACCTAGTGTCGAAACCAAATCCTAGAGCTTCAGGAGTAGTCGCCATGGAGAAAAGGCCCGGATGGGGCAGTCGAACCACCTTCAGATTCCACACGTACATCGTCATGATCGTCTCATCACGGCTATCCTTGTAGAGTTCAGCGAAGCAGATCAAGCCATTACACGAACCGACGAGAGCGTAACCGTTGACGGGATTGACGAAGGGGATTTCGATCTGCCACCGGGATTGCAGGGCGAGGGACTCGCTGGGGAACAGAGAGCAGAGGCGCTCGACGAGATCGCACCAATCTACACACACGAGATACAGACTGGAGGCGTCGAAAGCGGAGTGGCTTGACTGGAGGGCCACGAAGCGAGGGTTGTCGATGGTGGACCGCCACGACCTACAGACGCTCCGGAATCGGAGGAGGGATCTCGCCGGCAACCGCTTCAGGATCTCGACGACGACGTCGTGAGGGAACGTCGGGCCGCCGCCGCCGCTCATGATGGTTTCGGGCGGCGAAGTAGACGAGCCAGAGAGAATTTTGCTGCAGTTGCTGGCGACCGCAATCGCCATTTTATACCCCTCTCTCCGTTTGCCACGTGACAGCTCAAGTAACATAGCAGATTTTTCCACGTGACTTGACACGTGAAAACTAATTAGCAGAATTTACTTATTTTTTTTTACTCTTTACTTATCAATCCCGATAGTTTCTCAAAACTTGAGTTCTTTTTTTTTTTTTTTTTTTTTTCTTTTTTTCCCTGCTTATACTATTTCATGGAGGAAGAAAATAAGTAAAGAGTAAAAAAAAATCATATCAAAAGGCGCTTAGAAAAAGGTAAGAGACATTGCTAGTAGGGGCTAATAACATTCCCGAACCCAATTGATCCAGACTAAACATTTCAGTTTTTTTTTTTTTTTTTTTTTTTTTTTCATTTCAGTTGGGTTTCGTTCTAGTTTGTGTAAAAAGTTATAAAAAAAAATGAGTATTCTGATGAAAAACATTAAGAAAAACATAAGAAGTGAAACAATTTCAGCTAACTATATAGTTCATCCATGAGATGGATGGAAGGGATCAAGTTGGTTACACATATCTTTTGAGATGTGGAGGTAGGGTATTGGACTCAACTTTTGGGGATCAAGGGCGGTCTCAACTAGAAAACAGCAGTAGTAGTAAAACACAATCAAACTCCATCAACTTCGTTTAATAATTATAAATATCTTAACTGTACATAACAAATTTAGTTCCTACATGTACAACGTCATTGGCAATGTCACAATGACATATCTGCAATCTTAAAGTATGTAAAATTAATGTGATAATTTATTCGATATATATTTTGAGACTCATGTATCTAATTCATTAAGTAGAGAAGAATTGCACTTCTTTTTCCAAATAAGTTTATATATTGCATCACCAACATCATGAAACAAGGGGTCATTTGTGGAAAATTCCCACAATCAGCCCAATAGGATAGAGACAACAACTCAAACAAGCACTAACCACGCAAATCTAATGCGTTCTATCAAATAGATGCTAAACTAGACAGATTTAAGTTTGATTCATCTAAGAATGTCCTCTTGAAACTATAGATGGACTCAACTAAAACTTCGATCAATTTAAGTACATCCTCACAGAAGTAGCCGCTTGACCATGAAGCATAATATTGCTTGCCTTCTAAATAAACTATATGCTGGTCACTCTCCATTTGCAAGAGCCAGGTGAACTCAGATTGCCAATCACTGGAATTCCTGTCAATAAAGAAGTGCTCCATAACCTTGCAGCAAACTTCAAGAGGAAAACTGTAATTTGAAGTCAGTTTCCCGGACTTCTATTGGAGACTTCTACGATGTAGATCAAACCATCACACGAGCCAACAAAACCATAGCAGTTGGAAGGAGTAACAATGGGAAGCTGGAGCTGTGGCTCGGAAGGCAGAGGGAGCGACTCATTGAAAACAGAAAGGACACCCATTGGAGAGGATTGCGCTAATCTGCACAGATGGTGTGCCAGAGAGTGGAGTGAAAATTGGGGGAAGAACATGAAAATGCTGCTATGGGGGATTGAAAGGACCATGAAAAAATGATACTACTGCAATCTGATGAAGAAAAAGAAGCTACAAATTACAAGTTGCTTCTAGTCCAAATCTCCAAGAATTCATGAATACGAAGAAGTACTCAATTCAGCCAACACAAATTTTGTTCCCAGGAAACATAATGATTTATCCAGTTTCTCAGGACCAAAGCAGAGTAAAACATCAAAATTACCAGGTAAAAAAGAAAAAAGATCAACATCAGCCATGAAATTGGCCACGCACGAATCCAACAGAAATTTCCAACTAACAATGGTTAAACACATGGTATCAGTATTTGGAGAACCGGAAGCCGCGGAGACAAAGAACTAATGGGAGTCGAAGAATGTGAAGCTTTGACCATGCTGGTGACGGAATGGGGCATGAGTAGTGTTCAAACAAGAAAGGAAAGGACGATTGGAGAAGAGAGGCTTGGGATGAGAGAAGGAAGAAAGAGTTCAGTTTGCAAGTGAGACGAGCTCGAGAGAGGCCATGTAGAGACAAACCCACCATGGCGTGACACTCTGGAAAGAGAATACAATCAGTCGCAGTTGCATTTGCTACAAAGCAATAGGAGTGTCTGAAACCGAGGCCAGAAGAAGGGATGCTGGCGACAGTGAAGAAGAAGAAGAGAGTGAATTAACGCCTTTAGCAACCACTTGCCGTCTATCTGTGGTGGCAATTGGAAATTGCTCGGACAACGAACTATAAAAGTTTCGAGTTTTATTTGTAGATTCGTTATGGAAATGAGAAGACAATATCCGAGATGCCTTAATTGAGCTCTTTTATCCCATTCCGGCTAAGAAGCGGAGTCTTTGAGTTTTATGTGGTGTGAGTGTTAATTAGAATTTGTGGCATAAACCTATTAAATCGAACTTTAGAAACACAACTTAATGATGGTGAAATATTAAAGAGCTGATAATAAAAGGAACAACTGCATGAAGTTATTGACTCGGAATTAAAAATATTGCAACCTGTTCTTGCATTATGAAATTAGAATCACCCAACATAATTTAAACAAGATATAACAGTCATCTTCCGAAATTAGAGGTGTTTAAAGATAAAAGAGAGAGAAAAAAGAGCAAGGACTCGACAAATTGAACTCATTTTGTTTAGTCTCAGGTCTCAATATGATGTAATTTCCAAATTGCACCTGTTGCATATCCTGCAATTTTATATATATATTCGTTTCATTAAGTTATTCATTAAATGTCATTTACATTTCAATTAGAATAATTAGTTTATATCAAACCATATGTAATTTTTTCGCATCAATTTTTGAAGTTGCCTTATGATGAAAAATAGTATTCACTAGTCAAAAGTCTTAAAAATTCATGTCTTTTTATTTATTTATTAATTGTGGTCGACTAGAGATTCTTTAGTAGTATGGAGTCGGATGAAATTTCTCTAAATTAAAATGTTTGGTTTGAGTTGACCTATGGTACCAGACGAACCAGGCCTAATGCCATTGACCACCAGGATGACCCTTTTTCAGTGGGAAAACAGCCAAAACAACCAAGATGAAGGAAGAATAGTCCATTGCAATTTTGATTTTCATCTTGATTTCATTTTTATTATCCCGGTTAATATATTATTCAGATTTTTATAAGCACACCATATATACAGTCTAAATGTTTCATTTTAAACAAATTATTTGGGCTATGTATTATGCACATTTCCATGCACTTTGTCTTTCTTATATAAGTATGTAGGCATTTGTTTAGCTTTATCCCAACATATTGGTGTTTCCTCCATTAAACCTCTCTCTGGACTCGGCCAAGTGCCTCTCTCTGTGCTGTCGCATGCTTTGTTTGTCCAGTTCCTCCGCATCTCATCCTTCCCACTAGAACCAACGTCACTCTATGCTCATAACCATGCTCACATTTCACAGAAAAAGGGTAATAAAAGCCAAACCTTGTGGATTTCTGATGGCTGTTGATGCTAGAGCTCTGGCCATCTCGATCCCCTCGCTCTCCATCACTTCGTAGGAAACAGAGCTCGTGACTAGGCATATGCTTATGCGACTCGGGGTTCTCGGCAAAAATCAGATTAGATTTCATTTTCGGGTTTTTGAGCAGTTCTGATATGGGCTACCAAAATGCAGAGTTCTTCCGGGTGCAAATCGTAAAGAGAAACAAACTTTCCCTAATCTAAAGAACTAAATCAAAATGTGAAGACCTTGCCTAGTCTAAAGAAAAACTCAAAATACGAAGATGCATATATGCATTCTAAAGCTTGCAAGAAGTACCAAAAGCAGATGGGCGCCGTCTCAATTCTGCCTGTCATTTTGTGGCCAGAGTGGACATTTTAGATGTCTCTTTCAACTCTTTTGCAAGCAGAATCAATCTGTCATGTAACGGTAAATGCAGCTGCAACCAAATCATCTTTAAGGCGAAACAATGCTCTCTACGACAGTGACCAAATCACTTTGCGCCGGCAGTGGAAGATTTGTGTATTGGCCCGTGATTGGATTCCAAGAAACTTGTCCTTCACCATCTATTTCCATCAGAAGCTCACCATTTTTCATGGATCCATTGAAATTTGTTACGAGCCCACGAGCCTCGAAAGAATACATCTTAGTCCAAGACTCGTGGACACCGTACTATCTCATAACCCAAACAGAGCAAATGGAATCCGGTCCAGGATGCCCAAGTGTCTTCATGAGATTCAGAAATACAGCCAGCAAGTCATTCAACACTGCCACATACAATGATAACCGGCCATTGTCCACGCGAACAATCTCTCCTGGAAGAGGCATTTCATTAAACACCTCACTTGCCACGTTGAACGAGACTATCGACACGTATTTACTCTCAGCCCACGGAACATCAAACTCCAAAGCAGACCAGTGCATATTCCCATTCAAGAAGACCGCCTGTTCATCGTTACAGATAGCAGGGACCTCACACTCCAGTCTTCTCCAGAAATCTGTACTGAGGGAATAAGTCTCGACCCAAGGTTTTGTCCCACCAATGCGACGATGATTCTCATCTAAAAGATAGAGAATTTTAACAATCTTATAGTCATTTGACCTGGCGTCAAAGCCGAAGCCCAGAACTTCACGGGGAATCCCCACGAGAAAGAACCAACGGTCCAGATCAGATTGAGGAACCACCTTGTGCTTTCTGAGGAATAGATTCCACAAATACATCGTCTGGCCATACCGCATTCTTGAAATTTCTTTGACGCAGATCAAGCCATTACACGAACCAACAGGACCGTGAATGTTGCGAGGATTGGCGAAGGGCATTCCGATTTCCGACTGAGAAGGCATGGCAAGAGACTCGTTGGAAAACAGAGAGCACAGGTTCCGAAGACCGCCCCAGTGCAGCCGCAGGAGATGCCAATTGGAGGCGTGGCGAGTGGAGTGGCTCAAGTGAAGGGCCACGAAACGAGGGTCGTCGATGGTGGACCGCCATGACCGGCACACGCACCTGAATCGGAGGAGGGATCTCGCCGGCAACCGCTTCAGGATCTCGACGGCGACGTCCTGAGGGAGCTTCGCTTCGTCGTCGGAGGAACTCATGGTTTTAGGGGTTGAGAAGAGGAGCGAAGCCGGCCGCGCAGTTCGCCTTTTACCTTTCCGCTTGTCACGTGATAACCAGGTGACATAGCGCTGTTTTGTCACGTGAGGAACATCCTTGTCAAGGGTTTGAGTTTCGTTGCTTGTAAAACGAATAAGAAATCCTAACAACTTTGTAGTCGTTAATCCTGTTGTGGCTGTATCCAAATCCTAGAATTATAGGAGCAACATACACGTCAACAAACGAATAATCCAGAAGTGAACTTAGAACCACTTTGTGCTTTCTAGAGAAAAAAATTCCACAAAAAATATTGTGTAGCTATAATCTTCGATATTAGCCAAAGCGAGACAGATCAATTCATTCCACGAACCTATGACACAATAGTTGCCTATCTAGCTAATAAGTGGAACTTAGATTCCGATTGAGAAATTGTTGTAATAGACTTCTGTGGATATAGAGAGCTCATTTGATCACGAGAAAAGTACTTATATGTGAGAACATACCAAATCATGCCACTCATAGCGGAGTGCTTCAAATGCATGGCCATAAAGTCAGGATCTTCTATTGTCCGATGCAACAATTTGGAGATGCATTTGACTCTCATGAGAGGCTTCATCGGCAATCTCTTGAGAATTTTGAGGACCATCTCACGAGGGAGGTTCTTCTGTTGCCTCGTCATTAACAGAGCAAGGCGAATCTGAGGCAAAAAACTCCGAAATTGAGGCAAATAGTAAGTTTGTGAGACTTAAATGTCCTGCTCTCGAGAAGAAGATTAAACATCATAGTTAAAAAAAACTCTAAGTCTTATTCTATGTGTTGTCTGTCAAGTGCAATTTTGTAACCCTATACTTCTTATATATTACCCTTCAGAAGGAAAGAAATCTCAATGTCTTAAGAGAGGGAAAGAAGTGTCATGGAAAAATTTAGTGATGTTAGAATTATAGCGAAGGCAGATCTATTCATCCATGTGTGTCTCATGGCTGTCTAAAGCCAGCTCGAAGGCCACAGAGCGACTTCCGAAGGTCATTTCTGAGTGATCATATTAGTGATTCGCATGGTCTTCAACCGCAAAGGCCAAAGCAGCTTTCCTACTAATCTTTCTATAATTTTTGCATTTTAAGCTAGAATTGATCTTTATAATTAAACCACATGTGATTTGGACCAGTGAAGTTTTAAAGGTTCCTTATGATAACATGACATCTACAAGTTAACTTCATCATTTGTTTATAATTCCATTGTTAGACATTATGTTAACAAATTAAAGTTGAAACAAAAAGAAAAAAGAAAAAACTAATGTCCTTTTATTAAGGTTGATACTTGCTTTTAGCAGTTTACGGTGAATCGAAATTTTTCTAAATTAAAATGTCTAGTTTGACTTGAAATGTAAACCAATAATATTGTCGAGCGTGCTTGATACAATCTAGATATGAGGGTAACCTTTTCGTCAGGACAAAAGTCTGGATAATTGAGATCAACCTAAATAGATAGTGATTTTGATATGCCTACAGTCCATATATTTCATTTTCAACGGATTATTTGTTCTATGAATGCATTTACGTGTGCATTATTATTATTTTTTTTGTAAGTGTAGGCATTAATTAAGCTTTATTACAGCTTACGCTTGTCAGGAGAGTACCAATGTATACTTTAGGAGAAAATAGCGGTTACATTAATATTTTTGGCAATATTCAAATAAATATTGTTAATTCATTTGATAAATTTTCAAAGTCAAAAGCTATAGCCTAAATTTGCTGTGTCCATATTGTCAAACAATCAAACATGTACACATACAAATAAAAATAAACAGTGGTGGACACAGATATATAACTCATGAGAAGAGATAAAAATTCCTACAATACCTAAGTAATGGGGACGATATAGGAAGTCTATATGGAATTTCATACAATAACTAGTAATATATATAAAAAAAAAAATACAACATGTATATTGGTATTTCCTCCTATAAACTTTGATTACGCTCCATCCATTAAAGTTGACTTTTTAAATATTAGTTATAAAAAATACACCAAGCACCATGTAGCCAAGGGCACGTTGATCCCCACCAGCTAGGAGTGTCAAAAATACCCGAATTGGCCTAACTTTGGGTAGTAGCTTAAAAAATGGGGCATTGTGGCCGTTCGGGTCAAAAAGAGCTTTTGGATTTTTCATTTACTCTCAATCAACCTCGCCATCAGCTTGGTCACTCTTAGATCCCACTCGGATCTCCATCCTGGTCGGTCACCTATCATCGCTGCCAGTGAAGATGAATGGCGTGGTATATGGTCAGATTCAAGCCAGGTGGCAAAGGAGAAGGCCAACGAGTTCCTCGTCTCTGTTGAAGAGGTACTCTTCTCTTTCCGCTCGATTCAAGTCAATTGAAAACGGGTGTTCTTTTCTTACATCCGTGAGGCGAAAATGAGAACCTGTCTGCCGAGTTCGACATTAAGGATCACTGCTTTTGTGTCTCGGACGGCCAGGATGACACCTTCGTGGATCTGAATTTTGAGGAGACCCATCAACTGTTCCAATGTCGAAGAAGAAGCAGAAGACACCTACGACAATGCTCAAGAATGACAAAAGAAGGTGATTCTATAGCTCTCCTGTGTGGTGAAATTAATCAGGAAAATGCTTTTTTTTTTTTGTTTCCACGATGAGAAGGGAAGCACTAAGGTGTACATCTTAGTGATTTTGATAGGATGCTTGCGTCAACTTTAACGAGACCTCTATCTCCCGCTGGTGATTTCGTTCGAGAAATTTTAAAAATCGAAGAAGATAGCCCAAAACCTGGACCAATCTGTAACAAGCACATATTGTTCATTTTCCGGCTGACCCAACTTGAACCATTCACATCTCTATCGCCAGCCTCTTTGGCAATGTATGTCTTAACAGCATTTCTAAATTCTCAAAATATGCAAAAAAACAGTCCAAAATGTGATTAGCATTGTCTTGTAGAAGCTGAAAAATGCTTATGGTGGCGTCAAATCAAACACATATATGCACAGCATTCCAAAAGTCTCGTCATTCTTTTTCCACATTATCTAAAATCTGCTAGTAGCAGCAATGCTGTAGTTGTAGATGGATGCTGTCATGTGTTGCATACTTAGCCTAGTCTAGAGAAGTGGATGCGATTTGAATTCGATCGTGTCAAAAATCTCCTTTCACGAACAAAAATTCTCTCCCGCCGCCCCCCCCCAAAAAAAAAAAAAAACTTCTTCCACAGCCAACCAACCCCACACACACTTGTATCTACTCATTCCACTTTGCATCTAAAAATAAAGAGAATCGAGTACTTTGCTTTCGTGTTTTCTTTCTCCCTCGCTTGAAATAGCAGAGCAAGGTCAAGCAGCAAATAAACTTCTCTCTGGACTCTGCAAAGTCCTCTCTCTGTGGCTTATGCATGCTCTGTCTGTCCATTTCCTCCTAGTCTCATTCTCCCTCTTAAACCACCAGCACTCTGTGCTCATAGCCACGCTTACATTTGACAGAAAAGAAGCATAAGAGACAAAACCCTGTTGATTTCTGATGGTAACTGTGACTATCTCAGTTTCTTCTCTCTCCATCACTTCTTAGGAAACGGAGAGCTCATGACTATGCATATGCATATGCCATTTGTGGGGTTCCTGGTGAAATCAGATTAGATTTCACTTCTGGTTTTGATCAGTTTTGATGTGGGCAACAAAAGTGTTAAGTTTCCGCAAATTGCAAGGAGAATAGGCTTTGCTTAGTCTAAAGAAAAACTCAAGTGAAAATGCATATGCATTCTAAAGCTCGCAAGAAGTACAAAAAGCAAATGGGCACCACCACCTCACTTTACATGTCTCTATCAACTCTTCTACAAGTAGAATCAATCCATCACACAGGTGAATCCATTGACTCCTTTTGAGAATCATCTTAGAGTTTGGGGATGTCCAGCAGAGGTGAAGTTATATAATCCTACATTGAATAAGCTGGATTCCAAGACTACTCGGTGTTATTTCGTGTCTTACCCAGATCATTCAAAGGGGTATCGGTTTTATAACCCCAATGGAGGTACAAGAATTGTGGAATCTCGACTGCAAGATTTTGGAATTTGATGTGGCTGAAAAGGGTAGCTGCTCACAAGCTATTGAAGATGATAGTTTGGTGGGAGTTTTTGGATCCTCATCTTATCTTTGTGCGGACAATTTTGGATCCTCTTGTGCCACAAAATGAACCTCGTTGTGGCTCAAGATCCCATTCCGAGATAGTTCCCCGATCCAATTCCTCAAACTCCTCAAGTTCGAATGAGGTTGAAGTAGCTCCACTCGGGAAGATCCGCTAGGGAAAGACGTTATGCTATTAGACTATGTGGTCTACCTAGGAGAGCAAGATTATGATATTGGCTGTGTTGTTGATCCAGTCACTTATAAGGATGCTATCTCATGTCCTCAATCAGATTTGTGGCTAGATGCGATGAAAGATGAGATGCAATCTATGAAACATAATGGTGTTTGGGAGCTTGTTGAATTACCTGAAGGTTGTAAACCTATTGGCTGCAAATGGGTATTCAAGACTAAAAAGGATTCCAAAGGAAAGATTGAGAAGTTTAAGGCCAGACTGGTAGCTAAGGGTTTCACTCAAAGAGAAGGAATAGATTATGAAGCAACGTTTTCTCCAGTTTCTTCTAAAGATTCCTTTAGAGTGATCTTGGCATTTGTAGCTCATTTTGATATGGAGTTACACCAGATGGATGTTAAGACCGCATTTCTTAATGGAGACCTTAATGAGGAGGTTTATATGGTGCAACCCGAGGGCTTTACGTTGATGACTCAGGTAAGCTTGTTTGTAGATTGAAGAAGTCTATTTATGGCCTTAAACAAGCTTCTAGACAGTGGTATTTCAAATTTCATAGTGTTGTCACTTCATTTGGATTTGTTGAGAACAAAGTTGATCAGTGCATATACACCAAGGTCAGTGGGAGGAAATATATTTTTCTCATACTTTATGTGGATGATATCTTACTTGCAATAGTACGTTGGTTTCCATGAGACAAAGAAGATGTTGTCGAAAAATTTTGATATGAAAGAAAGGCGTCTTTTGTTCTTGGCATTGAGATTCATAGGGGCTCATCTCGGTCATTGGGTTTATCTCGAGAGGGCATATGTTGAATTTTGGAAAGATTCAATATGCAAGATTCAGGAGTTGCTCCCTGTTATTAAGGGTGATAAATTGGTCTTTCACAATGCCCAGGATTCAGATTTTGAGAAAGCTCAAATGAAGAATGTACCTTATGCTAGTGTGCTTGGAAGTATCATGTATGCTCAAGTTTGCACTAGGCCGACATTGCTTTTGCAGTTGGAGTCAAATCCGGGGACGCGATCACCGGGTTGCTGCCAAGAAGGTTTTTGTTGATTTTGCTGGTTGTGACGAAAACAGAAATCCATATCTTCTTCTACCATGCAAGCGGAGTTTATAGCATGTTTTACCGCTATTCAAGCTATTTGGCTCCGGGAACCTCATTAGGGAGTTATTAGTTTTTGATTTTGTGGATAGGCCCATACAGCTTCATTGCGACAATAATTCTGCGGTGTTGTTTATTAACAACAACAGAAGTCTCAAGGGGTCTAAAACACATGGAGGTCCGAGAATGGTGACGTTTGCTGTGGATTATGTTCCTACGGATGATATGATTGCGGATCCACTAACTAAAGGCCTACGCCCATGTGTATATGATCGACATGTCATTAGTATGGGCCTAGGAGCATCTTGGGATGCCGTCATTTAGTGGGAGTTATATTTTTTCTAAAATAGAGTTTATATTTGCATTTGTTACAATTTAGTAACATTTTGATATATATATTTCAACTTTTGCATTCAATACAATATTTTTAGTAAAGAAAGTAGAAATCAAATTATCCCTAAAGTGAAACGAGGCTCCTCTATCAAAGGGACCAAATTCTTTATGAGATAGTGGAAGATATCCAAGTGGGAGAATGTTAGAGTTGTTGTGGTGACTGGATTCCAAGAAACTCGTTCTGCACCATTTATTTCTATCAGAAGCTCACCATTCCACGGAGGGTAATAGATGAGAAGGATTTGCGCAAAGGAAGGCTTCAAATCATGTTACTGGTTGACTAGCCTCAAAAAATCCAAGACTTGGGCACAATGTACTCCCCCAAACAGAACAAATAGAATGCAGGATCCAAAACTTCCTCCACATGAATAGCGCACACAACCAGCAAGCCATTAAATACTGACAAAACTGGCGCTAACTTGAAATCCACGTTGCGCAAAAACTCATCCGACAGAGCCATTTCATCAAACACAGCGACAACGAGCAAGACTATTGATCCATATCCACCAACCTTCTGCAGATCATCGTGCTTCTCCAGGAGGGTGGATATGGATCGATAGTCTTGTTTGATGGTGTTTGATGAAATGGCTCTGTCGGATGTGTTTTTACGCAACGGGATTTGTCTCTAAGAATCTGGGATGATTAACTGGAGGATCAATAATCTCTACAATCTTATAGTCATTGGACCTGATGTCGAAGCCAAACCATAGAGCTACATGAACAGCCTCCATGAAACGAAATTGACTACACGGACGGGTGTGAGGAACCGCCTTGTGCTTTTCAGTGAGTAAATTCCACACATACGTCCACTCGCCATATCCATATCCGGAAACTTTCTTGACGCAGGCCAAACCATGACACGAACCAACGAAGCCGTAACATTCGGGAGGAGTGGCAAATGGGATTCTGAATCGCGACACGGAAGACCGAGCAAGAGACTCACTGGAGAATAGAGAGCACAGCCTCTAGACAGGATCGTGCAAAGCTAGACAAGCGACATGCCAATTAGAGGCATGGAGAGCGGAGTAGTTCAGTTGGAGGGTGATGAAATGAGGGTCGTCAATGGCGGAGTGCCACGACCGGCAGACGCACCTGAATCGGAGCAGAGATGCCACCGGCAATCGCTTCAGGATCTCGTCGACCACGTCTTGAGGGAGATTCAGGCCGTCGCTGGAGGAGGAGGAACTCATGGTGGTCAGCGGTTGAGGAAGAAGAGCGAGCGACCTGGAAATGAAACGGTTGATCTTGGAGATATTCTTTCTGTTACTGAGAACGACTCACCATGGAAGCTAGAAGGCGGGAAAAGAGCTCGGTGCAGTACCCCTTTCCATCTCTCCGTTTGTCACGTGACATACCACGATTTTGTGACACACGTGTGAAGTTTTTCTAAATGTTAGGCTCTATGAATGTTTTTGTGAAGCAAGTAGATTCCAGACCTATATGGTCGATTCCCCGTTGACCTTCTGAGTCAAATTAAGAACTACACAAGGCTATTTATTTTATTTTATTTTTTACTTCATTATATAATATGAAAAATTTACGTTGGATCAAATATGAAATTATATTTTTTTTGTTTTGATTCAGGATAATATATCAGACATATTCAATTTCAATAAATATTTTCGATTTCAAAAATAGAACCTGCTCCAAACAACCCTTAAAATCATGGAGAGAGAGAGAGGCAGCAAGAGTGAAGCTTCTCAACCACATACGGTCAATGGGGATGCAAAAATCTAATTCGTGAGGCAAGATAAAAGTTTCTGCAATATCTAACCTAAAAGGGAAGATATATAAAATTTATTTGAAATCTCAAAATATAGAAAAACATTCATCAAGCATATCTTTATTTCCTCCGGTAAGCTCTCACTATCCTTTGTTTATCAATTAGGTTGATTTGTTTACATATACACTCATAGAAAATACACTAAGCACAAGCTAGTCGGCGCGATAAACACTGTCGGCCCCTTTCAATCCGTCGTTGGCAATGTCCCAACAACATATCTAAATTCTTAAAGTATGTAAAATTAACATTTTAATTTATTCAATATATACTTAGAGACTTGCATTGTGATATCCTGATTTTTGAGTCTGATTTTGATGAGATGAAATAGGCTTTTCATCTATGTGTCTATAGCCTTTTTCTCTAAGTTGGCCACTCACGAGTTAACTAGCCTATCAGGTAAAGCTGTTAAGGAATCTAAACACAATAAATATGATAATTTGACCAGCAATTGACTGCTCGACTGTGCTAATCCGCAAGAGTCATTATGGCACCGTTAAAATCGATCAGAGACTGGAGATATGTCAATTCGATAGAGATATGTGATTAATGCATGGGTGATTCCACCTAATTGCAAAATTTTTGTCGAATGGCATTAGACTGATTTTTTTGTCATTTCTGTATTCAATGTTCGTATTTGAAACCTCGATATTTTCACGACAACCGAGAGTCGCCAATGAGTCGAAGATGTATGTTGTGGCTCGAAAATAATCAACCACTAGTCAATTGCATTAAAAATTTCTAAAAGCTACTTGGTAGATTAGGACGCACTAAAATTATGTCAAATTGAGATTAATTGCGAAATTGAACTTGATTTCAAAAATTGAAAGTTTTGTTGTGTCACGATTCATTTTAGAAATGTCAACTCACTTCCCAAAATTTTTTGAGACTCCAAGATTTTTATGGAAAATCGATTTGGAAAATGAACGAAAATTCTGTTTAGCTCATTTGAAGGAAATTTCGACTTCTAAGCCGAGCTATTGGATGATGGGAATTTATGGAAATGTGTGGGATTTTTCTTCGATGAATTTGGACTTCAAAATTGAGAATTTGAGGATGAAATTGAAGCCAAAGTTGAGTAAATTCGGAGCTATATTTTGAGGGCTGCATTTTGGCACCAAATTTGGATTATTTATGGATTTTTAAGCAAAAAAGAAATAGGCGACAATGAGATACGCATGAAGACCAAGGGGGACCAAGCTTTGAAGAATCAAGACATTTTCTTTGACTTTTCTTCCTTGGCTGCAGCTTCCTTCACACGTCTCTCCCTCATCCGATTCTCTCTTTCTCCTTTGGCCTCCTGCGCACGCCAACCCCTTCGTCTCTCTCTCTTCACGGCCTGCCCTCTCTTTCATGCGAGCAACTCATCCCCACGTTTCTTTCATTTCTGGGTTTTGCTTTCATTTTTCCCTCTCCTCTCACGCCAACACACCACCACCAATTCTCCTCTGCTGGCCACGCACACACTTGGTCAACTAAAGAAGCCCCACCTCCCACCAATGTTGACCGAAGAAGCTTCTGCACCTCTACATCACGCCGTTGATTTCTGAATCTGCTGCCTTCACGCCCGCGGCCCAGCTTTCATCCTCACCGAAGCCCACGCTCTTCGCGTCCAAGCCGTCCCTCTCTCCATCGTCCGAGGTAGTCCATGTCCGTGTCTTCGAGCAGCACGTCCTCGAGCTCGCAGATTTTCAGCTCAAACAGCGAGCTTGTTGGCCAATTTTAGCCGATTCGAGCTTCCCTCGGCCTTGCCGTGAGCCCGAGTCTCGGCCGCCGTCGCGCTGCTGTCATCATGAGCCGATTTTCGTGCTTAACTGGTGAGTTGCGTTCTAATCCTTAATTGGTGGGCTAATGACACTTAGAGGTGTGTTAGTTAGCTAATTTGAGGATTAATTAGGTTAATTAGGCTTAGGATGGTTTAGTTAGATTAAGTATATAGTTAGTATTTAGTTAGTTTGGTTAGTTTAGTTAGGTGGATTAGTTAGGAATTAGTTAGTTTATTTAGTTAGTGTACTTAGATTAAATTATATAGGATGGTTAGATTTAATTGTTAGATTATTTAGTTTAGCTAGTTTAGGTTAATTCAATTAAATGCTTTAAATTTATTTAATTTCCAATAATTTATTTAATTATTAATTATTTTTCGGAAATTAGACAGGGATAGCTAGTGATCGGAATTTTGCGCCGATTTCAATGATATATTAAGTTTATGCAATTGGATGTTAATTTGTGCAAATTGAGTGTTGATTGGAATTTTGAATATTTAATTCCAAAATTTGTGAAATTCATTATTTATTCAGAAAATCCCGAGTGTTGGATTTTAACACCAAAAATGGTTTTATATACTATATAAACCAATAGGATTTTAAATTGGAGGATATCGATTTTTCTAGTGTGAATTGATCATGTATCCACACACGACTATTTTACCTTGTATTTCTAATACGAAGAAAATAGGCAAGGTTCATCATTTTATTTGAGACATTTGAGTGCAATGCACAATGTCCTAAGCCAAAATTGATTGGTTGTGTGTTGGTTAAGAGAAACTGTCCTGGGCTGTTAAGTCGGATGTTACCCATTTATTAGGACTCGGGTAGCAGTAGATTCTAGACCTACGCCTCTTCGGGGAAGCCGTCTAATTAAGAGACGTTGTCATGTTCAAAGGATGTGAGATGACGTCTGGCAATGCTAGAAGACCGCCAATATTAGAGCTAGCCGTACCCAACAATTGGAACGCATGATTATTGAGTTGATGAGGTGTTCTGGTTCTTATGTGCACTGATTATATGCATTGTGATATAAACTGTGCTGACGTGTAGGAAGGAAACTGAGGCAAGATAAGTCATCCGTGCCAATTGAGTGGTTGTGTGGTTAGGACACTTCTGGGTGTTTTTCCCTCTTAATCAGGGCTTAGACTGTGAACTCGCTGAGATTTATATCTCACCCCATCGTGGGCTTAAAATTTTCATAGTCGTAGAGGGAGGACTTGGAGCTAAGTTGACTCGAAGAGTAGGTTAGATAGGATAGCAAATTTTCAGACTCGTAGAGGGAGGACTTGGAGCTGAGCTGACCCAAAGAGTAGGTCAAATAGGATAGCCTCTTTTTGAGAACTAGTCTTTTGGTTATAGACTTGTGTAAAAGACTTAGTATGTTTATAAAAGTGTGGTTTGTTTGTGAATGTAATATCTTGCTTTTCTATCCTGGGATAGTTAATGCCATGGGATTTGTTATTTGCTTCCGCATATATAATAAATAAATAAAAAGGGTCGGCAACATGTCCTGAGAAGTCGCAAAATTTTTATTGACCAGAGAGGGATGGGCATGCGCTCGAAGATCAGGGTGTGACATGCATATCTAATTCATTGGGCAGAGGAGACTAATTGTTGAATTCATTTTCAGCCTCGTACAGATTTGTGGCAAATGCAACTGCTACTTCACTGCTTTCCAATGAATTCGACCTAATGTAACACGTTTCGGTATATACTTTGAGACCCGCATATCTAATTCAATCTAAGAACACCCTCCACAGAAGCAGCAGCTTGCAATGAAGCAGATTATTTCTTGCCTTCCAGATAAACTATATGCTGGCATTCTGAAGAAACTAAAACAATGCATTCTGTTGTTCTATGCCATTCTCGTTTTTTGCAAGAGCTAGGTGAACTTGGATTGCCAAACACCAGAAGTCCTGTTAACAAAGAAGAGCTCTAGCACCTTGCATCAGACTTTAGAGAAGAACCGCAATATATAATCACTATCCCAGATTTATTTCCAAGAAGGAAGCAGAGAGATTATCTCATCTACAGACCACATTCTCAAACGGCCTGACGTGCAAAATCTTGAGTGAAGCATGAGATGGAGTGAGACTTCCAACCCACAATTCATTTAAGGGAAAAAGAGAGTATATCATGATAATATAGTCTCCAAATTTTCCTTGATGCATTAATGCAGTTATCTGCATGGATCAACAAACAAGCTTACTTGGTATGCATTGCCAGTGCTACCAAAAAGTCTCAAGATAGGAAACAAAACATAGTAGCCTGTACTTGAACCATGTGCAATGCCCAGAGAACAAGATGCATAATTCAAAACCACGAATAGTTTGGTCTTATGGAAGCTGAAAAATACTTATGGTGGCGTCAAATCAAACACATACGTGCATAGCATTCAAAAAGCTTCATCATTCGTTTCCCCATCCGCATCGTCTAAAATCTGCTGGTATGGGTAATACCGGAGCTGTAGATGCGCTCTTAAGTAGCATACTTTCATCAGCGTAAAAACTAAAGTAAAAATGAAAATGCATTCTAAAGTTTGCAAGAAGTACCGAAAGTAAAAGGACACCACCTCACTTCCTCTACTCATCATTCTGTGGCCAGAGTGTATATGAATAAAATCATATCTTCTCAATTCAGATATAACTTTGCAGCAACATAGCAATAATCAATCTTATAAAGCTTATAAATTTTTGTAATCTATCCAAGTGAGGTACTCCATGCTCGCCAGCATCTCGCATTGCTTTCTGGCTTAGGATGTCAGCAGCGACAATATCAAGAGCTCCTTTTGACGTTAGTCTCTCTTCTTACGAGATTTTTGAACAAGAATATGTTGGACCAAATTATAATACAGGTAAATGTAGTGGAAATCAAATGTTCTCTAAAGTGAAACAAGGCTCTCTACCACTGTGACCAAATTGGATTGCATCGCTGGTGGAGCATTTGTGAATTGTCGAGTTTGTGTGACCAAATTGGATTGCATCGCTAGTGGAGCATTTGCAAATTGTCGAGTTTGTGGATTCCAAGAAACTCGTTCATCTTCATCATCTATTACCATCAGAAGCTCACCATTCATTGTGAAGCCATCAAATCCTCTTACTTGTCCATTCACTAAAAAAGAATACTGCTCAGTCCAAGACTCAGGCATGCCATAATCCTTCATAACCCAAACGGAACAAACGGAAGGATGCCCAACTACTGCTGTGCACACAGCCAGCAAGTCATTCGATACTGACGACTCCACTACTTTGCTGAGACTAACCGTGTGCAAAAGCTCTTCCGACAGAGCCATTTCATGGAACACCTCACTGGCGACATCGAACATGACTATTGATCTGTATTCACACTTGGAAACAAACCAGTGCAAATTCCCATTCAAAAATATCGCAGGTGCGAAGCCATTGAAAGCAGGAACCTCACACTCCAAACTTCTCCAAGAATCTGTATTGAGTGAATAAATCTCTACTCGAGGCTTTGTCACTTCAATGGGTTCAAGACGACGAATACCAGGACCGTGATTCCGAAAAGGAGGACGGAGAGTCTGATACTGATTAAAAAAACGAGGGTCCATCCTGACAATCTTATAGTCATTCGACCTAGCGTCGAAGCCAAACCCTAGACAAGTTCTTTTGAAAATAAAGTCAAGCCCCGGACAGGGTCGAACTGCCCTGTGCTTCCTAGTGAATATATTCCATAAATTTATTGACCGGCCATAATGACTCATGAAAAATTCCGGACCTGTGGAAACTTCCGCGACGCAGATCAAACCATTACACGAGCCAACGAAGTGGTAACGGCTCAAAGGATCAGCAAACGGGACTTCAATTTCTGATATGGAAAGAGACTCACCGGAGAACAGAAAGCACAGGCTCCGGGGAGGATTGCACCATTCTACACGCGAGATGCCGATTGGAGACAGCGAGAGTGGAGTGGTCCAGGTGGAGGGCCATGAAACGAGGGCTGTCGATGGTGGATCGCCATGACTGGCAGACGCACCTGAATCGGAGGAGCGATTTCACCGGCAATCGCTTCAAGATATGCTCGACGACGACGTCGTCAGGGAGCTTTGGGAGGTGGTGGTCGGCGTCGGAGGCGGAGGAACTCATGGCTGCCAGAAGTTGAGGAAGAAAACCCTGTCCGAATCCCCGCCTAGGAGCATGGAAGAACGAGAGGGAGCACGCGCAGGTCGGAGCCGAACGAGTGGGATGGGGAAGAGGTCGTTCGTTGTTAAAATACGGAGGTCGGGCCCACGGGACGCGACAAAAGTCTCGGGCGCTTGGATGCCGGCCCGAATCCTGCGGTTGCGCAGGCGCACGGCAGTTTCCATTCCCTCATTGTCTGCACAGCAGCGTCAGCTTGCATGCGGTGCCGGTGACTCCGTCAATGGCGACGACCAGAGAAGGCGGCAAAGTGAGATCAAAGGTGGGTGCAAATGAAAAGGGGAGGTACGTCATTTGGAGTGATCTTCAATTAATTATATATATATATATATATATATATATATATATATTTATTTATTTGTAATATGCTTAGAGATAATCGCATAACTCTCATTCAACCATACGATCTGTTAGAGATATACTTAAAGAGATTCTAACTTGATTTTTTTGTTAATATAAGGATGTGCATATATCTATATCCATTGTACAACATCTAAATACTAATAGTCAATCTTATAAAGTTTATATATATTTTTTAATTTGAAATATGCAGAAATTACCCATTTCTCTTTTCTGCATGTCCTAGTGAGGTACTCCGTACTCACCTGCACCTCTCTCGACTCTTTGGCTTGGCATGTCGGCACCGACAGTGGTCAAGCTGCTCTTGAAGTTGGTCTCTTTCTCTCCCTTCGCGATTTTTGAACAAGAATATGCTGAATCGAATTCTAACGGGGACATGATTCTCCAATAAGAAAATACAATCCTTTGCTAATCAATTAAAATCTTTCATACTTGACTGAGCACAGATGCGTCCCTAACATAGTTCTACCAAGTCCAAGAGCATTACGAGCAAGTGATAGCAATCAACGTTAACGAAGCTTAGCTAAGTATCCCAATGCCACATCCTCAAGTTCACCATGTGCGTGCTCTATAATCCACGTTAGTGGATGAAATGGTGGCCTTGATGGGGGACAAAAATCATGTCAATTTGATCATCGTTACTATCATAATGCACCGGTTTGACTTTCTAAAGTTTTACAAGCTAACCAAACCCCTTCTGCGTAAGCCAAGAGGCATATTAGCTATTTGGCCTTATAACGACATGGTTGTTAATCCTGAATTCAACACTAGAAGTAACTTCCTCTGCAAAGCTTCTATGCAGTTTAGGCACTCGGATGCCAAGTACATAATTGATGGGTGCAAAAATCTTCCCTTTCCTTTTGAGTGTGGGCTTAGCCCACGAGGGAAAAACCAATGCAACTCGAGATTCCAAACAAGATCATGTTCGAAGGTTACTTGAAGTACACAAAATCGTCATTAGCATTTGCCTTAGAAGAGGAACAAGGGGTGTATTTGTTTTATGAAGAAATAAATAAAGATGTTCAAAGTTCTTGGGGAGAGCCTACTATGGTCAGCATTGTGGCCTACAAGGCTTTCATGCTGGTGGGAACTCGGTCCTCAGTTGTATATTTGGTTTGCAAGACTACATTTCTTCAATAAAAAGTTCGACCTTTCTCCACCAGTGATTCTCCGTTTCTCTTCTCACATAACTAGAACCAATAGTATATGACAAAAACCTGGGCTGGAATTGGGTCATCCGATACTTTGCATAGCTGTTGAACAGAGCATGAATTATAACAATCGAGAGAAGTCTCAACAAATGCTTAGAATGAATGGTCAAGATTCCAATTTGAAATTTATATGACCATTCAACAATTTGCGAAAATGAAATGTATTTTCTTTATTTCCACTTTCAACATTCAAAGTAATTGTGTTTTAGCTCAGAGCAACAAAAGTAAACAAACCGATATTGAAGCTAAAGCTTCCCAGACTACTCAAGACTAATCGTTCCTTTCGAGAAACAATCCGAAAGCCCTAAGCAAGTGTGATAGGAGCTAGTTAACATATCGACACATAGTTTGACGAGAGAAAACACGTTTCAAAAAGTTTACATGCCTCGAATAGGAATGTTTATATTTCCAAAGCACAATGCCTTAACAAGCACTTCAGAAGCACTCATTAACATTTTCCGGATGACATTTTTTCAACCTGATGTTCCCTTTTGTAAAAAAAAGAGCCAAACTCGATGTGAGGCTCCCAGTCACGTATCTGGTTTGATGATGTTGTCATGTTGGGTTGTTTGTTTCCTGGCAAAAGCTTGTTCTAAGATGTCTCTTTTCATTGGGAAAAAAATGGTATTTTGTTTGGAACTCTCTTTTATTTTAAGGAGTGAGTACAAGCAAAGGAGAAACAAAGAAACAAGAAGCAATAGGCTGGCCTAACTCGTGGAAACAATGTTCCTAACATGTCTCCCAAAAGAAAAGGAGATAACCCTGGTGTTGTGATTCAACGATCCAAGACCTGATTAAAGCATAGCTCCATCCTTGGATTCCACGTAATTAAGTCAAGATCGAATGTTCCCAACAGAACCTTGTCATTCCTTCCGGAGCCATGAAAGCTCAGTGGCATACAGCATAGTCCAAGACTCCATCATTCCTCATTGCATTTATTTCAAACGAATATAACAAGCATGCATAAGTAAAAGGGGATAACTCAGACCACGTCTCTCACAACCCATTTTATGTATTATCCCTTTTTGTCAGTAAAAATGGACATTTTTCTTCATAGGAACAAACGAAACTCAAGGGAGGGAGAAGCGCGAGAGATGCTGATCTTGGAATGAAGAGTTTACGTGAGCAAGAACAAAGAATAGTATGCATATTCACACGACGATCGAGGAAGAAGCTCATTATCTCTAATGCATGCATGGAATGCTGAATCAACAACCATTGATCCTAGAAAAATATGAACAGAGAGCAGCAACAGTATGATTTTCACTGACTAAATCATCATATAAAGATGCTCAACTGAATTCCCCATAACCAGAAGAAAAACATAAGATGGTCCCTGCATTGCCGGGATGCTCATGCGCAAACCGGTGCTTATCAAAAGCAATGAAATGCTTCCTAGAGCCGTGGATAAAAAAGTGGAGTATCAACTGTGCACATTACTCGTTTCCCAAAAAAGAAAAAAGAAAAAAGCGTATTACTTGAAAAGTGCCTGATGGAATGCTTTGGGTCCTCCGAATCATCATCGTATTTGTTTCCAGCAAATAAACCTCGATTTCTGGTTCACCCAAGCATCTTCCATTAATATCACCGAAGTATATCATTCGAACAACCTCTTATTCATTACGCCTCTCACTGAACCCAATACCCTAAGACCATATAAACACCCTCAATGTTGAGAATCCGACAGAGTTTTCACCCAGTCGTAGAGCATTTCAAGCACCTAATCAGGACTTCAAAACTTGTATAAGTGAAGCTCAGTAAGTTTTCTCATGCCATTTGCTGAATGCATATCTCCAAAATCCATGTCGTACAATGAAATGATGGGCCTAATGGAGGTAAGATGAAATCATGTCGATCTGGTCACAGCTTCTGCTACAGTGCTTTGGCTTCGATCTACCAATGTTTTATAAGCTTGTTAAAAGCTTTTCACGTTAGCTAGGAGGAATGCTAGTTATTCAGCTTGATGGAAGCGCAATCTAAATTTGACAATTTAAATAAGTGCTTCATCGAAGCATTGTTGCGATTTTGGCGAGCAAACACCAAGTACATAATCTATGGATACAGGAAAAGCTCTGATTTGAAACATGTCGTCATCAGCATTTGCAATAGCCAAAAATTAAGGGGTGGATTTGTGGCTTGAGGAAGTTATTAGAGAACTTGAAAAGAGTTGTTGATGGTGTGTTAATACGGTCAGAACTATGACACACAAGGCTTTCATGCTTGGAGGGATCAATAGAGTAAATCTTCACACGAATTTTTCATTCACAAGAATTAGTTTCTTCGGCTATAAAAACTTGGAGAGTACCTTGATTCATCCTTCTTTGATAATTGGCATGAATTAGACCGAGACATCTAATCTTCTTGCCGACAATAGTAAAGCAACAACTAAATTTGTTCCTTCGGGTAAACAAACTCTCCAACACATTCACTAAATCAAATCTCCCCAATTTCCAAAGGAGTCAGGTAAGGCTCACGCTCGGATCCCACGAAATCAGCTCATGTTGGTATGTTCGCACAGGAAGCTCGCCACTCCTCGTGAAGCCGGGAAATCTTACACTCCATCAAGTTCTAAGTTATGCAGCTTAGTCCAACACGGGGCACGCCATACTATTGTCATAACCCACATGAGTTTTCTAATGCTACGATCTTAGGAAGCTTTTGTAAAGCAAAGTGTAGGGTTTGGCCTAGTGCATCAAGGATTTGAGCTCATGGGAGTGTCGAGATTGCCTATCGGAGGCGATTCGGACGATTGAATAGTGAATGTAGCACGACAAGTCTATAGTGACATTTTCTTGGGCATATGTTACACGAGGTATTCGATTGGTGGAGTTGAACAACATTTATATTCTCAAGCTCATGAGGGTGAGTGATTCTCTTTATAAATTAACTCAATTTACCATATATGATACCAACTCTTTCCTAAAAGAGAAGGATAAATCAAATGCAATTGAATCAATCAATCAATTCTTGAAGTGGGATTTTTAAATGATATGCAGGTAAAAGCACCGATCAGGGATCAAAACATTTGCCATCATTGTTGGGTTATTAGCTGGAGTGGCTCTCCTCATCATTTTCATTACCTTCATCATAAAAGTTTTTGAAGGAAATGGTAAAATTTGAAATGCCCATCTTCTAAATCTTTTCCATTTTCTTCATGTTAGCTTATTTTATTGATCATTACATATCATTCAATGGCTTTCTTCTCATGTAGGTAAGTAACTTTGCATCTCCTCCAATCACAATCCCAAAAAACAATTTGAATTGCTGTTGCTTTTGAGTGGTCCCCCTTTTGCTTTTTTCTTCTCCATCATGATGACTGCTTTTCCCTGATATTGCCTTTTGAGTACTGGCTTTACATGTAAATTCTCCCAAAAAGCAAAAGATGCGGAAGCCTATCAAGGGCTTGGTGACCTTGGGAAAGATGGGAAAGGATGATCAGTGTATTATGTCACTATACATTTTAGTGAAAGGGGCAAAAAAAAAAAAAAAAAAAGATGGTGGCTTTGCACTCCACTTCACGTAAAGTCGCAGTGTCGCATCTGGTAGTGGAAGGGGAACTGTCCCTTTTGTGCATGGTGTTCTGTTTACCTTTGAATTAGATCCATCCCTTGCCAGCTGTTGCTCATTTATTGTGCATGAGGGGATAAGTTTATGAGTTCTATTTGCATGTGTAAGAAATGCAAATGGTTTTTTCCTTTTAGAGTTTTACTTTTCCATCAAATGAATTGAATTAAGGATTATTGATTGATGTATAAGTGCCACCTATGTACGCCAAAATGGTCACAATCTTGACCACTCCTTGTGAGCTGGATCAAGTCATTCTTAATTTGTAAGTCGAAGTCATTCATTGGTTGGACACGGGAGATTGATTCTATCTACTCGAGAGATATGAAATTATGCATTCAATTTTGGGGGCTTTTGCCCCACTCGGTCCATTGATACAATTTTATGTCAATGTTATGTTCTCAACAACGCCTCTTGACTTCGAGACATAACAACTAACTGTTTCATCATAAAACTATGTATATTGTTCGAAGAACCTCTTACTCATGACGCCTCTCACTAAACCCAATACCCTAAGACCACATGAACATCCTCGATGTCAAGAATCCGACAAAATTTTCACCTAGTTGTAGAGCATTTCAAAGCCAAAACTTGTATAAGTGAAGCTCAAGTAAGTTTTCTCATGCTGTTTGCTGAATGTACATCTCCACAATCCATGTCAGACAATAAAATGATGGGCCTAATGGAGGTAGCATAAGTTCGTGTCGGTCTGGTCACAGCTTCTGCTACAGTGCTTTGGCTTCGATCTACCAATGTTTTGCAAGCTTGTTGAAAGCTTTACACGTCAGCTAGGAGGAATACTAGTTATTCTGGTCGATGGAAGCGCAATCTAAATTTGACAATTTAAAGAAGTGCTTCATCGAAGCATCATTGCGAATTTGGGGCCCAAACACCGAGTACATAATCTATGGATACAGGAAGATCTCTGATTTGAAACATGTTGTCGTCAGCATTTGCATCAGCCAAAGATTAAGGGGTGGATTTGTGGTTTGAGGAAGTTCTTAGAAAACTTCAAAAGAGTTGTTGACGATGTATTAATACAGTCAGCACTATGACTCACAAGGCTTTCATGCTTGGAGGGATCAATGGAGTAACTCTCCACTCGAATATTTAGTTCACAAGAATTAGTTTCTTCAGCTATAAAAACTTGGCTTGTATCTTCCTATATATAAGTCTAATTAGTTCATGACAATTACTAAAGTTGGAAATGGGCATCTGGTTGTATAGATAGCCGCTGAAGAAATCATGAATCACGATGCTTGCCATTAATAGAAGCGAATCAAAGCAAATGTGAGCATCGAGTATTACATTAACATTGTTGATGTATCAAGATTGCACGTGCTGTTATCTCTTTTTTTGTTTTATTTAGTCAGTTTGTTGGTGTCCTGTTTTTTAGGAGTTGGTTAGTCAATCTTATCTCCTAGGAGCAGTTAGCTGCACGTATCTTAGATATTCTAATTTGTTGTTGATTTTGTGGATAAAGCAAGCCGTTAGTGGGCAACGTGGGTTTGTGGTTACGTTCTAGTATGTATTTTGAACCTTTTTTTTTTTTTTCCAGTTTTCTAGAATACGACGCTCTGCTTCTACTGAAAACATGTTCTTTGCTTCTGCTGTAAATTTGTTTTCTGTTTTTTGCTGCCTACGTGTTCTCTGCTCTCTTCAAAAAAAAAAAAAAACAAAAAACAAAAAAAAAACAAAAACAAAACAACACTGGTATCAGAGCTCTCTTGATCTTAAGGGGCCGTGAGTGACTTGTGAGATTGATTGAGAGGTGTGTCTGCACCCATAGAAGTTTAAAGCAAGATGGAGGCAGGATCGAGTGGTTTTTCAGTAATGACTCCGCCAACGTTTGATGGAGAAAATTATCAAGCTTGGGCAGTGAGAATGCGAGCCTATTTAGAGGGTTGTGATTTTTGGGAAGCTGTGGAACAAGATTATGAAGTTGCTCCCCTTCCTGATAATCCAACCATCAATCAAATCAAGTTTCACAAGGAGAGGACAACAAGGAAAGCAAAGGCAAAGTCTTGTTTATATGCTACTGTCTCACCTGCCATTTTCAGCATAATTATGGCTTGTGAATCAGCCAAAGCTATCTGGGACTTCCTCAAAGATGAGTATCAAGGAGATGAGAGGATTAGAAGCATGAAGGGGCTAAATCTGATCACAAAATTTGAGAGACTGCAGATGAAGGAGTCTGAGACAATTAAGGAGTATCTCGGTAAGTTGATAAGCATTGCAAATCAGGCAAGAGTTCTAGGCACCTGACTTCTCGATAATAGGCTAGTGCAGAAGATTCTTGTCTCCTTGCCCGAAAAGGTTTGAGGCAACCATTGCCTCTTTGGAGAATACCAAGGATTTGTCTCGAGATCAAGTTGGCGGAATTGCTAAGTGCTTTGCAAGCACAAGAGCAGAGGAGGTTAATGAGGGTGGAAGGAAGTACAGAAGGAGCTTTGCTGGCCAAAGAACAGCAGAATGTAGGAGAAAAAGTTAAGAAGTGGAAAGGGAAGAAAGGAAATGGCAGTAGTGGTTCAGAAGCTGCTGCAGGAGAGAATAGTGCAAGCAACTCCAAGAACAATTGGGGAAGATATTCCTCATGTCAGCACTGTGGAAAAAAGAATCATCCACACTTTAGGTGTTGGAAGAGGCCAGATATAAGGTGCATAAAGTGTCATAAGCTTGGACACATTGAGAAGTTCTGCAGAGAGAAGAGAGATCAGCAACAGGGTGAGACACATGCTGCAGTTTAGCAAGAGGTAGATCAACTGTTTGTTGCCTCTTGTTTCTCCTCTAGTACTCCATGTGACAGTTGGCTTGTTGATAGTGGTTGCACAAACCATATGACAAGTGATGAAACGCTGTTTATAAACCTTGACAAGTCGTTGAAGTCAAGAGTGAGGATTGGGAATGAGGAGTACTTAGAAGTGAAAGGTAAAGGGACTGTAGCAATGGAGAGTTGTACTGGAACTAAGCTGATTTTTGATGTGATGTATGTGCCTAAAATTGATCAGAATTTGCTGAGTGTGGGGCAGTTGGTAAAAAAAGGATTTAAGGTGATATTTGAAGAGGAGAAGTGTTTGATCTTTGACTCCAATGGTCGAGTTGTTCAAGATAAAATGCAACAGAAAAGTTTTTTTTTAATCCTCTTGAGAAGGAGCAGATGGCATTCAAGTGTCGGGCTAATGATTTAGAATTATGGCACAAGAGGTTGGGGCACTTTCATCATAAAGGCGTGCTGTTCATGCGAGAGGAATGAAATGGCAACCGGGTTACCAAACCTGGAGGAGCAGATCACAAGGTGCAAAGCTTATTTGCTAGGCAAGCAGACAAGACTTCCCTTCAAGAAATCCACTTGGAGAGCGACAGAGAAGCTGCAGCTGATTCATACGGATTTATGTGGTCCACAAGTGACTCCTTCACTAAATGGCAGCAGGTATTTCATTATTTTCATTTATGATTATACTAGAATGTGCTGGATTTACTTTATGAAGCAAAAGTCAGAAGTTGCTGAGGTATTTCTAAAGTTTAAGAAATGGGTTGCAAACCAAAGTGGCTGCAAGATTCAGGTCATTAGATCGATAATGGAACGGAATACACTTCACGAGAGGTTTAAATCTTTCTGTGAAGAGGCTGGAATTGAGCATCAGCTTACTGCTCCTTACTCTCCACAACAAAATGGAGTTAGTGAGCGGAAGAATAGAACCATTATGGAGATGACTAGGTGTTTGCTTTATGAGAATAGTCTACCAAAAGAGTTTTGGGCAGAAGCAGCAAACACGGCAATTTTTCTGTTAAATAGATTACCTACGAGGGTATTGGAGATGAAAACACCCTTTGAAGCCTGATTTGATGTCAAGCCAATTCTAAGAAATTTGAAGGTGTTTGGCTGTTTGTGTTTTTCTCATATTCTACAGGTCAAGAGAGACAAGTTGGGAGAGAAAGCTGAACCTAGGATCTTTGTTGGCTACAGTTTAGTGTCAAAAGCTTACAGGATCTATCAACCACAAACAGGGAAGGTGATCACTAGCCGGGGATGTTCGGTTCTAGAAGATGAGAAATGGGATTGGACAAATGAGCCACAAGACAAGCACAAAGAGGTCTCATTGGAACTGACGAACCGATGGATGATGTTCCAGTTAGAGGTACTAGAACTTTGACTGATATATATCAAAGGTGTAGTGTGGCTGTTTTGGAACCTGCAGGTTATGAGGAAGCTAAAAGCGATTAGAAGTGGATGAATGCAATGAAGGAAGAGTTGGCTATGATAGAAAAGAACCAGACATGGGAGCTAGTGGAGAGGCCTCAAGATAGGAAGGTGATTGGAGTAAAATGGGTCTTCAAGACCAAATTTAATCCCGATGGCTCGATGTGAATAAGCATAAGGCCAGGTTGGTGGTGAAGGGATATGCACATGTTTGGGGAGTTGATTTCTCAGAAACCTTTGCTCTTGTGGCACGACTTGATACAATTAGAATGATTCTTGCTTTGGCAGCTCAACAAGGATAGAAGGTATATCAGTTAGATGTAAAATTTGCATTTTTGAATGGAGTGTTGCAGGAGGAGATTTATGTTGAGCAGCCAGAAGGCTTTGTCACACCAGGCCAAGAGGAGAAAGTTTATTTGTTGAGAAAGGCTCTCTATGGCTTGAGACAAGCTCCCAGAGCATGGTATAATAAGATGGATGAGCACTTGTTGGGTCAAGGTTTCAAGAGAAGCCTCAGTGAATCCACTCTATATGTCAAGAAATTAGTATCTGACTTAGTGGTGGTGTCTCTTTATGTGGATGGTATGCTGGTGACAGGGAGTAATAGTGCTCAGATTACTGCATTTAAGCAAGAGATGATGAAGATGTTCGAAATGACTAATCTTGGTGAGATGTCATATTTTCTAGGAATGGAAGTTAGGCAGACTCAGAATGAAGTTTTTATCTGTCAAAAGAAGTATTTGAAGGAGATCCTAAGGATATTCAACATGGAGGAGTGCAAGAGTGTAAGTACTCCAATGGGTCATAAGGAAAAGCTTCAAAAGGAGGATGGATCAAAGACCGCAGATGAAAGAGTTTATAGAAGTTTGATTGGCTGTCTTATGTATCTCACTACAACTAGGCCAGACATCATGTTTCCTGTAAGTGTCTTATCTAGATTTCTCAATTGTGCAAGTGAGTTGTATATGGTAGCTTCAAAGAGGGTGTTGAGGTACTTGAGAGGTACTCTTTCATATGGGACTAAGTTTTGTAAAGTTCAGGAGTTTAAATTGCAAGGGTATTCTGATAGTGACTGGGCAGGATTAATAGATGATATGAGGAGCACTTCAGGTTATTGCTTTACACTTGGGTCGATGTTTTTCTTGGTGTTCAAAGAAGTAGGAAATAGTGGCTCAATCAACTGCAGAAGCTGAGTTCATTGCAGCTACTGCAGCTGTGAATCAAGCATTATGGTTGAAGAAGCTAATGGATGATCTCGCATATGTAGCAAGAAGAAGATATAGAAGTGTTTGTGGATAATCAAGCTACTTTGGCCATTTCACAAAATCCAGTATTTCATGGAAGAACAAAGCATTTTAAGGTCAAGTTTTACTTCTTGAGAGAAGTGCAAAAGGCTGAAGAGGTGAAACTGGTGTACTGCAATTTAGAAAACCAGATTGCAAATATATTCACGAAGTCATTTCATGTTGGTCGATTTGAACTTCTCAGGGCAAAGCTAGGAGTGTGCAGTACTTGATCTAGGAGGAGAGTGTTGATGTATCAAGACTGCACGTGCTGTTATCTCTTTTTTTTTTTTTTTTTTTTTGTTTTATTTAGTCAGTTTGTTGGTGTCCTGTTTTTTAGGAGTTGGTTAGTCAATCTTATCTCCTAGGAGCAGTTAGCTGCACGTATCTTAGATATTCTGATTTGTTGCTGATTTTGTGGATAAAGCAAGCCGTTAGTGGGCAACGTGGGTTTGTGGTTATATGTATTTTGAACCTTTTTTTTTTTTTTTTTTTCAGTTTTCTAGAATATGACGCTCGCTTCTACTGAAAACACGTTCTCTGCTTCTGCTGTAAATTTGTTTTTTGTTCTTTGTTGCCTACGTGTTCTCTGTTCTCAAAAAAAAAAAAAAAAAAAAAAAAAAAAAAAAAAAAAAAAAACAACAACAACAACAACAAACATTCAAAGAAGATGCTAAAGTTGTCAGGAGTCTTGATGCGCCTTAGTCCATGCATATAAATAGGACCCGTGGAGAAGCAAAATCACGACTTAATAAGAGTACCTTGGTTCATCCTTCTTTGATAATTGGTATGAATTAGATCGAGACATCTATCTTCTTGCCTACAATAGTAAAGCAACAACTAATTTTGTTCCTTGGGTAAACGAACTCTCCAACACAGGCACTAAGTCAAATCTCCCTAATTTCCAAAGGAGTCACGTCAGGCTCACTCTTGGATCCCACGAAATCAGCTCCTTGCACAAGAAGCTCGCCGCTCCTCATGAAGCCATGAAATCTTGACACTTCATCAAGTTCTAAGGTATGCAACTCAGTCCAAACTCAGACACACCATATTCTTGTCATATCCGTCATGTAACACATTTGGTAAAATCGACCTATCAAGTCCCTACGATTAATTTGCAGCACCAATGAGCTGTTAAATATTACAAGATAAGCACAATTATATGTAAGTCCAATGAAAGAGTTCTTTGGCAGAACCATCTTGTTGAAGAACTCACCCTCTAGCCCAAATTTGATGATTGATCAATAGCACTAGCGACGAGACGATCTTCACCAGCACCCATTGATATCTAATGCGAGTTTCCATTTAAAGAAACCCTCGAGAAGTCGCTCCGCTCACACCTGACATTAAATTCATCACATATGGGCACAACATTCAAAAAGCCTCGTCCTTCTTTTTCCGCATCATCTAAAATCTGCTAGTAGCGGCAATGCTGTAGTTGTAGATGCTGTCTTGAGTTGCATGCTTTGCCTAATCTTAGATAACTGAATGCGATTGACTCCTTTCGTCAACAAAACATCTCCCTCCCCCCTCACTTATATCTATCTATTCAACTTTGCATCTGAAAATAAAGAGAACTGAGTACGTCGGTTTCGTGTTTTCTTTTTCCCTCGCTCTAAAGAGCAGAGCGAGGTCAAGCACCGAATAATTCTCCCTAGACACTGCAAAGCCCTCTCTCTATGGCTTATGCATGCTTTGTCTGTCCATCTCCTCCTAGTCTCATCCTCCCTCTTAAACCACCTTCACTCTGTGCTCATAGCCACGCTTACATTCCACAGAAAAGAAGCATAACAGACAAAACACTGTTGATTTCTGATGATAACTCTGCCCATCTCAATCTCTTTGCTCTCCATCACTTCTTAGATTTCACTGCTGGTTTTGATCAGGTTTGATGTGGGTAACAAAAATGCCAGTTTTCCTGGTGCAAATTGCAAGGAGAACATGCTTTGCTTCATCTAAAGAAAAACTCAAGTGAAAATGCATATGCATTCTAAAGCTTGCAAGAAGTACAAAAGTGAATGGGCACTACCTCACTTTACATGTCTATATCAACACTTCTACAAGCAGAATCAATCTGTAATACAGGTAAATGTAGTGGCAATTGATGAGGCTCTAGAGAAACAAGGCTCTCTATCACTATGACCAAATTGGATTCCATTGCTAGTGGAGGATATGTATATCCTTGAGTGATTGGATTCCAAGAAACTCGTTCATCATCAATTACCATCAGAAGCTCACCATTCATCGTGAAGCCATCAAATCCGCTTACTTCTCCATCAACGGAAAAAGAATACTGCTCAGTCCAAGACTCAGGCATAGTACTCCTTCATAACCCAAATGGAACAAGCGGAATGCTGTTCAGGATGCCCAACTACTGCTGTGCTTGTGCACACAGCCAGCATGTCATTCAATACCGACAACACCACTACTTTACTGACACAAACTATGCCCAAAAGCTCTGCTGACAGAGCCATTTCACTGAACACCTCACTGGTGAGGTCGAACAAGACCATTGATTTATATCCACGGTCCCTCCCCAGATCACTGAGCTGGGAAACAAACCGTCGCCGATAATTGAGCTGGAACAGCCAGTGCAGATTCCCATTCAAGAAGACCGCGGGTCTGGAGCGACTTAAACTAGGAACCTCACACCTCAATTTTCTCCAGGAATCTGTACTAAGGGAATAAATATCGATTCGACGCTTTTTTTTCCCTTGATATGGATACGAATGACTGGTTGAATAAATCCTCACAATCTTATAGTCATTAGACCTAGCATCGAAGACAAACCCTTCAGTGCTGTCCTCCTTGGATCGTGGAACAGCCTTGTGCTTTCTGGTGAGCAGATTCCACAGATATATCTGCAGGGAATCGTGCATCCCAATTCTGGAAAGTCTTTTGAGGCATATCAAACCATTACACGAACCAACGATGCGGTAACCTCTGTAAGGATCAGCAAACGGGACTTCGATTTGTGACATGGAAAGAAAGTCACCGGACGACAGAGAGCACAGGCTTCGGGGAGGATCACCCCGAGCCAGATGTAGACACGCGAGATACTGATTGGAGGGGTCGAGAGCGGAGTGGTTCAGGTGGAGGGCCATGAAACGAGGGCCGTCAATGGTGGATCGCCATGACTGGCAGACGCACCTGAATCGGAGGAGACATCTCACTGGCAATCGCTTTAGGATCTCCTCGACGACGTCCTCGGGGAGCTTTGGGAGGTGGCCGTTGTCGTCGTCAGAGGTGGAGGAACTCATGATGGCCAGGGGTTGGGGAGCAATGTAGAGAAGCTGGAATAAGCTTTGCTGGAGTTTTCGCGAGACCCCTTTTTATCTCTCTCTATGTCACGTGACTTGACACGGGGAGTTTTCAAATGTTACGGTCTTCGGAAGCTTTTGCGAAGCAACGAGCGGGGTTCAGCCCAGTGCGTCGGGGATTTGAGCACGGGGGAGTGTCGACATTGCCTATCGGAGGCGATCAAATGGCTGAAGAGCGAATGCAGCACGGAAATCTACAGTGACATTTTCTTGGGCAAATGTTACGTATTCGACTGGTGGAGTTAGACAACATATGTATTCTCAAACTCACGAGAGGATGAGCCATTCTCTTAAAAGGATAAATTAACTCAATTTATCATATATGATATCAACTCTTTTTTAAAAGAGAAGGATAAATCAATTGCAATTGAATCAGCCAATCAATTCTTGAATTGATATTTTGGAATGATTTGTAGGTAAAAGCATTGATCAGGGATCAAAACATTCGACATCATTGTTGGGTTATTAGCTGTAATGACTCTCCTTATCATTTTCGTTGTCTTCATTAGAAAAGTTTTTGAAGGAAATGATAAAATTTCAAATGCCCATCTTCTAAATCTTTTAAATTTTCTTCATATCAGCTGATTTTATTGATCAGTATGTATCATTCATTGGCTTTCTTCTCATGTAAGTAAGTAACTTTGCATCTCCTCCGATCACAATCCCAAAAAACGCTTTGAATTGCTCTTGCTTTTGAGTGGTCCCCCTTTTGCTTCTTTCTTTCCTTTTTTTCTCCATCATGATGACTGCTTTTCCCCTGATATTGCCTTTTGAGTACTGGCTTTACATGTAAATTTTCCCAAAAAGCAAAAAAAGGAAAATTGTCCAAAAAGTCCTAAACCTATTACAATTTTGCCAATTTAGTCCTAAACCTTTTTTTCTTGCCAATTGAGTCCTAAAACTTTTTTTCTTACTAATTGAGTCCTAAACCTTTCACAATTGTGCCAATTCAGTCCATTTTGCCGGCCGGAGCTAATGTGGACACCGGCCGAAGACACTATCCAAGCAAACAATTTTTTAATATTTTTTATATTTTTTCGATTTTTTCGATTTTTTTTTTTTTTTTCCACTTTCTCCTTCCTCTGGCCGGCGTTGGCACCGGCCAGCCAGAGGCGAGGGCCGGCGAGGTCAGCCTCGCCGGCCATTGGTGAGGCTCGCCCCTGCCGACCACTAGTGGAGGCGAGCCTCGCCCGGCCGACGGCGAGGCCGCCGTCGCCAAATTTGGCGAGGCTCGACCTCGCCACGGCCGGGCGAGACCGAGCCTTGCCTCGGGCCGGGCGACGGCGGCCTCGCCGTCGCCGGATCCGGCGAGGCTCGCCTCGCCATTGCCGGGCGAGGCCGAGCCTCACCTCGGCCGGACGAGGCCGAGCCTCGCCTCGGCTAGGCAACGGCGGCCTCGCCGTCGCCGATCCGGCGAGGCTCGCCTCGCGGTGGCCGGCGAGGTCAACCTCGCCGGCTCTCGCCTTTGGCTGGCCGGCGCCAATGCCGGCCAAAGGAAGAAGAAAGTAGAAAAAAATTTAAAAAAATTTAAAAAATTCGAAAAATCGAAAAAATATTAAAAATTATTTTAATATTATTGCCGGACAGCTGTCTCCGGCCGGTGTTCACATCGGCTCCGGCCGGCAAAATGGACCGAAGTGGCACAATTGTAAAAGGTTTAGGACTCAATTGGACAAGAAAAAAAATGTTTAGGACTAAATTGGCAAAAGTGTAATAGGTTTAAAACTTTTTGGACAATTTTCCCAAGCAAAAGATGCGGAAGCCTATGAAGGGCTTGGTGACCTTGGGAATGTTGGGAAAGAATGATGAGTGTATCATGTCACTATACATTTTAGTAAAATGGGCAAAAAAAAAAGATGGTGGCTTTGCACTCCACTCCACGTAAAGTCGCAGTGTCGCATCTGGTAGTGGAGGGGGAACTGTCCCTTTTGTGCATTGTATTCTGTTTACCTTTGAATTAGATCCATCCCTTATCAGCTGTTGCTCATTTGTTGTGCATATGAGGGGATAAATTTATGAGTTCTATTGTATGTGTAAGCAATGCAATTGGATTTTTCTTTTTAGAGTTTTACTTTTCCATCACATGAATTGGGTTGAGGATTATTGATTGATGTATAAGTGAGATGTGTGTATGCCAAAATGGTCACAATCTTGACTACTCCTTGTGGGCTGGATCAAATCATTCTGAATTTTTAAGTTGAAGTCGTTCATTGGTTGGACGCATGAGATTGATTCTATCTACTCAAGAGAGATGAAAATTATGCATTCAATTTTGGGGACTTTTGCCCCACTCAGTCCTCTGATATTTTGAAGTAGTTGAAAATACATAAAAATCCAGCTTCTAGATAAACAGAAAATGCAAAACATTCAATATTACCAAACTTGCTGAGCATGAGAAACTAGCTACTTCAGTCACCGGAATAAATACGCTTGATTTAGTTGTCCTCACTAGATCAAAATTTCCCACATAAAAGGGGAAAAGAAAAAGAACTCCTTTAGACCTGCCCCTACATGTAGCTAATGTGATTGATTGGTTATACTATATCGGTGCCTCTTGTGCATACGCAAAATAACCTCCCATAATGAATTTAGGAAACATGGAGACCAACATAAAGAAACACGAAGACCAACTTTATGTAAGTGACTAATTTCAAGGTTAATCTAAGAACTGGACCAAGCTATTTTCTTTTTTATTTTTAGTATTATTATATAATATGAAAAATCTAGGTTGTGTCAAATATTAAACTATAATTTTTTTTTTTTTTTTTTTTTTTTTTTTTTATGTTTGCTTCAAGATAATATATCCAACATATTCGATTTCAACAAATTTTTTTGTTTCAAAAACAGAACCTACTCCAAACGATCTTTGAAATCATGGAGGGAGGGAGGGAAAGGAGGGGGGGGTAAGAGTGAAAATACTCGATCATAAAATTCGAGGCTAAACAGATGCAGAAAATTATTGTATGGGTTATTTTACAAAAACACGATTGTCTAATCTATTTATATGTTTATCCATATATGTTATTTGTTAAAAGTCATTTGCATTTGAAGTAGAATCAATGCTTCAAATCAAAACACACATAGTTATGAATTTCTAAAATTTCCTTTTGATGAAAAGATGATAATGGTGAATTAAACTTTATCATTGGTTTTATGATTATATTGTTTGGGCATTATGTTTAATCAAATAAAGCCGAAACGAAATTAAAATATTTGGTTCGAGTTGAAATGTAGTCCATGTCGAACCACAAGCACGCTTAACACAATTGAGGATGAGAGCAACCCTTTTAAATGAGACGGTAGTCAAAATAACTAAGATGAAGGAAGAAAGTGATAATAAAATTGTCAACCTAAATAAATAAGGGTTTTGATCTTTGTCTTGATTTTTTTTTTTTATTATCCCTATCAGTGAATCATTTAGATAATATAAGCAAACTATAGTGTAAAGTCCGAATATCTAATTTTCAATGGATCATTTTTCTATGTATGCATTTGTCTTCTTCTTCTTCCTTCTTCTTTTCACACTCATGCGATAACATTGCCCCCTGTCCATCAATTAGCTTCGTCTGCTTACAAATTACTCATAGAAAATACACTAAGCATGAGCCAGCCAAGGGTGCCATAAACACTGTTGGTCCCTTTCTATCCGTTGTTGGCAATGTTGCCGCAACATATCTAAATTCTTAAATTATGTAAAATTAAGGTATTTATTTATTCAATATATATTTTGAGACCCACATATCTGATTCATTAGGCAGAGGAAAAAATGCAACATTTTTTTCAGATGAGTAAGTTTATGCATTGCATCATCAGACACGAGGGTCATTGGGTGGAATATTCCCACAAGCAGCCCAACAGCACAGAGACAACAATTACAACCTAGCTACGCTCAAACAAGCACGAACTACACAAATCTAAGGCGTTACATCAAACAGACGCTACACTGGACGGATTTCAAGTTTGATAAATTTAAGTATATCCTCTTGAAACTAGACAGCCTTCACTTAGAAGTCTAACTAAAATATTGATCAATCTAAGAACACCCCCCACCAAAGCAGCAACTTGCAATGAAGTAGATTATTTCTTGGCTTCCAGACAAACTATATACTGGCATTCCAAAGAAGCTTCAACATTGCTTTCTGCTGTTCTTTGCCATTTCCCATTTTTGCAAGAGCCAGGTGAATTCGGATTGCTAATCACTAGAATCCCTATTAATGAAGCAGAGCTCCAGCACCTTGCGACAGACCTTAGAAGAGAACTGCAATTTAGGATCACTGTCCCAGATGTCTTTCCAAGGAGGAAGCTGAGAGATTATCTCATCTACAGACCACATAGATACATGGCACTGAAAAAGCTTCGTCATTTGTTTCCGCATCATCTAAAATCTACCAGTACTGGCAATGCTCAAGCTGTAGATGCAGTCTTCAGCAGCATATTTTTCAGCAGTCTAAAAGGAAAAAATGAAAATGAAAATGCATTCTAAAGCTTGCAAGAACTACCAAAAGTAAAAGGGCACCACCTCACTTCCTCTGCTCATCTTTTTGCAGTGAGAGCATATATGAATAAAACCATATCTTCTCAATTCAGATGCCACTTTTAACTTTTCTGCAAGTGGAATCAATCTGTCGTACCAGTAAAGTTAGCAGCAATTGGATCATATCTATAGTGAAACGAGACTCTCTACAATGGTGACCAAATTGCATGTCAAACATATGAAAGATATGCAAACTGTCCTATGATCAGATTCCAAGAAACTCCTTCTTCGCAATTTATCTAAATAAGAAGCTCGCCATTCCACGTGAAGCCATCAAATCCGGTTACCCTTTGACTAGCCTCAAAAGTATACAGCTTAGTCCAAGACTCAGGCACGACGTAGTCTCTCATAACCCAAACAGAACAAATGGAGGACACCTAATTGGCTCTGGATGACTAGTGAACACAGCCAGCAAGTCATCCAATACTGCTCTAGACAATATTAAGCCAACTTTGTGATAAGTCTCTTCTGGAAGAGCCATTTCATCAAACACCTCACCTGCGACAACAAACAAGACTACCAATTCGTATTTACCTCAGGCGGCAAACCAGTGCAGATTCCCATTCAAGAAAATTGCGCCTAGCAGGAACCTCACACCTCAGACTTCTCCAGGAATCTGTACTAAGTGGCTCTGATCATCTGAAATATAGAGAATCCTCATGATCTTGTGGTCATTAGGCCTAGCGTCAAAGCCAAACCCTAAACTTTGAAAAGCAGTCTCCGTGGAAACAAATATACTCCCAGGACGAACTTCCTTGTGCTTTCTCGTGAATAAATTCCACAAATATAACGACCGGCCACAGCCATTCGTGGAAAATTCCGGGACGCAGATCAAACCACCACACGAACCAACGACATCGTAATAGTTGGGATGAGCAGCAAACGGGATTTCGTTTTGGGACATGGAAGGCCGAGCAAGAGACTCACCGGAGAACAGAGAGCACAGCCTTCGTTCAGGATCGTCGCGCCAATCTAGACACGTGAGATGCCAATCGGAGGCATCGAGAGCGGAGCAGTTCAGGTGGAGGGCCATGAAACGAGGGTCGTCAATGGTGGACCGCCCCGACCGGCAGACGGACCTGAACCGGAGGAGAGATCCCACCGGCAATCGCTTCAGGATCTCAACGACGGCGTCGTGAGGGAGCTTCGGGAGATGGTCGTCGGAGCCGGGAGGAACTCATGATGGTCAGGCATAGAAGTCGAAGCCGGAAAGAATTCGCTCTACGTGATGACGTGACGTGGGCTTGTTGACTAATATTCAATTGGAGTTTGACATATACGGACGTTAACTTGAAAAAAATATAATAACTTTATTTTTGGTCAACGACAGAATAAATTATAAAAATACGACTTTTTTTTCTATTTTCCTCCTCCGTCCGCGGTTGCCTCTTCGCCGGCCATCCATCGATCCATCGAGAATCTAGCTTTGGCCGTCTCCACCTCGCAAGGCCACCGCCGCAGCCTCTATCCTCGTGCCCATAGCCTGCCATGGTCGCCACGCCTAGCTGTTAAGCTCGTCCTCAAGGTGGACGTGAAGGTCAACGAACATCTTGGAAGTACTAGCCATTCTCCTTATCTCACTTTTTTTTTATATATTTTGATGGTGTATATCCTCAATTAAGGAGGTAGGTCGATTTCCATATTCAAACCTAGAACTAGATCAACAAGGCATTCCAAACGAGAGAGAATTTTATCATCTTTTGCTAAGGTATAAACCTAATTTAATATGATAGAGAAATTTTATGTAACGTACACTCTTATTATATTTGTCTACTCATACCCATGAATTTATTTCACAAATTAACATGGTTGCTAAGGATTTAACTCTTGCAAACATACTGGTATTTGTGCATGGCAAGAAAATCTATTATTTTGATAGGAAAACAGAGTTCAATTTCGCATGAAGTGATGAGACTTTTCTTGATCAAGTTCAACTCCAACCCTCAAAGTAGTGAGTTGCATCATTGCTTATGCAAATTGGCATCGAATCACTCAATCCAATGAACCCGTCAAATTTTACCAAGAGGATAGAAAATGCAAAGTCAACTATGGGTTCTTCTACTAGCTTGAGAAAACTCAAATGTCTTTCTATCTTTTATATAACAACACCAAAAACCCTTAGAAGTAGCGTGACAAGAATATTAGAAGTTGTATAGATGTGCTGGGTCTATTTGACAAGCAGGCAAAGATCCACCTACAAGCCAGACCAACTTATCCAAGTGAGTGGTACTCGATGCTCGCCACCTGCACCTCTCATCACTCTCTTGCTTGGGATGTTGGCACCAACAACGGTCAGACTGCTCTTTGCGTTAGTCTCTCTCTCCCTACGCAATTTTTTTTTTTTTTTTTTAACAAGAATATGTTGGATCAAATTGTAATACAGACATGATTCTCTAATAAGGAAATACGATCCTTCGCTCATCAATTAAAATCTTTCCTGCTTGACTTACAACAAATATGTCAATGGCATAATTATACCAGGTTGCAAAGCATTACAAGCAAGTTATAGCGACCGACGTTAGCAAAGCTCAACTAAGTTTCGCAATGCCACATCCTTGAGTTTGCTACATGCACACTCCATAATCCATGTCAGAGGATGAAATGGTGGCCTTGATGGGGGGCGAAAATCGTGTCGATCTGATCACTGTTGCCACTGTGCACTGGTTTGACCTTCCAAAGTTCTACAAGTTGGCCAAACGTCTTCTATGTGAGCCAGGAGGTATACTAGCTATCTAGGCTTATAACAACATGGTCGTCAATCCCAAATGCAACACTGTAGGTAAGCACCTTCTGGAAGCTTCTATGTAATTTTGTCACTCGGATCTTAAGTGCGTAATTGATGGGTATAAAAATCTTCCCTTTTCTTTCGAGGGTGTGGGCTTAGGCCATGAGGGAAAACCATTGCAACTCGAAATTCCAAAGGAGCTCCTGTTCGAAGGGTACTTGAAGTTTATAAAATCATCATCACCAATTATCTTAGCCAAGGAACATGTGGTGAATTTGTTGTCTGAAGAAGCAATTAAAGAGCTTGAGGATTCTTGGGGAGGACCTAATCTAGTCAGAACTGTCACCTCCAAGTCTTTCATGCTTGCAGGACTCCATTGTGTATTTGGTTTGCCTTATTCAATTTCCTCCATGATCAGTTTGGCATTTCTCCACTATTGTATCCTAGTTTCAATAATCAGTTTGGCATTTCTCCACTATTGTATCCTAGTTTCTCTTCTCACATAACTTGATCCACTGGTATATGACAAATATCAAGGTTGGAACTGGGTCATCTAGTTATCTGCAAAGTCACTAAACAGAGCATGAATTGTATCGACTGAGAAAAGTCACAATAAAATATTTCGAATAAACGGTCAGACTGCAAATTTGAAATATAAATGATTATTTTAAAAGCTGTGAAACTAAGGTGTATTTTCTGTGGTAGTTATGGAATTTTTAATTTTCATTTTCCACAATCAAAGTAGAGTTGTTCTAGCTCGAAGCAACAATTAATATACTGTACCAATATTGAAGGCTGAAGCTTCACAAACTACTCAAGATCAATTGTTCCTTGTGAGAAACCATCCAAAAGGGCTAAGCAAGTGTCATAGCGGCTAGTTAACATATCAACACATATTGTTTATGGGTGAAAACAGGTTTCATAGAAGCTACATGCCTTAAATAGGAATGGTCATATTTCTGAATATTTTCCTAATGAAATTTCCGCAATACCTAATTCATAAGGGAATATACAGGAATTTTATATGAAATCTCAAAATCTAATAAAAAATGCATCAAGCATATCGTAATCTTCTCTGATAAACTCCCATTGTCCTTTATCCATCCATTACGTTGATTTGCTTACAAATTAATCATAGAAATTACACTAAGCACGAGCCAACCAAGGGCACGATAAACGCGACTAGTCCCTTTCAATTCTGCATTGGCAATGTCATGACATCGTATCTAAATTCTTAATATATGTAAAATTAACTTTTTAATTTATTCAATATCTACTTTGAGACCCACATATCTAATTCATTGGACAGAGAAGAACCACAATTCTTTTTTCAGATGAGTAAGTTTATACATTGCATCAACAAATTCATGAAACAATAGGGTCATCGGGTGGAATATTCCCACAAGCAGCCCCACAGCATAGAGACAACAATTACAAGTTGGCTACACTCAAACAAGCATGAACTACACAAATCAAAGGCGTTATGTCAAACAGATGCTAAACTGGACAGATTTCAAGTTTGATACATCTAAGAATATCCTCTTGAAACTAGACAGCATTCAGATAGATGTCTAACTGAAATATTGATCAATCTAAGAACATCCTCCATAGGAGCAGCTTGCAACGAAGCAGATTATTTCTTGCTTTCCAGCTAAATATGTACCGGCATTCCAAAGAAACTTCAACATTGCTTTCTGCTGTTATATGCCATTCCCCATTTTTGCAAGAGCAAGGTGAAGTCGGATTGCCAATCACCAGAATTCCTGTTGATGAAGCAGAGCTCTAGCAACTTGCACCAGACTTTAGAGGAGAACTGCAATTTAAAATCGCTTTCCCAATGTCGTTTCAAGGAGGAAGTAGAGAAATTATCTCATCTATAAACCACATTCTCAGATGGTTGAACTAATTGTTGACGTGCTGAATCATCAGTGCATCATGAGAAGGAATGAGATTTCCAACCCATGAATCCTTTGGGAAAGGGAGTGTGCCATGAGTGTATACTTCCCCATGTTTCCTTAATGCATTATTGCAGCTGTACGCATCAATCCATAAATGAGCCCATTACGTTTGCATTGCTAGTGCTACCAAAACGTCTCGAGATAGGAAGCAATACAATAGTAGTCTAGAGTTGGCACTATTTGCAATGCCTGTAGAACGAGTTGTGTGATTCAAAATGTGAGTAGTTTGGTCTTATAAAAGCTGAAAAATGCTTATGGTGGTGTCAATTCTAACACAAAATGCATAGCATTCAAAAGCTTCGTCCTTTTTTTTTTTTTTTTTTTTTTTTTCCTTTTTCTTTTTGGCATCATCTCATCAGCAATGCTGAAGTTGAAGATGCAGTCTTAAGATGCATACTTTCACTGGTCTAAAAGAAAAATTAAAGTGAAAATGAAAATACATTCTAAAGCTTGCAAGAAGTACCAAAAGTAAAAGGGCACCACCTCACTTCCTCTGCTCATATTTTGTGGCCAAGGCATATACAAACAAAATTATTTCTGGTGCCGTGATCTTTTGTACAGTTGATCTTTTCTCAATATATTTATTACCTTTTACCAAAAAACAAAAAAACAAAATCATTTCTTCTCAATTCATAGGTAACTTTCCATTTGTAGAATCAATCTTTCATACTAGTAATGTATTAGCAACCGAGTCATATCTAAAGTAAAACGAGGGTGTCTAGGACGGTGACCAAATCGCATCCGATTGATAATTGCAAATTTGTTTCATGTCCTGTCATCAAATTCCGAGAAATTGTTTTCCAGTATGTATCTTCATCAAAAGCTCACCATTCAAGATGAAGCCATCAAATCTTGTTACCAGTCCACTAGTCTTGAAAGTATACAGATTAATCCAAGACTCAGGCATCCCATAGTCTCTCATAACCCAAACAGAACAAACGGAATGCAATCCAGGATGCCCAGCTGCCCCAACACAACAACTAATGAGCACAGCCAGCAAGTCATTCAACACTGCTAGAGACACTAAACCAACACTGAAAACACGAGAAATTTCTTCAAGAAGAGTCATTTATCAAACACCTCACCTGCGACATCAAAGGAGACTATCTGTTTGTATCCCTCAAACCACGAATAACCGAACTTGGAAGCAAACCAATGTAGATTCCTATTCGAAAAGACCGCGAGTCTGGAGCCAGTGAAATCAAGAACCTCACACTCTAAACTTCTCCAGGAATCTGTACTGAGGGAATAAATCTCTACTCGAGGATTTCTCCAACGTGGATAAATCCTCACAATCTTATAGTCACTAGACCTAGCGCCGAAGCCAAAGTCAGAAATTTTCTCTCCTCACCCGGTGGAACCGCCTTGTGCTTTCTGGTGAATAAATTCCCCAAGTACATTGACCAGTGATCGCAATATATGGAATCTTCTTTGAAGCAGATCAGACCATTATATGAACCGACAAAGGTGTAAGAGTTGGAAGGAGTAGCGAACGGAATTTCGATTTGCGACTTGGGAGGCGGAGTAAGAGACTCATTGGAAAACACAGAGCACAGGCTCTAGCGAGGACCGCACCGTTCTAGACACACGAGATACCGATTGGACGCGTCGAGAGTGGAGTGGTTCAGGTGGAGGGCCACAAAACGAGGGTCATCAATGGTGGAACGCCATGACCGGCAGACGCTCCTGAATTGGAGGAGAGATGCCGCCGGCAATCGCTTCAAGATCTCGACGACAACGTCATGAGGGAGCTTCGGGTTGTCGTCGTCGTGGTCGGCGGAACTCATGATGGTCAGGCAGGGATTGAGAATGAAGCGGGAAACCCAAGTGGAAATGAATGGACCGATTTGCCATGGAAGTCGAAGCCGGAAAGAATTCGCTCCGCGAGATGACGTGACGTGGGCTTGTTTCCTGATATTCAATTAGAGTTCGATACATGGACGTTAACTTGAAAAGATAAAATAAACTTTTTTTTGGTTAACGAAAAATAAAATATAAAACTATGATCTTTCTCTATTTCCTCCTCCATTCACAATCGCCTCTTCGCCGGCCATCCATCGAGAATCTAGCTTGGCCGTCTCCACCTCCCAAGGCCGCCACCGCAACCTCTATCCTCATGCCCCTGGCCTGCCGTGGTTGCCACGCCTAGCTGTGAAGCTGTTGAGCTCGTCCTTGAGGTCGACGTTAAGGTCGGCGAACAACTTGGAGGCATTAGCCATTCTCCCTCTCTCATTTATATATATTCATTGATTGTTATATTCTTGATTAGGATGGTCGGTTCTAAGGTAAGTTGGTTCCCACATTCAAAACTAGAATGGGATCAGTAGGGCTAGCTTATGGAATTGGGAACCAGCCCACCCGATCCTAGAATCAGACTGGACGAGGCACTCCCAACAAGAGTGAATTTTATCATCATTAGCTAAGGTATAAACTTAGTTTAATATGACAGAGAAATTTTGAGTAACGTATACTCTCCTATTGTATTCCTCTACTCCATCCCTATGAATTTATTCCACAAATTAACATGGTTGTTATGGATTTAATTCTTGCAGACATATTGGTATTTGTGAATGGCAAGAAAATCTGCTAGTTTGACAAGCAAGCAGAGTTCAATTCCGCATGGAGTGACAAGACTTTTCTTAATCAAGTTCAACTTCAACACTCAAAAGTAATGAGTTGCGTCATTGCTTACACAAATTGGCATTGGATCACTCAATCCAATGAACCTGTTAGATTTTACCAGGAGAACAAAAAATGCAAAGTCAATTATGGGTTGTTTTTTGACAAATAAAAGGTGATATGTGCATTGAAAGTTCTAAAACTTATTACAAATTATAATTGAGTTCTAAAATTTATGAAAAATGTAATTAAGTCCTAAAACTTTATAAGTGATATAATCGAGTCATTCCATTAACTATGTCCATTTAAACTAACAAAAAATGCTAACGTGACTATTTTAATATTTTCTCTCTATTACGTGGCGATGACATGGCTTAAATTCTAATTTATTTAACTAAAATATTAATTAAATATAATAAAAAAAGCACATCAAAAAACACAAAAAATGGAAAAAAAGAATTAAGCTATAGGCAAGGGTGAAGGCCCTAGCTGCTAGCCACCTCATTGTTGGAAAGGGCCGACAAGGGCTAGGTGAGGACTGATGGAGGTTGTTGGGGCCTTGGCCAAGGCCGGCAACCCTCGCAAAATTTGGGTTGGGCTAAGTGAGGGCCAACGGTTGCTGAGATTTGGGTGGAGGGTCGGTGAGCCCTTGCCTGTAGTCAGCGATGGTCATCGACCTAAGCTGAGGCCCTAGTACCCTTGTTGGCTCTTTCTAGTGATGGGGTGGTTGGTGACAAGGGCCTCTACCCTTGCCTTTGCTATTTTTTGTACTTTTTCAATGTTTTAATTTTATTTATCAAGCTTATGGTTAAAAAATTAGAATTAAATCCAAAACGATATCATTTTAGCCTAGTGTTCCATGTTTTAGCGATGTCATCGCCACGTAAGAATGAAAAAAAAAATAATAAGTCAAATCGGCATTTTGCGTGAGTCTAAATGGATGGAGTTAATAGAAATATTCAATTGTATCAATTTGATGAGTTTTGAAATTTGATTGCACTTTTTGTAAGTTTTATGATTTGATTATACTTTTTGTAAGTTTTAGGACTCAATTTTATTTTCGTGACAAGTTTTAAAATTTCTAGTGAACATATCCCATAAAAAATCTATGAGTTCTTCTACGAGCTTGAGAAAACACAGACGACTCTGTCTTTTATAAAACAACACCACCATAGACTCTTAGAAGTAGTGTGACTAGAATATAAGAAGTTGTATATACATGGCGGGTCTATTTGACCAGCAGGTAGAGACCCACATACAAGCCAGGCTAGCTTATCCAAGTGAGTTGTATATACATGGCGTTACATCAAATAGATGCTAAACTGGACAGATTTCAAGTTTGATATATGTAAGGATGTCCTCTCGAAACTAGACAGCCTTCAAAAAGATGTCTCACTAAAATATTGATCAATCAAAGAGCATCCTCCACAGAAGCGGCAGCTTGCAATGAAGCACATTATTTCTTGCCTTCCAGATAAACTATATGCTGGTATTCCGAAGAAACTTCAACATTACTTTCTGCTGGCAAGAGCTAGGTGAAGTTAGATTGCCAATCACCAGAATTCCTGTTAATGAAGCAGAGCTCAAGCAACTTGCCCCAGACTTTAGAGGAGAACTGCAATTTAAAATCACTTTCCCAGATGTCATTCCAAGGAAGAAGCAGAATATCTCATCTATAGATCACATTCTTAGATGGCTGAACTAATTGTTGATGTGCCAAATCATCAGTGTATCATGAGATGAAATGAGACTTCCAACCCATGAATCATTTGGGAAAAGGAGTACGCCATGAGAGTATACTTCCCAATGTTACCTTAATGCATTAATGCAGCTCTCTGCATCAATCCATAAAGGAGCCTCTTACGAATGCATTGCTAGTGAGACCAAAAAGTCTCAAGATAGGAAACAAAACAATAGTAGTCTAGATTTCCACTATTTCCGATGCCCATAGAACGAGTTGTGTGATTCAAACTGTGAATAATTTGGTCTTATAAAAGCTGAAAAATGCTTATGGTGGTGTCAATTCTAAAACATAATGCACAGCATTCAAAAGCTTCATCCCTTGTTCTTTTTTTCAGCATCATCGCATCAGCAATGCTGAAGTTGTAGATGAAGTCATAAGATGCGTACTTTCACAAGTCTAAAAGGAAAAAATAAAGTGAAAATGAAAATAAGGGTGTGTTTGTTTCACGGAAAACGTAACGTTTTTGGAAAATGTTTTCCGGGAAATCATTTTCCAGGAAAATGGTTAGTTTTCCTTTGTTTGGTGATACGTGATTAAAAGTATTTTCTGGTATTTGGATCGCATTTGAAAAATGATCTAACAATTGATAATAGTGTGCCTCTTACTTTTAAATTAATTTGTTGAGTCCATGTTACTTTATAAATGAATTTTTCTCAATCAGTTTAGTAAATCTAGAATTTGAACCTACAAAATGAAAAGAAAACTTGAATTCATACACGTATTTTTTTTTTCCTAAAAATAGACATGATTTCTGGTTACAAGAGCAAGTCAAAACGATATCATTAATCGCTTCAATGCATTTGGCTCTATTTAGATGGATGCACCTCCCATGCGTAATATTAATTAATTTGACAAAAAAATTAATGAAAAATAAATTCATTATAAATGTACTAGTTTAGAGATTCTTTGTGATAAAAAATTTAATTTATAATAAATTTATAATAATTATATTGATTTGAGATCTTTTATATAACATTATATTAATTTGTATTTTTTTGTGATATTAAGTAGGAAGTAAAGGAAGTGAAAATAAAGAAAAAGAGAGAAAGGAGGAAAACATCACCATCTGTCCATATAATCGACACTGGCAAGCTAAAATCTCTTTCTTTCCTTTTCTTATTATAGATTTGAATGTTTCAAAGGGTTGTGCTTCTCTTTAAATAAGAGGCAAGAAATTTGGGAAAATAAATAAAAGAAATACATCTAAAAAAAAAAAAAAATCTTAGAAGAAATAGTCCTTTTCCAGCAAAATCGATCCCTCAAATTTGAATCCGCCCGGCTGGTGCACAACCATCCAAAAATCAAAATTATTTTCCGCTCAAAATTACCAAAAAGAAAAACCCAAATAAAAATTTAAAAAAGGGCTGTACACACACCGAACTCCCTCTCTCTCTTTCTCTCTGTAGACTGACGACACCGATGGTCGACCTGTCCTCCTTGCCGCCCCCTCCTCCGATCCCTAGCCTCCTCCTCCCGCCATACTCGCCGCCGCCTTCGCCCCCCAACCTAGAGCAGCCGCAATCACCGCCGCCGCCGCAGCAGCCGCCGTGGATCCTCTTCTCGTTCCTGAAGTGGCCGGCCCTCCGGGTCACCTCCGAGTATGACAACAACAACTTCGTCTTCCTCCAAAAGGTCTCGTGCAAGCTCCTCGACGGCCTCGCCAAGCTCAAGCTCTCCTTCCGCAACGATCGGAAGGGCGAGGTTGCGGAGCCCCGGCTGGCCTTCGTCTCCAAGCACCTCTCCCTCCACTACGACATCGAGAAAGCGAAAGAACCTGGAATCGTGTCGAGTGTTGTTGAAGAAGAACAAGAAGATCTGGACCTCCAATGGCGAAGGAGATGCGTGTCGTTGAAGAAGAGTCGAAGAAGAAAAATGAGGGAAAGAGCGTAGAGAGAGAGGAAAAGTGAAAGGACAGAGAAAAATTGAAAAGGGAAAGTGTTTTCATCTCCTCACGCGGAGGAATTCATTTTCCTAAAATAACACGTGATATTTGTGTTGACTAGAAAGTCATTTCCATTGACCAAATCTATTTTAGAGATCCAAATGGCTGAAAGTCTGGAAAACACTTTCCGGTTAGAGGTGGCAAATGGGTGGGTCGGGTCGAAAATGGGTCAACCCATATTCGACCCATTTAACCCGTTTTGACCCATATTCTTATAGTGTAAATTTAATGACCTATACCAGACCCGACCCGTATCGACCCATACCCGACCCGACCCGTATTGCTAAAATATATTTATTGTTAAAACATTTTTATGTAATACAAATTTAAAAAAAAATTATGCAACACAAATTTAATGGAAAATTTTTATAATTCTTTTTAACATATTTTTAAAAAATCAAATTTTTATTTTTAAATATAATTCTTAATTATTTATTTATTTTTAAAAATATAATTTTTATTTTTTATTTTTTAAAAAATATAATTTTTAATTATTTTTTGTTTTTTCTTTTCTATTTTCTTTTTTTTTTTTTTCCTTCTCCTTCGGCCGACCGCCGCCCACCACGACACCCGACGGCCCGGCCACGGGCGAGATCGAGCTCGCCGGCGTCGGGTGGGGCTCGATCTCACCAATCGGCAAGGTCGAGCCTCCGCCCGACGCCGGTGAGCTCGAGCCTCGCCGGGAGACTCACCGGATCCGGTGAGGCTCGAGCTCGCCGATATCGGGCGAGGCTCGAGCTCGCCGGCATCGGGCGAGGCCGAGCTCGAGCAGCGAGATTGAGCTCGCGATACGGCGAGCTCGAGCCTCGCCGATGATTGGCAAGGCCTATCGCCGCACTGGTGAGGAATAAAGAAAATAAAGAAAAAAAGAAAAGAAAAGAAAAAAAGAAAAAAAAAATTGAAATATGAAATATAATTATAATTTCGATTTTTTTTTATTAAAAAACATTTTTATAAATTTTAAAAAAAAAACCAAAAGTTTAAACTTTAAAATGAGTTTCCTTATAACTCATTTAGATTATTTCTTTTTGTGTTTTACATTTTCGACCCATTTTTAACTCATATTTAACTTTCACTTGACCCATTTCTGACCCATATTCAACTTTCACTTGACCCATATATGACCTATTTTACTAAAAATGGTTTATAATATGGGTTTTTGACTCATATTGCCAGCTCTATTTCCGGTAAAACACTTTCAGTGAAACAAACACGCCTTGCAAGAAGTGCCAGAAGTAAAAGGGCACCATCTCACTTCTGCTGCTCATTATTTTCTGGCCAAAGCATATACAAACGAAACCATTTCGGGGTTCACTGGATATCAAAAAAAAAAAAAAAAAAAATTTCTTCTCAATTCAGAGGTAACTTTTGATTTCTACAATCAATCTTTCATACCAATAATGTAGTAGCAACTGAGACATATCTAAACTGATACAAGGCTCCACGACAGTGACCAAATCGCATGCCATTGATGATTGAAGATTTGCTTTAGTGATCAAATTCCGACAAACTCGTTTTCCACCATGTATCTTCATCAGAAGCTCAAATTCAAGGTGAAGCCATCGAATCCTGTTACCAGTCCACTAGCCTCAAAAGTATACAACTTAGTATAAGAATTAGAACTGCCGTAGTCTCTCATAACCCAAACAGAACAAACAGAATGCTGTTCAGGACAGCCACTTGGCTCGACACGACAACTAATGAGCACAGCCAGCAAGTCATTTAATACTGCACACTAAGGGGCTGCATGGTAAACATTGTTTTGTTCCTAGGAACAAAAATTTTTTTTTTTGTTCCGGGAACAAAAAAAAAGAAAGAAACGCGTTTGGACGCGTTTTTGTTCCGAAGTGTTTTTTCTCGTTCCTAGAAACACATCTAGAATAGAAACAAGAAACAAAAAAAGTTGTTTCTTATTTCGGAACAACTTTGAGAAACACTTCTCTCTTCTCTCTCTTCTCTTCTTCTTTTCTTCTTTTTCTTCTTTCTTTTTCTTTGGCCGATCGCCGGCCTCGGCCATGGCCGGCGACCGGCCGACGGGGCCGTGACGCCGTTGAGGGCCGACGACTTCGCCGGAGCGTCGCCGTAGGCCAGGCGAGGCTCGGCCTCGCCTTGGCCGGGCGAGCTTGAGCTCGCCGGATCCGCGAGGCCGAGCTCGCCTAGCGGCCGGTGGACGCTCGGCCTCGCCGGAGCCACCGCTAGGTCGGCGTCGCTTGGCGGTGGCACGGCGAGGCCGAGCCTCGCCGCCGCCGGGCGAGGCCGACCTCCACGCCGGCTGGCGAGCTCGCCCGCCCGGATCCGACGAGGCCGGGGGGCGGCGGGCCTCGCCGTGGGCGGGCGAGGCCGCCGCCCTCGTCGGCCGGTCGCCGGCCATGGACGAGGTCGGACCGACCCAAAAAAAAAAAAAAAAAGGAAAAATAAATAAGAAAAAAGGAAAAACAAAATAAAAATATTAAAAAATTAAAAGAAATAAAAAAATTATACAAATTTACTAAACGTGTTTATATTCTTTTTATATTTCGGAAGCAGTTTACCAAACGCGTTTTTTTGTTCAAAAATTGTTCCACTGAAGCGAAATACTTTTTCTATTTTTGTTCCCTTAAACAATTTTTAAACGAAACGTTAATAATGCACACTAAATCAACACTGTCAACATGAGAAATCTCCTCCAGAAGAGCCATTTTATCAAACACCTCACCTGTGACATCAATGGAGACTATCTGTTGGTACACAACCTCATCCCTTTGATAAGGGGACTTGGAAGCAAACCAATGCAGATTCCCATTCAAGAAGACCGCGGGTCTAGAGCCACTTAAAGTAGGAAATTCACAATCCAAACTTCTCCAGGAATCTGTACTAGGGAATAAATCTCGATCTTTGTCCCACGATGATAACGTCGATAAATCTTCACATTAGTCATTAGACCTCGCGCCGAAGCCAAACCCTACAGCTATACGAGGAATCTCTCCAAGATTTTTTCTCCACACTGAATCGCGGAACAGCCTTGTGCTTTCTGGTGAACAAATTCACAGATACATCGACCGGCCATACCCATTTCTGGAAATTTCCGTGACGCAGATCAAACCATTACACGAACCAACGAAGCCGTAACAGTTGGGAGGAGCAGCAAACGGAATTTCGATGTGCGACTTGGAAGGCGGAGTGAGAGACACACCGGAGAACAAAGAGCACAGGCTCCGGAGAGGATCGCACCAATCTAGACACGCGAGATACCGGGCGTCGAGAGCGGAGTGCTCAGGTGGAGGTCCACGAAACGAGGGCCGTCGACGGTGGATCACCATGACCGGCAGACGCAACTGAATCGACGGAGAGATCTCACCGGTAATCGCTTCAGATCTCCTTGACGATGTCCTCGGGGAGCTTCGGGAGGTGGTCGTCGTCGTCGGAGGCGGAGGAACTCATGGTGGCCAGGGGTTGAGAAAGAAGACCGGCCCCGAAGTGGAAATGACTATGTTGGCCTCGATTCCGTGGTGCTGTCGACTTCGCCGGTGGCGAGTGGCAGGAGATGCGAAAGTAGGGCTCAAGGGTGTTTGCAGACGAAAGAGGAGAAATATAGAAAGGAAAGTGATTTGGGAAGATTTTTGAATTTTAATTTTATTCCACATCCACATACATATATATATATATATATATATGATGATTTATAATTCTCCCGTAATGGAAAAATACAAGCCACTTCAATTAACGACATTAAACCATTAAATATTTTTATTGATTCTTTATATATATGAAGGCTACGTATATATATTCATTGAATATGTATATCCTCGATTAGTAGAGATAATCGATTTTAGAAGGGGTCAATTTGCACCTTAAACTCTTGAACCAAATCGATATGGCCTGTTTATGGAATTAGGAATTGGCTCATCTAATCCTAGAATCGGATAAGAGGATTTGGTTTGGTTTTTGGGTTGGTCTTGAAATTGATGGTTGTCATTTCTTTTTTATTTTTTTCATTTTTTATTCGTCATAAGTGGGAGTTTCCTAAAATTGAAAGAAAAAAAAGCAAACGTCATGATGGAAATCTTGCAAACATCATCACCGCCAAATAGAAGCCACCCCCTCGTAACATCCCCGCGCCCTTTCAAGGCAAGCACAAAAACGAAACAGTAAGCTCTAAACGACCACCGACCAAAACCAAAAAAAAAAAAACACTCTAGACGACACATGAGCAGTCGCTCCATATGACGAGAAAGAAAATTCGATACTGCCATTGTCTTAATCCATCAAAATATAATCATTCAATGAAATAGAGCGATTATCCCTTAAATTTGATGAGGTTTCAAAGAGAGAGAGACAGACGTAAGAAGACGAGAACATGAGGCGGGACTCTTGGGAGAGATGATCAAGAGAATCGTGTACAGGGTGAGCTATGACGGCAAGTTCGTCGGAGGAAGCAATCAGATGAGGTGAGGTATGACAACAAGTTCTTTGAAGGGACACAATCGATCTCCACATTAGAAAAATTCGGTGACGGAGATAGAGGGGCCTTAAGACCTAGCTGTGATCAGCGAGGCTCTCGAGGGAGGCAATGTGCTAGAAGTAAATGACCGACAAGGATTTCGAAGAGGTGGAGGAGGAGAAGCAGCATGAGGGTCCATTGACCTCGACGACATAGATTCCAAAGACCCCACAATGAGCGAGAGGTGCAATGAGGAGCTTAGGAAGGCCGACACCGACTAGGGTGTCATGCACCTCATCAACCGTGGGATCACCGACGACCTGATTGAGCCAAGCCAGCCAGTCGAGAACCAAGCAGAGGAAAGAGTAAAACAAAACCCTTCTATTTTCCAGCGAGTCCCACTCATAAGACATGTGTCAATATCGGAGCAGCACACGACGAACACCAAAGATCCTTTAGAAGTAGCGTGACATGAATATCTTAAGTTGTATAGACAAGGCGGGTCTATTTGACAAGCAGACAAAGACCTAGGAAGTAGAGACCTACCAACGAGCCAGGCCAACTTATCCAAATGAGTGGTACTCGATGCTCACTACCCGCACCTTTCATGCTCTCTTGCTTGGGATGTTGGCACCGGCAACGGTTAAGCTGCCATTCCTAACTTGTCTACTAAAAGCGAAGGAGATACCCCTGGTGTTACAATTCAACGAACCAATATATGATTAAAGCATAATTCCATGCTTGGATACCACTGAAATAGGTCAACATCGAACGTTCCCAGCAGAAGCTCCTCATAAAACCTCAGTGGCATACAGCATGGTCCAAGACTCCGTCATTCCTAGTTGTATTTACTTCAAAAGAATATAACAAGCATGTACAAGCAAAAGGGAATAACCTACACCACACCTCCAAGTCCTTACAACCCATTCAACATATTATCCATTTTTGTCAGTCAAAAATGACGTTTTTCTGCAGAGATGGTTTTGCACCCTCTGCAGAATTCAAGGAACCATCGGAGGCAATCAAAGCAGGAGGGAGGGAAAAGCACAAGAGATGCTGATCTTGGACTGATATGATGAGTTGACACGAGCAAGAAGACAGAGTGGTATACATTTTCACATGACACTCAAGGAAGAAGCTCATTATCCCTAATGCATGCAAGGAATGCTGGATTCAAAACCTTTGATCCTAGAAAAATATCAAAACCTTTGATCCTAGAAAAATATGGACAGAGAGAAGCATCTACTTTTAACTGACTGAATCATGTAAAGACGCTCAAGTTAACTCAAGGATAAAAAAAAAAAAAAAAACAGTAGCTGGTTCTTGAATTGCTGGGATGCTAATGTGCCAACTCGCGCTTCTTCAAAGAGATTGAAATGCTTCTAGAGCCATTGATAAAATGTGTTGAGTATCGACCATGCACATTACTTGTCTCAACATTGTCAGGGAATGCTTGAAAAGTGCCTTATGGAATGCTTCAACTCCTCGACATTGTCATGGAATCTGTATTGAGCAAATAAACCTCGACTTCTGGTTCAAACACCCAGGATCTTTTCATAAATATCACCAAAGTATATTATCATAACAACCTCATAGCCATTATGCCTCTCAGTGAACCCAATACCCTAGGAACATATGAACATCCTCCAAGTTGAGAAACCGACATAATTCTCACCAGGTCTATCTATCTCTTGACTCAAAATGGGAGCAGGTTTGAAAAAGGATCTTAGAGTGTCTAGGATTGGGCACCTAATCACGACTTGTTTTAGTTAAGCTCAAGAAAGTTTTCTCATGCCCGCCCTTCGCTGAGTGCATACCTCCAGAATCCATGTCAGAGAATGAAGTGGTGTGTCTCTCAGGAGAGAGCTAAAATTGCGTCGATCTGATCACATCTTTTGCTACAGTGCATTGGCTTCGATCTTCCAATGTTTTACAAGCTTGTTAAAAAACTTTCACATCAGCCAGCAGGAATACTAGTTATCTGGGGGATGTAAATGGCAGTGCAATCTGCATTTGACATTTTAAATAAGTGCTTCATCGAAGCATCATTGCAATTTTGGCGTGCAAGCGCCTAGTACATAATCAATGGATACAAGAGGAGCTCTGATTTGAAACATGCTGTCATCAGCATTTGCATCAGCCAAAGAGTAAGAGGTGGATTGGTTGTCTGATGATGTCATCAGAAAACTCAAGAAGAGTTGTTGATGACGGCCTAATATGGTTTGAACTTATCGCACGCTGGGCTTTCATGCTTGGAGGATCAGAGTAAATCTTCACTCGAATATTTCGTTTGCAAGAATCAGTTTCTTCAGCAATAAGAACTCAATTTCTATCTTTCTACATATAAGCCTAACTAGTACATAACAATTGCTATGGTTGGAAAGGGGCATCCAATTGTCTAGATAGCTCCTAAAGAAAGCATGAATCATGATGCTTGCATTAAAAGAAGTGAATCAAAGCAAATGTGAGCTTCAAGTATCACACACAAGGTTTTGCCATGTTTATCCATCTCCTCCTAGTCTTATCCTCCCTGTTAAACCACCATCACTCTCAGCTCATAAACACACTTAACCTTTCACAGAAAAGAAGCATAAGCCAATACCCTGTTGATTTCTGATGGCCAATGATGACTAGCTTTGGCCATCTCAATCTGATCTCTCCCCATCACTTCTTAGGAAACGGAGAGCTCATGATTATGGATATACACATGCCATTTTGGGGGGTTCCCAGTAAAATCAGATTATACTTCGTTTCTGGTTTTGATGTTGGCAACAAAAATGCAAATTTTTCTGAGTGCAAATTGCAAGGAGAACGGCTTTGCTTAGTCTAAAGAAAAACCAAAGTGAAATTGCATATGCATTCTAAATCTTGCAAGAAGTACAAAAAGTAAAGGGGCACCACCCCACTTCACATGTCTCTATCAACTCTTCTACAAGCAGAATCAAAGAGTAAATGTAGCAGCAACTGACTCATCTTTAAACTGAAACAAGACTCTCTACAACATTGACCCACTCACAAGACCATGGTAAGGTTGGTAGGGTAAGAATTGTGAAGTCTCTTGGATTCCAGGAAACTCGTCCCTTATCATCTGTTAACATCATAAGCTCGCCATTCCTCGTGAAGCCATCGACTTTGGATACTTGTCCACTATACTTAAAAGAATACAGCTCAGTCCAAGACTCAGGAACGCCGTACTCCCTCATAACCCAAATGGAACAAATGGGATGCCCAACTGCCTCCCCATGAATAGTGCCCACAGCCAGCAAGTCATTCAATACTGACAAAACCGCTTGTGAACTGACACTAAGCACGTGCAAAAACTCTTCCGATGGAACCATTTCATCAAACACCTCCCTGGCGATATCAAACAAAAGTATTGATCCAGTGCTCTTGGAAAAAAACCAATGCAGATTCCCATTCAAGAATACTGCGGATCCGGAGCCATTTAAAGTAGGAACTTCACACTCCAAACTTCTCCAGGAATCTTCAGTTAGTGAATAAATCTGGGCTCGAGTCTCACTCAAGCCTTCACAATTATCAACTTGGAGAATCTTCACAATCTTGTAGTCATTAGACCTAGCGTCAAAGCCAAACCCTAGAGCTTCCATAGTGGAACTGATCTTTATGGAAAAACATTCACTCTCAAGACCGGATCGTGGAACCGCCTTGTGCTTTCTGGTGAATAAATTTCACACATATATTGGCTCGTCAGGGTTACTTGCGGCATCTTCCATGATGCAGATCAAACCATTGCAAGAACCGTAAAAGGCGTAACAGTCGGGAGAACTAGCAAACGGGAAATCGATTTGGGACATGGTAGCCCGAGCAAGAGAATCACCGGAGAGCAGAGAGCACGGTCTGTCCTCAGGATCGTCCCAATCTAGATACGCGAGATGCCAATTACAGGCCTGGAGGGCGGAGTGGTTCAGGTGGAGGTCCACGAAAGGAGAGCCGTCGATGTTGGATCGCCACAACTGGCAAACGCATCTGAATCGGAGGAGAGATCTCACCGGCAATCGCGTCAGGATGTGGTCAAAGATGATATGGTCAGGGAGCTTCGGGAGGTGGTCGGCGTCGGAGGCGGAAGAACTCATGGTAGCCAGGGGTTGAGAAAGGAGCGAACCCGAAGTGGAAATGACTTGGACGAACGCTCGCTATAACACGATAGAGGGTGGAGGCGAGGGCGAGGGAGTAGAGACGAGGCTGCGAGCCCGCGACGGCGAGAGATGGCCAGAGAAAGAGCAGAGACTGAGGCGAGGGCCACCACTCTGTGATGCTGCGATGGACCGGCGACGAGGCTGCAGCTGCGAGGGAGGAAGGGCTGGAGGCGAGGCGGTGAACGATTGTGATGAGGACCGAGAGCAAGCAGAGATCTGGAGAAAGAGGAGAGGAAGGGGTCGTGCGGCGACGAGGAGGAGAAGGAGAAGGAGGGCGCTGCTAGGGTTTCGAGAAGGAAACTACAAGAATAAAAAAGCGACTTTTAGGGCGCCCATGAAATCATTTCCGTTCCAGAAATAATTTCGGAATAGAAAAAAATTTTATATTTCTAATTCTGGATGAATTTCTAAGAAAAATAATAGTTTGATAACGACACAAAATTTTTACTCTAAAAATAAAAATTCATTTGATAATAACACAAAATTTCTTTCTTTTGGAGGACGGCGGCGGCGGCGGCGGCGTCCATCCAGCCCGGCGGCCGACGGCGGCGGCGGCGGAGTAACCGGCGCGGCGGCAAAATGGCGGGCGACAAAGGCCGGCGGTTGGCGGCGGCGGTGGCGCAACCGGCTGGTAGGCGACCGGTGGCGGCAACGGAGATGAACAATGAAAATTTTTTTTTTTATTTCGTTTCATTTGTTTCGAGAAATAGAAAAATAGATATTTTCTATTTCGATTTCTAGTCAGATCTATTTCGAAATAAGAATCTATTTGAAATGAAAAGTGGAATAATTTTACCAAATGGATTTTATTCCGTAATTGTTTCGAAATAGAAAAACAGTTCCAGAAATTGTGGGCAATCATGCGTGTTGGAGGGAGAGGGAAGTTTGGTTAAAACCGATGATTTCCATTTCTCTTTAATTCCTTTTATTCATTACAAGTGGAAATTTTCCGACATTAAAAGGAAACGAGAGCATGCAAAACCAAACGTTAGGAGGTCCCTTTATTCTTGATAGAAATCTAGCAAACATCATCACCGCCAGAGAAAAGCCGCCTCGTCATACCATACCCCGCGCTTCCATGGCAGGCACAAAAACGAAGCTAAAAGCTCCAACCAGCCACCAAACCAAAAAAAAAACTCCAGGCAACACATGAGCAATGACCAGAGGCCCAGAAAAAATACCAAAAAACTTATACATTTATTGCATAGGTACCAATTTAGTTATAGATTTTTCAATTTGATCAATTTAGTCATTTTAGCAATTTAAGCCGAAAAACGATAACATGAATGCCGGTGATCCTATGTGATATATCCGGCATTGATGTAGACATTTTAAAATAAATTTTTATTGATTTTTATTTTAATTTTAAAAAAAAGAATTTTCCTTCTTTTTTCCTTTCTTAGGACTGTAAAAGGTATATTAACCATTGCTTGTGACTGACCACAGGCAAGGGTTGCCCTTGCTAAGTTTGGCAAGGGCTTGACCCTCACTGGATCTAGCAAGGGTTGCCCTTACGGCCTCTTCCAAGAGCTCGACCCTCGTCACCCCACCCCCTCTCGAGTCTAGCGAGGGTCACGACACCCTCCCTAGCCCTCGCCTGTGGCCTGTCATCAACCATAGCTAGTATCAACCATAGTCCAAAGAAAGGGGAAAAAAAAGAAATGAAAAAAGGGGAAATTTTTTTTAAATAATAAAAATTAGTAAAAAGTTATTTTAAAATGTTCACGTCAACTTCAATGATGCCTTGTAGGATCACCAACATTGCTAGCATCTACATCACCAATTTCCGGCCTAAACTGGCTAGATAAACTGACTTTTTTTATACTTTTCCCTTAGAGGGCACTATTGAATGAAAAAGGTGGGCAGAAAATTAAAATCTAATTTACTAATTTAGGGTTTGTTTTAGAATAAAAATAAAAAATAATAAAGTAATCCAATTTGGTTCGATTCCTTTTGTGGAACCGAGAATGAGCCGATTATTCTTGTTTCCAAACTGGTTTTTATCAAGAACCATGTAAAATTGGCCAATTTGGTTCGACTCGGTCCAATTTTCAAGTTGGACCAAACCGATGCACACCCGTATTCTCAATTGATTATAATTGATGATAATTAATTTTGTAATAAATTGCTATCTTAAATAATCAATCTTGTAAAGCTTATACAAATCTCATATACTTTTCATTATAGAAATATACAAAACTTACATAATTCTCTCTTCCGCAAATTTTTTCTTACTTTATAACAACCGTCATTGATGTCTTAAGTAGAAATATGCGAAACAACTGGACGCTCCTAACAAGGGAGAATTTTATCACCTTTTGCTAAATTATTAACCTAGTTTAAGACGATAGAAAATTTGAGTAACATACACTCTTCTATTGTATTAGCATAACTATACTCCATCTCTATGAATCTATTTCACAAATTAACTTGGCTGGATTTTACTCCTACAACACACTAGTATTTGTGCAGGGCAAGGAAATCTACTAGTCTGAGAAGAAAGCAGAGTTCAATTCCACAGGCAATGATGACACTTTTCCTAGTCAAGTTCAACTCCAACACTCAAAATAATGAGTTATGTCATTGCTTACCCAAATGGGGCAAAAAAAAATGCTTCAACTGCCATAACTTGATATAAAGGGATACTTAAGTGCGATAATTTATAAAAGATACACTTAAGTGTCACATTTTAAGAAAAGTAGGACACCTGAGTGCCACCTTCGGTGAAGCCAATTGGAAATCATACGTGGCAATAAAATATTAATATTTATCGCTGAGGTGGCTCGCTAGAGAGCTGAGTTAGCTCTAATTCACTCCAAATGACGTCGTTTCGGGTGTTGACCAAAATAGAACCCTTAAATTGGCCAAAAAAATTAAAAACAAAATAATAATATAATTTATAGTTATTTTAAAAAAAAAAAAATAAAGAGGAGGAGGAAGGCAGCCGGCGATTGAAGGCTAAGCCCTTGCCGTCGCCGCCTCCCCATTGTCGCCGGAAGGTGGGGGAGGGTCGGCTGGGGCCGCCGGCCTTCAGCTAGGATTCGGCGGCCCCAGCCCTCATCGCCGGCTGCCTCCCTCCTCCTCCTTCCTTCCCCCTCGCTTTTTTTTTTTCCTCATCCTCGGCCCGTCGATCGCTTCCCCTCCTCCTCCCCCTCCACAATTGAATTTGGGCGAGGGCCGTGACCCTCACCCCGCAGCGAGGCGAGGGCTCGCGAGCTCTCGGCCAACTTATCCAAGTGAGTGGTACTCGTTGGAGATATGTTCGAAATCTTGACAACGATTTTGATTGTTATTTGAATGATAGAGTCAATAATTGATTAGTTTTGTAAATAGGAGTGATTCATGTAAAATATTTTCTATTTACTCTTTCATTCCTTTCACTATAAATTGACTGTTGTACTTGTATACAAGATATAATACAAGAAAACATTTTTCCAATTTCCATCTCTCTTTTTGTTAGTACTCAATGCTTGCCGTCCACACCTCTTATCAGTCTCTTGCTTGGGATGTTGGCATCGACAACAGTCAAGCTGCTCTCGGCGTTAGTCTCTCTCTCCCCACGCAATTTTTTTAACAAGAATATGTTGGATCAAATTATAACGGCAATGTAATTCTCCGAAGAGGAAATGCGATCCTTTGCTCATCAATTAAAATCTTTCCAACTTGACTAACTACAAATAAGTTGATGGCATAATTCTACCAAGTAGCAGGGCATTATGAGAGAATGAGTGATAGCGATTGACGTTAGCGAAGCTCAACTAAGTTTCGTAATGCCACATCCTCAACTTTGCTATGTGCACACTCCACAATTCATGTCAGAGGATGAAATGGACTTGATGGGGGTGAAAATCGTGTCGATTGGATCACTGTCGTTATTGCAGTGCACTGGTTTAAACATCCAATGTATTACAAGCTGGCCAACCCCCTTTTGCGTAAGCCAAGAGGTATACTAGCCGTTTGAGCTTATAACGACATGGTCGTCTATCCTGAACTCAACACTGTAAGTAAGCGTCTTTGGGAAGCTTCTACGCAGTTTTGGCACTCGGATGCTAAATACATAATTGATGGATATAGAAATCTTCCCTTTCCTTTTGAGAGTGTGGGCTTAGGCCACGAGTGAAAACCATTGCAACTCAAAATTCCAAAGGAGCTTCTATTCCAAGGGTACTTTTTTTTTTTTTTGACGAGCTATTCGAAGGGTACTTGAAGTTTTTAAAATCATCATCACCAATTAATTTAGCCAAGGAACAAGGGGTCGATTTGTTGTCTGAAGAAATGATTAAAGAGCTTGAGAGTTCTTAGGGAGGGCCTAATTTGGTCAGAACTATCACCCATAAGGCTTTCATGCTTGCAAGAACAGTCACAGAGGGAGTACTCCATTGGATATTTAAATTGCCTGTTTCAATTTCCTCAACAATCGATTTGGCCTTTCTCCACTAACATTTCCCAGTTTCTCCTCACATAACTGGATCCACTAGTACATGACAAATATCAATGTTGGAACCGGATCATCCAGTTATCTGCATTAGCTGTTAAACAGAGCACGAATTGTGTTGACTTAGAAAAGTCTCAATAAAATACATGGTCCGACTGCAAATTTGAAATATAAATGACCATTTTAAAAGTTATGAAACTAAAGTGTATTTGCTAATGTAGTTATGGAATTTCTATGTTTCATTTTCCACGATCAACTAGAGTTGTTCTAGCTCGGAGCGACAACTAATATAGTGCCCAATATTGAAGGCTGAAGCTTCACCAACTACTCAAGACTAATTGTTCCTCGCGAGAAACAACGTGAAAGGGCTGAGCAAGTGTCATATCGGCTAGTTAACACATCAACACATATTGTTGATAGGTGAAAACAGGTTTCAGAAAAGTTACATGCCTCAAATAGGAATGTTCATATTTCCGAAGCACGAATAACATTTTCCTAATTACATTTTTTTCAAAAGTGATGTTCCCTTTTGTGAGCAAAAGAGCCAAACTCGACGTAAGGCTCCCAGTTGTATCTGGCTTGATGCTGTTGGCATGTTGGGTTGGTCTATTTCCTAGTAAACGATTGTTCTAAGCTGTCTCTTCTCATCGGGAAAAAAGTGTTATTTTCTTTGGAACTTCTTTTTTTCTCTTTTAGTAAGGAGGTGACTACAAGCAAAGGAAAAACCGAGAAACAAGAAGCATTAGATTGGCCTAACTCGTGGAAACACCGTTCTTAACATGTCTACTAAAAGCAAAGGACATACCCCTAGTGTTACAATTCAACGAACCAATATGTGATTAAAGCACAATTTTATGCTTGGATACCACTGAAATAGGTCAAGATCGAACGTTCTCAGTAGAAGCTCGTCATTCCTCGTGGAGCCATAAAACCTCAGTGGCACACAGCATAGTCCAAGACTGTCATTCCTAGTTGTATTTACTTCAAAAGAATATAACAAGCATTACAAGCAAAAGAGAATAGCCTAGACCACACCTCCAAGTCCTTACAATCCATTGAACGTGTTTTCCATTTTTGTCAGTCAAAAATGATGTTTTTCTGCGGAGATTGTTTTGCACCCTCCGCCGGGAAAAATCGAAACTTGAGGGAGGGAAAAGCACAAGAGATGCTGATCTTGGACTGAAATGATGAGTCAACATGAGCAAGAACAGAGTGGTATACATTTTCACATGACACTCGAGGAATAAGCTCATGATCCCTAATGCGTGCAAGGAATGCTGGATCCATAACCTTTGATCCTAGAACAATATGAATAGAGAGAAGGAGCAGGAGTATGATCCTAAATCATGTAAAGATGCTCAGGTGATGCTAATATGCAAACCAGTGCTTATATAATTTGGGGATAAGTGTTACAGAAGTCCTAAAACTTGTCACGAAAATACAATTGAGTTATAAAACTTACAAAAAATGCAATCAAGTCCTAAAATTTGTAAAATTGTTTCAATCGAGTTCTAAGGTTAACACAGTTGACTTTTTTAACGGAAAATGCCGATATGGCGCAGATGTGGAATTTTAAATAATTTTTCATTTTCCACATGAATTTTTAAAATTATTTTTATTCAATTTTTTTAAAAATAGATTTAAAAACTAAAAAGAAAAGTTAAAATTTATTTTAAAAAATTGTTAAAAATAAAAAGGCAGCTCCTCCTCGCCGTCGCCACAGCCGCCGACGCCGCCATCGCCGAAGGGGCCGGCAACAATCGCCGGCCCCTCCGGCGATGGGCGCAATGCCATTTTTTTTTTTTTTGAACTGTTGTGTTTTTTAAATAAATTTTAACTTTTCTTTTCTAATTTTTAAATCTAATTTTAATAAAAAATTAAAAAAGCCACATGGAAAATAAAAATTAATTTTAAATGCCACGTTAGTGTTTTCCATTAAAAAGTCGACGGCATTAACTACTCGATTGAAATAATTTGACAAGTTTTAGGACTTGATTGCACTTTTTGTAAGTTTTATGATTTAATTGCATTTTCTTGACAAATTTTAGGATTTTTGTAGCACTTATTCCTATAATTTGTTTATAATATTGCTTATATAAGTTATTCACTAAAGGTCATTACCATTTAATCTAGAATCGATGTTTTGAATTAAACCACATATAACACGCAAATTTTTAAAGGCTCCTTTTGATGAAAACATGACATTCACAAGTCAACCTTTGTCATTTGTTTATAATTCCATTGTTTAGACATTATGCTAACGAGTTAAAGTAGAAACAAGATGAAAAGAAACTCATGCTTTTTTATTGAGTACATATATAATAAAATAAAATAAAACAAGCATATTGTATTTATCCGACCAAAAAAAAAAAAAAAAAAAGCATATTGTATTTCCTCCAACAAGCTTTCATTACCCTACGTTCGTTGATTAAGTTGACCGTTTTACATATTAGTTATAAAAACACACCATGCAAAGTAGCAACGGCATGATGACGCCCACCAGCTAGGGGTGTCAACAATATACCAACCGGCGTGACTCGAACCAAATATTTCAGATCTTGTTAGGTTGCGTCCTTTGCCCATTTGAGTAATAACTTAAAAAATTGGGCATTATTTCAGTTCAATTTGGGTCAAAAAAGCTTTTGGATTTTTCTTTACCCTCGATCAATCTCACCATCAAAGGAAGTTTCTCCTCTTCTCGCACGGTCTTTCTCAGATCTCACTTAGATCTCCATCCTGGCTGGTTACTAATCACCGCTGCCTTCGAAGATGAAAGATCCCGATTTGACGAAACAGATTCAGCAGATGGTCAAATTCATCAGTAGGAGGCAGAGGGGAGGGCCAACGAGATCCCCATCTCTGTTGAAGAGGTACTCTTTCGTTTACATCCGGGAAGTAAAAATGAGAACCATTTGCCGAGTTTGACATTAAGGTACGCTGCTTTTGATGTCTCAGATGGCCAAAATAATACCTTCATGACATCTTCATGGATGTGAATTTTGAGGAGACCCATCAAGTTTTCTAATGTTGAAGAAACAGAAGAAGACGAAGAAGATGCTCAAGAATGACAAAAGAAGGTGATTCTATAGCTCTCCAGTGCAGTGAAGTTACTAATTATCGGAATCAGGAAAATGCTTCTTTTCTTTCCACATTGAAAAGGGAAGCACTAACGTATGTATACATCTAAGTGGTTTTAAGAGGGTGCTTGCTTCAACTTCAATGAAAATTCGAAACAAAAAAGAAGATAACACAAAACCTAAATTGACCTGACCCGAACTGTTAACATGCCTCCAGCCAGTCTCTTTGGTAATGTATGTCTTCGCAGCATTTCTAAATTTTCAAAATATGTAAAAATAACGTAATTCAAATGTGACTCGTGTGGTATTATAGAAGCTGAAAAATGCCTATTGTGGCATCAAATCAAGCACATGTATGCACAACATTCAAAATAGCCTCGTCATTCTTTTTCAGCATCATCTAAAATCTACGAGTAGTGGCTAGGCTGTTGTTGTAGCCGTAGATGCAGTGTTGAGTTGCATGCTTTGCCTAATATTAGAAAAGCGAATGCGATTTGAATTCGATTACATCACAGAACTCCTTCCACCAACAAAACATCTCTCCCCCTCACTTGTATCTATTTATTCCACTGTGTCCAAAAGTAAAGAGAATCGAGTGCCTTGGCTTCGTGTTTTTTTTCCCTCACTCTCTAAAGTACAGAGCGAGGTCAAGCACCAAAATAAAGCTCTCTCTAGACTGTGCAAAGTCCTCTCTCTATACTTATGCATGCTGTGTTTGTCCATCTCCTCCTATTCTCATCCTCCCTGTTAAACCACCATCACTTTCTGCTCATGTACACCCTTACCTTTCACAAAAAAGATAAGAGCCAAAACCCGGCAAAAGATTTCTTCAAGTGCCATAACTTGACACAAATGGACACTTAAGTACCATAACTTACGAAAGATATACTTAAGTGCCACATTTTAAGAAAAGTAGGACACCTAAGTGCCACCTCCGGCGAAGCCGGCCAGAAATCATACGTGGCAATTAAATATTAATATTTCTCGCTGAAGTGGCTTGCCAGAGAGCTGAGTCAGCTCTAATTCACCCCAAACAACGTCGTTTCGGGTGTTGGCGAAAATAGAGCCCTTAAATCGGCCAAAATGACGTCGTTTTGGCCTAATTTGAATTTTAATATAATATAAAAATTAATTAAATAAATTTAAAACAAAATAATAATATAATTTATATTTATTAGTTAAAAAAAAAAAAAAACAAACAAACAAACAAACAAAGGAGGAGGAAGGCAGCCAATGGCCGAGGGCCGAGCCCTCGCCCGCCGCCTCTCCGCCATCGTCGGAAGGTGGGGGAGGGTCGACCGGGGCGCGGAGCCCGGGCCGAGGGCCGGCGGCCCCGGCCCTCACCGCCACCGCTTCCCTCCTCCTCCTTCCCCCTCCCTTTTTTCCTTCCTCCTCCTCGGCCGTCGACTACTTCCCCTCCTCTTCTTCCCCTCCCCCCTCGGTGGCCGGATTTGGGAGAGGGCCATCAACCCTCGCCCCGGATCGGGCGAGGGCTCACGGGCCCTCGCCACCGTCGGTCGGGGTTGCCGGCCCGGTTAGGGCTCGGCGACCCCGGCCGACCCTCCCCCTTCGTCGCCGGCCCTTACCGACGGCGGCGGGGGCGACGACGGCGAGGGTCGCCACCCTTTTTTTAATTCTTTTTAATTTTTTAAAAAATTTAAAATTTTAAAATTTTAAATATTTGTATTTTTTTATAAATGTTTTAATAAATTTAATTTAATCAATTTTTATATTAATTTTTTACCACATCGGCACCAAAATGACGTCGTTTTGCACATGCTTCGCCGGAAAATTGACATATCAACGTTTTGGCCGGATTTTGGCCGATTGGTACTCAAGTGATCCATTTTGCTTCAATTTTAGCACTTAAGTGTACATTTCGTAAGTTATGGCACTTAAGTGTTCCTTTCTGCCAAGTTATGGCACTCTAGGGGTCCGCGTCTCGCCAAAACCTTGTTGATTTCTGATGGTTGTTGATAACTAGCTCTGGCCATCTCAATCTCTTCGCTCCCCATCACTTCTTAGGAAAGGGAGAGCTCATGACTATGCACATGCATATGCCATTTCAGGACTCGATGAAATCAGATTATCTTTGGTTTCTGGTTTTGATCGATTTTGATGTAGGCGACAAAAATGCAAGTTTTTCCAAGTACAAATTGCAAGGAGAATAGGCAGTGCTTAGTCTAAAGAAAAACTCAAAAGTGAAAATGCATATGCATTCTAAAGCTTGCAAGAAGTACAATAAGTAAATGTGCACCACCTCACTTCACATGTCTTTTTCGACTCTTCTGCAAGCAAAATCAATCTGTCATACAGCTAAATGTAACAACAATTGAATCATCTCTAAAGTGAAACAAGGTTCTCTACAACAATGACCCAATCACAATTCCTTGGTAGGGAAACAATTGCGAATTGTCCGTGATCGGATTCCAGGAAACTTGTTCTTTATCATCTGTTAGCATCAGAGCTTGCCATTCCTCGTGAAGCCATCAACTCCAAGTACTTGTCCACTAGACTTAAAAGAATACAGCTTGGTCCAAGACTCATGCATGCCGTACTCCCTCATAACCCAAATGGAACAAATGGAAAGTGGTTCAGGATGCCCAACTGCCTCCCCACGAATAGTGCACACAGCCAGCAAGTCATTCAATACTGACAGAACCACTTTGTGAACTGACACTAACGCCATGCAAGAACTCTTCCCGTGGAATCATTTCATCAAACACCTCACTGGCCACATCGAGCAAGACTATAGATCCGTAACCCTCATTGCGCTTGGAAAGAAACCAGTGTAGATTCCCATTCAAGAAGACCGAGGGTGTGTCGCTGCAGAAAGCAGGAACCTCACACTCCAAATCTCTCTAGGAATATGTACTGAGTGAATAAATCTGGACTTGAGTCTCTATGTATTGATGATTATCATCGAATGAATGCAGAATCGTCACGGTCTTGTGATCATTAGATGTAGCGTTGAAGCCAAACCCTCAAGCTAGAGTAGTATACATGGAAAGAAATTTACTCTCCAAATCGGATCGTGGAACCGCCTTGTGCTTTCTGGTGAATAAATTCCACAGATACATCGAGTAGTCACCGCAAATTTCCATGATGTGGATCAAACCATGACAAAAACCAACAAAGAAGTAACAGTCGGGAGGAGCAGCAAACGGGAATTCGATTTGTGACATGGAAGCCCAGGCAAGAGACTCACCGGAAAATAGAGAGCACCGGCTCTGGACAGGATCGTCCCAATCTGGACACACGAGATGCCAATTGGAGGTGTCGAGAGCGGAGGGGTTCAGGTGGAGGGCCATGAAATGCAGGTCATCGACGGTGGAGCGCCACCAGCAAAGGCACCTGCATCGGAGCAGAGATGCCACTGGCAACCGCTTCAGGATCCCGTCGACGACGTGGTGAGGGAGCTCTGGGTCGTCGCCAGAGGAGGCAGAGGAACTCATGGAAGAAGAGCGAGCACGAACTGGAAATAAGCGGTGATCTATGGAAAGTGAGAAGGCGGGAAAAGTGCGCTGCCAATGCCCCTTTGTATCTCTCTATTTGTCACAAAACAACTGCGTGATATATCGCGATTCCCCGTTGACCTTCAGGGTCAACCTAAGAACTAGACGAGGCTTTTTTTTCTTTTCTTTTTTAAATTTTATTATCTATTTCATTATATGATATGAAAAATCTACGTTGTGTGAAATATGAAATTATAGTTTTTTATTCTGATTCAGGATAATATATCAAATATATTCAATTTCAATAAATTATATTCCAAAGGCAAAACCTACTCCAAATAGTCCTTGATATCGTGGAGGAAGGAGAGAGAGAGAGTAAAGCGGCAGCAAGAGTGAAGCTTTTCAATCACAAAACTCGAGATTGAACTGATAAGAAAATTACAATTTAAACAAGTCGTATGACTCATTTTGAGGAACTACGATTATCTAATCTGTTTATATTTCTATCTATGTAAATTATTTGGTAAAAGTCATTTGCATATGAAGTAGAATCAATGCTTTGGATCAAATCACTTGTAATTTCTTCCTATGAATTTCTAAAAGTTCCTTTTAATGAAAGGGTGATATTGGTGAGTTAAGCTTTATCATTTGTTTTATGATCCTATTGTTTGGGCATTATGTTAGTTAAAAAAAGTTGAAACAAAATTAAGATGTCCGTTTCGAGTCGAATCGTAGTTCATGCCGAATCACAAGCATGCCTAATATAATTGGGCACAAGGGCAACCCTTTTAAATGGGACGACAATCAAAATAATCAAGATGAAGGAAGGATAGTGATTATAAAATTGTCAACTGTCAACTTAAATAAATAGGGGTTTTGATTTTTGTCTTGATTTGTTTTTGATATCCTTATCATCGAATCATTTGGATAGATGTAAGCATACCATAAAGTTAAGTCGGAATTTCTCATTTTTAACGGATTATTTTTATTTTTTTATCATGTATGCATTTGTTTTTTTTTTTTTTTAAAGTACGTAGGCATTTTTTTAGGTTTATTACAGTTTTCACACTCATCCACATGAGCATCAATGTATACTTTAGTTGGAATTTAGCAATTACTATATTATTTTTAAAACTATTCGTACAAATATTGTTATTTCAATTAATACATTCTTAAAGCAATAAAGCTATAACCTAAATTTACAATCTCCAAATCATAAAACAATCAAACACGTGACCATGCAGATAACAATGTGCCTTGGTGTACAAGAAATCTAATTCATGAGGTGAGATAAAAATTTCCGCAATACCTAACCTAAAAGGGAAGATATAAGAATTTTACTGAAATCGCATAACATAATAAACACAGATCAAGCATGTCGTTATTTACTCCAATAAGCTCTCATTGCCCTCTGTCCATCAATTAGGTCGATTTGTTTACATATTACTCATTGAAAATACACTAAGCATAGGCTAGCCAAGGGCGCAATAAATGCTGTTGGTCCCTTTCAATCCGTTGTTGACATTTTCACATGACACTCAAGGAAGAAGCTCATTATCCCTAATGCATGCAAGGAATGCTGGATTCAAAACCTTTGATCCTAGAAAAATATGAACAGAGAGAAGAATAATCTACTTTTAACTAACTGAATCATGTAAAGACGCTCAAGTTAACTCCCCGTAATCAGAACAGAAAAAAAAAAAAAAAACAGTAGGTGGTTCTTGAATTGCTGGGATGCTAATGTGAAAACTCGTGCTTCTTGAAAGTGATTGAAATGCTAACTTAATCTAGCTTTGTCCATGCATGAGTTTACTCATCGTTTGGACAGCGATAGGAAAGAAAAGAAGATAGGGTTGGGGTTGCGAATTTGCATGGTGATGCTTTGTCAAATAACAGAAGAAGAAGAAGAAATTCGCGGCTCTCCTTCCCAGTGGAGCTTTTCTCTCCATTGTTGGAGCTCTTATCTACCGATTGTGTAGCTATGAAAACCCTAACTCTCCACTCTTCAAACCCTAAACCCCCACCATAATCTAGCCCCTCTCCAAACCCTAAACCCCACCTCATTCTAGCCCTTACACAGATCTTCAATCACCTCACCCATTTCACGTCATTTCTCGGAAATCACTGTTACATTCATTTCCCTCAAATCACGCTTGAATCATCGTCCCGTGTCGGCCTCTCTCTGCGACTGGAAGATCGGCAGCTTCAGTCACCCGCACGGTGCCCTTCTTCGGGAGTGGAGTCTTCAGTTACAGCAAAATCAGTCTTTGGGTTGGGCGTTCGGGCAGAAATCTTCAGTAAAAACTAACGTATCATCAGCGACTCTCCACGACCATGGAAGGGGAGGAAGCAACAGTAGGTCGACTTGCTCATCTCTGCAATAAACTGGGTAAGTTGATGTATGAGACTGATATGATTGTTCTGGATGAGGAAATCTCTAGAGAAAAAATACAAGAATGCCGATTTTCCTTAGTGGGGTAGCTACACAAGAACCCTAGCGTTAACTTTCAAGCCCTTGCAACAGCAATGAGAAAAGCCTGGAAAAATGACTTAAACCGTTAGAAAATGGGATCATCAGCTTTATTTTCGGTAATGAAGAGGAGAAAAACAGAGTTCTTGAGGGGGGCCCCTGGATTTTTTCAAATCACTTACTGTTATTAAGGAATTGGGAGCCGGACACCCCCCCACATTGCTATGAATTTAAAACCTGTGCCTTTTGGGTCAGAATTTTTGGCCTCCCATTGGAATGGAACTCTGAACGAATGATAGCAAAAATAGCTAGTTCAATGGGGAAAGTGCTGGAGGTTAAAACAAATGCTAGAGGCCCTGATTTTCAGAAAATTGGGAAGGCAAGAGTAGAGATTGCTATTGATGAGGAATTGAGAGTGGGACAATTGATGAGCCATGGGGATAAGAAAGTTTGGCTGGACTTCAAATATGAACGGTTGCCATTTTACTGCTACTCTTGTGGCAAAATTGGGCATTATGCCAAATACTGTCCAGACATACCTTATGATGAGGAGAAATTCTTAAATGAGCCGGGAGGATGCTTTGGATGTTGGATGAAAGTAGAAGCCTCTAAGCGAAGCCCATTCTGGAGTGCATTCTACCATGAAGCATCTGCGGCAGTAACTCAAGAAGAGGTAGTTCCTGAAACTCCTGAACAACACAAACAAACAGAAGTTATGGAAGTGGGACAGCCTACTACCCCTATTATGAATCAACATGTTCAACAGGGAGGACGCAATTACAGCTTCATATCAGAGGTGCCTATGAACAACTCTGCGAAAAGAATATTCATGCTTACAGGGCCAGAGCAGTCACATCAAATAGATATACAGCCAGCAATATATACTGAAAGCAGCAAGAAGAAAAACCTCTCCCAATAGAAAACTCACTCTTTCAAGAAACCCAGAAAAAGCAGCGTGCAGTTGACAAGTTCTCTAGCTCAAAAAGTGATAGATGAGTCGCAACTCATGGAGACTCCTATTATGATGACAGAAGAAATGGCAGCATGGGCTGTGATGGCTAGCCCTAATAAGCCACCAAATGAAACATGAATATTCTAAGCTGGAACTGTCAAGGGTTGGGCACACCTTTGATAGTTCGAGAGTTGAGAGCCATCATGGCTCAGTTGAGGCCCTCGTTGGTGTTTTTAATGGAAACTAAAAATAAAGCTGAAGTTGTGGAGAGAGTGAGAAGAAAACTTCACTTTCAGAACTGTTTTGTAGTTGATCCAGTGGGTACGGCAGGCGGTTTGGCTCTTATGTGGGATGATCGGATAATCCTGAATATAGCTTCAATGGCTGACAGTTTCATTAACCTGACATGTGAAGAGGAAGTTAGCAGGAAAAAAATGCAGATAACATTTGTTCATGTGCCATATACATACTCACAAAGGTTGAGATTGTGGGACAGCTTGCGGCAGATAAGTTATAATAATTCTCTACCTTGGGTGTGCTTAGGGGATTTTAATGAAGTGCTGTTCCATTGGAAAAAAGTAGGGAGGAGGATGGCTGAAAATTTCAGAATGACTGCGTTTCGGGATTGCTTGAATGCATGCTCTTTAATGGACATCGACAACAAAGGATGTGTGTACACTTGGTCTAATATCAAGGCTGGACCAGACTATGTAAAAGAAAGACTTGACAGAGTGGTGAGTACCATTGAATGGCGGCTAATGTTCCCCTAAGCTGAAGTCTCCGCCCTTCCAACAGTTGGATCAGATCATAGTCCCATTATTCTGTCACTGCAATGGAATCAACATCGACGAAAACGAAGATTCAGATTTGAGGCTTTTTGGCTGGAAAGTGCAGAATGCAAGGATGTGGTGGTAAACTCATGGGCATCTCAAACTCAACAACAAACCAGATTAGTGGGCAAACTTCAAGCTGTTCAGGAGGGGCTCTCTAAGTGGAGTAAACGGAAATTTATGAATGGCAAGAAGCGAATCAGTTTTTTAAAGCAGGAACTTGAAGACATTACAAATAATAGTGCTGAAGACTATAACAAAGAACTTGTTGCAAAATTAAAGAGTGAAATTGATGAGATCGAACGACAAGAGGAAATGTATTGGGGGTTACGATCGCGAATTACTTGGCTGAAATGGGGAGATCGAAACACCAAATATTTTCATGCAACAACTATTCAAAGAAGGCAGAGAAACATAATTTCTATGTTGCAAACCACAGAGAACACATGGCTGGTGGAACATAATAGGCTGAAAGAACATACTGTGCAATTCTTCAGGGAGTTATATCAGTCCAGTGGACCCCGGAACTTTGAGCCAGTGATCGACCAGCTACCTGCAAGAGTAACAGAAGATATAAACAGACTATTACTAGCAGAGGTCACTATTGAGGAAGTAACTGATGCGGCATTTCAGCTAGGTGCTACTAAAGCCCCTAGCCCAGACGGGCTCAATGGCCTCTTTTATCATCATCACTGGGAAGAAATAAAAAGGGACATTTTTCAGGAGGTGAAAGAATTTATGGCCACTACATCCTTCTCACCAATACTAAACAAAACACATATTTCCCTTATTCCGAAGGTCCCGCTCCCCGAGAGACTAGATCAATATTGTCCAACCAGTCTTTGTAATTTTGGCTACAAGATCATTTCTAAGGTGCTTGCCAATCGACTCAAACCCCTTCTAACAAATGTAATAGCCCCAGAACAGAGTGCTTTTGTAGGAGGGAGGCAAATCCAGGATAATATCTTTATAGTCCAGGAAGTATTACATCAAATTAGAATCAGGAGCAGGAGAAAGAAGTTTAATGCAGTTCTGAAACTGGATATGAAGAAGGCCTATGACAGAGTAGAATGGGATTTTTTGGAGGCGTGCCTTCTAAAAACTGGGTTTGCTGAGCAATGGGTGAAATGGGTGATGCATTGTGTTACCAGGGTCAAATTTAGTGTTCTTTTTAATGGCGAACCCCTACAGGAATTTCAACCTTCACGAGGACTCGAGCAAGGGGATCCCTTATCTCCCTATCTTTTTATAAATGTAGCAAATGTGTTATCCTCCCTGATGAAGCAAGCCGTTGAGAATTGTAGTATTAAAGGCATAAAGCTAAATAGAAACTGCCCCACTCTTTCTCACTTGCTATTTGCTGATGACTCGATCTTTTTTCCTAAATGGTTCAATCCTAGAATGTCAGAACCTGGCTATGGTTTTGAATCAATACTGTCTAGCTGCTGGACAAGAGATAAATTTGAACAAATCGGCGATATTCTTCAGTAAGGGCTGTCCTCAAACATTGAAAGATAATATGGCACGGGAATTGAGGGTTCCCATTATTGATAAAACCGGCAAATATCTGGGGATCCCCTCGAATTGGGGCGAGTCGAAGAGAAACATGTTTGCCTAGATATTAGGCCGAATATCTTCAAAATTAGAAAGCTGGAAGGAGAAGCTCTTATCTAAAGCTGGAAAAGAAGTCCTGCTGAAAACGGTAATTCAAGCACTTCCTCATTATGCTATGTCAATATTTAAAATATCAGTATCACTTTGCAAGAATATTGAACAGAGAATTGCTGCATTTTGGTGGAAAACTAATGAAAAGAAAGGTGGTATCCACTGGAAGAGATGGGAGTTACTGAAAACAAGGAAGGATCGAGGTGGTATGGGTTTTAGAGACCTTCTCTCCTTTAATCAAGCAATGTTAGGCAAGCAGGCATGGCGATTGGCACAAAAACCAGACTCTATTTGGGGCCAATTATTCCAGGGATTGTACTATCCAAATATGGATTTCTGGCATGCAGAAATTGGTATTCGCCCTTCATGGGGATGGAGAAGCCTAATTCTAGGGAGAGAGTCTATAGCACCTAAAGTTATGTGGCAAGTAGGGGATGGATCAAAGATTAAAATCAGGGAGGATAGATGGTTACACAGAGGCATTATTGAGGGTCCAGTACATGTTCTTGAACCTCATTTAGTGTCAGAAATCATAGACAAAGAGCAAGGGAGGTGGGATGCAATTAAAATAGCAGCATATTTTGATGAACACATAACTGAAGAAATTATGACCATTCCTATCAAGCCCCAAACAGAGACGGATCAACTTGTTTGGACTGGAACGCAGGCAGGCAATTATACAGTGAAAAGTGCGTATAACTACATTAAGGAGGCCAGAGCTAACATACCGGAGGATAAGGCAACAACCTCCTTTCAGCCTCCTCTCTCCCTATGGAAAGACATCTGGCACCTGCACACTCCACCCAAGATAAAAAATTTTATGTGGAATATGTGCAACAATGCTCTTCCAACAAAAGATAATCTATATGGAAGGAAAATATCACCTGATCCTATGTGCCCGTTGTGCAATGTGGAAAGGGAAACGGTTGAACATCTGTTCCTGCTGTGCCCGTGGACAAAGCAAATTTGGGATACTGAATTGCACATGAAAATATCACGTAAGGGCTTAACAAGGATAGAAAATTGGTTTTGTCTACTCAAAAAGAAGACATCAAACCCTTTAACCATACCGCCGATGGCTGAAACTTTGTGGAATATGTGAAAGGCCAGAAATCTAGCGGTTTTTAGGGGGAGACAACCCAAGGCACTGGCCATTATTGATGCAGCAAAAGCGCTCATTAAGAGCTATCATCGATGGAATCCTCAAAAGGGCGGGAACAGAGATGGTGCAGTAGCCGAACCTGGACAGAGCAACATGAATAAAAAAACAAGTGAGACAAATGCAAAGCCGAGATAGGTGCAAAGAAACACGGGTGAGCTGTAGCACACTATATCATATACACAAAGCCATAGCGCAGGGAATGGTTTGCGAACAAAGGCACAGGGGAGAAGATGCAACCTGAGATCAAGGCTGGGTTCTGGAGCTGAAGCACAAAGGCAAGTAGCGTTTCCTCGGCCCAGCACCCCTGAATCTTGAATCTCTGGCGACACGATGAGCAAGGTAGGCAATCTCTGCAACTCCGAACTTAATGGGAGGCTGTTAACGACCACACAAACTGGATCCAGAGGCATCAAGGTGAGAGCCTCCTACACCGTGTAGACACCCGCGAAGCCTCATGCTGGAACACCCATGGAACTCATGGCTCTGTAATTTGCGCTTTTAACCCACCTCAGGCTGTAAGTCATAGATTTTGCACCGATGTTGCCAAGAATGTAGCAGACATTTTATTGGCTTGTGGGTCAGATCCATGACCAGCGAACGGGGGGGAAACGGCGAGCGAGGACGCGGGAACACTGGGGGAAGCAGAGAGGAGTGACAAAGCAGGGCCTGTGTTTAGTGACATCCGGAGTTGCTTCTACGAGTGTGGCGGCATCTGCAGGTCCGAAAAGTCCCTTATCACTTCTCACACCCAATCGCATCACTAGGATGAGGCGGCAACTACTCTGGCTCAAGGTGGCGAGGCCAAATCTGGTCTAATTTTCAGTTCGGAGCAAGGCGGCGAGGCCAGATCTAGTCCAAATTTCAGTTCGGAGCAAGGCGAGGGACACCCACAGTCGAGAGAAGACACACGACGGCACCAAGGGGGCAGAGGAAAAAACCCAGAAAACTGAGAAGAAGACCGTGAGATTTTTAGATCTGCAACTCCAGCAAACTCACAATCTCAGAGATGGATCCCACCCCAAGAAGGAGCCTAAAGATCAATATAGATGGAACGTTCTTACCTGGTTCGGCGAAGCACTCGGTGGCCTGCGTCTGTCGTGATTCGGAGGGGAAGATGGTGGGTGGAATGGCGAAAGAAATCAGAGCCTCCTCCCCTCTTATGGCGGAAACCCTAGCCCTTTTGGAAGCCATCACCTTTTTCTACCCCAAAAGACACGAAACACTACTTTTTGAGTCAGACAGTTTGCAACTAGTTCAAGCCTTGACCAGTTCTCAACAGTTCAGTTGAGAAGTTCAACCTATTGTCAGCACATGCAAAGAATTGATGCAGGCCTTCTCCAATGTGAAGATAGCCCATTGCCCTAGGGAGGCCAATAGTGTGGCAGATTGGCTTTTTAAAGCCCACAAGAACAAATTTTTATCTTTCAATTGGGTCTCATCTCCTCCACAAACTTTATGGGACTTGTTATGTTATGATGCCCATCTACAGGGCCTCTCATCTTTATTTACTAATGAAATGCCTAAATTTTCAACCAAAAAAAAAAAAAGAAAGAAAGTGATTGAAATGCTTCTAAAGCCATTGATCAAATGCATCGAGTATCGACTATGCACATTACTTGTCTCAACATTGTCATGGAATACTTGAAAAGTGCCTTATGGAATGCTTCAACTCCTCAACATTGTCATGGAATCTGTATTGAGCAAATAAACCTCGACTTCTGGTTCAAACCTGTAGCTCCAACACACCAAGGATCTATTCATAAATATAACCAAAGTATACAGTCATAACAGCCTCATAGCCATTATGCCTCTCAGTGAACCCAATACTCTAGGACCATATGAACATCCTCCATGTTGAGAAACCAACATAATTCTCACCAAGTCTATCTATCTCTGGACTCAAAATGGGAGCAGGTTTGAAAAAGGATCTTAGAGTGTCTACATTGCCTATCGGAGGCGATCAAATGGTTGAAGAGCGAATGCAGCACGGCAATCTACGGCGACATTTTCTTGGGCAAATGTTACGTATTCGACTGGTGGAGTTAGACAACATATGTATTCTCAAACTCACGAGAGGATGAGCCGTTCTCTTAAAAGGATAAATTAACTCAATTTATCATATATGATACCAACTCTTTTCTAAAAGAGAAGGATAAATCTATTGCAATTGAATCAGCCAATCAATTCTTGAATTGGGATTTTGGAATGATTTGCAGGTAAAAGCATCGATCAGGGATCAAAACATTTGACATCATTGTTGGGTTATTAGCTGTAGTGACTCTCCTTATCATTTTCGTTGTCTTCATCAGAAAAGTTTTTGAAGGAAATGATAAAATTTGAAATGCCCATCTTCTAAATCTTTTAAATTTTCTTCATATCAGCTGATTTTATTGATCATTATGTATCATTCATTGGCTTTCTTCTCATGTAAGTAAGTAACTTTGCATCTCCTCCGATCACAATCCAAAAAAACGCTTTGAATTGCTCTTGCTTTTGAGTGGTCCCCCTTTTGCTTCTTTCTTTCCCTTTTTTCTCCGTCGTGATGACTGCTTTTCCCCTGATATTGCCTTTTGAGTACTGGCTTTACATATAAATTTTCCCAAAAAGCAAAAGATGCGGAAGCCTATGAAGGGCTTGGTGACCTTGGGAAAGTTGGGAAAGAATGATGAGTGTATCATGTCACTATACATTTTTAGTAAAATGGGCAAAAAAGAGATGGTGGCTTTGCACTCCACTCCACGTAAAGTCGCAGTGTCGCATCTGGTAGTGGAGGGGGAACTGTCCCTTTTGTGCATTGTGTTCTGTTTACCTTCGAATTAGATCCATCCCTTATCAGCTGTTGCTCATTTGTTGTGCATGTGAGGGGATGAATTTATGAGTTCTATTGTATGTGTAAGCAATGCAATTGGATTTTTCTTTTTAGAGTTTTACTTTTCCATCACATTAATTGGGTTGAAGATTATTGATTGATGTATAAGTGCGACCTATGTATGCCAAAATGATCACAATCTTGACTACTCCTTGTGGGCTGGATCAAATCATTTTAAATTTGTAAGTCGAAGTCATTCATTGGTTGGACGCATGACATTGATTCTATCTACTCGAGAGAGATGGAAATTATGCATTCAATTTTGGGGGCTTTTGCCCCACTCAGTCCTCTGATATTTTGAAGTAGTTGAAAATACATAAAAATCCAGCTTCTAGATAAACAGAAAATGCAAAACATTCAATATTATCAGACTTGTTGAGCATGAGAAACTAGCTACTTCAATCACTGAAATAAATACGCTCGATTTAGTTGTCCTCACTAGATCAAAATTTCCCACACAAAGGGGAAAAAAAGAACTTCTTTAGACCTGCCCCTACATGTAACTAATGTGATTGATTGGTTATACTATATCGGCACATCCTGTGCATATGCAAAATAACCTCTCATAATGAATTTAGGAAACATGGAGACCAACACAAAGAAACACGGAGACCAACTTTATGTAAGCGACTAATTTCAAGGTCAGCCTAAGAACTAGACCAGGCTATTTTCCTTTTTATTTTTAGTTTTATTATATAATATGAAAAATCTACATTGCGTCAAATATTAAACTATATATTTTTTTTTATGTTTACTTCAAGATAATATATCAAACATACTCGATTTCAACAAATTTTTTTGTTTCAAAAATAGAACCTACTCTAAACGACCTTTGAAATCATGGAGGGGGGGGGGGGTAAGAGTGAAAATACTCAATCATAAAATTTGAGGCTAAACAGATGCAGAAAATTATTGTATGGGTTATTTTACAAAACCACGATTGTCTAATCTATTTATATCTTTATTCATCTATGTTATTTGTTAAAAGTCATTTGCGAATCAATGTTTCAAACCAAAACACACATAGTTTCTTTGTATGAATTTCTAAAAGTTCATTGTGATGAAAAATGATAATGGCGAATTAAACTTTATCATTGGTTTTATGATTATATTGTTTGGGCATTATGTTTAATTAAATAAACCCGAAACGAAATTAAAATATTTGGTTCGAGTTGAAATATAGTTCATGTGGAACCACAAGCACGCTTAACACAATTGAGCACGAGGGCAACCCTTTTAAATGAGACAGCAGTCTAAATAACTAAGATGAAGGAAGAAGTGATAATAAAATTGTCAACCAAAATAAATAAGGGTTTTGATCTTTGTCTTGATTTGTTTTTATTATCCCTACCATTGAATCATTTAGATAATATAAGCAAACTATAGCGTAAAGTCCAAATATCTAATTTTCAATGGATCATTTTTCTATGTATGTCTTCTTCTTTTTTTTTTTTTTTTTTTTTGGTCTTTGTAAGCACGTATGCATTTGTTTAGGTTTATTACGACTTTCACACTCATGCAATAAGCTCTCATTGCCCTCTGTCCATCAATTAGTTTGATCTGCTTACAAATTACTGATAGAAAATACACTAAGCATGAGCCAGCCAAGGGTGCCATAAACACTGCTGGTCCCTATCTATCCGATGTTGGCAATGTTGCCACAACACATCTAAATTCTTAAATTATGTAAAATTAAGGTATTTATTTATTCAATATATACTTTGAGACCCAAATATCTTATTCATTAGGCAAGGGAAAAAATGCAATTTTTTTCAGATGAGTAAAGGGTTCACATGGTAATGTTTATATTCCGGGGAACTATTTCTTTTCAGAAATAGTTTTTTTCTAATTCTACTCTATGAACAATTTCTGAGTAAAGTAAGGTATTTGGTAATTATACAAAATTTCTATTCTTGGAATAGAAAAAAAATAGAAATGTGTTAGGTAAAAATTTATAAATTTTCGTATTTATTTATTTTTTCTTCTAACTCACGAACTGCCGATCGCCGGCCGTCGCCGCATGACTGCCGCACAACCATCAGACGGCTACCGCACAACCCTCGAATGTTGTCGTCGACCGCCACTGCAGGATTGCCACCCACCGCCAATCGGCTGTGGGAGGGGGCGGTGGCCGGTGAGCTGTAGGTGACGATCCTACGGCAGTGGTTGGCAATGACAGTTGGCGGTCGTGCGGCGACAGGCAGTGGTTGTGCGACGGTTGGTGACGGTAGGCCGTCGCAAACGGTGGCGATCGTCGGCGGTGAGCTACAAGCGGTGGCAACCGTCGCCGGTAATCACCGGAAGTCACCCGGTCGGTTGCGATGGTGGCCGCGGGCGGCAGGAGTGGTCGACGGTTGGTAGGTAGGCGGCGGTGGCCACAACAAGGAAAAAAAAAACAAAAGAAAAATAGAAAATGAAAAAAAAAAAACTTATTTTTAATTGTTCTCGGGAACAAGGGTGCGTTTGTTTGTATTTCTGTTTAAAAATTGTTCTAGGGAACAGAAATAGAAAAAAGTATTTCTACTTTGGGGAACAATTTTTGAACAAAAGAACGCGTTTGGTAAATTTGTTCCAAAAATATAAAAAGAACATAAACATGTTTGGTAAACTTATATAATTTTTAATTTTTAATTTTTTATTTAATTTTTCCTATTTTCTTTCTCATTTTTCCTTTTTTATTTTTATTTTTTCTTTTTCCTTCCTTTTGGCCGGTCGCCGCCCTGGGCCATGGCCGACGATCGGCCGACGAGGGCTAGCGGCCTCACCTAGCCACAAGCAAGGCTAGCCGGCCCCGGTGAGGCCGAGCCTCACCATGGTCGGGTGAGGCTCGGCCTCGCCTTGGTCGGGCGAGCTCGAGCTTGCCTCGCCCCGACAAGGCCGAGCTCGCCGGATCTGGGCGAGGCCGGTGACCAGCCTCACCATGGCCGGGCGAGCTCGACTGGCAGAGCCGGCGACGCCGAGCATCACCGGTGGCCGGGCGAGCTTGGCCTCACCGAGCCACGGTGATGTTCGGCCTCGCCACGGCCGGTGACGTTCTAGCGAGGTCGCCAGCCCTCAATGGCCGGTCGCTGGCCATGGTCGAGGCCGACGACTAGCCAAAGAAAAAAGAAAAAGAAAAGAAGAAGGAAAAAAAGAGAAGAAAAATAGAGGAGAGAGAACTTTTGTTCTTAAAAATTGTTCCAAAAACAAGAAACACATTTTTCTTGTTTTTTGTTTCTGTTCCAAATGTGTTCCTGGGAACAAAAAAAAAAAGATTTGGAATAAAAACACAAACAAATGCGTTCTTGTTCTTTTTTTGTTCCCCGGAACAAAAAAAAAAAAAGAAATTTTGTTTATAAAAAAAAAGTGTAAACAAACGGGGCCTAAGCTAATTTTTTTGTTTCTTAATTCTGTTCCAAATGTATTTCCTAGTCACTTTTCTATTATGGGAAGTAGAAAAATAAGTTGGTGTTATCAAACAGTTTTCCATTCTTTTTTTTTTTTTTTTTTTTTTTTTTCGGGGAACAAAAGCATAGAAATCAGAAAAAAATAGAAATGTTACCATACGGACGCACTTGAATCGGAGGAGAGATCTCGCCGGCAACCGCTTCAGGATCTCGACGGCGATGTCGTGAGGGATCTTCAGGTCGTCATTGTCGTTGGAGGAACTCATGGTGGTCAAGGGTTTGACGAGAAGAGTGAAGTAGAAATGCTGGGAAGAATTTTACTTCGCAGTCTCCTTCACCTCTCTCTATTTTGTCACGTGACATAGCACAATCTTGTCACGTGACTTGACACCCAATTTTTCTAACGAACGCTCTCCGTAAGTTTTTTTTAGAGTGATTAGGCTTCGGACTTATGCGGTCGATTTCCCATTTTTAGAATCAGAAATCCTGTTGACCTTAATAGCAAACTGATTAATTCTAGGATCGACTGATAACTTGACAGAGCTATTTTTTTTATGTGAGTGTTTTGCAGTGGCTTGTCCACTAACGTAGCGGGCTTCCCAACTAGATTCCTTGTTTACCGCCGGGCCCTCACCAACCACTTCCCTCCCCCTAAACTTTTCTCCACCTGGGAGGTGTGGATACCCAGGAGACTTATGGAGCAAGCTTCGACTCTCAGTTAAGCCTTTTAAGGACATTTCGTTTCTTTATATTATGCAGAAAATATACGTTGTGTCATGTATGAAATTGTAGCTTTTTTTTTTTTTAATTGTAGAATAATATGTCAAACATGTTCAATTTCAATAAATATATTCTCTTTCAAATAGTGAATTTACTCCGAACAATCCTTGAAATTGTGGAGAGAGAGAGGTTTCTCAATGACAAAACTCAAGACTAAACTATTACGATTTAAACAAGTTGTATGGGTCATCTTACAAAATTAGGATTAACTAATCCGTTTACTTTTTATCTCCATAGACTATTCATTAAAAGTAATTTGCTTTAAACTAGAATCAATGTTTCGAATCAAGTTGTATATGATTTCTTAGTATGAATTTCTAAAGGTTCCTTTTGTTGAAAGGATGACATTGGCAAGTTAAACTTTATTATTTATTTATGATTCCATTGTTTGGGCATTGTGTTGATTAAAAAAAGTCGAAACAAAATTAAAATGTTCAGTTTGAGTAGAAATGTAGCCCATGTTGAACCACAAGCACGCCTAACATAATTGAGCAGAAGGATGACCCTTTTCAACGAAATGACAATCAAAATAGCTGAGATGAAGGAAGAACAGTGATAATAAAATTCATTTTAAATAGATTATCTATTCTATGTATTCATGTATGCGTGCTTTTCTCTTCTTTTATAAGAATGTAGGCATTTGTTTAGGTTTATCACAATTGTCCACCGGGCATCAACGTATATTTCTGGCGGAATTTAGCACTAACTTTATTATTTTCAAGACTATTCCTACTAATATTGTTAATTCAATTAAAAATTTCTTAAAGCAAACAAGCTATAACCTAGATTTGCAGTCTCCAAATCATTAAACGGTCAAACAAGTATGCACTCAGATAACGATGCGTCGCATTGGATGTGAAAATCTAACTAGTGAAGTGAAATAAAAGTTTCTGTAATACCTAACCTAAAACAGAAGATACAAGAATTTTATATGAAATCTCATAGAATATAGTTAGTTATTATATAGTAAAACATACATCAAGCATATTGATATTTCATCCAATAAGTTCTCATTGCTTTCTTCCATAAATTAGGTTGATTTGTTTACATATTACTCAGAAAAGTACACCAAGCATGAGCCAGCCAAGGGTGCGATAACCCCAGCCAGCCCCTTTCAATCTGTCATTGGCAAAGTCACGGCACCATATCTGAATTCTTAAAATATGTAAAATTGACATAACGATTTATTAGATATGTACTTTGAGACCCACATATCTAATTCATTAGGTAGAGGAGAACTGCAATTCCTTTTTCAGATGAGTAAGTTAATAGATTGCATCATCAACTTCATAAAACAAAAGGGTCATTAGGTGGAATATTCCCACAAGCAGCTTCACAGGGCAAAGACAACATTTACAAGCTGCTCTCAAAAATCTACACAAATCTAGAGCGTTACATCAAACAGACGCTAAACTGGACTGATTTCAAGTTTGATCCATCTAAGAATATATCCTACTGAAACTAGACAGACTTCAAATCGATGCTTGAACATCCTCCAAAAGAAGCAGCTTTTTGATCACAAACCCTTCCAGATAAACTATATGCTGGCATGCTGAAGAAACTATAGAACATTACTTTCTGCCATTCTTTGCCTTCCCATTTGCAGGAGCCAGGTGAATTCAAATTGCCAATCACCAGAATTCCCGTTAATAAAGTAGCACTCCAGCACCTTGCACCAGACTTGAGAAGAAAACTGCAATTCATATTCACTTTCTCGGATGTCTTATCAAAGAGGAAGCAGAGAGATTATCTCATCTACAGACCACATTCTCAGGGGGCGGAAACAATTGTTAACGTGCCAAATCATTAATGTACCATAAGATGGAATGAGACTTCCAACTCACAACTCATTTAGGGGGAACAGCGTATCGTTATGATACACTTTCCAATGTTTCCTTAATGCATTTATGCAGCTGTCTGCATCGACCAATAAATGATCCTATTACATATGCATTGCCAGTGCTACCAAAAGGTGTTGAGATAGGAAACAAAACGCAGTAGTCTGTAGTGGCACCGTTTGCAATGCACAGAAAGCAAGATGCTTAATTCAGACTCTGAACAATTCGGTCTTACAGAAGCTAAACAAGGCTTATGGTGGTGTCAAATCGAACACATACATGTATAGCAATCAAAAGGCTTCATCTTTTTTCTTTTCTATTTTTTAATTTTTTTTTTTTTTTTGCATCATCTCAATTCTGCTAGTAGCTGCAACACTGAAGGTGTATGTGCAGTCTTGAGCCGCACACTTTCATACATGGAATGCGCCTAGTCCAAAGAAAGACTTAAAAGTGAAAATGAATATGCATTATAAAGCTTGCAAGAAGTATCAAAAGTAAATGGACACCACCTCATTACTTCTCGTCATTTTATGGCTGGAGCACTTATGAACATAACCATATCTTCTCAATTCAGATATAACTTTCAACTTTTCAGCAAATGAGTCCTAAATAAAGTGAAAAGAGGCTCTCTACAACGGGGATCAATTCGCAGCTCGTCGACAATGGAAGATTTGCAAGTTGTCCAGTGATGGGATTCCAAGAAACTCGTTCTTCACAATTTATTTCAATAAGAAGCTCCCCATTCCACGGGAAGCCATCAAATCCTGTTATTACTCCATGAGTCTCAAAAGTATACAGCTTAGTCCAAGACTCAGGCATGCTGTAGTCTCTCATAACCCAAACAGAACATACGGTATTCAAATCAGAATGCCCAGCTCCCTCCCCACCACTAAAGAACACAGCCAGCCGGTCATTCAATACTGCCACAGACAATACTGAATGGAGACTGTCTGTGCTATCCGTGTGAAACATCTCTTTCGGTAGAGCCATTTCATCAAACACCTCACCCGAGACATCGAACGAGGCTATTGATCCGAATTCACCTCCTTTTCGATCGAGAGCATACCAGTGCAGATTCCCATTCAAGAAAATTACTCTCTTGCTGTAGGAGAGAGCCGGGACCTCACATTCCACAGTTCTCCAGGAATCTAAACTGAGCGAGTAAATATCAACTCGAGCCTTTCTGTTCAGACGCTTTCTGTCGCGGAAGCTCCAACGGCAAACACCCGGAAAATGGAGAATCCTCACCACATGATAGTCACTAGACTTAGCGTCAAAGCAAAACCCGAGAACTACACGACCACCCGCCATGGAAAGGAATTGCTGCTCCTCCGGACCATAGAGTCGAACCGCCTTGTGCTTCCTGGTGAATAAATTCCACAGATACACCGCCCGCTCGATGCCATCTCCGGAACTCTCCGCGACGCAGATCAAACCGTTACACGAACCGACGAAGCCGAAACGGTCGGGAGGAGCGGCGAACGGGAATTCGATTCGCGACGGGGAAGGAGGCAGGGTGAGAGACTCGTTGGGAAACAGAGAGCACGGGCTCTGGACAGCATCGTCGCCACGGTCTAGACACACGAGATACCGGCTGGAGGCGTCGAGAGCGGAGCGGCACCAGTGGAGGGCCACGAAACGAGGATCGTCGATGGTGGAACGCCACGACCGGCAGACGCACCTGAACCGGAGGAGAGATCTCACCGGCAGTCGCTTCAGGATCTCGACGGCGACGTCATGAGGGAGCTTCGGGCCGTCGTCGTTGTCGGAGCCGGAGGAACTCATGGCGGTTTCAGGGGTTGAGAAGAAGGGCGAAGTCTAAAGCTGGGAAGAACTCCGTTGACCTTGATGGCAGGCCGACTAATCTCGGGGTCAATCTCGAGGAGCTAATTTTTGTTTTTTTAATCGCTTTCGTTATATTACATGAAAAATCTGTATGGAATTATAGTTTTTTTTTAATCTCAGAATAATATGTTAGACACATGCCATTTCAACAAATATTTTCCGTTTCAAATAATGAACTTACTCCAGACAATCTTTGAAATCGTGGAGGAAAGTGAGAGAGAGAGAGAGAGAGAGGCAAAATGACAAAACTTAAGACTAAATCGGTGAAGAATAAATTACAATTTAAATAGTAGTTTGTGTCACTTACAAAACTACAAATATACATTTTTATCTGTAAATTTTATTCGCCAAAAATCATTTGCACTTAAACTAGAATCAATGCTTCGAATTAAATCAAATATAATTTCCTAGTATGAATTTCTGAAGGTTTCTTTTGTTAAAAATACAACATTGGTAAGCTAAACTTTATCATTTATTTATGATTCCATTATTTGGGCATTATGTTAAAGTCGAAACAAAATTAAAATGTCCAATTCAGGTTGAAACGTAGCAATTGCTGAAGCACAAGCACGCCTAACATAACTGAGCACGAGGATGATCCTATTCAACAGGACGAGAATCAAAATAATCAAGATGAAGAAGGAATATTAATAATAGAATTCTCAACCTAAACAAATAGGGATTTGGATTTTTGCGTTGACTTATTTTTATTATCCCTATCATTTTATATTTTAGATAAGTATAAGCACACGATAGTGTATGATCCGATATCTCATTTTAAGTGAATTATATGTTCAATGTATTCACGTATGCATGCATTTGTCTTTTTTATAAGTATATGGGCACTCGTTTACGTTTATTACAATTTTCAAATTCGTCCACCAAGTATTAATGTATATTTCAAGTGGAATTTAGCAATTACTTTATTAGTTACAGGACTATTCGTACAAATATTGTTAATTCAATCAAAAAGTTCTTAAAGCAAAAAAGCTATAGCTTAAATTTGCAATCTCCAAGTCGCTAAACGATCAAACTCGTATGCACGTAGATAACAAGGTGCCATACTGCCATGTTGGACGTAGAAATCTAACTCGTGAAGTGAGATAAAAGTTTCTGCAATACCTAACAGGAAATAGAAGATATAGCAACTTTATAAGAAATCTCGTGGAATATAGTTAGTTAATATATAGTAAAACATACATCAAGCATATTGACATTTCTTCCAATAAGCTCTCATTGTCCTCTATCTTGATTTGCTAAAATATTACATATAGAAATTACACCAAGCACGCAGCTAAGGGCGCAATAACCCTGCCAAGCCCTCGCAATCCATCATCGGCAATGTTACAACAACATATCTATATTCTTAAAATACGTATACTTGACAAAACAATTTATTTGATTAGTACTTTGAGACCCACATGTCCAATTCATTAGGTAAAGGACAACTGTAATTCCTTTTTTAGATAAGTTGATACATTGCATCGTCAACTTCATAAAACAAGAGGGTCATTAAGGGGTATATTCCCACATGCCGCCCAACAGGACAGAGACAACAATTACAAACTGTACTCAAACAAGCATGAACTACACGAAGCTAATGCGTTGCATCAAACGGACGCTAAAATGGACAGATTTCAAATTTGATCCATCTAAGAATATCCCTTGAAACTAGATAAACTTCAAATTGATGTTAAACTAAAACATTGATGAACCTAAGAACATCCTCCACAAAAGCAGCAGCTTGGCCATAAAGCTTTCCAGATAAATTTTATACTGGCATGCCAAAGAAACTAGCGCATTACTTTCCGCTGTTCTTTGCCATTCCCCATTTGCAAGAGCCAGCTGAACTCAGATTGACAATCACTAGAATTCATATCAATAAAGAAGAGCTCTGGCACCTTGCACCAGACTTGAGAGGAAAACTACAATTTGAATTCACTTTTCCGGATGTCTTATCAAGGGGGAAGCAGAGAGTATCTCATCTACAGACCACATTCTCACAGGGCTGATGAAAATTGTCAACGTGCCAAATCATTACTGTACCACAAGATGGAATGAGACTTCCAACCCACGACTCATTAGGGGGAAAGGTGTACAGTGATAATATAATTTCCAATGTTTCCTTAATGCATTAGTGCAACTTTCTACATTGATCAATAAACAAGCCTGTTAGGTATGCATTGTCAGTGCTACCAAAGTCTGGAGATAAGAAACAGAACACAGTAGTCTGAAGTTGCACTGTCTGCAATGCACATAGAGTAAGATGTGGAGAAGCTGAAAAATGTTTATGGTGGAACCATATCAAACACATACATGGTAAGCAAAAGACTTTCTGTCTTTTTTTTCTTTTGTCTTTTTTTTTCCACATCATCTATAATCTGCTAGTAGCGGTAATGCTGAAGGTGTAGATGCAGTCTTCAGTTGCATGCTTTCACTCATACATAGAACGCATTTTCATAAGTCTAAATGAAAACTCAGTGAAAAAGCATATACATTCTAAAGCTTGCAAGAAGTACCAATAGTAAATGGGCACCACCTCACTTCTTTTGCTCATTATTTTGTAGCTGGCGCGGACATGAGTATGACCATTTCTTCTAAATTCAGATGTCTCTTTCAACTCTTAGACAGAACCATCTCTAAAGTGAAACAAGGCTTTACGACAGTGACCATATCCCATTGTGTTGATACTGGAGGATTTGCTTGATTTCCCATAATTGGATTCTAAGAAACACATTTCCATCACAGGCTCACCATTGCTGGTGAAGCCATCAAAATTTGCTACTAGTCCACAAGTCTGAAAAGAATACAGCTTACTCCAAGGCTCAGGCAGGCCATACTCCTTCATAACCCAAACAGAACAAATGGAATGCAGTTCAGGATGCACAACTGCGTCCGTGAAATTAATGAACACAGCTAGCAAGTCATTTAATACTTCCAACGTCGCTAGTAAGTCATTTAATACTTCCAAGGTTACTAATTGACCGCCATTGTGTTCGTGAATAATCTCTTCTGGTAGAGCCATTCCATCAAACACCTCACTGATGAATCGAACAAGTATATTGATGCATCTCCACTCGCATACCCCAGATCATCCAACTTGGCAGCAAACCCGTGCAGATCCCCATTCAAGGAGAACAAGGGCATGTAGCCGAAGAAAGTAGGAACCTCACAATACAAACTTCTCCAGAGAACTGTGAATCTCGACTCAAGGGTTTATCTTGCTAAAGCATTGGAGACAATCATATGGAAATTAGAGAATGCTCACGATCTTATCGTCGTTAGACTTGCATCGAAGCCGAAACCTATATTCACATGAATCTTACATGCTATTTCTTCTCAATTCAGATGCAACTTTCAACTTATCCGCAAGCAGCATCACTCTTTCATACCAATACATGTAGCAGCAATCAAATCATATCTAGAGTGAAACAAGGCTCTCTACAACGTTGACCAAAGCACATGGTGTTGATAGTGGAAGAAGTGCAATTCTTCCTGTGATTGGATTCTGAATAATTCGTCCTCGATTGTCTATTTCCATAAGAAGTTCACCATTCCGCGTGAAGCCATCAAATCCTGTTACCAGTCCACTAGCCTCAAAAGTATACAGCTTAGTCCAAGAATCAGGCGCACCATAGTCTCTCATAACCCAAACGGAACAAATGGAATGAGATTCAGGATGCCCAGCTGCCTCCCCACGACTAATGAACACAGCAAGCAAGTCACGCAATACTGCCACAGACCCTAGTAAACCACCGTTGTCTTGGTGAGAAATCCCTTCTGGCAGAGCCATTTCATCAAACACCTCACCTGCGACCTTGAACGAGATTATCGATCCATATCCAGCCTCCTCTCGATTGAAAGCAAGCCAGTGCAGATTCCCATTCAGGAAGACCACAGGTTCATGATAGCATAAAGCAGGAACCTCAGACTCCAAACTTCTCCAGGAATCTGTACTGAGTGAATAAATCTTGGCTGAACACTTAGTCCGGCCAAAGCGTCGACGATGGTTAGCTGGACAGAAGAGAATCCTCACAATCTTATAGTCATTAGACGTAGCATCGAAGCCAAACCCTAAACTTCTACAAGCAGCCTTCCTGCGAAGAATTGGATTCTCCGGAGCAGGTGGTGGAATGGCCTTGTGCTTTCTGGTGAATAAATTCCACAGATACATCGTCGGATCACTGCCAATTATGAAACTTCCGGTGACACAGATCAAACCATTACACGAACCGACAAAATCGTAACTGTGGAGAAGGGCAGCAAAGGGCATTTCGATTTGAGACTTGGAAGGCCGAGTGAGAAACGCATTGGGTAACAGAGAGCACATGTCCTGGAGAGGATCGCACACCAGATGCCAATTGGAGGCGTCCAGAGCGGAGTGGCTCAGGTGGAGGGCCACGAAACGAGGGTCGTCGATGGTGGAACGCCATGACCGGCAGACGCACCTGAATCGGAGGAGCGATCTCACCGGCAACCGCTTCAGGATCTGGACGGCGACGTCGTGAGGGAGCTTCGGGTCGTCGTTGTCGGAGGAACTCATGATGGCAGGGGTTTGACGAGAAGATTCTCCTGCCGACAAAGCACGACAGTTTTCTTTTGATATCACTCGCTCTCTTTCGAAAAGCACCAAGTGTCTTCTCCACATAACATAATGGGTAGCGCGGGCGTGAAATCTAATTAACATATATAAGATCAATGGAAAAATGATTACGTGATAATATTTAATGTATAATGAGAATAATTATAAAAAAATTAAATTATAAATAATTATAAATTAATGTCGGACTCATTTTTTATTATGCTAACAAAGTCTTAAGATTATTAATTATTATTATTTTTGAAAGCTTGAAATTTTTCTTTTTTGCCTATACAATTCATGGGAGACACAATAAGTAAAGAATTAAAATCATATCCACAGACTCTTAAAACTAATGAGAGACATTGCTGGTAAAGGTGTGACAACATACTTGAACCCAACTGACTCAAACTGAAAATTTTAGGTGGGGTCTCATTCCAGTGAGTGAGAATAAAAAAAAAAAAAAAAAAAAAATTTGAATATCTTGATGATGGGCTCAATTTGGGTCATGAAAAATAAATACTGAACACCAAGGAGCTCCCCTCGGCAACTTTGGCACCACCATTCAAAGGACCTCCATGCTCTACGGCGCCTCCTCCAGATCAACACAAAGAGCTCACCATCAACACTATCAGAGCCGTTGTTCATGGTTGTTCGGCTTTCCATGGAAGTCCAAATCTCGACATCTATGGATGTCCATATCTTCATAGCCGTGTCCATGCTCGTACACACTTGAGCTATGTTCTTTTCCTTGTAATCCAGATCTCGATGAGGCTGGCAGTCAAGGAGCCTCATGGTCTCCATATTGGGAGAAGACACTCTAGATTTTGACTCCATTCATTTCACAAAAAATAATATCAAAGAAAATATTTTCCGAATTTTTCAACATTCGTTTCATGGAAAATGAATTACTTGGGGAAAATTATTTTTCTGAACTAAATGAAAATAGTTTCTATATTTTTTACTTTTGAAATGTGAAAAATATTAAAGTACAAAATATTTGCCTCACTTAATCTCTTTTATCCCACATCTCTATAAGCCCTCATTTCCTTTTCCCCCTTCTCCTCCTTTTTTTTTTTTTTTTTTTAATAAATATATATATTTTTTATTTTGAATTATTTTTATTTTATTGTTCTTTTCTTTTTTCTTTTTCTTTTCTTAGTTTTCCCTTTTCTTCTTTCTTGGTAGGTTGCTGACCACGGCAACGACGGTGGGAGGGAAGCAAAGAAAATAAAAATAAAAAAATTAATAATCGATTTTTTAAAAATAAAAATAATTAAAAATCAATTTTAAAAATAAAATAAATGAAAAGAAAAAAAAGAGTGTGTGGAGAAAAATATTTTCCTTACTGAATAACAGAAAACATTTTCCACCTCATTTTCAGGTTACACCCAAACACGGGAAAATAATTGCATTTTCCTAGAAAATGATTTATTGGAAAATATTTTCTAAAAACACCACATTTTCCGCAAAATGAACAAAGCCTAAAGTGCCTCGTTGCCTATGAAGATGGTCTCAATGATGACGTCTCAGAACTCGTGCTGCAATCTCAAGATCCGTCCATGGTGATGTGCTTGACTTATGGAGCACGTTGTATTAAGCTCATGACTCAAGCCAAATTGAACCATCATTTCGGCTCAGGCTCTATACGGGTCGGGTCTCAAGTTAGTCATATAAAAATAAATAACATTCATGTATGAGTCGGTTTGGGTTTTGGTGAATGCCCTGCAACCTGAACAAAAACATAAGTCGATTTGTGCATTGCCGGGACGTTCATGCGCAAACCAGTGGTTATCGAAGGCGATTCAAATGCTTCTGGTGCTATGGATCAAACGCAGCAGTTCTTCGGCAACCCCATTTCGTCAAAGATCTCAGCCGCTACCAAAAAAAAGATTATCGACCATAACACTTTTGACGATCTTCATCGACACCAATCAAGATCCATTACAAATTTCTATTGAAAAAGATCCTTGAGCTGTTCTTCAACTTGCACACCGAATTCAACTGTCCACCACATACATATTTGTACTAAGGCTATGAACTTAGACTTTAGTGACTAATGGTATCCTCCATATTTATTAGGAAAACAAGTAATCATTAATAAACTTATAGTTATTAATCCTGTCGCTGTATCCAAATCCTAGAACCATGCGAGCAGCATACAGTTCAACAAATCAATGATCTGAAGGCAAGCTCAAAATCTCCTTATGCTTTCTAGTGTATAATTTCCATAGAAATATTGTTTAATTGTGAACTTTAGCATTAGCATCAGCATTAACAACACAGATCAATCCATTGCACGAACCAGGGCACCACAATTGCTCGGAGGGCTAATGAATGGAACTTCCATTTTTTACTATGAAACGAGGGTAAGAACTTAACTGGATATAGAGAGTTCATTCGATTGCAGGAAAAGTATCAATCTGTGAGAGGACATACCAATTTGTGCCACTGAAAGCGCAACGCTTCAAGTGCATGGCTGCCGAGGTAGGAAATTCGATCGTGCAATGCCACAATTTGGAGATGCATTTGAATCTCATGTGATATTTCACCGGCAATCTCTTGAAAATTTTCAGGACTATCTCATGAGGGAGATTCTTCTCTAGCCTCATCGTCAATGAAGCAAGCCAACTAGGCAAAAAGCTCTAAAACTCAGGTTGATTTTGATCAAATTATGAGTAATTTTGTGAGATAGTAAGAGGACCAAAGGTTGCTCATCATGCTTAGTCTCTTTGTTGTCTGTCGAGTTCAATTTTGTTACCTTAGACTTCTCATATAGTGGTCTTTAGAGGGAAAGAAATCTCAATATCATAAGATAATTTAGTGTTGTTACAATTATTGCAAAAACGGATCGATTTATCCTTCTCTATGTCCCAGCCACCTGAGGCTAGCTCAAAGGCCACACAACGGCCTCCGATGGCCATTTCTGATTAATCACATGGTGATTAACATGGCCTAAAGCCGTGAAGACCAGGTAGCGATCTAAATTGGCCCTGAGGCCCCTTGAAAGCCTATATCCTGCTAACCATTTTGCAATTTCATCTATATAAGTTATTCACTACAAATCATTTGCATTTAGACTAAAATCTATGTTTTGAATTGAACCACATGTAATTTTTACGCATGAATTTTTTTAGGTTTCTTTTGATGAAACTTGACATTCACAAGGTAAACGTTATCATTTGTTTATAATTCCAATGTTCAAACGCTAATGTAACGAATTAAAGTCAAAACAAATTGAAAAGAAACTCACGTCTTTTTATCGAGACTAACGGTTAATATAGGTAGTTTGCGGTTTGATTGATTTTTTTTTTTTTTTAAATCAAAATGTTTGGTTTGAGTTGACGTGCAATCCAAGCTGAACCACAAGCATGCTTAATACAATTCAGCATGGGGGATATCATTTGATTTTATTGCTCCCATCATTAGATTATGTCGATAATTAATAGCACACCACGTATCCCTGCAAAACTAGATATCCTTCAAATCGATGTTTAAGTAAAAAATTGATCAATCTAAGAACGTGCTGCACAGAAGCGGCAACTTGACCATGAAGTAGAACGTTTCTTGCCTTCTACATAAACTATGCGTTGACATTCCGAAGAAACTTCAACGTTACTTTCTGCTGTTCTATGCCATTTCCCATTTTTGCAAGAGCCAGGTGAACTCAAATTGCCAATCACCACAAATCCTGTTAGTAAAGAAGAGCTCCAGCACCTTGGACCAGACTTTAGAAGAGAAATGCAATTTAAAATCACTTTCCTATATGTCTTTCATAGGACATGCAAAATGATCAGCGTATCATTAGATGAAGTGAGACTTCCGACCCAAGAATCAATTGGGGGAATAAAAGAGCGTATCACGATGATACAATGTCCAATGTTTCCTGTATCGATTAATGTAGTTGTATACATGGATCAATAAATGAGCTTACTAGGGATGCATTACCAGTGCTACCAAAAAATCTTGAGATAGGAAACAAAATATAGCAGTTTGTAGTTTTACTAGTTGCAATGCCTAGAGATCGAGATGCATGATTCCAGTCGTGAATAGTTAGATCTTATAGAAGCCGAAAAATGCTTATGGTGGCATCGAATTTAACACATACATGCATAGCATTCAAAGAACTACGCCATTTTCTTCCGCATCATCTAAAATCTGCGAGTATCGGCAGCGCTTGAGTTGTAGATATAATGTTGAGTTGCATACTTCCACTCTACAACGAACACAATTCACTAGTCTAAAGAAAACTCATAGGGAAAATGAAAATGCTTTCTAAGGCTTGCAAGAAGTAGCAAAAGTAAATGGGAACTACCTCACTACTTTAGGTGGAATTTAGCAATTACTTTATTATTTTCAAGACTATTCCTACTAATATTGTTAATTCAATTAAAAATTTCCTAAAGCAAACAAGCTATAACCAAATTTTGCAGTCTCCAAATCATTAAATGATCAAACATGTATGCATGCAGATGACAATGTGCCATGTTGGATGTGAAAATCTAACTCGTGAGGTGAGATAAAAGTTTCTACAATACCTAACCTGAAACGGAAGATACAGGAATCTTACATGAAATCTCATAGAATATAGATAGTTATTATATAGTAAGATATCGATATTTCCTCCAATAAGCTCTCACTGCTTTCTTCTGTCAATTAGGTTGATTTGTTTACATGCTACTCAAAAAATACACCAAGGATGTGCCAGCCAAGGGCACAATAACCCCAGCAAGCCCCTTTCAATCTGTCATTGGCAAAGTAACAGGACCATATCTAAATTCTTAAAATATGTAAAATTGACATAAGAATTTTTTGATATGTACTTTAAGACCCGCATAAAACAAGGGGGTCATAAGGTGGAATATTCCCACAAGCAGCTTAACGGGGCTGAGACGAATTACAAGCTGCACTCAAACAAGCATGAACTACACAAATCTAGAGTGTTACATCAAACAGATGCTAAACTGGACAGATTTCAGGTTTGATCCCTCTAAGAACATATCCTACTGAAACTAGACAGACTTCACATCAATGTTTGAACATCCTCCAAAAGAAGCAGCAGCTCGACCACAAACCCTTCCAGATAAAATATAAGCTGGCATGCCAAAGAAACTAAGAACATTACTTTCTGCTGTCCTTTTCCTTCCCCATTTGCAGGAGACAGGTGAATTCAGATCGCTAACCACCAGAAATTCCTGTTAATAAAGTAGTGCTCCAGCACCTTGCACCAGCCTTGAGAGGAAAACTGCAATTCGAATTCACTTTCCCAGATGTCTTATCAAGGAGGAAGCAGAGAGATTATCTCATCTACAGACCATGTTCTTAAAGGGCTGAACTAATAGCTAACATGCCAAATCATCAGTGTACCATAAGATGGAATGAGACTTCCAACCCACAAATAAGTTGGGGGAAAGTGTACCGTGATTATATACTTTCCAATGTTACCTTAATGCATTAATGCAGTTGTCTGCATCGATCAGTAAATGACCCTATTACATATGCATTACCAGTGCTACCAAAAGATCTTGATATAGGAAACAAAACATAGTAGACTGTAGTGGCACTGTTTGCAATGCACAGAAAGCAAGATGCTTGATTCAAACTGTGAATAGTTTGGTCTTATAGAAGCTAAAAAAGGCTTCTGGTGGCATCAAATCAAACACATGCATGCATAGCAATCAAAAGGCTTCATCTTTTTTTCATTTTTTTTACTTCCTTCCACGTCATCTCAAATCTGCTAGTAGAAGCAACACTGAAGGCGTATGTGCAGTCTTGAGTCGCATACTTTCACTCATACACAGAACACGCCTAGTCTAAAGAAAAAGTGTAAATGCATATGCAATCTTGTGCTTGCAAGAAGTAACAAAAGTAACCACCTCACTTTTTCTGCTGGTCATTTTGTGGCTGGAGCAGATATGAATAAGACCACTTCTTAGATTTAGATGTCTATTTCAACTGTTCTGCAAGCAGAATCAATCTGCATTGGCGGTACATGTAACAGCAATTTAATCATCTCCAAAGTGAGCAAGGCTCTTTACAACAGCGACCAAATTGCATGTCGATATTGGAAGTCTTGGGTATCGTCCCATGATCGGATTCCGAGAAACTCAATCGGTACGATATATTTCCATAAGAGGCTCGCCATTCTCATGTAGCCATTAAATTTTGTTACCTCTCCACAAGCCTCAAAAGCATGCAGCCCAGTCCAAGACTCAGGCACCCCATACTTCTCCATAACCCAAACAGAACAAAAGGAAGACCGCCAGAAATCCTCTGTGTCCATGAAGCTAATGAACATGGCCAACGAGTTATCTAGTACTGCCATGTACATTTTTAAATTGACAGCATCTACCTGAGAAATCTCTACCGGCAGAGCCATTTCATTAACCACCTCATCTGCGACATCGACCGAGACTATCAATCTGATCCACCCTTCCCCACAGATCAGCCAACTTGGTAGCAAACCAATGCAGATTCTCGTTGAAGAAGACCGCTGGCTCGCTGTGGCGGAGAGCAGGAACCTTGCTCACGATGACGGTTGTTTTTTGGACTTTCATGATGATGGTTTGCCAGGGACTGAGAAGAAGGGCGAAGGCAGAAAGCCGGAAAAGAATTTTGCTGCAGTCCCTCTTTCGCCCTCTCTGTCTCTGTTCATCACGTGACAATCACGTGACATTGCACGATATCATCGTGTCATTATATTTGGGATCGGAACCCTTTTGACCTGAGAACTAGACCAGGCTATTTCCTTTTACCGTTTTCATTATATTACATGAAAAATCACCATTGTGTCATGTATGAAAGTATAGTTTTTTTTTTTCTTTTTCTGTCCCAGGATAATTTATCGAATATATTCAATTTCAATAAATATTTTCTATTTCAAATGATGAACGTGCTCCAAACAATCCTTGAAATCGTGGAGGAAGATGAGAGGAAGCGAGTGAGAGAAGGGGACACGAGAGTGAAGCTATTCATTGACAACACTCAAGACTAATCCAACGACAAAAATTACGATTCAAACACATTGTACAAGTCATCTTACAAAACTACGATTATCTAATACTTTTACGTTAATAAGTTATTCACTAAAAGTCATTTGCACTTAAAACTCGAATCAATGCTATTGTAACTCCAGCGAGGAGTAATGAATGGAATTTCGATTTGTGACTTGGAAAGCATGGTAAGAGACTCGTTGGGAAACGAAAAACACATATACTACACTGGATCATTGCCACAATCCATACACACGAGATAGCAATTGGAGGCACCGAGAGCGGAATGGCTCAAGTGAAGGGCCACAAAACGAGGGTCAACGATGGTGGAACGCCAAGAATCGGGGGAGAGATTCCACCAACGATGTCTTGAGGGAGCTTTGGATTGTCGTCGCTCATGATGATCAAGGGTTGAGAAGAAAAGCGAGCATGAACTAGTCATAGAAAGCTTTTATTGTTATAATGCTCATCACCCTAAGCATTCCATTTAGCCTCTGCTTTTAAGGAAAAGGACACACATGTTGTCCCTGAAACTTTTAATTTATTTAATATGATTCTTGAACTTCGTTTTGTTGAACAATGTCGTCCATGATTTTTACTTTATTCAATGTGGTTGTTGAATTTTGATCCAATGGTCATTATGATCCCTACATAAATTAACAGTTCAGAGATAATATTAAGCAATAAAGCAAAATTCATGGATCATTGTGATATCATTCCCTTCTTTTACTACATAACAAACTCTATGAAGTAATTAGATAAATTAGTTATTTGATTTGAGGAGGTTTGTAATCATCAAAGTTAATTTTGGATCCACGGTAGTGATATGCTGCTTGTTAACGCTCCGACGAGATGAAATGGCACGTCAAACATCCATCTCCCCATTGCAAAAGACGTCGAGCCGGGAAGTCATGTTAATCGAACCCAATTTGCTTCTGCACGCACTTGGGCTGTTGGAGAAAGAAGCCATGACAGCAACCTCAAGAGTGCTAGCTATGCCTCTCGGCTTGCTGCATTGTTTTACGATGCCGTGTCTACCAAAATTGGGCATCCTACTTAATTAACTCTTTCTATTAGTCTCTTTTTGTTTTACCAAATCTTATTGCATAATACATACAAAAAAAGAGAACCTCTGCTCTTTTATACACACACATGCGTGCACACGCGTGCACACACACTTTTTTTTTTTTTTTTTCACAAGCTTCAATGCATACCAACATATATAAAATAGAGATTGAGGGTTTACCAATCCCTTTGCTGTGGGGAGACGAGTTCCCTTGCGGCATGACAACGGTTGTGGCGGGCCACTCACTCTGTCTCTTGTCTCAAATATGTAGAATATACATAATAATATTCAATATTTATGGACAAGAATGAGTTAGGCAAATTATCAAACACATAATATAGAAATACTAGGTTGAAAATAGTGGTTCGGCTCCAAATTAGTGCCTACTCCACTTTACGAGACCATTCTAGAGTTATGCCCAATCCAATATCATATGAGGGTGGTTTATAATGGAGCTTACCAAGTATGAATTGCCAGTGCTACCAAAAAGTCTTGAGATAAAACAAAACATAGTAGTCTTTGCACTAGTTGCAATGCCCAAAGATTGAAATGCAAGATTCAAACCGTGAATAGTTTGATCTTATAGAAGCTGAAAAATGCTTACGATGGTGTCACATCGAACACATACATGCATTGCATTCAAAAAGCTTCGTCATTGCTGTGAGTTTTGGTAATGCTGAAGTTATAGATGCAGTGTTGAATTGTATACTTTCACTCATATAGAGAACACACTTCACTAGTCTAAAGAAAAAATCAAAGTCAAAATGAAAATGCATTCTAAAGCTTGCAAGAAGTACCCAAAGTAAATGGGCATCACCTCCCTACATATGCTCATACATTACCTCCCTAATACAATTCAGCGTGGGGGATTTCATTTGATTTTATTGTCCCCAGCATTAGATTATGTAGATAATTATTAGCACACCATGTATCCTTTTGAAACTAGATAGCCTTCAAATCGATGTTAAGTGAAAAATTGATCAATCTAAGAACGCAGTGCACAGAAGCAGCAACTTGACCATGAAGCACAATGTTTCTAGCCTTCCACATAAACTATGTATTGGCATTCTGAAGAAACTTCAACATTACTTTCTGCTGTTCTATGCCATTCCCCATTTTCGCAAGGGCCCAAATTGCCAATCACCATAAATTCTGTTAATAAAGAAGAGTTCCAGCACCTCGCACCAGACTTTAGAAGAGAACTGCAATTTAAAATCACTTCCGTAGATGTCTTTCAGAGGAAGCAGAGAGATTGTCTCATATACAGACCACATTCTCAGATGGCTTGACATGCAAAATGATCAGTGTATCATTAGATGAAGTGAGACTTCCAACCCACGAATCATTTGGGGGAAAAACAGAGCGTATCATGATTATACAATGTCCAATGTTTCTTTAGTCAATTAATGTAGCTGTCTGCATAGACCGATAAACGAGCTTACTAAGGATGCATTACCAGTGCTACAAAAAAATCTTGAGATAGGAAACAAAATATAGCAGTCTGTAGTTGCACTAGTTGCAATGCCAAGAGTTCGAGATGCATGACTCCAACCGTGAATAGTTTGGCCTTATGGAAGCTGAAAAATGCTTATGGTGGTGTCGAATTTAACACATACATGCATAGCATTCAAAGAACTTCGCCATTTTCTTCTGCATCATCTAAAACCTGCTAGTACCGGCAATGCTGAAGTTGTAGATACAGTGTTGAGTTGCATGCTTTCACTCTACAAAGAGCACACTTCACTAGTCTAAAGAAAAACTCATAGTGAAAATGAAAATGCTTTCTAGAGCTTGCACGAAGTAGCAAAAGTAAATGGGAACCACCTCACTACCTATGCTCCTCATTTAGTAGCCGGAGCATATATAAATAAAACCATTTGCTCTCAATTGATATGTAAGTTTCAACTTTTCTGCAAGTAGAATCAATCTTTCATATCGACAAATGTAGCAACAATCAAGTCATTTCTAAAGGGAAACAAGGCTCTCTACAACAGTGACCAAATCACATTGCATCGATAGTGGAAGATACGCGAGTTGTTGTGTGACCGGATTCCAAGAAACTCGTTTTCCAACATTTATTTCCATCAGAAGCTCCCCATTCCTCGTTAAGCCATCAAATCCTGCTACTAGTCCACGAACCTTAAAAGTATACAGCTTAGTCCAAGACTTAGGTACACCATACTCCCTCATAACCCAAACAGAACAAATGGAACACCGTTCACGATCCACCGTGCCGACACTAGTGAGCACAGCCAGCAAGTCATTGCATACTGCCAAATACACGTCTGAACCACTCCCGCAACGAACCTCTTCCAGCAGAGCCATTTCATCAAATACCTCACCTGCCACATCAAACAAGACTATGCATCCATTTCTATCCTCATCAGACACATCACGGAGCTTGAAAGCAAACCAATGCAGATTCCCATTCAAGAAGACCACGGAAATGTATCTGCTAAAAGCAGGAACCTCACAATCCAAACTTCTCCAGGAATCTGTATTGAGTGAATAAATCTCACCGAAGCGTGGATGACGACCATATGGATGATGGAGAATCCTCACAATCTTATAGTCATTCGACCTAGCGTCGAAGCCAAACCCTAGAACTATATCAGTAGTGCTTTTGGAAAGAAATTCAGGCTCCGGACGGAATCGTGGAACCTCCTTGTGCTTTCTAGTGAATAAATTCCACAGATACATTGACCGGCCATAGCCATCTTCAGACCATTGCGTGACGCAGATCAAACCATTACACGAACCAACGAAGCGGAAAAGGCTGGAGGAAGCAGCAAACGGGAATTCGATTTGTGACATGGAAAGAGACTCACCGGAGAGCAGAAAGCACAGGGGCTTACTTGGCGGGGGAGGATCGCACCATTCTACACACGCGAGATGCCAATTGGAGGCATCGAGAGTGAAGTGCTTCTGGTAGAGGTCCACGAAACTAGGGCTGTCGATGGTGGATCGCCACGACCGGCAAACGCACCTGAAGCGGAGGAGCGATCTCACCGGCAACCGCTTCAGGATCTCGACGACGGCGTCGTGAGGGAGCTTTGGGTGGTGGTCGGCGTCGGAGGCGGAGGAACTCATGGCGGTCAGGTGAAGAAGAGGGACCACGAGCGGGAAATGAACGGTTGATAATGAACTGGAAACGAAGAGGGACCACGTGATATACGAGGGCTTTGTCACGTGACTTGACACGGGAAGTTTTCCACTGTCACGCTCTCCGGAGTTTTTTTGTTTTGTAAGGTAAGGAGTTTTCTTTTTTTTTTAAAAAAATAAAATTAATTTTGATTTCATTATATTATATGAAAAATCCCCATTGTGTCAAATATAAAATTATAGTTCTTTTATTATCTATTTCAGGATAGTTTTTTTGGAGGAAGGAGAGAGAGAGAGAGAGGAGGGGGAAGCAAAAGTGAAATTTCTCAATCACAAAACTCAAGACTAAACAATTGAAAATTATTAGTTAAACAAATTGTTTGGGTTGTTTTACAAAACTACAATTGTCTAATCTGTTTATATTTTCATCTATATAAATTATGCGCTAAAAGCCATTTGCATTTGAAATAAGAATCAATACATCGAATCAAATCACACATAAGATCTTCGTATGAATTTTTAGAAGTTCCCTTTGATGAAAGGATGATATTGTCTAGCTAAACTTTATCATTTTTGTTTTTATGATTCTGTTGCTTGGGCATTAAGTTAACTAAATAAAGTTGAAACAAAATTGAAATGTCCAGTTTGAGTTGAAATGTAATCCATGTCGAGCCACAAGCACGCCTAACACAATTGAGCACAAAGGTGACCCTTTTAAATGGGACAATGCTCATAATAATTGAGACGAAGGAAGAATAGTGATAATAAAATTATCAATCTAAATATATAGGGGTTTTGATTTTAATCTTGATTTGTTTTTTTATTATCCCCTTCATTATATCATTTAGATAAATATAAGCACACCAAGTGTACAGTCCGAATATTTCAACTTAAACATATTAATTGTTCTTTGTATTCACGTATGTATGCATTTGTCTTTTTATATATGGATGGAAGTGCAATCTGCATTTGACATTTTAAATAATTGCTTCATTGAAGGTTCGTTGCGTTATTGGCGCGTAAATACCTAATAAATACATAATCGATGGTTATAGGTGGGGCTCTGATTGAAACACATCATCATCCGCATTTGCATCAGCCAAAGAGTAAGGGGGTGGATTTGTTGTCTAAGGAGCTGATCAAAAAATTCAAAAAGAGTTGTTGACGATGGCCTAATACCGTCAGGACTATTACACACGAGGCCTTCATGCTTCGAGGATTAAAATTAATGGTGTATATCTTCACTCAAATAATAAGAGTACAAGAATCAGTTTCTTCAGTATGAATTATGATGCTTGCCATTAATGGAAGTGAATCAAAGCAAAATGTGAGCTTCAAGTATTACATTAACGTTCAAAGAAGATGCTAATGCGACAGTAGTCTCAGTGCACTTTGGCTGCGTTTGGAAAGCCTTTTTGGGGAAAGTCTTTAGCAAAATGCAAAGACCTTTGAGAATATGTGTTTTGCAAAATGCAAATTGTGTTTGGTAAATTGTAACTTAGAAGCCCTTTGCGAAATACCTTTGGACAAAATATTGTTTGGGGGGGAAAGGGCTTTTGTGAAAATAAAAATCAAAAAAAAATAAAAAAAAGGAAAAAGGCAAGGGCATCTCCGGCGGCGGCGGCGACCACCGGTGACCTCCGGCGACCTCCGGCGACCCGGATGCGGGCCGCCGAGGTCGCGCGCGTCGCGCGCGACGCCGTCGCGACCAGATCGGGGGTCGCGGAGGTCTCGCCCGGGTCGCGCGTCTCGGCGAGGGCGGCCGGGTCGCACGACCTCGGCAAGGCGGCGCGATCCGGTCGCGACTCCTCCGCGAAGGTCGCGGCGGCGATGCGAGATCTGGTGGTGACCTAGATCTGGCGCGGCGAGGGTCGCCGGACGTTTGGCGACCCCACCGCTACCCAGATCGGCGCGGCGAGGGTCGCCGGACGTCGCGACCCCGCCGCTACCCGGATCTGCGCGCGCGAGGGTCGCGGACGTCGGGCGACCCCGCCGCGACCTGGGATCTGGCGCGGCGAGGGTCGCCGGACGTCGGGCGACCCCGCCGCGACCCAAATCTGGTCGCGCGACGTTCGCGCGGAGCTTGCCCGACCGAAGAAGAAGGAGCTCGCCGAAGAAGAAGGAGACCGCCTGCCGCCTCGGATCGGGTGGCGCCACCTCGCGCAACCCCGACGATCGCCGTCGGTCGCGCCACCCCCGACGATCGCCGGCGTCCCTCTAGCACTCGCCGGCTGCTCGCAGTCAGACCCAACCGAACCCCCCTCGGAGAAGATGAACAGTTGCGACACAAGGGCAAGAACCGGAAAAACAAAAAATTCGTGAGGACAATTTCGGAAAAAAAAAAATGAACAATACCAAAGGGGCACGCCGAAAAAAGCCGAAAGCCCAAGGCGGGTCCCCCCTTGCCTTGGGCTTTCGGCTTCCACAATGCTAGCATTCCCCAAATGGGGCCTCAAAATTTGTTGCCAAACGGGCTGGCATTTGCCCAAATAGCTTTAGACTTCAAAGGGGCTTTGGGAACTACTTCCCAAACGCACCCTTTATTCTATTTGTAGCTCAAACAGAGTATGGATGTGACCTGCGCAGCAGAAGAACACAAGTTGATTAGACTACCTCGATTCTTATATTTCTTTAATAGTTGGTATGAATTAGACTGAGGCATCTCATCTTCTTGCGTACAATAGCAAAGAAACAACTAATTTCGTTATACAGGGAAACTTAACTCTCTCACCACAGCCGCTAAATCAAATCTCTCCAATTTCCTGAGAAATTGGGTCAGTCCCATGCTTGGATCCCACAAAATCAGCTCTTGTTGACATGTCTCCATAAGAAGCTCGCCGCTCCTCCTAAAGCCGTGAAATATTGACACTCCTTCATCGAGATCTAAGGTATGCAACTTAATCCAAGACTCAGCACACCATATTCTGTCATAACCCAGACGTGACACTTTTCGTAAGATCGACCTAGTAGATCCCCATAATTAATCAACAACACCGGCGGGCTGTTTAATACTGCATGTAAGCACGGCCATACGTAAGTCCAAGGAAATAGGTTTTTTGTAGCGCCATTTCATTGAAGACCTCATCCGCTACCCCAAATGTGATGATCGATCCATGGCACCAGCAAAGGTCTTTGTTGACACCGATTGATATCCAATGCAAGTTTCCATTGAAAGAGACCCTCAAGCTGTCGCTCAGCTCGCACCTGATATTACATTCGACCATCCACCACAACTTTGTACTATCGCTATTTGTGTCCACTTCAAGATCTATTTTGCCCAAGCATCTTTCACACACACACACACACACACATATATATATATATATATATAGGAAAATAAGAAATTCTAACAACCTTGTAGTCAATTTTAAAAAATTATATGATATGCATACAGCTCGAATATTTCATTTTAAACAGATTATTTGTTTTATGTGTGCATGTATGTATGCATTTGTATTTTATTATAAGTACGTAGGCATTTATTTAGCTTTGTTACAGTTTACACGCTTTTGGGACAAGTACCAATGTTAACTTTAGGTGAAATACAGCAGTTACATTATTATTTTTTGGACTATTCAAAATATTGTTAATTCATTTGATACATTCTCGAAGCCAAGAAGGTATAACCTAAATTTGTGGTTCTCCAAATTATCAAACAATCAAATATGTACGCATACAGACAATAATTTATAGTGGTAGACATAGAAATCTAAATCATGAGGCAAAATAAAAATTCCTACAATACCTAATTTATGGGTCACAAATGGGTCTTAAAAAGTAAAAGCATAAAAGAAATGGGTTTGAATGGGTTGTTAGGAAACCCACTTTGCACCCATGGCCTTCCTCCTCTGCCTCCTTAATTGTCTCTTCCTTCCATCGATTGCAAATCTTTGGATGAGCAGAGCAGCCCCTTTCCTTTATGATCATAACTGATTGCAACCATCGCCTACCCTACTGTCATGCCGCCATCTTCGTCGCCAATCCTAAGCTCATCGGCCTCAGGTGAGTCGTGAGCTTGCCGGCCTTGGCCGAGCTCAAGGTCGCTTGAATCTAGCGAGCCGGGAGCTCACCAGCTACGACGGAACTTGGGCTCGCCTAGATCCGCTGAGCCCCGAGCTCACCGGCTGCAATGGAGCTCGGTAGCTTGGGCTTGCCTAGATGGGTGGAGCCTTGATCTCGTTGGATTGCGGCTTGGCCAGTCACAATCGACAGAGTAACAAGGGAGAAGAAGGAGGAGGAAAAAGAAAGAAAAGAGAAAAGAAGAAAATAAAATGAATAATAATTTCAAAAATTTTTAAAATAATAAAAAAATAATTTTTTTTAATGATATTTGGTAGATAGATATCCATATACATACTGGAGAAGTACTTTCAGAGGAAGCTCAATGTTGTTTAGATTGATAAATAGAAATTCTAAACATCATAATATAATTTTCAACTTGGTGAACTAAAATCAAGAAATCAACCAAAATAAAAAATAATTACAATTAAGAAGCTATGCATTCTCGCATTCAAGAAGATTTGTTATAAGCAAATATTATTTTCATGTCAATTATTAGCTCATCAAACTTTTTCTTAAGAGTTCTTCAAAAGTATTTCAATTTAAAGGTTTTTCATATTTTTAATTTCATTTACTTTTTAAATTTGGAGTGAAGTTTTTTTTTAAGTAACTAAATTGAGTTAAATATAAATGTGTTTCAATAATATGGATCAGGTCGGGTTGGATATAGGTCATTAAATCTACATTGCATGAAAATTGGTCAAAATTGGTTAAATGGGTTGGACCATTTTTGACCCGACCCAAACCCGACCTGACCCACTCATTTGATGACTGGCAACTATAGAGCAAGTTGCTGAATTGAATCATCATTTTGGTTTGGGTTTTATATGGGTCAGGTCTGAAATCAGGTCATATATATATATATATATATAGATATCATTCATGTTCAAGTCGGTTCAGGTATTGGTGGAAACTTGAACCGAACCAACTTGTTAACACCCTTAATTTCTAATTATTGGGACATTCATTATTAAGAGTATCTTCTATGTTTTTTTTTTTTTTTTTTTTTTTTTGGCACAACCTAGCATCATCAACTAAAAATGCGGGATTTTTTTCACTAACTAGCATCATCGGGAAAAGATGCTCAAGTGCAACCTGAACAAAAGCATAACTCACTTCATGCATTGTTGGGACGCTTCATGCGCAAACAAGTGGTTATCGAAGGCGATTGAAATGCTTCTGGTGCCATGGATCAAACGAAATAGTTATTTGGCAATGCCATTTCATCAAAGACCTCACCGGCTTCCACAAATGTGATTATCAATCCATAACACCAGCAACGATCCTCATCAACAGCGACTACAATTCATTACAAATTTCCACTGGAAAAGACCCTCGAGCCGTCGCTCTGCTTGCACACCGAATTGAATTCGGCCATTTACCACAAATTTGTACTAAGGCTATGAACTTCGACTGTAGCGACTCATAGTATCCTCCATATTTATTACGAAAACAAGTAATCATTAATAAACTTGTAGTCATGAATCCAATGGCTATATCCAATTCCTAAAATCACGCCAGCAGCGTACATGTCAACAAATCAATGATCTAGAGGTGAATTCAAAACCACTTTGTGCTTTCTAACGAATAAGCTCCACAAAAATATAGTTTGATTGCGAACTTTAGCATTATAATTAGCAACACAAGTCAATCCATTGCACGAACCAGGTTGCTCGTAGTGCTAGTGAATGGAACTTCCATTTCTGACTGAGAAGCCAGGGGATGGCCCTTGAATGGATACAAAGACGTCATTTGAAAGCAAGGAAAGTATCAATCTGTGAGAAGACATACCAATACGTGTCATAGAGAGTGCACCCCTCAAGTGCTTGACCAAAATAGTAGGATCTTCGATCGTGGAATGCCATGATTTGAAGGTGCATTTGAATCTCATGAGAGGTTTCACCGTCAATCTCTTGAAAATTTTGAGGACTATCTCACGAGGGAGGTTCTTCTCTAGCCTCATCGTCAATGAAGCAAGATGGCTAGGCAAAAAGCTCTAAAACCAAGGTTGATTATGATCGTATTAATAGTTATTTTGTAAGATAGGAAGAGAACTAAACGTTCTCCTCATGCTTAGTCTCTGTGTTGCTTGTCAAGTTCAATTTTGTCACCCTATACGTCTCATATAGCGGTCTTTGGAGGGAAAGAAATCTCAATATCATAAGCTAATTTAGTGATGTTACAATTATAATAGAAACGGATCAATTTATCCTTTTTTTGTGTCCTGCCCCCTGAGGCTAGCTCGAAGGCGACACAACGACCTCCTATGGCCATGTCTAATTAATCACATGGTGATTAACATGGCCTAAAACCGTGAAGACCAGGAAGCGATCTAAATTGGCCCTAAGGCCCCTTAAAACGCTATATCCTGCTAATCTTTTGCGATTTCGTCTATATAAGTTATTCACTACAAATCATTTGCATTTAAACTAAAATCTATGTTTTTAATTGAACCACATGTTACTTTTATGCATGAATTTTTTGAGGTTACTCTTGATGAGACTTGACATTCACATGGTAAACATTATCATTTGTTTATAATTCCAATGTTCAAACGTTAATGTGACAAATTAAAGTCAAAACGGAATGAAAAGAAACATTAATTCGTTACATTAACTTTTGGACATTCACATGGTAAACATTATCATTTGGCACTTAAGTGTCCTCCGTGTCAAGTTTTTAGATTTTTGATTCCCCATGTGGAACTGAGACTAAGCCAATTATTCTTGTTTCTAGAAATCTAAATCACGAGGCAAGATAAAAATTCCTACAATACCTAATTTATGGGTCACAAATGAGTCTTAGAAAGTAAAACCAGAAAAAAAAAAAATGGATTTGAATGGGTTGTTAGGAAACCCACTTTGAACCCATGGCCTTCCTCCTCTCCCTCCTCAATTGTCTCTTCCTTCCATCGATTGCAAATCTTTGGATGAGTAGAGCACCCCCTTTCCTTTATAATCATAACCAATTGCAGCCATTGCCTACCCTGCCATCATGCTGCCATCTCCATCGCCAATCCTGAGCTCGTCGGCCTCAGGCGAGCCGCGAGCTTGTTGGCCTTGACGGAGCTCAGGTGAGTTGTGAGCTTGTCGACCTTGGCCGAGCTCGAGCTCGCTTGGATTTGGCGAGCCGGGAGCTCACCAGCCGCGATGGAGCTTGGGCTCGCCTAGATCCGCTGAGCCCCGAGCTCACCGACCGCGATGGAACTCGGTAGCTTGGGCTTGCCTAGATGGGTGGAGCCTTGATCTCGTCGGACTACGGCTTAGCCGGTCACAATCGGTAGAGCAACAAGGGAGAAGAAGGAGGAGGAAAAAGAAAGAAAAGAGAAAAGAAGAAAATAAAATAAATAATAATTTCAAAAAATTTTAAAATAATAAAAAATTTTGATTTTTTTTTAATGATATTTGGTAGATAGATATCCATATACATACAGGAGAAGTACTTTTACAGTAAGCTCAATGCTGTTTAGTTTGATAAATAGAAATTCTAAACATCATAATATAATTTTCAACTTGGTGAACTAAAATCAAGAAATCAACCAAAATAAAAAATAATTACAATTAAGAAGCTATGCATTCTCGCATTCAAGAAGATTTGTTATAAGCAAATATTATTTTCATGTCAATTATTAGCTCATCAAACTTTTTCTTATCAACTTGCTCAAAAAAAAAAAAAAATCTTATCAAGAGTTCTTCAAAAGTATTTCAATTTAAAGGCTTTTCATATTTTTTATTATATTTTCTTCTTAAATTTGGTGTGAAGTTTTTTTTAAGTAACTAAATTGAGTTAAATATAAATGTATTTAGATAATATGGGTCAGGTCGGGTCAGGTATGAGTCATTAAATCTACATTGCATGAAAATGGTCAAAATTGATTAAATGGGTCAATATGGGTTGAACCATTTTTGACCCAACCCGACTCAAACCCGACCTGACTCACCCATTTGATGGTCGGTGACTGTAGAGCAAGTTGCTCTAAGCTTGTGACCCAAACCGAATTGAACCATCATTTTGGTTTAGGTTTTATATGGGTCAGGTTTGAAATCGAGTCATAAATTTTATATATATCATTCATGTTCAAGTCGGTTTAGGTATTGGTGGAAACTTGAATCGAACCAACCTGTTAACACACCTAATTTCTAATTATTGGGACATTCATTATTAAGAGTATCTTCTATGTTTTTTTTTTTTTTTTTTTTTTTGGGGGGGGCACAAACTAGCATCATCAACTAAAAATGCGGGAGTTTTTCCACTAACTAGCATCATCGGGAAAAGATGCTCAAGTGCAACCTGAACAAAAGCATAACTCACTTCATGCATTGTTGGGACGCTTCATGCGCAAAGAAGTGGTTATCGAAGGCGATTGAAATGCTTCTGGTGCCAATGGATCAAACCAAATAGTTATTTGGCAATGCCATTTCGTCAAAGACCTCACCGGCTACCACAAATGTGATTGTCAATCCATAACACCAGCAACAATCTTCATCAACAGCGACTAAAATACATTACAAATTTCCACTGGAAAAGACCCTCGAGCCGTCACTCCGCTTGCACACCGAATTGAATTCGGCCATTTACGACAAATTTGTACTAAGGCTATGAACTTCGACTGGAGCGACTCATAGTATCCTCCATATTTATTACGAAAACAAGTAATCATTAATAAACTTGTAGTCATGAATCCAATGGCTATATCCAAATCCTAAAATCATGCCAGTAGCGCACATGTCAACAAATCAATGATCTAGAGGTGAATTCAAAACCACTTTGTGCTTTCTAACGAATAAGCTCCACAAAAATGTAGTTTGATTGTGAACTTTAGCATTATGTTGTATTTGAAGAGATACGTCCATGATGGGGTGTGAAATATTATTGAAAGGGTATGTAGTGAGAGGTATAAAATCCCTTAGAAGACAACCGTTTGTGGTTGTTGGCAGACCATTTTCACACCAAAATTCTCTCTCATTTTTCCATCAAGAAGAAGAAGGCATTCCCATTTCAATTTTTGCAAGAACAATCAGCATTTACGCCGTGGAAATCGGGTGTTTTCCTAGTGATTGCATCCAGATCAACGTGAGGAAGTGTTGTTCGTGTTTCATCGGCAATTCAACGTTCGTTCCGGGGCCATTTGAAGTTTGCGCATCGGAATCATGTAAGTCGTCTTCCGCCGACTCGAATCCCTTCATTGGTATCAGAGCCCAGTCGCGATTTCTGCCTTGTTTTTCATTAAATTTTCTAGTTTGCCATTTGAAATTGAGATCGAGAGTATGAAATCTACACTGTTTGGATCTCTGTTGGTTGAAATTGCCATATGAAAAACTCGAAATTCAACCGGAGTGAAGAACGGGTTCGGGGTCGCGCGCATCCGTACGGTTTTGGCCAATTTTCGAAATATTTTTCTGGCCAAAATCAACTTTTGAATATACATGATGAAAGTACTCGTCGAGACGAGTCCAACGGTGGGTCGAGCGTGGCGAGAGGACACAGGACGCGCCCACACGCGCGGCCAGAAGCCACTGCACGTGGGCTCCACGTGTCTGGAGTGCTGGTAGAGCCAGCGTGTGCGCAACACGCGACGGTCAGCGAACCGGCGATTGCGCGTCACGCGCCGGTTCGCCAATGGGCGCATGGTGACGTCACGGTGACGTCACCCAACGGCTTGTAACCGTTGGGATGACGTCATTGATAACGTCATCGCCGGCGACCCGACCCGACCCGTTGACCCAACCCGACCCGGTTGACCGACCCGACCCTATTGAACGACCCGACCCGGTTGACCGACTTGACCCAACCGTGGACCGGTCAACGGTCGGACCGGTCATCGGTCGGACCGGCCAGGAGCCTTTTGGCTCGCTGGCGCGTGCGCCACACGCGCCGCACACTCAGGCGGCGCGTGTGGGCGCGTGTGAGCTCCGATGGGAGCGTGGTTGGTGGCGTTTGGTTTATATGGATATTCCCAACATTGTGGTATATTTATTTTGGATATTTGAGTTTTATAAATGTCTAAAATTGGGTACGAAACCCTATGTACGCATATTCTAAGGTATAAAATGCAGTTTATTCATTTGTAACTTGTATTTTGCTTGTGATTTAAGAAATACAGTGGCTAGCTTGTGTGCAAATGATGTTGTATATGCTATGTAGAGCTTGGTTCAATGATATGATGTATATTTTAATGTACTTTCAATTTTCTAATTGCTGGAAAATTAGAACAATGGTAGGAAATCCATTAAATGTTGAATTGCTATTTTTTGATCAATAGTTGTAGCATGATTGTTATTTGTACGTTGGTTCATATCATGCTATAATATTTGTGTTGATGGAAAAATGTAGAATTACATAAGGACTTGTAATTATTTTTACTAGTGGGAGTTCATAGGTTGGTAGAATTTGTGAGAGTTCTCACCTAAAACTTAAAATTTGTGTAAATTAGACTAATTAATGATAATAGAACAATTGTACATAAAAGTTGATTGGAAACATAGTGAACTTTTGCCTCTGTATCTTTTGTTGAGTTATCATTAATTTAGTTTGTCTTTGTTGTAAATTAAATATGTGTGTTACTCTGTAAAGTGTGCTAGTATTGATTTTGTGTTTATTATGTCAATGTGCTATAGAAATTGATTATGGCTTCGGCATCCAAGACCATTATGGCTGACCTCAATAAGAGTGAGAAACTGAACGATGACAATTATGATATTTAGCACCGAAAGGTTTAGTACATCCTTGAGGAGCAAGAGGTTTTCGAAACCCTCAACCACACCATGGATGAACCTGAGCATGGGACTTCAGCTCAACACAGGAGAGATCTGGAAGCTTATCAAGCTTGGACAAAGAAAAATAGCATTGCTCACGTCACGTTGCTGAGATGTATGCAAGATGATCTCATGTGTGAGTTTGAAAGTTATGACAAAGCTCAAGCTATGTGGATTGCCTTGAAAGATAAGTTTGAGGGTACATCTGCCACTAAGCTGAAAAGACTCACCATCAAGTTTGACACATTCCGAAAGCGCGCAAATGTAACAATGAGGCAGCACCTTCGGGAGATGTCAAACATGATTTGTGAGCTGAAGTCAGCAGGTCATTCTCTTACTGATGAACAGCAAGTTTAGGCTGTTATAAGGTTTCTTCCTAACAATTGGGAGCATATGAAGATCAATATGACGCATAATGAGAATATTGTCACTTTTGATGATATAACGCGTCACTTGGAATTGGAGGATGAGCACCTAGAGGCTGCAAGATCCTCCACCCATGCTTATGTTGCTGAATCGAGTTCGTGCAAAGCTTCGGGCTTCAAGTGCAAAAGGAATTCTCAATTCAACAACAAAGGGAAGAAGACTGATCAGGCATCTAAGAGGGCTAAGACCTTCCGACGCAAAAACGTGGTAAGAAGAAGGACAAGGCCAAGATGGAGTGCTACAATTGTGGCAAGATGGGTCATTTTGCTCGTTAATGCACTGAGCCGAAAAAGGTATCCTATTACTTCATTACTTTAAATGATGCTTTTGTTTCTAGTACTGTCATGCTTGCTGAATCTCATCCAATGTGGACTGTAGACTCAGGAGCAACAGACCACGTAGCTAGAGATCGAGAAGCATTTGTGGAGTATCGTTGGATACCACCTGGAAGAAGATGGATATATGTTGGGAATAACTCAAGAGTTGAAGTGAAGGGTATCGGCACATGTAAATTGATTTTACGTGATGGTCGAAACTTATTCTTGCATGATGTCCTTTATGCTCCAGATATTCGATGAAACTTGGTCTCCGTAGTTGTCCTCCTTAGCTTAGGTTATGTATTGAATTTCCATGGTGATTATGTTGACATTTTGTTTGGAACGGTTTATTATGGTTTAGGTCATGTATTGAATGGTTTTATGGTGTTGGACATTGACTATAATCAGTACAATGTTAATGTTGATAGTTGTTTTTCTTTAATTGCATCTGCTAGTAATGTTGATATTGATGCAAGTACTTGGCATGCTAGATTAGGTCACATTGGGTTGCAAAGATTAGCTAGAGAAGGCCTTTTAGGGTCACTCACCAATGTTGATCTACCTGTATGTGAACATTGTCTAGCTGGAAAAGCAACTAAAAAACCATTAGGTAAAGGGACTAGAGCCGAACTTCCATTGCAACTCATACATTCCGACATTTGTGGTCCTTTGAATGTGAGGGCGAGGCATGGAGCCTCATATTTCATCACTTTCATAGATGACTTCACGCATTTTGATTATGTCTTTCTGATCTCCCATAAGTCAGAAGCATTGGACTGCTTTAGACGATATATAGCGATGGTAGAGAATCAGTTAAACAAAACAATAAAGGCATTGAGAACTGATCGCGGACGTGAGTATCTATCGGAGCAATTCAAGACTCTATGTGATGAAAAGGGAATTGTACGACAATTGACTATTCTTGGTACTCCGTAACAAAATGGGGTAGCTGAGAGAAGGAATAGAACCCTATTGGAAATGGTTAGGTCCATGATGACATAAGCAAATTTACCTATCTCTTATTGGGGAGATGCATTATTGACTACTGCCTATGTACTTAAACGAGTGCCCTCAAAGTTGGTCACTTCCACCCCTTATGAATTATGGACTGGTAGGAAACCAGACTTAAGTAGTCTACATCCATGGGGTTGTGCAGCTTATGTTCATGATTCTTCCCATAAATATGGCAAGTTAGGTCCTAGAGGGAAGAAATGTATCTTCATTAGATATTCTGAACACTCCAAAGGGTATGTGTTCATAGGTGAACAAGCTGATGGAAGTGTGACTGAAATGGAGTCACGGGATGTCACGTTCTTGGATAACGATTTTCCTAGTAGATGTGAGATTGATAAGGACTTCCAATTATATGAGATGGAAAATCCTAATAACACACCCACTAATGTTGTAGAGGGAAATGAAGATTTACCTCAATATGCAAGGCCAAGTGAGAGTGTTGCATCGCCTCGAACCGAATTCAAGAGAAATTCAGTTGTGTAAAAGTAATCGTAAAAGTATTCCTCGTCGTTGTTTTGAGATTGAAGGGGAATCATTTATAATTGCTTAGAAAGACGATGCTGAGCCAAAGACTATTCTAGAGGCTCTCTCATCCTCTGACAAGGAAGAATGGAGAAAAGTTTTGGAAGATGAGATGGAGTTAATGAGGGCAAATCATGTTTGGGACTTGGTTGATATACCGCCAAATCGCAAGGCCATTGGAAACAAATGGGTTTTTAAGATTAAGCGAAGAGCGGATGGATCCATTGAAAAATATAAGGTTCGCCTTGTGGCAAAAGGTTATACTCAACGAGAGGGTATAGACTATGATGAAACTTTTTCACCAGTTGTAATGTTTGCCTCAATACGCCTTATTCTAGCCATCGTTGCACATTTGGACCTAGAATTACACATTTGGACCTAGAATTACATCAAATGGATGTAAAGACGGCATTTCTCAATGGAGAACTAGATGAGAAAATCTATATGAAGCAGCCGATAGGTTTCATAGCTAAAGGCCAAGATAATAAAATATGCAAACTTCATCGCTCGATTTATGGCCTTAAGTAATCATCTAGACAGTGGTATCTTCGTTTTCATCAAGCTATAACAACTTTTGGTTTCACGATGATCGAAGAGGATTACTGTGTATATGTCAAGCGGTCCGAAGATAAATTTGTGATTTTATCACTTTATGTGAACGACATTCTGTTGGCTGGAAATGACAAGGTTATGGTTATCACCATAAAAGAATGGTTGTCCTCCAACTTTGAAATGAAGGACATGGGAGAAGCTGCTTATATATTAGGAGTTAAGATCGAAAGAGATCGATCTAGGAAACTCCTTGCTTTATCACAAGAGTCTTATATTATGAAGATTCTTGAACGTTTCAATATGCAGCATTGTAATCACATTGATACCCATGTCATGCAAGGTGAAGGCCTAAGTTTGAGATGTGTCCTAAGACTCCAGAAGAAATTAAAGTAATGAAAACTGTTCCTTACGCTAGTGCGATCGGAAGTTTGATGTATGCTATGATGTGTACTCAACCCGACATATGTTATGCCGTGGGATTGGTGAGCCAATATCAATCAAATCCCGGTCAAGCACACTGGAAAGCAGTGAGGAGGATCCTTAGATACTTGAAGGGCATCATGGACTATCGACTTTGTTATCAAGAGAATGATTTACGCCCATTAGGCTATTCAGATGCTGATTGGGGCGGAGACCTCAACGAGCGTAAATCGACTTCTGGATATGCGTTCTTGCTCAATGGAGGTGCAATTTCTTAGAATAGCAAGAATCAGTCATGCACGACATTATCTACTATGGAGGCAGAATTTATTGCATGTTCTGCCGCAATGCAAGAAGCAGTATGGCTAAAACGTTTCTTGGAAGATTTAGCCACTGTCACTGAGGTTCCAAGACCAGTGACAGTTTATTGCGATAGTCAAGCAGCCATTGCCTATGTCAAAGATCTCAAGTATCATGGAAGAACGAAGCATATTGATATAAGGAACAACTTCATCAGAGATGTTATAGCGCAGAAAGAAGTGATCCTGCAATACATTTCAACTAATAGAATGATTGTTGATCCACTTACGAAGGCTATTCCTAGAGACATATTCTTGACCCATAGGATGTCACTAGGATTGCGTAGAATGTGATATGTGTAATTGTAGAGGATCATTGGTTTATGTATTTGTGGACATATGTATTATACTTGTTTGATTATTAGTGACTTGATGTTTTATCAATAAGTACAAATCCATTATGAGACTAGCACATACACACATATATTATTGAAAGGTATGTCATCAGGCAACGATTGGCTCACTCACACGAGCAATCGCCTCAAGTGTTTTAGTTAGCACGTTGAGATGAGACGTTATGTACAAATAAATGCTGAAAAGCAAGTTTGGTACATAAAATATATCGCCTTAATTGGAGTCAAGATGAGGTCTGTAACTTGTTTATAATAAGACCGAACATGATAGTCCCACAATCATGTATGCCTGAATGATACCGGATACGAGTACTTAATTGGGCGCTATAGAAAGTGAGTTGATATAGTACTCGAGCTAAACATGAGTACATGAGAAGCACGTGACTATGTTTAGGCTAAGATCCGTATAGTGGATATAGTTAATGAATGACATACGCTCTTATAGAAAGAGAAATCCACTATAGCATGTAATTCATACTACATATGCATTATACGACTGACAAGGGAATGTGAGTGAAATAATCCCTATTTACTCATTGTGTGAGCCCTTGAGGTAATTTATAATTTACCTCATTTTGTGCCCTATGTTACTTCTGACTATGTTCTCGAAGTGAAAGATCAATGTTGCTACTTTAGTATGTTATCGGCGGTCATGAATAGATATGGTCTTATGGGACGTGACTAGGAAAGCGGTTGTTACGAAATGGAGAGAGACATGAGTGCGAAGGAAGACTATTGTTGTTATACATCCATCACATGTATTTACTGGTCGACCAATTATATCGCCTTATATGGTTGCGGATGTAATTGTAAATACATGGTATTTTAAGAATAGTCAAGTATAACCTTTAAGGGATAGGTATACTTAGACTGATGTAACAAAATAGGTCTGGGGCACTTTGAGACATCTATTGATTATTTCTTTTCGGGGTTGTAACCATTATGTTATCCCTAACAGGTGCATAATTTGAGCTCCCAAGTGCAGGTGTACTCACTGGTCTCGGCTTATTTGCAAGTATGAATTGTTTTGTAAAATTGATGAATGTTGAATGCCTTACACTCTTGATAGAGAGCTATCAAGTCCATCATGTCCAAGTGGGAGATGTTGTATTTGAAGAGGTACGTCCATGATGGGGTATGATTATTATTGAAAGGGTATGTAGTGAGAGGTATAAAATCCCTTAGAAGACAACCGTTTGTGGTTGTTGGCAGACCACTTTCACACCAAAATTCTCTCTCATTTTTCCATCAAGAAGAAGAAGGCATTCCCATTTCAATTTTTGCAAGAATAATCGGCATTTACGCCGTGAAAATCGGGTGTTTTCCTAGTGATTGCATCCAGATCAACGTGAGGAAGTGTTGTTCGTGTTTCATCAGCAATTCAACGTTCGTTCCAGGGCCATTTGAAGTTTGCGCATCGAAATCATGTAAGTCGCCTTCCGCCGACTCGAATCCCTTCACATTATAATTAGCAACACAAGTCAATCCATTGCACGAACCAGGTTGCTCGTAGTGCTAGTGAATGGAACTTCCATTTCTGACTGAGAAGCCAGGGGTTGGCACTTAAATGGATACAAAGAGGTCATTTGAAAGCAAGGAAAGTATCAATCTGTGAGAAGACATACCAATGCGTGTCATAGAGAGTGCACCCCTCAAGTGCTTGACCAAAATAGTAGGATCTTCGATCGTGGAATGCCATGATTTGAAGATGCATTTGAATCTCATGAGAGGTTTCACCGTCAATCTCTTGAAAATTTTGAGGACTATCTCACGAGGGGGGTTCTTCTCTAGCCTCATCGTCAATGAAGCAAGATGGCTAGGCAAAAAGCTCTAAAACCAAGGTTGATTATGATCATATTAATAGTTATTTTGTAAGATAGGAAGAGAACTAAACGTTCTCATCATGCTTAGTCTCTGTGTTGCTTGTCAAGTTCAATTTTGTCACCCTATACGTCTCATATAGCGGTCTTTGGAGGGAAAGAAATCTCAATATCATAAGCTAATTTAGTGATGTTACAATTATAATAGAAACGGATCAATTTATCCTTTTTTTTGTGTCCTGCCCCCTGAGGCTAGCTCGAAGGCGACACAACGACCTCCTATGGCCATGTCTAATTAATCACATGGTGATTAACATGGCCTAAAACCGTGAAGACCAGGAAGCGATCTAAATTGGCCCTAAGGCCCCTTAAAACGCTATATCCTGCTAATCTTTTTGCGATTTCGTCTATATAAGTTATTCACTACAAATCATTTGCATTTAAACTAAAATCTATGTTTTTAATTGAACCACATGTTACTTTTATGCATGAATTTTTTGGGGTTACTCTTGATGAGACTTGACATTCACATGGTAAACATTATCATTTGTTTATAATTCCAATGTTCAAACGTTAATGTGACAAATTAAAGTCAAAACGGAATGAAAAGAAACATTAATTCGTTACATTAACGTTTGAACATTCACATGGTAAACATTATCATTTGGTGTGTCCCTCCGTGTCAAGTTTTTAGATTTTTGATTCCCCATGTGGAACTGAGACTAAGCCAATTATTCTTGTTTCTGGATTTTTGGAACCTGGAACTAAACAGGTTCCCTCAAGAACCATGTAAAACCAGCCAGCTTGGTCCGACTCTATCCAATTTTCAAGTTGGACTAGGACCGATGCGCAACTCTATCCTCAATTGATTATAATTGATGATAATTAATATTGTAATAGATCGCTAGCTTGAATATTCGATCTTGTAAATCTTATTAAAATCTCATGTACTTTTCATTATAGAAATATATAGAATCACTCTTTTGCATGTTCTTACATTATAACAACTGTTGTTGATGTCTTAAGTAGAAATATGCAAAATCATGGGGCACTCCAAACAGGAGAGAATTTTATCATCTTTTGCTAAAATATTAATCTAGTTTAAAGTGACAGAGAAATTTTTGAGTAACGTACACTCTACTACTGCGTAACGCCACTCCATCTCTATGGATTATTTTCACAAATTAATATGGTTGCTATAGATTCTACTCCTGCAGAAATACTGGTATTCGTGTTTGGCAAGAAAATCTACTAGTTTGACAAGAAAGCAAAATTTAATTCCACATGAAGTGATGAAACTTTTCTAAGTCAAGTTCAACTCCAACGCTCCAAGTAATGGGTTGCGTCATTGCTCAGACAAATTGGGCATTGAATCAGTCAATCTAATGAACTTGCAAGATCCCACCAGGAAAACAAAAAATTCAAAGTCATCTTTGGGTTCTTTTAGTAGCTTGAAAAAAATACATATGTCTCTCCATCTTACATATAAAACCAACACCAAAGACCCTTGGAAGTAGTGTAATAAGAACATCATAAGTTGTATAAACATGTCAGACTATTTGACAAGCAGGCAGAGACCTACCTACAAGCCAGGCCAACTTATCCAAGTGAGTGGTACTCGATGCTCGCTGCCCGCACCTCTCATCACTCTCTGGCTTGGGATGTTGGCACCGGCAATAGTCAAGCTGCTCTTGGCATTAGTCTCTCTCTGCCTATGCAATTTTTGAGCAAAAATATGTTGGATCATATTATAACAGTGATGTGATTCTCCGATGGCAAAACACAATCCTTTGCTCACCAATTAAAATCTTTCTTGCTTTGCTTACCACAAATATGTTTGCGACACAATTCTACCAGGTTGCAGAGCATTACGAGCAAGTGATAGCAACTGACGTTAGGGAAGCTTAACTAAGTTTTGCGATGCCACATCCTCGAGTTCGCTATGTGCACACTCCACAATCTATGTCAGTGGATGAAATGGTGGCCTTGATGAGGGGCGAAAATCATGTTGACCTGATCATCGTTGCTACCGCAGTGTACTGGTTTGACCTTCCAAAGTTTTACAAGCTGGCCAAACGCCTTCTTTGTAAGCCAGGAGGTATACTAGCAATTTGGGGTTATAACGACATGGTTCTTAGTCCAAAATTCCACACCATAAGCAAGTGCCCCCAAGAAAAATCTTCACACTTTTGGCATGCGGGTGCCGAGTACGTAATTGACGGGTATAGAAATCTTCCCTTTCCTTTTGAGAGTGTGGGTTTAGGCTATGAAGGAAAGCCAATGCAACTTGAGATTCCAAAGGAGCTCTGTTCGAAGGGTACTTAAAATTTATTAAATCATCATTAGCATTTGCCCAAGCCAAGGAACAAGGGTTAGATTTGTTATCAAGAGAAGTGATTGAAGAGCTTGAGAGTTCATGGAGAGGGCCTAATAAGGTCAGAACTGTCATGTACAAGTCCTTTTTTTTTTTTTTTTTTTTTTTTGGTAAAAGGTAAGAAACTATATAGAGCTCAAGAACAATATACAAAAGCTGACACCAAAAACTTACACTCTAACTGCAACAGCAGAGAGAGTGTAAGGGAGCCAAGTAACAAGCCAAACAGGCAAAGAGCAAGAGAATCAAAGCTAAACAGCCCAAGCCAACAAACATAGCAAAGCACCAAACAACAAACCCAGCAACCCTCAGAAATACAAAGGAAAAGGGTTGAAGAACAGAGAGCCTAGGAGAAGGCTAGAAAGAGAAACAAGGCACAGACTAGACGCTTAGGATGAACCAGGCGACTGAGCAAAAACCGAAGGGTCAAAACCCCAACCTTTCTGGAGTCTCTTGTTCTTTGGAGACGCAGGAATATTTCTTAAGGTAAAAGCTCGGTTCTTGACCACCTTAATAAGGTGATTCTTCAAATCCAAGATCGCAAAGGATTCTCCACGGAAAATGATGCAGTTCCTCTTTTTCCAAATCACATAGCACATAACTGCAAAAGAGAATCATGCAATACTGTGATAAAAGTCCTTTCCGACTAAGAACTTAAGCGCCCAAGAGATGGTATCCATCCAAGTTCTATTCCTCCAAGGAAGGTTACACCTGGAAGCCCAGAAGTATGCAAGCGTAGCGGAGGTGTGACATTCAAAGAAAAGGTGGTCAATTGAATCTGGTTGGGCATTGCAAAAAGCACAAACCGAGTAATCGATTCTACCATAAGAGAGGAGGAGCATTTGAGTGGGTATGCGATTTTTAGTAGTAAGCCAAAGAAGGACTGGTACCGAAGAGCTATGGCACTATCCCAGACTAGAGAAGCCCACGGAACACAGTCTTTCTTCGCTCTTATGGTGCTCCAAGCAGAAGTAATCAAGAACGAACCAGTTGGATCACACCGCCAAGAGAATTGATCAAGAGCCAAGGATAAGTTTGGAAGGACAATGCCCCAACTCTGGAGAAGAAATTTTAGCGTGTCACCTGCAGGAGAAAACAGGTCCACCACAACCGCATTGTTAGGGAGATTTATACTGTCTATAATAGAGGCCGGAATAAAAGTGTCCAAGGGGCCACAAGGAAGCCAATGGTCATGCCAAAGAGAAACCGAAAGCCCATTGCCGATTTTCCAAAAGAAGGAGAGCCGAAAAAACCTTCTGAGTTGTCCAAGTCTTTCATGCTTGTAGGAACAGTAAAAAATAAGTCGTATAATTAGTTTGCAATATTTGATTTCCTCTATAATAATTTCAACTTTTCTCCGGTAATGATTTCCAGTTTCTTTTCTTATATGCATAGTCGCTGAACAAAGAATGAATTTAATGACTGAGAGAAGTCTCAACTAAATGCGTCAAAATAAATGTTAAGGCTACAGAGTACTTTTGCAGAGACTACAAACGCATGTTCACATATTGATCTTTGAGAGAGGAAATCATGGCGTGAGAGAATACATTTTCAAGGTAGCCCCATGTTTGTAGCATGATAAAAGAGTAACAATAGAGATGACGATTGTCACGATTTGACTTGTAGATCTACAAGGGAAAGAGTCTCTCCATCGATGATTTGTGTGAAATTCCAATATAATCATTTTGACTAATTGACGAAGGAAAATGCTAACATGACAATTCGTATAAAATGTGGATTCAAGTAAAATTATCCAAGTCATCGTCTCGTGTAGGACGCCCGGCAATTAGCATGACCACCTGTATTACAGGCCAAAACATTTCGTTATGAAAGACTTCACAATTAGCATAAACAGAACTCCAAAAGGAGTTGCGTAAGTTCATCGATCCAAGAAACGCTCTCAACACTCTTGAGTTGGTGTTCTTCTGCAGTTTCGGCTCTTTCGAAAGCACAGAGATCATCTACAGGTTTCTATACTCTCTCTCCCTCCTCCCTAGCTGATCTCTGCGCTTTTCAAGAGGTCTTTTGATAGTCTTTGAGCAGCCGTTTTTTCAGGCATTTCCTCATCTTCCATCAATCTAAGCTCTTGAAATTTCATTTTGTTCGATCGAGTACTTGAACTACGTGTATTTTTTAATGGCACTGCAGTCACAGTTTCCTACATGTCCAATCACCCTCGATGGATTAAACTCCTAAATTAACCAAGTTTCTAACAGATTTTATAATTTCCTAGAGAATGGTTCAGCTTTCCTCTTCAGGTTGATCCAACATAATCTCTCTCTCCTAATCCCAATCCACAACCATCATGTGTAAGAAATGACAGATTATGCTTCACAGGACACCAATTATCGCTTTGCTTGCTACTCTCATCATGGGCTTTTTCCCCATTCCACTGTACTATAAGTCTGGCTCCTTGTTCGGCATCTCTGCTTTTGCTGCTAAGGAAAATTTTATCTTTCACTAAAATATTCACCAAGTTTAACATGGCGAAGAGAATCTTTTACACTCTCTACTGTTTTAACTCTCTTAAATTTTCTTTATGAGTTTGTTTCACAAATTAACATTGTCCCGACAGATTTTAGTCGTGCACAGATATTGATATTCAACGCAAGGCAAGAAAATCTTCCAGCTTGACAGGAAAGCAGAGGTCTAATTCCACATGGAGCGATAGGGCTGTTCTTAGTCAAGTTCAACTCCAACACTCGTCATAAATCGCGTCATTGCTTAGACAAAGTGGCGTTGAATCATTAGGTCGATTCCAATGAACTTGAAAGGTAAGAAAACACAAAAGTCTCTGTTAAAAATTTGACTCTATGGAAGCATGATTTTAATATCAACAATAGTTTCTATCAATGATGTGCAAGTGTGTATCTAAGTGAGATATATTTGTTAGAGGATGAAGCGGGTGGACAAGGGACAACGTTGGATAGTTTAAGAAATATAGGCCATGGGATATAGTTTATTTAGTTGAGAAATGGGTAGTACAAGAAGTAGGAGCAGGAGTTCAGCATAGAACATGAATTTTAGGCTGCCTCCCCACACCTCTTACATGAATGATTCCTAGACATTTGCTGGACCTTACGTAACTTGTTTTAATTGATATTTGTTTTTACTAAGAAAGCTTCTTCAACTTGGCTTCTTCTTCTCTTGCCCAGACTTGACAGCATATTTCCAGGTAGAATTTTCTACTTGACAGCATATTTCCAGGTAAAATTTTCTCGGTTCTCTAGTCGTTGCCCACGTTCTTGACTCTTCCTTCTTCATGATTAAGCAGCCTTGGTTTTTTACTTCAAGTCTTCCTCTTCAACTTGGACACTTATTCTTTAATTCATGATTAAGTTAGTTAACCACTCTCGAGAAATCTAGAGAATCTGGAAAATGGATTACAAATTCCAGCGGTCTCTCTATCTTATATATAACGCAAACACTAGGGACCCTTGGAAACAGAGTGACCCAAAAATCAGAAGTTGTATAGACATGGCAGGTCTGTTTGACAAACAGGCAGAGACCTACCTACAGGCGGGACCAACTTATCCGAGTGAGTGGTACTCGATGCTTGCCGCCTGCACCTCTCAAAACTCTCTGGCTTGGGACGTCGGCACCGGCAATGGTCAAGCTGCTCTTGATGTTAGTCTCTCTCCCTACGCAATTTTTGCACAACAATATGCTACATCAAATTATAATTGTGACGTGATTCTTAAATGGAAAAATATCCTTCGCTTATCAATTAAAATCTTTCCTGTTTGACTGACCACAAATATGTTCTGACATAATTCTACCAGGTCGCAAAGCATTACGAGCAAGTGATAGCAACTGATGTTAGTGAAGCTCAACTAAGTTTTGCAATGCCACATCCTCGAGTTCGCTATGTGCACACTCCACAATCCATGTCAGAGGATGAAATGGTGGCCTTGATGGGGGGTGAAAATCGTGTCGACCTGATCACTGTTGCTACTGCGGTGCACTGGTTTGACCTTCCAAAGTTTTACAAGCTGGCCAAACGCCTTTTGCGTAAGCCAGGAGGTCTACTTGCCGTTTGGGCTTATAATGACATTGTTGTTAGTCCCGAATTTGACACCGTAAAGGAAGCGCCTTCATGAAAAATATTCTCGCTTTTGGCACGCGGATGCCAAGTACGTAATTGAAGGATATAGAAATCTTCCCTTTCCTTTTGGGAGTGTGGGTTTAGGCTCTGAGGGAGAACCATTGCAACTGGACATTCCAAAGGAGCTCTCTTTCGAAGGGTGCTTGATGTTTTTAAAATCATCATCTGCATTTGCCTCAGCCAAGGAACAAGGGGTTGATCTGTTATCTGAAGAAGTCATTAAAGAGCTTGAGAGTTCTTGGGGAGGGCCTAATAAGATCAGAACTGTCACCTACAAGGCTTTCATGCTTGCTGGAACAGTCACAGAGTAAGACTTGAGCTCTATAATTAGTCTGCAAGGTTCGATTTCCTCAATAACAAGTTTGATATTTTTCCAACAATGACTTCCAGTTTCTCTTCTCACATAACTTGAAAAACTAGTGGATGACAAATACAAAGGTTGGAATCCGGTCATCCAGTTATCTACATTGTTGTTGAACAAAGCATGAATTATGATGACTTAGAGAAGTCTCAACTAAATGCTTCGAATCAGGCTGCAAAGGACTTTTGCAAAGACAAATATATATTAACATATTGATCTCGAGAGAAGAAAGAAATCATGGTGCAAAGAGAGTAAGTTTTCGAGGTAACCAAATGTTTACAACATAAGAAAAGAGTAATGATTAAGAGGGCGATTGTCACGATTCGGCTCATAGATCTGCAAGGGAAAGAATCTCTCCATTGTATTGGAAACCTGCGAGATGCCTCCATGCTCTAGCATGGATGAGTTACGTGTTAGAACTCCTACACCACAGTTAGGCTCAAGTATAGATTTATTACAAGGCATTCTTATGGACCACAGAGGAATAAGGATGAAGAATTTGGTAGAGCATCAATGAGGAATGACAATTATTTAGTTCAAGGGTAACGTGAATTGAGCATAGTAGAAACAAATTTTTTCTTGAAACAAGATCAACGATCCTCAAACAGTGTATCATGATAATACAATCTCCAATGTTTCCCTAATCCATTATTGCAGCTGTCTGCATAGATCAATAAATGAGCTTATTAGTTATGCATTGCCAGTACTGCCAAAAACTCTTGAGATTGGAAACAAAACAAAGTAGTCTACAGCTTGACTAGATGCATTACCCAGAGAGCAAGATACGTAATTGAAAACTGTGAATACTTTGGTTTTATAGAAGCTAAAAAATGCTTATAGTGGTTTCCAATCAAACACATACATACACGCATAGCATTCAAAAAGCTTCATCATTCTTTTCCGCATAGTCTAAAATATGCTATCACCGGCAATGCTGAAGTTGTAGATGTAGCTCGTGCGTGAGAACCAGAACCAATTAGCATATAAAGGATTACTAATTTTTGTCATTTCTCAAAACTTGAAATTTGTTTTCTCCACTTGTACAATTTCACAGAAGAAGCGATGAGTAAATAGTGAAAATCAAATCAAAAGACTCTTGAAAAAAACAGTAAGAGACCTTTTTAGAAAGGGGTTTAAAAACATACCCAAACCCAACCGACCCGAACTGAACAGTGCATTGGCTTCAATCTACCGATATTTTACAAGCTTGTTAAAAGCCCTTCATGTCGGCCAACAAGGAATATTAGTTATTTGGGGGATGTTCATGGAAGGGCAATCTGCATTTGACATTTTAAATAAGTACTTCATAGTAGATTCATCGTGTTATTGGCACACAAATCCTAATCAGTGGTTACTGGAGGAGCCCTTCAGAATTAGGAACTCGGCTTTTATCTTTCTACATATAAGTCTAATTAGTATACGACAATTACCACGGTTAGAAATGGGCGTCTGGTTGTCTAAATGGAGCTAAAGAAAGCATGAATCATGATGCTTGCCATTAATGGAAGTGAATCAACGCAAAATGTGAACTTTTTTTTTTTTTTGTGAACTTCAAGTATTACATTAACGTTCGAAGAAGATGCTAAAGTTGACAGCAGTCTTGATGCACTTTATTCTGCTTGCAAGTCAAACAGAATATGGACATGACGTATGCAGCAGAAGAAATCACAAGTTGATAAGACCACCTTTATTCTTATATTTCTTTAATAACACTAAGACATCTCATGTTCTTGCCTTCAATAACAAAGAAACACCTAATTTCGTTCTACGGGGAAACTAGAATCCTTAGTATAGTCACTATGGATGCATTTGGTAATTTTTTATTTCCGAGAATAATTTCTATTTTAAAAAAGCTTTTTCGGATTCTATTCCCTATATGAATTTTTGAGCATTTGAAAATATTTGATAATTACGCAAAATTTTTATTTTTGGAATATAAATGTATTTGATACGATCCTAAAAAAATTTTGTGACCTAGAATTTTTAATTTTTTATTAATTTTATTATATTTTTTCTTTTTTTTTTTTTTCTTTTTCTCCCTTCTTTGTACCATTTTTTTCTTCTTTTTTTCTTCTTCTTCTTCTAAACTGTCGCCAGCCTCGACCATGCTGGCGACCAACCAAACAAGAGTCGAAGAAGTTGTTGGCCTCGGGGAGACTCGTTTCACCACCATGAGGTTGGCCTTGCTTGGCTTGCCCAACTAAGGCAAGGCTGAGCCTCACCCAACCATGGCAAGGCTTTGGTGAGGTTGCCAGCTCTTGTTTGGCTGATCGCCAGCCATCGCTGAGATCGGTGATTGACTACAGGAAGAAGAGGAGGAAGAGAAAAAGAAAGAAAAGAAAAGAGGAGAAAAAGAAAAAGAAAATGGTTTGGGCTAAGATTCTAGAGTTGTTCCTGAGAACAAAGAAGCAATTTCTTTTTACTTCTTGATTTAGTTCCAAATATATTTTTGGGAATAAATTTTTTCTAAAAAATAAAAAAATTTACGAAATAGATTTATTTTATTTTTGATTTCGAGAAATAAAAGAAAAGAAATAGTTACTATTGGTCGGTTATCAAACATGGCCTAAATCAAATCTCTTCAATTTCTTGAGGAGTCAGGTCAATCCCATGCTTGGATCCGACGAAATTAGCTCATGTTGACATATCTCTATATGAAGCTTGCTGCTCCTCCTAAAGTTGAAATATTGACATTCCTTCATCGAGTTCTAAGGTATTCTACTTAGTTTAGGACTCGGGCACGCCACATCCTGTCAAGAACCCAAATATAACACTTTTCGTTAAGTCAACCATGATTAATTAGCAGCGCCAGTGAGTTGTTTAATGGTGCTATATAAGCATAGGCATACGTAAGTCCAACGAAACAGTTTTTCGGTAGTGCCATTTCGTTGAAGACCTCGTCCGCTATCCCAAATGTGTTGATCGATCCATAGCACCAGCAAAGGTCTTTGTCAACACCTATTGATATCCAATGCAAGTTTCCAATGAAAGAGACCCTCGAGCTGTCACTCAGCTCGCACCTGACATTGAATTCGATCGCTGCCACAAATTTGTACTGAGGCTAAATTTGTCCACTTTAGAATCTATTTCGCCCAAGTATCTTTCATATTTTTCAAGAAAATAAGAAACTAACAACCTCGTAGTCAATTTAAACAAATTATATGATATGCCTATAGCCCAAGTATTTCATATTACACAGATTATTTGTTCCATGTGTGTGTCACGGTCCGTGATTCTTCCGTACCCGTGAACCCTTGGGAATGAAGCTTGGGGTTATCGAGTGAAGAACGAGGGTGCAGAAAAGATTAATACAACTGGTCCGTAGGAGTGGCGTCAGGACAGTTAGTGCTAGGAGTCTAAGATAGAAGAATAATATTACTCAAGAGCTCTAAAGGCGGGGTTGGCTTCCCGTGCACAAATTGGTCGGGAAATGATGCCATTTTCCTAAAGAGGCCATGGCAGGCTAAACCAATTGTCGAACCTAAAGAGATCCACCATCTCACTTGATGGACTAGACGCCTGAGCATAGTTGGGCGTGGTATGATCTCGTATAAAAGAGTTATTCATCTATTGTTCATTGGAACAACTATAGAAGAAAGGCTGGCTTGGCAAATTCCATTCGCTGGGCGCAGCATGGGTTAATCCATGGCCAAGGAAACTATGGACTCGTGATAGATGGTATCAGAGCGGGGATCCCTCCAATAGGTGGGTGATTCGAGAAAAAGCCTATGGTCTTCTCGGTCCTATGAGGGCGAAGAGTGATCGCCGGGGCTAGAGGGGGCTTAGACAACATGCAGCTCTTATCTAGCTTCTATGATGGCAATGGGGGTATAGGAATGAATCGAATTGCTTGCTGAATGGAGGAATCTTAAGAAGAGGTCTACGATCACGTCTCCACCAAGGGGACCCTCTGTTGGTTTGTTGAGATCAGGAGGAGCTTAGTAGGCAAAAGAAGGTGCTGCCATAGGAGTGCAGTTGGCTAGGGGCGCCATACTTGTCGAGAAGCACAAGTGACTGGAGATTCGTGAACAGCTTTGATCGAGGGAAGCAAGCAATGGAGTGGAGTGACTAGTTCTATTGGGCAAGCGTTGCCATCTATGTAAGTCCCAAGGAGCGGCATTGATGATCAAGGAAACGCAAGGAAGCAACAGAACAGCCCACAACAAGGGCGTTGCAGAATTGAGTGAGGAAGTTTGTCACGATCCGTGATTCTCCCGTACCCGTAAACCCTTGGGAGTGAAACTTGAGGTTATCGAGTGAAGAACGAGCGTGCAAAGAGAATGAACACAACTGGCCCGTGAGAATGGTGTTAGGATGGTTAGTGCTAGGAGTCCTAAGATGGAAGGATAATATTACTCATGAGCTTTAAAGACGGGGTTGGCCTCCCATGCGCAAACTGGTCGGAAGCTAATGCCGCTTTCCTAATAAGGCCATGGCAGGCGAAATCAGTTGTCGAGCCTAAAAAGATCTACTGTCTCACTCAATGAACTAGATACCTGAGCATAGCTGAGCGTGATATGATATCATATGAAAGAGCTATTCACCTATTATTCATTGGAACAACTATAGAAGGAAGGTTGGCCTAGCAAATTCCGTTCGCCAAAGGCCACACGGGTTAATCCGCGGCCAAGCTATCAACTTGTGACATGTGCATGCATGTATGCATTTCTATTTTATTATAAGTACGTAGGCATTTATTTAGCTTTGCTACGGTTTAGACACTTTTGGGACGAGGACCAATGATACTTTAGGTGAAATGTAGCAGTTAGATTATTATTTTTTGAACTATTAAAAAATATTGTTAATTCATTTGATACATTCTCAAAGCCCTCCGAGGATGGTTCAAGGAGCGCGGGTTCCGGATGCCCCAAGTTGCTCCGAGAGGGACGAAGAATTACGAAGTTATAACCCAAGTTTATGGTCTCCAAATCATCAAATAATCAAATGTATGCATACAAACAACAATTTACAATGGTGGACACAGAAATCTACTTTAAGAGACGACAATACCTAATTAAAGGAGATGATATAGGAAGTTCATATGGAATTTCATAGAACATAGTTACTAAAGCATATATAGTAAAAACTACAACAAGCATATTGGTATTTCCTCTTATATGCTTTCATTACCCTTTGTCTTTTTAAGTAGGGTCTTTTTTTGATTCAGGTAACAGCTTAAAAAATTGGGCATTCTGGCAGTTCAATTCCGGTCAAAAAGAGCTTTTGGATTTTCCTTTTACCGTCAATCAACATGGCCATCAAAGGAGCTTTCTCTTCTCTTCTCGCACAATCTCTCTAAGAGCTCACTCAGATTTCCATCCTGGTTGGTCGCCAATCACCGCTGCCAATGAAAATGAACGACGCCAAAGTGACAAGCACATGGTCAAATTCGTCAGCTAGGAGGCAAAGGAGAAGGCCGACTAGATCTCCATCTTTGCTGAAGAGGTACTCTTCTCTTTCTCATCGATTTGAGTCAATTGAAAATGGGTGTTCTATTTTAACACCCGCGGTGTGAAAATGAGAATTTGTTTTCTCAGATCGACATTGAGGATTGCTGCTTTAGATGTCTCGGACTGCCAAAATAACCTCTGTGTATGTAAATTTTGAGGAGACCCATCAAGTGTTCCCATGTTGAAAAAGTAGGAGAAGACGACGACGATGCTCTAGAATGACAAAAGAAGGTGATTCCATAACTCTCCTGTGTGGGGAAGTTACTGATTCGTAATCAGGAAAATGCTTCTTTTGTTTCCACAATGTTAAGGGAAGCACTAAGGTATACATCTAAGTGATTTTAAGAGGCTGCTTGCTTCAAAGTCAACGAGACCTTCATCTCCTGCTGATCGTTCCATTGAAAATTTTTTCAAAAATAGAAGATAGCCCAAAACCTGAACCGACCATAACAAACACATATTATTCATTTTCAGGTCAACCCCACACATAGCGTCGACACCCCAGCACCAGCCTCTTTGGCAATGTGTCTTCATGGCATTTATAAATTCTCAACATATGTATAAGTATCATAATTCAAAATGTAACCAGTGTGGTCTTATAGAAGCTGAAAAATGCTTATGGTTGCGTCAAATCAAAAACACATATGCACAACATACAAAAAGCCTCGTCATTCCTTTTCCGCATCATCTAAACTCTGCTGGTAGTGGCGATGCTGAAGTTTTAGATGCAGTGTTGAGTTGCATGCTTTGCCTAATCTTAGATAAGTAAATGCGATTTGAATTCAACTATATCACAGAACTCCTTTCACCAACAAAAAAATCTCTTTCCCCCCTCATTTGTATCTATTTATTCCACTCCACATTTCAAAATAAAGAGAATCAAGTGCATTGGTTTAGTATTCTCTTTTTCCCTCGCTTTAAAAAGCAGAGCAAGGTCAAGCACCAAATAACCTCTCTCTAGACTTTGCAAAGTCCTCTCTACGCTTATGCATGCTTTGTTTGTCCATTTCCTCCTACTCTCATCCTCCCTGTTAAACCACCATCACTCTCTGCTCATAAACACCCTTACCTTTAACAGAAAAGAAGCATGAGAGCCAAAACCCTGTTGGTTTCTGATTCTGCTGATGCTAGCTCTAGCCATCTCAGTCTCTTCGCTCTCCATCAGTTCTTAGGAAATGGAGAGCTCATGAGTACGAATATGCATGTGCCATTTGGGGTTTCTTGGTGAATCAGACTATATTTCTTCTCTGGTTTTAATTGGTTTTGATGTGGGCAACAAAAATGCAAGTATTTCCGGGTGCAAATTGCAATGAGAAGAAGCATTGTTTAGTCTAAAGAAAAACTCAAACTGAAAATGCATATGAATCCTAAAGCTGGCAAGAAGTCAATAAAGGTAAATGAGCACTACCTCATTTCAGATGTCTCTTTCAACTCTTCTGCAAGCAGAATCAATCTGTCATACAGGTAAATATAGCAGCAATTGAATCATCTCTAAGGTGAAACAAGGCTCTCTATAATGGTGACCAAATCGGATTGCCTCGATAGTGGAAGAATTGTGAACTGTCCCGTGATTGGATTCCAAGAAACTCCTTCATCATCATCTATTAACATCAGAAGCTCACCATTCCTCATGAAGCCATCAAATCCTGTTACTTGTCCACAAGCCTCAAAAGAATACAGCTTAGTCCAAGACCCAGGCACCCCATACTCCCTCATGACCCAAACAGAACAAATGGAATGCGGTTCAGGATGCCCAACTGCCTCCCCATGAACAGTGCACACAGCCAGCAAGTCATTCAATGCTGACAAAACCACTTCTTTACTGATACTAAGAACCTGTGAAAACTCTTCCGACAGAGCCATTTCATCAAACACCTCACTGGCGACATCGAACAAGACTATTGATCCGGACCAACCCTCTGTCCACAGATCATCATTCTTGGAAACGAGCCAGTGCAGATTTCCATTCAAGAAGACCGAGGGTGAGTAGGCGCAGAAAGCAGGAACCTGACACTCCAAACTTCTCCAGGAATCCGTACTGAGCGAATAAACCTCGACTAGATTTATATCATCTGGATAATAGAGAATCCTCAGGATCTTATAATCATTAGACCTAGCGTCGAAGCCGAACCCCACAGCTACATGAACATTGTAAATTGAACGAAATTTACTATCCAGACTGGAACGTCGAACCGCCCTGTACTTTCTGGTGAATAAATTCCACAAATACATCGACATGCCCGTTTCTTTGACGCAAATCAAACCATTACATGAACCGACAAAGCTGAAACGCTTGGCAGGAGCAGCGAACGGGATTTCAATTTGCGACATGGAAGGCCGAGTAAGAGACTCACTAGAAAACAGAGAGTACCGGACAGGATCATCGCCCTCGTCCCAATCTAAACACAATAGATACCCATTGGAGGCGTCGAGAGCGGAGTGGCTCAAGTGATCGGCCACGAAATCAGGGTCGTCGATGGTGGAACGCCATGACCGGCAGACGCACCTGAATCGGAGGAGAGATCTCGCCGGCAATCGCTTCAGGATCTCGACGACGGCGTCGTGAGGGAGCTTCGGGTCGTCGCCGGAGGAAGAGCGAACGCGATTAGACCGATATGCCAATGCCATGGACTCCTCAGAAATTACTTCTGCAAGCTCCAATAAATAGTCTTTCCAAAACGACGTATTTTCATTTTGCCCTTTACTTTCATTACGTGACAAACTCTAAGAAATTATTTAACAAATGATTACTATCACGAAAAATCTTAAACTAATACACATATTATGAATTTATTTCAAATTAATTTTTTTACTAAAAAACCTTCAAATGGACACTTTTGCGATAAATTTACCTCCAATTATTTTTCGTTAAATTGAATTAATATTTTGAAATCCATCAACTATTACGTTTTATCCAACTCAATAACTTGACGGTAAAAATTAACAGAAATTTAACGAATGGTATATTTGTGGTAAATATATCAATTTGAGATTTTTAGTGGTTAGAATATTAATTTTATGTAAATTGGTAACAAAAGTACTGGTTTTCAGAGTTTTCGAGTTTTTCTGGTATTAACCATTAGATAAATTAATTAATTATTCAATTTTTGGGTGTTTTGAAATCATTACAATTAATTCAGAAGAAAAATAATACAAATTATCTATGGGGTTTGGCCCAACGTGCACCGTAATACTTGAACTTTTAATTTGTTTAATATGATTTATGAGGTTTAGCCAAATATGTTGTCCCTACATTTTTTAATTTGTTCAATATAATCCTTAAACTATCTCAAAATATTTAAAGTTCAGAGACAATATTACACATTAAAACAAAGATCATTAAGGATTATTTTTGTCATTTTTCTTGATAGAAATAACTGTGTTGGTTGCACCACCGCCCTCAGCGATGCAGCTGGCTCAGGCTCTCTCCCCCTAACAAAGGGGAGGAGTTCGAATCCCAGAGACGTCGTTAGGAATTCTTATCTAAGCGTTATTAAAGATTCTTACCTAGAGTACTGTCCCTGAGTTTTCAAAAATAAAAATAAAAAAATAAATAACCATGTTGGTTGCCTATCCCCAAGTTTCAATACCAAACAAATATAGGGATGATTTGATCCAGAATGGGTATGTTCTAGACATAAATTCTGTACCTGACTCTATTATAACCGATTATAATTTTTCAGTATAGTTCTAGAGTCAATCTTGTTTCCACTGAATCTATTTTATGGCTTTGAATTTTATATTGGTACGTGAGAAAATAACATAAACCTTCTAATTTGTATTGAAACATTAAGCATATGTAAGTAATAAGTATTTGAATTATTTGACTAAACAAAAAACTAAGGATCTACAAGACTAATTATCATAAACATCATGAGGCAAAGCAAGAGGGAGTCCGCAATGGATAGTGCAACTATGAGCCGGCGAGGGAGGGAAGCAAGCGAGGAAGAGGAACAATGAAGGAGGAGCATCGCACGAGTCTGCTAAAGGAAAAACGCTGTGTGAGTAAGATTAGAAATTATTATTTTTTTTTTTTTTTGAGGAGCAGGAGGGGGGAAGGGAGGGAATAGGGTTTTGGACTTTTGGACTTACAAAACCGGTTCCAAAACTAGTCCAGTCGATCCGGTTCTTAAGTGGGTATTCACTTGAAACTAAAAAATAAACTAGTTCAAACCAGTTTCGAATTTTGGGAACCGGTTCTCGACCCTATTTTCTGAATGGGCCGGTCCAGTTTTTGGATATTCCCCGTTTAGTTGCACACCCCTAAAAGAATATATCTTGTAGATCCGATTTGTAACGTCTTAATGGGGCATGCTCACAATCCAAATCGCAATCACTCAAAAAGAAGAATGATTGGTTGAGAGATGACCGATATGTCACAAGATACCATGTTCTTGCATGATGTGACAAAGTACTTTGTTGTTTACTGGTGTATGCGTTTTACCATGACGCATGGATGCTACGTTTGACAACCGAAACAATGCATTGCTTTGTGTGTCGACACTGTCATGTAGAAAGAGGACTTGTGCGGTGCCTTGTCTTAGCATTAAAACTGAACCAATGGCAACCGATCCAAATCTTGCATCATCATTAGTGATGAGCATTACATTGTAATCTCCTTCTTCAATAGTTAAGCCTCGCCCAATAGGCGATCTACGTTTAGATTCAACATCTCTAATACATCACTGTATGGAGCTGTGATCGCCATCTCGAGAGTGCTAGCTTCACCTCTTGAGTTGTTGGGCTGTTCCAATGACGTCAGCTCAACAAAAATCGCACGTCGTATTGAATCAACTCTTTCTATAATTGTTTCTTTTTATTTTACCAAGTCTTATTGCATAATTTGTAAGAGAGAGAGAGAGAGAGAGAGAGAGAGAGAGAGAGAGCCTCATCCTTACACAAATTCTTTTGCGGAAGCATAATTCTTGTTTCATTCCTCACGAAACAAAAAGAAAAGAGAGAGAGAGAGACTGAGATTTTACCAGTCTCTTCGAGAGGAGCTTCGCTATGGGGAGACGGTTCCCTTGTTGTGAGAATATCTTTGATGAAGGGAGACGAGTTGCTTTGCGGGGGGACAAGTTCTGATGTGGCGACACAAGTTCCTTCGCGGTGTGACAACTTGTTGCGGCTAGCCACATGCTATTCCTGATTGCCCGAATATATTGATCATGCACCATAGTATCAAATGTCTATACTCAAATACAAGTTAGACAAACTATGAAACACCTAAGATGCGTATATATGAAAAGAGAAGGGATATAGAAATGCTTAGCTGACTTATATTTTAAGTTTTGACGATAAAAGAAAAGTCTATCTCTGTGAGTTTGTTTAAGTGTAAACTAACAATCCAAGCAAGTAATCTTATCGAAATCGAAATTTGACCAGCAATACTGCTGCATACTTCTCACGAAATCTTTACTATGCTATTTGGGCCATTGATCATCTCAGTTCTACGGTGAGATCTACATTATTAATAGATCAAATGTTTTACAATTTCTGGGGTAACTTCTTGGTAAATGCCAAGGGCATTGGCCAAGAGACCAAGAGACACCTATAGTAGATACTAGAAGGAAAAGTGAATAAATATGATTTTCTATCCTTTATTGAGACAGACTTATAAAAAAAAAAAAAATCTTTTATTGAGAGAGTAGAAAATTGTCCAAAAAGTCTTAAACTTATTGTACTTTTGTCAATTGAAATCTAATTTTTTTTTTTTTTTGCTTTTTACCAATTGAGTTCATCCAATTAATTTTGGCTAAAATTCACTAACATGGACGCCAAGCATCCTATGTTGACGTGAATAAAATTTATCATTTTTAATTTATTTTTCGAATTTTCGAATTTTTTATATTTTTTTATATTTTTTATATTTTTTCCCCCTCTCTTCTTCCTCTTTGCAGGTTGCCTAGCCATTGGCAACCAACTAGAGGCTACAACAGGGGGAGGGGGGGGTTGGCCTCCCGGCCTTAAATGAGGTTGCCCCTTGCCCAAGCGATGCGAGGGTCGACCTCGCTTGCCACAAGCAAGGCTCGCCCTCACTAGATTCGGCGAGGGTAAGCCTCGCCCCAGGCTTGCAAGGTCGTCCTTTCGCTAGTTGCCAACGAGGGTGACCTCGCCCAAGGCCAACAAGGGCGACCTCACTCGAAGCTAGTGAGGCCGACCTTCACTAGTCTCAGCCTTTAGCTAATCGTCAAAGGCTAGACGACTTGCAAATAGGAAGAAGAGAGGGGCAAAAGAAAAAAAAAATGAAAAATAATAATAATAATAATAATAATAATAATAATAATAATAATAATAATTTAATTTTTAAAATAATAAATTTTGTTTACGTTAGCGTCGGCCGTGCCACGTAAGAAAATCGGTGCCCATGTCAACAAATTTGGTTAAATTGACTCAATTGGCAAAAAGTGAAAATGCTTAACATTAAATTAATAAAATTGAAAGATTTATGATTGAATTAGCAAAAATGCAATAAGTTTATAACTTTTTGAACAATTTTCCCTTGAGAGAGAAAGATGAGAGAAATCACATTGGTCTAAAATATGATCGGATATAACTTTCTAGTAGTAGAAAACCTCCCTTAATTAATCACTAAAGTATCATTATCCTATTAGTACAAATGAGTTTGACTCCATATTAATTTCATGTAGGAAAATTCCTGGTCAATAATGCGAATGTTCTCTTTTTTACGAGAGCAGAGCTCGAATCGACTAATCATATCGTAGGAAGAGAGAGTTCAGATTATTTTACCGATCCATCGTCGGCATTGTAGACGGCACATTGGAGGAAGTCCTAGTTGAGCCATGCCGGGTAGTAGTGCGTCTTGATCTAGCGGCACATTTTGTGGCTACACAGGGCGAAGCTACAGCAATGATTCTGAGTTTCTCTTCTCCATAACTTGAACAACTATCATATGACAAATAACAAGGTTGGAACTGGATCAATTGATCTTTGAGATGACCGAGAGAAGTCTCATTAAATGCTTCGAATGTTGCCGAGACAAATATAAATTTCACATATTGATCTTTGAGAGAAGAAATCATAATGCAAAGAGAGAAGGTTTTCAAGATAACGAAATGTTTGCAGGATAAGAAAAGAGTAATGATAATGATAGAGTGGACAATTGTCATGATTCAACTTATGGATTTGCAAGTGAAAGAATCTCTCCATTGTATCGGAAACCTGGAAGATGCATCCATGCTAGAGCATGGATAAAGTACATGCTAGAGCATTCTTATGGACTATTTCAAATTTGGTATTGACCTCACTAATTTCTAATATACCATCACGTGTAATATTTTCTCATCTAATCAAAAAGTAAATCCAACATTAAGAAAAACATAAAAAACGAAAAAACTTTGTCACTTTCTTTGATAACTACTCGCTTCATCCGCTTCATCCACCAAATAGGATGGGCCAAGTTGGTTCTGCATCTCTTTTAAGATGTGGAGGTAGGGGTTTGGAACTTTTCAGAATAAAGGGCGGCCTATGCTAGAAAACCATCATGATGATGATGATGGGTTTGGAACTTTTCAGAATAAAGGGCGGTCTATGCTAGAAAACCATGATGATGATGATGATGATGATGATGATGATGATACTCCATTCACTTCCTTTAAAAATATCTTAATCATACATAATAATCTCATTTTATTCAAGTGCATAGCCTATGCCTTGTCTCCAATTTAAATATCCATATATCTAAATCAAAACTCTTAATTGTCTCACTTTTGAATGCCACATTCAGCCCCTTGTTTATGTACTACCCTAATTATAAAGTAAAGATAAATAAATGTATAAATGGTCAAAGAAAGAGGACAAAAAGGTAAAGGAAATAAATTAAATACCTACTTTCTATCGAGAAAAAAACAATTGATAAAATTCCTTGATTGTCCTAATAGTGTAATAACTAAACTCATCTTTTCACTCTATGCAAGGACATTTAGAATGCTCCTTTCATTTTCTTTTACGTTTTAAACTTTCACAAATGTTATTTTTAGTCATTAAAAAAATGAAAATATGCTCATTTATTGGTTGCTTTCTCGGAAACAAGAATAAAGTCAACTTTAAGTTTTGAATTTTAAAGTTATGATTTTGTTTCTCTATCTAATTAAAGTTATGATTTTTCTTACTAAATTATGATGTTGCACGATGAGCGAAAACTACTTAACAGGTAAAAGATTATTAATTTTTATAACTTCTCAAAACTTGATTTTTTTTTTTCCTTGCTTATGCAATTTCATGGAGGAAGCAATAAGAAAAGAGTCAAAATTATATCAAAAGACTATACATATAGTAAGAGCCATTACCTTAGTGGGGTATAATCTAAGTAGTACGAACATGCGATACGGACATATGACACAACATGACACGACACGACACGATATGCCGACATATTATATCTCAAAAATAGAAAATTTCGACATATTGAGAAACGTTATTATTAAATAATTTTTTTATTTTTAATTAATTTGATTCAAATTCATAAATAAATAAAAATAGCTTACAATGAATTTACACTAATAATATTAATAAATATTTTCATAAAAAAATTGAAAAACATATTCATAGTTAATGCATATTTGGGAACATGTTTTTAACTTTAACAAAAATTATGGATGAGATTAATGACCAACCAAAAAAAAAAAAGATAGAATCAACTTTATTTAAATAAATCTATAATCTTCTATAATCATCAAAATTTATTATTATTTAACATTCAATATTTTTATTTTTAGAAATCACTTTTTAATTCATTTATTTATATTTATAATACAAATAACTTTGCTGTATTCACCGATGGGCAGTTGAGTTGATTTGGGTTTGGATACTTCATCGCAAAGGTCTTAGGTTGAAACTCCACGGCTGCTAATATATCTTAAGTGGGGGGCCATAGGGGCCCGGCCTTTCGGTGCCATCTAGGCACGGTGTTACCCAAAAAAATAATAATAACTTTACCGCTCAAAAGTTATTCCCCTTAAAAATCAACCAAAAATTATTTTCCTATCTTTTTTTCTCTCTAAACTCTCATCCTCCAAAAATCATTTCCCTCCCCCATTTCTCTGTTCCCTACCCCCTCCCTCGTTTCTTCCCTGCTCTCTCCCTCTCTCTCTCCACCTCTCTCCCCCCGCCCCCCAAAATCAATCATCCCCAACCCCCGCCACCACTTGCTCCCCCGCCCCCTCGGTTTCTCCTCCCATCCCACGCCACCCCCTTCTCCGGCCCCGGTTTTTCCGTCGTCCCCCATCACTCTCCCTCTCTTCTTGCTAAAACGCTACGGCCTCTTCTTCTTCCTCTTTCGCAGCTGCAGCCTTGCCGCCGGCCCTCCATCGCAGCTTTCATCGATTTTTAGCAGAAATCATTTCGAAGGAGTCCATGGCGAATCGGTCTAATCGCGTTCGCTCTTCCTCCGGCGAAGACCCGAAGCTCCCTCACGACGTCGTCGTCGAGATCCTGAAGCGATTGCCGGTGGCATCGGTCCTCCGATTCAGGTGCGTCTGCCGGTCTTGGCGTTCGACCATCGACGACCCTGATTTCGTGGCCCTCCACTTGAGCCACTCCGCTCTCGGCGCCTCCAATTGGTATCTCCTGGGCGTAGATTGGGGCGATAACTTGTGCTCTCTGTTCTCCAGTGAGTCTCTTACTCGGCCTTCCATGTCGCAAATTCAAATGCCCTTTCCCACTCCTCCCGACTCGTACCACTTTGTCGGTTCGTGTAATGGTTTGACCTGCGTCATGGAAATGTCCGAAGATGGCTATGCCGGGTCGATGTATGTGTGGAATCTATTCACCAGAAAGCAGAGGATGGTTCGACGATTCGGTCCGGAGAGTAATTTTAATTCAATTTTACGATGAAGCTCTAGGTTTTGGCTTCGACGCTAGGTCTAATGATTATAAGATCCTGAGGATTCTTTACTGTCCAGGTCGTATAAATCTAGTCGAGCTTTATTCACTCAATACAGATTCCTGGAGAAGTTTGGAGTGTCAGGTTCCTGTTTTTGCAGAAAGGGGCTACTCACCCACAGTCTTCTTGAATGGGAATCTTCACTGGTTTGTTTCTAAGGGCGCTGATCTGCCGCAGGAGGGTTGTTACGGATCAATAGTCTTGTTCAAACTCGCCAGTGAGGTGTTTGATGAAATGGCCCTGTCCGAAGGGCTTTCGCACAATGTTAATGTCAGTTCAGAGGTGGTTTTGTCAACATTGAATGACTTGCTGGCCGTGTGCACTGCTCCTTGGGAGGCAGTTGGGCATCCTGAAACGCATTCCGTTTGTTCTGTATGGGTTATGAGGGAGTATGGAGTGCCTGAGTCTTGGACTAAGCTGTATTCTTTTGAGGCATGTGGACAAGTGACAGGATTTGATGGCTTCACGAGGAAAGGCGAGCTTCTGATGTTAATAGATGATGATGATGAAGTTTTTTCTTGGGATCCAATCACGGGACAGTTCACAATTCTTCCACTATCAATGGAATCCAGTTTGGTCACCATTGTAGAAAGCCTTGTTTCACCTTAGAGATGATTCAATTGCTGCTACATTTACCCGTATGATAGATTGATTCTTCTTGCAAAGGAATTAAAAGAGACATCTGAAGTGAGGTGGTGCATATTTACCTTTTTTGTACTTTTTGCAAGCTTTAAAATGCATATGCATTTTCAATTTAGTTACTTTTTAGACTAATAAGCATTGCCTGTTTTCCTTTCTATTTGCACCTGGAGAAACTTGCATTTTTGTTGCCCACATCAAAACCGATCAAGACCAAAAACAAATTATAATCTGATTTCACCGAGAAACCCCCAAATGGCATATGCATATGCATAGTCATGAGCTTTCCGTTTCCTAAGAAGCGATGGGAGCGAAGAGATTGAGATGGCCAGAGCTAGCATCAACAGCCATCAGAAATCAACAGGGTTTTGGCTTGTGCTTCTTTTCTGTGAAAGGTAAGCATGTTTATGAGCAGAGAGTGACGGTGGTTTAACAGGGAGGATGAGACTAGGAGGAAATGGACAAACAAAGCATGCATAAGCATAGAGAGAGGACTTTACAGAGTCTAGCGATAGATTTATTTGGTGCTTGACCTCGCTCTGCTTTTTAGAGTGAGGGAAAAAGATGACAAGAAACCATCGCACTCGATTCTTCTTTCTTTTCGGATGCAAAGTGGAATAAATAGATACAAGTGAAGGGGAAGGAGATGTTTTGTTGGTGAAAGGAGTTCTGTGATATAATTGAATTCAAATTGCATTCACTTATCTAAGATTAGGCAAAGCATGCAACTCAAAAATGCATCTTGATCACCGTTGCTACTACAATGCACTGGTTTGAGTTTTACAAGCTGGCCAAACTGGTCTGAGTTTTACGAGCTTGCCAAATGCCTTCGTTGTAAGTCAGGATGCATACTAGCAGTTTGGGGGTTATAATGGTGTGGTTGTTAGTCCTGAATTCCACACCATAAGTAAGTGCCTCCACGAAAAGTCTTTGCACTTATGGTACGCAGATGCCAAGTACGTAATTGATGAATATGGAAACCCTTTCCTTTTGAGAGTGTGGGGTTTAGGCTATGAAGGAAAATCAATGCAACTCGAGATTCCAAAGGAGCTTCTGTTTGGAGGGTACTTAAATTTTTTTAAATCATCATTAGCATTTGCTCTAGCCATGGAATGAGGGGTGGATTTATTATCCATAGAAGTGATTGAAGAGCTTGAGAGTCCTTGGGGAGGGCCTAATAAGGTCAGAATTGTCAATTACAAGGCTTTTATGCTTGTAGGATTAGTTGCAAAATAATTAGTATAATTAGTTTGCAATATTTGATTTCCTCTATAATGAGTTCGACTTTTCTCCGGCAATGATTTCTAGTTTCTTTTCTTATCTGCATGGTCATTGAACAAGGGATGAATATAATGACTGAGAGGAAGTCTCAACTAAATGCTTTGAATAAATGGTCAGGCTGCAAAGTAATCAAGTTGTGTGCCTAAACTCCACGTTGCGGATGGATTGAATAATTGCTTTGGGTATGTGATTTGTTAGCGTGGAGGAATCGTTTTGTTAGAGTTAATGCGTAATTTAATCGTTTCGTAGTTAAGATAGAGTTTTATTAAATTTTAACATTATTTCTTGATTATTGGATAGGGTCGTGAGTTTGATGATACGGGTATCGTTTGTTGTTTGGTCGTAGACGACAGGGTAAGTGGTATTATATCTTCTTTGATTTTGTAAAGCCATGCCTTGAAGTATATGTATAAATATTGAATTGAGAAGAGTATTTTTATTACATAAGGGTCGGATCGAGCATTTGCTACTCTTTGGTTGATTATGAATGTTTGAAAAACGTGTTATACAAAGTTCGTGGAGTAACACATGTGAAAAAAAAAAACATGAGCATCCTTCATTTTCGGAAACCAACATAATTCTCACTAGGTCGCGGAGCAGTTCAGGCATAGGATCATGATTTGTGTAAGTGAAACTCAACTTAGTCTCCTCATACCATTCGCTGAATGCATATCTCCATATCCATGTAAAACAATGAAATGGTGGGTCTGATTGGGGTGAGATTAAACCGTGATGGTCTGATCAGAGCTTCTACTGCAGCGCATTGGTTTAGATCTTCCAATGTTTTACAAGCCTGGTAAATGCCTTCCACATCAGCAGGAGGAATACTAGTTATTCGGGGGTAGCCATATGGAAGTGTTTAATAAGTGCTTCATCGAGGCATAGCGGTTTTGGCGTGCGAATTCCTTGAGCATAATCTTAAGATACAGGAGAAGCTCTGATAGGAACGTCTTGTCTTCATCATCTGCGGTTTTGGCATGCAAAGAGTAAGGGCTGGATTTGCCATACGAGGAAGCGATCAGAGAACTTAAAAAGGAATTATTGACAAGGGCCTAATGCAATCAGAATGGGAAAAGGATATTGGAAAAGGATATTGAAAAAGGATATTAAAAGTGTCATGATTTTTGTATAATGCTTATTTCAATGCCAAAACTTATCTGACAATCCTTTGAGCATCACATCGGCAAAAAACTGGTCGCTTAAGTGTATATATCGGCAATTCGTTCAAGGTGGCTTTTTAAATTAAATTTGCACTCTGACGTGACTTTTTTTAAAAAGAAGCTCCTGTCTAACAAGGGCAAACTTCCACCGACGCAGTAAAATAGGGCCGAAGCTTGACTAGAGAAGGAGAGAGATTGAAGAAGCATGGCTCAAGGAATCGAAAGCAACATGCCAGGAAAATGTGATTCTTATTTTTTCAGATTTGTGGACCTTCTATCTTCCCTCATTTTTTGTATTTTTAGTTGTTCTGTTTTTGAATTTACCCTTTGAAAAACAGAGGATAGAAAAGAGAGGAAAAAAAAAAGAAAGGAAAGAAAGTTCTTAGAAAATCAAGGAAGCCTTCTCAAATTATGAAGAGGTAAGAATAAGCGCGCCATGCAATCAAGGACTTCCTTCGGGTGTGATCAAGGGCCGCTTCGTCATGTACATTGGTGAATGCAGTAGCAAGTCATTCCCATCAGTTCCTTGAATAACCCGGCTTTCAGAACCTCCTGCAGCAGGCTAAGGAGCAATTCGGATCCCAACATGAAATGGGCTTGACAATAGAAGAAGAGTGAATTTTCCAGCAACACAAAAAGGTGATGTCAATAAAGTGACTGAACTTTTACCCTAGTGGCACTCGAATAATCGTTCAAAAAGTTATGGTGCTAAAGTGAGCATTGTACAAAAAATTATGGTACTTGTAGCGTCCTCTTCCATGATCAAAACAGTCACACACAAGGCTTTCATTCTTGCAAGAACAATGAAGAAGAACTATGCAGTATAATATCTAGTATTCAAGAATTAGTTTCTTCAGCAAAAGGAAAACTGGCTTTAATCTTTCTTCATATGTACCTAAAAACTAGTATATGACAGTTACTACGATTGGAAATGGGTCAACTGGTTGTCTATATAGCCAGTGAAGAAAGCATGAAATATTATAATTGCCATTGATAGAACTGAACCAAAGCAAAATGCATGCTTCAAGTACTGCATAAACATCCACAGAAAATGCTACAGTTGTTAGCATTATCGATGCACCTTGTTATGCTTGCATTCCCACATCCTTAAGAGTACAAACATCTCAATCAGATATGAGTATGACCTGTGCAAAAGCAGAAATCACGATTTAATAAGAAAGCCTTACTTGTTATCCTTTTTTGTTTTTGGTAAGAATTAAACTGAGACATCTTATATTCTTGCCTACAAATTATTATGGTTGCTATAGATTCTACTCTTGTGGAAATACTGGCATTCGTGCATGGCAAGAAAATCCTCTAGTTTGACAAGAAAGCAGAGTTTGATTCCGCATGAAGTGATGAGACTTTTCTTAGTCAAGTTCAACTCCAACGCTCCAAGAAATGGGTTGCGTCATTGCTTAGACAAATTGGCATTGAATCAGTCAATCCAATGAACTGGCAAGATTCCACTAAAAAAATAAAAAACCCAAAGTCACCTTTGGGTTCTTTTGGTAGCTTGAATGAAGACAGACGTCTATCTGTCTTATTTATAACACCGACACCAAAGACTCATAGAAGCAGTGTAATAAAAATATCATAAGTTGTATAGACATGGCTGGATTATTTGACAAGCAGGCAGAGACCTACCTACAAGCCAGGCCGACTTATCCAAGTGAGTGATACTCGATGGTCACCGCGCGCACCTCTCATCGCTCTCTGGCTTAGGATGTTGGCACTGGCAACGGTCAAGCTGCTCTTGGCGTTAGTATCTCTCTGCCTACGCAATTTTTGAAAAAGAATATGTTTGATCAAATTATAACAGTGACGAGATTCTCCGACAAGGAAATACAATTCTTCGGGATAAGTACACTAATGGTGCCAAAAGTTGTGTACGGCGCTCACTTTGGTGCCAAAAGTTTCCGTTGGATCACTTAAGTGCCAAAAATTTTGAAAAACGATCATTTAAGTGCTAACACCGATGAACTTGGTCGGAAATCCGACGTGGCCTTTTTTTTATTAATTTTTTAAGCCGACGTGGCTCGTCGGAAAGTTGAGTCAGCATCCAACACACCAAAACGACGCTGTTTAACATTTTTCCCCCAATTTCGAAACCCTAATCCCCAAATTGAGAGAAAACGACGCCGTTTGTCTTCGTCTTCTTCTTCCTTGAAGACCCACACCAGCAACGGCAGTAGCAGCAGCACTGGCAGCACACTAGCAGCGACACCAGCAACGCACCAGCAGCAGCAGGACACCAGCGACAGCAGCGCACCAACGGCACTTCCAACCCATCTTCTTCTTCCTCCTCCTCCGCCCTCGCCTCCGATTTTTCCTGCAATTTCTTGCTCGAGCAACAATCTCAGTTTCTCTTCGCTCACCTGGTCAAGCAATTACAATGGTAACTGAGCGACGATGGCTGAGCGACGGTGGCCGAGCGACAACGGACGAACGATGGCGGACGAACGATGGCGGGTGAACGACGAAACCCTAATTTCAATCCCCATTGAGCTAAATGGCGTCGTTTCCGCGAAGCCATCCATGTAGGACGGCAAAACGACGTCGTTTTCTTAAGGAGGACCGAAAACAATGTCGTTTAGAGGCCCCATCAATTTTTTTTTTTTTTTTTTTTTTTTTTTAAAAGCTACGTAATCATTTTGGCTGGAAATTCTCACCGGTGGCACCAAAGTGAGCGTTTTTTCTCCGATTTGGCACTTAAGTGATCCGGCGGAAACTTTTGGCACCAAAGTGAGCACCGTACACAACTTTTGGCACCATTAGTGTACTTATCCCCAATTCTTCACTCATCAATTGTAATCTTCCTTGCTTTACTTACCACAAATATGTTTGTGACATATGTCTACAAGGTTGTAGAACATTATGAGCAAGTGATAGCAATTGACGTTAGCAAAGCTCAACTAAGTTTCGCAATGCCACATCCTTGAATTCACTGCGTGCACACTCCACAATCCATGTTAGAGGATGAAATGGTGGCTTTGATTGGGCAAAAATCGTGTCGATTTGATCATTGTTGCTACTATAGTGCACTAGTTCAACCTTCCAAAGTTTTACAAGCTGGCCAAACACCTTCTTCATAAGCTATGAGGTATTGATGCAGCCCGCATTGAAGACCAGCTCTCTTGACCAAGAAGATCGGCAGTTTGTCCTATTTCCCATGTGCGAGTCATTCTCCCGATCCTATTATTTGAGAAAGCCTACCCTTGATTTGCATCAGGTATACTAGTATTTGGGGTTATGAAGACATGGTTGTTAGTCCTGAATTCCACACCATAGGAAAGGGCCTCCACGAAAAATCTTCACACTTTCGGCACGCGGATGCCAAGTATGTAATTTTTTTTTTTGTCAGTCCTATTATATTCTTACTCTACACTCACTCTCAGACTTTTGCCCTGCCTCTTGTAGGGCGTGAGAGTTGAAACCCACTCTTGAAACTTACGCGTCCCCACCCCATCCCTCCTGAGAAGATGGGGATTTAAACCCCTCACCTCCCCCTTCCATGTTTGGAAGAGTGGTCACTTGGGCGAATCCTAGTGGTTGCCAAGTACATAATTGACTGGTATAGAAATATTCCCTTTCCTTTTGAGAGTGTGGGTTTGGGTTATGAAGGAGAGCCAATGCAACTCGAGATTCCAAAGAAGCTCTTGTTTGAAGGGTACTTAAAATTCATCAAGTGTTGCAAACTAATTATACGACTTATTTTGTGACCACAAATTTCGACGTGGTATGTGCAAACAGGGCGAGAATAGAGCCTTGCTCGTCGGATCCAGACGCGGGCAGCAACGAGAATGACGCAAGCAGATGGCGATGTCGATGGCGAAGCAAGAGAGGCGTCAGGCCAAGCAATCGATGCCACACGCAGCGAGGGGCTCACACTCGCGACCCTCTCTCTCTCTCTCTCAAATTTGAAACCGAACCTCTCCGCCCTCTCTCTCGACTCATATCTCACCACTCTCGACTCAGGTCTTGCTCCCTAATATCACTCGGGGAAATCCTTTAAGCTCGCTGCCTCGGTCCTCTTTGCTTGTGTTTGGCCTTCCCTAACGCCTTATTTATAAATGGCCGGGGGGGGAGTGGGGGTAGAGCTGTTAAACGGGTGGGTTGGGTCGGATTTGGGTCGGGTCATTAATGGGTCGACCCAAATTGACCCATTAACCAATTTATGACCTATTTATGTCTAATGTAAATTTTTCGACCCATACCCAACCCGATCCATACCCGACCCGACCCATACCCAACCCATACCCGACCCGACCCATATTAATAAAATATTTTCATATTTAACCAAATTTAGGAAAACTTATTCTTACGTTTTTTTTAAAGATTATATTACTAAAAATCTTCAAAGCAATACAAATCCAATCAATAATTTTTCAAAAAAATTATTTCTTATATTTATTTAAAAACTAAAATAATTTTATACATTGGACAATTTTTATAATTTTTAAAATAATTATTTTAAAAATCGAATTTTAATTATTTATATTTTTATTAAAAATCGAATTTTAATTATGTTTATTTAAAAAAATTAAAATTTTAATAATTTTTAATTTTATTTTTTAAATATAATTTTTAATTTTAATTTTCTTTTTTTTTTTTTTTTTTTTGTTCTTCTTCTTTGGCCGGTCGCCGGCTACGACGATAGCCGGCCGCCGGCCACAGCGAGCCTCGAGCTCGCCCGACTCGCCGACGTCGGCGAGCTCACGGCTCCCTAGATCCGGCGAGCTTGAGCTCCCCCTTGCCGGATCCGGGCGAGGCTCGCCAACGTCGGGCGAGCTCGAGCTCGCCCCTCGCCGGATCCGGCGAGGCTCGAGCCTCACCCAACGCTAGTGAGTTCGAGTCTCGCCGGATCGGCGAGGCTCGAGCCTCGCCGAGCATCGCCGAGGCCTCCGCTTCACCGGATCCAGTGAGCTCGAGCTCGCCCAACACCGGTGAACTCGAGGCTCGCTTGGCCGGTCGCCGGCCATCACCGTGTCGGCGACAGGAGGAAGAAGAAAGGAAAAAAAAAAAGAAAGAAAGAAAAAGGAAAAATAATAATTATAATTTCGGTTTTTATAAAAAAAATTGTAAAGTTAAAGAGAGGAGAGAGAGATGGTGAGGTTTTGAGTGAAAATAAATGGGTTCATTTTTAATGGGTTGATAAATGGGTCATAAATGGGTCAGAGAGCTGATCTATTTAAAACCCATATATCTTAATCTTGATTCATTAAAATCCATTATGAGTGCTTTATGAAATAAAACTTGACCTATTAATGACCCATTTAACCATGAATGGGTCCATAAATGTGTTGCACAACCCATTTAACACCTCTAGTGGGGGGCAATCGTTGAAGGCTTCGGCTGTCGATCCTCGGCGTGCCGACCGGCTTTAGTGCGATCGAACCCACGTCTCCTCAACCGCCCATTTCCTCCACTTTGAAGAAGCGTCCCATCCGTTGCTGGCCTATTCCTCTCTCCTCCCTGTAAACCGTCCACGAGTGTGTCATCATCACTGCACGTGAGTTGCAAAGGCAGAGGGGGGAAGGAGGAAGGAAGAAGAAGAAAGGGAAGGAGCTGGGCTAAGGATAAATGTGGGAATGGGCCTTGGGCCCGTGTGGGGAAGAAGAAGGAAAAAGGAGGGAGCTAAGCATGAAGGCCCAGCCCCCATGAGCTGCTTTTTTTTTTTTTTTTAATTATAAAAAATGTGAAAAATAAAGGAAATAAAATAGGAAGTAAAGTTTAATAGATGCAAATAAAAATTAAGACTTAAGTGATGCGAATATCATTTTTGTTAGGGCCGAATTGGTCCATAATTTTCTTATGCAATTTAATTCTAAATATTTAGTCTGACTTTAGATGTCAACACATAATATTGCTCGAATTAAAACATGTCGAGTAACAAACTAGTGCGAATCTCATCAGAGACAGAAATTTCGTTTCATATTTCTGTTCTGGTTGAACATCCTCAATATTCCTTTGTGATTCTATAACGAAGGTCGGGAAGAGTTATGTATGAAGAATCACTTTCGAGCATCTTAAATTAAACTTGGTTAGAATTCCCATAACCATTGATCAATTTCGTCCAGAAAGCATGCTAAGAAATGATGGTAAATTCATTTTCCTAGATCAATAGTTTTTTTTCCCCATTAAAAACACAATAATAAAGCAGTAATATTTTTATTAAATATTAAAACTCAAATAAAGCAAAACAATAACAGACTCCCCATCTAACTCAGCGACATAACATGATCTACCGAAACAAGTTGCCTGAGCAATAAAAAACATAATCGCAACCCCTACATTTTCGTATGGCTTCGTGCCGTTAGGAGTTAAAAATAAAAGCGGGATTGCGTATGTCCCAGCAGAAAAAATAATCACCTTGATGATAGACTTTCTTAAACATATCACATTTTAGACGGGGTTTATTGAGTTCAGAAAATAAAAAACGTGAATTGGAACCATAAAGATTGAGGCAAAAGTTAAGATGTTAAGGTGAAATAGATACTTAAACAGTTGAGTTCGCCTTAGAGGCAAAACTATCAAAAGTTATGTACCTATCATGAACTCAATAAACTCGGTTTAAAGCGTCAGATTCTTACGAAAGTCTCCATCAGAGAAAATAATCACCATGTATGTGAGGACGATGGAAACAAGTTATGTGGAATAGAAACAAATTTTGCCAAAAAAAAAAAGTGAAGGATAGACTGTGTCGAAGACCAAGTCGAGGCATTTTTGCTCATACGATCTTTTGTCAAGATAGTCGACAATGCAACCGAGCAAAAGGTCTCAGAAATTGAGCCACGGGATTCAACTTGTCTCTCAAAAAGACCAACAGGCTCATCAAGTCAATGCTGAGATAATGCTCACGGCGTCGCGCAATGTAATCATCGATATATTCCAAGAAAGTATCATTTTCAATGTCAGCATCATGGCCACTAACGCCTTTACTCTCAAGGTTTCCTTGTCGAATTCTAGAGCCATGAGAGTGTTATAGGCATGGTTCCAGTTGAAGAGATGCTGATTTGCATTACAACCTTCGAAGGAAAACATGACATGATTTCTTAAATTATCGATTGACGTAAAGAGTGCCGTGGACAGAGTCCGATGCATCAATGCAGCCTCTGAAGGTCTTTGTCATAATCTGTCAATGTTGGCTTCATTGTTCTCAGCAAAACTTCCTACACTGCAATGCATCGATATATTAGACTCCATCCATAGCGCTCTTTACCTGCCTCAACCGATAATTCAAGAAATCATGTCACGTTTGCCTCCAAATGTTGCAACGCAAATCAGCATCCTCTCTAAAAACTAGAACCACGCCTGTAACACTCTTCCAACTTGAAAATTTCACGAGGAAACCTTTGACAGCAAAGACGTTGACAGCCACGATGTCAACATCGAGAATGATACTGTCTTAGAATATGTCGATGGTTACATTGTGTAGTGCTGTATACACGACCTTAGCATGGACTTGATGAGGTGACAAGTTGAATCATGTAGTGCCCGAGTGGATAGAATCACCTCGAGGCTCATTCTCCAAAACCTTATGCTCAGCCGCATCGTCAACCAACTTAACAAAAGATCACAGTAGCAAAAATGTCCCAACTTGGTCTCTGACACCGTCTCTATCCTCCACTTTTTTTTTTTTTTTTTTTTTTTTTTTCCGCAAAATTTATTTCTATTCTATATAACTTATCTCCATTATATCCTCATATGGATGGCGATCATTTTCTCTGATGGAGACTTCTGTAAAAAAATTGATCCTTTCGATTGAGTTTATTAAGTTCATGATAGATACTTATTTCTTTTGCCAACTATAACTTTAAAGCAAACTCAATTGTTTTAAGTATGTATGCCTCAATTCTCACGGTTCCAATTCATGTCTTTATTTTCTTATCTCAACAAACCCTGTCTAAAGGGTCAAATATTTATTAAAGTCTCCTTTGTCCTCACATGGATGGCAATTATTTTCTCTATTTAGACGTACAAGGTCCCTATTTTATTTTAAACTCCTGACAGCACGAAGACTTGTAGATTGTGATCATCATCTAAATTGCCATTATGTTTTTCATTCTGCTCAAACATTATGTTGCTAAGTTAGACGTGGGGTCTATTATTATTTTGTTGTACTTAAGTTTTAATATTTAATGAAGATATTATGACTTTATTATTGTACTTTTCACGGAACAAGAAAAGCATCATTTCAAGAAAAGGAATTTACTATTTCTTGGCATGCTTCTTGGACAGAAGCATAGTTTTGATCAACGATTATGGGATTTCCAATTGAGTCGAATTTAAGATGCTCGAAAGTGATTTCTCGTGCATATCCAATACCAGCTTTCACTATAGAAACACAAAGGAATATTGAGGAAGTTCAAATAGAAAAGAAATATGAAATGAAATTCCTATCTCAGATGAATGCGATTGGCACTCGGTGTTCGTTACCTGCCATCTTTTGATTCAAGCACCGGTTTGTAGTATGCTTAAACGTACATTGTCCACGTGAATGTTCTCGACTTGAATGAAATTCCCTCCTTGGCCTAAACTTCAATGTTGTAGAAAATTATAAACAAAGTAATAATAGAAACGAAAAGTGAAGTAGGAATTAAATCACTTTCGCAAGAATGAAACGACCCGCACTTTATCAGACCAACACAAAGTTCATCCCCCTTTCAGGTTCAAGATTGTGGCATCATCTGCAAAACCTAAATAACAACCATAGCTATCTTATGCATGTGTCTAGGAGAATCACAACGTACATAATTTTCCATATTAAGATTACTCAAAGAAATGTTTGTGTTCATGATCCAATGCTCTATTGTCATGATTGATTCGGTCATACAATCAGATTGATGGAGACAGCATAAGAATTAGACTTCACCTTACACCATTGCCAGGTTCACAGGTTCACGTGACAGATGAGACATAAATATTCGAAGTATAGTCTCCAATAAATATACAATCATCTCCTGAGATCTCGAGCCCAACTTTAAGGAAAACGGAAATCATTAACATGATATTCCTAACTTCTGATCGAAATAGGGAAGACCGAATAAAAGAAGAATCGCAGAAATTACCAATTCCAATGACTGTATTTGCATGGTCACATGCTACGAGGATTGAATGTGAACGCCATCAGTGTTGGGGCTCGTCCCCCGAGCTTCAATCAACAAATTGCCGAAGTTAAGGAAGCTGCATCCCCTAATTAACACATGGGTTTGAGAATTGTTTACTAGTTTTACATTGTTAAGACTGCTCGCACTACACGAAAGGCATTTCATAGCGAGGTACGTGTGTTTATATTCCCTAATACCTATGGAATTTCATCAAACATGTGTGGAAATTGATATGAAGGAAAAGTAAAAAAGAGAATGTGTAATTATCTGGAATGATCATGATTGGATTCTCGAATTGGGCGCTACATGTAGCAAATGCCTACAACAAGTGGGAGACAATGTCCAATCTTATACAAAAAAAGTTACAAACCAAATCGAGTGGATAAGTATTTAGGAAAAAGTATTACTCCCGTATCTTCTATAATACCATCGCCTGTGGCTCCATAATCGCAGGCACTAAAGAACCCGAAGTCTCCAAAGAAAATCACAAAGCCAAAGCCACTAATTAAACTCAATATATTAGTATATAAGTACTTCTTTTTAGAATTATAGCAATTCAAAAGATTAGGTGATTATCCATACTATATAGATAATGGAATAATTTTTTTAGAGCAAAATGTAGAATTCAAATTAGATTAAAACTATTCTAACTAATAACAATAAAATATGATAAAAAAACGATGAAGTAATTTCGTTTTTTCATTTAAGTGAGCGTGGGGCCAGCAGTATTACCCGTCGAAATTTTCGTTATGAAAGAACTATTCTAACTTCAAAGTGAGCAACAAACAAATAGATCTCCAAAGAGAGTCACGAAATTCATCGATCCAGGAAAACGCTCTCAATACCCTTTGAGTCGGTGTTCTTCTGCAACGTTGCCCTTTTGAGAAAGCACAGAGATCAACACTTTGCAAGAGGTCTCTTGATACGCTTTAGTCCAACATGATCTCTCTTTCTACTAATCCTAATCCACAATCAACACGTATAAGCAGTAACATATCATGCTTCATAGGACAGTAATTACGTGCCACTCTCAGTCATGGGCTTTTTTTCCACCATACTATATGTTTGCCTTTGTGTTCACCATCTCGGGCTTTTGCTACGAGGCATTCCGCGATGAATATCATACAAGAAGAGCAATGCCAAGATACTAACGTGGATTCGTGAGTTTCAAGCTCAAACGCGAGTACTACTTCCTCTAGGAATATGTACAGCAAAAAGAGCAATGCCAAGGTACTATTTGTGTCGACTCGGGAGTTTCAAGCTCAAATGCAAGTACTGCCGCTAAGGATTTCCAGTTATGCATATGTCACGGGCCAAAAGAGTGTCGACTCGAGAGGTTCCCCGCGCACGATCACGACTCGCCCGTGGACTTCCTGCTCTCGCTCGGATTTCCACCAAGTCTACTTCCCGAAGCTTCCAAGGGTGGGCGAAACCGTCATTCCACATAATTCTAGAAGCCCCTCATTTATGTCGATGGTTGGTTGCTTCCGTTATTTATGTCGGTAGACAGTAGTTGATATTTATGTCGGTTGTTGAGGCGGTGCGATCTTGCCCGTCGGATGAAAAGTAGATCAATGGTTGTAAGTCGAGGCCCTCAACTATAAAAGGGGTGTCCTCCCTCATTTGTAATCATCCAACATTTCAGCAATCCAAGCTCACTTTCCTTCCAGAGCTTCTCTCTCTACGGTCCGAGTTGTGTGAAAGATCGAGTAAGGCTTGGCTTGGGTGATCCTAAGTTGCCCGAGTCGCTGCGCGGTTCGATCCCAATTCGATCGGCCCGTGACAAGTGGTATCAGAGCAAAGGAGAGTTCCGTTTGGAGAAGGAGCGCCAACTGTTCGAAGGAATGTCGAGCCAAGAAGCTGTTATGGAGGGAGAGGCCGTGCAAGTCAAGGAGACCCGTGGCCGAGCAAAGAAAAGAGACGCCTCGATGGAAGCCGTAGCTGCGTTCGATGAGAAGATCGCGAAGGTCCGGAGTGCCGTGCTCGAACTCATGGAAGGTCTTGACGATGTGCGAGACCGAATCATGGAGGTTGAGACCTCGCTTCGTGAAGACTTCACGACCGGCCTCAACGAAGCTACCGCCCCTTTGCACGAGAAGGATGAAGCCCTTGAAGCATTGATCGATGTCTTGAAGGAGCGTGTCCAAGTGATCGAGGAAGAAGGTCCGCGGAAGGACGAGGTTGAAGCCATGAAGGCGGAGATCCAAGAGCTCAAGACCGAGCTCGCCCTATGCAAGATGAGCATCGCCAATGGAGCAATGCCTACTCAAGCGGTGCCCAAGATCGAGGTGCTAAAACCCAAAGAATTCAAAGGCGAACGATCCGCCAAAGAGGTGGACAACTTCGTTTGGAGCATGGAGCAATACTTTGGCGCCGCCAACATCCACGACGAGTCGATCAAGGTACGAACCGCTTCCATGTTCCTTACTGATACCGCAATGCTTTGGTGGCGTAATAGGTGCGACGAGACTAGACGCAGTGCCAATCCCGTGGAGACATGGGATGACTTCGTGAAAGAGTTCCGTGACTACTTTTTCCCCAAGTTTGCTCAACAAGAAGCCCATAGCAAGCTCCATCGCCTCGAGCAAAGAGGTGCGATCCGAGAGTACGTGAAAGAGTTCACGGAGCTCAAACTCCAAATTCGCAACATAAGCGAAGAGGAGGCTCTCGGAGCGTTCATGGATGGGTTGAAGCAGTGGGCACTTCTCGAGCTTAAGAGACGGGACGTGAATAGTCTTGCGAGAGCACTTAGCGTGGCCGAGTCACTTGTCGACCTCACCAAGACCGAACCAAGGAGTCAATCGTGGAGGTCGGATCGATCCGAGGACGAAGGAAGAAACACTCTCCGAGGCGTGCACGATCAAGGCGGCCGAGCCAAAGCATGGGGAGAAGGGTCTTCCAAGCCGTCCTTCCAAAGGAGTCGACCACAATCGGACTGCACGACAAGTAAGTTCGATCAACCCCCGCCTTCTCCTTGCTTCATTTGCCAAGGTCCACACCGGACTCAAAATGCCCGAAGAAGGGCCGAATCAACGCCCTCCTTGCCATCGAGGAAGAAAAGGAGGAGCCCAAAGAAGAAAGGCGGCAAATTCGACTTGGAAGTGTGAAGACAATCAACTCCGTCCGAGCCCGATCGCCGTCCGAAGAAGGAATCACACCAAATACCGAAATGTTCTTCATGGAAGTTGAGGTATGTGGCCGAACGCTTTATGCCTTAGTCGACACTGGTGCATCCAACATGTTCATGTCGACCGAGGTTGCAAAGGCCTTGAAATTTCGCGTGGAACCAACTGATAAGACGTTCAAACCAATCAACTCGGAAGGCGTCCAAGGCGTAGGATCGACTTCGGACGTGGATATCAAGATTGGTGGATGGAAGGGCAAGATGGATTTCGAGGTAATCCCTCTCGATGATTATGATCTCATCCTTGGTATTCAATTTTTCCATAGTGTGAGATCCATGATCGATATGAGAACCAAGTGCCTCGTGATCCTCGACTCGAAATACCCAACAACGATCCCCATGATCAAAGGGGTGGTCGACACCAAGACCATCGCCACGATCCGACGCCTCGACAAGAGCTTGAAGGCCGTGATGCGCATCAACAAGCTGTCCGAGGTGAAGCCGAAGGTCAAGTTGGATCCTACTCCAACACACTCTATGCCGATCCAAGTGCTCTTCCCGAGGTCGAGTGCTCACCGCATGCCACGCCTAAGCCGAAGGTGGTGCCGCATGCCAAGCCCGAGCTGACCATAGATGGATGTGGCCCTTCGTTTGTGAGCATCCGAGCGAAGCGAAACAAGAACAAGAGAGCTCGTGCCAAAGCCCGTGCTCGCGCCAAGAAGGCCGACCAAGTTGAGAGCGACGAGGACGTCGCTCGATTGAGTGGGGGAGAATGTCACGGGCCGAAAGAGTGTCGACTCGAGAGGTTCCCCGCGCACGATCACAACACGCCCGTGGACTTCCTGCTCTCGCTCGGATTTCCACCAAGTCTACTTCCCGAAGCTTCCAAGGGTGGGCGAAACCGTCATTCCACATAATTCTAGAAGCCCCTCATTTATGTCGATGGTTGGTTGCTTCTGTTATTTATGTCGGTAGACGGTAGTTGATATTTATGTCGGTTGTTGAGGCGGTGCGATCTTGCCCGTCGGATGAAAAGTAGATCAACGGTTGTAAGTCGAGGCCCTCAACTATAAAAGGGGTGTCCTCCCTCATTTGTAATCATCCAACATTTCAGCAATCCAAGCTCACTTTCCTTCCGAGCTTCTCTCTCTAAACTTTTCTCTCTACGGTCCGAGTTGTGTGAAAGATCGAGTAAGGCTTGGCTTGGGTGATCCTAAGTTGCCCGAGTCGCCGCGCGGTTCGATCCCAATTCGATCGGCCCGTGACACATACCAGTAGGCCGTTCGACGAAATGGACATATTTCCAATTTTGATTCGAGGCTTAATACTGGTTGGCATTTCCCTTCTGAAGGACCTTAGTTTGATTTCACTTGAGCACAGCCAACACCCAGCGATGGAGTTCAATCATTACATTGCTTTGGACAATCTATTTTCATCTATGAATCGACACAGTCCTCTTCTCCTACAGGAGTGAGACAAACTCTACTGCTAATCAAGACCGAGTATGGAAATCGCCTTTCAAGTAATTGCCCATCTACATCAAAGCGAGTAGAAACAGAAGAACCACATGTTCACAATGAAATAACTTCCGAGGAGCCTACATATCAAGCAATTGGACAAACACGTGCACAGATCCCATCAAAAGACTCCAGTAGCATCCTGAACAAGTAGAAACGCGTCGCCAAGGTCGACAAATGAAGGTGTAAACCTAGGAGAGACAGAAGTTCGAACCATCGCAGGCCACCTTCTATTAGAACCAAAAAAATAATATTAACTTTGGAAACTTGGAATAAGAGCACGAATAGAAATTGGTGGGGGAACTTCTTATTATGAATGCATTCTCCTTTTGGGTCTGTGCTTACTCATGACTCCATCCCTTTATAAAAGAACTAAAGCTCAGAAATGCCAATGATAACATGTAATAAACAAAACATAGCAACATATAAATGTCAATGATGGAATTTAATGAAGAAAGCAAAGCAGCCCCATACATGATTACCATAAGCACAAATTAAACACACAATAATAAAGTAAAAGAAGTCTTTAGTAACTTTTATTCTTAAATTTTGTATGAACACGCGGACTACCATAAATCGCTTTCTTGATTTTCTATTTTCCTCGGTCATTTATTGATTTGAGGCACCGCCAAAAAGGAAAAAGATCAATTTTCCCATTATTTCAACACTTTCAGCATCTGCTATGGTAAAGAGGGAGCGCTTTCACTGCGGCACAGGGTACACGCTATGGTCGAGGAAGGCTCCTCATGGATCGCAAACGCTATGCACTGCATGTGGGATTCCCTCCTAGGCAACCGGGCAAGTTATCGCCCAATGTAAAGACCAGCACGGAGCCCGAGCTCTGACAAACCGAAGCATTCCATTTACCATAAGAAAACAACGAGAAAGAAGGCCGGCCGGTTGGTTTGCCGTCAGAAAACCGTGCACATCTAGTCTCCATATGCTCTTTCGATGACCTAGGCTAGATGTTATTTACAATTTCAATTCGTAGGTCACCTCTGTTCAGACGGCTACATGGCCATCACAATTTGTACAAAGTACAGTAGAAGCCTAAAACTTCTATTAATGATGCGATGGATTTTCTGGGTTCAATTGATCTAGTCACGACAAAGTATAGTGATTATTGAGCAGGATCAGGTCGGACTTTGATATTGAGAATGGATTTTTTCCCAAAACTGCCCTCACTTAACTGGGACATGTAACTGACCAAAAAAAAAACTAGAACATGTAAACCTCGAGCTTTCATGCGAAATGCCTCTGTTTTGTTTTGTTTTGTTTTTTTTTTTGAATGGAAATAAGAGGATATATATTAGATAACTGAGTCTTTAAATAGCACCGGTGGATTACAATCCAGAGCGAGGATATCAAGAAGAGATAAGGGAAAAGAGAGTAACCAGTTGCGTGCCAGCTGTTTGTCCCGATGATGGCGGGCCAGCCAATCGGCCGCTCGATTTGGTTCTCTGGGACAGGATCGGACGGCTAGGGATTGACATTGAGTTAATTCCCGTTGACAAGCTTTGATGATTTCTCGGGTGTTCCAAGGAGAAACGGCCCGGCCCATCACGCAATTCACGAGGGAGGTGCTGTCGCTTTCGCAGAGTAGAACTGAAGGGCTTATCACTTCCGTCTCTCTCTTCGAACAGATCACTTTCGTCTCTCTCTTCTAACAGAAGTCTCTGAGAAAGCGAAGACCCATGAGCAACGCTTCAGCTTCCGCCTGTTGAGCTGAAGAAGCCCTAACCTCTGCCGCGAAACCGTCGATGGTTGATCTGTCTGCGTCTCAAAGAATCCCCACAGCTGAGCTGAGGAAATCGCCTGGAGGAGGTGCCTCTACACAGTCTGGCTCAGGATCCTTCTCCATTTCTGTTCGTTTTTTGCTGCAGGCAACTATCTGCATATCCTGCTCCTTCTCTGTGGTTGCTGGGTTTGGTTCCTGGGCTGTTTCAGATGCCACAGGTAAGGTTTCTTCCACTATAATCTCTTCATCAATATTTCCATAGAAAGCTTCCCAGTAGGGGCTATGCTCAATGGCTTCTGTTTTCAGCCAAGGTCCAAAGGGACCAATCTGATTTACAGCCCACGGGGAGTTTTTATGAGGGATCACAGGGCATTCAGATGCATAGTGCCCTATTCTACCACAGGAATAGCAGTAGAAGGGTAACCTCTCATACTTGAACTCAATCCATAACCATTTAGTTCCTATATCCAGTACAGCTCCTGATTTTATGGGGCTGGATAAGTCCAGCTCGACTTTAACTCTAGTATGTTTTCGTTGTGCATTCCCCATTAATTCCAGCTGGATTTCTTGAACCGGACCTATCCTGCTACCCAAGTGTTGATAAACCGAAGCATCTCTCCAACCCGGAGGTATTCCTCCCATCTTGACCCAGAATGGGGCTTTGGGAAAAAGTATAACAGTGTTCTGGTGTTGCAGGATCACACTCTTGAAGGACCAGCAGGTTATTGGAATAGCACCATAGGAAATCCTTTAAGATCCTCTCCTTTTCTTCCTTAGTCGGGAAGACAAAGGTAAAAAATCCAGGTGCTCTTTGAATACTTGATACTGCTTCGGATTTCCAGGCCTTTGTCATGGTAGAGATAAAGGCCGTGTAATTCACATTAGGCCGTGAATATAGCTTCCCCAGGAGAGTTCGGTTACATTCATCTTGTTTCTGTACTGAGATTACTGGATTAACTTCAACCATATCTGCTTTTGACCACATATGCCCTAGTTTTTTGCATAAAGCTGTTACCCGCATCTCATTTTCCTCTTTGGCCTCCATACTATTTGTTGATCGATGGCATCTATACGCAGATGATGGTAGGAAAACCTAACAACTGGCCTGTAACAACCGACTGCCGAGAAGCACTGATCCGGACTACAAGATACTCAACTCCACCCGACCGCCAAGAACACTGATCCGGACTACAAGATACTCAAACTCCAAAAACGACGGCAGAGAAAACTTGAGAGTTACCTCAAGGGAGCGAGGGTCGCGACGGCTTCATCGTCCGAAATCCCAGCATTCTCTGGGAATATCGACCGGAAGCTTTCATTCCATGAGATCCTGCTCACCGAAGTTTTCCATGGAGGATTAGGACTAGGGTTTCAGTACAAGATTTACTGTTCCATTGTTTAAGCCGCGATTTACAAAGAAACAAAAGAAAACTGTTTTTTGGGTTTTTGATGAGGAAAAAGGAAAAGCAAAGATCTGGAAATGGGAAGAGATGCGAAAACCAGAAGGTGGATTAGGGTTTTGTTCCGTAAAGGAAGAGAGGTTGTAAGAGGAGCATTACCGTGGTGGTAGAGGAAACGCTTGCAAAGGCGAGAGAGAAGACCATTTTTGTCACATTCACCGTTCAAGCATGCCCAAAATGCCTTCACAATCTTGTGGCTTAGCGGGCCTGGGATGGCTCATGGGCCACTAGATTCATCATTGGGTCTACGACAAATGTTGGCTTCTCCAATTTGTTTAATTTCCCACTCTCACTAGTCTGATAATTTGGAATACATATGGCTATATTACATTAGTTTTGGCTTTTATATCCATATGAAGATTGCAGTATTTTAGGGAAAAGTTTTTACAATTCATCGAAGTAATGCTTAATTTGAGGGAGATTGAGTTGAAATTAACTATCTATATAATATAAAAGTTGGGAGTATTAGAGAGTTAAACCAATCACATTTAGGTTTTCACCGAAACTTTCTTTTTGGATCAATTTTCTTTTGGCCAAGAAGACTTCTACTTTTTGCTTGATGCAGCTATAAAATATGAAGCATCTCCAATCATAGAAGGGACATGTTTTCCGCCATCTCTATTAGAGAAAATGAGGATATTTTAGGAGTGATCAATTACAGAGTGGATCCTACCCTGAAACTGGAAACCTAATCAGATAAGGCAAAATCCCAGTTTATGAAATCAGAAACCAACCCTATTCACTTGGGATTGGACCAGACTAGATTGGTTGGTCCTACTCCGATTTCCGGGTTGCACTAAGACTGGCTGTGCAGCCCTTTTATGTTTTTGTTTCTTGGTTGAAAATGAAGATTTCTTGAAGGAACTGCAATAGAAAGCTATTTTAAGATGCTTGTTATGGGGAAATGCAGACACAATCTTTTCGATATAATCTAAATAATTGTAGTTTGTATTGGCCATCACTGACCAACTACCACTGCCTGCTTAGTAGTCGTGTTTGGCCATGAGGTTTGGACTGTGTATTCTCTACTTTTATCTTGGTGCTCATATCTGATGGATATATTAGAACAAGTAGATTTCATGTTCTCTACCGAGAGAGATGAAAAATAAAACGTGAGGGTGACAAAAACTGAAGAGTTGGAGCCCTAAATTTTAATGTAGCACAGCCAATCTGATTCCTTGAGCAGAATCGGAAACGAGATCGGTTCTCACCGATTCCAAATTTTGAAAAGTAAGAATCATTCAAAATAGGCTGGTTCGGTCCAATCCGATCCAATTCTTAGATTGAATCTAGTGCTTACCTGTAAAAAGTTTCCTCCAACCAAGCTTTTAATTAGTGTTTTCACAAAAATGGACACGAACAAAATCTGATTGCGATTAAGTTTGCTCGTGGTGGTATACATAATTTGAATTCCATTTTTGCAAGTTTACTCCAATCTTAGAAGTTCATTCGTACTTATCCCACTATGGTTTGGCAAAGCAAGCATTCAGCTATTCATTGTTTTTGAAACTTTCAACTAAGTATTCATTGATAATTAGCGAAGCAGTTGGATCTAACAATACTTAATCCCACGTATTAAAGAATACTATTAGAGATATTATTCGATACTTCGTTATCGCTGGGCACACCGCACCCCCCGGGCCCCGCCGTGCACGTCCCCATCCTTCTCATAATCCTCCTGTGGCCCCTTTCGCTCCAGCTCCTCCTCGTCCTTAACATGGAAGAGCCGTTTCCTCCTGCTCATCCCGTTCCGTGCCCATCGGTCGTACCGATGAACGTCTGTTTCTACTGGAAAAAAGGGGACGAAAAGCGAGTAAGAAGATAAGAAATGCATCGGATGTGGATACCCGATAGTGAAATGAGTTTGAATTTTTGACTGACCACTGGATTCAGACACTGATAATTAGAGAAAATTCGTGTTCCACCAGACACCACAACCACCATTTGACCAGGAGACAAGATGGACCAGAAGAAGGACGAAAGAGATCGAAGAGCGGTCAAAAGATGCTCGCCTCTACCGATCCGATGGGCTGATGTCGGGTTTCCAGAACGAATGGACCCGAGCGTGTGCATAAATTAGACAAACGCGATGGACCCGACTCCTCCGTCATCAAGTGCAAATATCGTGCTCGGAACACATGAAATTTTCCCTCGTACGTTTACCTTAGTACGAGATTATAGGTATTTCATGGCCTCGAGTTTTCCGTTCTACCTTGAGCGTCCTAAGGAACCTTGTTCTTTCATTTGAGAGCACCTAGTTCACAGAAACACAAAACGAAAAAAGATATGCAAATCATGCGATCCTGAGCTATCTATGCACACGCGCGGGCATGAAAGTTGAACCCTTGGACGATAATTGTCTCTTTGGGCCGTGCACATCAGCTGGTGCAAAAGGTTTTATAGATCATAGTCTTGACGAACCCCGACGTTAGGAGCACGCCGAGCAAGCACGACCCCACTCCACTTTATTGGAAGCGAGAGGTCAAACCAAGGACCTACGAAAGTCGGGGCCCCATATTGGACCAGAAAATTGGGGGCCATTCCGGCCTTTATTCTAGCCCATCTTCTACGCAATGAGCACGTTGCTTGAGCTAGCAATTTATGAATTTAAAAATAGAACACAATTCTAATTATTTATAATTCTATAAACTATATAAAAATTTTAATTAATTTAGATAAATATTATTTATTATATATAAATAATAACTATTAATATTAGTTCGAAGTACATATTCTATTTTAATTTGAATTAGTAGTTAAATTAAAATGACTATTCTTATCCGTATGCTTGAGAGAGAATTGCTCACATATCAACAGATTGAATGACCGATCAGGTTAGGAGAAAAGGATCATGGAGTTTTAGCAAGATTCCATAATGTATAATCCTAGGTGGGGTACAAGATATCTATCTATAAAAGGCTTGCTTGCTACTATGTCGATAGCCAAAAAAAAAAAAAAAAAAAAAAAAGAGTTAAACTACAACTAAAACGGTTTCTCAAACCAAATTAAACTTTCTATTACCATATACTCATAAGGGAGCCCAAATAAGAGTCACACCCGCTCACAAGCAAAGCACTTGTTTAATCCAACACTCTGTAGAAGATACACGACTATACTACTTTGTTCTTGTTTTACTTTTTTATATCTGTACGAAGATTGTAGTACATAGGGAAAACACATGATTGATTGAAGTTGTGCCTAATTTAAGGGAGATGTGGTTGAGAGTATTCTAGCCTTAAACCAACCAACTTAGGTTTTCGACAAAACTTTCAGTTCGGATTGATTCTCTTTTAGCCAAGAAGACTTGCAAAAGGGGCATGTTTCTGTCTTTCTCGATTGGCGGGTTCACAAATATGTAACACCAAAATTTAATTCTAGTTGAACTTGCATATGGCGAAATACATAACTCGTAATCTACGAACCAGAAAAATGGTTTTAGCACGATTCTTCCAACCCTGCAATGGCAGGAAACATTAGCCCCGGGAGTCAAATTACAGAGCTTATCCAACATCAATCCCTGCCGGAATACATCAGAAAAGTGCTGAGCACGAAACGCGAGAAGAACAGAAGAGATGCACAGGATGTGGATACGTAATGGCCAGACGAACTCAAGTGTTGACCGGCGACTGGATTTAGACACTGAATAATTTGTGCAAAGTCGTCTTCGACTAGACACCACAAACATCGTTTGACCCAGAGCAGGAAATTGAAGGACGAAAATGACTGAAAGGAAGACGGTCAAAATTCAGCCGCGACTTGTGGTTTCCAGAAAGCATTAGCTGCCAACCAACGAGCATGAGAGTCCCTTGAATAATTCTCATCAAAGAAAAACCCAATTCGATAATTGACTCGAAATATAAACGTTACTCGTGTGACAAAAGTCTCCTAGAGCTTTTTGCACAGTCAATGGACCTACTAAAGATCCTTGGTTTTACTACCATGGTCATTGTGCGTTGGCTATTAGGGCAAAGGCCTCCAAGCCTTTGTTGACCGCTAGCGAGAGCCTTCACACCCTTGCCAGTGGCCTAGGCAAGGGCCAATTACAATTAAAAAGAAAACAGAAAATATATATTTTAATAAAAACTCAAAAAAAATTTTGAAAGTTACAAGTAAAAAATTATCGACATTAGCACCGATCATTCTACGTCACACTGCCAACATCTATATTAGCGATTTTTAATCAAAATCAATCGGAATTGTCAAATTGTCAAAAAATTGAGCACTAAATCAATCAAGTCAAAAGATTTCAAGGCTAAATTGACCATAAAGTTAAAATTACTTTTTCAAAAATTCCCCTCGAGTGTGAGTCGCACTCGTTCACAAGGAAAATATTATCAAAATATGAGAAATAACTTGAAATAAACGCTCTTTTGGCCGAGAAGAAAATCAAGTAACCTAGAATCATCGCTAGTATGGTCAAACTTCCAAACCGAATGATAATGGATCGTGTGCTGTATGAAGAAAAAGTTGCCCTGGAAGAGGATGGTCAAAAGAGCTCGATCCGATGTCCATTCCCAGTGCCAGCATGCGTCACCTCAGCACGGTGTGACCCGCCAAGTCTTCAGCTTTTCCTTCTCCTTTTGTGCGTTGAACGTGGGCGCTTTGCTCAGTTGCTCTGGCATGCAATGAGCTTTTTATTAAATGCAATCATAGAGCACCAGAAGAATCCGTCATCCATAAAGCTTGTCTTCATTTTCTATTATTGTTCCACGCTCGTGGGTAATTCATCAGTGCCAGTTGGGTCGTTTGATTTGATTTTGAATCGCCATACCTAATACAAATATCAACAATGGATGGAGAGGGCAATCATATCAGCGATCGCATCTTTTGCGTTACCATAAATATTTCGCACTCACTATAAATTACTCGACTTTAATCATAATTATTTTGCACCAATTGCAATCCGAAAAGTCCTATATCAACGAGCCTGTCGAGACAACTATATCAAAAAGCCATCAATCAAGAAATCTCTCATGTTATAATTATACAAAACAACACGAGGTTTCAAGGGTTTGATGGTCTGCACGTGATTTACTAAAGTGAATTTCCAAATGTTTAAAAATCATATATGAGTATTTGGGGGAGTTTTGGCTTTTGTTTTGGTTTTAGAGTTTTAGGCTGTGGTTAACGTTGAATGTGCCGCATATATTTAGAGGACACAAGATGCTAACATTTTTAAGTTGCCTTAAATTGCTTTCATGATATCTCCGTTAAAAGATTATCTAGATTTTCTAGATTATCTTCTATTACGATTATAAATTTTAAGGGATTTTAGACTTCAGAAAGCCAAATCTGAAACGTTTTTGAGTAAAAAACAAAAGCTAAAGCCATTTCAAGTCGTGCTAAATTAAAAAAATTTACAATGATACATTCAAACACTCAAATATCAAACCTTAATTTCACTTAACTGTTTAAACTTTTAGATAATAAGTTTATGGTAGGTTTACAATACCAAAAAATACACACGACAATAATGCGGGTGTGAAAGTTCGCTAACTCAAAAGGGAACCAAACTAATCCATATGTCCTAAACAAAGATACGATTTGATTTGGGATTGTTCAAAATAGAGTTCAAACGTTCTGGAAGGCAAGGATTCCAATCAAGCATCAGTTGGAAAGAGGAAACTTTGAATAATCAAGATGATGACAAAGATATCGACCATACAATGGCTAGGGTTTTGACCATGGTTTGATGCCAATCCCCCTCATAGACCTCTGCTTTTCTGAAAGCTCGTAATTACAATTCTTTTTTTTTTTTTGTCAATCCTACTCTATATCTATTCTACACTCACTCTCAGACTTTTAATCTGTTTCTTGCAGGACGTGGGCGTCGAAACCCACTCCTGAAACTTGCGCGTCCCCACCCCATCCCTCCCCGAGAAGGTGAGGGTTTGAACTTCTCACCTCCCCCTTTCATGTTAGAAGGGTGGCCACTGGGACGAATCCCAGTGGTTCTCGTAATTACAATTCGAAATTATAGTTTAGGGAGCTATATTAAGGGAAAGAGATCCACGTGTGTCTCACAACTTGAAAAAGGAAGGAAAACAAAAACAAAGACCGTAGCTTTTCTTTATTTTTCCAGTTTTAGATAATTGCCCTAATTACTTGGGCTCTAAAAAGGGTTCTTGCTATGACTAAATTATTGGGATAATTATCCAAAAGATCCTAAATCTATAATACGTGCATGGCACTAGTTGTATAACAACATTAGCAATTTTGGTCAGAAATCCAATTTTGGTCAGAATGATTACAATAAACAATCGTCAAAAGAGTCGACATAAAATTAATCAAATTAAAAAAATTTGGACTTAATGGACTGCTATAAAAGGCTTTCTAGATATTTTTCCCTTCAATTATTGCTCATTTAACATCTTCTAATGAGAAGACAGAGTGGTGCAGTGAAAGAACGAATGATCGCGTGAGTGGAGTCTTGAATTCAAAGCAGGAAATTCCTTAAAATTTCATGAGTGGGGAAGAAAGCGGCGTCCGGACAATTAACATAAAATGAAAGGCGAACGAGGAGCCACGGACCACATATATTCCATGCAAATTGCAAATTTAATTCCAAACACGTTATGCCACTTGGCCAAATGCACGTCACTCTGCTTCTGTGTCATCCCTTGCGTCATCTAATTCGTTGGGGCATGAAATGGTTGGCCCAATTGATCGGGTTTCGAAATAGTTAATTTTTGGTCGATTGAGCTTTTTCACCTTTCTAAAATACATTGAATCAAGTCATCGATCATCCAAAGTGACTTACTTTAAGGCAGATAAGTGCTAATGGACGAAGTTGAGCACTCATTGCACATTTTAAAAATGAGGAAGACTCATCCGGTCAAGATAAACTGTGAAGAGCTCGATTGAATAATGGTTGATTCATAAAAAGCCTATGATTGTGGAATTTATTTAATTTTTACCTAAGATAAAGAAACTTTTAGAATGTTTCATGAGACGGGCACGTCCAAATGCCTCTAATTCTTTACCATATGCATCCATTAATATTATTATATAGCTGCAATTGCTAGAAAAATGATGGGTTAGATTTTTATGATTGTTCAGTACTACTAACCCTAATTAAAACTCCCCCTTATCAATGAAAGTCAATGCCGCAATAATTTTGAATAGGACTTTTCAATTTAATAGTAACCCACATTAAAATACAAACAAAACGATCATGATGTTGTCATATGTTGAATTAGACAAATCGAATTTTCCCTCACAAAGTGCCGTGTCATTGTACAGTAAGATTCATGTATGAAAGGTTCGAAGCCCTTCCATCTTCTAACTAATCTTTCACTAGATCCGACGGTCACCATCCGATCACGTATACGTTCGACACATCGCCAAAGCGTACGAGGCATGCTTCTACTTACGTTAACCTCGAAAGGAAGACCAAGGCGCACCATTTCACACCCGCTCTTTAAGCAAGAGCCGCTCTTTAAGCAAGAGGATGCATCATGATCATCGCTTGAGGAACCTGTTTGAATTCTTACGACTCCAAAACGCTCGAGCCTTCGACGGTGTCGTCTCGGCATCATGATTAATGACTGACCCACACTTCACATGCCCACTTGAGTTATTTTGGCACGTGGCGAATAGAGCTTTGGAAACTAGACGGAAATATTCAACCACGTGGGGTCTGAGGGAAAACAAGAAAGAAGGTTGTATGAAATACTCCAACTTGGAAGCAGCGTGTGTATAAATTTCAACGAGCGGTTGCTGAGCCTCTCTGAGCTCTCGAAAACTCACTCACCCTGCACTACTCGAGTAGCAAGAGGAGGAAGATGGAGAAGGAGAAGGAGAAGACGAGTAGTCAACCGCCAAAGCAGCCGCCGCCACTGGGAAATGGGAAGCCCCATCCAGCCCCATCCTTCGGCAACCTCCCACCTCCGAGAGGCAGCGTCATCAGGTCCATCGTCTATGGCAACAGCTGAAGCTGTTATGATCTTAATCCTGGGGAGGTGTAAGTAGGTTTTCAATTATCCAAAATACTTAACCTACGTCCTATCTTATCGGAGGCCCCCTCTAGCCCCATCCTTCGGCAACCAACGACCTCCGAGAGACAGTGCAGTTAGCTCTATCCTATCTGCTATGTGTAGTTAGTATAACGAGGATGATGTACATATTATGAAGGGTATGCAGGAATGGCCCAGATCTGAGATCTTGTACGTACTTTGTGTGTTCGTTATGTAAAATGTAATCAAGATCCTCCCCCAAATTAAGGTTGTGATGTTTTTACAGGGTAGGCATAATTCCAGATAATTCTCACACCCACACGCGCTAACGAATAGATCTCAGGTTCCTCTTGTGCTTTCATATCGTTTCTGCCCTGCAAGTGCGCGGGCAAGCGCGCTGAACAGGTGGCATAATCGGGTTGAACTTCGAAGTGGGATTTCTAACCAGAAACCTCGTATAAGCGGACGACGAGTATCAGCTTGAATGTCCATACTGACACATCGAACCTCGCAGGAGGCTAATGCTAAGAAGGATCCCGAATGAGCAATTCTTTCCTTACATAACTCTTCTCTGATACTGTCGATTATTCAGAATTTTTATCCAGAAACCTCGCATAAGTGAACTGACAAGTGTCAGTTCGAATGTCTCTACCGACCCATCTAACATCGCCGGAGGCTAATGCCGATAAGGATCCCGGATGAGTAACTCCTTCTCTGCACTCTTCTATATTATTGTTTCTATTGATTATTCTCTTTTTCTTTATTTTGAGAATTGTTAGGGAGGGAAAATCTGACTTAGCTCTGAAATAGGAGATGAAGGTCAGATCATGACCCACCATGACGTGAGAGATGAAGATTAAGATGATAGTGTTTGGTAGATATTAATTGTGGCCACTTATAAATTACTGCTTAAATAAAATAAAAAAAGTTATCAGTCTATATCAAAGGAGTGTGAGTCCGACTTGTCTTTCCCTTCGACCTACTGGATTACGTAAGTTAATACTGCATTCTTTGAAGAGCAACGTCCCGGACCATAAAAGTCGATGCAGTATCGTCTTTTACCACTTGTAATATCTTGAATATATAATTAATGGAAACGACATGCGGATAATTTCGACAAGCGAAATCCACTCAATTGGCCCGACGTCTTTGTCATCGTGCGTTGAAAAGCAAAGAAGCCGTGTGTATCGGAGCCTCCAACGCGAGGCGGAAATCATGCAGTGCGGGGTAATGACAGATATCATAAGTCGATCAATTGATATATTGAACGACCATCGTCGCTAGGCAAAATCTCAGCGGTCCCGTCCGCGTTTTCGATAAAACTTGCTATAATTACGGCACAGGGCTATAATTAGGGGCCCACCGGACTTGGGAGTCGAAAATTCCAAATGTGGTGGAAGATAATGAAAACGAAGTTCATCGCACAAACACCACTCGCCTGGCCAAGTAGACAAAAGGACAAAGGGAAAACAACCACCAAACAAATTTGAATCACATGCACCAGACGTACTGCTCCCTCGACAGCTTTTGAAATTCATCGAGAGTGATTGATTGCTTCGGGAGTGTTGGAATCTATTGGCATTCGATCTGATTTACATAAGCATGAGGGTCCATCTACAAGTGAGAAAACAACATATATCCAATGAACTCGAGATGTGGAGAATATGCTCAATCATATTATCCGAATTCCATAGGAACTCATCTGCTTTTCAGGGTTTTATGTAGATTTCTATGAGATGATGTGATATATCGCTGCCGAATGTTCCAATTTTAGAGTTCGGATTTATTGAATCTTGGCATGGGATTAGTTTAGCTCAGTAGATCAATGCCTATGTATTTGTCCTCCTTCTGTCTACTTAATTGTCATTTAATATGATCAATATCTCGAATGAAGTCATAGAAATACAATTTCTATTATTAGGTACCAAATAGTTATATACTTCTCTCTCTCGTCTCATCCATTATCTTAGGGTTTTCATGCAACAAAAGATTGGAGGAATATATAATGCATATAGAAGAGATCAAAATAATCGATACATAGATTTTTCTTTCATATAAGGGGCCATGTATAGATTATCAGCTTTGTTGTTGTATAGCTAATCTAAAACTAAGCAAAAGGACATGTTGCATACATGTGACAGAACTTGTGTAATATGAATTCTACGTCATAAGATGTTTGCGTGTCATACAATTTTCAAACGTTGTTGAAAAAAATGATTGTGCATTTGCATATCTGGAAAGGTTATAGGCGCTTTGCGCTAAATAAAAACTAAATAAATTGAAGGGTCATATGCTTTGTAGAAAGTTGAATATTTGAAATAGAGGACAGCACCCAACGGATAACACTTGAACAATTTTTGTTAGCATTCGGGCCCGTTGAGCCGTGGACTATTCAACACTCGTTGAGAAACCTTCCCAGTATGTACTGAAGATTGGCAAAATCTTCCTCAAGTATTATGATTCCGATGCTAAGATTTTCAGATAATATTCTTGAAGCTACCTGTTTAGACCTTATTCATCAGGCTCAGAGACTCATTAGTTTCTATAAGAAATTCTGGTTCTCTAAGTTGAAGATATTGTTATGTCATGATAATCAAAGATTATGGTGTAATTTGCAAGGATTATCAAGATAATACACAGCATCAAACATAACGAGAAGTTTCTTGATTTTATTATTAGTTTGGATTTTCTGAAGCGCAACGGCGAGTAACCTTGGCTCAAATTTCCTTCTAAAGTTATATCAATTGTCCATCTATTCCGAAAGGATAAATATTAACATAATCCTTCCATAATAAGGATTCGTGATCCATGTGAAAATCTTCCGGAGACAACATGCTCTTCCAAACGAGGAATTCTACTTATGGAAACCTAACAGACCAACAGAATCAAAGGGAGATTCTAATTTTTCAATCCTATAGAAACAAATCAAATCTTCTCATATCATTTAGGTCTAACGAGTTGATTGAATGAATGATCCTCAAAGTCTCCATCTAACGGTCAACTTGGATACTGAGGAGTATAAAAGGAGATTGTGGTGCTAAATAAAACACAAAATTTGAAATCTACAATTCCAAAGTTCAAAAAAAAACTTCGATATTGCATACTTGTCTTCATGAGCCTAAATTGTAATCTTTGAGAGATTGTTGTTGAGAGTGTGAGATTGGAAGATACAATTGCACGTACCTAAGTAGAGAGTACTTAAACTTTGTAACCTCTGATTGATTCTCTAATGAAATCCAGCCGATAGAATGTTAGCACGGGAAGGTGGACGTAGGCTTATCATAAGCTAAATCATATAATATTGTGTGCAATTTGTTCTATCCCTTAATCTCTTATTTATTATGATTGACAATTTATTGCACACAATAACATCTAATCACTACACTGTTCATCTTCAGTCGTCCGTCATTTGCAATATTGAACTTGACTTCTTCTTTTTTTTTTTAATTCCACTTAATAATCTATTCACCCCTTGATAGATCTAGCCCCAACAATAATATCTTCTGAGGAATTCATTAACCCAGCAAAATCACATTGGCCAATTACTATTTGGGAATCATATTGACTTTAAGCAAAGCCCACAATTTTTTTATTTGTTTTTTTGTAATCATTGTGGGTGTCTCAACCACTAATTTTAAGGTGAGATGACACTAATTGGCTGCTTTTGAGTGGCTTTTAGCGAGCAAGTCGTCCTTTCTTCCCCTCTAAGAGGGATAACTTCGGGAGCCATCCTTCATCAAAGTCAAATGACATAAAAGTCATGTTTCTTTTCTTTTTTCTTTTTTTTCTTTTGACAAGGTACCACGTTTCTCATATCAGAGGCGGCCAAGACATTATTAGAGAATAGGTAGTTTAGATTTGGAAAATGTCACATTGTTTGATGGCATCATGGACTTAAAGATGGCTTATGTTATATTTTAGGGGAAAATATATAGTGCTGTTGTATAATGTTCATACCTCTAGTGTAAAGATACGTAAGCTCCTCAGCCGGAAAAATGAAAATAAAATGTAAAAATAACCCACTAGACCCTTCTTTTTTTTTTTTTTTGGGAGGGGGGTGGAAGCACTAGATACCGTATGGTTGGTGAAATATTGATGATTTTGAGAATGTTTTCTTTAATGATCTTTTCTAAGATTTTTTTAAAAAAAGTTAACAAACGAAAAGTATTTTCACTATTGAAGAAAATTATTAGGCATAGATTGTGATTTATAATGGTTTTTTTTTTTTAATGATGTGGATGGCCATGTCTAGAAAAGTATTTCTTGAATTTATTTTCCGCAAGATAATTCTGGATAAATTGGTTGAGATCATAAGGCATGATTTATGTTTCGTAAATTCGACAAAAAATAATGATGTTGGAAGGAACTTAGGACATGACCTAGTAGTGGCCTCTCGTTAGCTACCCATCGACAAAACAAAGAAGTGGAGCAAATAAACACAATGTTTTCATAAAGGTTGACAGGAACACGTAATATTTTGGCGATAGTTGAAAAATCCAATCGACTTGGCTAATTTATGAGATCGACTTACTCTATGATACTTATTTCTCAAATTCAATTGTCACATGTCATCCCAAACATGTACATCATAGTGCACCTTTAGTTGTGCAGAAACCTTAAGTAGAACACCAAAATATGGTATTTGAATTTCATGTTGGAGTGTATTTGTATGCTAGTGTTACCTCAAATGAAGTAATTATCTGACGTGATCGGTCATGAGACTAAAAACTTACCATCCTAATTGGAGTTAGACTAATATGGAACTTTTGTATATAATAAAATAGAGCTATTTGAAACTTTCGATTTGAATAATTTTCATGGATTCGTGCAAACCTCTTTGATGAGGTGCATAATTTTTTTCCATGAACCATTTTTAACGAGGATGAGCCTGTAAAGCAAAGACTGTTAGAGTGCCAATTGAAGGGTTTCAAAGCTCAAAGAGTACAAAATGTGGGACTTTAAAAATCAATAGACCAAAAGTGTATTTTTAGGGAAAATTTTGGGTTATATTTTTGTGGTCATCTATGGAATCTTCATACAATAAAAGGGAAAATTATCCAAAAAGTCCTACACTGTTGCACTTTTATCAATTTAATTCTAAACCTTTCAATTTTAATTTAGTTCTAAACGTTTTCACATTTTGCCAGTTCGGTTATAAGCATTTTCACTTCTTACCAATTGAGTCCATCCAACCAATTTTAGCCAAAAATTGCTAACATCAATGGCTAGTGTTGACGTAGCAATTTTTAATAATATTTTGCATTTTTTATGGTCTTTTCTCTCTCTCTCTCTTTTTTTTTTTTTTTTTGTTTTTTTTTTTAAGCTAGGGCTGGCGAGGGTCGGTCGACAACCCTCACCAGCCAAACTTCAAACCCAAAAAAAAAAAAAAAATTAAAATTAAAAGGGGAAAAACTACAAAAAAATTCAACAAATTATTAAAATATTATTAAAAATTATTAAAAAATGCATCGTCAACACTTTGGCCATCCACGCTAACAAATTCTAGCAGAAATTGATCGGATTGACTCAATTGGTAATAAATAAAAAGGTTTATGACTAAATTAGTAAAATTGAAAAGTTTATGACTGAATTGACAAAATTGAAAAGTTTAGGACTAAATTGACAAAATTAAAAAGTTTAGTAATAAATTGACAAAAATGCAATAGATGTAAGACTTTTTTAACAATTTTTCCTACAATAAAACCAAATGAATTTTTTTATTTATGATGAGTCTTTTTCAACTTAGATTTTCCAAGCTGGTATAATTTGATGGAATCAAATCGATCAACAAAATGTGTAGCCTAGGTAGCTACAACACATAGGTTAGGCACATCTTCGACAATAGCTAGCAAGGAAGCACTCATGCATTCCCCAAAGTACATATAAATAATTCATAAAATTGGAATTTTCTGTCCACACAATAGTGTATTTTTTGCTTTCGGATGTCATATATCTTACATATGCCATCAAGAAATGCAATTTGGATTTATTTTTTTCCAATTATTCCACATCGTGTAAATCCAAATTATTTAGAAAAAAGCAGATTTCATTCCTTAGGAAGAGATGAAAATCTTTATCCATGTCCACCTTTCTTATACAAACTTAAAAAGTAATACCCCATCTGCCATGCAAAACGCTTAGACAAAGAGATTTGGTCTTCGCACACTAGGACAAATGGATTTTTACTAGGGTTCTCCCAAGTTTAAAAGAAAAAGAAAAACAAAGGGAGGACTGGATAAGGATCTTCACTTGCCTCAAATGCAACAACCTTAACGTCACCAACTGTTATTTAAGTTTTAGTTATAATTTAAGGAAATTTTTAAATAATTAATTGTGAAAGAAATATTTATTTACAAGGAAAATTGCCTAATCAATTTTCAATTTATTTTATGGATTCAAATTTAGTCATTTTTCAATTATATCAATTTAATTTTAAGTTTTTGAGTGAAATTTCAAGGTAATCACTCCTGTCAGATTTGGTACTAAATTGTTGATGTGACTTACTAGTTATTATCCGTCGTCCTATGTGGCACATTGACATATTAGCAATTTTCCAAAAATTGCTTAAGGAACTATATTGAATCTTCGCCCAAAAACTTAGAACACGTCTTACGTGGCCCACCACCATGTGAGCAATCTTTAAAAAATTGTTGAAAGGACTATATTGAATCTCGCTTAAAGACTTAGAATAAAAATTGGCAAAATTGAAATTTTAGAATTGAATTGACAATCGAAAAATAGATTTTTGACTAATCGAAAAATTTCCCCTTTGTTCACTACCACTCAAATATTAGGCTCGTGTTTTTTCACCCCTTTTTTGGCTTCTAACACCCCCTTACCACCTTGAATTGACTAAATTATCTCTCATGGATCTCAAATTTAAGATTATTTCTTACCTTTTTTTATTATTTTATTTCCTTATAAATTATGATGCATGTAGAACTGACAAAAAGTATGTATTTTCAAATAGTTCAAATGATTGTCTTATAATCAATTAAAATCGTCATAATTTTCTTATCAACAACTAATTACTTCATGTAAGCAAGGCAAAGATAATATTCCATATAACATTTTAAGTAGCATCTTTTGAATGTGCATGATAATAATGGATGTTTAGAATTTTTAATGTAGTTATTTTTTTTCATATTTTTAAATCTTTCAAAAATATTTTTTTTTTAAATCATGCAATGATGGTAAGAAAAATAAATAAAAGTCAGAATATCAGATTTCACTGAATGCATTCTTTAAAACTAATAGATGATTCTTTTTACTTTTACTAGTACTTTAGTTATTTTTAATATAATGGTTTCCTACCAACCAAAAAAATAATGGTTTCCTAGAAAAAGAAAGAATTATACAACTCATTAACACAATAACTTATTAGTTATACACCAAATAATATATTTTTTGGAAAAGAGGGACACCAATTTCATCCCAAATTGGAAAAGATTTGAAAAAAAAACGAAAAAGAAGAGAGAAATGTAGGAAATAATCTTAAATAAAGATTAAGCCCTATATTTGACTTTAATCTTTATTGTTAAAGTTGAACATGGTATATTTTATTTTATTTTTTTAGTAAATTTGAAATCAAACGAAAAGAAAAAACAAAGATAAAAAAATCAATTTAAATCAAAGCGGGACCCACAATGGATAATTTGGTCAATTTAAGGTGGCAGAGGGTATCAAAAGTAAAAAAAGGAAAAAAAAAGTTAAAGAAGTGCGAGCCATATATTATTGCACATAAAAAGACCGATTTCACCACTGCAATGAGCCAATTGTGTGGGTGCAAAATGGTGGTGCTCACTTTTCACACTGAAGAATCAACTGGATATGATCCATGGTAGATTTGTTCATGGATTAGACATGTTGATCATGTGACTGATACGTCGCAATTGGCTAGAGCTGTCAAACTCACCCGTAGGTAGCTGTTATAGTTGGGCTTTACTACCTCATCACCAGGGAAAAAGTTCAAATCTCCAGATGCTCGTGATTTAAATGGGGGTCCTAGGGGTGGTTTATTGGGCCAGCCCCCTCAAGGATTTACGTTTAATTAGTGACTTGCGGCGAGGCCCACCGGTGCTACCGAGCACAAGAGGGTCATATGATTCCCAAAGGATGATCTCCTGCAGTCCCTTGGTTATCAAAAAAAAAATATTAGAGTTGTCAAAATGGGTCACAAGCCCATATATTAACTTATATTTATTGTAATGGATTGTAAATAGGTCACTAAAAGGTCAAATATAGGTCGAAAATAGGTCGTAAAAAGAAAATGTTAAAACGGATGGGTCTAGGTGGGTCTAAGATAAACCCACTTTCAACCCACACAATAAATAGGTCTTGGGCTAAATGGGTTACCTAACAAGGTTAATATAATTAAAAACTAGTCATTTTTTTAAATTTTCCAAATTTTCTATTTTTTATTTTTCTTTCCTGCCAATGGTCGGCCACTGTTGAGGGACAAGCTTGTCGATCTGGCCCTTGGTGAGCCTTGAGCTCACCAACCTTTGGCACTAGCGAGACTCAAGCTCACCAAGCTAGCCAAACTCGAGCTCGCTGATTTGGTGAAGCTAAAGCCTCACATACCACTAGCAAGTCTCCAATCTCACCGATCTAACAACACTCAAGCTCGTCAATATCAAGTATTGAAGCTTGCCAGAGATATGCGAGGCTTTAGCCTCATCGATCTGGCAAGACTTGAGCTCATTGATTTTGCAAATCCAAACCCTTGTTGACCTTTGGCGAGACTTGAGCTCGCTTGTAATTGGCCACCAACTGTTGCTCCAATGACCAGGCAAAGAAAAAAATGAAAAAAGAATAAAAAAAGTTAACATATCGATTTTTTAAATATTTTTTCTTTTTATTTTTTATAATTTTAAATAAAATAAAAAAATTACCAAAAAATAAAAGACCATAGTCACCTTTGGTCTTTTTTATTTTTATTTTTACATTTTGCATTTTATTTACTTACATTTTCATATTTTGTTATTTTACTTTTTTTTTTAATTTGATATAAAATTTTATGCGAGCAACACGTTAACATGAAGAGCTTATGGATTAGAAGAATTGGCGTTTACTTTATAGTTAGGGTTAAGTATGGATGTGTTTTACTAAGATAGGCTAGGTCAATTATGGGTTGGATTGGGTGTGGGTCGGGTTAGGGTCATCAAAATTGTATTGTATGAAAATGAGTCGATATGGATCAGACCATTTTCAATTTGACCCAACTTACTCATTTAACACCCATACCAACTACCATTGCTACTTAGTACTTGTGTTTGGCCATGAGGATTGGACTGTGTTCACTTCTCGTATCTTGGTGCTCATGTCTGATGGATATATTGTGAGTAGATTTCATGTTCTCTACTGAAAGAGATGAAGAGTAAAACGTGAGAGAGACAAAGACAGAAGAGTTCAAGCCCTAAATTCAATATAGGGCAGCCAGTCCGATTCCTTGAGCAGAACCGAGAACCAAATTGGTTCCCGCCAGTCCCAAATTTCGGGGATCAAGAATCGCCCAAAACGGGTCAATTCGGTCTAGCTCCCAGTTGAACTAGAACTGGGGCTCAACCCTAAGAAGTTCCTATAACCAGGCTTTTCGAGATTGCAATTGTGTCAATTCAGTCCTAAACTTTTTTTTTTGCCAATTTAGTCCTAAACCCTACCAAATTATGCCAATTCAATTCATCCAGCCAAAATTGGCCGGCTGGTGCTAACGTGGATGTCAATCGGGGGCGAACGATTTCTTAATCTTTTTTATTTTATTTTTTACGATTTTTTCGATTTTTTTTTTTTTGAATTTTTTTCTTTCTTTTTTTTTTCCCCAGCTTCTTCTTCCTTTAGGCCAGCCAGAGGTGAGGGCCGACGAGGTCAGCCTTGCTAGCCACTGGCAAGGCTCGCCCCCACCTGCCACTAGCGAAGGCGAGCCTCGCCCAACGACGGCGAGGCCGCCATCGCCCAGCCAAGGTGAGGCTCGGCCTCACCCAACCATGGCGAGGTCGAGCCTTGCCAGATCTGGCAATGGTGGCCTCATCGTAGCTGGGCAAGGCTTGCCTTCGCTAGTGGCCGGCGGGGGCGAGTCTCGCCCAGCGACGGCGAGGCCGCCGTCGCCCAGCCAAGGCGAGGCCGCCGTCGCCCAGCCAAGGCGAGGCTCGGCCTTGCCCGGCCATGGCGAGGTCGAGTCTCGCCAAATCGGCAATGGCGGCCTCGTCGTCGCCGGGCAAGGCTCGCCTTTGCCGGTGTCCAATGGGGGCAAGCCTTGCCCAACGACTGACAAGGCCGCCGTCGCCTAGCCAAGGCGAGGCTCGGCCTCACCCAACCATGGCAAGGTTGAACCTCGCCAGATTTGGCGACAGCAGTCTCGCTTGCCTTCGCCAGTGGTCGGATGAGGTGAGCCTCGCCAATGGCCGGTGAGGCTAACCTCGCTAGCTCTCACCTTTGGCTGGGCCGGCGCCCGGCCAGAGGAAGAAGAAGTTGGGAAAAAAAATTTAAAATTAAAAAAATTAAAAAAATTCGAAAAAAATTTAAAAAATATTAAAAAATCGTTTGCCCGGCCCGGCCCGGCGTCCATATCGGCATCGGCCGGCTAATTTTGGCTAGATGGACTGAATTGGCATAATTGTAAAAGATTTATGACTAAATTAGCTAAAAAAAAGTTTATGACTAAATTGGCAGAATTGCAATATATTTAGGACTTTTTTTAATTCTCCCCAGGCTTTTCATTAGTGCTTTCACAAATACGCACATTACCAAAATCTAATCGTCATTAAGTTTGCTCGTGGTGATTTACATAATTTGCATTCCATTTTTGCAAGTTTACTCCAACCTTAGAATTTCATTTTTATTTGTCCCACTTTGGCTTGGCGAAGCAAACGGTTAGCTACTCATTGTTTTGGAACTTTCAATTGAGTGTTCATCGATAACTAGCAACATGGTTTGATCTAACGATACTTAATCACACATATTAAAGAATATTGTCAGAGATATTATTTGACAGTTCGATTCTGTTGGGCGCACCATAGCCGCCCCACCGTGCACGTCGCCATCCTCCTCGTAAGCCTCCCTCTGGATCCTCCGCGTCCTTAGCATTGAAGAGCGGTTTCCTCCTGCTCATCCCATTCCATGTCCGTAGGTCGCACTGCTACAGGAAAACAGAGGACTAAACGCGAGTAAGAAGATAAGAAATGCATCGGATGTGGATACCCGATAGTGAAATGAGTTTGAATTTTTGACTGACCACTGGATTTAGACACTGATAATTAGCGAAGATTCGTGTTCCACCAGACACCACAGCCACCATTTGACCAGGAGACAAGAAAGAGGACGAAAGAGATCGAAGAGCTGTAAAAAGCAGCCGCGCCACCACAAATCTGACGGGCTAATGTCGGTTTACAGAACGAATCGACTTGAGTGTGGGCGTAGATTAGAAGAATGCTACTGACCCGACTCCCCATGTCATCAAGTCCGAACATAGTGCTCGAAACACATGCGATTTTCTTTCCTAAGTTTACCTTAATACGAAACTATAGGTATTTCATGGCCTCGAGATCGTCGTTCTACCTAGCATCCTAAGGAGCCCTTTCCTTCCAATTGGAAAGCGCTCGTTCACAAAACCGCAAACCGAAGAAGAGATGCGAATCATGCGATCCTGGGCTGTCTATTGCGCCTGTGCTTGCATGAAAGTTGAATTCTCGGACGATAATAGTTTCTTTGGGTTGTGCACATCAGCTGGTGCAAAAGGTTTTATCGAGTCAGAGTCTCGAAGAACCCCGACGTTAAGAGCAGGCCGAGCAAACACGGCCCCACTCCGCTTTACTAAAAGCAAAAATCACAGTCCGGAGATCAAACCAAGGACCCATGGAAGTCGGGGCCCTATATTAGACCAGACAATATGGGGCCATTCAGGCCTTTTTTTCGTGCCCCTCTTATACTGAACGAGCGCGTTGCTTGAATTGGCTTATTTGTTGGCTTGAGATGGAACTACTCACATACCAACAGAAAGATTGATAGGGTTAGGAGACAAAGATAACGTAGTTTTAGCAAGATTCCATAAGGTATAATCCTAGGTGGGGTATAGGATATCTATCTATAACAGGCTTGCTTGCTACCATCTCGATAGCAAAAAAAAAAAAGAAGGAATTAAACTACAATTAAAATGGATTATCAAACCAAATCAAATTTAATATAACTATATTCTTATCGGGGAGCCCAAATAAGAGTCACGCTCTCCCACAGCAAAACACCTGTTTAATCTTACGCTCTATTTTCTAATAATCCAAAAGATACATGGCTACACTACTTCGAAGTTGTGCCTAATTTAACGGAGATCAGGTTGACAGTATCCTAACCATAAACCGACCAATTTAGGTTTTCGACAAAACTTCCAATTCGGATTGATTCTCTTTTAGTCAAGAAGACTTGCAAAAGAGGCATGTGTCCACCTTTCTCGATTGGCAGGTTTACAAATATGTAACACCTAAATTTAATTCAAGTTGAATTTGCATGTGGCGAAATACCTAACTTGCAATCTACTAACCAGAACTATGGTTATAGCACGATTCTTCCAATCCTGCGATGGCAGAAAACATTAGCCACAGCAGTCAAATTATAGAGCTTATCAAACATCAATCCCTGCAGGAATACATCAGAAAAGTGCTGAGAACGAAACGCGAGAAGAAGATAAGAGACGCCCAGGATGTGGATATGTGACACTGATGGCCAGACGAACTCGAGTGTTGACTGGCGACTGGATTTAGACACTGAACAATTCGTGCATCGTTTTGACCCAGAACAGGAAAAAGGAGGACGGAAATGACTGGAAGGAAGGCGGTCAAAATTCAGCCGCGACTTGTGGTTTAGAGCATTAGCTGCCAACGTTGGAGCCCGACGGCATACGTTTTCAAAGACTTTTATCATGGCACTTGGATCTTTCTCACTCGAAATATAAACGTTACCCATGTGACGAAAATCTCGTGGAGCTTTCTATACGGTCAATGGCCCTACTAAAGATCCTTATTTGACTATCATGGGCATCAACTTGGGGAAATCAACCAAATGTTATGATTTCTGTGATGCTTGTGCAGCTAGGTCCCATGAGATTGCCTATAGTATCTGATGATGGACTCATTTATGTGCATAGATTAGATGAAGGTGATGGGTCCGACTCCCTCCGTCGTCAGGCGCAAACATCGTATTTGGAGCACAGTGGATTTTCTCTCATACGTCATTTTAATAGGAGATCACAGGTATTCTACGGTCTCGACGTTTTTGTTCTTACTTTAATTCAAGCCTTTAAATAAACCTTTTTTTCCTTCTTACCAGAGCACTTGTTCACAGAAAAAAACACAACATAAAGAAGGCATTTTATTCTTGAGAAACGCCCATGTTGGGAGAAAGCTAGGCAAGTAGGGTCTCACTCCGCTTTATTGAAAGGCAGGACCACTATGAGAGGTCGAACCGAGGACCTATGGGAATCGGGACCCAGTCAATAGTAAATCAAACAATAGGGGACTCCACTGGCCTTTATTCTAGCTTATCTTATGCTCAATGACTGTTAGGTGAACTAGCTCTTTCGTTGGCTTCAGATAGAGCTCCTTAAATACCAACGTGAGGACTGGCAGGTCCATGACAAAAGAATAAAGTAGTTTCAACAAGATGCCATGTTGTACATCCTAGGTCGAGTACAAGATATATTTCTCCGATATGTATATCGGATCAACTCATTTGACTATTCGTTTGGAAATTTGATGATGCTGGGAATGATTCTGGGTTACATATCTTATTTTTTTTCTTGGCCAAAAGAGTATTTATATCGAGTAATTTCTTATATTTTGAAAGTGCTTTTCTTGTGAACAGTACGACTCTCACTTGAGTGGAAAATTATGAGGAAAAAAAAGCCTTAAACTTATTATATGAATCTCAATTCAGTTCTAAATATATTCAATTTAATTCATTTAATATTAAATCTTTTGACAGTTTGTCAATTTAACCTTCCTATTTAATTTTGGTTGAAAATCGTTAACACGAACATTTGCTACCCTACTACCTGGCACAGTCGGCATTAATGTATACAACATTTTGCAAGTTTTTGAAAGAGTTGAATTTTTATATTTTTCCTTTTTTTTTTTTTGTCGTTGTGCACCAACCACCAAGCAAAAGCTAGGCCGGCCGCAGGCGAGGGCATGGGCTAGGTTGGCCACTAGCAAGGGCCTTTGCGCCCTCACTTGCGGCCACAAGGGCCAATTACAAAGAAAAAGAAAACAAAAAATAAGAAAATAAAAAAGAAAGCATTCACAAAAAAAATAATAATAAAATAAAATAATTTTTACACAAGATTGCCCACATCGACACTGTTCGTCCTATGTGACATGGCCGCCTTCTATGTCAGCAATTTTCAAATAAAATGACCCAGAATTGGCAAATTGTCAAAAGATTGAGTCTTGGATTGGCGAAATTAAAAAAATTTAAGACTAAATTGACTAAAAATTTAAGACTTTTTTTCTTTTTCATAAACTCCCTCCTCAAGCAAGAATTGCACTCATTCCCAAGGAACACACTTTCAAATTATGAAAAATAACTCGAAATAAACAATCTCTCGGCCAAGAGAAGAAGAAAAGAAGATCAAGATAAGTAACCTAGAATCATTCCTAGCATGATCAAACTTCCAAACTGAATGGTAATGGATCGTGTGCTGTATGAAGAAAAAGTTTCCCTGAAGAGAATGGTCAAAAGAGCCCGATCCGATGTCCATTCCCAGTGCCAGCATGCCTCACCCCAGCACGGTGTGGACCCCCCAAAACTTGCTCAGAAAGCTTTCACTTTCCTTCTCTCTTTCTGCGTTGCACGTGGGTGCTTGCCCTGGCATGCAATGAGATTAAATAAATGCAATCGTTCAGCACTAGAAGGGTCATCCGTAAAGCTTGTCTTCATCTCTTTTCTTCTTTCACGGTCGTCGGGAACTCATCGGTGCCAGTTGGGTAGTTTGATTTGGTTGTGAATTGCCATACCCACCACAAGTATCAATAATTGAAGGGGGAGGATGGCTATAACCAGCAATCACATCCTTGCGTTAACATCACTATCATGCACCTACTATAGATTACTTTACTTTAGCTATAATTATTTTACTCCATTTGCAATTAGAAAATCCAAGATTAACAAGCCTATCGAGGCAACCATGTCAAAATGTCATTAGTTAAGAAACCCTTTCACATGAGACATGTTATACAATGCAGCACGAGATTCATAGGGTTTGCTTACCTAGGATTCTTTTGAAACTATTATGATGGTCCGCATGTAAATTTCGTGGTTTCTCCATTAGAAGAATATCTTCTATTTTGACGTTAAATTTTAAGGGATTTTTCGGGGTGAAAAAGCCCAAGCATAACCGTTTTTGAGTTTAAAAAAAAAAAAAACAAACAAACAAACGTACAAGCCATTCCAAGGTAAGAAACCACTAGCTAGAAAGCATTCATACACGTCATCATGATTCGTACCAAATTAAAAAATTCTACAAGGATACATTTGAACATCCAAAATCAAACCTTACTTGTTTAAACTTTTAAATGATAAGTTTATGGTAGGTTTACAATACCAAAAAAAAAAAAAATAAATAAATACACACGGCAATAATGCGCGGGTTAAACTTGACTAACTCAAAAGGGGGACCAAACTAATCCACATCCTTTCGACCAAAAAAATTAAAAAAAAATCCATACGTCCTAAACAAAGATAAGATTTGATCTTGGGATTGTTCAAAAGAGAGTTCAAACGTTCTGGAAGGCAAGGATTCCAATCCACCATCACTTGGAAAAAGGAAACTTTGACTAATCAAGATGATGAAAAAGATCTCGATCAATAAGTAGCTAGGGTTTTGACCATGGTTTGATGCCAATCGCCCTCTCGGACCTCTTCTTTTTCTGAAAGCTCGTAATTATAATTCGAAATTATCCTTTAGGGAGTTATATTAAGGGAAAGAGATCCACTCGAATCTCACAACTGAAAAAAGAAAGGAAAAAAAAAAACACACACACACAGACCCTACCATTTTTTTACCTATTTTCCCAATTGTAGATAATTGCCCCAATTACTTGGGCTGTAAAATGGGTTTTTTTCCTGTGACTAAATTAAAGGTCCTAAATCTATAATATGACATAGCACCGATTGGACCACCACGTTATGGTTTTCAGTTAATTTTGGCTTGGATGAATTATGTTGAAAAGTTGTCAAAATGGTTTAGGATAAAATTGGTAAAATTAAAAATTTTAGAACTGAATTAATTATTATATTAAAAAAATTAGATTTTTCTAGATAATTATCCTCTCAATTATTGCTTTCTTAACATCTTCTAGTGAGAGGACAGAGCAGTGCGGTGAAAGAACGAATGAACGCCTGAGGGGAATCTTGAATTCAATGCACGAAATTCCTTAAATTTCAAAATGTGGGGGAAGAAAGCGGGATACGGACAATTTAATAAAATGAAAGGAGAATGAAGAGCCACGTACTACATTTCTTCCCCGCAAGTTGCAATTCGATTCCACGCCCGCCATGCCACGTCGCCCATGCATACGTCACCCTTCCGTATCATCCCCTGCGTCATATTATTCGTTTGGGCATGAAGCACTTGATTGATCGATCGAGTTCTAAAATGTTAAATTTTTGGTCGATTGAGCTTTTTCACTTTTTTAAAATACATTGAATTGAGTGGTCGATCGAATTGGCTTACTTTGATGCCAACAAATGATATTTGACCAACACATGGAGCACTCGATTGTACATGTTAAGAATATGGAAGACTCATCCAATCAAAATAAAGTTTGTAGGGCTTGACATAATGATGGTTGATTGATAAAAAGTTTATGATTATGAAATGTATCTAAATTTTAACTAAGATAAAAGAAGCGTTTAGAATGATTCATGAGATGGGCGCGTCCAAGTACCTCTAATTTTTTATTATATGCATCTATCAATACTATATATACCCGCAATTGTTGGAAAAAATGATGGGATAGATATTTATGATAGCTTAGTACCACTAACCCTAATTAAAACTCCTCTTGTATTGAAAGAGTCATTGCAGCAACGTAAAGAATTTTGAATAGAACTTTTTCCAATCAATAGTAACCCACATTCAAAAACAAACAAAATGATCATGATATATGTCACATGTTGAATTAGATACATTGAATTTCCCATGACACAGTGCCGTTTGATCATTCAAGTTTCAATAAGTAACAAAAAACAACAAGATTCATGTATGGGATGTTTTGAGAGCTCTTCCTTCATCTATCTTTCACTAGACACAATAGTCTCCCTCTAAACACGCATGTTCTGACTGTAAGCTGGAAAAATGGCATCCCAAGATCTTCATAACTAAAATCTAGAATACATTAATGGAGAAAAAAAGTTTTGTTCACCTGATTTAGAATCCATTGCTCTTGCTACGGAATAGTGACGATCCAAAAGTTAAGTGCTCCTCCTTTATTGGCCTCTGTACGACTAGATCACCCTCGGTATTCAATAAATGCTCCTTATGCAACCTTATTTGTGCATCTGGTTGAATGAGAAACTTAAGTATTATTTATAGAATTTTAAGTCACAGGCCCTCTCATCATAGGATGAGCTTTCCTCGGCACAAGCTGGTCCAATATTAAATTAATTAAAGATCTTTATTAGATTAATCTCCTAAATCAGTAAATTACAATCTCAATTAATAAAATCTCTATCAGAAAAATCTTTACACCGACATTTGTCACCAAAGCATGCTTCTCCTTAGGTTAACCTTTGAAAGGAAAACGGGGGCGCACCGTTTCATACCCGCTCATTGAGCAAGAAGATGATCACAATTTTCACTTGAGTAACCCGTTCGGATTCGTCGGAATCCAATACGATTAAGCCTTCTACAATTTCCTCCGGGCACCATAATGAATGACTGACCCACTTCACATGCCCACTTGAGCTTTGGAAACAAGTGGGAGATTTCAAACCACGTGGGGTCTAGGGAAAGCAAGAAAGAAAATTGTATAAAATACTCCAACTCGAGGCAGTGTGTGTATAAATTTCAACGAGTGGCTGCTGAGCCTCCTTGAGCTCTCTTCAGCAGCAGCGCACGCAAAAACTCACTCACACAACACTACTCAAGTAGCAAGAGGAGGAAGAAGGAGAGGTAGAAGATGGATGCTCAACCGCCGCCGCCGCCGCCGCCTGGGAGGCCCAATCCAGCCCCTGCCTTCAGCAACCAACCACCGCCAAGAGGCAGCGTCTTGAAGTCCATCTTCAGCAAGAGATGAAACTGCTATGATCTTTAAGCTTCTTTGTCCTTGGGGGAGGTGGTTTTCGATTATGTGAAATACATGACTTCTATCCTGTCTTATCTGGTATGTGTAGTTACTATAATGAGGTTGCTGTACATATTATAAAGGGAATGCTGTGATGGTCTAGATCTGAGATCTTGTACATACATGGTGTTTCCCTGATATCAAATGTAATCAAGATCCTCCCCCAAATTAAGCTTGTGATGTTTTTACAGGGTAGGCATATTTCCAGGTAATTCTCACACCCGCGTGCACTAGCAAATAGATCTCGGGTTCCTCTTGTGCTTTCGTATCGTTTATGTCGTGCATGTGCAGCACGCAAGTTCGTGTGTATTTGCTTGTGCGCAGGGCAGGCAAGCGTGCTGAACAGGTAGAATAATCAGGTTGAATTTCGAAGCTGGATTTCTAACCAGAAACCTCATATCAGCGGACTATCAGTATCAGCTTGAATGTGTTTGCCAACACGTCGAACCTCGTCGGAGGCTAATGCTGAGAAGGATCCTGAATAAGCAACTCTTTGCTTGCATAACTCATCTCTATTACAGTTAATTATTCAGGATTTTTAACCAGAAACCTTGCATAAGCGAACAACGAAAATCAGCTCAAATGTCTCTATCGACGCATCTAACATCGCCGGAGGCATGCCGATGAGGACTCCGGATAAGCGACTCCTTTTCTGCATAATTTTTCTATATTATTGTCAGTATTGATTATTCTTTTTTTTTTTCTCTCTTTTTGAGAATTGTTATGGAAAGAAAATCTGACTTAGCTCTGAAATAGGAGATGAAGATTTGAGCATTATTCAATGCACCAGATCATGCTTGACCCACCATGACATGAGCGATGAAGTTTTTTTTTTTTTTTTTTTTTTTTTTTTTTTTTTTTTTTTTTTTTTTTTTTATCAGAGGATGAAGATTGAAATGATAGTTTTTGGCAGATATTGATTGTCGCCAGTTGGAAATTACTGCTTAAATAAAAAAGTTACCAGTCTATGTCAAAGGAGTGTGAATCCAACTTGTCTCTTCCTTAGATTTGGTGGATTATGTGGTTAGTGCAGGGTTCTTTCAAGAGCTGTGTTCCGGATCATAAAAGCCGATGCAGCATCATCATTTGTCACTTCTAATATCCTGAATACATGATTATTAGAAACGATATTCGGATAATTTTTTTAAACGACAAGCGAAATCCACTCGATTGCCACGGTGTCTTTGTCATTGTGCGTTTCAAAGCAAAGAAGCTGCGTATGTTGGAGCCTCCGTCGGCAACACGCGAGACAAAAAGCATAAGCCGACCAATTGATACATTGAACGACCGCCGTCGCTAGACAAATATCGGGACGGTCACACCTGCCTTTTCTATAGAACTTTCCATAATTATCGCTGTGCCTCCGGAGTCGAAGAATTCCAGATATGTTGGACGATAATGAAATGGGAGTTCATCGACCAACTCCACTTGCCTAGCCAAGTAGAAAGAGGACAGGGGAAACAACCACCAAACAAATTTGAATCACATGCACCAGATGTACCTTTCCCCACCGACAGCTCTTTAAATTCATCAAGCCTGATTGATCGCTTTGGGAGTGTTGGAATCTATTGGCATTCGATTTGATTTAGACAAGTATGAGGGTCCATCTATAAGTGAGAAAACAACATATATCAAATCAATAAATCAAGAATATAATCATTTACAGCATCCGAATTCCATAGGATCTCATCTGTTTTTTAGGGTTTTGTGTAGATTTCTTTGAGATGTTGTGATGGATCGCTGCCCACTGTTCACATTTTAGGGTTCGGTTTCATTGAATCTTGGCAATGGAGTAGTTTAGCCTAGTAGATTAGTGCCTGTGTATTTGTCCTCCTTCTGTCTGCTTAATTGTCATTTGACAAGTTCGATATCTCGGATCGAGTGTTGATATAAAATACAATTTTCATAATTAGGTGCTAACAGTTATATACTTCCTTTTCATCCCATCCTTTATCTAGGGTTTCCATGCAAAAATAGATTGGAGGAATATATAATACATATACAAGATATCAAATTACTTGATACGTATTTTTCTTTCACTCAAGTGGCCACGTATAGATTATCAGCTCTATCACTATATATCTAATCTAAAATTAAGCAAAAGGACACGTCACGTACACGTAACAAAACTTGTGTAATATGAACTCTACACGATAAGATGTTCATGTGTTACATAATTTTCAGAAGGTGTTGAAAAATATGATCATGCATTTGCATATTTGGACAGGTTTTAGACATTCGTGCTGAATGAAAACTATATAAATTGAAGGGTCATATGCTTTATAGAAGGTTAAATATTTGAAATAGAGGACAGCACTAAATGGATGACACTAGAACAATTATTGTGATAGCAAGTCTTTTGACCTATTGAGCCGTGGACCATTCAGCCGTATCATCTTATGGGTAGATGAGGAATTCATTATCCCAGCAAAATCACACTGGCCAATTACTAATTGGAAATCACGTTGACTTTAAACAAAGCCCATAATTTTTTATTATTTATTTATTTTATTTATTTGTTTTCCTTTTTAGTTTTGTGTGTCTGAACCACTAATTTTGAGGTGAGACGACACTGATTGGTTTCTTTTCAGTGGCTTTTGGCCAGCAAGTTGTGCTGTCTTCCCCTCTGAGGAGGAAACTTCGGGAGCCATCCTTCAACAAAGTCAAACGCCATGAAACGCATGTTTTTTGACAAGGTACCACGTTTCGTCTATCAAAGGTCGGCCAAGACATTATTAGAGTAGTTAGTTTAGATTTCGACAATACGAGATTTGTTTCGATGGCATCATGGACTTTTAAGATGGGTTGTGATTGTCACTAGCCCTAATTTAGAGGAAAATAAGTAGTTCTATTGTATAATGTTCATACCTCTAGTGTAAAAACTCACTAGATCCCATTTGTTTGGTGGAAAATCGATTATTTAGAAAAGGTTTTCCTAAATAGTTGTTTTAAAGGTTTAAAAAAATGAAGAGATGAAAATTTTTTTCACTATGACAAAAAGTATTAGCCATAGATTGTGATTTAAAATGACTATTTCTTTTTTTTGTAAATGATGTGAACGGTCATGTTTAGAAAATTATTTTTTGAGTCATTTATTTTTTGCGAAATGAATCTAAATAGATTAGTTGAGATCATAAGGCGTGATTTATGTGTAACCAACCCGCCAAAAATTAATGATGTTGGAAGGAATTGAGGACATGACCTTGTAGAGGCCTATCGTTAGCCACCCATTCACAAAACATAGAAGTGGAGCAAACAAACATGATGTTTTCATAAAGGTTAACAGAAATAGATAATATTTTGACAATAGTTTAAAAAAATTCAATTGACATGTCTGACTTATGAGATTGACTTAATCAATGACATTGATTTCTCGAATTCAATTATCACGTGTCATTGCATACATATATAGTCCCGTGCACGTTTAGTTGTGCAAAACCCCTAAAAAGAACACAAAAACATGGAATCAAATTTCATGTCTGATTCTATTTGTATGCTAGTGTTATTTCCAAAGAAGTACTGATCCAACGTGACTGTGGCCCCAAAGACCTACCATCCTAAGTGGAGTTGGATCGATATGGAACCTTTTTATAAAACAAAATAAGGGCATTTATACCTTTCGATACAAATAATTTACATAGATTTGTGTAAATCTTTTTGTGACGTGCATAATTTTATATTTATAAAACCATTTTTAGAGCATGTGAAGAATATATTGTTTTGGTGCAAATTGAAGGGTTTGAAAGCTCGAAGGGTACAAAATGCAGGACTTTAAAAATTAGGAGATCACAAGTGTAATTTTAGGACAAAGCTCAGGTTAAATTTTTGCGGTCATCCACAAAGGAATCTTCATACTGTAGAACCAAATAAAATTTATATTCATGTTGGGTCCTTTTCAACTTGGATTTTTCAGGTTGGCATAATTTGATAGAATCAAATCAATCGACAAAATGTGTAGCCTAGGGTAGCTACAACACATAGGTCAGTCATATCTAGGACACTAACTAGTTAGAAAGCACTCAAGCATTCCCCAAAGTATACATAAATAATTCACAAAATTGGAATTTTCCGTCCACACAAAATTGAATATGTTGCTTTCTGACGTCATATGACTTGCAAATGCCATCAACAAAGGTAATTTGGATTTGTTTCCCGATTATTCCACATCTTTTAAATTTATTTTAGTTTAAAAAAAGCAGATTTTATTCCTAAGAAAGAGATAAGAATCCTCATCCATGTCCACATATTTTACACTAATTTAGAAAAGCGATACCTGCGCAATCCACTTAGACAAAGAGATTTGGTCTCCGCATACTAGGACAAATGGATTGTTAGGGTTCTTCTAAGTTTCAAATAAATCAAAACAAAGTGAGGACTGGATAAGGATGTTCATTTGCCTCAGATGCAACAACCTTAATGCCACCCTCTGTTATTAAAGTTTCAATAAAAAAATCTAATGAAGAATATAAATAATTAATTGTGATAAATATTTATTTACTAAGAAAATTGCAAAATTAGTCTTTAAACCTATAATAAGGATGCAAATTTAGTCATTTTCCAATAGGTCTCAAACTTTTATGCGAAATTTTAATTTAGTCATTTTAGTCAATATTCGTCAAAATTGCTAACATGGCTTACTAGTCATCATTTGACGTCCCACATAACACATCACTATATTAACAATTTTCGAAAATTATTAAAAGGACTATATTGGATCTTCACCCAAAGACTTAGAACAATAATTAACAAAATTGAAAACTTTAAAACTAAATCGACAATCGTAATACAATATATATGACTAATGAAATAACATCCTCTTTATTCATCGCCACTCAAAGTGAGACTCCCTGCCTTTGAAAAAAAAAATATGTTATTGCACAAATCCAAGACCGAATCAACCTTAAATCATATCCACATCGATTCTTGATTGTGAAAAATGTCACTAGCACCAATATTCCACACCCACGTGCTTATCTTGACTTTGTGGATAGCCCACCTTTCCCCAAAGAAATGCAAAATTTGCCTCTCCATTTGCGGCAGTTGACAAAAGAAAATTGTGGAAACACACGAGGAGATTAACCAAAGGGTTTGATCCCTCTTTTTCTTATTTAGTTAATAATTGGGAGGACTTCCATGTAAACCCAGATGAATTCTTAGTTCTAGAAGTTTGAAAAAAGTGGCAAGTTATAATTGATGAAATAATTGAAGACGTGGGGCGGACGCAGGTGCCCAATAAAATTCTTTTTTATCACATTTTTTTGAGAAATTAATTTTTTAAGTATATTTTCATTTGTCATTTTAAAATGAAACGTGTCGAATGTGTAGGCTCAATTTAGAAATTAAAAAGGATTTTTTTTTCTTTTGTGTAGTTAGGTCATCCTTTCTCTAACCAAGAAGTGATAACCAACACGCCATTGTCCTTATCTAAACTTAATCAAGTGGTTCCAATTGACCAATTTTTCCATGTATTTTTCTGGAGATGATACCATATTCCCTCCTCGAAACGTTGGGATTTGAAAAGTCCAGCCACCAATCTAATTCTAGAGATGTATTTTTCAATTTTATCTCATTTAGTACGTCGCTCTCAAAATAATGTCCATGCAAAATCAACCGAAAGTGGTCCCAGAGGGAGAAGGAGAGTTACAATAACTAATTCATCCTATAGATAGTCGAACGTAGAAGAAATGGTGATGACAAGTGAGAAAAGTGCACTAAAGAAAATTGAATTTTCGCCATAGTACCAAAAAAAAAAAAAAAAATAACGGAATAAACAAGAAAGAGAAGAAGACAAAGTGAACAAGGCGAGTCACATGGTACGATGTTGTCCCACATGCTACTGTTTCTTTGCACGCTGGGATAGCATCGCATTTCATCTAAGATTAGTTAATCTATATAAATAGGCAAACCAATGTGCTGTTTTCTTAAAAGGAGGCTGTTTTAGTAAACCCATAAAGTCATTGGTAATTATTAAGTGGAATGGAGAGCTTTAATGTTGCTATGTGGTACATGATCTTCTCATCAAATGAGTAAATGGTTGTCTTTTTCGAGCTCGTCAGCTGTTTAGTTGAAGTTGCTAGATTTGGTGATTTGGTAGTAAAGTGAGTCCTTAAGATTGTAGAAGATAGATATTTCTACAATATTTGGGTACAGTGAGGCTCTAGCTAACAAATTCTGCAATATCAACCGATCATCGATCCTTAGGCCCAGGTAGATAGGGCAAATTTCATCAACATAGAGTTGCGCATAATCCCGTCAGTAAGGAGTTCAAGAGACTATTAAGGCAATCGAGGAAGGTCGGCGATCTTGAATTGGCAATGCATAAATTACTCGGTGCCATTCTTCCACCGCATACATGTACGATGCATTCATCGACTCGTCTTAAATATCCGAGGCTACTCTAGAGCCGAGACACTATAAAGGCATTGAGCTGCTCAAAGTTCTGCACTAGTTTATCGAAGAGCGAACAGGAAGGGAATTCAAAACTTGATCTGCATTTAACTTTCTCAGTCCAATTTACATGTTCAGTGAGCATGGGTTAGCGCACAGATCAACCGGAACAAAAACCTAAAAACTCAGCTTTTGCCCAATTCTACTTTGGCACTCGCAGCAAAAAGCTGCGGAAGGAATTAAAAGAATCTGTACACTCCATAAACGAAACTAAAGGAAATGTGTGGATGTCCCCGTTCAAGAGAAGAAACTATCTTCGATGCTTCAAACTCTGCCAGCTAAGATTCGTCTCCGCTTATAGACTAACTGGTACCGATGCAACACTCCTTTGCAAGATCCCATTCTGTTTTCTCTCCCGAAACCCGTCTCTAAGCTTGCGCTTGTAACACAATCCGCAAAATCTGCTCTGGTCCATGGATCCAGCTACCTGCAACACGTAGCACGACGACCAAAAGTTTAACTTGATGACTAGTCATGAAGCTTTAATCAGGTTCAAGTAGATACATAAGCCAGCATCAAGGAGCAATCAGGACCAACATGCATTTCACACCATAGAACATAGTCAAAACTTGAACAGTTCGGTCAAAGATGATGAATGCAAAAACATACCAGAGATAAAAGGGCCGTACTCCCAGTATCATGGGATGCTACAGAAGCCAAAACAAGATTAGTAAGTAGAAGCATAAGGTACATGTAGTAAAGAAATTAACTAGACGAAACTAGTTAGGGGAAGGCATAGATAAAATTCTCAAATATATACCCCTTGTTGCTTTGCATATAGAACGGCGAAGATATTTTTGTATCATCGTTGTCCCCTGAAAGCCCAAGAGGGGATAACCCAGTAGCTCTTGCCTATCGGAAACAGGCATCTCTGAAAATCCGAAGGATGCTCTTCCCATGTTGTCCGCACTTGACTCGCTGCTGGCAGTATCAATCTCTCTACAACGAGCTGGACAAGCAGCTGCAACGAAAAGAAAGTTCAAGCCAGTTATTCCTCCGTCTATGCATAAACATTTCCTGCTGGAAAGCATACCAAAAGATGCAGCCACTAGAAAGTACCTTCTCCAACTCGTTCATCAAAACACGACACATACCCTGTCGCCGAAATTGGAAAGAAGTGGCAACGAGAGGCATCTCTGCCAGCCTGTCGCGACCCCTTTTTTTCGGGGGCGCCCGGCCGGATCGGGTACGAGGGCCGAAAGGAGGCTAATGGCTCGGCTGGATTTAATTAAAGCCTGGACTCTCCCAAGTCCGCCAATTCACGACTTTAAAATATTTGATTTGTAAATTGATTTTTAAAACGGAGTCGCCACTAATCAATTTGGGGTAGGGTGATTAGAAACCTAAGCAAAGTATCGGGAGAAATACTTGCTCCTGCGCAATCAGAGAAATTAGGATCGGGGACTTGATTATACTAGTTAATCACTAATGCCCTTTCGGTACCTAATCTTGTTTAAACTCTAAGGTTTTTGGATGTTTTGGGATTTTCCATGCATTTAGGAAAAATCACATTTTTTGGTATTTTCCTCATTTTGGACATAAAAGGGATTTTTGGATATTTTGGGGTATTTTTGAGAAAATACAAGTATTTTTGGTTTTTATGAAAATTTTGGGCTTTTTATGAATTTTGGCATTTTTTTGGGATTTTTGATATTTTTTTGATTTTTTGGAAAATATTAAAGTATTTTTGGATATTTTGGAAAATAATATATTTTTTTTTTTTTTAATATTTTCGAAAATAAATGATTTTTGTTTTGATTTTTGATTTTTGGGAAAATAAAACATTTTTTTAAAACATTTTTTTGATTTTTTTGATTTTTTGAAATGATTTTTGAATATATTTTGAAAATAAAATACTTTTAAATTAAAATAAAAAGATTATTTAAAATATTAAAAAGCGACCCGGGTCGGATCCATGGGTCGGATCCGCCCCGGGCCGGCCCGAAACGCGGACGGGGGTCGCGTTTTGGGGGAAGAAGGCGCCGAAACGACGTCGGGTCGGGCGTGGGTGTGTCCGGCCCGACCCGACGAGCCGGGCGACCCATTCCCGTCAAAACGACGGCGTTTCCACTCCTTCGGAAAAACGGCGTCGTAGCCTTCCAACCCGAAGACCCGGGTCCCAGGGCGAAACCCTACCCGGATCCGGCCCGGCTTTTCGACCCGACTCCCCGCAAAGCGCAAAACGACGCCGTCTCAGGGGAAGCCAACCCAACCCGACCCTCGGTGAAACGACGCCGTTCCTTCGGCGACCCTACCCGGATCCGACCCACTTGCGACCCGACTCCGAACCGCTCCTTTAAACGCGAAACCCTACCCGGTTCCCGATCCGGGTCCGACCCGGAGACCCGGATCGCAACCCGAAATCGGGAACCCTAGGGTTTCGATTTGGGGCTGGGAACCCTAGGGTTTCGATTTGGGGCTGGGAACCCTAGGGTTTCGATTTGGGGCTGGCTTGGGGGAATTTCGCGACGGCGACGGCGACTGGGACGACGGCGGCGGTGGTGAGGGGGAAGCTTCGACGACGGCAGCACCACGGTGGGGGTACCTGGCTACGGCGGCGACGCGGTCTCTCTCTCTCTCTCTCTGCAACTCCCTCTCTCTCTCTCTCTCTGCTCCGGCCGGCCTTAGATCCGGCGCCGCTCGTCCTCGGCCCCCCTTTTCTGAAGTCTCTCAAATGGGGAGATTCGAGGATCTCGCGACCCAAGATCCTTGCCGCCGCTCCGCCCGTGCTGAAACCGGGGGGGAGGGGGTATTTATAGGCGACGGACGGCCGGTCGGCGAGGGTTCGGCCGAGGTGGATGTCGCGGCTTCCACCGGCCGAACCGGCGTCCCATCGGCCGTCGGGCTTATCCGGCCACGCACCTTCCCCTCGTCGCCGTACTCTGCCGCTCCTTCAATCCCGCGCACGCCATCGCCGCTTCACCTTTTCTCCGGCGGTCGCGGCTGCTCGCACGTGCACCGCACGCGATTTCGGGCGAGGAAGGAGGTGCCCGCAAGTCGGGTGCCGGGCCGGGCTAACCCGCGGGTTTTGGGCCGTGGGGCCCCCCCTTTGGGCCGTTTTTACCATTTTTTCTGTTTTTTTCTTCATTTTTCCGTTTTTTATTTTTCTTTTTGGTTTTTTTTGGTTTTTTTCTGGTTTTTACCAAAATAAAATGAAATAAACTAAATAAAAACAGTAATAATAAAATTAATTAAAAACCTCAAATTAAAAAGTAAAAATTAGGCGTCAACAGCTGCCCCTCTTTGAAAGTGAGCTCGCAGAGGTTGTATTCAAAGACAAACTGATGCCTAATTTTTACCCAGCGTGGACAGCAGATTATCTATTATACTAAGACAGATAAGAAGATACCTGGAGTTACTTACCGGAAATGGGTGAGATAGGGTGTGAACCCCGGGTTTTGGCAAGTATCAAAACGTCATCTTACCTGGTGATATGAGGAGGTTACTTTTCCAGGACTCGAACCTCTTCGGTCGCTTGTTAAAACAATGGATAATTTGTCTAGGACCCGAACCTTTCTTCGGTCGCCTTGACGGGAAATTACTTCTCCAGGACCCGAATCATTCTTCGGTCACTTGTTGGAGCAATCAAGGGGTGTCTCAGACCCGAACCATTCTTCGGTCGCCGTGACGGGAAATCACTTCTCCAGGACCCGAACCATTCTTTGGTCGCCTGTCGGAGTAATCAGAGGGGTGTCTCGGACCTGAACCATTCTTCGGTCACCGTGACGGGAGATTACTTCTCCAGGACCCGAACCATTCTTCGGTCGCCTGTTGGAGCAATCAGAGGGGTGTCTCGGACCCGAACCATTCTTCGGTCGCCGTGATGGAAGATCACTTTTCCAGGACCCGAACCATTCTTCGGTCGCCGTGACGGGAAACCACTTCTCCAGGACCCGAACCATTCTTCGGTCGCCTGTTGGAGCAATCAGGGAGTGTCTCGGACCCGAACCATTCTTCGGTCGCCGTGACGGGAGATGCGCCGACCTTTCTCAAGGCATCTCATTTGGGGGGTGTTTGACTTCTGTCAGGGACACCAGTTGAGACCTGACCTTTCTCGGGGGATGCGTCGACCTTTCTTAGGGCATCTTCTCTAGGGGGTGTGTGACCTCGTCGGGGACACTGTTGAGACCCGACCTTTCTCGGGGATGCGCCGACCTTTCTCGGGGCATCTTCTCGGGGGGGGTGCGTGACCTCCGTCGGGGACACCCGTTGAGACCCGACCTTTCTCGGGGGATGCGCCGACCTTTCTCAGGGCATCTTCTCTGGGGGGTGTGTGACCTCTGTCAGGGACACCTGTTGAGACCTGACCTTTCTCGGAGGATGCGCCGACCTTTCTTAGGGCATCTTCTCTAGGGGGTGTGTGACCTCTGTCAGGGACACCTGTTGAGACCCGACCTTTTTCGGGGGATGCGCCAACCTTTCTCAGGGCATCTTCTCTGGGGGGTGTGTGACCTCTGTCAAGGACACCTGTTGAGACCCGAACTTTCTCGGGGGATATGTTCTAGAAGGTGCCTGGACATTCACAGAGATATTAAAGAGTACATGGATATTCACAAGTACTAACCTGATGGATATTTGAGCCTTGGCAGGCGTCATAAGCATTGAAGGGGTACTTGGATGATCACAAGTACTAGTTTTTTTTTTTTTTTTTTTTTTTTAGGGATACTCGGACATTCACAAGTATCGAAAGGGGTATTTGATAATTGAAGACATAGAGAGCATACCTTAGGTATTTGTGAAGGTCTCTTTCTTTCTAGGAGTAGGGAATATTGAGGACGTACCTAAGATATTCGCGGAAGCTTCTTACCTCTCGGGAGTTGGGAATATCGAGGACATGCCTCGCATATTCATGAAGGCCACTCACCTCCTGGTAAAGGGAATGTCGAGGATGTACCTTGGACATTCATGAAGGTCTCTTACCTCCTGGTAAAGGGAATACCGAGGACGTACCTTGGATATTCATGAAGGCCTCTCACCTCCTGGTAATGAGAATATTGAGGACATGCCTCGCATATTCATCAAGGTCTCCCGCCTCCTGGAACTTGAGAATGCCGAGGACGTACCTCGGATATTGGTGAAGGCCTCCCGCCTTCTGGAATTTTGAGAATGGCGAGGGTACACCTTGCATATTTGTGAAGGTTTTCTTCATTCTGGATTTTGGGAATAGCGAGGGTACACCTTGCATATTTGTGAAGGCTTTCCGCCTTCTGGAATTCGGGAACATCGAGGGCGTACCTGAGATGTTCAATGAAGGCTTCCCGCCTCTCGGAATATGGGGAATACCGAGGACGTACCTTGGGTATTCGTGAAGGCCTCCCGCCTTCTGGAAATTGGAAACTCCGAGGGCGTACCTCGGCTATTCGTGAAGGCCTCCCGCCTTCTGGATGTTGGGGAACATCGAGGACGTACCTGAGATGTTCATGAAGGCCTCCCGCCTCCTAGAACTTGGGGGACATCGAGGGCTTACCTGAGATGTTCGTGAAGGCCTCCCGCCTCCTGGAACTTGGGGGATATCGAGGGCTTACCTTGAGATGTTCGTGGAGGCCTCCCGCCTCCCGGAACTTGGGGGACATCGAGGGCTTACCTCGAGATGTTCGTGGAGGCCTACCGCCTCCGGAACTTGAGAATGCCGAGGACGTACCTCGGATATTGGTGAAGGCCTCCCGCCTTCGGAAATTGGGAACACCGAGGGTGTGCGAGATGTTCATGAAGGCCTCTCGCCTCCTAGAATTTTAGAATGCCGAGGACGTACCTCGGATATTGGCGAAGGCATCCCGCCTTCTGGAAATTGGGAACACCGAGGGCGTGCTTGAGATGTTCATGAAGGCCTCCCGCCTCCTAGAACTTGGGGAACATCGAGGGCTTACCTGAGATGTTCGTGAAGGCCTCCCACCTCCTAGAACTTGGGGGACATCGAGGGCTTACCTGAGATGTTCGTGGAGGCCTACCGCCTCCTGGAACTTGGGGAACATCGAGGGCTTACCTGAGATGTTTGTGAAGGCCTCCCGCCTCTTGGAAATTGGGAACACCGAGGGCGTACCTGAGATGTTCATGAAGGTTGCTACTTTCTGGCAATTTTAGATACAACGCGAGGCTTACCTGGATGGCCGTGGGTACGCAGGTGTACACAGTAGAGGAATATTTGGATGAACACAAATATTTAACAATACGATTGGGGACCACTTAACTGGTCCAGGTGTAAGGGTGCATACTTGGGTAATTGCAGGCGCATGATGTGGAGGAATGCTGGAGAGCTCGCTAGCATCCAATGTCATGATTTTGAGGACAACTCTAACAGGTCGAGTGTCATAAAAAGGGGGTACTCGAACAGTGGTCGGTACTTAAAGATGAGAAGATACTTGGACAGTTGCAAGCACCTAAACTTTAATGACAGCATGAATAGGTCGAGTGTCAACAGAGGGAGCACTTAAGTAGTGGCAAACACTCGAAAACAGGGGGATGCTTTGGGTAATTGCAGATGTCGATATTTGAGGGACAAATCAAGCAAGGCGAGCATGGTACCTAAACAGTGGTAGGTACTTAAAGATAAAGGGATATTTGGTCAATCACAAGTATCAATACTTTGAGGACAACTTGCTCAAGCTAAGTGTCAATAAGAAGGAGTACTTAGTGAATTGGGGATACTCAAAGATTATCAAATATAAAGGTCTGAGGAACAGGAATGGGGATATGCTTCCTGGTGACATCTCTAATTTTTGTGAGTATGCCTGCTATTTACACAATATGCAGATGTGTATGCAATGATTGTATATGCTGTAAACTTGTAAATCAGAATGTGATTTATGCATGATGACCTTGTCAGTTCTGTATCTTTTGAATTCCATTGGGGAAGATTTTGAAAGACAACTTTTGTTTAGAATGTAGATGTCTTGAGCATGCCAGATGAGAGACTTTCAGTCTGAAAGGACTTTCTACTCACTCTCATGGGAAAGGCTGTTTTATCCTGACCATTGATGCGGGATTTATAAGGACCACACTATCACTGTCATCATGTTAACAGGGGTCCGAGTATTCTCACGAATGATACGACTTTACCAATGTGAGAGGTCTTTTTTGAGAGTTGTGATGAAGGCTTGGTCAAAGGCTCATCAAAGGGGACCAATGAAGTCATGGCTTTGTAGGGAAAATGCTGCATGGTTATCTCTGGGTTCGCAAGTCGAGGATCCTGTGAAAAGAGATAGAATAATCTTGCTCGTACTTCTTCGAGCGATACTTATAAACATATGAAATCCTACATTAATCGAAGTGCCCCTAGTTTGAAGAGACTTTTTACAATAGGACGCTGCGTAGGCTTGACTCTTGTGATAGCTGGTGATTATCTTGGCATTTGTCACCGATCTTTCCTCTTACAGTCTGGTGAAGGTTCCATGGATCTCGATGGCAACTTCTCTTGGGGATACAAATGACTGCATTTTTCTTTGGGGCATCGGCCTTGCTTTTACCAGGCACTCTGCTTTTTTATGCCCCCAATTCTCTTTTCAAAATTTTTTTTTCATGGCCATTGACCTTACTTTTACTAGGTTACCGCCCTTTTTATGCCCCAGGTTTTTGTCTTTATCGCTTGGGGAACTGGTCTTGACGAGTTCAAGTGCATGCCTTCACCAGACTTTGTTGAGTCTTCATCATTTGCTGGCTCTTTTGATTATGCTGCTTGGATGACAGCTTCCGCTTTGCCTCCTTGCGAGGGTGATTTTACAGACTCAATGGTTACAAGTGCGTAAAGACAGAATTGCTCTTCATGACTCTAGGGCACTTAAATTAACGCGAGTGTTCATATATAAATAAAGACACTCAAAGATTGATGCAAGTGCAAGTAAGAGAATCTCTATCCCTTTCCTCACCTCGTGATGCTGACTTGCCTTTGGCTTGCCCTAGTGTGGGGTGGTTCTTTGACCGGGGGGGTCGGATGGAAATTTGGCCAGTATATGAGGCTCAAGGTGGGTAATGGAATGCCTCCCACTGTTTTGGTCATCATACCATTCGCGAGAGAACTCTTTACCCTGTAGTCATGGAATTTTCTGCACTCATCTCACAAGTGTATAGACAGGGGATTGTGTATGGGATATGGCTTGCCTGTCATCATTCTGACGTGCCTCATCCGACATGCTCGATTAGTCTCATATTCTTTACTTGGCTGTCTGTTCTAATAATCCTTCGATAGAATCAAAGATTTAGACAGACGAAATCATCATGCACAATTCACATGGAAGAAGGCATGCAGTATATGATGTGAAAGAGTTTATGTTTTCCAAAAATAAATGAATGGCTTTTTACTCAAGAAACAACTTTAAGAGAGTTTACTTGGCGAAATAGTATTCACAAATGTGCTGAAATTTGAACATCAAAAGAGGTTATTTACAAAGGGTTATCGACAAAATGGGTGTCAATGAAATGCTCTTATTAGTTAGGGTCATGACACATGCATGATCAGCCGGGGGTCGGTGATCTGATCAGGAGTTTTTACTCTTGCTTTTTGCAGAAGAGACGCCGTGGAAATGATTCAACACGGTAGGGCCAAGATTGCAAGCGACTTGGGACTTGAGAGCTCTCTCTGTCATTTTTTGGTGACATTTGAGATGCCATTCGTTTGACAAGTTTATCGAGTCTGACAAAACTTTCATTGATCTATTTTCCGTATCTTAGATGGTTAGGTGATCCTGTAAAAGACAAGAGGGGGTATGTTAGTCACGAATCTCTTTTCAGAAGTCAAACAATTGGAAGCAATACAACATTATTCTTCACTGGTTTGCAGATGATCGGGTGGACGAGGGGGACACGAAGTCTCGTGCTTCCCATTTCGTCAAGTCGATCATTGGCTTGTGAATGACACATCCCTTTACGAAGCCAGGTGTGCTTAATGCAAGTCATTTCTACACCCTAGCTTGGCTAGCACTGATTTATCAAATCTAACCTTTGAGTTTGGTCCTTGAGTTGTGAAGTTTCCTGTCAAATAGGGAAAACATGTCAAAAACGGGTTCAGATAGTAGGGGTATTGGAAACGATACCAGATTACCCTTTCCTAGAGCTTGTCTGTGCTAGCTCTTGAGGATGCTTGAATGTTGAGGATGGCCTATTTATCTTGGCACGGTTCGGTGTTTCCTCCCGTTGGCCTTCCTCGCATGCGTGACTACTAGTCGTTTTTAACGCCTTCCTTCTGTGGAATTTCTCCTTCTGTCTTTGGCTCCAATTCTGGTGGCAACTACTTTTTGGAAGAGATTGCCTCTGGAGTGGAGCTTCTGGATTTCAGAGTCACTGTCTAACGCGTAGGGTCATAGATTGCCTTGACTGTCTGGATTTTCTCCCTGTTGACAGTAATCACTTTTAAGGGTAGAGAAGGAATTTCTTCCTCATGCTCCTGAGTCTGTCGGAGCCGTGGCATCTGGCTGTGTCGTGTGACGGGATAGTCCCTTCATCTGGGAGGGAGCTGGTCATAGATGCCTTGGTTTCAACTCTATGCCCGTACCTATTACGTTTCATCTTTTGTATCTTGCGACCGAGGATTCTTTTCATTATTTCTCTTTTGAAGTCCTTTTTCTTCCGTCTTGAATTATAGCAGTAGTGGGCAAAGTCATGCTCCTCAAGCTTCTATGGAATTTGTGATAGGCAATCAGAAATCTCAAGTTATCCGATGGCAACTCCTCCTTGGGGGAAAACATGCCTCTAGGGTGTGGCTTCGGATTTTGAAGTCACCGTCCCGGGCATGGGCTACTGATCGCCTTGATCGCCTGGATTTTCTCCCCGTTGACGTAGCCGCTTTAGAGGAGTTTCTTCCTCGTGCTTCTGGGTTTGTCAAAGCTGTGATGTCCGACTGATCGGGCATGTCGTGCGGCAAGGTGATCCTTCGACTATGGAGGGAACTGGGCAGGAGCGAGACATGTCATGGATGCCTGGACTTTAACTCTATACTGTACCTATTATGCTTCATCCTTTGCATCCCGTCAATAGAAGGGAGGTTTTGTTATTTTCAATGTCATGTTAGGGGATGAGACTTACCCTTTTTGAAACAGGATGATCTTCTCCATTTGCCCCCATTTTCTTGGAACAATGTCTTCGTGTTTTGACCTGTCCACATGATGTGATGATTTCAGATGCTTTCTATCACATGATATTTTGAGACATAAAGTGGGAGACAAACATGCTTTTATTTGTTATCTCATTTTGACAAAAGCTTTTGGTAATGAAATACTTTTTATTTTCAAAACATTTTTTTGGGGGAGAAAAAAAGCATGAGGAAGCCCCGCCCTCGTATTCTCCTTGGACGTCATTTTCTTTTCGTGGCTGGATAACATCGCCGAGCAAGTTTGGAATACTTCCTCATGTTTTTCAAAACAAAGTACTGGAACTTATACATCAGAGTTCTTGGAATGAGAAAATACAACGCTAGCACACTAGACATAATAAGAAACATGACATAAAAACAAGTAAAACCCATGACAACTCCTGTGTAAGGGAATGCTTTGGTATGGCCGGTCTTGAAGCTAAGCATCCTTGGATTCCTCGTCTTCAGCAGATTCAAAGTACTCGCATGCGATAACTACTTCATTGAAGCTACGGAAGTGCAACCCGTGCAGCCAACAGCAACAGTCGCAGGGCAGGGCTTTTGTAAACTGTTTTATCAACTCTCCTTCGGTCAGCTCAGGGTGGATTTGCATTATGGGAGTCCTCCATCTCTCGGCATATGTTCGGAAATTCTCCATCGGTCTTCTTTTAAAGTGGGCCGAGTCCTCGCACGGTAGCTCGGTTCCGATCTGGCTTTGGTACTGATGCAGAAATGCGGAAGTCAGCTCGCTCCAATCCTCTATGAGATGGATATTTGCTGTGAAGAACCACTGTAAGGCAGATCCTGTAAGGGTTTCTTGAAACGCCGGAGTTGTGAGCATTGCTGGACCGTAATACCGACTCATTTCTTCGTAAAGATACTGCAAGTGAGCCACGGGGCAAGTCGTGCCATTGTACTTGTGGAGGTTGGGTACCCACATCTCTATGGGGGTTAAGATCCTATGAGGGTGAGACTGGCCTGATAGGTCTTGGCTGGGCCACTGATTTTCCCACTGCATACCCATTGTAGCGTCGAATTCTTCTTCTTTAGGAACATGGGACTCTACTGAGATTACTCCATTGCTTTCTTCGGAGTTAAAATCACTGAGGGAGGATGGGGCATTTACACTATTCTCACGATCGGGCGACGAGCTTAGCACTTCGTCGGGATTGTAGCGGATAAAGACGTATTCCTCCCCTTCTGATGGGCCTTCATCTTCGGATGAGAGTAGGAAATAGTTATAGGATGAACTGTCAGTCTGACCGTTGAAATAGCGCTGGTAGTCCTTGGGATGGTATTCTAGGGGCGGGAAATCTTCAGGATTATACTCCAGGGGATGGCTGCCTTCTGAGTTGTATTCCTGGGAATGCTCGGAGCTCTGGTATTGTAGCTCGTTGTCGGACGACGTATTAATCTGGCTAGGCTTTCTTTTCTTGGTCCCTGGTCCGGCTCTTTTGAGTAAGGCTCTATGTTTGGCTATCTCTGCTTTGTTAAGAGAAGTGAGAGATATTGAGGTTTTTTGTCCGAGTCACTTTCCAAAGGTTGATAGGGGTTGGTATTCTTTGGACTCGGGCTCTTGGAGTAAGCTTGGGAGTTGCTTTGTCATGCCCCAGTCTCGAACAGGTTCCGAACCTGTGATTTCATACAAAGGTTCCTTGCCTTTCCTAGTGGGGAACTTTTCGGTAGCCGGATGTCGTTCAACTGTCCATTTATCATGCAAGGCTTCATCGCTACGCTTCTTTCCTGTCTCAACAATTAGTGGCCTCTCCTGCTCCGGGGTCGTTAGTTCTTCGTAGGGCAGGGCTATGTCAGGGCCAATGTCATATTCTTGGTAAAAGACATGGATTAGTTCCTTCCAGGTTTTGAGAGGATTAATCTTTCTGATGATGTACCATCGTAGAGCGGGGCCGGTGGATAGGCTTGACTGGTATGATTGAATCATCTTTCGGACTAGGTAGGCCCGTAGGTAGGTTCCGGGCGGGGGCATCAGCATACCCTTCGCACTAAGGCGTTTTGAATTTTTTAGGGATTTCGAAGTTGAAGTAGTCAGATAAGTCGACGGGATTCTACCCCTGTAGTTGGTTTAACTTCTCCATGATCTTTCTAAATTGTTCATGGTGTTGGCTAGTTTTTAGCATATCTGTAAGGGTCACGACGGTGTTAATTACAGAGTGGGTTCATTTTGAGTGGACTTCATCTGTCTCGAGAGCTGTTGAAGGGCGATGGACATTTGCCCTACGCCATCTTCAATGTGGGCGAGGCGATTTTGCACTTCATCTTGATCTGATCCTATTATGAGGGGCCAATCGCGGGCGGCCGATGGCTGATGATTCATGATCACCTGTTTTGAAAGCGATGAATAAGCACAAGGTAGACAAAGATAGACCCATGGCAATGATCCACTACTTTCATTTAAAAGAGGGTGTTTACAGACTCCTGACGTCTAGGAATTGAAATGACAGAACCAAATACTAGACACTTAAAGACAAGTCCCTAGACAATGGGACCAAGTTTTTAAAGCAAACTAGGGAAACACGACTACATATGCGACAGGGGGTCTTGTGACGACTGCTCGCTTCCTTGGACTATCTCTGAGCCAGGTGACTAGCCTACTTCTTGTATCATTCGTATAAGGTCTGCTGGTTCGAGTAGGCCATTCTCTCTGATGGACCGAGGGACCGATGGCTTGTGCTTCTTTGAGATGTGATAATGGTGGATATAGGCCGCAGAAGCGTGGTGAGCTTTTTCTTCTCCTTTGAGTCCTTCAGGTATCACAATCCTTTTGCGATGGCACCTATCCCATATTTCTTCACAAGTAGAGATTTCATATGTGTAATCATTGCTTGTATTGAAGAGGAACGGAGGAATCTTCTTCCTAGAAGGTGGCGGGATTTCCTAGAGGGCTCCGAACTATCGCACCACTCGAAATGGATAGTAGGGTACGGCGCCAGTCCAGCCAAGCAAGGGAATTGGATGGGTGCGTCTGTAGGCAAAGCGAGCCCTCTTTTCATGGAACCAACCAGCACACCACTGGAATGTCTCGGAAGCTGGATCTCTCAAGAAATCGACCCAATGTAAACTGGTTTGATTAGGAATGCAAGATCCTAAAGCCATGAATTTTTGTAATGGATGCTCAGAAGTGTTTGTTTCAGACGATCGCATGATGCCCCGATATTCGCTCAAGTGAGAAAAGAACCAGACTTGTAATATTTCTGGAGAGGCCCGCATGATTTTTTCTGTGTTGTCTTTAAAACGGTTCAATGATAGGAAAGTTTCAGCTAAAATCATGTTGACATAATTGGCTTCCCCCAAAATTTGATTGACGATCCAAACCATTTTAGGACTTATGGTATTTCTTTGGTGAGGGAAAATGATGAGCCCGAAAAATGCTAGGAGGAAAATTTCGCCTTTTTTAGCCATGGGCTGATTTTGAAAGCATTCATTCAAGAATTCAAAAGGACAGTTATTATCGTTGTTCTCGAGAATTTGTCTCATAACATGAATTTCAGCTCCTAAAAACCGTGCCAGCCCGCGCCATGGGAGGGCGCCCGTCGATGGCCCGACAGCTCTTTCCCAAGGGGCATTCCAGTGATGATACTGTATTCTTCTAGGGTCGGGGTTAGTTCAAACCTGCCGAACATAAAGGTGAGAGTCCTTGGGCACCAGAAATGTGCAATGCCTTGTATGACTTCAAGGCGAACATTTATTCTTATCAATGAAAGGAGGTGGTCGAGCTTGTCCTTCACGAACTCCTGGGCAGGCTGATCCAACTGACCCCAACATCTGAAAAGTTCCACCTTGGGAGTAGGAATAAACTGGATGTCATCTTCCCCCATCGCATATAAATCAGGGTTTTGGAAATTTTATCCTACATTGCCATGGGCCAAAAGACTAAGTGAAAAGTAAATAAATTACTTTGCTTTTAAGTAAAATGACAAGCACAAAGACATGCACATGAGACGTGCGGCTCGATTTCTACCTCGGAAGGCTTGGTGAAATTAAAAGGGCATCTGCCGATCGCAGTCTCGCGTTAGCAGCGTACCCTCTTAACCTCGGCTAAGAAATTCGAGGAAAAGAAGGGCAACCTCTACATGACAGTCTCGCTTTCGAGGCCGTATCCTTCTTAACACCATCCTAAAAATCCTATGGCGGCCCAGGTCCGGCGGCCGGGTTGTGTGTGCCATGTGTAGTGTTTAAAACAAGTAAATCATGCACAAAGCGGTTTATAATCACAAGACAATTTAATTTAAGCAAAGCTTAAAATAAACTTCTAAATAATTGACCTGTAAAAAGAAAAAAAAAACCTAAGTCAGTAAATAATTTAAACAAGATAAATATGGCCTAAGTCCTAAAAGTCCCCAGTGGAGTCGCCAAGCCGTCGCAACCCCTTTTTTTTTTCGGGGGCGCCCGGCCGGATCGGCACGAGCGCCGAAAGGAGGCTAATGGCTCGGCTGGATTTAATTAAAGCCTGAACTCTCCCAAGTCCGCCAATTCACGACTTTAAAATATTTGATTTGTAAATTGATTTTTAAAACGGAGTCGCCACTAATCAATTTGGGGTAGGCTGATTAGAAACCTAAGCAAAGTATCGAGAGAAATACTTGCTCCTGCGCAACCAGAGAAATTAGGATCGGGGACTTGATTACACTAGTTAATCATTAATGCCCTTTCGGTACCTAATCTTGTTTAAACTCTAAGGTTTTTTGGATGTTTGGGATTTTCCATGCATTTCGGGAAAAATCACATTTTTTGGTATTTTCCTCATTTTGGACATAAAAGGGATTTTTGGATATTTTGGGGTATTTTTGAGAAAATACAAGTATTTTTGGTTTTTATGAAAATTTTGGGCTTTTTATGAATTTTGGCATTTTTTGGGGATTTTTGATTTTTTTTTATTTTTTGGAAAATATTAAAGTATTTTTTGGATATTTTGGAAAATAATATGTTTTTTTTTTTGAATATTTTCGAAAATAAATGATTTTTGTTTTGATTTTTGATTTTTGGGAAAATAAAACATTTTTTAAAACATTTTTTTGATTTTTTTTTTTTTTTGAAATGATTTTTGAATATATTTTGAAAATAAAATACTTTTAAATTAAAATAAAAAGATTATTTAAAATATTAAAAAGCGACCCGGTCGGATCCATGGGTCAGATCCGCCCCGAGCTGGCCCGAAACGCGGACGGGGGTCGCGTTTTGGGGGAAGAAGGCGCCGAAACGACGTCGGGTCGGGCGTGGGTGTGTCCGGCCTGACTAGACGAGCTGGCGACCCATTCCCCGTCAAAACGACGGCGTTTCCACTCCTTCGGAAAAACGGCGTCGTAGCCTTCCAACCCGAAGACCCGGGTCCCGGGGCGAAACCCTACCCGGATCCGGCCCGGCTTTTCGACCCGACTCCCCGCAAAGCGCAAAACGACGCCGTCTCAGGGGAAGCCGACCCGACCCAACCCTCAGTGAAACGACACCGTTCCTTCGGCGACCCTACCCGGATCCAACCCGCTTGCGACCCGACTCCGAACCGCTCCTTTAAATGCGAAAACCTACCCGGTTCCCAATCCGGGTCCGACCCGGAGACCCGGATCGCGACCCAAAATCGGGAACCCTAGGGTTTCGATTTGGGGCTGGCTTGCGGGAATTTCGCGACGGCGACGGCGACTAGGACGACGGCGGCGGTGGTGAGGGGGAAGCTTCGACGGCGGCAGCACCACGGTGGGGGTACCTGGCTACGGCGGCGACGCGGTGGTTACGACGGTGGTGAGGGTTTCGGCCTCTCTCTCTCTCTCTCTCTCTCTCTCTCTCTCTCTCTCTCTCTCTCTCTCTATCTCTCCCTCTCTCTCTCTCTCTCTGCAACTCCCTCTCTCTCTCTCTCTCTCTGCTTCGGCCGGCCTTAGATCCGGCGCCACTCGTCCTCGGCCCCCCTTTCTGAAGTCTCTCAGATGGGGAGATTCGAGGATCTGCGACCCAAGATCCTTGCCGCTGCTCTGCCTATGCTGAAACCGAAGGGGGGAGAGGGGTATTTATAGGCGACGGACGGCCGGTCGGCGAGGGTTCGGCAGGGGGTGGATGTCGCGGCTTCCACCGGCTGAACCGGCGCGTCCCATCGGCCGTCAGCTTATCCGGCCACGCACCCCCCGTCCTCCGCTCGCCGTACTCTGCCGCTCCTTCAATCCCACGCATGCCATCGCCTGCTCTGCTTTCTCTCCAGCGGTCGCGGCTGCTCGCGCGTGCACCGCACGCGATTTCGGGCGAGGAAGGAGGTGCCCGCGGGTCGGGTGCCGGGCCGGGCTGACCCGCGGGTTTTGGGCCGTGGGGCCCCCCCCTTTGGGCCGTTTTTACCGTTTTTTCTGTTTTTTTCTTCATTTTTCCGTTTTTTATTTTTCTTTTTGGTTTTTTTTTTTGGTTTTTTTCTGGTTTTTACCAAAATAAAATGAAATAAACTAAATAAAAACAGTAATAATAAAATTAATTAAAAACCTAAAAATAAAAAGTAAAAATTAGGCATCAACACAGCCTTTGCCCAAGAATCCTGAATTACATGTGAAAGGCCTTAGGTATAAATTCAGACAGTCTATGAATAACAAAATGCATACAGAAAATAAGAACTGGAAAAAGGAACCCATATCTTATCCAAAATATATACCTCACTGTGGCCACAGATGCGGTTTCATCACCTCTTTGAAAAACCATGAGATAAAAACCCTGAAAATCCAACCATTTAAGCTTTGATCTGCAAAAATAAACAATAATGCACATCTTACTCATACATACTATCCACCAAATAATTGGCAAACAAATTACCGCGCTAGTATGCTGCCAATCTATATGATCATGGGAAAGAGAAAAGGTCACCAACAGAACAATGTGAAGTGAAAGGAAAAAAGAGAACAAGCAACTTCCTTCTACCCACTAAAGTTTTCTTTACAGTACTTGTGGTGTATGAGACAGTTCATCACAAAGCTCAACTAGATAATGTTTAAAAGAAAGCGTTTCTATCTCTTCTTTTTCCTTTTTTTCCATGTTTCTGTTCTTGTTAGAAAAAAAACGGATCAGACAAGCCAAATAAGCCAGCTCTAAAACTAATTTCAACATAAGAAAGCTTACTCCTAGGTCTTCCCACCGTAGCACAACCATCACAAAGCACAAGACCATGAAAATCCAATCGACTTGATGAAAACAGCGAAGTGATCCAACTACTCCTGATAATACAGAAATAAATAATAATAATAATAATAATAATAATAATAATAATAATAATAATAATAATAATAATAATAATAATAATAATAATAATAATTTCTTTTTTTCAGAAATTAAAAAAATAAAAAATATTTAACATTTTCCCAAAAAATAGAAAAAGTCAAAAATGATTTATATTTACAAAAAAAAAAAAAGCAAAAAATCCGAAAATGCATTTTATGTTCATAAAAAATGGAAAAAAGACCAAAAATATGTTTTTCTCCATAAAATGCATGAAAAATCCTTAAAAATCCAAAGGCCTTAGGGTTTAAACAAGATTAGATATCGGAAGGGCATTGGTGATTAACTAGTGTAATCAAGTTATCAATCCTAATTTCTCTGGTTGCTCGGGAATGAAATATTTCTCTTAATATTTCGTTTTGATTTCTAATTAACCCATCCCAAATTGATTAGTGACAACTCCTATTTAAAATTAACTTACATGTTAAAAACTCAGAACATAAGTCATTAATTGATGGGCTTGGGAGAACCCGAGCTAAGCCTAATAGACTTAGTAAGCCATTAGGCTCCATAGACACCCGCGCGATAGGGTGCCGAAAGGGAGGTCACGACAACAAGCAAAACACCTATTTAATCTTACACCCTATTTTCTGATAATCCAGAAGATACATGGTTACACTACTACGTTCTTGTTTTACTCTTTTTTATCTATGCGAAGGGTGATCTTCGGCGGGCCCTCGGTCATCAAAAAAAAAAAAAAAAAAAAAGATTGTACTATATGGGGAACAACGCATGATTGATCGAAGTTGTACCTAATTTAAGGGAGATGAGGTTGAGAGTATCCTAGCCTTAAACCAACCCAATTTAGATTTTCTACAAACCTTTCAATTTGGATTGATTCTCTTTTAGCCAAGAAGACTTGCAAAAGGGGCATGTCTCCACCTTTCTCGATTAGCGGGTTTACAAATTTGTTACACCAAAATTTAATTCTAGTTAAATTTACATGTGGTGAAATACATAACTTGTAATCTACTAACCAAATATATGGTTTTAGCACGATTCTTCCAACCCTGCAATGGCAGAAAACATTAGCCCCGGGAGTCAAATTGTAGAGCTTATCAAACATCAATCCCTACCCGAATACATCACAAAAGTGCTGAGAACGAAACGCGAGGAGAAGACAAGAGATGCGCAGGATGTGGATACGTGATGGCCAGACGAACTCAAGTGTTGACTGGCGACTGGATTTAGACACTGAATAATTCGTGCAAATTCTTCTTCGACTAGACACCACAAACATCGTTTGACCCAGGGCAGGAAAAAGGACGAAAATGCCCAAAAGGAAGGTGGTCAAAATTCAGCCGTGAGTTCTGATTTCCAGAGGGCATTAGCTGCCAACATTGGAGCATGACAGCATTCGTTTTCAAAGACTTTTATCATGTCCCTTGGATCATTATCATCATAGAAAAACGTAATTCAATAATTGACTCGAAATATAAACGTTACTCATGTGACAAAAATCTCCTAGAGCTTTATGTACGGTCAATGGACCTACTAAAGATCCTTGGCTTGACTATCATGGACATCAACTTGGGGAAATCAACCAGACGTTATGATTTCCGCGATGCTTGTGCAGCTAGGTCCCATGAGATGGCCTATAGTATCTGATGAATGGACCTATTTATTATGTGCACAGATTAGACCAAGGTGATAGGTCCGACTCCCTCCGTTGTCAAGCGGAAACATCATATTTGGGGCATATTCGATTTTCTCTCATACGTCGCCTTTAATAGGAGATCATAAGCACTCTTTGGTCTTAATTTTTTTGCTCTACTTTAATTCGTGCCTTTAAGTAAACTTTTTTTTCACTTACCGAAGTACTTGTTCTCAAAAGAAAGAAGAGATCTTATTCTTGAAAAACGCCAACGTTAGGAGCACGCTAAGCAAGTAAGGCCCTGTCCCACTGCATTGAAAGCGAGAACCACTACAAGAGGTCGAACCGAGGACCTATGGAATTTGGGACCCTGTCAATATTAGATCAAACAACTGGGGGGGCTACACTAGCCTTTATTCTAGCCTATCTTATACTCAATGACTACGTTAGTTGAACTAGCTCATTCGTTGGCTTGAGATAGAGCTACTTCAATACCAACATGAGAGACTGGCAGGGCTATAAAGAAAGAATAAAGTAGTTTCAACAAGATTCCGTAATGCATAATCCTAAGCTTTTTGACCATCCCATACGGGCAGGTCGAGTACAAGATACATTTCTCTCTTATTTATATAAGATCGATTCTTTTGACCATCCATTTGGAAGTTTGATAATACTGGTAGTGATTTTAGGTTACTTATCTTGAATCTTTCTTGTTTGAAAGAGCATTTATTTCGAGTTATTTCTCGTATTTTTAAAGTGTTTTCCTTGTGAATGAGTACGATTCTCACTTGAGTGGGAGACTATGGAAAAAAAAAGTCTTAATTTTATTGTATGAATGTCAATTCTGTTTTAAACCTTTCAATTTAACCAATTTAATTTCAAACATTTTGACAATTTATCAATTTAGTTTCCCTAATCAATTTCAGTCAAAAATCATTGATGTGGACATTTGCCACTATATTATGTGATACAGTTGGCATTAACGTGGACAATTTTTTACAATTTTTTTAGAGGAATTGAATTTTTAATTTTTTTCCTTTTCTTTTTTTTTTCCGTCATTGTGCTTCAGCCACTAGGGCAAAGGCCTACAAACCCTCGTTGACCGCTAGCAAGGGCCTTCGCGGCCTTGCCTACGGCCTAGGCAAAGGCCAATTACAACTACAAGAAAAACATAAAATAAAAAATTATTTGAAAACATAAAACATTTTTAAAAGTTACCAAAAAAAATTGTCCATATTAGCACCAATCGTCCTACATGACACAATCAGTATCCATGTTAGCAATTTATAATCAAAATTGGCCAGAGTTAGCAAAGTATCGAAAGCTTAAGCACTAAATCGGCCATGTCAAAACATTTCAAGATTGAATTGATTATAAATTTAAGAATTTTTTTTTAATAAATTCCCCTCGAGTGAGAGTCGCACTCGTTCATAGGGAAAACATTATCAAAATATAAGAAATAACTCGAAATAAACACTCTTTTGACCAAGAAGAAGATCAAGACAAGTAACCTAGAATCATTCCTAGTATGATCGAACTTCCAAACCGAATGATAATGGATCGTGTGCTGTATGAAGAAAAAGTTGCCCTGGAAGAGGATGGTCAAAAGAGCCCGATCCGATGTCCATTCCCAGTGCCAGCATGCCGCAGCTAGCACGGTGTGACCCGCCAAGTTTTCACCTTTTCCTTTTTCCTTTTGTGCGTTGCACGTGGGTGCTTTGCTCGGTTGCTCTGGTATGCAATGAGCTTTTTATTAAATACAATCATTCAGCACCAGACTGAACAAAAAAAAGAAAAAAATCATTCAGCACCAGAAGAATCGGTCATCCGTAAAACTTTGTCTGCATCTCACCTTTCTTCTTTCAGTTCGTGGGGAATTCACTAGTGCCAGCTGGGTCGTTTGATTTGGTTGTGAATACAAATATCAATAATGGATAGGGAGGGCGATCATATTCAATGATCCCATCTTTGCGTTACCATAAATATTACACACCCACTACAAATTATTTGATTTTAGCCATAATTATTTCGCACTATCTACGATCCGAAAGTTTGAAATTAATGAGCATGTTGAGACAATGTGTCAAAACACCATCAGTTAATAAATCTCTCCACATGATAAATGTCATACTTATACAAAACAACGCGAGGTTCCTAGGGTTTGCTTACCTAGGTTTCTTATGAAACTAATATGATGGCCACGCATAATTCACTAAAGTAAATTTCCAGATGTTAAAAGATCATATATGGGTATTTGATAGGAGTTTTGGCTTTTGTTTTCATTTTTGAGTTTTAGGTTTTGGTTAACGTTGAAGTGCTGCATACATTTAGGGAGAAATACACAAGATGCTAACGTTTTAAGTCGCCGTAAATTGCTCTCATGATTTCTCCGTTTAAAAGATTATCTTCTATTTCAACGATAAATTTTAAGGGATTTTCGGCTTAGGAAAGCCAAATCCGAAACATTTTTGAGTAAAAAGCAAAAGCGAAAGCCATTTCAGGGTAAGAAACCACTAGTTAGAAAGCATTCATACACCCGTGATGATTCGTGCTAACTCTAAAAATTTTACAACGGTCCATTCAAACTCCCAAATATCAAACCTTACTTTCACTTAATTGTTTAAACTTTTAGATAATAAGTAGACGGTAGGTTTACAATACCAAAAAGTACACACGACAATAATGTGGGGGTTAAAGTTCACTAACTCAAAAGGGAAGCAAACCAATCCATATATCCTAAACAAAGATAAGATTTGATCTTGGTATTGTTCAAAATAGAGTTCAAACGCTCTCTGGAAGGCAAGGATTCCAATCAACCATCACTTGAAAAAAGGAAACTTTGACTAATCAAGATGATGACAAAGATCTCGACCGAATAATAGCTAGGGTTTTGACCATGGTCTGATGCCAACCCCACTCATAGACCTCTGCCCTTGTGAAAGCTCGTAATTACAATTCGAAAATCTACTTTAGGGAGTTATATTAAGGGAAAGAGATCCACTCGTATCTCACAATTTAAAAAAGGAAGGAAAACAAAAACACAGATCATACCTTTTTTTTTCTTTTTTCTTTTTTCCTGTTTTAGATAATTGCCTTAATTGCTTGGGCTCTAGAATAGGTTCTTACTATGACTAAATATTGGGATAATTATCTAAAAGATCTTAAATATATAATACGTGCACCGTACTGATTGGACAGCGACATTAATGATTTAGGTCAAAAACCCAATTTTGGCCGGAATAATTACGTTGAACAATTATCAAAAGGGTCGAGATAAATTAATCAAATTTAAAAAAAAAAAATGAGATTGAATTGACTGTCGTAAAGACCTTCTAGAAAATCATCCCTTCAATTATTGCTCATATAATATCTTATAATGAGAAACGGCGCGGTGCCGTGCAAGAAGGAATGAACGTGTGAGGGGAATCTTGAATTCAAAGCACGAAATTAACTAAAATTTCATAATGTGGGGAAGAAAGCGGTATCCGGACAATTAACATAAACTGAAAGGCGAGCAAAGAGACACGTACCACATTTGCTCCATGCAAGTTGCACATTTGATTCCAAACAAGTCATGCCACTTGGCCAAAATGCACGTCACTCTGCTTGTGTCATCCCTCGTCATCTAATTCGTTCGGGCATGAAACTGTTGCCCCAATTGATCAATCGAGTTTTAAAATATTTAATTTATGGCCGATTGAGCTTTTCACTTTTTTAAAATACACCGAATCAAGTCACCGATCATCGAAAGCAGTTTACTTCGATGCCGATAAGTGCTAATGGACGAACATGTCCAGCACTCATTGCACATTTTAAAAGCGTGGAAAACTTGTTCGGACAAGATAAAATATGGAGAGCTCAATTGAATAATGGTTGATTCATAAAAGGTTTACGATTATGGAATTTATTTAATTTTTACTTAAGATAAAAAAAATTGAAAATATTTCATGAGACCGGCACGTCCAAATGCCTTTAATTCTTTGCTATATGCGTCTATGAATATTATTATATGGCTTCAATTGCTAGAAAAATGATGGGTTAGATTTTTATGATAGCTCAGTACCATTAACCCTAATTGAAACTCTTGTATCAATGAGAGTCAACACCGCAACAATTGTGAGTAGGACTTTTTAATTTAATAGTAACCAACTTTCAAATACAAACAAAATGATCATGATGCATGTCATATGTTGGATTAGATACATTGAATTTCCCCTAACAAAGTGCCGTGTCATCCGAAGACGTTTACATTCCGACAACATCGCCAAAGCGTACGAGACACGCTTCTACTTACGTTAACCTCGAAAGGAAGACCGGGGCGCACTGTTTCAGACCCGCTCTTTGAGCAAGAAGATGCATCACGATAATCACTTCAGTAACCCGTTTGAATTCTTACGACGCCAATATGCTCGAGCCTTCAACGGGTGTCGTCTCGGCATCATGATTAATGACTGACCCACACTTCACGTGCCCACTTGAGGTATTTTGGCATGTGGTGATTAGAGCTTTGGAAACAAGTGAGAGATCTCAAACCACGTGGTGTCTAAGGAAAACAAAGAAAGAAGGTTGTATAAAATAATCCAACTAGTGGCAGCGTGTGTATAAATCTCAACGAGTAGTGAGCCTCTTTGAGCTCTCTTCAGCAGCGGCGCACGCAAAAACTCACTCACCTAACACCACTCAAGGAGCAAGAGGAGGAGGAGGAAGAATAAGAAGAAGAAGATGAGTACTCAACCACAAAACCCGCAACCGCCTCAGAAGCCCCATCCAGCCCCATCCTACGGCAACCAACCACCTCCGAGAGGCAGTGTCATCAAGAAAATCATCCTCGGCAATAGCTGAAGCTGTTATGATCTTAATCCTGGGGAGGAGTAAGTAGGTTTTCAATTAAGTGAATTACATACCCTGTGTCCTATCTTATCGGAGGCCCCTCTGGCCCCATCCTCCGGCAATCAACCACCTCCGAGAGGCGGTGCAGTTAGGTTTTCGACTATGTTAAATACATGACCTCTATCCTATCTTAAGTGCTATGTGTAATCAGTATACTAGATTCGAGGTTGATGTACACATTATAAAGTGTACGCCAGGATGACCCAGATCTAAGTGTTGTACAGACTTGGTGTTTCCGTGATGTGAAATGCAAACAAAATCCTCCCCCAAATTAAGCTTCTGATGTTTTTACAGGGTAGGCATATTTCCTGATAATTCTCATACCCGCATGCGCTAACGAATAGATCTCGGGTTCCTCTTTTGTTTTTGTATCGTCCTGTCGGGCATGTGCAGCACGCATGTTCGTATGTATTTGCTTGTGCGCAGCGCGGGCAGTCGTGCTGAACAGGTAGAATAATCTGGTTGAACTTCGAAGCAGGATTTCTAACCAGAAACCTCATATAAGCAGACGAGGAGCATCAGCTTGAATGTCTAAACCGACACGTCGAACCTCGCCGGAGGCTAATGCCGAAAAGGATCCCGAAAAAGCAATTCTTTGCTTGCGTAACTCATCTCTGTTACTGTTGACCATTCAGGGTTTTTAACCAGAAACCAAGCATAAGTGAACGACAAATATCAGCTCGAATGTCTCTACCAACGCAACTAACATCGCTGAAGGCTAATGCCGATAAGGCTCCGGATAACCAACTCCTTTTCTGCATAATTTTTCTATATTATCGTCAGTGTTGATTATTCTTTTTTTTCAATTTTGAGAATTGTTATGGAAAGAAAATCTGACTTAGCTCTGAAATAGGAGATGAAGATTTGAGCATTATTCAATGCATCAGAGCATGCATGACCCACCATGAAATGAGAGATGAAGATTCTTTTGTTTGTCAGAGAAAGATGAAGATTGAGATGATAGTTTTTGGTAGATATTAATTGTCACCAGTTGGAAATTACTGCTTAAATAAAAAAGTTATCAGTCTATATCAAAGTAGTGTGAATCCAACTTTTCTTTCCCTTCGAGTTGGTGGATTATGTGGTTACTGCTGTGTTCTTTCAAGAGTTATGTTTCGGAACATGAAAGCCGATCATAAAAGCCGATGTAATATCATCTTTTTTGTCACTTCTAACATCCTAAATACCTAATTACTGAAGACGACATTCGGATAACTTCTTTCGACGACAAGCGAAATCCACCGATTGACACGACGTCTTTGTCATCCTGCGTTGAAAAGCAAAGAAGCCATGTACATCGGAGCCTCCGTCGGTAATAGGTGAGAACAGAAACCATGCGATGGGCGATATTAACGGATGTTCTAAGCTGCTCAATTGATATATTGAACGACAGCCGTCGCTAGACGACCGTCCGCCTTTCCGATAGAACTTACCATAATTACCGTGCAGGGCCCACCAGCCTCTGGAGTCGGAGAATTCCGGATATGTTGGACGATAATGAAATGGAATTTCATCGTACCCAACCCGGCGTGCCTGGCCAAGTTGAAAGAGGACTGGGGAAACAACCACCAAACAAATTTGAATCACATGCCCCAGATGTAATGGTCCCACCGACAGCTCTTAAAATCCACCGAGCGAGATTGATCGCTTTGGAAGTGTTGAATCTATTGGCATTCGATTTGATTAGACAAGCATGAGGGGTCCATCTACGAGTGAGAAAACGACACATATCAAAACGATACATGAAGAATATAATCAATTATAGCATCCGAATTCTATAGGAACTCATCTGTTTTCTAGGGTTTTATGTAGAATTCAATGAGATGTGATGGATAGCTGCCCACTGTTCTCATTTTAGGGTTCGGTTTCATTGAATCTTGGCATGGGATTACTTTAGCTTCGTAGATCAGTGCCTGTGTATTTGTCCTCCTTCTGTCCACTTAATTGTCATTTGATATGTTCGATATCTTGGATCGAGTGTTGATATAGAAATACAATTTTCATAATTAGGTAGTAAAAAGTTATATGCTTCTCTCTCGTCTCAACCTTTATCTTATGGTTCCCATGCAACAATAGATTGGAGGAATATATAATACATATACAATAAATCAAATTAATTGATACGTAGACTTTTGTTTCATATAAGAGGCCACATATAGATTATCAGCTTTGTCGTTGTATACCTAATCTAAAAGTTAGCGAAAGGACACGTCGCCTACACATGACAAGACTTGTATAATATGAACTCTACATGATAATATGTTTACATGTTATATAATTTTCAGAAGGTACTGAAAAATATCATCGTGCGTTTGCATATTTGGACAGGTTTTTGGCGCTTCACGCTGAATAAAAACTAAATAAATTGAAGGGTCATATGCTTTATAGAAAGTTAAATATTTGAAATAGAGGACAGAGCCAATTGGATGGCACTTGAACAATTATTGTGATGGCAAGCCTTTTGACCTATTGAGCCGTGGACTGTTCAATGATATATCATCTTTTAGATAGATGAGGAGTTCACTAACCCAGCAAAATCACATTGGCCAATTGCTATTTGGGAATCACAATGACTTTAAGCAAAGCTCACAATTTTTTTTTTTTTACCTTTTTATTTATTTCTTTATTTGTTTTTTAAAAATTTTGCGTGTGTCTGAACTCTGAACTACTAATTTTGAGGTGACACGACCCTAATTGGCTTCTTTTGAGTGACTTTTTGCTAGCAAGTTGTGCTTTCTTCCTCTCTGAGGAAGAAAACTTAGGGAGCCATCCTTCATCAAAGTCAAATGCCATGAAAGTCACGTTTTTCTAACAAGGTACTACGTTTCATATATCAAAGGTCGGCCAAGACATTATTAGGGAGATTTGGAAGATATGAAATTTGTCTTGATGGCATCATGGACTTTTAAGATGTGTTGTGATTGTTACTGGCCCTAATTTAGAGGAAAATAAATTGTTCTATTATATATTGTTCATACCTCTACTGTAAATAATATAAGTTCCCCAACCGGAAAATGGAAATATAGAGTAAAAATGAACTCACCAGATCCCATTTGTTTGGTGGAAAATTGACGATTTTGAGAATGTTTTCCTAATTAGTTATTTTTAAGATTTAAAAAAATTAACAAACGAAAAATATTTTCATGGTGACAAAAATTATTAGGCACTATGAATAGTCAAGTTTAGAAAAGTATTTTCTGAATCATTTATTTTTCACAAAATGAATCTGAATAGATTAGTTGAGATCATAAGGTGCGATTTATGTATAGCCGCCCCGACAAAAATTAATGATGTTGAAAGGAATTGAGGACATGACCTTGTAGTGGCCTATCGTTAGCCACCCAATCACAAAACATAGAAGTGGAGCAAACAAACACAATGTTTTCATAAAGGTTGACAAAAATACATAATATTTTGACAATAATTTAAAAAATTCAATTGACATGTCTAACTTATGAGATTGACTTAATCAATGACATTGATTTCTCGAATTCAATTATCACGTGTCATTGCAAACATATATAGTCCCGTGCACGTTTAGTTGTGCAAAACCCCTAAAAAGAACACAAAAACATTATAATTGAATTTCATGTCTGCTTCTAGTTGTATGCTAGTGTTACTTCAAAAGAAGTACTCATTTGTCATGATTGGTCATGGGCCCGAACATCTATCATCCTAAGTAAAGTTGGACTGATATGGAACCTTTTTACAAAATAAGGGTATTTAGACCTTTCGATACGGCTAATTTACATAGATTCGCGCAAACCTCTTTGCGATGTGCATAATTTTATATCTACAAAACCATTTTTACTGAGGATGAGCATGTAAAGAATATACTGTTTGGGTGCAAATTGAAGGGTTAGAAAGCTCAAAGGGTACAAAATGTAGTACTTTAAAAATTAGGAGATCACAAGTGTAATTTTAGGGCAAAGCTCAGGTTAGATTTTCGTAGTCATCCACGAAGGAATCTTCATACTATGGGACCAAATAATTTTTATATTCATGGTAGGTCCTTTTCAACTTAGATTTTTCAGGCTGGTACAATTTGATGGAATCAAATCAACCAATAAAATGTGTAGGCTAGGGTAGCTCCAACACATAGGTTAGTCGCATGTGGAACACTCACTACTCATAAAGCACTCATGCATTCTCAAAGTATACATAAATAATTCACAAAATTGGAATTTTCCGTCCACACAAAATTGAATTCGTTGCTTTCTGATGTCATATGACATACAAATGCCATCAACAAAAGTAATTTGGATTTTTTTTCCAATTATTCCACATCTTTTAAATCCAAATTACTTAGAAAAAAGCAGATTTTATTCCTTAGAAAGAGATTAAAAAAAAATCATTATCCATCTCCATATATTTCACACTAATTTAAAAAAGTGATACGCCATCCACTACGCAATCCACTTAGGCAAAGAGATTTGGTCTCCGCATACTAGGACAAATGGTTTATTAGGGTTCTCCTAAGTTTAAAATAAATAAAAACAAAGAGAAGACTGGATAAGGATGTTCATTTGGCTCAGATGCAACAACCTTAACGCCACCAGCTGTTAGTCAAGTTTTAATTAAATCTAATGAAAATTTTAAATAATTAATTGTGATAAATATTTATCTACTAAGAAAATTACCCAATTAGTCTTTAAAGTTTAAACCTATAATACAGATGCAAATTCAATCATAAACTTTTGTGTGAAAATTCCATATGATCCTTTCGGTCAATATTCGTCAAAATCGTTGATGTCCTACATGACATATCACTATATTAGCAATTTTCAAAAATTTGTCGAAAGTACTATATTGGATCTTCAACCAAAGACTTAGAATAATAATTAGCAAAATTGAGAAGTTTAAAAATCGTAGTACAATATATATATATATATATATATATATATATATTTATAGATAAATATATATGACTAATGAGATAATTTACTCTTTATTTTACCGCCACTTTAAATCGAGATTCCACGCTTTTGAAAAAAAAATATATATATATATATATATATATATATATTATTGCACAAATTCGAAAGGATTGATTTCACCTTTTGCAATGAGTCGATTGCGATGTATCAATCACAGGGTCACCATTTCTAATCCACGAATAAATCAACCTTGGATCATGTCCATATTCATTCTTGAGTGCGAAAAATGTCACTAGCACCACTATTCCACGCCCACGTGCTCTTCTTGACTTCTGTAAATAGCCCGTCTTCCCCCCGGAGGAATGCAAAATTTGCCTCTCCACTTGCGGCGGTTGACAAAAGAAAATTGTGGAAACGCACGAGGAGACTAACCGAAGGTTTTGATCCCTCTTGTTCTTATCCAGTTAATAATTGAGAGGACTTCCATGTGAACCCAAATGAATTCTTAATTCTAGAAGTTCGAGAAAAGTGGATTGATGAAATAATTAAAGACGTGGATCGGACGCAGGTGCCCAATAAAATTCTTTTTTATCACATTTTTTTGAGAAATTAAATTTTTAGGTGCATTTTTACTTGTCTTCTAAAGATGAAACGTGTCAAATTTGCAGGCTCAATTTAGAAAACAAAAAGGATTTTCTTTTTTTTTTTTTACGTGGTATAGTTAGATCCTCCTTTCTCTAGCCAAGAAGCGATATAACAACACGCTATTGTCTCTATCTAAGCTTGACCAAGTGGTTTCAATTGACCTACTTTTTCATGTGTTTTTTTTTAGATGATACCGCATTCCTTTCTCAGAATGTCGGGATTTGAAAAGTCCAACCTCCAATCTATTTTTAGAGATGTATTTTTTCAATTTTATCTTATTTAGTATGTCGCTCTCAAAATAATGTCTATGCAAAATCAATTGAAAGTGGTCCTAGATGAAGAAGGCGAGGTACAACAACTAATTCATCCCATAGAGAGTCCACCCTAGAAGAAAAGGTAATGGCAAGTGAAAAAAGTACACTAAAGAAAATTGAATTTTTCGCCATATTACTCAAAAAGAGAAAAAGAAAGGAATTAACAAGAAAGAGAAAAAGACAAAGTGAACAAAGGCGAGTCACATGGCACGATGTTGTCCCACATGTTACTGTTTCTTTGCACGCTGGGACAGCATCACGTTCCATCTATGATTAGTTAATTTATATAAACCGGCAAACCAATGTGCTGTTTTATTAAAAGGAGGCGGTTTTAATAAACCCATAAAATCATTGGTAATTATTGAGTGGAATGGAGAGCTTCAATGTCGCTATGTTGTACATGATCTTCTCGTCAAATGAGTAAATGGATGTCTTTTTCAAACTCATTGGCGATTCAGTTGAAGTTGCTAGATTTGATAATTTGGCAAGTGAAGTGAATCTTTAAGATCGTAGAAGGATAGACACTTCTACAGCATCTGGGTACAGTAGGGCTCTAGTGAACAAGTCCTGCAATCTCAGTCGATCATCAATCCTTAAGCCCTGTAGATGAGGCGAATTTCATCAGCATAGATTAGCACACAATCCCGACAGTACGAAGCTCAAAAGACTATTAAGGCAATCGAGGAAGGTCCAGCGATCTTGAATTGACAATGCATAAATAACTCAGGTCGTCTGAAAAAGGTCCATGCCATTCTTCCAACGCATACATGTACAATGCATTCATCGACTCATTTTAAATATCAATGGCTACTCCCGAGCCGAGACACTATAGAGGCATTAAGCTGCTCAAAGTTCTGCACAAGTTTATCGAGGAGCGAACAGGAAGGGAATTCAAAACTTGATCTGGCATTTAACTTTCTCAGTCCAATTTACATGTTCAGTGAGCTTGGGTTAGCACACAGATCAACCGGAACAAAAACCTAAAAACTCAGCTTTTGCCCAATTGTACTTTGGCATTCGCAGCAAAAAGCTGCGGAAGGAATTAAAAGAATCTGTACGCTCTATAAACGAAACTAAAGAAAATGTGTGGATGTCCCCGATCAAGAGAAGAAACTATCTTCGATGCTTCAATCTCTGCCAGCTAAGATTCGTCTCCTCTTATAGACTAATTGGTACCGATGCAACACTCCGTTGCAAGATCCCATCCTGTTTTCTCTTCCAAAACCCCTGTCTCTAAGCTTGCGCTTGTAACACAATCCGCAAAATCTGCTCTGGTCCATTGATCCAGCTACCTGCAACATGTAGCACAACGACCAAAAGTTTAACTTGATAACTAGCCATGAAGCTTTAATCAGGTTCAAGGAGATACGTAAGCCAGCATCAAGGAGTAATCAGGAGCAACATGCATTTCACACGGTAGAACATACTCAGAACTTGAACAACTCAGTCAAAGATGATGAATGCAAAAACATACCAGAGATAAAAGAGCCGTACTCCCTGTATCATGGGATGCTACAGAAGCCAAAACAAGATTAGTAAGTAGAAGCATGAGGTACATATAGTAAAGAAATTAACTAGACGAAAGTAGTCAGGGGAAGGCAGAAATAAAATTCTCAAATATATACCCCTTGTTGCTTTGCATATAGAACGGCGAAGATATTTTTGTATCATTGTTGTCCCCTGAAAGCCCAAGAGGGGATAACCCAGTAGTTCTTGCCTATCGGAAACAGGCATCTCTGAAAATCCAAAGGATGCTTCCCATGTTGTCCGCACTTGACTCGCTGCTGGCAGTATCAATCTCTCTACACCGAGCTGGACAAGCAGCTGCAATGAAAAGAAAGTTCAAGCCAGTTATTCCTCCGTCTATGAATAAATATTTCCTGCTGGAAAGCATACCAAAAGACACAGCCACTAGAAAGTACCTTCTCCAACTCGTTCATCAAAACACGACACATACCCTGTCGCCGAAATTGAAAAGACGTGGCAATGAGAGGCATCTCTGCCAGCCTCAGCCCAAGAATCCTGAATTACATGCAAAAGGCTTTAGGTATACATTCAGACGGTCAGTGAACAACAAAACGCATACAGAAAATAAGAACTGGAAAAAGAAATCCATATCTTATCCAAAATATGTACCTCACTGTGGCCACAGATGCAATTTCATCACCTTTCTGCAAAACCATGAGATAAAAACCCCGAAAATCCAACCGTTTAAGCTTTGACCTGCAAAAATAAACAATAATACACATTTACTCATGCATACTATCCACCAAATAATTGGCAAACAAATTACTGTGCTAGTATGCTGCCAAACAATATGATCATGGGAAAGAGAAAAGGTCACCAACAGAATAATGTGAAGTAAAAGGAAAAGAGACAATAAGCAACCCATTACAGTTTTCTTTACATTACTTGCAGTGTATGAGACAGTTAGTTCATCACAAAGCTTAACTAGATAACATTTAAAGGAGAGCCTTTCCATCCTTCTTTTTTCTTTTTTCCATTTTTCTGGCCTTGTTAGAAAGATGGATCAGACAAGCCAAATAAGCCAGCTCTAAAACTAATTTTAACATAAGAAAGCTTACTCCTAGCTCTTCCCACCGTAGCACAACCATCACAAAGCACAAGAGCATGAAAAACCAATCGACTTGATGAAAACAACAAAGTGATCCAACTACTCACGATAATACAGATCTCAGTTGTTTGTCCACACCTAAACATGAAAATCACAATTACGAAGAACCCTTTTATAAAGTGCAGTGATAATGATAAACATGTCAAACTGCAATTTATATATCTTAAGCTAGAAAAACTGTAAGGCTCAGACATTTCCCCAAATCCAGAGAAAACTGCATAGATAACCGACCCTCAACAAGTTGGCTATGTTATCCTATGCAGATGTTCATTTGCTGCTGTGCTCTATAGTGCTGCATCTTCAATATTTAGATATTTAAGGTCTTGAATCACAGTTTCTTTAACACATTTTAAACACTCAATATCCATGGAATGATATCTTATAAACACGTCATTTTACGTACCCAAAGAACCCTGCAAATAAAGCATAGAAAACTGACCCTTTTCTATTAAAAGCAGTTGGATGTGGGGCCTATGCAGATCAATGCCCTATCTAGTGCTGCATTCTAGATGATATTCATATATTCAAGGTCTTGAAGGATGGTTTCACCAAACCATTTTAGACATTCACTGACCACGGACTGATATCTTATTACAGCATCATCTTACCCCTGCCAATATACATATCTAAATCACCCCACTTTACTAATGTTGTGATGGATCCACACAATATTTGACCCATCATTATCTTTTCCCTAAAACGAATACAATTGTCGACATAAAAGAAACAGTTGTTATTGACAAGCAAGGTCCAGAAACAAAAGATAAGAAGGCACTCTGGCTACTGATGGAGAAGCATCTCAGACACCAACAAATCTTTGCTAAAACAATTTAGGAAGGCCTTGGTCAACCCAGGACAAAAAACTCTCTCAATGCCACCTCGAGGTGGCAGTTGCTGTAATGTAAGGTCCTGAAAATTTTCACAGGAGAATGGAGATACAATGCAGAATTCCCCTTTATGAGCCTTTCAGTAAAATGTAGTTTCTTATTGAAGTATAGCAAATTTCTGCAAGACTATTGAAAAGAGGGCATCTCATTTCATTGGGCAATCAATTAGAACCTACCAGGTCATGGACACAATTTCTTTGCAACCAAACTTCATAAAAAATGTGCTAGAGCAACTCTCTCCAGAAAATAATCTCACAGTTCATAAAAGCATATTTGCCAAAATAGGGGCAACAATGAACACCTATAATCCAGTATAAGTTACCTTGCTTTCTAGATGACATCGGAAGCCCCTTATAGTCCTGCATTTTGATAAGGCATACTTTCGTCCTGACTCTAAGGCAACTAATTCATTAAACTATTAAGTGGCATTTTAAATTAGTTGAAAAACCCGGCCTCCAAAAGACTGTTTTTCTATGCTTTCTAACAAACGAGTGGCATTCATAGTGGTTAAAACAAGAGGAGCCCAATGCATCGGTGAACCAAACAAGCTAGATCTTTTGTCTCATTCTCATATCTTTCTCCATATAGTTCTTGGGTTTATATTTGTTGATAGCTAAATGACTTCAATGCCAAGCAGTTCTATAGAAATGTCATGTTGATATGCATGTAAATACAGCAAAACGACAGAAAACAGATACATGACCCGGAGATCAGTTCAAAAACCACAGTTAATCTGTTCAACAAGATCACAATATATATATCACGATCAAGAGGAATCAAGGATGTCACATCTTTCACACTTTTGTTATCATGAAGGTCAAATATAATGTCAACAGCTGCTTCAGTTTTCTCTACCACTTGGCACTGTAAAGCTATAATGCAAGTAGAAATTACTTCATCCATTTGTGTTGTACACAATAGAACAGATAGTCTTACGCAGAGTTGAAAACAATATCTTTGATCAGATCCCTATTGGTATGAAGCTCAGTGATGGGCTGGAAACTCTCTTTGATGACCTTAAGAGCATGGGATATCTTCAAAGAGCTGTAATTCCTTGTGATGCTGCATGCTTTGCAATCATTTCTCATGGATCTGATCAGGGTCCAGGTCAAGCCATCCACAGAAGTGGTATTTGATATTCCCAGAAGCAAATGAAGTTGCACATATAACTGGTAGAGAAAAAAGACAGGTATATAAATGACAGACTCTCGGTTCACAGCATAACTGGGGGACAGAAAGAATGTAAGGCATCCCATGATAAATGGTGCATTCATTCAGTGATTACCATCCTTCTAGTGTTGAGTCAGTTATCTGAAACAATTCATCTCGTTTGCTACCAGGAAAATGCACATACTAAAGTCATGGTACCTTATAACAAGCATTACTGCAGAATCTCTCTGATGGATAGCTTGAAGGGTATAATGACCCCACTTTGTCCAAGCAATTCACATGATCTACAGAAAAGAACAACGAGGGTTACCATGAAGCACTAATAATACTGCAATATATATCCTAGAGGCCTAACTTACATTGACGGGTGCACTGGAAGCAAGCATTAGTCATTTGCCGGTTGCCATTAATGGAATCCCTCACGCCACACAAACCACAACAGCAAGATGGACAAATCCATTTCTCATTTGGAACAACCTAGACAATACAACAAATCAAAGTTATGAAAGGAAACTCGTATCGACATTTTAGGGGAATTCCATCACATTTATGTAGGAAAGGAACTACAAAGATGATTAAAGGATTATTCAATGCCCTGCAAAAAATGGATTATTCAATGCCCTGCAACAAATGCAAGCATTACAAGCTTGGGAATTTGAGAAAGCATCTTCTGATATTCTCAACTGAGCGCATCCAGAACAACCTCAGAGACATCTTTGGTCCAGTACACTTGCTGATCTTTTAGGAAAGACTCGGAATGGAACATACTAAGTGGCAATTTTTGTAAATCTGTTAATTTGATTAAGTGTGACGAACTTAACAAAGACGTTTGCCAATGAGTCTTCCTCTCTATCTTGTGTTTGGAAAATAGCTTTCCCTTTGTGAAATTCTTATTAATACTCAATAGTTTTACCTGAAGGTTTACTTAAGATATGCAAAAAGAAATACATTTAGCACAAGAAAGAAAAATCTTTAGTAAGGATTTGCCAATAACAGGGAGGCAAAGAGGCTTTAGCACACGATCTGCAGCATAATCTGTTTATAAAATAAAATGCCGATGAAGCAAGTTAAAAACCTTAAGTTGGAGGCAACCCAAATGATATGAGGAAAAGCAGCGGTGGCAATGGATCAGATCTTCAGCGTAATGACAAATAAAGCATATGGTGTCGCTTTGAGGGCGTGCAATATGTGTCCTCTTCCTTCTGCGCTTTCGGGGACTAGAGACCCTATTTTTGAGCCTGGATCGTTTTCCAAAGCTTTGAAATACTCTAGTGTTCCGACAGCGATTAGGAAACAACTCGCTGTCTGCTCTGAAGGCCTTGGTACTCTCTTGGTTTGATGAAGGTTTTAAGCAAACATCAGCATGCTGGGCCTCCATGGAGTTCTTAGTTCCCCTAACCGATCGCTTCCTTTTGATACCAACAAGTAGAAAAGCCTCCCTGCTCAACTGCTTCTGTTCACATTCGGGAAAGAAGATAGCAACTTTCTGCTTACCTTGCTTCAACTTCTTTAAATTTTTGCTCGGCAAGTGGTTATTTTTCATATGAGATCTTGTATGGACTGCAACAGTATGTTGCCTTGATTCACTGCATGACGGCCCATGAATGTCATCATCAGCATCCGGTTTTGACATATGATTTTCTTTAATTCTTACCTTCCTGAGCAGTTTTTTATGGATACGCCCATGAAAAGCATTTACTCTTTTCCTACTTAAACCAGAATTAATGCAGGGGATTCTGGCACAATCCACTTCCATATTAACATTAGTCCGATTGAGATTTGCAATGCGGTTTCCGCTGTATAAACTTTCAGAAGAAGCAGCATTACCATCAGCAACGGCATCATCAGCGTGGTCAGGATTTCCGGATTTTGATCTCAACTTCATAGTATATATTTCCTTCTGGGGTTTGCCGGGGAGGGATTCTCCTCCATTTGGAGCTGATGTAACAACATTCGTTTCCTTTTGATACTCTAACTCAACAGAACAATCAATTAAATCACAATTGCTTCTAAGTTTTCGTCTTTCCTTTCCAACACTGCACACCACAACTTTTTTCTGAGGTAGACTCTTCATGCTTGATCCCCTTGCAAGTTCATAGGCGGCGTCCCGTAGGTACTTCTTCCACATACTCCGAACCCCACAAGTCCACTCCGAAATCATTTTCATGAACCCATAATTAGCCTGCAGCTGGAGCCAGAGCTTTTTGATATAATTGGAGGAGGGCATATTGACTTCAAGCTCTTTTACCACCTCCAGAAATACCCAGACACCACGATCTGTCCAGATGCCTGAGAATTCATCCCAAATGCGACTCACGCGCAAGTCACTCAAATTAAATTTGCGCTCATCACCTTCATCAGGGAAATACACACACCTCTCTGAGGCATCTTCATTACAGTCAAAAATGACACCTTCCCACCATGCATCCTTAAAAAAGGCATCAACACACACCCCAAAACCTAACTTTGTTTCACATGAATTCGCATGAGATGACAAAGGAAGGGGTCTGATATGCCCACGGTAGGTCGTAGAAACATGCCGGCGGCGGTGAAGGCCCTCAATTGCCTCTGTTACCAGAATTCTCTCAATAAGCTTGGCGTTGCCCGTCTCACTCAAAAGTTCGTCATACTTGACTGTTCTGCACATATCTGAGATGCTAACCACCTTTCCCCAGTGCCATGACCCTCGTAATCCTTTCTCAAACTGGCGAACCTGAAAAACTCATGGTTTTTGTTTAAATTAGCATCTACAAGAACAGCACATATAAGTTGAGAGCTAATTAAATTAGCAAAAGAAAATATGTAATTAATAGATTCTCGTATATGCTTAGACTGAAGACATGCTCGTCTAAAATACAAATATCGCTCGCCAAATTTGATATAGCAGTCCCATTATTGGTACAACATACAACTAGCTTGAGCTCTATAAATCTTTGAGAACCAAAGAGTTGCAAAACATGCAATACATGGACAAGGTCAATTGTACCAATGCCAATGGAAGACCTTCTCTTAGTATACTGCTAGTGCAAATGCTTATGTACATCAAGACTTTGTAGTTTTTTAAGCAATTCATTATCGATTTCTACTCAGAATACATTAATCAAACTACATACGAGGGAGAGAAGAGTGTGTTGTGGAAACTTTGGCAAGATAAATTCCAAGGTTATCCAATAGATGAAGCACCTTCTGAATTGGTTATGGCACTAACAGAATGTATTTGTGCTCTACCATAGCTTCATCGATTCACAAGATGATAAATCAAACAAAATTACTCTTTTCTGTTCGCAATGAACTTAAGACATTGGTAACACTCAGTAAACCAAGACAGAATGGACTTTGAAAAAACGAAGAAAGGACGAGTGGAGAACGCCAGCTGGAATGACATTAATAAGTTCGACATCCTAGCTAAAATTTAGACTCTACTACGTCTATAGCTATCAGAGCTAAAAAAACAAAATGGAATCAATCCAATGTAATACCAATGAATCCTCAAAATCCAAATATGGCCGGACTTATTTCTTGTAAACATTATTTAGATTGGTTGTTGCCACATTATTCAGGAATTGTTGGTCATTGGCAGGGATTGACAAGAACAACAGCTACACAGTTTCCTCCACAGCGAAAATTCACACGCTTTACACATACAAGCAACACGAACAGTCGTGCGAGTCGGCTAATCGGTAAATTCCAGAGAATCGCCCATCCGCAATCGCGCGACCAAATCAACGACCCTACTCGCATTGCGATTCCAAGACCAAGCAGAGAAGGCAACCAATCGCCAGGCAGAAAACGCACGGCACGGTCTACAAGAAAAGAAAAGGCAATCGCCGGGGGGAGAAAAGGCCAAAGATTCGCACAATGCCCGCAGATCGCCGGCCGATCGAGACGCGACCTAACGATCTGAATTGCTCGAGCGGCCGCCGCCCCTTCGCCGCCGGCGACCGGAGCGGGGGATTCCGGACACCGCGGCGGCGGCGGCGGCGGCGGAGGCGGGAGAGGATTGGACGGGGGGAAGAACTCACCTCGACGCGCTCGTTGAGGAGCAACTTCCTCCGATCCATTGCCGAGATCGGAGAGGAAGACCTCTCTCTCTCTCTCTCCTCGCTCGAGTCAAACGGCCACTGCAGCGATCCCTCTCTCTCTCTCTCTACTTTCTCTCTCTTTGGAGCCTCAATTTGAAATTCTAGAGAGAGAAAAGGAGGACGGGTAGGACGGGGGGAAAGAGACCGCTGAGGGTTTTTTTTTTTTTTTTTTTTGGTCCGCACCTGGGAACACGAGGGGGGCGACGATCCCCTGCGCTCGAGCCCACCGCGGCTCGGGCCCTCGAGACCGCATCGGACGGTCGAGGGAGGACACGCCGCGTTGCCTTCCACGGCTGCGATGACCGGGGGATGCGGGCGCAGGCCGTTCCCTGTGAGGCTGGGCGTAGGTTTAACCTGCCGGTGGATTTGCGTTTAATTTTTTGTCCTTCTCTCTCTCTCTCTCTCTCTCTATCAGGAGATGGCACGTGCGATGCCGAACCGAACGTGCGCGAAATAGGTGAAGGAGGCTAAATTTTGATTTTGTTTTTTTCTTTTGCATTTTCTGATTTTTTTCTTTTTCCGGAAAGGGACGAGACAAGAAAATTTATGGCATGTTTGATTATGTTTCTAATTTCTGTTTCTAAACAAAATTTCTTTTTTTGTTCCCTGAAATAAAAAAAAAAAAGAACAAAAACGTATTTGTTTACGTTTTTGTTCCAAATCCTTTTTTTTTCCGTAACACATTTGGAACAAAAATAAGAAACAAGAAAAATATATTTCTTGTTTCTAGAACAAATTTTAAGAATAACTTTTCTCTCTTATCTCTTTCTTTTCTATTTTTTTCTTCTTCTTTTCTTTTTCTTTTTTATTTGGTCGGTCGCCGGCCTCGGCTATGGCCGACAACCGATCGTCGAGGGCTAGCAATGCCGTCGAGGACCGGTGACCTCACCAAAGCGTCGCCAGCCCCTAGTGAGGCCGAGCGTCGCCGACCCCCTGCCAGGCTCAGCCTCGTTGGGGGCTGGTGAGCCTCGTCATGGCTGGGCAAGGCCGTTGGTTTGGTCGCCACCATAGCCGAGGCGGTGATCGCCCAGAGGAGGGAAAAAGAAAAAAGAAAATAGGAAAAAAAGAAAAATATTTAAAAAATTATAAAAATTTACCAAACTTTTTTGGGCTAATTCAGTTATTAACTTTTTGCAATTGTGCTAATTCAAGTCAATTTGGTCAATTGATGGATCAAAATTGACCAAATTGACTGAATTAACACAATTGCATTTGGCAAGGGAGGAAGTAGAAAAGCCTCTCTGCTCAACTGCTTTTGTTCACATTCGGGAAAGAAGATACCAACTTTCTGCTTACCTTGCTTCAACTTCTTTAAATTTTTGCTCGGCGAGTGGTTATTTTTCATATGAGATCTTGTATGGACTGCAACAGTATGTTGCCTTGATTCACTGCATGACGGCCCATGAATGTCATCATCAGCATCCGGTTTTGACATAAGATTTTCTTTAATTCTTACCTTCCTGAGCAGTTTTTTATGGATACGCCCATGAAAAGCATTTACTCTTTTCCTACTTAAACCAGAATTAATGCAAGGGATTCTGGCACAATCTAATTCCATATTAACATTAGTCCTATTGAGATTTGCAATGCGGTTTCCGCTTTATAAACTTTCAGAAGAAGCAGCATTACCATCAGCAACGGCATCATCAGCGTGGTCAGGATTTCCGGATTTTGATCTCAACTTCATAGTATATATTTCCTTCTGGGGTTTGCTGGGGAGGGATTCTCCTCCATTTGGAGCTGATGTAACAACATTTCGTTTCCTTTTGATACTCTAAATCAACAGAACAATCAATTAAATCACAATTGCTTCTAAGTTTTCATCTTTCCTTTCCAACACTGCACACCACAACTTTTTTCTGAGGTAGGCTCTTCATGCTTGATCCCCTTGCAAGTTCATAGGCGGCGAAGGGGCGGCGGCCGCTGCTACCGGCCGCTCGAGCGATTCAGGTCGTTAGGTCACGTCTCGATCGGGATCAAGCATGAAGAGTCTACCTCAGAAAAAAGTTGTGGTGTGCAGTGTTGGAAAGGATAGATGAAAACTTAGAAGCAATTGTGATTTAATTGATTGTTCTGTTGATTTAGAGTATCAAAAGGAAACGAAATGTTGTTACATCAGCTCCAAATGGAGGAGAATCCCTCCCCAGCAAACCCCAGAAGGAAATATATACTATGAAGTTGAGATCAAAATCCGGAAATCCTGACCACGCTGATGATGCCGTTGCTGATGGTAATGCTGCTTCTTCTGAAAGTTTATAAAGCGGAAACCGCATTGCAAATCTCAATAGGACTAATGTTAATATGGAATTGGATTGTGCCAGAATCCCTTGCATTAATTCTGGTTTAAGTAGGAAAAGAGTAAATGCTTTTCATGGGCGTATCCATAAAAACTGCTCAGGAAGGTAAGAATTAAAGAAAATCATATGTCAAAACCGGATGCTGATGATGACATTCATGGGCCGTCATGCAGTGAATCAAGGCAACACACTGTTGCAGTCCATACAAGATCTCATATGAAAAATAACCACTCGCCGAGCAAAAATTTAAAGAAGTTGAAGCAAGGTAAGCAGAAAGTTGGTATCTTCTTTCCCGAATGTGAACAGAAGCAGTTGAGCGGGGAGGCTTTTCTACTTCCTCCCTCGCCAAATGCAATTATGCTAATTCAGTCAATTTGGTCAATTTTGATCCATCAATGCTGACGTGGATACCTATTGGCGCTCATTATTTAGCCAATGCTGATATGAATAATTTTTAATAATATTTTATTTTTAAATTTTTTGTTTAAAAGAAAAAGAAGGAAGAAGGGGGAAAATAAAAAGAAAAAGAAAAAAATAATTAATAAGAAAATTCAAAAAAATAAAATTATTTTTAAAAATTGTCCACATCTCGCTGCGTAGGTTGAATGGCTAGTGCCAACCAGTCAAAATTGGCTAGATAATTGAATTTGCATAACTACAAAATGTTTAAGATTTGATTTGTTAAAAAAATTTTATGATTAAATTGACATAATTGCAATAAGTATGGTTCATTTTTTATCTCTCATCTTTTTTTTCTCCTTTTTTTCTTCTTCTTTCCTTTTTCTTTTTCTTTGGCCGGCCGCCGGCCTCGGCCATGGCCGACAACCGGCCGTCGAGGGTTGGTGACGCCGTCGAGGGCCGGTGACCTCGCCAGAGCATCGCCGGCCCCCAGCCAAGCTCGGCCTCGCTGGGGGCTAGCGAGCCTCGTTGTGGCTGGGCAAGGTCGTCGCCCGGTCGCCGGCCATGGCCAAGGCCGGCAACCAGCCAAGAGGAGGGAAAAAGAAAAAGAAAAAGAAAATAGGGAAAAAAAGAGGAAAAATATTTAAAAATTATAAAAACAAAAAAAATTATAAAAATTTACCAAACGTATTTCTGTTCTTTTTATATTTCTAGAACAAATTTATCATACGCGTTTTTTTGTTCAAAAATTATTCTCCGAAACAGAAATACTTTTTTTCTATTTATGTTCTCTAAAATAATTTTTAAACAGAAATACAAACAGACGCATCCTTAGCTGCACAAGGAAAATAGAAGGTTACCACAAGAAGATTTCGTTACAGAAAAATCGACATGATGACGTAGGCACGTGTATTTGAGCGAAATAAATAGCTTGTATTCTATCAATAAAATCTATAGATCGCGTGCCTGAAAGTGAGAGGACTGAGGAGCAAATAATTTGGTGAATTCACAGTTTGTGTTCAATGAAAATTAATTCGTCAAATTTGGTAGGACCCACAATGAAAGATGCATTATTATTAATGATCACAAGCAATTATTTGATGAATTTGCCGTTTAAACGAAGATTAAACCATCAGATTTGATGAGATCCGCTATGAAGGATGCACTATTATTAATGATCAGTATTCCAGTTTTGTGTATATATTAACAACTAGTTTGATCCAACTGGAAAATTAAAAAAAAAAAAGAAAACAAATTTTGAAAAAGAAAACGACATTAATAGTACCTAACATTTGATTGGGTGCGTAATATTGTCATTGGATTTTTAATTCATTTGATATGATCATTTAATTATTCTTAAACATTCAATTTAATTTTTAAATTTTTGATTTGTCCATTCTGATCCCTCAACTTTCCATAACAAAATCAAATCAGGTCTTCAGTTTTCTTCATAAATTTTCATAATTACACTATTACCCGATTATAGAACATCTTTTCATTTCAATCCATTCCTAAATCAACAAAAAGAGATATGTTATCTTTTTATTACCCATTTACCTTTTTGGTCTCCATGGATATCATTAATTCATTATAGTTCCATCTAACTACATGTAACCTCATTTAGGCACAGGGCATTCATCTAATTTCATCCGGCATATAACCAAGCGAAAAGCTTACTGATTTCTGCGGTCCCCTCCGTCCCTGCCGCTGCTGCGTCACATCCATAGGCATCGCGCAGCAAAAAAGCAACGAGTCCATTCTCATGATTGAAAACTTTATGCACTGTTGCGACGTCTACAGCTTAGGGTTTCCGAGAGAGTTGGAGGTGGCTGGGGAGGAAGAGAGTAGAGAGAGGCAGCCGTTGTTAGAGTCTCTGAACTAGGAGAGTATTCACATAGAGGTGTGCAAGCTTAGCCCGTCGTGGGCGGCACTTGGATGGACTCTATGAACTTCACTAGTAACAGCTTCTCTATCTACACTATGCTTGGCATTTGGCAAGGGAGGAAGTGGGAAATTGCTAAAAAAAAAGCACCTTACTTATTGCAATTATGTCAATTTAATCATAAATTTTTTTAACCAATCAAATCTTAAACATTTTGTAGTTATGCAAATTCAATTATCTAGCCAATTTTGACTGGTTGGCACTAGCCATTCAACCTACGCAGCAGATGTGGATAATTTTTAAAAATAATTTTATTTTTTTGAATTTTCTTATTAATTATTTTTTTTCTTTTTCTTTTTATTTTCCCCCTTCTTCCTTCTTTTTCTTTTAAATAAAAAAATTTAAAAAATAAAATATTATTAAAAATTATTCATGTCAGTGTTGGCTAAATAACGAGCGCCAATAGATATCCACGTTAGCATTGATTGATCAAAATTGACCAAATTGACTGAATTAGCACAATTGCAAAAAGTTAATAACTGAATTAGCCCAAAAAAAGTTTATAATTAAATCGGCACAATTATAATAGATCTAGGATTTTTTTTATAATTCTTTTAGAGGTGAGAGAAGCAAGTGTTAGTTCCTCATTTCCGAATTCAATCATCCGGTCAATTTTGGACAACCAGCACCTATCATCCAATCGACACTGACGTGAATAATTTTTAAAAATATTTTATTTTATTCTGAATTTTTTATTGATTATTTTCTTTTTCCTCTTATTCCTTCTTTTGCTTTTAATTAAAAATTCAAAAAATAAAACATTATTAAAAAAGTGTTCACGTCAATGTCGCTCAAACAACAAGTGCGGCCCAATGTCCATATGAACATTACCCAGCCAAAATTGGCCAAATGGACCGAATTGGCATAATTGTAAAAAGTTGAAGACTAAATTGGCTCAAAAACAATGCAACTAGCCCATGCTCAAGATTGAAAATCTCATGCACCGTTGCGACGTGGAAAGCTAGGGTTTTTAAGAGAGTTGAAGATGGTTGGGGAGAAAGAGGGTAGAGAGCTAGCCTTACTTAGATTCTCCGAACTAGGAGAGCATTGACAATAGGCGTGCGAGCTAAAGCTCATTTTAGGCGGCGTTTCGATGGCGGCTGTGAGCGTGAGCTTCAGTAGTAGTAGCTTCCCTATGCTGTTCAAGCATAGCCTCCAAAGGATCGTAACAGTCCTTGAGTGATCTCATCTTCTGGTTTTACTTACATCCGATAACTGTTGCTCTTGACTTTGCAGGGTTACGTGCAATCAGCAAGACCTCCGTAAGGATCAAAAGTCTCTTTCGTAGAGTGTTTTTCTTGAAGTGTGCATGCGGCAGGAATGCAGGGGAGCTTTTCTGAAAGGATAAACTTGGCATCAAACATCCGACCAAAAAAAAAAATCTTGGCATCAAACGTAATTCTTATGTTCTTAAGGATCTATGACCAAAGTCCGTTTCTATTGATTTGGTCGTCGCCTTCCGATCTAAGTGTTCGTTCCATAAAATTACAAAGTAGGTGCTGAAAATTTAAGTACTGAATTTTAAGTTTTGACAATGTTGAGTGCTTAAAATAGAAATCAGAAGTTGTTTATTAGTAATTGAGAACTCATGACTAGGTTTATTGATTTCTCGCCCTACATGGAGCAATTGTCATTATTAGTATGTTTTAGCCATATAGTTCGTAAGATTCTAATTTCAATCAACTCATTTTTCTACAATAAATTAAGTATAACATCTTCATTTACCTTATTAAGTGATTTCTTTAATTCAGTTGAACCTTTATAGTCATTGCTAGTTATGGTTAAACTTTTTAATTTTTGCACAAGCACTTTGCAATCAAATATTGTTACTTTGCACTAATCGAAACCTGAAGGCCTAAGCTTGACGAGTCCGCTGTATAGCCTCATTATGCTTGCAGTAAGAAAATCTTTCCGTACCATGTATGCGACCACACTAGCTATTCAGAGCTGCGCTTCCAACATATATCAAACTAGTGATTTTGCAAAAGAAACATGGCTCGTTTATCAATAGACCAAACAGGGAAAATGACACCGCAAGTGTCATAACTTTTGCACGATACTCAGTTGAATAGCTATAACATTTTTTCAATCACTTAAATACCATAACTTTTTTTTTTTTTTCTGATTACCATAGTGCCATAACTTTTGAATGCCATAACTTTTTGAAAAACGTTTACCATAAGTGTCATGCCATATCAAATTTCAAACACTTGGATGATAGTTTTTGAAAAAGTAATGATACTCAAGTTATCAATTCAAAGTTATAGCACTCAAATTAACATTTTTTTTTTTTAGAAGTTATAGTGCTCAAGTGGTCAAAACAAAAAATTATGACATGAACACCGTACAAAAATTATGGCATTTGTAGTTATTTATCATGATCAAATATCTTGATGGTCCCTTAGAAAGGAAGTTACTTAGTAACAAAATATACTTCGTAATTTCTAACCGTATTCGGTAGGGCATGGTGTTTGCTGTAGTTCGAGCCGTACTTCTACATTAGTTGTCCTCCATGAATGAGCCTAGACAATATTGTAGGACACAAATTGCGCAACTCCAAGATCTCCATAAACAGAATAAGAACATGCATAATTAGGTAGAAAGATTAACGTACCTGGGATCCATTATTCTTGAAGCGGAAGTGGAAACACAATGTTCCTTGCGCAAATCCTTCTCCTCTATTACCTTCCGTATCACTAGCTCGATGAGGCAGCCCCTCACGATTAGCGTTAGAATAACGCCCCTTAGGTGAGAATATGTGAGAATTAGAGTTAGAGGAGAGACTTGAGCACTATTTATAGAGTTTCCAACCAGTCTCCCTCATTACGGGCCAAGCTCAACTCGGCCCACACTAGCCAGCCCCATATTAGACTAATTAAGAAATCTTATATCTCACCTTAGACCAAGCCTCGTAAAACAATAAACGTTAAACGGTAAATAACAACGTCAATTAATTTAGTCCACATATTAAGAAAACTCTTACATGCTCCCACTTGGATTATATTAATTGAAATTGTATTGTATGTGCGCACATTGGTCCAGAGATAATTCTTAATAGTCAATGCTATCCCATAAAGTCTCAAACACCGAATCATGGCGATAACTGCATGTATACACACGGAGCCTTCCATGGTCACAGGTGTTTTCAACTTTATTGATATGGATTCAATATGGTAGAGTGGCAAATGACTAACATCTCTCATAGAAAGATCCATTTGTCAGTCACCATTCTCTTACTTAGACGACACAAAAGCTTGTGCCACAAGAGAATGAAATTATGGTTCTAATGAACCCACATATGTCTTATCCTTATGGTTAACATTTCTTTATGTATCACAAGAACATATGCACAAGGTTAATAACCAAATGCCCCTAGCCTTCACTCAAGGTTTAAGTAATACCTTGAAACTTTATCAATATGTATTCAATATTATAACAACACATTCAAAAATATTTTATTGAATGTAAAAGGTGATACATATTAAACCGTTACTAAATATAATGAACCACAGATGTGAACTTTATCAGAGTAAAGCCAAAATAGCTCCCATTAAACAACAGTATCCGAAGATACTCCTAGGCCCATGCTAATGACATGTCACTCAAATATACATGGGCGTAGGCCTTTTAGTTAGTGGATCTGCAACCACATCATCTGTGAAAATATTTTATATTATAAGTCACATTTCTGTACCGTTTCTTTATAGTAAAAAATATTTGAACGCCATTCTTTACAAAAAAAAGAAAATATATTTGACCGCCATATATTTAGACCCATTGAGACATTTGCTATTAATAAACAACAAATTTATTATCTCACTACAACCGTATGGGTCTATCCAAAAAGTCAAAACGGTCAACTCCTTCATAAGGTTCCGAAGCATAATAGCTCAAGTAAAAGCCTAAAAGAAAGTTAGAAACTCTACTTACATAGTAGACATAGAACTTTATTGAATGTAAAAGTAAACATCTGAATACCCTACTAACTGCAAGAATTAAACTTGTCTGTAAATTAACATATAATCTCTTGTCCTTTTAAAGTACCTTAAAACCTTCTTGGCAACAACCCAGTGATCGCGTCCTGGATTCAATTTATATCTACCTAGAAATCCCGTCACAAAGACGATATTTAATCTAGTGCAAATTCAAGTATATATTATACTTTTAAGTGCACTAACACAAGGTACACCATTTAACTAGATTTTCTTAATATCTAAATAAGGAAAATGTAATGGATTAGCTCCATCACCCTTAACAATATGAGTAATTCCTAAATTGTAATGATGTATAATGAATATTTCCAAAATATGATCAGCAAATGTCCTCCAAGGAAATCTAATATAAAATCCAATATATGTGAGAAGAACAATCCTTACGGACCTTAGTGTAAAAACAAAAAATGCCTCAAGGTCACTACTTATAAACAAAATATCATGTACATAGAATATGAGAAAAATAAATTTCCTCCCACTGATCTTGCAATATATTGAATTACTTTGTTCCTAATTGAACAAAATAACAACACTATGAAACTTTAATAATATTGTCTGGAAACTTGCATAAAACTATTAATAAGACTTTCAATCTACACACAAGTTTACTTAAAATTATTGCAAAACCCTCCAGTTGCACTATATAGATTTTGTATCTATTTGGCGTAACTAAATAACTAAACTATTAATGCCACATTCACTCTGAAAGAATCTTTCAAAGAAATAATTATTTCTTCACTATTAACAATCCACCCCTCTTTCAGAGTGAAAACTTTAGCTACAAGTTTAACTTTAAACTCCACAATCTTTCTTTGATATCCTTTTAGTTTTGTACGCCAATTTGCAAGTAAAGAACTTGTGATCTTTAGACAAGTCAGTAAATTTCCAAACATGTCTCATAGATTGCATATCGCCTTTTATGGCATCTAATCATATACTTAATTGAGGATAAGAAACAACATTTATTTATGTCGCTAAATCAATCATGTAGTGGATATTGCAGTCATGCTCTCACAAATAGACTATATACAAATAGACTATATAGTCTAATAGAATAACTGATCGTCTTTCCCTAACAAATCTCCTAAGTAAATCTATAACCATTTCATTCTATACTTGAGAAGAAAATTTTATCATAAACTATATCAAGAATAGTACCTTGAACCTCATCAAGTTTAGTCTATGGTACATGAGATTCCACAATTGTCTGTATCACAATTATCTATTTAGGCAAAGACAAAGACACAGTGATTTTCCATTTTACTATTATACTTAATAGTCTGAAAGCAGGTATCCTCTATAATTATGTCAAACTGTAGAAACTTTACAGTAGGTGATATCATAATTCTTGTATCTTCTTTAGGGTCTTAAAATCAATACCCTTTTAAACAATTCGGGTAAGATACAAAATAATTCCGAGTGAATCTAAATTCCAACACCTTTAAAATTGGATTAAATAATTTAATAAGATTTAAGTAATTTATATCCAGTTCATAACTCAAAAGAAATTTATGAAACAACTTTAATAAGAAACACGTTTTGTGTGTGAAAAGATTGTTTTCAAAATACCATATCATAAAAGACCGAATAAATTAGTCTTACTAATCATACTCATCACCATGTTAATTATGGTACAATTATGCCTTTCAGCCAAATCTTTTGTCAGGATTTTCAGGCATAGTACTTAAGTTACCACCTCAGAATCTACCAAGTATTTGACAAATGACCCTTTAAGCTATTTCGCATTGTCATACTTGCCAAAATACTCATGGCCACTATTAAGCCTGACAACTTTTTAAGACTAATTGTAATTTTTTTGTTCTTTATCTCGGTCATTTTCTCTAAATAGAAAACTTTTGAAAACAACCTTTTAACCATATACTAGATGTATATGTCATTAGGACTTAAACACAATATTTGCATATTTGTCCTAATTGCAGTATTAGACAAGACATAATTATAAGCCACTAAGGTTTCCATCATCTCTTAGCAGTGCAGTTAGCAGGCAAACCACTTTTCAAGTGTTCTAGAATGGAACGCTTCATGGACAGTAAGCACATTTTATTGCTCTTTTCTCAAGCAACAAATCATATGTCCACAACTTAAAAATCTCAATAATACTGGAGTTATTAATTACAGAAAATGTGACTGAAAAATAAGCAATGTATATAATTAGCATCATGTGAGCACCGTGTAACTTGACGTACAAGTACACATCCAAAGAATTACACGCATAATCATATAATCACCTTTGGGCAGAATACATGACATGCAGTTGTACACTCCCTACATGATAGCGGTTATGAGAATATATTCCAATCTTCGTAAATTCATCACCTTTGGGCATATGAACCACTAGGATCAATTACTCCTCCACCACACCATCATGTATCCCTCCATGAACTAATACACAATCACCTCCTTTGGGAGTATGACCATGCATTAGACTAGGAGACATCCCAATTAGTATACGAGATCGAAATTTTTTAAACCCAGTCAAGTGTGCCATTTTGGTGGTCACTACTCAATTGAATCCTTGAAATTCTCTTATACCAGGGATATAAAATCTACATCTCACATACACCATATACATGTGATTTCAACTTTAGTGATAGGGGCATATATCACTGAAATCACACATCATGCTAATTACATTATCTTATTCATTAATAAAATTAATCATACATATATATAAATATATATAGAGAATCTGAAAGACAGATTCCAATGAGATCACAAATCACAGCAACACAGGGTACGCTAGATCGATAAGCCTGACAGCTAATCCATTATAACTCATGAGTTTCATAAGGCAAAACATGACTCCAAGGTCAATATTTGATATTTTAATAAATTTTAGGTAACACATTTCATTACTTCAACCAATGGCCTATAAATTGAGTCAAATCACAGAACTAAATATCTAAACTATAACAGTAGATACTATTACTCTGCATAAATATTGTCATACTCCTTAACCATAAAAATATTCAATTTGATGGACATTAACCAGTGACCATATGAATTTAGGTATAATATGCAATAACTTAACTGACATGCATTACTCACATTCAGCAAATGTATAAATCAATACAATTAGTAAGACGTCCATCATTTAAAGGTTACTAGCATGTAAAAGTGTATGCATGAGCAATAAAAATTTCATGACTTTTACTGTTTCTCATTATTTCAAGATATAGTTTAATTACTATCTCATTAAGCTAGCTTCTCATAGAATTTTGTTTCCTATCTTAAACGATTTTATCCAAAACATATCTTTATATATTTTAAACAAAATCCAAGTCCTAGTGAAAGTTGGACTTTCCTATTTTAACGGTCAGACTCACTAACGCAGATTCAAATTTTGAGGATTTGATCTTCGGATCTTCTTTGCTCGATTTCAAACGTCCGCAACATATCCAATTCGGAATATTCAGAATTTCACATTGGACTCAAACTCAAGACATATTTTAACAATCTCCACCTTGGCTTGACGTTTGAGCCAAGTCGCAATTACTTCGCAAAAATTCAAACTCTACTGCTATTTTCCCAGTCCGAATTTGTGATTTAATTTTTTATTGAACGAAAAGTCTCGAAAATCACAAATTAGGGCAAAATCCGTACTAATTAGGGTAAAATCAATTGCGTTCAAGTTCTAGGGTTATGGAGGCCCTGATACCACATGTAGGACGCAAATTGCGCAACCCCAAGATCTCTATAACCAGAAGAAGAACATGCATAATTAGGTAGAAAGATTAACGCACCTGGGATCCATTGTTCTTGAAGCGGAAGCGGAAACACAATATTCTTTGTGCAAATCCTTCTCCTCTATTGCCCTTCGTATCACTGGCTCAATGAGGCGGCCCCTCACGATTAGCGTTAGAATAACGCCTCTTAGGTGAGGATATGTGAGAATTAGGGTTAGAGGAGAGACTTGAGCACTATTTATAGAGTTTCCAGCCAGCCCCCCTCATTACGGGCCAGGCTCAACTCGGCCCATACTAGCAAGCCCCATATTAGACTAATTAAGAAACCTTTTATCTCACCTTAGACCAAACCCCGTAAAACGATAAACGTTAAACGGTAAATAACAACGCCAATTAATTTAGTCCACATATTAGGAAAACTCTTACAAATATTTCCTGTTTTCATCGAGTTCTCGAAATATCTTCTGTCATTTGACAAAGACGAGTTGCTTCTCTAATTAAATAGCCTTATTTTTTTCTTGGTTTGAAAACTCATGCACAACTGTTCCTCAGGGAACGACGAGAAGATGCAAATAGGAATGGGAAAGTGCCTAAGTACGTTAGACGTATAGAGATGGTGCAGAAAATAAGTATTATGTATTATCAGCAGCAAACTTCTCATTGTTTTCTCAAGATCGTGGTTGCATTGCCAATTATGGTGACCACATATGCCGTGCTAACATATCGGGCTTGTTTTGTTTGAGAAACTCATATGGATAACCAAAAAAAAAAAAAAAAAACTATTATTCAAAAAATTATTCCCAAAAACATAAATATTACCAAACATAACCTAAGTCACCATATATTTCTAAGGATACAAGCAATCGAATGCCAATTGGCAATAAGACATGGCTGTCCTACGGTACTTCGCAGCAAGTACTTCATTCCAATTGCCACCAACAACATTGCAGTCAATCATAAAATAAAGTGCAAAAAGGATCTTGCTTCTCATTGTTGACGCCTAATTTTTACTTTGTATTTTTAGGTTTTTAATTAATTTTATTACTGTTTTTATTTAGTTTATTTCATTTTATTTTGGTAAAAACCAGAAAAATAGAAAAATGGAAAAACCGGCCCAAAAGCCAAAAAAACGAAAAAAAACAGAAAAAACGGCCCAACGGCCAAAAACGGAAGAAACGGCCCAACGGCCAAAGGCCTTCGCAGCAAAAGCCCGCGGGTCGACCCGCACCTGCGCCCGCACCGGCGCCCGACCCGCGCGACCCGCCTTCTTCACTCGAAATCGCGTGCGGTGCACGCGCGAGCAGCCGCGACTGCCGGAGAGAAAGCAGAGCAAGCGATGGCGTGCGCGGGATTGAAGGAGCGGCAGAGTACGGCGAGCAAAGGGCAGGTGCATGGCCGGATAAGCCTGATGGCTGATGGGACACCGGTTCGGCCGGTGGAAGCCACGACATCCACCTCGGCCGAACCCTCGCCGACCGGCCGTCCGTCGCCTATAAATAGGCCCTTCCCCCTCCGTTAATCGACACACACCAGCACGGCGAAGCCGAGAGAGAAGCTTGCGGCCACGGAACCCCACGAGAGACTTCAAAAGGGAGCCAAGGGCTTGCGAGCCTCGATCCAAGCTTCGCCGGAGGAAACCGAGAGAGAGAGAGAGAGAGAGAGAGAGAGAGAGAGGAGGGAGGAAAGGCGGAGCCCCGCCGTCGCAATTCGGTCCCACCGCCGTGAGCGGGTAGTCCCACGGTGACGCCGTCTCCCCTAGCCTAGCATCACCACCATCACCGCCATCTCAGTCACCGTCGCCGCCGCGAACCACCTCCGGCCTGCCCCAAATCAGAAACCCTAGGGTTCCTGATTTCGGGTCACGATTCCGGGTCACCGGGTTGGACCCGGATCAGGAACCGGGTAGGGTTTCATGTTTCTAGAGGCGGCTTGGAATCGGGTCACGCGCGGGTCGGATCCGGGTTGGGCTTCGGTAAAAGCGGCGTCGTTTTTGCAGGTTCAGGTCACCGTGTCGCGGAGTTAGGCTGTCGGGCCGGGTCGGGTCAGATCCGGGAAGAGACACCGAGGGAACGGCGTCGTTTCGCAGAAGGCTGGATGGGTCGCGGAGCGGGTCGAACGCGTGACCCACGGGTTGCATGCAGTCCGCCCCTCTACGGCGCCGTTTTCGCCGAAGGCGAAACGATGCCGTTCTACTCGGGTCACAACGACGCCGTTTTGTGGAGAAGGAGGAGTCGGGTCGCGAATCGGGCCTGGATCCGGGTAGGGTTTTGCCCCGGGACCCGGGTCTCCGGAGCGGACGGCTACGACGTCGTTTTTGGGCGCGGCGGAACGCCGTCGTTTTGGGGCGAGGAGCGGGTCGCGGCTCGTCGGGTCGGGTCGGATCTACCCATGCCCGGCCCGACGTCGTTTTGCTGCCCCTTCCTCCAAAACGCCCGTGTTTCGGACCGGCCCGGGGCGGATCCGACCCGTGGATCCGACCCGGGTCATTTTTAAATGTTTTTATAATATTTTATTTTTAAATATATTAAAAAAATCATTTTAGTTTAAAAAAATCAAAAATCAAAAAAATGTTTTAAAAAATGTTTTATTTAAAAAAAATCAAAAATTAAAATAAAAATCATTTATTTCCGAAAATGATTGAAAAAATCAAAAAAATATATTATTTTCCAAAATATCCAAAAAATATTAAAATACTTTAATATTTTCCAAAGAATCAAAAAAATGTCAAAAAATCCCAAAAAATGCTAAAATTCATAAAAAGCCCAAAAATTTCATAAAATGCCAAAAAGACTTGTATTTTCTCCGAAAATACCCCAAAAATCCAAAAATCCCTTTTATGTCCAAAATGAGGAAAATACCAAAAATGTGATTTTTCCTAAAATGCATGGAAAATCCCCAAACATCCAAAAAACCTTAGAGTTTAAACAAGATTAGGTACCGAAAGGGCATTAGTGATTAACTAGTGTAATCAAGTCCCCGATCCTAATTTCTGGGTTGCGCAGAGCAAGTATTTCTCCCGATACTTTGCTTAGGTTTCTAATCGGCCTACCCCAAATTGATTAGTGGCGACTCCGTTTTAAAAATCAATTTACAAATCAAATATTTTAAAGTCGTGAATTGGCAGACTTGAGAGAGTCCAGGCTTTAATTAAACCCAGCCGAGCCATTAGCCTCCTTTCGGCGCTCGTACCCGATCCGCCGGGCGCCCCGAAAAGGGTCGCGACGGCTTAGCGACTCCGCTAGGGACTTTTGAGGACTTAGGCCATATTTATCTTGTTTAAAATTCTTTACTGACTTAGGTTTTTTTTTTTTCTTTTTACAGGTCAATAATTTGAGAAGTTTATTTTTTGCTTACTTAAATTGTCTTGTGATTATAAAGCGTCGTGCATGCTTTCTTTTTTAAACACTACACATGGCACACACAACCCGCCGCCGGACTCCGGGCCGCCATAGGATTTCTAGGATGGTGTTAAGAAAGATACGACCTCGAACGCGAGACTGCGATGTAGAGGTTACCTTTCTTTTCCCGAATTTCTTAGCCGAGGTTAAAGGGGTATGCGCTAACGCGAGGCTGCGACCGCGAGATGCCCTTTTAATTTCACCAAGCTTTCTGAGTTAGAAATCGAGCCACACGTCTCATCTGTATGCCCCTGTAATTGTCATGTTTATTTCAAAGCAGTTTATTTAAATTTTACTCAAGTCCTCATTGGCTCATGGCAAAATAGGGTCAGGATTGTGTAAACCCCATTTTTAAATGCGATGGGAAGAATCGACATCAAATTCATCCCTGCCCCAAAGAAAGAACTCCTCGGATGGTGGGATCGGTTGAGCTGCTTGCTCAAGAGCAAGTCAAGATGAGGATTGGTCATCTCCTCCCGTTGCTCCAAATCAATATTCATTCCGGAGTCATGCAAGCCCTACCTCATTTCTGGTGTCCGGAGACATCCACCTTCATATTTGACAAGTTTGAACTAGCTCCCACCTTAGAGGAATACAGTCTCGCTATAGGAATGCCCCTGGGAACGGAGCTCGCTAAACCATTAGCTCACTTCAACTCCGTAATCAGTCTATCACGCTTTCTGAAAAGTAACTCGGTAAGGGAAATCATTAAAACCAACAACCATGCGTTCCCACTGTCATACTTAACCGACTATTTTGAAAAGCAATCAATGCCCCAAAAAGCCAAGATCTTCCTCTTGGCATTTTTCGGATTTGTTATCTTCCCTTATAGAAGGGATGCCATAAATCCTTCAATCGCGAAGATAACGGATCAAATCATTCATGGTGCAGGATATGTAAACATGGTCTTGGCCGAAACCTTTTTATCCCTCAATCGTTTTAAGGCCAAAAAAGAAAAAATCATGAGAGCCGCTCCAGAAATTTTACAAATGTGGTTCTTCTCCCATGTCAAAGGATTTGGACCACATGCAAATATTTGAGATTAATGAATATAAACACCCGTTGCAGAGATTCCAAAGTTTGGAAAAGCATTCTCCTAATGAAGAATATTCGCGATGGATTGATTTATTAAAAAACCCGCCCCCAGAGACATTTCTATGGCGAGCCAAGTGGTTCACTGCAAGCGAGGCACGTTTTGCACTTGATTACTACAATCCCATCCCACTACTGGGCTTCTCCGGAGCTACCTCATACTACCCCTACAGGGTGGCTCGCCAGTATAGAGCCCTTCAAGAAATCCCGCCACCACTCAAGCTAGATCGACTTCAGATCTCTTTTGCCCCTACAGGTCGCAATTACTCAGGGATAGTTAGCATGATTCAAGACGCATGGGATAGATACCAAGCAGAGAGGATCATCGTGCCCAGAAGACTGAAAGGACAGGAAAGAACCCACCATGCATCCGCCTTTTATATCCTCAATCACGAGATTCCTAAGAAGTTGCAGCCGGAAATCCCCGACGTAAAGAAGAGGCTCACCAAGCAAGAAAGGATCAAGCTTCTTGGAGAAAGCTTGGAGGCTACCCGGGGACACTTGTAAAAGCTATCTCGAGGAAGCAAGCGACGCCAAAAGATTGAGATTTCCCATCGCATATAAAAATGGGTGTCATAGTTTGGGTCATTCTAATTTTTGTAAAAACTCTTTTATTGTACAAATCTCTTGCTAAATAAATAAGAGTGACTCGATCCTTGCCATGAGCCAATATCCCCAAGTGTTTCCTTTACTTAACCTTTGCCCACTTCTTACGTGACCAGGAAATCATAATATAGCCGTATCCTCCAGATCCAGAAACTAGAATGACTGAAGAGAGTGTACCAAGTCGTGTTGAAATCATCGAAAATGAAACGAAGCAAGTTTTCAACGTACTCCAGCAGCTCTCAAAACAAATGGATTCCATCCAAGGCAAATTAACTCCTACCCGGCCTCAATCGAAGTGGTACCGCCATGAGTCATCCACCCGAGGAAACCAAGGAAGAGATACCGACGATAGCATGCCCGAGTTAGAAGACGACGCACACCAAATCGTTGTGGAGAAAGCCAAGCCCGGAGTTTCACCTAAAACTGAGCATGACAAACATCTCGAGAAGCTCGAGGAGAGGCTGAAGTAGCTGCAGGGCCTACAAGATCCTACTCCTACAGACCTCTCTATCTACTCCAAAGTCAAAATGCCCGAGAAGTTTAAGATGCCCGATTCGAGAAGTACGATGGCACGACCTGTCCAAGAGCTCATTTGCAAATGTACTTGGTTCGAATGACCCAAAGTACGTCGTAATGTGCCTCTAATGATCCAGTCATTCCAGTCAAGCCTAGCAGGTCTCGCCTTGAGGTGGTACATCAAGAAAAACATAAATCTCGTCGAAACATGGAGTGAAGCAAGCGAGGCATTCCTCAAGCAGTACAAATTCATAATGGATATTACCCCTTCTCGTGAGGATCTCGACGGCACGGAAAAGAAAAGCGGGAATCTTTCAAAGAGTATGCTATCAGATGGAGGAATCTCGCCGCCCAGATCAGTCCCGAGCCGACTGACTTTGAATTAAGAAAAATGTTTGTCAAAACCCTCCCCTATGAGTACCGCAACAGAATGGTAACTACGGTTGCCGAATCATTTAATCAACTCATTCCAGTGGGAGAGCAGATAGAGATAGGATTAAGGGATGGCTGGTTCACTGAGCCTGCACTTGTCGGCAGAAAATTCAATTTGAAGAAAGATAAGGATCCCCTGATTGATGTCAATGCCACCTACACTGCAGACACCGGTCGTCCTCCAGTCGTTTAGACAAGCACAAGCCAGCGTCAGACCAATAGCCGTCAGCCTCAGTGCTACAACAACCGAAGACAATTCACTCCGCTCCCTGGATCTCCATCCCAGGTTCTGGCAATCCTCCGGAATAAGAATCTTCTCTCGACTGAGCCAAGACGGCCTAATGCCGAAAGCTTTTCCAGTTATGACCCGTCCAAAAAATGCGACTATCACAAGGGGAAGTGGGCCATTCAACTGATGATTGTCTCACCCTTAAACATCGAATTCAGAACCTACTGGATACTAAAGCATTCTCATTCCAAACTATGAAGCCAAATGTCCGAGCAACCCGCTCCCTGATCATGCTGATAAAGTAAATGCAATATTTGATTCTGAAGCTCGCCAAATCAAAAACACCAGCGCGCATATCATTGACATCTATCGAGGGCTAGTCGAAATCGGGTATTATCCATGTGACAAAATACTACCTCTGGCAACAATAGAAGAAAGGGTATCGAGAATGATAGAAGCCGGAGTAGTCAGGCACGTTGGCCACGCTAGCACAGTTTCCACTATATCACAAGTCCTCATCAACTGGGAGGAGGAATGTGCCGCGCTAAAGTCAGAAAGAGAGAAGAAGGGTCCCGCCCCACCTGAAGATGTACCTGAAGAAAAAGAAGCCATAATCGAAGCATCCACAGCAAGAGTAACTATAGTTATCGAAATACCCCAACCTTATGAATATGAGTGCAATAATGCTATACCATGGTCTTATGACCTTGATGTAGGTCTAGTCACGAGATCTGGGAGGACCTATGCTCAAGCAAACACGCACTCCGCTAAGCCCGTCACCGACGAAGAGGCCAAGGAGTTTTTGGCCGTGGTCAAGGCCAGTGAATATAATGTGGTGGAACAATTGCGAAAATCACCAGCACAAATCTCTTTGCTAGAATTGCTCCAGACATCCGTGGAACACCGAAATCCCTCATGAAGGTGCGAGCGAAGTACATGTCCCCGAGACAATTGATCATGACAAACTTGAGGAATTTTGTCAGCACCATCCTTCTAAAGGATCAAATGGCGTTCTCTGATGAAGAAATCCCCGAGGAGGGTAGAGGACACACCAAAGGCCTCTATATATCGGTCAAATGCAACACATCTCACGTTGCTCGAGTATTGATTGACAATGGATCTGCCCTGAACATATGTCCGCTAGCAACACTCTGTCGCCTTAAAGTAGAAAGATCACGAATCCAGATGCCCAAAACTTCCGTTCGGGCGTTTGATGGAACAAAGAAAGAAACAGTAGGAGAAGTTGAGCTCGACGTCCAGATTGGCCCAACCATATTCAAAATCTTGTTCCAAGTAATGGATATCTCCACTGCGTTCAACTTCCTCTTAGGGTGCCCATGGATCCACGTCGAAGGGGCGGTACCGTCAAGCCTCCACCAAAGTGTGAAGTTCGTAGTTGGAGGGAAACTGATCACTGTCCGAGGAGAAGAAGATCACCGCATTTATCATGAGACGGCCATCCCTTATATTGAACCTAGTGACAGGAACGAAGCCAACTATCAATCATTCGAACTCGTGTCCACTATACACGAAGCTCGTGGGATGCCGCCTCTCGTCCCCGAGGTATCAAGTGCTGCAATGATGGTGGGAAAAATCATGGTCGGACACGGTTTCATTCCTGGGCAGGGGCTCGGTAGGGAAGGTCAGGGCATCAGACAACCTATTGAAGCCATCAGGAGACCTCACACCATCGGCCTAGGGTATTCCCTGGATAAAAAAGCAAAGAAGAAAGTCAGCTTTGAATATCCCCGTCTCGAGGAAACTTTCCCGGGCCCAGCCAAGATGATGCATGAAGAAGAAGAAATAATCGGCACCTCGAAATGGTCCAAACGCGGAAGCTCGAACTTGCCCACGATCCAAGAAGGCACGGCTGGCCCTCTCGCGAGAGAAAGTAGAGGCGGAGGACATGACCACCATGTTCGAAGACATTTTCATAGGCGCCATCGAAGAAGAACCATTGGAGGGAGCGGACAATGGCTTCTCGTTCATCCAGCTCTAACGCCAGATTGACGAATTACGTGAAACAGTGGACTATTTAACGGAGAATTTCACTCGAGCTACCAGCTCTAGTCATAATGAGGACTTGACAGCAAAGGAAGGAAGCCCTATTGATACAAGCTGGCAAGAGGATTCGCTATCTCAATCCTCAAAGAGCGCGCGGCCATATTCACCCTTTCCTAGGCCAATGACTATCATTTTCCCCATCCTCCTAGAGCAAAGATTAATCGCCAGGCAGCTGAGTCATCCTACTCTCGAGTATTTCCTCGATTACGATCCGTCCAAGTAATGTGATTATCATTCGGGGGAGCTAGGACACTCGTTGGACGACTGTACGAGCCTGAAAGATAAGGTGCAGGACCTCCTAGATGCTGGGGTATTCACTTTCCGCTCTCCATGGCTGTGTTTCGGCAACGATCACCTCCTTGTGGTACCCAAAGCACTCGCACCATGTTCCCTCAACATGCGGAGAAAGCACGTGGAGGGGAGGTGATCATGGACACTTTGGGACAACCAAGTGGTAAATTTGACTACTATGTCAATTATTCGGTCCCTCAAAGTTTCTATGATCACATTCCCCGCATAGTCCCCGATGGATGGGAAGGCTGGATGATCTAGAGTCCGCGAAGTCACGGGAAACGTAGCTGGTAACCGGTGTGAAGACTGCTTTGTGGGCGCCATCAACGAAGGATCGTCAGGGGAAATGGGCGCTAGCCCGCTCGAGTAGAATCCTTCTTATTCTCTCGCATACTCCCCTACGTGGGAGCTGTACATATTTCTTTAATCTGTTTTGTTTTTTAACATCAGTTCCATCTAGGGAACCCTTTTTTGAAATCACTCTGTAAATCCGTCTACTAATAAATAAAGTTGAAAACATTTTGAGGGCATGAGGAGACACTCCAAACCGGCCCGTTGATGATAACCAGCTGTCAAATGAAAGAAGAAATCGAGGCCCGGATCTCCTCGTGTTTCCTTGTCCTGAATTTTCAAAAGAACAATTCGTCACGTTTTCAAAAAAAAAAAAAAAAAAAAGGGAAGAAGCATGCATGCTACTAGCCTTATTTGTTCCCTTAGCCTATCTACTTTATGACACAGGAATAATCTAGCGGCAGGCGAGGGGATGGGAATGGTCCAGACCAACATCATGGATAGCCATTCTGATAGCTCAGATGATGACTTTGATAATTCCTATGAAATCCAACGGAATTGGGAGCGGCATGAAGAAACAAGGCCCCCTACCATTGAAGACACTATCACTGTCAATTTAAGCACCACAGAAGATCCGAGAGAGATAAAGATCGGCGCCAACCTCCCCGAAAAAGAAGCTGCGGACTTAATTGCCCTTCTAAGGAGGTATCAAGACGTGTTCGCATGGTCATACGCAGATATGCCAGGCCTTGATCCAACAGTTGTGGAGCACAGCCTGCCAACTGACCCTGATATAACTCCCAAGAGGCAACAGCTGAGAAGGACCAAGCCAGAATTGTCGCAAAAGATTGAAGAAGTAATGAAACTACTCCAAGTGGGTTTCCTCGAGGTCTCGCAATATCCCAGCTGGGTGGCAAACATTGTACCAGTAAAGAAAAAGGATGGTCGAATACGTGCTTGTGTCGACTATCGCGACTTGAACAAAGCAAGCCCGAAGGATGATTTTCCGTTGCCTCACATAGACGTTCTTGTAGACAGTACTGCAGGATTCAGACTTTTCTCTTTTATGGATGGATTTTCGGGATATAACCAAATAAGGATGAAGGAAGAAGACAAGGAAAAACGGCATTCATTACTCCATGGGGAACCTTTCATTATAAAGTCATGCCTTTTGGCCTGAAAAATGCTGGGGCAACTTACCAGCGTGCCATGGTCACCCTTTTCCATGACATGATGCACAAAGAAATTGAAGTATATGTCGATGACATGATCACTAAAACCAGGTATGGAGAAGACCACGTGAAGACCTTGGAGAAACTATTTGAGCGACTTCGCCAGTTTAAACTGCGCCTGAATCCAGCAAAATGCATGTTTGGGGCAACTTCGGCAAATTACCGGGATTCGTTGTAAGTTTGTGAAGGCATAGAAGTAGATCCGTCAAAAACCAAGGCGATATTTGAGATGCCTCCTCCTTCAACCGTAAAAGAAGTCCGGAGCCTCGGGAAGATTAAATTACATTGCACGATTCATTTCCCAGCTTTCGAAAGCGCAAAACCTTTCTTTAAGCTTCTCGGGAAAGATGCACAAATTAAATGGGATGAGGATTGCCGATTGGCATTTGAAGACTGAAAAAGATTTTGATGAAACCCCCAATCCCCGGTACCTCGAGTCAGGGGCAGCCTTTAATTCTATACCTTACCATCAACGGTGAATCCCTAGGTGCCATCTTTGGCACAAAAGGGACCTCGTGACCGAGAAAGAGCGAGCCATCTACTATTTGAGTAAAAAGTTCACCATGTCAGAACAAAACTACTCCCGATCAGAGAAGACGTGCGCCGCATTAGTATGGGTATTGCACAGACTCCGACAATATACCTTGCATTACTGAACTTTCCTCGTAACCGAAAGCGATCCAATCAAGTATCTGCTTAGTTGTCCAGCATTGATAGGAAAATTGGCCAAATGGCAAATCCTGATCTCAGAATTCGACATTCAGATGTTGCCACAGAAATCGGTTAAAGGGCGGGTGATTGCTGATATGTTAGCAGACCGTCCCGAAGGAGTACGCAAGGATGATCCCTCGGACGACCAGGTTTTCGCCATAGAAGAAGACAAGTGGACCATGTTCTTCGACGGAGCCGTGAATGCATCGGGCTCGACCAGGGGCGATCTTGATATCCCCAAATGGGCAACATTACCCCGTGGCTGCAAAAGCGGTATTTCCGTGCACTAACAACATAGCCGGGTATGAGGCATGCATCCTCGGCTTGCGGCGGCTATTGAAATGGGAATAACCAAGCTAAAAGTGTTCGGTGATTCTACTTTAATAATGTCGGACGGTGGGCGAATGGAAGACAAAGGATGCCAAGCTTGTGCTTTATCACGGCTACTTGGAAAAGTTGGCGGGGAAATTCCAAGACATCTCATTTGAATACTTGCCTAGAATTCATAATCAATTCGATGCGCTAGCAATTTCGGCTATGTTGCAAGCAACGAAAGGGCTAGAAGTAGAACCTCTAAAGATCGAAGTTCGGCAAGACAAGCCCATTGCATGACCATAAGCGAGGAGCCCGATGGGAAGCCACGGTATTACGATATCATGAGATATGTCCGAAGCAAGAATTCCCTGAACAAAGCACACCCTCTGATCGAAAGTACCTAATGAAAATGGCTTCAAGGTTTTTCGTCAGCGGTGAAAATCTGTACAAGAGATCCTATGACTCAGTCTTGCTAAGATGCGTGGATGCAGCCGAGGCCACACAAATAATGCAAGAAGTACATGAGGGAGTATGTGGCCCTCACATGAATGGACGTATGTTGGCCAAGAAGATAATGAGACTGGGTTATTACTGGCTCCCCTTAGAGAGTAATTGTGCTCAGCATGTGCGAAGTTGCCATCGTTGTCAGATTCACGGAGACAAGATAAATGTCCCTCCAACTGAACTATATCAGTTATCTGAGCCATGGCCATTCTCAATGTGGGGATCGATGTGATTGGCCCGATTAACCCAAAGGCGTCGAACGGACATCGGTTCATCCTAGTGGCAATTGACTACTTTTCGAAGTGGATTGAGGCCACATCATATGCCCGCGTGACTGCGCAGAATGTTATGAAGTTCATCAAGCACGACATAATCGCCCGTTATGGTGTACCAGATTCCATAATCACCGACAATGGGACAAACCTGAATAACAAGCTGATCGAGCAGTTCTTTTCTAAGTTTAAAATCCAGCATTTGAATTCATCACCCTATCGGCCACAAATGAATGGAGCTGTAGAGGCCGCCAACAAGAACATCAAGAAGATCTTAGCCAAGACGGCTGAAAACTACCATGACTGGCATGAGAGGTTACCCTTTGCACTGACGGCATACCGAACCTCGATTCGAACTTCTACTGGGGCAACCCCTTTTTCCCTGGTTTATGGTATGGAGGCGGTCTTGCCTGTGGAAGTAGAAATCCCTTCCCTATGAGTTCTATCCCAAGCCGGCTTATCAGAGGAGGAGTGGACACAACAAAGGCTCGAGCAGCTGAACATGATCGAGGAAAAGCGACTGAAAGCTCTGTCACGGCCGGTGTTATCAACGAAGGTAGCTCGATCGTTTAATCAAAAAGTGCGGCCCGGGCGCTTGAGTAAATGAGCTAGTCTTAAGGAAGACGCTGCCAATCTTTCCGAGCTTGGAGGCAAGTTCGCCCGAATTACAAGGGTCCTTATGTAATAAAGAAGATACTCCCGGAGGAGCCTTAATCCTAACCGAGATGGATGGGCGAGAATTTTCCAAGCCGGTGAATTCGATCTTTGTAAAAAGTACTACCCTTGAAAAATGTTCACTTGTCTATCATTGCCGAATATTTCTCTATCAGAATGAAAATGCCTATGCATCTTCTTTATTTGAGTGTTATATTTACGCCATCACGGGAAATGTGCATTTGGTTAAATGGTAACCACCAGCATTTAGGGAAGTGTCGAAAATCGAATAGCAAACTTAATGACATAACTCAGGCAAATCGACATTACCCAGGCAGATGCGTGACAATTTCACCCAGCTTGGCACAAAAGAGGCATCATTCAAGAATCACTCCAGTCGGAAAGAGCTTTCGGTCAACGGCTTAGAATCAGGAAACCTCACTTCTTGTTCCGGACACATGCTCTCGCGAGAAGTAATTGCTATTGAAAAGCTGGAAGTTTTGATTGTCCATCTCGAATTCCATAGAAACTTGAGGTACATGACTTTTGCTCAATAATACTATAGCCAAAGACAAAGAAAAGAAAATTCCACAAAAGGAATGCGTTGGAGATGAATCAACGACCAGCAATCATGAAGGCCAACGGAAGGAAACACCGAGCCGTGTCAAGATAAATAGGCCATCCTCATCATTCGAGCATCCTCAAGAGCTAGCACAGACAAGCTCTGGGGAAGGGTAATCTAGTATCGTTTCCAATATCCCTACCATCTGAACCCATTTTTGACATGTTTTCCCAATTTGATAGGAAACTTCACAAATCAGGGACCAAACTCAAAGGTTAGATAAATCAGTGCTAGCCAAGCTAGGATGCAGAAATGACTTCCATCAAATACACCTGGCTCCATAAAGGGATGTGTCATCCACAAGCCAATGATCGACCTGACGAAATGGGAAGCACAAGACTTCATATCCTCCCCGTCCACTTAAGCATTTGCAAACTAGTGAAGAGTAATGATGTATCACTTCCAATTATTTAACTTCCAAAAAAGATTCGTGACTAACACACTTTCTCTTGCCTTTTACAGGATCGCCTGGCCGTCCAAGATACGAAAATAAGTCAATAAAAGTCTTGTCAAACTCTGATAAACCTTCCAAAGCGAGAATGACACCTCAAGTATCACCAAAGCAAATGACAGAGAGCCTTCAAAGCCTCAAGTCACTTAAATCTAGGCCCTATTGTTTGAGCCACATCCACGGCTTCCCTTACGCAAAAAGCAAGAATAGGAATTCGATCGGATCCCCAATCCCAGTGATCATGCATGTGTCATGTCCCTAACCAATAGGAGCATTTTATTAACACCCATCTGTAAAAAGCCTCTTTTGATGCTCAAATTTCAACACATTAGTGAATACCATTCAAGCTATTAATAGTCTTTCTTGAATAAAAAGCCATTCATTCATTTTTGAAAAACACAAAACTCTTTCGCATCATACTGCATGCCTTTTTCCATGTGGATTGTGCATGATGATTTTGTCTGCCTAAATCTTTGATTCCATTGAGGATTATCATAATAGACAACCAAGTGAAGAATACAAGACTAATCAAGCATGTCGGATGAGGCACGTCAGAATGATGACAGGCAAGCCATATCCCATACACAATCCCTTGTCTATACACTTGTGAGATGAGTGCAGAAAATTCCATGACTACAGGGTAAAGAGTTCTCTCGCGAATGGTACGATGACCAAAATAGTGGGAGGCATTCCATCACCCACCTTAAGCCCCGTACACTGGCCAAATTTCTATCTTACCCCCGTCAAAAGAACCACCCCACCTTTGGGGCAAGCCAAAAGCAAGTCGGCAATCACGAGGTGAGGAAAGGGATAGAAATTCTCTTGCTTGCACTTGCATTAATCTTTGAGTGTCTTTATTGCATATGAACACTCGCGTTAATTTAAGTGCCCTAGAGTCATGAAGAGCAATTCTTTCTTTACGCACTTGTAACCATTGTACAACTCAATTGAGTCTGTAAAATCACCCTCACAAAAAGGCAAAGCGGAAGCTGTCATCCAAGCAGCAAAATCAGAAGAGCCAGCAAAAGATGAAGACTCAACAAGTCTAACGAAGGCATGCGCTTGAACTCATCAAGACCTCAAGCAACAAAGACAAAAAAAAAAACCTGGGACATAAAAAGCAGTGTACCTGGTAAAAGCAAGGTCAACGCCCGTGAATAAAAAATTGAAAAAAGGAATGGGGGCATAAAAAAGCAGTGTGCCTGGTAAAAGCAAGGCCAATGCCCCAAACAAAAAGGCAGTCATTTATATCCCCAAGAGGAGTTACCATCAAGATCCATGGAACCTTCACCAGACTGTAAGAGGAAAGATCGGTGACAAACGCCAAGACAATCACCAGCTATCACAAGAGTCAAGCCTAGGCAGCGTCCTATTGTAAAAAGTCTCTTCAAACTAGGGGCACTTCAATTAACGTAGGATTTCATATGTTTATAAGCATCGCTCGAAGAAGTGTGAGCAAGATTATTCTATCTCTTTTCACAGGATCCTCGACTTGCGAACCCAGAGATAGCCGTGCAGCATTTTCCCTACAAAGCCATGACTTCATTGGTCCCCCTTGATGAGCCTTTGACCAAGCCTTCATCACAACTCTCAAAAAAGACCTCTCACATTAGTAAAGTCGTATCATTCGCGAGAATACTCAGACCCCTGTTAACATGATGATAGCGAGATAGTGTGGTCCTTATAAATCCTGCATTAATGGTCAGGATAAAATAGCCTTTCCTATGAGAGTGAGTGGAAAGTCCTTTCAGACTGAAAGTCCCTCATCTGGCATGCTCAATATATCTACATTCTAAACAAAAGTTGTCTTTCAAAATCTTCCCCAATGGAATTCAAATGATACAGAGTTGACATAGTCATCATGCATAAATCGCATCTTTACAAGCACATACAATCATTGCATACACATGTGCACATTGTACAAATGACAAGCATGCTCATAAAAAAAAAAAAAATGTCACCAAAAAGAAGCATATCCCCATTCCTGTTCCCAGAGCCTTATGTTTGATAATCTTTGAGTACCCCCCACTCACCGAGTACTCCTTTCATTGACACTCAGCCTGTGCGAGTTGTCCCCAGAGCATTGATATTTGTGACCGACCAAGTATCCCTCTACCTTTAAGTACCTACCACTGTCTAGGTACCCATGCTTAGCTTGATTTGTCATTCAGATGTCGATATCTGCATTTGCCCAAAGCATCCCCTTGTTTCCGAGTGTTGGCCACTACTCAAGTGCCATCTTTGTTAAACATTCGACCTGTTCATACTGTCGTTAAAGTTTAGATACTTGTGACTGTCCAAGTATCCTCTCATCTTTAAGTATCGACCACTGTTCGAGTACCCCCTTTTTATGACACTCGACCTGTTAGAGTTGTCCTCAAAATCATGACATTGGATGCTAGCAAGCTCTCAAGCATTTCCCCACCTCATGCTCCCGCAATTACCCAGGTATGCTTTCTCACACTTGGACCAGTCAGATGGTCCCTGATCATATTGATAAATGTTTGTGTTCATCCAAATATCCCTCTACTGTGTACACCTGCGTACCCACGACCATCCAGGTAAGCCTCGCGTGGCATCCAAAATTGCCAGAAAGTAGCAACCTTCGTGAACATCTCAGGTATGTCCTCGATGTTCCCAAAAATTCCAGGAGGCGGGAGGCCTTCATGAACATCCCAGGAACGTCCTCGGCATTCTAAAACTCCAAAAGGCGGGAGGCCTTCATGAACACCTCAGGTACGCCCTCGGTGTTCCCAATTTCCAGAAGGCGGGAGGCCTTCGCCATTATCCGAGGTACGTCCTCGGCATTCTAAAATTCTAGAAGGCGGGAGGCCTTCATGAACACCTCAGGTACGCCCTCGGTGTTCCCAATTTCCAGAAGGCGGGAGGCCTTCGCCATTATCCGAGGTACGTCCTCGGCATTCTAAAATTCCAGAAGGTAAGAGACCTTCATGAATATCCAAGGTACGTCCCCGATATTCCCCATTACCAGGAGGTGAGAGACCTTCATGAATATCCAAGGTACGTCCCCGATATTTCCCTTTACCAGGAGGTGAGAGACCTTCATGAATATGCGAGGCATGTCCTCGATATTCCCCATTACCAGGAGGTGAGAGACCTTCATGAATATCCAAGGTACGTCCTCGATATTCTCCTTTACCAGGAGGTGAGAGACCTTCATGAATATGCGAGGCATGTCCTCGGTATTCCCACTACCAGGAGGTGAGAGACCTTCACGAATATGCGAGGTACGTCCTCAATATTCCCAATTCTCAAGAGGTAAGAAACTTCCACGAATATCACAGGTGCGCCCTCGATATTCTCAATATCCAGGAGGTGAGAGACCTTCATAAATATCTCGGTACGTCCTCGATATTCCCTACTTCCATAAAGAAAGAGACCTTCACAAATACCTAAGGTATGCTCTCCATATTTTTAATTATCAAATACCCCTTTCGATACTTGTGAATGTCCGAGTATCCCTAAAAAACTCGTACTTGTGATCATCCAAGTACCCCTTCAATGCTTATGACGCCTGCCAAGGCTCAAATATCCATCAGGTTAGTACTTGTGAATATCCATGTACTCTTTAATATCTCTGTGAATGTCCAGGCACCTTCCAGAACATATCCCTCGAAAAAGTTCGGGTCTCAACAGGTGTCCCTGACAGAGGTCACACACCCCCCAGAGAAGATGCCCTGAGAAAGGTCGGCACATCCCCTAAGAAAGGTCGGGTCTCAACAGGTGTCCCTGACAGAGGTCACACACCCCCCAGAGAAGATGCCCTGAGAAAGGTCGGCGCATCCCCGAGAAAGGTCGGGTCTCAGGCGGGTGTCCCCGACGGAAGTCAAACACCCCCAAAAATAGATGCCCCGAGAAAGGTCGGCGCATCTCCTGAGAATGGTCAGGTATCAACCGGTGTCCCTGACAGAAGTCAAACACCCCCCAAATGAGATGCCCTGAGAAAGGTCGGCGCATCTCCCGTCACGGCGACCGAAGAATGGTTCGGGTCCGAGACACCCCTCCGATTGCTCCAACAGGCGACCGAAGAATGGTTCGGGTCCTGGAGAAGTGATCTCCCGTCACGGCGACCAAAGAATGGTTCGGGTCCGAGACACCCCTCTGATTGCTCCGACAGGCGACCGAAGAATGGTTCGGGTCCTGGAGAAGTGATTTCCCGTCACGGCGACCGAAGAATGGTTCGGGTCCGTCCGAGACACCCCGATTGCTTGCGAAGAATGGTTCGGGTCCGAGGAAGTAATTCCTCGTCACGGCGACCGAAGAATGGTTCGGGTCCGGGACACCCCCCGATTGCTCCAACAGGCGACCGAAGAATGGTTCGGGTCCTGGAGAAGTAATTTTCCGTCACGGCGACCAAAGAATGGTTCAGGTTTGAGACACCCCCTGATTGTTTCAACAGGCAACCGAAGAATGGTTCGAGTCCTGGAAAAGCAACCTCCTCATATCACCAGGTAAGATGATGCCTTGATACTTGCCAAAACCCAGGGTTCGCACCCTATCTCACTCATCCCCGGTAAGTAACTCCAGGTACCTTCTTATCTGTCTTAGTATAATAGATAATCTAAAAAGCTGTCCACGCTTATTTGGGTAAAAATTAGGCATCGGTTTGTCTTTGAATGCAACCTCTGTGAGCTCACCTTCAAAGAGGGGGGTTTGTTGACGCCTAATTTTTACTTTTTATTTTTAGGTTTTTAATTAATTTTATTACTGTTTTTATTTACTTTATTTCATTTTATTTTGGTAAAAACCAGAAAAAACCAAAAAAAATCGGAAAGAAAAATAGAAAAACGGAAAAACCGGCCCAAAAGCCAAAAAAACGAAAAAAAAAAATAGAAAAAACGGCACAACGGCCAAAAACGGAAGAAACGGCCCAACGGCCAAAGGCCTTTGCAGCAAAAGCCCGCGGGTCGACCTACACTTGCGCCCGCACCGGCGCCCGACCCGCGCGACCCGCCTTCTTCACCCGAAATCGCGTGCGGTGCCCGTGCAAGCAGCTGCGACCGCCGGAGAGAAAGCAGAGCAAGCGATGGCGTGTGCGAGATTAAAGGAGCGGCAGAGTACGGCGAGCAGAGGGCAGGTGCATGGCCGGATAAGTCTGACGACCGATGGGACGCCGGTTCGGCCGGTGGAAGCTATGGCATCCACCCCGGCCGAACCCCGCCGACCGGCCGTCCGTCGCCTATAAATAGGCCCTTCCCCCTCCGTTAATTGACACACGGTAGCACGGCGAAGCCGAGAGAGAAGCTTGCAGCCACGGAACCCCACCGAGAGACTTGAAGGGGAGCCAAGGGCTTGCGAGCCTTGATCCAAGCTTCGCCGGAGGAAACCAGAGAAAAGAGAGAGAGAGAGAGAGAGGGAGGAAAGGCGGAGCCCCGCCGTCACAATTCAGTCCCACCGCCGTGAGTAGGTAGTCCCACGGTGACGCCGCCTCCCCTAGCCTAGCATCACCACCATCACCGCCGTCTCAGTCGCCGTCGCCGCCGCGAACCACCTCCGGCCTGCCCCAAATCAGCAACCCTAGGGTTCCTGATTTCGGGTCACGATTCCGGGTCACCGGGTCGAACCCGGATCAGGAACCGGGTAGGGTTTCATGTTTCTAGAGGCGGCTTGGAATCGAGTCACGCGCGGGTCGGTTCCGAGTTGGGCTTCGGTAAAAGCGGCGTCGTTTTTGCAGGTTTAGGTCACCGGGTCGCGGAGTTAGGCTGTCGGGCTGGGTCGGGTCAGATCCGGGAAGAGACACCGAGGGAACGGTGCCGTTTCGCAGAAGGCTGGAAGGGTCGCGGAGCGGGTCGGACGCGTGACCCATGGGTTGCACGCAGTCCGCCCCTCTATGGCGCCGTTTTCGCCGAAGGCGAAACGATGCCGTTCTACTCGGGTCACAACGACGCCGTTTTGTGGAGAAGGAGGAGTCGGGTCGCGAATCGGGCCGGATCCGGGTAGGGTTTTGCCCCGGGACCCGGGTCTCCGGAGCGGACAGCTACGACGCCGTTTTGGGCGGCGAAACGCCGTCGTTTTGGGGCGAGGAGCGGGTCGCGGCTCGTCGGGTCGGGCCGGATCTACCCATGCTCGGCCGACGTCGTTTACGCCCCTTCCTCCAAAACGCCCGCATTTCGGACCGGCACGGGCGGATCCGACCGGGTCATTTTTAAATGTTTTTATAATATTTTATTTTTTAAATATATTAAAAAAATCATTTTAGTTTAAAAAATCAAAAATAAAAAAAAATGTTTTAAAAAATGTTTTATTTTAAAAAAAAATCAAACATTAAAATAAAAATCATTTATTTCCGAAATGATTGAAAAAATCAAAAAAATATATTATTTTCCAAAATATCCAAAAAATATTAAAATACTTTAATATTTTCCAAAGAATCAAAAAAATGTCAAAAAATCCCAAAAAATGCTAAAATTCATAAAAGCCCAAAAATTTCATAAAATGCCAAAAAAGACTTGTATTTTCTCTGAAAATACCCCAAAAATCAAAAAATCCCTTTTATGTCCAAAATGAGGAAAATACCAAAAATGTGATTTTTCCTAAAATGCATGGAAAATCCCCAAACATCCGAGAAAACCTTAGAGTTTAAACAAGATTAGGTACCGAAAGGGCATTAGTGATTAACTAGTGTAATCAAGTCCCCGATCCTAATTTCTCTCGGTTGCGCATGAGTAAGTATTTCTCCCGATACTTTGCTTAGGGTTCTAATCGGCCTACCCCAAATTGATTAGTGGCGACTCCGTTTTAAAAATCAATTTACAAATCAAATATTTTAAAGTCGTGAATTGGCGGACTTGAGAGAGTCCAGGCTTTAATTAAACCCAGCCGAGCCATTAGCCTCCTTTCGACGCTCGTACCCGATCCGGCCGGGTGCCCCCGAAAAAAGGGGTCGCGACACTCATGTTTTCATTTGAAATCATTTTTGTGCAGATTGCGGAAAACCATCGCTTTATATTAAAACTTTATTTGGGATGGAAAACTTGCATGTTTATACAAAGTAGTACTTCCTGTTGATCAGAGATTTCATAATAACAGGCATTCTTGACAGAGACAGAGGTATTCAGATTGATGGGTTGGGTATGAAGAGCTTCACGACATATGAAAGCAACATCCTTTTTGCACTTCGTTTTATGATTGACTGCTTGAGATCGGAAACTCCATGCACTGTTGTGACATCGAAAGTTAGGGTTTTTGAGAGAGTTGGGGATGGTTGGGGAGGAAGAGGGTAGAGAGCCAGCCGTCTTTAGACTCTCTAAACTAGGAGAGTATTCACAGAAAGGTATGCAAGCTAATCTGTCATGGGCGGTATTTAGATGGTGTCTATGAACTTCACTAGTAGCAGTTTCTCTATCTACACTATGCTTGGGAGGGGAGGAAGGGGGGAAATTACTTTGAAAAGTACTATACCTATTGCAATTATGGCAATTCGGTCATAAATTTTTGAGATAAGTGCAGCGGAAGTCCTAAAACTTGTCGCGAATGTACATTTCAGTCCTAAAACTTGCAAAATATTCATTTCAGTCCTAAAACTTGTCGAAACGTTACAAATGAGTCCTAAAGCCGACGCCGTTAACTTTTTCCGTTAAAAATGCTGACGTGGCATTTTAAATTATTTTTTTTATTTTCCAGGTGGATTTTTTTAATTATTTTTTTATCATTTTAAAAAAAAATAAATTTATTCATTTTATCTAATTTTCACCAAAAACTTAAAAAGATAAAATAAAAATTTTATTTTTAAAAATTGTTTTAAAAAATTGTTTAAAATGATGAAAAATAATTAAAAAAATCCACCTGGAAAATAAAAATAATATAAAATGCCACGTCAGCATTTTTAACGGAAAAAGTTAACGGTGTGGCTTTAGGACTCACTTGTAACGTTTCGACAAGTTTTAGGATTGAAATGAACATTTTGCAAGTTTTAAGACGAAATGCACATTCGCGACAAGTTTTAGGACTTCGCCGCACTTATCCCTAAATTTTTTGTTTTTAACCAATTCAATCTTAAACCATTTTACAATTATGTTAATTCAGTCATCTGGCCAATTTTAGCCAGTCGACACCGACTATCCGACCGACGTTGATATTGACAACTCTTAAAATTTATTTTTTTGAATTTTCATATTAATTATTTCCTTTTTCTTTTACCTTTTTGTTCTTCCTTCTTTTGTTTTTAATTAAAAAAATTCAAAAAATAAAATATTATTAAAAAGTATTCACATCAATGCTGATCAAATAACGAGAGCAAACAAGCGTTCTCATCAGTACTAGTTAGCCAAACTTGGCATAGTGGATTGTGCAAAAAGTTTATGATTGAATTAGCCAAAAAAAATTTATAACTAAATTGGCATACATATAATAGGTATATGATTTTTTTAATAATTCTCTTAGAGAATGAGAGAAGCAAGTGTCAATTCCCCCTTTCTGAATTCAATTATCTGACCAATTTTGGTCTGCTAATACTGGTCATCCGACCAAGGCTGATATGGACAATTTTTTAAACATTTTATTTTATTCCAAATATTTTATTAATTACTTTTTTTTTCTTTTTCCTCTTCTTCCTTCTTTTGCTTTTAATTAAAAAATTAAAAAAAATATTATTAAAAAGTATTCATGTTAGCCCAACCAAATAATGAGTGCCGATTAGTATTCATGTTAACATTGGCCTGTCAAAATTAGCCAAATTGATTGAATTGTCACAATTTCAAAAGTTTATAATTGACATGGCTTAAAAAAAGTTTATAACAAAATTAGCCTAATGATCTCATATTAATTACATGTATAACTGTAATTAGCAAGACTTCCATAGGGATCATAAGTCTCGAGGACTTTTCTTAAGAAGAGTGCATGCAATAGGAATGCAAGGTTTGCTTTTCAGAAAGGACAAACTAGGCATCAAACATTATTCCTAGGTTCTAAGGGATCTATAACCAAAGTCCATTCCTATTTATTTGTTCGTTAGCGGGTTGCCTCCCGATCTAGGTGCTCATTCCATAAAAATGAAAAGTTGGTGTTGAAAATCTTAGTGCTAAATTTTAAGTATTGATAGTTTCGAGTGCTAAGAGTAGAAATTGAAAGTTGTTTATTAGTAATAGAAAACTCATAAGTAGGTTTATTGTCTTCTCGCACTACTTGGAACAACGATCATTATTGGCATGTTTTAGCCACATTGTTGGTAAGATTCCAATTGCAATCAACTCATTTTTCTTCACTGATTAATTATAACATCTTGATACCCCATTAAGTGATCTTAAAAAAAAAAAAAATTCAACTAAACCTTAATTGTGACATCCCGAATTTCACCGACCCTATTAATATAATCGAATTGTTATGGGCTTGGATTATTTTAAATCGAGCTAGAAGACAAGCCCGATGGGCCGTGAGATTGTGTGGGCTTAAGAAGTTAGCGGGCCATGCGAGTTATCGAGTTGGGCTCGATTAGCCGAATGATAGGTTATGGACTTGGACTTGGATTGGAGTGGGCCAAGAATCGGATTCGTTAGAATAGTAAATTCAAGTTTAGTGGGCCGAGTTGTCGTAGAATGAACCTGGTGAGCCAGAGACGAATATTTAAGCCAGAGTATTTGCATTTCCGATTAAGTTTATAGATTATAGTTATGAGGATTTAATTAGTGATTGTAATGCTAATGTCGACTATTGACTTTAGTATTTCTTGCGATAAATTCTTCGTGGGTCATTGCCGAGTTGTTACGATGTCATAGATTTGTATAATTACAAGAGAATTGAAATTTAGTGGATTCGGAATGAAATTAAGTTAAAGACATTAGAAACTAATAAGCCGACTAACGACACGGATTAGAGGTTAATCGTTATCGAACGCCAGACGTCGGGAACGATCGTGCATGAAGGCCACGACACCCCCTCCTCTCTCTCTTCCTACCTCGGTTTTTCTTTTTCTCCTCTAAACCGAAGCTATGAGGGAAAACAATCATTAGATTTGCTCATGATTAAGCTACTCTAGGGATTAGACCTATAGCCTATTTCCCTCATAACTCACGCCACTTCCTCTCTCTCTCTCTCTCTCTCTCTCTCTCTCTCGGTTTGAACAGAAGCAAACCAGCAGCAGCTCGGCGACTTTCTTTCTTCTTGTGTGAGTTTAGGAGCTAATTCTTGAAGAACTTTGAGTCACCAATGAAGCTAAGCAACAGTAAGGAAAAGATAAGTATCTAAACTAGAAGTTATCTACTGTTTTGTCGAGGAAACTCGCGAAACTAGCCTAATGGTGGAGGATTAGGTGTGATGGTTCGGTTTTGTGTTGAAATGAGCTAGTTGAACTCTAGATTGAAGGTGTGAGTCCTTGCATGTCGTGTTAGAGCCTTGCATGTTTCAAAGATTGAGTGTAAGTAAATTGAGTTGATCGAGTAAGGTGGTGAGGTGGCTGTCGAGTGAGGAAAAGTGCTGCATGTTCCTGTAGATGAGTCAAGGTGCAAGTATTTGCCTTGGTTCGAGCTATGGACGGTTATTGGTAAGTGAAGACCTACTGTGGTTACCCTTAGATGGTGTTAGAGAAGTGTTGGAATACTAAAAGAGGAATTTGTAGATAAACTAAACAGTTTAGTTGAGCTAAAGATGAAGAAAACGGTGCAAAGCTTTATGTTCTAGATAAACCGAGATAGAAAAACCTTTTGTTTTGTGTTGCCTTAAATTTTAATGATGTAGTTGAGGAAAAGAACAAGTTACTTAAGAGTATACTAATTAAATTAGGTTTCTATCTCTAGTTATAGTAAGGTTTGTGTCAAAATGTATTGGCGAGATTACTTCTCTTTGAAACAGTAAGCTGTATTGCAGAAAATAGCAAAACCTTAGGTGGTTCTACAAATTGGACCTCAAACCCTTCATGAAAATTGTAGGACACATCTTTAGGAACAACATATTAATATTTGAGAACAAACAGACAAGGTTCAGGTGGTGAAATGATCTTTCTTCTGTAGACATTCAATCTGAAAGTTGCTGCAGAATTTTAGGAAAGAAGACAACAAATTACTGCTCTTTATACATTGTGATATAGGCTTAGGTTTCTCCACGAGAAATGTTAATCTATGCCTCTTCTATAACATATTAAAATTTCATAACATTCCGATAAGATTAGATGTACTTCTTGTGTCTATGTTTGAAACTGCCCATATTAGCTCATATATTGCCTTGATCCGAGAATGTGCATTAGTTGTTGTGTCTTTTGTACCTGACTTTCATGACATATATGAAGTCTAATGATCTCGTGAAGTGGTTAGTTCGAGCATATGAGCATGTCTCTTCCATCATTTGAGGTGAAGTCATTGTATAGTTACCAAGAGTGACATGCGCATGCAATGAGGGTGATGTGTTACGCTTGATTATGGGGCAAAACTATTAGGCATGGTATAAGACGTGTTAAAACGGTTTTACTTTATAATCAGGACCTGTGTGATGTTTGGGCACGAGAGTTATGTGTTCTGATTGTTGATTATAGTTGAGTGAATTGCGTGCTCTTGAGGTCTTGTGCATGCTGTGATAACATTAATCAAAGGTGTGATGTGTGAAATATATGCTTGAAATGAGTAAGAGATTTTCATCGGTATTGAGATGCCAGTGATGTCTCGGGGAGTGGGATGCCCATGCTGTGTGTTCTTAGATGCCTCGGTTGAACACGACGCCGGGATGCCTCGGAATGAGATGCCCTTATAGGTGATCAAGGATGCCTCGGTTTTGGGATATTGAGATGCCTCGGAGTGAGATGTCCCATGTTGTGTGTTCTCGGGATGCCTTGATGCCCCATGCTATGTGTTCTTGGGATGCCTTGGTTGTGAGATACTGAAATGCCTCGGAGTGAGATGCCCATGATGGAAATATTGTGGAAGTCCAGATGTGGGATTTTAGAAGTGACTTGATCGAGTTGGCGGTGTTCCGGTGGATAAACTGATCGAGGGTGGACTTGATATTCACACTATAATATAAATTCTACTTGGCGTGTGAGTTCACCCGCTATTATTGCATTTCATCTTTGTACAAATTAAGAGCATGCGGTATACATGTGCATTTAGCATGCTTGGTATGGAGTGATCATTCATGTGATGCATTAATATTCATTTAGCTATACCTGTGACAATCCTGTCTTGGCATCTTAAGCTATTTGGTTATGTTTCTCTTGTCTTCTTTGGCAGCTGTGGATTGTCCAGGTTAGAGTCTTATTATTTCTTTATTGGACATTGTTCATTCCTTTTTTTTTTTTTTTTTTGCAAATTATTAGTATGGATGTGCCACCAATTGCTCGTTATGGGGTAATAGCACGTATCGAGATTTCTTTTCATGATGTGTTTGATCCTGATGTCGAGATGACATTTTCGAAGTACGAGACCACTCTGTGGATGGATGATGGTAGAGCAGATATGATCCCGATGAGGTTTGTCGCGTGGTTCATAAACCACGAAGGGGAGATGTGTGGCCCCCTTCCTTTTGGTGCTGGAGGACTTGGAGTTGGGATGGATGGCGCTTAGGTGCCTAGATTGTATAGAAGTTGGAGGAACATCTTTTGTTTTTGTTTTTGTTTTTGTTTTTGTTTTTTTTTTTTTTTTTTTTTTTAATGGATGTGGCCTTGTGTGGGATAATGGAATTAGAAATCCTCTCACCCTTTTCTCTAGTTGTTTACTCACATCTTTGCTTTTGAACTTGTAAGTATGTTGTACATAGGTGGAAAAACTTATAAGTGATCCAGGTTGATTTTTGTAAGCCCAAATGACCTTGACAGGAAAGTAATGAAACTTCTCATGATCTTTATCTATGATCATAATCGGATTGCCTAATATTAGTTGACAGGACTATTGCAGGACAACCTTGTTATATAAAGTTTAGATCATAAAATATCGATGTTATACATGCTAACCTTTAAAGGTGGACGCTGTAGTCCAACAATTGAGATTAATAAGTCCTATAAGATGATAATCCATGTAATTTCCGCTTACGCTTAGTATGTGATGCTACAAGGATGTCACATTAATAGTCATTGCTAGTTATGGTAATCAAAAAGATTTAAACTAATTAAATGTTAAACTCTTTAATTTTCGTTCTAAGTTGGGTTATCAAATAAGCACCTTGCTACTTTGCACTACCCCCAACTTGAAGGTTCGAGCTTGACAATCCTACCACTATAGCCCTAATATACTAATAGTCAGGAAATCTCTCCATATAATGTATGCCACAACTAGGTATGCTGCACTAGCTACTCGGAGGTGCACTCCCCATGTATATCAAGCTAGTGATTTCGCAAAAGATGCATGGCACGTTTATCAATAGACTAAATAAGGAATGACACAAGTGTCATAACTTTTATACGGCGTTTGCTTGAGCACTATAACTCTATTTTCAATCACTTAAGTATTACAAACTTTTTAATTGATCACTTGAATGACGTAACTTTTTAAAAACATTTAATGTAAATACCATGCCATGTTAGATTTTTGACATTTTGGTGACCTTTTTTAAAAGGTTATGGTACTCAAATAATCAATTCAAAGCCACTACACTCAAATCAAATTATTTTTTAGATGTTATGGTATTTAAGTGGTCAAAAAAAAGTTACGATACCCAAGTGAGTAACGAAAAAAAAATTATGATACTTATGGTTACTTATCCTGACAAAATATCTTGGTTTCCCCTTAAAAGAAAGTTACTTAGTAACAAGATACGCTTCTTAAAAAGCTTTTGACTATTTTTATGGAAAGTTAAGGAACTAAATTTGAAAAAAAAATGTTTATCGACTATATCAAATAGTAGTACAAGAATCATATTGAATGAATTATAGTTTCAAGAAGACAATGCCCATTTGGTCAAAATATTTGGACGTCAAAATCTTTGGACTATTTATTTCATTTTCCATTATTGAAACTTTATTGCTAAATCTTAAGTGTTGAAGTCCTTAAGTACTAAAAATAAAAGTAAAAAATTGTTAGATAACCAATGAAAATTAAATAACATTTTTAATTGATTCTTACTAAACATCAAAAGTAAATAATGTTGGAAAGTGGAGTTTTGACCACATAAATATTACTCGCTCAATTAAGTAAATCCATGGTTTACCACATTGAAAGAGTTTTTTTTACTTAAACGATCAATTAAGTTGTGTAGCTAGAGGTTATCAAAAGCATTAACCACATTAAATCTTATAAAGTTTAAAGGTCATCAAACACCTCTGGAGTTTATGAAGCAATTTCTCGAGAACTAGCCAAAACCTACAATTAGATACCGCTCACAACTAAGGTCGGCAACATGAAGCACGATCAATTTACACGAAATTCAAGAGCCCTCCACCCGGTATTCTAATAAGTGAGATATAAATCCGGACATCATTCACCTGTTCACAATTGATTGAGAAATTTTTGAACCCGTAGCTCGAGTTTTAATATTATATGGATGCTAGAGAGAGAAGGGAATGGAAAAGGATGCCATATACCTAAGTACCTCATTCGAACGGCATTGGCAGAGTATTAATTACTTGTCCACTGGGCTAAAATCAAGAAATCTGGACTAGAGAACACCAGCGCACCTCAAATCTGGAAGTGCCCAAAAGAAGGTACCCTTAAAATCAACATTGACGGCTCTTTCGTGGAAGGGTCGACTTCTCGAGCTATTGGCTATGTCGTTCGAGACAGCATTGGAGCAATGGTGGATGGATTTGCGTGGTCGGTGAGGACGATCTCGGCTGAGCAAGCGGAAGCTTTGGCTTTGGTTGAAATCCTAAATTTCTTCTTCTGACTGCACGAACAGAAGTTGCGGTTTTACTTGAGTCAGATTGTGCGGTGCCGTTAGGAACTCTTCAAGGTACAAATCAATTCACGTGGGAAGCAGAAACTCGTCAGTGAATCCAAAAACTTTGATCACGGGCTTCAAAAATCTGATTTAGACTCAAATAAGAGAATGGACTGGATTGGAAAAACCCATCGATGTGAATTCCTATCTCACAATTGGTTGTCTAATCCCCTCAAGTCCTGTGGGTTTTATTGTGTTTAGAATCTCGTTTTATGTACTCGAACTCGTTAAGATAGTAATGCAATTTGTATTTTTGACCCCAAAAAAAAAAAATCACTCCCACCAAAATCCATTACTAATGTTACTAGATAGGGGCATCTATCTAATTCCATCCATCATAAAACAAACAAAAACAAGGAAGAATCTCTCGCTATTCACTGCTAAAAAAACCCTAAATGAACAAATGATGATAATCTCAATCAATCAATCCATGAATACTGTTGGTCCAAATAACAACAATGGAGTGTGTTGTAGCATTTTAAAGTTACAGGCTCAACTATGACAAAAAATGTAAATGGGTTACAACAACATCGAGGATAAGTAAGTTAATATATGCCAAATCTAGTAAGAAAGGAAAAAAATAATCATTTACTTGCACGATTTATAAAAGCATAATTCTTCAATTCTCTCCCCACTTTCGTGAAACTTCAATGTGAACCACAAAGCTACGCAGGAAAATGAGCTTCAGCTCTCTCGCTACCTCCATGGACTCTCGATGTAAAGATTAAGGAGCTTCGACCTTCAGCCATTTTCTCGAAACTTTGACATGAATTGAAGAGTTGCGGTGGATCTTAAAGCTTCAACACGAACAAAAGATACCAAAAGAGAAAGGTGAGAAAAAGAGTAGGATTCCGGTTCATGAATTTTTTATACATATTCAATATAGAATGTTAAGCCAAAATTCAGAAATTATTCATGCCATTCCTCTTCATAAAAATGATGGATATCTAGAAGACGACAACGGAAGGAGGAGGCAGAGATTATCGACAAAGGAGAAAGAAAATTTAGAACGACACGACAGCTCCCTTTCCCCCACCAAAACTGGCGGGAATCTCATCTTTCCCTCCTCCACCTTCCCCCCCCTTCTCTCTCTCCCTGTCCGTGAACTCGAACTCGAACTCGCGCGCTCGACTCACCGAGATCTCCACTGAGTCGCCGCCATGAGCGCTTCCACCAGGAAACGCCCTCCCCCGGCGGCGCACCCCTCCCCGGCGGCGCACCCGCCGAAGCACCAGGCCACCGCGCCGCCGCCGCAGCAGCAGCCGCCGGCCCCGAGGCCGCCCCTCGAGGAGGAATTCCTCGACGAGGACGTCTACCTCGACGAAACCCTAATCCCCTGCGACGGCGACGACCACGACGAGGAGTACCTCATCCTCCGCGACATCGAGGAGCGCCAGGGCCTCGCCTCGCGCCTCGCCAAGTGGGCCCGCCCTCCCCTCTCCGACGGCTACCTGTCGCAGTCGAAGAACGTCGGTGAGCGCCTCTCTGTGTGCCGCAGGGCTTTTGAATTCCGCCGCATCGTTTTTTGGCCCTAGCGATTTGGTCGGGTTTTAAGTGATTTCCGTCTTGTTCGCTCGATTGTTTTTGGGGATTTCAGTTTTTCAGCAATTGGAGATCGATTACGTGATCGGGGAGAGCCACAGGGAACTCTTGCCTGATCGTTCCGGGCCTGCTGCGATTATTCGTATTTTTGGGGTCACGAGGGAAGGTTAGTATCGCTTCTCATGCACTCAAGGCGATTTCTTTGGTTGAAATTTAGTCTTTGTCAGGGCAAGAGTAAGTAGTCAGCTGTGTTTGCTCAGTTAAACACGGCATGTTGATCTCATTAGCCTGAACAAGTGAGAGTTTCTCTGATGTTTGTCTTTTTTTTTAGCTTCCACTGAATTCTGTAGTGGGTTAATTATTTCTAACCTTATTTGGTAGGGCATAGTGTTTGCTGCAATGTTCATGGGTTCGAGCCGTACTTCTACATTAGTTGTCCTCCGGGAATGGGCCCAGATGATATTTCCCGTTTTCATCAAGTTCTTGAGGTATCTTCTGTCATTTGACAAAGACGAGTTGCTTCTTTAATTAAATAGCCTTATTTTTTTTACTTGGTTCGAAAACTCATGTACAAATGTTCCTCAGGGAAGGATGAGAGATGCGAGCAGGAATAGCAAAGTGCCTAAGTACGTTAGACGTATAGAAATGGTGCAGAAAAGAAGTATTATGTATTATCAGCAGCAAACTTCTCATCCTTTTCTCAAGATTGTGGTTGCATTGCCAACGATGGTGACCACATGCCGTGGTAACATATCAGGCTTGTTTTGTTTGAGAAACACTTGAGGAATATGTTTGGCTGGATGCACGGTTCTTCTTCTCATGTTTCCATTTGAAGTTTTGTTTGAAAAACACTTGAGGGATATGTTTGGCTCGATGCATGGTTCTTCTTCTCATGTTTCCATTTGAAATCATCTTTATGTAGATTGCGGAAGATTATCACTTTGTATTAAAACTTTATTTGGGGTAGAAAACTTGCATGTTTATACAAAGTAGTACTTCCTCTTGATTAGAGATATCATAATGGCAGGCATTCTTGACAGAGGTATTCAGATTGATGGGTTGGGTATGAAGAGCTTCATGACATACGAAAGCAACATTCTTTTTGCACTTCGTTTTATGATTGACCGCAATGTTGTTGGAGGCAATTGGATTGAAGTACCTGCTGGGAAGTACCGAAGGACAGCCAAAAAGTTGTCTTATTGCCAGTTGGAGTTTGATTGCTTGTATCCTTGGACATGTATGGTCACTTAGGGTGTGTTTGGTAACATTTCTATTCCTAGGAAAAACTTTTGTTTGGAAACACTTTTTTACATTTCTATTCCGTGGACAAGTTTCTAAGAATTCGAATGCATTTGCTAACTATACAAAATTTCTATTCCCAAAACAGAAAAAGAACATGAATGTATTTAGTTCATCATTCAGTTTTTTTGTGACGTGAAATTTTTAAAATTTTTTTAACAATTTTTTAACAATTTTTTGAGATTTTTCTATTTTTTTTTTTTTAATTTGTACTTTTTTATTGCTTCCTTCTCCATCCTCCTTTAGCCGATCATCTGGTCACTAGCTCGACCTCACTCGGCCATGGCGAGGTCGGCCTCGCCATGGCCAAGCAAAGCCGACCTTGCGGTGGCTGGGTGAGGCTCCCTTGAGGCTGGTGATTGGCTAGAGGAGGAAGAAGAAAAAATAAAAGAAAATGACCCATTTTAGAAATTGTTCTCGGGAACAAAGAATTAAGTTTTTTCTACTTTTTGTTTCTGTGTCAAATCTATTCCCTGGCCACTATTCTGTTTCAGGGAATAGAAAAATCAGCTAATATTATCAAATAGATTTTTGTTCTTTTTCTGTTCCAGGGAACAAAAGAACAGAAAAATTGAGGAATACAAACATTACCAAACAGGGCCTTATTCAAGGAAGAGGAGAGTTCATTTTAATCTTTGAGTTGAGTGTATACTTGTGTCATGGTTTTACTTAACATAATTGCTTAGGTACTCTGAACTCATTAGCCATTCCTTGGAAGGTGAATTCTCTAAGATGGCTCCTTTCCGTATTTTGAGTTTTGACATTGAGTGTGCCGGTCGAAAAGGTCATTTTCCAGAGCCTAACCATGATCCTGTCATCCAGGTCTGAAATTTTCTATCCCTTTAGTCAGCAAAACTTTTGATAGTACAGTGGCTTAGTCATTGCAATCATCTTATTTGTCTATTTCTGGAAACTGTTTGTCTTTTAGGTGGCCAATCTAGTCACCTTACAGGGAGAGAGCCAGCCGTTTGTGCGAAATGTGATGACCCTGAAGTCATGCTCTCCTATAGTTGGTGTTGATGTCATGTCATTTGACACGGAAAGAGAAGTCCTGCTAGCTTGGAGGGTATTGGGCTTGTCTCTAGAATTCTTTTCTCTCTCATTGCAAAAGGATTTTTTCGTCTTAATTTAGGTCTATATACTAGATCTATGCATGGCTTGAACTGCTTTAGCAGTTTAGCTGGTTGTGGCATTGTATAGCTTAATTATCTACAAAAAATGTTTGAAACCGTTATTTTTTTTTCATGTATGCTTTTTCATATCTCTATGGGTTCTCTGCATTCTCACCTGTCCTTTGGTCGTTTGGCTGGCTGGATGCAGTTAGACTTCATGGTTGTAATGTTGTATTAATGATTTTGCTTGCAGTCAATTATCAAATGTCAGAGGGTGTTTTTATTAGCTTCTATTATTTCATTCACCACCACCCCAAAAAAAAAAAAAAAAAAAAAAAAAAAAAAAAAACCTGCCATGTACTTTACTTGGTAAGGCAAGTTATGTTGTCTTTGTATTCATTTTTATAAAACACCTCCCAAGTATATGTTGTCTTTGTATTCATTTTTATAAAACACCTCCCAAGTACTATACTTGGTAAGGCAAGTTATGTTATCTTTAATTTCATTTTTCGTGTTGGGACATAATATGATTTTCTTTAGCAAGTCTAGCCATTATAATAAGCCTCGGTTTGGTTGCAGGATTTAATCAGGGAAGTCGACCCCGATATTATAATAGGGTATAACATCTGCAAGTTTGATTTGCCATATCTTATTGAGGTTAGTAAAATCGAGAATTTCCAATGTCCATATTTGTGCATCTCCCTTGGATTTCTCCGTTAGTGCTAAAGTTTACTACTGCATGGATCAGTTAGGATTGCTCAAGTCTTTGGACATGCATCTTGAAGACAGTTAATCTTTGGAACTATTGATGGCCATAAGTGGCTTAGAGTTTTTCGGGACATAATAATTCCATTGTCACCCACCCTGCTTGTGGGCGTGCTGGCTTGGGCCTTTCCCCCTCTAATTGCGGAAGGGGGGAGGTTTGAGTCCTGGCGTGCGCATTGCGTGCCTTACCTGCGACGTTGTGGGAGGTGGGTCCCTTCGGCGCCACCCTGGGTTTACGTCGTCGGCTGCCGGCTGTACGGCGGTTCCCAGGTCACCCAAAAAAAAAAAATAATAATAATAATAATTCCATTGTCCTCTAATAGCTGAATATGAGTCTAGTGGTTCGTCTTGGTAGAGATGATGGTTTTTGTTGTGGATATCTATGCTTTAAACCTTTTTTATATGGATAATCAGTTCTGGATATGAATATCAATCTTACCCAGGATACGGGGTCTTAGGGTTCTGGTTTTTTATGCTATTATTATTCTATTTAAATGGAGCAGGCACCTTAGGAAGTGAAAGCCTGGCAGCTTCTAAAGTCAAAGTGCATTTTTCGGTTCCCTCTCCTCTGTCATTGACCTCTTCCTGCTACTTTGGATACAACATGCTAATGCACCAACCTGCTTTATAGTTGTTTAAAATTGCAATGCAATTGCAATACATGCGATCTCTTGGCTGGTGACCAACCTTATATTTTCTATGCCTGCTATTTGAGAAAATAAATGAGGTTTCAATTTTCTGTCATTATCATTCGGACGCTGGACCAAATTGATGGAGTGGTCAGCTTCATGGCTAGTGGGAGTTAAATTTGAGGGTTTTTTTTTTTTTTTTAAATTCTTTATATGTTACTTGCAGCTGAGTAGATTTATGCTAGTTCCTAAATCAAATATCGCTATGGTGCCTATCGTCAATAATTTGGTTTCCATATTATGCAGAGAGCTGAAGCTTTGGGCATTCCTGAATTTCCTATATTGGGCCGTGTGAGGAATAGCAGGGTCCGTGTCAGAGATACAACTTTTTCCTCAAGGTAACTAAGGCTTGACATCAAGTTAGCCACTACATCAGTCTGGTCTCTATAAAATTGAGTCGAAAGATCTAATTTTATAGCACTAGAAAAATTATAGTCCTTTTCGTATTAAGTGTCAATGATAGTTTGAATGCCTCATTTTCACGATATAGTTGCCAATGTTCTAACTTGATAGAGGAACAAATGATCAGCTACTACTTGACTTGATAGTTACATATTGGAAATGTCAATTCCACGGACAAACGGTACCTAGTTCCACGTTCAAAGCAAGTTCCAGAAATATGACCCTCAAGAAACACCAAAAATCCAACTTGACGAGTACAAGATCTTAGTGAACAAACGAACTAGCACTCCTAGTGCACAAGTAGCATGAAAAAGTCAATAACAGTTGAAACAACAGTTATTACTTCTTGACACTGGGAATTGACTTGGATCTACTTCAAAACAAATGTGCTGGCACAATTAAGTTGAGGTAGTGTATGTGAACGTATTCCAATGTGCTTTTAGTTAACTGCTTGGGCTTATCAATATAAATTTGCGGAACTTTTGACAGTTCTGCATGAGTTGATGTCACTAGCCAGTGTGGCTCATCAATGCTTCTTTGTATCACAGGCAGCATGGAACAAGGGAAAGTAAAGAAGTCACCATTGAAGGGAGGGTTCAATTTGACTTGTTCCAGGTATGGTTTCCAGAGGTTTTACCTGAGTACCTTGCTCTTTTCCAAGGAGATATACAGATGATCCAAAGTTTTCTCTCTTGTGATAGGCTGTGCAACGAGATTATAAACTAAGTTCTTATTCGTTGAACTCTGTTTCGGCACACTTCCTTTCTGAACAGGTGAGCTTCAATCTCTTGCTGAAGTTTAGGTCAACGTTTGTTTCCATTGTGTCTGTCTTTATCATTTTGCATGTGCGTGATTGAGATGCGAGGTAGTTTCTGTGGTTAGCAGGAAAAGTTTCTGTGACTTTTTCGCAGTTGGTAGTAACTGGTGATTGAAATGTCTTCTTTAGTTTGAGGGGCTTCTTTTTGGTTTTGGCATCAGAAAATGGTGTGCATACTGGCAAGATGTCATAGGAATAACATATTCTAAAGATAATGTTATAAGGTGAATTGTAGTGATGACGGGATAAGGTGAATTGTAGTATCAGCTTTGCAAGTTCACATTTGAGGTCCCTTGTGCTATAACTTAAGGTTCACCTAGCATCTTCATTATGAGGGAAGACTTGGATCATTGTTCTCATAGTTTGAGGAGCTGATGACAAAATGCAATTGCCATAACTTGTTTAATGCTTGCCATTAATAAATGCATTGTTAGTCTAAGGAGCTGGATTATTTTCTCCTCACCTGATTTCTTCTTCAACAGTTTTACTTTTGAGATTGCTTTTTCTTGAGGGCCTCAGAATTAGCAGTCTCACATCTTTGAAGATGATTATTGAAGGCTACACATATAATTTAATGTGTATTTTGATGATTGGAAAGATTTTTCATTGGGTTTGACCGAACCTTTCACTCTTATAAGGAGGGGTCAAGAGATTTAGATGATTTGGTTGTTTCAATTATCAGCTCCTTATACAGTGACCTGGAAGCACCATATTTATTAGCTTATCATAGCTCATGTCCCAATGACGATGCTTTTCATCTGCGTGCTTTGGTGGCACGCATGGTTGAAGAAAATATTTGCCAGTGCACTGTGTTTCAGTCCAGAGATTATATTTGATGCATCAACAATCTCATTCACAATATGATGCTTCCACTAGTAGGATTTGAAGAATTGTTCTTTTAGAAGAATTGTTCTTCCAGGGATCTGGCTTTCCATAAGTTAATTAAGAAAATATATATCAACTGTGATTTTTGATGTTGAACATTTTGTCCCTTCATAACTTTCTTGGAAGTAGTCATACTATCTTATACGAGTTCATGCCACTTCTTTTCATTCAGAAAGAGGATGTTCACCATTCAATTATATCAGATCTTCAAAATGGCAATGCGGAAACGAGGAGGCGGCTTGCTGTATATTGTTTGAAGGTACAGACAATCTTTGGAAGTTTTCTTCTTCTTACCAGTATATAGTACCCTTGCTACATAGATGTTCCTCTATATTGGCTGGGTAGTATGTATGGTTTTGATATAATTCTAGAATTAGTAAGTAATCTGCAGGGGGGTGTGGAGCTTGAGGCTTCTCAGCTGCAGGCAAATCAAATGCTGTTGCCATTTGTTTCTTTATCCAGTGTGATGTAGTGCACTTCTCTATTTGGATGTACATTTTGATACATTGTTTTTTGTTTATTAACAGTGGTCACAGCCTATAACAGTTGCTTGTCAAATCATGGTTTGTTGGTTTATGTTCCAGCAGCAATTATGTGGAAACATAGTGCTTCCATGATGCGCATCAGAAGTGTCCTGTAGATGCATGGTCTTGTTAAGAAATTGCTTGACTGGATTACGTAACATTTGAATCAGTTAAATTGCTTTAGAGCATTTGATAGATTGTCCTGATGTGAGTGTACTGCTTTGCCTAACTTGTTTTTTTCTCAAGTGTTGCCTTCAGTCCTCTAGAATTAGATGAGGTTTGATTGCTGTCAGGGTGTAGATACTTTTGAAAACTTCCATCTATCTCCATTTACCTTTTGGCTATAGCTTTGCTTTAGAAGACATTTCTTGCAACTAATGCATCAACTGGATGACATTTCTTTTGATCACAGGATGCTTATCTCCCACAGCGGTTGCTGGATAAACTGATGTTCATTTACAATTATGTGGAGATGGCAAGGGTCACTGGCGTTCCTATATCTTTTCTTCTTTCTCGGGGGCAGAGCATTAAGGTCATATATTCTTGGTTTTTAAATTGATGATTATTTTATTTGAGGGAATTTTGCTGATGTCAGAAAATCCTACCATTCATTGTTGCAGGTGCTTTCCCAACTTCTTAGGAAGGCAAAACAGAAGAACCTTGTTATCCCAAATATGAAACAGGCGGGATCCGAGCAAGGAACATACGAGGGTGCTACAGTGAGTTGGTCCTATAAACTTCTCTACCTGAAAACTGCCAGATAGTTTTAGCATACTGCCAATTAGTCCCTTTTCTCACTAACTAATAATAGTTATGTTGCTCTCACTGAGCATCTTTAGGAAAACCAACTTTACGTGGCTTGCAGCCTGTGACAATTAAAAAATACTCATAATTCTTGATGGTCCATGATTTTGTAGGTTCTGGAGGCCAAGGCAGGTTTCTATGAAAAGCCAATTGCGACATTGGATTTTGCTTCTCTGTATCCGTCAATAATGATGGCCTATAACTTGTGCTATTGCACACTGGTGATTCTTCTTGCTGTGGCTCTTTATAATGCCTTTAAGTTATTTTAAGACAAAACGATATAAGGAAAATTAGATTTCATTTTCATCTGAGGTAGAAGCATTTTGTGGTGACTGTTATATTCTATAAAACTATTCTTTGTTATGTTTGAAGGTTACTCCTGAGGATGTTCGCAAGCTCAACCTCCCACCAGAGTGTGTTAATAGAACTCCATCTGGTGAAACATTTGTCAAATCGAGTCTGCAAAAGGTTATACCTATTAGTGTTGATAATCTCTATTCCAATTGAATTTACTATTGTAATATTTTTAAAAACCGAATTGCATAATTGTCATGATGATAAATGAAAAAAAAAAAAAAAAAATTCCTTGCAGGGAATCTTGCCAGAGATCCTTGAAGAACTACTAGCTGCTCGTAAAAGAGCAAAGGCAGACCTGAAGGTAATTACATTTGTTTTTGAATAATTACAGTGACTGTAGTAGTGTATTTTCCGCACTGCCATTCCAGCTTGTTCAGTTAATCTCCATGCTTTTAAGTCTTAAGCTGGATACTATGGATGTCAACCATCTCCACACCGTGGCATGTTTTGAAGTGATTGCATTGCATGAATGTGATTTCTATCTTGCATCACGTCTACCAGATACTAAAAGCACCAAGATGCATCTTTGATGCCAGACCTTTGGTAAACAACTTTTTTTTTTTGGATTATATTAGGAGGCAAAGGATCCACTTGAAAGAGCTGTGCTTGATGGTCGGCAGCTGGCTTTGAAGGTTCACTTAATTATTTTCTTTTATCTCCAATATATTGTAATGCAAACCATCATAACAACTGCCAGCAGAATGACTCCTGTGATTCGCATTACTTTTCAGATTAGTGCAAATTCTGTATATGGGTTTACTGGGGCTACTATTGGCCAGTTACCCTGCCTCGAGATATCTTCAAGTGTCACAAGCTATGGTGAGGTTCTGATAACATAGTTAATTGAGGTTTCAACTAAATAACTTTTGACTCATTAACTATGAGAATCTTTTAAATGTAGGTCGGCAGATGATTGAGCACACAAAAAAGCTCGTTGAAGATAAATTTACTGTGCTTGGAGCATATGAACACAATGCGGAGGTAGTTATCTACAATATTTTCTGTTTTATTTATTGTCTGGTTGATCATAAAGCTGGCCAGAGCTGTATATGGAGTATTTATTTATTTATTTTTTGCATATTAGCATGCTAGCTGGAATAATTCCCCTAGATATTTACAGTAGAGATTCCAATTTCCTCATAATGGAAATTTGTCATTTATGCTTAAGTTGGCACTTTCTTTTGATTCTCTAGATATTTTGATGATAGAAGCTGTGATATTCGAAGGATTTGAATCTGCAGATTCTGTTTCTCTCATTCAAGTCTCTGATAAAAATAAGAAAGATCTGTCATCTTCATTTTAGAGATTTGTCTGTTACCCTGCAATCTTCATATTACCATGAATTCTCTGTGGCATCTTGATTTATATATTGGCTACCATTTCTATTAATCTTTTAGACTTATTTTCACATGTGTTGAGTGGTTTGAAAGAGTCTAAAATGTTGAAAATGTGACTACTCTCTGATTTGGGCTTTATGAAGCTCTTTCTTTCTTTCTTTCTCATGATGGTGATGGAGCTCGATTGGTAGTTCTTTTAACTCATGAATTATTAGTTCTTTGGACAAACCTTCTTCGATCTTCGCACTTGGAGCAATTTGCTACTCTTATCTCGAACTACTTCAAAAAAAGAAGCTGCAGTTACTCAATTTGTCTTGGTGATATAGCTGGTGATCAAAAAGGCAATCTGGAAGTATCTATGGAAAGCCTCAATCTAATGAAACAACTCATGTTAAAGCAATCCATTTGATTTTATAAAAGCCAGCTCGGCACTTCATGAAGTGGATCGTGCATATTGCATATTACATCTCCTTATAAATTCTTATTTGCAATCTCTACTATGAAGCAGCCAGAGATTCTAAAGAGTATTAGAAAATATAAAGTAATGACTTGTTAGAGGCCTTGAATGTCTCAACCACACGCAATGTGTGAGATTTTGTGGGACCACTGCCAACTGTTCTAAAAGCTTAAGTTGTTAGATGAAAGCGTGATTTATTATTTAAATATTCTAACACTCCCTCTCACGCTTAATCTGGTCTTTTGCCTAGTACTAAGTGTGGAAATTTAATTGGGGAGGCAAATGGGGGCTAAAAGATTTGAACTCAGGACCTCCTAGCTCTGATATCATGTGAGATTTTGTGGGACCACTGCCAACTGTTCTAAAAGCTTAAGTTGTTAGATGAAAGCGTGGTTTATTATTTAAATATTCTAACACAAGACAGGCACACTTGCACAATCCAAGGCTTAAATAGTCGATATTTCACACCACCATTTATATAATCTTCTGCAAATTTATTTGCAGTTTCGATGCTTCATGTCCTAATGGAATTGCATTCTGTCATCAGATTATTTATGGTGACACAGATTCAGTTATGGTGCAATTTGGTGTACCTACAGTGGAAGAAGCAATGAAATTGGGAAGAGAAGCTGCTGATTACATTAGTGGAACTTTCATCAAGGTACTATATTCAGATAATTGACCTTACACCTTCACCGTGATATGTATATGTTTACGTTTAGTAGCTTGCTTTGATGTATCCCTTTTTCCAGTAGAATATTCATTGATTTTTGCTGCCGTATTCCTCTTAAAAAGCTCTATCTTATAAAAAATAAGAGATTTTGTAATCTCTCAGAACTACAATTGATCCTGCCTGAGGGTAATTCACCCTCATTTCTCCAAGCTAATGACTCTCGTCTGTCCAAAATTTCTATGTTTTGATTTATCCTCTGGTGAAAGAAATTGGCCCACTAGGTGATAGTGTCCAGTGGAACCAATGATTTCTCACATGAAGAAAGAAACTGTCCCATCTTAAGCAAACTGCAAATGACTGAGGAAATGCCTCATTCTGCAGTTCTTTTGAGATGAATCTTTGCCTGAATGGTGCTTCAGGTTAACTTCAAGCTTAAGAAATATTACTCTTCAAGGAGCAAAAGATGAAGAAGTTGAAAAATATACCTGAGCACACGAATCGTTTCTGGACAAAATACTGATAATAATTTGAATGGTTCGTTTGGTCTCTTATCACATCAACAGATATTTTACATCCGTTCAAAGAGTACAAACCATGGTGCTTAGTTTTATCATGTGAATTTGGTAATTAGTGGTGTGAAATGTATACAATAAGGTGCAGGGATTATGAGTCACATTTATAAGCCTTTTATACTGTTAGCATTCGATTTTGACTTAATTGACTGAAATCCACTGTTGTCATAGGATGATATAGGAGAAAACAATGTCCATACTTGAATCTTTAGTCATTTATTAGAGATTGTGAATCAAGTGAATTTAGTCAATAAGGATTTGCATGTGAGTCACTTTTGCGCCTTACCAATCAGATAGATACAAGTGAATTGGTGTTGATGCACTGAACAAAGGCTGCATTATATAAGGTTATGGGACCACTTTCCTAACATTTTGTGGGACCTTTATTGATATTCTGATGATATGCTTTTGTAGGCTATGGTTGCTTATGATCTTTATTTAAGAAACTGCTTCTGGAAGGAGTTAGGCATAGGAAGGGCATTTTTTATGGGAAGATGGTGATCAGAAAGTTAATAAAAGATTTAGATGCTGTTGGCTCCTAACCGCAATTATCCACTATAAAGAATGGCTGTACCAACAGATATGGTTTAATGTTAAGAAGTCTGGCATTGTGTGCAATTTTTTACAAACTTCTGCTTTGATTTGGCTGTCCAATGTGTGAGGAACATTGACAATGCACACTTTGGAATTATTTGCCATGACCATTGGTTTCAATTTGGAAGGACTTCACTGTTGATTATTGGCTTTCAGCTGATGATGATTAGCTTAGCTAGCATTATGTGAAGAGTCTCTCTGAGTGTTTTATGTTAACATACTCTTTTTTCCACTTCTTAAGCCCATCAAACTAGAGTTTGAGAAGGTCTACTATCCATATTTGTTGATCAGCAAGAAGAGGTATGCTGGCCTTTATTGGACAAGTCCAGAGAAATTTGACAAAATGGATACAAAAGGTAAAATTATAAATCCTAACTTGATTACATTCTTCCGTTTAATAAAACTTACACTAGTCACTGTGTACAATGGGCAGGCATCGAAACTGTCAGAAGAGACAATTGCTTACTGGTGAAAAACCTGGTAACTGAGTGTCTTCATAAAATACTTATTGACAGAGACATTCCGAAGGCAGTGCAGTATGTCAAGAACACTATTTCAGACCTTCTCATGAATCGAGTGGATTTGTCACTTTTAGTTATTACAAAGGTGAAAAAGAATTACAGTACCTCAATGTCATTTAACTCTTTGCAGACCATAAGATACCAATATTCTGTCTTTCATTGGGAACCTTATTTACATGCTTAGTTACCTACTTACATAGATTTTCACAGGGTTTGACAAAGTCAGGTGATGATTATGATGTAAAGGCAGCTCATGTTGAACTGGCTGAACGCATGCGCAAGGTTAGCACTGTTTGATTCTTTCCTCTTGTTACTTTGTGATCCCTTATTCATCAGTTGGACTTGCTAATAAGCTGTAAATTTTCGAGGTATGGACAGATTCATCTATGTTTCAATTCCTTTTAAGATTTCTCTTGCTCCTTGCTCTCTCTCAAAGAATCCAAAATATGGGAAGAGAGATTGTGTCAGTTGCCCATGGCTGTTCCTAAACTGTTTTTTCTGTCACTTTGTCAATCTGAAGGTGAGAATAGGAGGTTGTTGAGAATTGCTTTGGTGCAGATGATTTACCATCACTTTCACACTTTTTACAAAGAAAACATCAGTTAGTCCGCCTGCTGCCTCCATTTGTATGTTTCCCAATGAGAATCCTTTCTTAAGGTCTTGTATTGCTGATGATAATTCTTTCATAATTCTTCATGATGTAAAATTCAGTTCCTTCATAAAAACTAGGGACTTCCCTAGAACATCCTTATGACCTTTAATGATCTCGAATTGATAGCATCCCTTTCTTATAAACAATCATGCTCAGGGCCCCATGGTGCTTTAGTATTGAAATTTTCTCTGCTAATTTATCAACAGCCTGTGCATATCATATCTTTATCCATGCATAGTCGAGGACTTACAGCATGAAGTGCCAACAATCTTTGCCTGCCAAATATAATTTCTATGGCTTTTTTCATACTCTACTTTATTGAAGAACTCCTACCCTATGTTCTTTTTCATGTTCCCATTAGTTAGGTGAGCTCCTAGGTTGTTTGGGGATCTATCCTCTTATCTGTCATACCAAACTTCGATACTGTCAGTTGTCCGTGGAATTGGACTTCTTCTTGAAGTGCAGATCCAGTTGCCTAAGGTGCTTGAGTTAAAAGGAAAAATTGGTTTGGTGCGTATGTCTTATCCAGAAGGACAATATCAGGCTTCCACTTAAGGGAATTTCCATTGGTCTTTTTTGCCACCATTAGGATAGTGAAAATGGACTAGGAACAGATGGATGAGTTTGTTAAGCACTTTTAAAGGGTAGGAGTTAGTCAAACTCTCTTCCTACTGTTGGGCTTTTTTTTTCATATTGTCAAATGATTAGCTTGGTTGACATTACTGTTCTTTGAATGAAGCTCTTAGAGGAAGTGCATAGTACAAAATGCAAGAACCATGACTTCATTATATCACCTATGGTGTTCCTCTTATTTGAATTAGATTCCCCTCTGCCTTCTTTTATGTCAAGTTCTGGGATTGCCTAGATCTCTAGAACACCTCTTAAATTGACAACATTGTTAATGTCTTTTTTCGATAAAATCAGCTTGTCTTTACAGCTATTGATGACCTTTTGTCTCTATCCATATTCATCTTTGGCTAGTTAAGATGCTACTTTCCATGATATATATCCATTTCCTGCTCTATTGAATTCCTGGAGTTTAATTGTTCTTCTTTGACAGCGAGATGCTGCCACTGCTCCAACTGTTGGTGATAGAGTACCTTATGTCATCATCAAAGCTGCAAAAGGTGCTAAGGTAATCAGTGGTTACTTTCTTCCTTTCAGCGTCTTTGTTCATGGTACGATTTTTCTCAAATTAACTTGGTGACAACAGGCTTATGAAAAATCTGAGGATCCCATCTATGTGCTAGAAAACAACATCCCAATTGACCCTCAATACTATCTAGAAAATCAAATTAGCAAGGTAATTTTATTGGTCATTCTGCATTTTATCCTGAAAATCTCTCATTCACTGGTCAAGGGGTTTCAATTTTGCAGCCGCTTCTTAGAATCTTCGAACCAATCTTGAAGAATGCTAGCAAGGAACTTCTTCAGGGAAGTCATACGAGATCTATTTCCATCTCTACTCCTTCAAACAGTGGGATCATGAAATTTGCCAAGAAGCAACTAACTTGCATTGGTTGCAAAGCTTTGATAAGGTATTTATTGCATTTAAGTTCTCATGCTACAATTTTTTGTGTGCTTGTATTTTTTATTTCAGATCTCATTTATATCTAGGTTTCTTTGCCCTTTGGTTTCAAATCTCATGGTTTAGTTAAACATGGTAGGCTTCTGTCCTTAAGGTTTTTTATTTTTTTTCCTCTTGTTTAAACAGTCCTCTGGTTCATTTGCAAAATAGTGTGTCAAAGATAGTATCATATTCTAGGGCTATTCCATGGATGATGGACTAGAATTATACATTAGAGAAAGGAATGACGGGAAAAGTTAAATCAGCATTTCTCCTGCTACACTGCCAGTAACATCTGTGAGATCTTGAATTTAGTTTAATTAATTGAATACTTAATTAATGAAAAGCTTGATTCCGTTCATGACTTACTTTGTATATGTGGACTGGTATTTCCTTTACTTGAGGAAAATGATCTGACTGATCCTTCAAGCTTTAACATCACCATGTGATGCTGAGACAGCCGTAACCACTCAAGATTGACACATAGTTTGACGTTATGCACAGAGCAATCTGTCTCATCTTTCTTGAATTGCCCATTGAATGAGGAAGTTTGGTAATGTTCCTCCAATTTTGCTGCACACATATGCTAGTTATAGTATTGATTCACTTCATATGGTGTACTTTATCTTTCTTGTTCAACCAGTGAGTGCATCGTCAAGATTTTTTTTTTTTTTTTTTTTTTTTTTTTGAGCTTCCTTATAATATTTTGGGACCTGAAACTGGCAGAGTTATTTTTGTCGGGCTTTTGTACGAATAAAAAGTCAATTTGCAATTTGTCTTCAAACTTGTGTGCCAACCTGAGTTATATTGCTCCTGTCCCACTATACCAGCAATACAAACGGAACTCTTTGTTCACACTGCAAGGGAAGGGAAGCTGAATTGTATTGTAAATCAGTATCTCAAGGTAAGCATCTCTGCTGATGCTATATTTTCTTCCTAGACATTAGTCGGATATATAGCACGCTGGTAAATTTGGTTACTTGCATAAAATGGTTTCAGTCTCCGAGCTTGAGGAGATTTTTGGAAAGCTTTGGACACAATGCCAAGAATGCCAGGGTTCGCTTCATCAGGATGTTCTTTGTACAAGGTTCTACTTTGGTTCCTTGCAATACTTTTTAAGATAGCTTGTTTATCATTCACTTAATTGATATCATGACTTTTGCAGTCGGGATTGTCCCATATTTTACCGGAGGAAGAAGGCACAGAAAGACATGGCTGAAGCCAAGCGGCAATTAGATAGATGGAACTTCTAAATATCGACAGGCTTTGTAATCTGTGGTGGTGGACGAGAGGGGATGCATATGTTCTTCACTTTGTTATTAGTGTGGCTTCTTTTGCCCAATCTTATTTTGTCTTTAATATGGATGGTGAATTTGACCACACAGGTGATCCCATCTTAAAGATGGTAAGTGCACGTGTCACGAGATGACATTTTAAATCACTGCCTGGCACTTAGACCACGAATTTCTTGTATGGCCTAAGTCACCCTTATTAGCTTCCACTCCTACTCTCCCACGCTTAGCAAGAAAATACTAGAGTTATAAAGAAGAGCCCCTGAGAATAATTTTATATTAACTCTTGCATTGCCAAATGAGAGGGGAGTAGACCCCTATTTATACTTGTACCCCTTTAATTTCAACTGTTGAATCTCCCTTTGATTTAATGGTTGTGACATCCGAACGGTTGTGACATCCGAAATTTCTTTCGACAAAGTAATGAGCCACGCCACGTAATTGAGCTCGTCATTGGACCGTACCAATAGCACCACCGTGGGGACTCACCACCTCAGCTCGTCCCCGTCATCACCGAAACAACTCAACTGCATCACCACCGAATCTGAGCCAACTGAGTCCCGCTGTCCTCAAATCAGTGCCACATACTCCTCGAATGCTGCCACGTCCCTCCCCCAACCGACGATCAATTCCCCCTCTTGCCGAGTTGGCCACTAACAAAGCCAACGTTCGCCCCCATCTGTTGCCACAATTGGGCGACAACGCATCAAGGTGATGCGGAGTCAACAATCACCGCCAGAGGGAGGACAACGTTGACTGTGGGAGACACAGAAAAAGCGGGCTGCCCGCTCTCTGCCCTCAACTCCATCTTCAGCTTCTTCTCTTCACTTTCCGTTGCAGCCAGCAAGCCAGAAGCAGCGAAGATCAGCAGTTCCAGTCTCCTTCCTTGCTCGCCCGCAGAAGACCGATAAGGTCCTCAGGCCGTCGATTACTGGGCCAGCAGTACGCTGTCGCTCTGCCGACTTGCACCAGCACCGTGTCCAGCCGTGTCATCCCTCGGCTCGCTTTGAACAGGTGGAGAACCAACCTCAGCCAGAACTCCCGAGATCCTATCGAGCTGCGACCGGCCACAGTTTGTCGAGGACCCGAGACAAGTAGATGATGTTTCCCCCTCTATTGTATTCGCTCTCTTTGGTGTTTTGGCACTTGTTACAAACTGAAGATGATGTTTCTGTTGGGCTTTATTCCGCTAGCCTTGTAGCAACAAATGTTTAATGGGGCAGAAGCGCGCATGTTAACGGGGTCTAACTTTATGTACAAGAAGGAATCCTAAAATTTGTATCAATCCCACACCTGATTCCTAAACTTGCATTTCGTGCATTTAAGTCAAAAAAACTTGTTATCCTTCACCTTAGTCCTTTCGCTAGCTCCATTAGCTTCCAGAGGACGAAAAAGTTGGATGCGACATCTTTTATCCGTCCATGTTGGCGCTAATGATAAACCTAAAACATATAATCTCTGGCAACTTCATCGGTCAGAATCCTCATTCATAAACAATTTCTCAATTCATGGTGGTAAAGTCCGATTTAGGCTAAGCGATGAGCAAGAAGTTTTTGATTCCTTGCAGAGCTGGACAGATAATCATCGTGGCTGCAAGATAAAACCTTGTTAATGGACTGTCTGCCCACATGTCAATGAAAGAACAAGTCCGAGCTATTCGGGAAGCTTCGGTAATCATTGGTGCTCATGGCGCAGGTTAAACTCACATAGTGTCAGCAACACCCAAAACTGTGATTCTGGAGATCATCAGCAGAGAATACAGGCGTCCGCATTTTGCTCTGATTGCCCGGTGGAAAGGATGGGAATATCACGCTATCGATCTCTCCGGATCGTATGCCACCCCATCTGTTGTTGTCGACAGGCTCAGTAGTATCATGAAAAGCCTTGGATGCTGATATACACGATTGCAAAACGAAGTTTCTCATTACTCTAAATGGGAGGACAGCAGCCTCCACTTTGAGCCACTTGTTTCTGCAGCTCACCTGGCCGGCTAGCATTTGTTTTGAGTTCGTTCTTTCGCATGTGGTGCAGTGCATCAGAAGTTGGGCATGATGCTTCCTCGGGGAAGCCATATGTCTTTCAATAGTGAATAGCACTTCGAGGAGCTGATTACTCAACAAGAACAGTGTCCTGGAAGCAATAATTATCAATTTCAGAAACATAAATGGACTCTTAAAAGAATTGGGAGTTAACCTTTGAGAGAGGTTGGAGAATTTATATGGTCCACCAAAAAAAATTAGATCTTGTTCATAAACTTGTGGCTCTCTTTGAACCGTGGACATTTTTTAATGGATGTGTTTGGATAATCTCACTTCTAATTTCCCATCTGGTTGTTAGGCCTCGCTTTGTATTTCAATGTACAACAAAAGCATGCAATCAGAGGCATTAGAGAAACATGGAGATTTCTTGTTATAAGGAATTATGATGGGATAATTGCATATGAAGACATAATCAATTAACGGAAGAAGTCAACATCATATATTACATAGTGAGTGGATATTATGGTAGTATCTATATGGCACAGCCACCCAAGGAAAATCGTGGCATTGGAGAAATTTCACCATCTTGAATCGGGGAACTCATCTTTTGCCAAGTGCTTCTGAAATGAAGTGAAACAATTGACGGAAGTATGATATAGAAGCATAATGAAGCTTCATGGTTTTGTGCTTCTACAAGTGATGCATGTTCTTGGTTTTTGAGTACTTGATGGAAGGGGAAGTCTACTATGTGCTTTGAGAAATGACTCCAATACGGTCACTATCATTGATGCACAACGCGATTTGATATTTACAGTGTGATTGGAATTACAAGGATCTTTCTCTTTCTAGGTTGAAGGCTCATTAGTCAAAAGAAGACAAAGTTGAAAAATTGGTCCATGACCTTTCCCTTACGATGGGTTAGAAATTTTTAAGGCCAAACAGCACGCATTAAAAGTGTCATAAAGACCTTGACTTCCCATGAACCATTGACCACATACTAATCCAAAGTCAACACATGTAAAACCCCAAAAGATCTTGACTTCTTGATGGATGTGCACAAGATCCATCATTCCATGGTTTAAATCCTTTTCTTTTGGCTGGTATGCTTGTTTGAATTTTAATCAAATCACAAAACTGCGACATTTAGAGATTTGCAAAAGAGAATATTTTGTTTGCTCGAAAATTAGAGGCGTAACTTTTAAAAACCAAATATCTAAAATTACAATAATGGTTTTCTAACTTGAAAATTCATTGTGGCATTAATTTAATATTAAATAATCCAATTGATTTGCCAGGAATCAATGCCACATAGGAATTTCTAGTAAAAGAATCACCTATGTAACTTAAATGAGCTAAAAACTATGACACTTAAATGATTACTTAAAAAGTCATAATATTACTATTGCTGATTTTATGTTGCAAAAAATTACACCCAATGAAGATCCATTTATTTATTAGTATTTTGGCACTTACCAACTCTTTCAGGAATTTATGGACACGGAAGAAGATCCTTTCTTCTTCTTCTTCTTCTTCTTCTTCTTCTTCTTCTTCTTCTTCTTCTTTTTTCGGTTAGAAATAATAGAATAGTCCTTGATGAAGCATTGTGACTTTGCAAGGACGTAAAAAGTAGAGATGATATTTGATACACAGTTTTTGCTTTGCAGGGGTGCTGAAACTTGGATTGCTTCACAACCTAATTCGATTTTTAGTAATTAGTGTCACGCCCCGAACCTCGAGACACGTGAACAACCCGCCATGGTCGTGAATATGCGACATTCCCAGGTAGTGTCGCCGACCCAATTTAATTTATTTAAGCGCATGCGGAACGTATTAAAGATCCCCTGACAAATTAAACACGGGATAGGATAGTAGGAACAAAAATCAATTGAATACAAACCACATACAATCATAAAACCAAACAAGGTTTACATGCAGCCGAAATAGGTCGGAGTCTAAACACTAGGGATCGGCTCACCAAAAGAAAGAACAGTCCTATGACTACTAATCAGATTCAATCCTCCATCTTCTTGACTCTGCACTCCTTGCCCAACTTCACCGGCAGTCCACCTGACTCCGCTGGAATTCTCATCTGCGGCCCTGAAATGTGTTTCCCACAACGGGGTGAGACATTGTCTCAGCAAGTTCACCCCTCCTAAGCCCCTATTAGAAAGAAAATACGCCCCAGCATGACCTAACCACACATCAAAAGACTTACCTCGCAACAGTCCGCGCCTGCAGGTTAGTACAACTCATATCATTCAATCACGTGCAATTATGACGATTAAATAAAGCACGGCACAATCACATCAACCATTTGGATCGTCTCAGCGATCAATCGGCTCGGCCGATTACATGTCATTCTACCAAAACAATCAATACTCCCAACCACGACCCTAAGGGTCAACTCAACAAATCGGTGGTATCACAGCCCCACGTGGCACGACCTTCGAAAAGGTGGTTCAACACTAGTGGCATCACGGCCCCACTCGGCACGGCCTCTCACAGGCGGTTAACAACTAGTGGCATCACGGCCCCACTCGGCACGGCCTCTCATAGGCGGTCAAATAACTAGTGGCATCACGGCCCCACTCGGCACGGCCTCTCATAGGCGGTTAACGACTAGTGGCATCACGGCCCCACTCGGCACGGCCTTTCCTAGGCGGTTCAACAACTAGTGGCATCACGACCACACTCGGCACGGCCTTTCCTAGGCGGTTCATCACGGCCTCAATAGGCACGGCCTCTATTAGGCGGTCAATCACGACCAAATCCCCATCAATCTCCACACTTAGCATTTCTACACATAACCCCTAATTTACGCAGTCACACTCAATTCGCCACCAATCATGCGTCAAATTTAGATTCTGACATCACAGCAGTGATCAGCACGAAATTCTGAGCAACCGGGGCTAAAAATAAATTTTTCCTTTTTTTTTATAAATAATAATAATATTTAATTATTTTCGGAATATTTTAAAATTATTTTAATTAACCGAATTTCGAACCAATTTAAATAAATCTAAATTAAATTCTAATATGTCACATCACACTTAACATTAAACAAATCACTTTTAACCTTAATTAAACCCAAATTAACTTAATCAAATTTCCTTAATGTAACTTATATTAAAATAATCTAATCTAACCACCTAAACACACTTAATTCAAAATAAACACACTTAGAGCATAATTAACCAGCTAATCAAGGATTAGTGAGGTAACTCACCCGATTAACACGCTGGACGGACCAAAACGACGAGCGCGACGCCGGGATCGATAAACTCCAAAGTGGGCCTAGCACCGGGCCGGGAAGGCGGCCAAAACGGCCCTCAAAGGGGCTGCCAAAACCCATTTTCGGGTTTGCTGTCCACGGCTGGAAAGGGGGGCTAACGGCGGCGGTTTGGGGCGAGGGACGACAGCGGTGGCGCGGCGTGGCGACGGCGGCGGCTGACGGGGCTGGGCGGCGGCCGAAGGAGGGCGGCTGGACGGCGGAGGCGGTTGGAGGGCGGGGCTGGCGCGAGCTGGTGCGACGGGGTGCGGGCGGCTGAGGCGGACGGAGCGCGAGGCGGGGGCGAACGGCTGACGGCGCGGCGGGCGGCACGGCGGACGGCGGTGGCACGCGACGTGGCGGCGGACGGGGGGGTCGACGGCCGACCCTCTCTCTCTCTCCTCTCCCTCTTCTCTCTCTTCCTTGAGGTTGAAGAAGACTCTCTCTCTCCTCCTTTTCCTTTTTCTTTTTCCTTTTCCTTTTTCTTTCTTTCTTTCTTTCAAAGGGGCCCTTTGCATGACCTCACCATGACGTCACACTCCACTATCTCCCTCAACTTCTCCAATAGGTTCAATTAATCTTTCATTTGGGGTCCAAATTTTGCGCAACTCAATTCCTTCAATTCTTCTTTCAATTAAGTCCAATTAAAGTCCATAAAAATTAATCCAATGTCACTACACTTTAATTCACATCTTGGCTTGTCCATAGGACCAATTTAAATCCCAAAAATACAACCAAAGGCGAACCTTATAATTTCCCTTAATTCAATTCAAATTGACTCCCATAAAATCAATTGATGTCTCACTTATCAAATTGATTAATTTCTTTATCCAAAAATCCCTTATATTCCTCAATTTCACAACCCCCGGCTTCAATTGAACGAACCCGGCCCTATTTATCCAGTCGAAATTATGGCCCAAAAATCGGGATGTCACAACTCTTCCCCTCTTATAAAAATTTCGTCCTTGAAATTTAAACCTTTACCAATCCTTATACAAAAGGTGAGGGTATTTTCATTTCACTGAGTCTCACCAATCCAAACTAATCTTTCGGTCTTGTGGTGTTGTCCGACCATTTTGATCAAGGATACCATCTTGGTATACCAAATCTGCTCTTTCTGAGCTGACAACTGAACTGAACTTCTCATATATGACACTCTGTCGTTCACATCTGATCTCTTATTCTCAACTCCCCAATGAACTTCTGAAGCTCAATAACTGAAAATTTCGGCGGTTACGTCTAGCCTTCACTCGACACCGATCGACCACCGAAACACCGATCTCTCGAGCCGACTCGGTGCCCGTGATCTTCCTCTACTTCCTTTTTACCACTGAATTCTATACCCTCTATTATGCACCGCTTAAGAAAGAATCCACCTGAAAGAACCCCTCTGAAAACTCTGCCAAACCTGTAATCTCTTATCTGAATTCGAAATATAAATCACCCCCGGCACTCCATGCCGGTGAATTACCCGATGCCCACACACTTCGATATACCCAGTCCATAACATAACAAAATCTTCGAATTTCTGAAATCGAACTTAGATTAGCGGTTAATTTCACTCTGACGCACTTTTGGTGTAACCTAGGCTACTAGGTAGTTCTCAGAACTTTTTAGGACAAATGACCTGTGGTCGATTTCCTTCGAGCCACAATGAACCACTCAACACAGTGTCGATTCTCGATTGTCGTGAAAATCTCGAGGATTCAAATACGGACACAGGGTACCAAAACGACAGAAAAATCAAAGTAGTGCCAGTCGATGAGAGTTTTCCAATTCAGTGGGGTCACCCACGATTGGTCATTCATCTCAGTCGAACTGACCTATCTTTGATCTTAATTCGATTTTATACTGTGCCGCAATAATCTCTAAAGATGAACATGGTCGAGAAGTCGATTCCTGGTCGAATCGTCAAGTCAATTGCCTTAAAATCCTTAATAACTCACCCTAGTTAGTCTAGTTATCTCGTGAGTGGCCAACTCAGAGAAAAGCACTAAAGTCGCGCCGATGAAATGCCCAACTTATCCAATCAAAGTCAAAATCCATAAACCTGGATGTTGCACACCCAAAACAAGATCCATTGCGATATATTTTCATTCCCACTGAGGACTCTTAAGTGATGGTAAAATCCTCTGAGTCTGCATTACTGAACTTCCACTTACTGATAACTCTGGCACATGCAATCTGCTTGGCGATTTCTATCCTCATATCAGCCTACCAATTGAACTGACGCCGATTCTGATTTACTTGCACCATCTGGTCAAAACGGCATTACCATAGTGGACTTCTGATAAAATCTTTTCTCTGAGTGTTACACTGTCAAGTGCATTCAATCACTCTTGGAACCCGAACTTTCCATCCTCAGAAATCTCAAAGTCAATCTCTTTCTTACTAGCATCCTCTTATTAGACTTTCTGAACATCTCTGTCTGTCAATTAAGCGCCGATTAAACTTGAGCATCTGATTCAATTCTCAAATTTCAATTTTCAAATTTTTTTTTTAGGGCGGCTATAAAATTCAAAGGGTAGCCTACCTCAATTTTGAAAACCAAATTTTGAACCCTTTTTAAATAAAACCTATATTTTAGCCAGTTTGTGCATAATTGAAGACTTCCAACTTGAAGCATCAGTGACTTCTTTTATCCTACCGGGTGATACCAGAGTCACTATCCAAGTCCTTCAAAAGATCTGGTTCACAGCGTCATCTCATTCAATTCCTCCTAAGAGAATAAATACTTTGAGGCTTTGGCAGTCGATAAAGATTTGGAGTTTCCCCCTTTACACCAATAACATCCCTAAAACTTCAGAGCGAAAATTGTTGCCATGAATTCCAAGTCGTCTGTCGGTTAATTCAGTTCCTAAGGTCTCAACTAACGGGACACATGTGCAATACTCCTATCCTGCTGCATCATTAAACAATCCAACCTTTTAAATGATGCATCACTGAAAATCTCACACCCTCCAAGACTAGATGGAATGGCCCACACAGGTGCAGTAGTCAGCCTCTTCTTAGGCTCTTGAAAACTACACCCTCACTCATCTGTCCACACGAACCTTTCTTCCTTCCTCAGTAGTCTTACCAACGGCGATGCTAACACTGAAAGAAAACCCATATACGTACTGTCTGTAACACTCTGCTAAACCGAGAAACCTCTGATCTCTGTCACTGCAGTCAATCTCGGCCAACTGTTCACTACTTTAATCTTGACAGGGTCCACGAAGATTTCTTCGCCTGAAATCTCGTGACTTACCAGGGGTACACAAGTCATCCAAAACTTGCACTAACTAAACTTAATATGAAATTCAAGAGCCCTCAAGGTCTAAAGTATCATCCTTAAATGTCTCTCGTGCCCCTTGGCATTCTCTGAACACATCCGAATAACTTCATTGAACACAATCACAACTGATTTAAGTACTCTTACACCTTCTGCTCATAAGACCCAAACAAACCGTTAAGGCACCCGTCAGGCCACACAACATTACAGTGAACTCATGACTACTGTATTGATTGCGAGATGCCAACTCCGGTATGCCTTTCTTCTTGATCCTCAATTGATGACACTCTGACCTCCAATCGGTCCTGAGGAATATCAATGTACACCCACAACAAACCAGCTTTCTCCATCACGAATGGAACAGGTGCTTCCCAAGGTGATGCACTGGAACATGTGAATCCCCTATTCAAATTCCTGCATCTGCACCTTCAGTCATTTTTAACTCAGATAACACCATCCGGTAAGGAGCCTTAGGGACCGGCTCTGTTCCCGGCTCTGTTCCGGATACTTAATCAATCACCACTCTATTTCCCTTTCTGACAACAACCCCGGCAACCAACCTGACAATTCTCCATAACATACCTTAGAAGACTCTTGTGCCACAATTATATTCTCCATGTCCGACCCCTCAACTGACGCGCCCATTACAGTGGCCCTGTAGATTCGATAACTAACGAACTGAACCAGGTCATCTTCCATGATGATTTACAAGGATTTAAGTCCCTCCTTGACTTTCAAAGATTCCAAACTTCCGTACGCTAACTGAACAAACTGAATTATAATACTGTCACGATTCAAACTAACCGAGAGCTTCTTGAGCCATGTGTTCTTGTCAACATCAATTGGCAAAGGAGCTTGCAATGCTTCATAGTTGTTTTTGTCATCCTTTTGAGGAGATTGATGACAGGACACTTCATCCAACTTCCCATGAGAGAGTTCCATCAATTTCTCCTCTGGCTTCAAAAAGAGGTCTCTCTCTCCTTTCGGAGATTCATTGAGATTTTTACTCAATTTATTCTCAGATGCACTTCCACTTTGTAGTGGAGCTTGATGCTCGACAGCATCAATTGACTTGCCTTCATCATTCTTGAGCTCATCCCCCACGAATATCTCTGAAGCATCCAATTTTCGTTTCTTCAATGGCCTATTGTAATCGTCCAATGGTTTAACTATTGCCTCATTTAGCAACGCATTATTGTGAGGGTCTTCATCCACTTTGTCGTGACAGATAACCTTTTCAACACCTTTTTTTATTAAAGATGTCCTTAACACCTTTTTTTTTATCTTATCCATTATTTGAGATGCGCGACATTAAATGTACGAGAAAAGACGAAGTCAGCTTTTTGAAGATCTTCACGTGAAGGTTGCGGATTCCTTGCATCCTTTGAAGTGCAGATAATGTGGCATTTTCCAGCAATTGCTTCCAGAGAATTATCATTTGCAAGACCTACACCTTTACCAGATGCCAGGAATAATTCATTCTCAATAATCGGGCAAACCTTAAACCTCAACTCAGATACGATGGCTTGATCCTCGATCAGATTCCCATATCAGGCCTCAATAGGCATGGTCACAACAACAGTCACAACCCTAGCAGCGGTAGAAACAACAACAACAACGGCGGTTACGGCCTTGGCGGCATTGACGGTGACGGCAGTAACAGCGACTGAAGCGGCGGCCTACTGACCATTCTGTCTCCCAACCTCTCAAGCATCCACAATAACCGAGCAAACTTTGAACCTTCAGGGGCTACCACCCCAGTATTGACTAGAGACAATACTTCGCTACTCACACTGACCCCAACTTGCACACTACCCGGAGCACCACGGGTATCAACTTCCAACAGCGGCCTGGCCCGAAACACAGGGCCTACAACCCTCACTTAGCGGCCCACGACACACGGTCACTCACGCAACAAGCTCAACACAGACGCCCGATTCTCAAACGAACACAGAACGACCACACAAACAAGCTACCAAACAACTATCAATCACATGCATTAGAATATTAAAAGCCTTTCCTACTAACTATCCCATGACTCATCGCACCTTATCACTCCATTCACTAACCATGCTCTGATACCACTTAAACGGGGATGTCACGCCCCGAACCCCGAGACACATGAACAACCCGCCATGGTCGTTAATATGCGACATTCCCAGGTAGTGTCGCCGACCCAATTTAATTTATTTAAGCGCATGCGGAACGTATTAAAGATCCCCTGACAAATTAAACACGGGATAGGATAGGAGGAACAAAAATCAATTGAATACAAACCACATACAATCATAAAACCAAACAAGGTTTACATGCAGCCGAAATAGGTCGGAGTCTAAACACTAGGGATCGGCTCACCAAAAAAAAGAACAGTCCTATGACTACTAATCAGATTCAATCCTCCATCTTCTTGACTCTGCACTCCTTGCCCAACTTCACCGGCAGTCCACCTGACTCCGCTGGAATCCTCATCTGCGGCCCTGAAATGTGTTTCCCACAACGGGGTGAGACATTGTCTCAGCAAGTTCACCCCTCCTAAGCCCCTATTAGAAAGAAAATATGCCCCAGCATGACCTAACCACACATCAAAAGACTTACCTCGCAACAATCCGCGCCTGCAGGTTAGTACAACTCATATCATTCAATCACGTGCAATTATGACGATTAAATAAAGCACGGCACAATCACATCAACCACTTGGATCGTCTCAGCGATCAATCGGCTCGGCCGATTACATGTCATTCTACCAAAACAATCAATACTCCCAACCACGACCCTAAGGGTCGACTCAACAAATCGGTAGTATCACAGCCCCACGTGGCACGACCTTCGAAAAGGTGGTTCAACACTAGTGACATCACGGCCCCACTCGACACGGCCTCTCACAGGCGGTTAACAACTAGTGGCATCACGGCCCCACTCGGCACGGCCTCTCATAGGCGGTCAAATAACTTGTGGCATCACGGCCCCACTCGGCACGGCCTCTCATAGGCGGTTAACGACTAGTGGCATCACGGCCCCACTCGGCACAGCCTTTCCTAGGCGGTTCATCACGGCCTCAATAGGCACGACCTCTATTAGGCGGTCGATCACGACCAAATCCCCATCAATCTCCACACTTAGCATTTCTACACATAACCCCTAATTTACGTAATCACACTCAATTCGCCACCAATCATGCGTCAAATTTAGATTCTGACATCACGGCGGTGATCGGCACGAAATTCGAGCAACTTAGGGGCTAAAAATAAATTTTTCCATTTTTTTATAAATAATAATAATATTTTATTATTTTCAGAATATTTTAATATTATTTTAATTAACCGAATTTCGAACCAATTTAAATAAATCTAAATTAAATTCTAATATGTCACATCACACTTAACATTAAACAAATCACTTTTAACCTTAATTAAACCCAAATTAACTTAATCAAATTTCCTTAATCCAACTTATATTAAAATAATCTAATCTAACCATCTAAACACACTTAATTCAAACTAAACACACTTAGGGCATAATTAACCGGCTAATCAAGGATTAGTGAGGTAACTCACCCGATTAACGCGCCGGACGGACCAAAACGACGAGCGCGACGCCGGGATCGATAAACTCCAAAGCGGGCCTAGCACCCGGGGCCGGGAAGGCGGCCAAAACGGCCCTCAAAGGGGCTGCCAAAACCCATTTTCTGGGTTTGCTGTCCACGGCTGGAAAGGGGGGCTAACGGCGGCGGTTTGGGGCAAGGGACGGCGGCGATGGCGCGGCGTGGCGACGGCGGCGGCCGAAGGAGGGCGGCTGGAGGGCGGGGCTGGCGCGGGCTGGTGCGACGGGGTGTGGGCGGCTGAGGCGGACGGAGCGCGAGGCGGGGGCGGACGGCTGACGGCACGGCGAGCGGCACGGCGGACGGCGGTGCCGCGCGACGCGGCGGCGGACCCGGGGGGGTCGACGGCCGACCCTCCCTCTCTCTCCTCTCCCTCTTCTCTCTCTTCCTTGAGGTTGAATAAGACTCTCTCTCTCCTCCTTTTCCTTTTTCTTTTTCCTTTTCCTTTTCTTTCTTTCTTTCTTTCTTTCTTTCTTTCAAAGGGGGCCCACTGCATGACCTCACCATGACGTCACACTCCACTATCTCCCTCAACTTCTCCAATAGGTTCAATTAATCTTTCCGCCGGGGTCCAAATTTTGCGCAACTCAATTCCTTCAATTCTTCTTTCAATTAAGTCCAATTGAAGTCCATAAAAATTAATCCAATGTCACTACACTTTAATTCACATCTTGGCTTGTCCATAGGACCAATTTAAATCCCAAAAATACAACCAAAGGCGAACCTTATAATTTCCCTTAATTCAATTCAAATTGACTCCCATAAAATCAATTGATGTCTCACTTATCAAATTGATTAATTTCTTTATCCAAAAATCCCTTATATTCCTCAATTTCACAACCCCCGGCTTCAATTGAATGAACCCGGCCCTATTTATCCAGTCGAAATTAGGGCCCAAAAATCGGGATGTCACAATTAGTTCCCCTTTGATAGCTATAGGAGTTGGTGGCAACTCCATCATCTCAAAAGAAAAAGGAAGGGAGGAAAGAATAAAAGACAATAAGTGTCAAGTCAATAAAAAGATAACACGTGAATTGTGGAAATCGCGTTTCCTTTGACGCGTTGGTACAGTGTCTCGCTTTGCTTTTTAAATGCCGTAGTCCAAAGAATATGGCAATAACAAGTGACCAGAGCTGCAACATGATGAGCATAATCTGCAACATGTCCTTAGTTGTATTGATCGTTATAGCTTTCTCCTACTACAATTCAATTCTTGCAGCACCAGCACCTTCTAAACAGTTGGAGGCAAGTGCGCTTCTATACAGCGGGTGGTGGCCTCCCTCCGTCACCGACAACACTACCTTACCTCATTGCGCGTGGCCTGGGGTATTGTGCGATGCCTCTGGGAGCATCGACAAGATTTGCTTGCCATATGGGTACCAAATAGGAGGTAATTTCAGCAACATGAACTTCTCTCTACTTCCAAGCCTCACCTTACTTAATTTCTCTTATAACGGACTAGCCGGCAAAATCCCCCTTCAAATATGTACTTTGTCGAGGCTAACTTACCTTGACTTGTCCTCCAATTCTCTCATTGGTGAGTTGCCTCCATGTGTTCAAAACCTCACTAGGCTTCAAGTTCTTAATATCGGTGATAATTACATCAATGGCTCTATCCCTTCTGAGTTGGGAAATTTGGAGAGATTGAACACCTTGAATCTCACGTTCAATTTGCTTAATGGTGCTGTCCCACCGACTATTGGTCGCTTGCATAATTTACGATCCCTTATATTTAGTTCAAATAAATTAAGTGGCTCTATCCCTCTTGAACTTGGAAACCTCGCAAAAATGAATGTTGTTGATTTAGGTTTCAACTTCTTCACCGGTCTCATTCCGTCCTCTATAAGGAATTTGACAAGCTTGACTAATCTCAATTTGCACGGAAACCAACTCAGTGGATCTATTCCTCCGGAATTATGGAATTTGACGAGCTTGACTAATCTTAATTTGCACGGAAACCAACTCGATGGATCTATTCCTCCGGAAATAGGGAATTTGAGGAGCTTGACTTATCTTGATTTGGAAAAAAACCAACTCGGTGGATCTATTCCTCTAGAAATAGGGAATTTGACAAGCTTGACTTATCTCGATTTGGAAGGAAACCAGTTCGGTGGATCTATTCCTCCGGAAATAGGGAATTTGAGGAGCTTGACTTATCTTGATTTGGAAGGAAACCAACTCGGTGGATCTATTCCTCCGGAAATAGGGAATTGGAGGAGCTTGACTTATCTCTATTTGGAAGGAAACCAACTCGATGGATCTATTCCTCCGGAAATAGGGAATTTGAGGAGCTTGACTTATCTCCATTTGGAAGGAAACCAACTCGGTGGATCTATTCCTCCGAAAATAGGGAATTTGAGGAGCTTGACTTATCTCTATTTGGAAGGAAACCAACTCGGTGGATCTATTCCTCCGGAAATAGGGAATTTGACCAGCTTGACTTATCTCTATTTGGATGGAAACCAACTCGGTGGATCCATTCCTCCGGAAATAGGGAATTTGACCAGCTTGACTTATCTCGATTTGGATGGAAACCAACTCGGTGGATCTATTCCTCCGGAAATAGGGAATTTGACGAGCTTGAATCTTCTCGATTTGGAAGGAAACCAACTCGGTGGATCTATTCCTCCGGAAATAGGGAATTTGACGATCTTGAATCTTCTCAATTTGGAAGGAAACCAACTCGGTGGATCTATTCCTCCGGAAATAGGGAATTTAACGAGCTTGACTCATCTCTATTTGCAAGGAAACCAACTCGGTGGATCTATTCCTCCGGAAATAGGGAATTTGATGAGCTTGATTCATCTCTATTTGCAAGGAAACAAACTTGGTGGATCTATTCCTCCCAAAATAGGGAATTTGAGGAGCTTGACTGATTTCTATTTGCAAGGAAACCAACTCGGTGGATCTATTCCTTCGGAAATAGGGAATTTGAGGAGCTTGACTCATCTCTATTTGCAAGGAAACAAACTCGGTGGATCTATTCCTCCGGAAATAGGGAATTTGACAAATTTGATTCATCTCTATTTGCAAGGAAACAAACTCGGTGGATCTATTCCTTCGGAAATAAGGAATTTGAGGAACTTGACTTATCTTTATTTGCAAGGAAACAAACTCGATGGATCTATTCCTTTGGAAACAGGGAATTTGACGAGTTTGATTCATTTCTATTTGCAAGGAAACCAACTCGGTGGATGTATTCCGTCACGAATAGAAAAATTGAAAAGCTTGATTGAGCTGAATTTACAGGAAAATAGAATTGATTGTGTCATCCCATCGGAAACGGGAGATTTGTGGAATCTCCAACCGCTAGATTTGAGCTTGAACAACTTGGTCGGGCAAATCCCTATTGAACTTAATAAACTGAGCCAGTTAAAAGATCTCGATCTTCACAACAATTCTCTTTCTGGCTCAATATTCATATTTAAAATATTTTATCACTTAAATCACCTCAACTTATCATATAATCGTCTCGAGGCCCCAATTCCAGATAATTTGAGGGTTGTTTTTCCTGACGCTTTTCTCGGCAATGAAGATTTGAACCAGTTTCACGAAACCCAAGACCCTAGAAGAAGGTTTAGCGTAATTCATTTTATGACAGTGTTCATTCTGCTAGTTGCAATTTGTTGTATAGTGGTCGGATTTGGCTTTCTATTTCGGCGTGCAACAAAGACAAAGCAACCGGAGACTATAGAGAAAAATGGAAATTTCTTGTCAATATGGAATTATGACGGGAGGATTGCATATGAAGACATAATTGATGCAACAGAGGACTTTGATCTCAAATATTGCATTGGGACTGGTGGCTATGGTAGCGTCTATAGAGCGCGATTGCCCAATGGGAAAGTTGTGGCATTGAAGAAACTTCACCGTTTTGAAGCAGAGGACCCATCCTTCGGCAAGAGCTTTCAAAATGAAGTGAAACACTTAACAGAAGTAAGGCATAGAAGCATAATCAAGCTCCACGGTTTTTGCTTACACAAGCGATGCATGTTCTTAGTGTACGAATACATGGAAAATGGGAGTCTGTTTGGTGTTTTGAGAGATGATGTCGAAGCAGCAGAATTAGATTGGTCCAAAAGAGTCAATCTTGTCCGGGATACGGCACATGCTTTGTCTTACATGCACCATGATTGTGCTTGGCCAATTGTTCATCGAGACATATCTAGCAATAACATCTTACTCAACAGTAAAATGCAGGCTTTTGTATCAGATTTTGGCACTGCAAGACTTTTGGATCATGATTTCTCATCTAACTTCACTAAAAATATCGCTGGCACCTATGGATACATTGCACCAGGTGAGCAATACTTTATGCTTCATAATTTTTCTTTCTTTTTTTTTTACCCTAGAGTTACTACTAGAGCTACAAGTCAAATAAATGTAGAAGTTTCACTATCCATGCACATCAGTGACTTGTAGACTATTATTGTACTAGCCAACAATAGCTAAGGATTTGTTGTGCCACGATTAGCAAAATGCCCCCTGAACCACCTTGTTTGCCGTGACTCTGACTCCTGTATTCGTTTCATTCATGTCTATATATTTGAATATTTTTGGAAGATGAATATTTATTTTGTATGCTACTGTTGTTAGTATCACTAGGTTACTTATTTAAGAATAAAAATGTCTCAAACTATAATTTTTATGTTGCATCTAAGTAAAAGCATGTCGGAATAGTAAGATTTTTAGATTTTGTATTACATCTGTATTGTATCACTAAATCATTCATTTCTATTAAACGTTTTATTGTGGAAATAAAATTAACAGTTTTAAAAGAAAAATTGGTGGGGCAAATGGAGTGGGGTGGGTGCCGCGCATAGTTATGCGGGGCACAATGAATAGGGAAAAGTTGCCCCTTGCGGGGCAGCAACGGGGCAGGCAGTTAAGGGTGTAGTCATCCCGTCCAAAGCCTCAACTGCTAAAATTTTTTATGCCTTTTATATTCGTCTTTTTTTTCAGAGCTCGCGTATTCTTTGGTTGTCAATGAGAAATGCGACGTATATAGTTTTGGAGTGGTAGCAATGGAAACAATAATGGGCGAGCATCCTGGAGATATTATATCTATCTTGTTGACATCCTCTGGAGAAGATATCATGCTACATAAAATTCTAGATCGGCGATTGCCTTTTCCAAGAGAGAACTCTATTGCAAGAAGTATTGTCTTGATAGTTTCTCTGGCGCTTGCCTGCTTGAGTGCTAATCCAAAGTGTCGACCAACTATGAAGCAAGTCTCGGAAGCTTTTCTAGCTCGAAAGTCACCATTGGCGAAGCCCTTCCATGAGATCTCATTGGCTCAGCTCCGATATATTAATAGATCAGGGTTGGAAGGTGAATCAACAGAAGCTTCATCAGGACAGAGCGAGGAGTAAGGGTCATTAAGTGCTTGTCTAGTAAAGAGATAATTGATAATGAAGCTGCAATTTGGTGAAAGTGATTGAGCATATAAAATTGTATGGCTTCTGTAAGTCTTGTTAAACTCTTTTCCATTCTATGCTGTAAGAGTGAGATGCAGTTTATATATGACATCCGTTTATTTTTCTTCTTTTCAATGAACAATGCATCAAGAAATGACAAAACCGACTCTAGTTCCAATATAAAACACGAGTATCCATTCACAATTTCCATAATGTAATTGATTATATTCAGATGAACTCATAGAGTAAGTGTATTTGATATAATATTTCGCTCCGTAAAAGATGAGTATTTTCCAAGGCCAAACATCAGTTAGAAGTCTCAGTAAGATAATCACTTCTCACGAACCATGTAACACGTAGTCATCCAGAAAATCAACATATGAAACCCCAAAGGACCCGCTGCATGTTGTAAGTCTTGCGGTCCGAAAATCTACACATAAAACCACGAAGACCATGACTTCTAGTGACACTCGAATTGCATACTTTCCACACAAGACCTTGACTCCTTGATGAACGGGTACAAGTACCATTGAAAAAATGCGTTCTCATTTAAGTTCTGATTTTTTTTTCTCACTCCTCTCTTCTATGTACATGTATATGCGATAGTCATGGAGATCAAACATCGGGTCCAGTACTCTCGGGCCCCACCCCTCAATCCCTTTACCAACAAGGTAGCATGCCTGTTGGAGGTTTAAGTTCTGATTGAATCTTTGAAAGTTATTGATTTTTGAAGGAGTAGTATTATTTCTCGACGGAGGGGCCGAAACTTCTTTAGGATGTAAATTTTTTAGAATAATTCAGCTTAAGACTCACTCCTTTGTATTATCATTCGCTTGTGAATTAGTTAATCCTATTGCATATCCGATTTTTCTCCTATATGTTAGATGCGAAGTCCCCCTCTATGAGATCAAACAAAAGCAACATGTGTTACACCACTAAAATTGAACGTGCCTCGTACTAACCTGTGAGAAGACCTTTTCGTTTTCATGCTCGCTTTAGACACGGTTTGCCTGTACTCGAACCCAAGAAATATAAGACGAACGTCATCTAACAACTGAAATTTATTGGGATCTTGTGCATCTGATTCATGCACGTTTGGCTTGTATCTACACTAAAACCATGGGCCCAACGCCTCATGACCATGTAATGTCGAGTATAGGGAGATGGGGTGATGGTGATATGAGACTCGTACCGCTTTCTCGGTGCAAGAAGACTTCGAGGCGTCTGGAAGTCTTTCGAAGAACAAGACAAAATGCTAGAGAAAAAGTAAATAAAGGAGAAATTGCATCCGTCGTGTTACATCCGGGGGAGGACCTTTCTCAATGACTTGTGACATGTGATTGTTGTGACCTCCCTTCGGGACAGGGAATAGGTTTAGGGATATTGCTTAAAAGATGGAAGACATGGGCTCTCCCAAGCCTATACCTTTTACACATTGGGATGTTCATAAGAATTTTGTAAGAAAAAAGTCACTACTAACCTATTGGGGTCAGCTAGAAATCAAGTGAGACATTGAAGTGTACTTCACTTCCTACGCAACTAGAAAATCTAAGGTCAAGGACTTGATTACGCTAATTAAATAATTACCGCCCTTTCCGTACCTAATCTTGTTTATTTTTGTTTATTTGAATATATATATATATATATATATATATTTGTCATGTTGTTTAGATTAATTTTAGACCAATCCACTAACATGCAAAGTGACCATACGTGTGCATAAATAGTAATATAACAATCGGTGACCGGAGTCACATCAAATAAATTGCATCAGGAGAGTAAGAATCTAGCATTATCAAATAAGGAGCATGCCATTGCTAACTAAGCCAAAGGGAAACCATCAACATACAGAAAGCATGCATTAAGGGCATTCACCTCTAAAGACAATTGAAACCCTAAGGTAGAGCCCTAAGAGCTTGATAAACTTTGCGCATAATTCTAAATTGAAAGGCTTCCACTTTAAGGAGAAAATAACCCAAAAGATTAATTTCGAAAGGCTCCAGAAGAATGTCTACTATTATGCTTGTAATTGTGATTACCATGTGTAAGGTTCTGGATATGACTTGATTACACAACTTATGGCTATACCATTGATATTTCTTGGGTCTTGTGTCATATCTCGATGTAGAATGAAGAGTATGCGATTAGAGATAGTAGAAAAAAAATGAAAATTTCTTGTCAATATGTAATTATGATGGGAGAACTGCAAATGAAGACATAATTAATGCAGCAAAAGATTTTACCATCAAATATTGCATCAGGACCGGCGATTATGATAGTGTCTATAGAGCGCACTTGCCCAATGGGAAAATAGTGGCATTGAAGAAACTTCACTGTCTAGAAACAGAGGACCCATCTTTTGACAAGAGCTTCCGAAATGAAGTGAAACACTTAACAGAAGTATGACATAGAAGCATAATTAAGCTCCATGGTTTCTATTTACACCAGCGATGCAAGTTCTTAATTTATGAGTACATGGAAAGGGGGAGTCTATTTTGTGGTTTGATAAATGAAATCGAAGCAGTGGAACTAGATTGGTCTAAAAGAATCAATGTTGTTTAGTATATGGCACATGCCTTGTCTTACTTGTACCATGATTGTGCTTGGCCAATCGTTCATCGCAACATACCTAGGAACAATATTTTGCTCAACAACAAATTACAAGCTTTCCTATCAAACTTTGGCACGGTAAGACTCGTAAAACCTAATTTCTCATCCAATCTCATGCAAATATTGTAGGTTTTCGTGGATATATAGCACTGGGCAAGCAACGATCCCGACACTTCTAGATTGTTTTTACTAGAGGTAAATGGCTATATTTGATATATTTTACCCCTCATGTGGTGAACAACACCTTTGATGCTTCATCGTGCTTCTAAATTTATTGGTCGATAGTGCTTAGATAAATTGACAACTTGATTTTGAGCCTCATCTAATTTAAAAACTTTTTGTTCTTTTTTCCAGAGCTCGTTTATACTTTGGTTGTCAATGAGAAATGTGACACATATAGTTTTGGGGTGGTGGCAATGGAAATAATAATGGGTGAGCACCCTCGACACTTGTTAGAAAAGAAATTATGCTACATAAAATATTAGACCCGCGCTTGCCAATCCCAAGAGTGAATTCCATTGCAAGAAATATAATTTTGGTAGTTTCTCTAGCTTGCTTGCTCAGGAAGTGATCCAAAGTCACGACCCACGATGAAACAAGTTTCAAAGGCTTTTCTAGCTCCAAAACTTGCGTTGGCCTAGCCATTCCATTCAATCTCACTTGCGCAGCTCCAAGAAAATAATCAATGAGTATGGTGGGAAGGTGGATCATTGGAAACTTCGTCGAGCCCCAAAAAAGAGCAAGGACCATGAAGTACTTGTTCCAATACTGGCAAATAAATTCCAACAAGTGAAAAGTTGATCGATACAATACTGTTGCGAATTGGCGAACGTGGCTGAGCAATATCAAGTATAATGCTTCTGCAATTTTAAGTCACGTCAAACTTTTTCTATACCGGCTAGGCTAGAATTTAGTTAAGTATAAATTAATAAGGAGTGAAGAAGTATTTTGTCGGACGGTTGTTTATTTTTTATCGTTTTAGTAAGATCGGAGTGTATGATAAGTGATAATGTGTTGTAGTTGCCATGAATATTTGGCTACATAAGGGTATTCCCTACGTATTATTCGGGATCGTTTCGGTTTAGTTGGGGCTTGCTAGTCAATTAAAGACGGCAAATTGACCAACGTTTCCTTTTCAATGGCTAAAGGTCCGACATCACGAAAACAACTGAAGACAACGATTACTCTAGACGAATCGACCAGCAATCAGTACATGTCCGAAGACCTTGACTTGTTGACTTTTGAGGTGCCTGCTGGACGAGACCTTGACTTATTGAATTTGTCCAACTTCCATATGTAAGCGCACTAATTGAATCATCATTATTTAACCGTGAAGTGTACGATGGAGGGCCTGCCATTTCGCAATCACGATGTAGCAGAATCAGAGTTCATCCATCATAAAGACATTATCAATCGTATAAATTGATTTATGTCTTGAAGCTTTGTGATAATGAACGCAGCCTTTAAATTTATCAGAATTGATGAACACAAGGACACAGAGACGAGGAATCCCATCAACAGAAAACCCCCAAAAAAAGAACCTTAAAATCATCAAATTACTATTCCTTCCGCCTTAAAATCTCGTATGCTGCACTTTCTGTATAAATTAAGTACACTTCCTTTGAAAGAGAGTTCCTGTTGCTATTCAGAAATTATGATTCTCCCTAAATGATCGTTATCGGGTTCGACCCATGTGAAACGTGATCCAATGTTCTTGATACGTCGGGTACACATGCTCTTGATTTACGAGAAGATGGAAAGTGGGAGTCTATTTCGACTTTTGAGAAATGATGTCGAAGTCGTCCGAAGATATCCAACATCGTACTCTACCACGGAAAGCGCGCGCGCGCGAGAGAGAGAGAGAGAGAGAGAGATGTCCAATCTAGGGAAATAATATTAGATGCATAGTTTTCAATTTGTAGTGGTTAATTTCTTTTATTTTCACTGCCCTCCAAGCTGATGGCAACTCGATGATGTCAAAAAATAACGGAAGGAAAAGATTAAGAGACTCGCGGTAGAACGTAAGTGACGAGTCCATTAAATAGCTCTAATCCCAGGATGTTTTTCTAATCCAAGGATCTTCCTTTGACATATCGCTACAGTGTCGTGCTTTACTTTATAAGTGCCGTAGTCCATTGAATACGGCACACTTAATATTCTACAGATAACAATTGACTAAACAAGACCTTGTTTTTGAGGCTAAAATAGGTGATGAACAACACATCTGCCATAATTTTCGTATGACACTCACTTGAGTATCATAACTTTTTTTTTTTCGCTCACTTAAATACCATATCGGAGTAAAATCAATTATTTGAGTGCCATTTCCGACAAATCATCCTATGTGGATTTTTTTTTATTATTTCCAATTTGACATGAATTTTTTAAATTTTAATTTTTTTTTGAAATTTTTGTTTTGTTTTCCATTTTTTTCCTTTGTTTTAGGGCCAATGACCCTCGTCGACTGCAAAACCCTCATCATCGGCTGCAAAGGCCCTTGCCAGATCTAGGCGAGGTGGCCTTACCCCTAGTTGCCTGGATCAAGCAAGGGCCATCAAGACCAAGAGCAAGGTTGCCCTTGCCCAATGAGGTTGTGAAGGACCTAGGCGAGGCCATGACACCCTCGCCCGAGCCTTTGTGGCCAACAACAAGGTGGCCCTCACTGGCCCTAAAAAAAGGAAATTTCGAAAATTTAAAAATTGTCAACGTCGGCAGAAAATCATATAGGATGACCGCCGTCCACGTCCCAGTGAGACAAATTAACAATGACCCTCAAGTAATCGATTTTTCAAATTTGTGGCACTCAAGTTAACCAAAAAATTATGGCACTCCAGTGAGCATCATACGAAAGTTATAGCACTTGTGGTATTCTTATCCTAACTAAAATGATATCCTAATCTCTCATCAAAAGAGATGTCACCTACGATGAGTATAATCTGTAACAAGTCCTTGGTTGTACTGATTACAATAGGTTTCTCCTATTGCAATTCAATTGTTGCAGCACAAGCATTTTCTTCATCGAGCCTAAATGATGAGTAACGGTCATTAAGTGCTTGTATCAGTGATTGGTGAAGAGTTTAACAAAATGATGCTACAAATTGGTGAAAGTGGTTGAGGATGTAAAGTGCATGGCTCGTGCAATTATTAAGGAGTGAGAAGCAGTTATCGGACGGTGGTTTATCTTTCATGTTTCCAGTAAGAGCGGAACTCGTGATGATTGATGATGTGTTGCTGTTGACCTGAATATTTGGCTTAAAAGGGATATCCACTGCGTATTATTCAGGATCATCTCTGTTTAGTAGAAGGCTAACCAGTCAATTAGAGACCAAAATTGCCTAATGTTGCCTTTACGATGGCTAAAGTTCCGCCATCAAGAAAACAACAAAAGACCACGATTACTTTCGAGGCGGACCATGTTTATTGGTCCAACAACCAATAGCCGACCGAAGACCTGGTGCTCTCAATGTAACTTTTCTTCTCTTATGGGTGCTTCATTCAGTCGATTGCCTTTATACCATGTTGTCGGTGGTGATCGTGGTGCCTGTTTCAGTATGGAGTTTCCAATACCACGTGGTAGTAACGTTACAAACTAAGCTACGAACTAGGCTCATGAGAATGCGGGTTCTTGTCTACACTAGAGGCAAGCTTATTGCAGGCATGATGGGTTGTAAAAGAGATGATTTCACTTGTCAGATGAGCTGTTTTTGTTGAAATTAGGAGATTCTTGTGAATGGTGGTTTACTGTAGGATCTGGAAATGCTAATGAATCATATGAAATCTATTTAAGTTTCTAAGTGAAATTAAGCAAGAAGAGCGCTTTCTGTTTGGCGAGATGAGCATGCCCATGGATGAATCCATACGGCATTAATTTTAGAGAGCTTTGCATTGAGGGTTGCCACACTAGCAGCTCATAATTTATTTGCAACTGCCAATCCATCTACAATTAATAGTTAGATTTGTGCAAGAGATAGATTTGCCAGACTCTTTTATGATGGTCACTCGATTTGTGATACTTTTACGTAGCTGAACTGATGGAGACATGCCTTTAGTTGGGATGCTCAAACTGTGCTTGTTCTTGTTGCTTTTCCTTACAATTGGGAACCTCTATCTCATTCAATAAGCAATTAAGGTTGCCGAAGCGTGCACTTCTGTACGCTGACGAATTTCCTGCTCTAAGAGTCAAGATGATCTAGATTGGCCCAAAAGAGTGAATGTCATATGGGATTTTGTGCATGCCTTGCCTTACTGGCACCATGATTGTGCCCAGCCGATTGTTCATCGAGATGTATCTAGCAACAACATATTAGTCAACAATGAAATGCAGGCTTTCGTGTCCAATTTTGGCACAGCGAGACTCCTGGATCCAGACTCTTCATCTAATTTCACCACAGATATTGTTGGCACGCATGGATACATAGCACCAGGTGAGCAATCTTCAATTGATTTTACTGAAAAAGAAGTGTTATAAGGGTAATCAACACCGTTGCAGCCCCCTCATGCATTGCAGAACTTGTTTAGTTGGCCTTATTAGACTGATATGCAGCAACTTTTATAGCTTTCTTTCATGCTTAATGTCAATACAGAAAGATTTGGACATTCCTGCTGCCTAGACCTTGGCTTATTCATCTAACATCCCAAACAATTTCTAAACAGGTTGCTTTGGTCAAAATTATATGGGAAAGTTTTCTTATTTCCTACCTTTGATTCAATAAAAGATATGTTTATTACACGTAGTTACTGTAAAAGTAGTAAACTAGTTCCTATGCTATGGATCATTAAGATCAAGATTTCAATGACGATACACGTTGAAGGCTTTGATTAACATCCAGGTGTCCCTCATTTGTAACAGAAGACGTTGATTGATAACTGGTTTCAACATCATCTCTGCTGTCCATGTTCTAACTCCAAGATATGACTGCACAACTTTGTGATTCTCTTTCCTTTTCACAGAGCTCGCTTATAGTTTGGTGGTTAATGAGAAATCTGATGTCTATAGCTTCTGAGTCGTGGCAATGAAAACAATAATGGGCAAGCATCCGGCAGAGATCATCTCGGTGCTATTGACCTCCAAAGGAGAAGATATCATGTTACTCGACATGTTAGACCAGTGCTTGCCTATTCTAAGAAAGAGTTTCATGGCGAAAAACATTGTTCAAGCGATTTCCCTAGCTCTTGCTTGCATAGTGCAAACCCAAAGTCATGACCAACGATGAAACGAGTTTCCGGAGCTATTTTGGCTCAAAAAATACCAATGGTCGAGCCTTCCATGCAATCTCATTGGCGCAGCTCCAACAGACTCTATCCTGCGCATCAACATTTTCATGGTCTTCTTGACAGCTAAATTGGCTAGGTACATTCTTGATACAGAAGAAGAAATTAGTACCTTGGATGAATTTTATAGTTCAGAGTACTTTTCGATAGGAACTACGAACTCCTTCCAGTTTGACAGGGACACAAGTGTAATTAATTCGCGAGTGATTTGAAGTACCCAGATCGTTGAATTTATACTCATCTTCCTATTAAAAAATTCATTACCGTCATCGTCTTTATTTACTCCATAATTGATGTAGGTCCTCAAATTGGTTGAACACATCGTGTTACGTGTGGTCGCGAAAGTCGAACTTAGGCAAAGTACGTCGGAAGCTGTTAGTGACTTGAGTCGTCTTGTCCCACTGACCATACAATTTCTACAGAGAGTCTACAAATAGTCTCTTTCAAGGCAGTTCCTTGCAATTTCTCAGGTTGACCATATAATTTCTACAGATAGTCTCTTTCATGGCAGTTCCTTGCAATTTCTCAGCAATCTTGTGGGACATTAAGCAAAATAATTAAAAAGGGGTTATGAATGGATTGATGCATGATTAGAAGGAAAAATAGAAGTTCAATTACTCAACAACAAGAGTGTCCTCGAAGCAATAATTATCAATTACAGAAACGTAAATGGACTCTTAAAATAATTGGGAGTTAACCTTTGAGTGAGGCTAGAGAATTTTATATGGTCCACCAAAAAAAATTAGATCTTATTCATAAACTTGTGGCTCTCTTTGAACTGTGGACACTTTTTAATGGATGTGTTTGGATAATCTTACTTATCTAATTTCCCATCTAGTTGTTATGACTCCCTTCGTATTTCAATGTACAACAAAAGCATGCAATCATAGGCATTGAGAAACATGGTGATTTCTTGTTATAAGGAATTATGATGGGAGAATTGCATATGAAGACGTAATCAATTCAACAGAAGAGGTCAACATCATATATTGCATAGTGAGTGGATGTTATGGTAGTTTCTATATGGTGCGGTCGCCCAAAGAAAATCATTGCATTGGAGAAATTTCACCATCTTGAAGCGGGGAACCCATCTTTTGGCAAGAGCTTCTGAAATGAAGTGAAACAATCAACGGAAGTATGATCTAGAAGTATAATGAAGCTTCATGGTTTCTGCTTGCACAAGCAATGCATGTTCTTAGTTTATGAGTACTTGATGGTAGGGGAAGCCTACTATGTGCTTTAAAAAATGATTCCATTAGGGGTCACTATCATTGATGCACAACACGCTTTCATATTTAGTGTGATTGGAATTACAAGGATCTTTCTCTTTCTAAGTTGAAGGCTTGCTAGTCAAAAGAAGAAAAGGCTGAAAAATTGGTCCATCACGTTTCCCTTACGATGGGTTAGAAATTTTTAAGGCCAAACGTCACATGGTAATAAGTGTAAAAAAGACCTTAACTTTCCATGAACCATTGATCACGTACTGATCCAAAGTAAATACATGTAAAACCTCAAAAGATCTTGACTTCTTGATGGATGTGCACAAGATCCATCCTTACATGATTTATGTCCTTTTCTTTTGGCTAGTATGCTTGTTTAAATTCTAATTGAATCACAAAACTGTGAAATTTAGAGATTTGCTAGAGCATGGAAGAAGATCCTTTATTTTATTTTATTTTCAGTTCGAAATAATAGAATAGTCCTTAATGAAGAAATGTGACTTTGCAAGGACATAAAAAGTAGAGATGATATTTGATACATAATTTTTGGTTTGCGGGGGTAATAAAACTTGGATTACTTCACAATCTAATTCAATTTTTAGTAATTAGTTCCCCTTTTATAGTCCTACGAGTTGATGGCAACTCCATCATCTCAAAAGAAAAAGGAAGGGAGGAAAGAATAAAAGAGTTACCGTAAGTGTCAAGTCAATAAAAAGACAACATGTGAATTGTGGAAATCGCATTTCCTTTGACGCGTTGGTACAGTGTCTCACTCTACTTTTTAAATGCCGTAATCCAAAGAATATGGCAATAACAAGTGACTAGAGTTGCAACATGATGAGCATAATCTGCAACATGTCCTTAGCTGTACTGATCGTTATAGCTTTCTGCAGCTACAATTCAATTCTTGCAGCACTAGCACCTTCTAAACAGTCAGAGGTGAATGCGCTTCTCTACAGCAGGTGGTGGCCTCCCTCCGTCACCGACAACACTACCTTACCTCATTGCGCGTGGCCTGGGGTATTGTGCGACGCCTCTGGTAGTGTCGACGAGATTCGCTTGCCATATGGGTACCAAATAGGAGGTAATTTCAGCAACATGAACTTCTCTCTACTTCCAAGCCTCACCTTACTTAATTTCTCTTATAACGGACTAGCCGGCAAAATCCCCCTTCAAATATGTACTCTGTCAAGGCTAACTTACCTTGACTTGTCCTCCAATTCCCTCACTGGCCAGTTGCCTCCATGTGTCCAAAACCTCACTAGGCTTCAAATTATTAATATTAGTGGTAATTACATCAGTGGCTCTATCCCTGCTGAGTTGGGAAATTTGGAGAGATTGAACACCTTGAATCTTGAGTTCAATTCGCTTAATGGTGTAGTCCCTGCGACTATTGGTCGCTTGCACAATTTACGATTCCTTGGATTTAACAACAACAATTTAAGTGGCTCTATCCCTCTTGAACTTGGGTACCTCGCAAAAATGGATTATGTTCATTTAAGTGCCAACCACTTCACTGGTCCCATTCCATCCTTTATAGGGAATTTGACGAACTTGACTTATCTCAATTTGCGAGAAAACCAACTCGTTGGATCTATTCCTCCAGAAATAGGAAATTTGACGAGCTTGCCTAATCTCGATTTGGGAGAAAACCAAGTCAGTGGATCTATCCCTCTAGAAATAGGGAATTTGACAAGCTTGACTGATCTCGATTTGGGAGAAAACCAACTCGGTGGATCTATTCCTCCGGAAATAGGGAATTTGAGGGGCTTGACTGATCTTGATTTGGGAGGAAACCAACTCAGTGGATCTATTCCTCCGGAAATAGGGAATTTGAGGGGCTTGACTGATCTCGATTTGGGAGAAAACCAGCTCGGTGGATCTATTCCTCCGGAAATAGGGAATTTGAGGAGCTTGACTTATCTCGATTTGGGAGAAAACCAACTCGGTGGATCTATTCCTCCGGAAATAGGGAATTTGAGGGGCTTGACTGATCTCGATTTGGGAGAAAACCAACTCGGTGGATCTATTCCTCCGGAAATAGGGAATTTGACGATCTTGAATCTTCTCGATTTGGAAGGAAACCAACTCAGTGGATCTATTCCTCCGGAAATAGGGAATTTGACGAGCTTGACTTATCTCTTTTTGCATGTAAACCAACTTGGTGGATCTATTCCTCCAGAAATAGGGAATTTGAGGAGCTTGACTTATCTCATTTTGCATGTAAACCAACTTGGTGGATCTATTCCTCCGGAAATGGGGAATTTGACGAGCTTGACTTATCTCTATTTGCAAGGAAACAAACTCGGTGGATCTATTCCTCCGGAAATGGGGAATTTGACGAGCTTGACTTATCTCTATTTGCAAGGAAACAAACTCGGTGGATCTATTCCTCCGGAAATAGGGAATTTGACGAGTTTGATTCATCTCTATTTGCAAGGAAACAAACTCAGTGGATCTATTCCTCTGGAAATAGGGAATTTGAGGAACTTGACTAATCTATATTTGGAAGGAAACCAACTCGGTGGATCTATTCCTCCGGAAATAGGGAATTTGACGAGCTTGACTAATCTCTATTTGCAAGGAAACAAACTCGGAGGATCTATTCCTCCGGAAATAGGGTATTTGACGAGTTTGATTAATCTCTTTTTGCATGAAAACAAACTCGGTGGATTTATTCCTCCGGAAATAGGGAATTTGAAGAACTTGACTTATCTCTATTTGCAAGGAAACAAACTCGGTGGATCTATTCCTCCGGAAATAGGGAATTTGACGAGTTTGATTCATCTCTATTTGCAAGGAAACCAACTCAGTGGATGCATTCCATCACGAATAGAAAAATTGAAGAGCTTGATTGAGCTGAATTTACGGGACAATAGAATTGATTGTGCCATCCCATCGGAAATGGGAGATTTATGGAATCTCCAACAGCTAGATTTGAGCTTGAACAACTTGGTCGGGCAAATCCCTAGTAAACTTAATAAACTAAGCCAGTTAAAAGATCTCGATCTTCACAACAATTCTCTTTCCGGCTCAGTATTCAAATTTATAATATTTTATTACTTAAATCACCTCAACTTATCATATAATCGTCTCGAGGCCCCAATTCCAGATTATTTGAGAGTTGTTTTTCCAAACGCTTTTCTCGGCAATGAAGATTTGAACAAGTTTCACGAAACCCAAGACCCTAGAAGAAGGTCTAGAGTAATTCATTTTATGACGGTGTTCATTCCACTAGTTGCAATTTGTTGTATAGTGGTTAGATCTAGCTTTCTATTTGGACGTGCAACAAAGACAAAGCAACCAGAGACTATGGAGAAAAATGGAAATTTCTTGTCAATATGGAATTATGACGGGAGGATTGCATATGAAGACATAATTGATGCAACAGAGGACTTCGATCTCAAATATTGCATCGGGATTGGTGGCTATGGTAGCGTCTATAGAGCGCAATTGCCCAATGGGGAAGTTGTGGCATTGAAGAAACTTCACCGTCTTGAAGCAGAGGACCCGTCCTTCGACAAGAGCTTTCGGAATGAAGTGAAACACTTAACAGAAGTAAGGCATAGAAGTATAATCAAGCTCCATGGTTTTTGCTTACACAAGCGATGCATGTTCTTAGTGTATGAATACATGGAAAATGGGAGTTTGTTTGGTGTTTTGAGAGATGATATCGAAGCAGCGGAATTAGATTGGTCCAAAAGAGTCGATCTTGTCTGGGATACGGCACATGCTTTGTCTTACATGCACCATGATTGTGCTCGGCCAATTGTTCATCGAGACATATCTAGCAATAACATCTTACTCAACAGTAAAATGCAAGCTTTTGTATCAGATTTTGGCACTGCAAGACTTCTGGATCATGATTTCTCATCTAACTTCACTACAAATATCGCTGGCACCAATGGATACATTGCACCAGGTGAGCAATACTTTGTGCTTCATAATTTTTCTTTCTTTTTTTTTTTTACCCTCAAAGTTACTAATAGAGGTACAAGTCAAAGAAACGACATTGTAGAAGTTTCACTATCCATGCCCATCAGTGACTTGTAGATTGTTATTATACTAGCCAACAATAGCTAAGGATTTGTTGAGCCACAATTGGCAAAATGTCCCCCTGGAACCACCTTGTTCGCCGTGGCTCTGCCTCTTGTATTCATTTTATTCATTTCTATATATTTGAATATTTTTGGAAAATGAATATTTATTTTGTATGCTACTATTATTAGTATTACTAGGTTACTTATTTTAGAATAAAAATGTCTCAAACTATATTTTTATGTTGCATGTGAGTAAAAGCATGTCGGAATAGTAAGATTTTTGGATTTTGTATTACATCCATATTGGTATTACTAAGTCATTCATTTCTATTAAACGTTTTGTTTTGGAAGTAAAATTAACTGTTTTGAAAGGAAAATTGGAGGGCCAAATGGGGCGGTGTGGGGTACCGCACATGGTTATGCGGGGCATGACGGAGAGGGAAAAGTTCCCTCTCAAGGGGCAGCTACGGGGCGGGCAGTTAAGGGTGTGGTCATCCCGTCCAAAGCCTCAACTACTAAAATTTTTTATGCCTTTTGTTTTTTTTTTTCAGAGCTCGCGTATACTTTGGTCGTTAATGAGAAATGTGACGTATATAGTTTTGGAGTGGTAGCAATGGAAATAATGATGGGTGAGCATCCAGGAGATATTATATCTATCTTGTTGACATCCTCCGGAGAAGATATCATGCTACATAAAATTCTAGACCGGCGGTTGCCTTTTCCAAGAGAGAACTCTGTTGCAAGAAGTATTGTTTTGATAGTTTCTCTAGCGTTTGCTTGCTTGAGTGCTAATCCAAAGTCTCGACCAACTATGAAGCAAGTCTCAGAAGCTTTTCTAGCTCGAAAGTCACCATTGGCAAAGCCCTTCCATGAGATCTCTTTGGCTCAACTCCGATATGTTAATAGATCACGGTTGGAAGGTGAATCAACAGAAGCTTCATCAAGACAGAGCGAGGAGTAAGGGACATTAAGTGCTTGTCTAGTAAAGAGATAATTGATAATGAAGCTGCAATTTGGTGAATATGATTGAGCATATAAAATTGTATGGCTTCTGCAAATTAGTAAGTCTTGTTAAACTCTTTTCCATTCTATGCTGTAAGAGTGAGATGCAGTTTATATATGACGTCCGTTTATTTTTCTTCTTTTCAATGAACAATGCATCCAGAAATGACAAAACCGACTCTAGTCCCAATATAAAACACGAGTAGCCATTCATAATTTCCATAATGTAATTGATTATATTCAGATGAACTCATAGAGTACGTGTATTTGATATTATATTTCGATCCATAAAAGATGGGTATTTTCCAAGACCAAACATCGGCAAAAAGTCTCTGAAAGACAATCACTTCTCACGAGCCATGTAACACGTAGTCGCCCAGAAAATCAACATATGAAACCCCAAAGGACCCGCTGCGTGTTGTAGTTCTCGCGGTCCGAAAATCTACACATAAAACCACGAAGGCCATGACTTCTAGTGACACTCGAATTGCAAACTCTCCACACAAGACCTTGACTTCTTGATGAACGGGTACACGTACCATTGAAAAAATGCGTTCTCATTTAAGTCCTGATTTTTTTTTCTCACTCCTCTCTTCTATGTACATGTATCTGCGATAGTCATGGAGATCAAACATCGGGTCCAGTACTCTCAGGCCCCACCCCTCATTCCCTTTACCAACAAGGTAGCATGCCTGTTGGTGGTTTAAGTTTTGATTGAATCGTTGAAAGTTATTGATTTTTGAAGGAGTAGTATTATTTCTCGACGGAGGGGCCGAAACTTCTTTAGGATGTAAGATTCTTAGAATACTTCAGCTTAAGACTCACTCCTTTGTATTATCATTCGCTTGTGAATTAGTTAATCTTATTGCAGATCCAATTTTTCTCCTATATATTAGATGCGAAGTAACCCTCTATGAGATCAAACAAAAGCAACATGTGTTACGCCACTTAAATTGAACGTGCCTCGTACTAACCTGTGAGAAGACCTTTTCGTTTTCATGCTCACTTTAGACACAGTTTGCCTGTACTCAAACCCAAGAAATATAAGACCACCGTCATCTAACAATTGAAATTTATTGGGATCTTGTGCATATGATTCATGCACGTTTGGCTTGTATCTACACTAAAACCATGGGCCCAACGCTTCATGACCATGTAATGTCGAGTATAGAGAGATGTGGTGACGGTGATATGAGACTTGTACCGCTTTCTCGGTGCAAGAAGACTTCGAGGCATCTGGAAGTCTTTCGAAGAACGAGACAAAATGCTAGAGAGAAAGTAAATAAAGAAGAAATTGCATCCGCCATGTTACATCCGGAGGAGGATCTTTCTCAATGACTTGTGACATGTGATTGTTGCGACCTCCCCTTCGGGACAGAGAATAGGTTTAGGGATATTACTTAAAAGATAGATGGCATGGGCTTTCCCAAGCCCATACCTTTTGCACATTGAGATGTTCATAGGAATTTTGTAATAAAAAAGTCACTACTAACCTATTGGGGTCGGCTAAAAACCAAATGAGACATGGAAGTGTACTTCACTTCCTACGCAACTAGAAAATCTAAGGTTAAGGACTTGATTACGCTAATTAAACAATTAGCGCCCTTTCGGTACATAATCTTCTTCATTTGAAAAAATATATATATTTTGTCAGGTTGTTTAGATTAATTTTAGACCAACCTACTAACATGCAAAGTGACCATACGGGTGCACAAATAGTAATGTAACAATCAGTGACTAGAGTCACATCAAATAATTTGCATCAGGACAGTAAGAATCTAGCATTATCAAATAAGGAGCATGCCATTGCTAACTAAGGCAAAGGGAAACCATCAACATACAAAAAGCGTGCAATTAAGGGCATTCATCTCTAAAGACAATTGAAACCTTAAGGTAAAGCCCTAAGAGCTTGATCAACTTTGAGCATAATTCTAAATTCGAAAGGCTTCCACTTTAAGGAGAAAATAACCCAAAAGATTAATTTCGAAAGGCTCCAAAAGAATGTCTACTATTATGCTTGTAACTGTGATTACCATGTGTAAGGTTCTGGATATGACTTTATTACACAACTTATGGCTATACTATTGATATTTCTTGGGTCTTGCTTCATATCTCGATAAAGAATGAAGAGTATGTGATTAGAGATAGTAGAAAAAAATAGAAATTTCTTGTCAATGTGTAGTTATGATGGGAGAACTGCATATGAAGACATAATTAATGCAACAAAAGATTTTACCATCAAATATTGCATCAGGACCGGCAATTATGATAGTGTCTATAGAGCGCACTTGTCCAATGGGAAAATAGTTGCATTAAAGAAACTTCACCGTCTAGAAACAGAGGACCCATCTTTTGATAAGAGCTTTCGAAATGAAGTGAAACACTTAACTGAAGTATGACATAGAAGCATAATTAAGCTCCATGGTTTCTATTTACACAAGCAATGCATGTTCTTCATTTATGAGTACATGGAAAGGGGGAGTCTATTTTGTGCTTTGAGAAATGAAATCGAAGCAGTGGAACTAGATTGGTCTAAAAGAATCGATGCTGTTTAGGATATGGCACATGCCTTGTCTTACTTGTACCATGATTGTAACCGGCCAATTGTTCATCGTGACATATCTAGGAACAATATTTTGCTCGACAACAAATTACAAGCTTTCCTATCAAACTTCGGCAAGGTAAAACTTGTAAAACCTAATTTCTCATCCAATCTCACGCAAATATTGTAGGTTTTCGTGGATATATAGCACCGGGTGAGCAACGATCCTATCACTTCTATAATGTTTTTACTAGAGGTACATGGCTATATTTGATATATTTTACCCCTCATGTGGTGAACAACACCTTTGATGCTTCATTGTGCTCATAAATTTATTGGTTGATAGTGCTTAGCTAAATTGACAACTTGATTTTGAGCCTCATCTAATTTAAAAAAAAAAAAAAAAATTCTTCTTTTTTTCAGAGCTTGCTAATACTTTCGTTGTCAATGAGAAATGTGACGCATACAGTTTTGGAGCAGTAGCGATGGAAATAATAATGGGTGAGCACCATCAACACTCGTTAGAAAAGAAATTATGCTACATCAAATATTAGACCCACGCTTGCCAATCCCAAGAGTGAATTCCATCGCAAGAAATATCATGTTGGTAGTTTCTCAGGTGCTTACTTGCTTAAGAAGTGATCCAAAGTCACGACCCACAATGAAACGAGTTTGGAAATCTTTTCTAGCTCCAAGACTTGCGTTGGCCCAGCCATTCCATTCAATCTCACTTGCGCAGCTCCAAGAAAATAATCAATGAGTATAGTGGGAAGGCGGATCATTGGAAACTTCGTCGAGCCCCAAAATAGAGCAAGGACCACGAAGTGCTTGTCCCAATACTAGCAAATAAATTCCAATAAGTGGAGAGTTGATTGATACAATGATGCTGCGAATAAGCGAACGTGTTTGAGCTATATCAAGTATACTGCTTCTGCAATTTTAAGTCACGACAAACTTTTTCTATACTAGCTAGGCTAGAATTTACCTAAGTAGCAATTACTAAGGAGTGACGAAGCATTTTGTCGGACAGATGTTTATTTTTCATCATTTTAGTAAGATCAGAATGTATGATAAGTGATAATGTGTTGTCGTTGCCATGAATATTTGGCAACATAAGGATATTCCCTGCTTATTATTCCGGATCGTTTCGGTTTAGTTGGGGCTTGCTAGTCAATCAAAGACGGCAAATTGACCAACGTTTCCTTTTCGATGGCTAAAGGTCCGACATCACGAAGACAACAAAAGACGACGATTACTCTAGACGAATCGTGTCGATTCGTCCAGCAATTAATACATGTCCGAAGACCTTGACTTGTTGACTTTTGAGGTGCCTGCTGGACGAAGACCTTGACTTATTGAATTTGTCCAACTTCCATATGTAAGCGCACTGATTGAATCATCATTATTTAACCGTGAAGTGTACGATGGAGGGCCTGCCACTTCGCAATCACGATGTAGCAGAATCAGAGTTTATCCACTATAAAGACACTATCAATCTTAAAAATTGATTTATGTCTTGAAGCTTTGTGATAATGAACGCAGCCTTTAAATTAATCAGAATTGATGAACACAAGGACGCAAAGACGAGGAATCCCATCAACAGAAAACCCCTCGAACAAAGAACCTTAAAATCATGAAATTACTCTTCCTTCCGCCTTAAAATCTCGTATGCTGCACTTTCTGTGTATCTCACTTCCTATGAAAGAGAGTTCCTGATGCTATTCATAAATTATGATTCTCCCTAAATGATCGTTATCGGGTTCGACCCATGTGAAACGTGATCCAAAGTTCTTGATACGTCGGGTACACAAGTTCTTGATTTACGAGAAGATGAAAAGTGGGAGTTTATTTCGTGTTTTGAGAAATAACGTTGGAGCCGCCACGGGGGGTGGGGTGTGGATGTCATCTTACTTCCGCCTCGCTGCGCCCAACCAATTTTTTTTCCCGAAGGTATCCAACATCTTACTCAACCACCGAAAGCCTCAAACAACTTCTCTCTCTCTCTCTCTCTCTCTCTCGAAAGAGAGAGAGAGAGAGAGAGAGAGAGAGAGAGAGCATGTCAAATCTAGGGAAATAACATTAGACACACAGTTTTTGGTTTGCGTGGGTGCTGAAACTTGGCTAGATTCATAAGCTAATTCAATTTGTAGTGATTAATTTCATTTATTTTCACTGCCTCCGAACTGATGGCGACTCGATGATGTCAAAAAATAACGGAAGGAAAAGATTAAGAGACTCACAGTAGAAGATAAGTGTCGATTCCATTTAAAAGTTCTAATCCCAGGATGTTTTTCTAATCCAAGGATCTTCCTTTGACACGTCGTTACAGTGTCTTGCTTTACTTTATAAGTGCCGTAGTCCAGTGAATACAGCATACTTAATATTCTACGGATAAATTTGACTAAAAAAGATCCGGTTTTTGGGATTAAAACGGGTGAAAAACAATGCAAGTACCATAATTTTTATATGGCACTCACTTAAGTGTTATAACTTTTTTTTGTTCAATTAACTGCCATATTGGAGTAAAATCAATCATTGGAGTACCATTTTCAACAAATCATCTTATGTGGATTTTTTTTTTTATTTCCCATCCGACGTGGATTTTTTTAAATCTTTTAATTTTTTTTTGAATTTTTTGTTTTGTTTTCCATTTTTTTCCCTTTTTATAGGGCCGATGACCCTTGTCCGCTGCAAAACCCTTACTGTTGGCTGTGAAGGCCCTTGAAAGATCTAGGCAAGGGTCTTCGGGGCCAAGTGCAAGGTTGGTGAGGCCACAATGTGATTGTGAAGGCCTCGGGCAAGGCCACGATGCCCTCGCTCGAGCCTTCACTGTCAACAATGAGGTGGCCCTCGCTGGCCCTAAAAAAAAGGAAAATAAAAAATTATCCACATCAGCGCCAAGGAAACCACGTAAGACGATAGATGTCCACGTCAGGTTTCTCAATGAGACAAATCATCAATAACATTCAAGTAATCGATTTTTCAAATTTATAGCATTTAAATGAGCGAAAAAATAATTATGGCACTCAAGTGAGCACCATACGAAAATTATAGCACTTGTGATAGTCTTATCCTGACTAAAATGATATCCTAATCTCTCAGCAAGAGAGATGTCACCTATGATAAGTACAATCTGCAACAAGTCCTTGGTTGTATTGATTACAATAGGTTTCTCCTACTGCAATTCAATTGTTGCAGCACAAGCATTTTCTTCATCGAGCCTAAACGATGAGTAACTGTCATTAAGCGCTTGTATCAGTGATTGGTAAATAGTATGATAAAATCATGCTGCAAATTGGTGAAAGGGGTTGAGGATGTAAAGTACATGGCTTGTGCAATTATTAAGGAGTGAGAAGCAGTTATCGGACGGTGGTTTATCTTTCATGTTTCCAGTAAGATCGGAACTCATGATGATTGATGATGTGTTGCTGTTGACCTGAATATTTGGCTTAAAAAGGATATCCACTGCGTATTATCCAGGATCATCTCTGTTTAGTAGAAGCTTTACTAGTCAATTAGAGACGAAAATTGCGTAGCGTTGCCTTTAAGCAAGATCCGCCATCAAGAAAACAACAAAAGACCACGATTACTTTTGAGACGGACCATGTTTATTGGTCCAACAACCAATAGCCGACCGAAGACCTGGTGCTCTTAATGTAACTTCCTTAAAACATGTCAATTTCCTAAGAAGGCAATCTTGAAATGTTTTCTTCTCTTATAGGTGCTTCCTTGCCTCTATACCATTTTGTTGTTGATGATCGTGGTGCCTGTTTTAGTATGGAGTTTCCAATACCATGTGGCAGTAACGTTACAAACTAAGCTACGAACTAGGCTCACGAGAATGTGGTTTTAGTCTACACTAGAGGCAAGCTTATTGCAGGCATGATGGGTCGTAAAAGAGATGATTTCACTTGTCAGATGAGCCGTTTTTCTTGAAATTAGGAGATTCTTGTGAATGTTGGTTTACTGTAATGAATCATATGAAATCTATTTGAGGTTCTAAGCGAAATTAAGCATGAAGAGAGCTTTCTATTTGATGAGACGAGCATGGCCATGGATGAATCCATACGGCATTAATTTTCGGGAGCTTTGCATTAAGGGTTGCGACACTAACTACTCATAATTTCTTTGCAACTGTCAATCCATCTACATTCAATAGTTAGATTTGTGCAAGAGATAGATTTGCCAGACTCTTTTATGGTGGTCACTCGATTTGTGATGCTTTTATGTAGCCGAACTGATGGAGACACGCTTTTAGTTGGGATGCTCAAACTGTGCTTGTTCTTGTTGCTTTTTTTTTTTTTTAATACAATTGGGAACCTCTATCTAATTCAATAAGCAATTAAGGTTGCAAAAGCTTGCACTTTTGTAGGTTGACGAATTTCCTGCTCTAAGAGTCAAGATGATCTAGGTGCTCATCTACAGAGTTAATATAAATAGGAAAATTACCAAAAAAGTCCTAAACTTATTACAATTTTCCCAAAGAAGTCCTAAATGTTCTTTTTTTTTTTTTTTTGCTCATTCAATCCTAAACCTTTTATAATTGTGTCAATTCACTCCATTCAGTCAATTTTGACATGTGTGCGCTAACGTAGACGCCTGCCGGCCGGCCGGCATTGACATGGTAATTTTTTAATAATATTTTCAATTTTTATAATTTTTATTTAGGAAGAAAAGGAAAAAGAAAACTAAAAAATTAATGAAAATTTGAAATAAAATAAAATAAAAATAAAAATTACCATGTCAATGTTGGCCAACATCCACATCGGTGCCAGTTGACCAAAATTGGCTGGATAGACTAAATTGACACAATTATAAAAAGGATTAGGATTAAATGGGGAAAAAAAGTTTAGGACTAATTTTGAAAAACTGCAATAGATTTAAGACTTTTTTGGTAATTTTCCCTAGTATAAACTATGATGCCATGAAGGTGACCACTAAGAATTTACCTAAGAAACGGTGATAGAGCAGGGCATAATCTTAAGAAAGTGACAGAAGAATTTAAAAGTTCACGATTTATGCCCATATAGCAGGTTTCAGTTGAGCCTAATTGAAGCGCAACTTTCACATGGGGTGTTCGTAGTATTGTGGATGGACATGCATTAGATGTTACTTTGACTCTTATAACTTGTATTGGTTTTCGGCCATGTAAACTCTATATTGGCACCGCTGGCGGCCTCATGGACTCCTTCATATTTTGTGGATAATTGTGATCTTTGCCTCAACCGTATTTATTTTTCACTTTGACTAGTTACTAACTGTTGTCACTTTCTTGGAAGGACTAAAGCAGGTATGGCAGAAATAGCTTGCTTGTCATTGTCTGTCGTGATGAACCCCCTTCTAGGCTTTGTGAGTTGTATTTTGAAAGTAAATCATTGTACAGGATGACAACCGAATGCCGTTTGTTATCTCATGTTTTCGGTTCCTTCACCATATTATTATGGTTTTGCTAACAATGTCTCTACAGATAAAGAGACATGATAGAGAAAGAGACGACCTCTACCTTCAACAAATTAACTGGCTCGCCTAGGAAGTGATTCTACCGAGCACGAGCCTACAGCAATCCACTAAAGCGATTCGCACTTTCCTGTTCCACTCTCCCCTAGTCAATTTGATTATTCTCTTCATTACCCTCCGTTGTTCCCTGCTCCATCTGATGATGATAAATCCCTACAGGATTCAGTTTGCTGACATTGGCTGTGGCTTCGGAGGGCAACTAGTTGCTCTTTCAACCCTATTTCCCGACAAACTCACGATCGAGGGATGGAAATTAAAGACAAGGTGACCGTATATGTGAATGAGCGCATTTCTGCATTGAGGACGTTCAATCCCCATCAATACCAATATATCTCAGTAGTATAGACCAACTCTATGAAGCACCTTCTTAACTATTTTGAGAAAGGCCAACTGACAAAGACGTTCTTCCCATTTCCGGATCCTCATTTTAAAGAGAAAAATCACTGCCGCAGTGTGATTAGCCCACACTTGTTAGATGAGTATGTATATACTTTGGCTGTTGGGGGCATAATTTACACCATCTCAGAAGTTGAAGAACTTGGGGAATGGATGAAGGGCTATTTGGAAAATCACCCCATGTTCGAGGCACTGACGGAGGAAGAACTCATGAACGATCCAGTGGTGAAGCTATTGACCAAGGCAACCGAGGAAGGTCAGAAGGTTGCCAGGAATAGTGGGCAGAAATTTAACTTACATTGGTCGCAAAGCTTTAATAAGGCATTTATTGCATTTAAGTTCTCATGCTGCAATTTCTTGGGTGCTTGTATTTTTCATTTCATTTCTCATTGGAATCTAGGTTGCTTTGCCCTTTGGTTTCAAATCATACGGTTTAGTTAAACATGGTAGGCTTTGTCCTTAATTTGGTTTTCCTTGTTTAAACAGTCCTCTGGTTCATCTGCAAAATAGCATGTCAAAGATTGTATCACATCTGGGGCTATTCTGTGAATGAAGGACTAGAGTTATACACTAGAAAATGGAATGACCGGGACAGTTAAAATCAGCTTATCTCCTGTTAGACTACCAGTAACATCTGTGAGATCTTGAACTTAGTTTGATTAATTAAAAGCTTGATTTCGTTCAAAACTTATTTTATATATTTGGACCAGTATTCCTCGAAAAACTTGGGGAAAGCAGAATGATCTGGCTGCTCCTTCAAGCTTTAACATCACCATGTGATGCTGAGACAGCCGTAACCACTGAAGATTGACATATAGTTTGATGTTATGCACAGAGTAATCTGTGTCATCTTTCTTGATAGCCCGTTGAATGAGGAAGTTTGGTAATGTTCCTCCAATTTTGCAGCATAATGTGCAAGTTAAAGTATTCGTTCGCTTCATATGGTATACTTTATCTTTCATGTCCATCCAATGAGTTGCATTGTCAGGAAAGAAATTTTTTTGAGCTTCTTGTTATATTTTGGCACCTGCAATTGGTAGAGTTGTTTCTGTCGGGCTTTTATACGAATAGAAATTCAGTTTGCACTGTGACTACAAACTTGTGTGCCAACCCGGAGTTATATTGCTCCTGTCCACCATACTAGCAATACAAATGGAACTCTGTTCACACTGGAAGGGAAGGGAAGCTGAATTGTATTGTAAATAAGTATCTGAAGGTGAGCATCTCTTCTGATGTTATATTTTCTTCCAACACCTTAGTCGGATATATAGCACACTGATAAATTTGGTTGCTTGCTTAAAATGATTGTAGTCTCTCCGAGCTTGAGGAGATTTTTTGAAAGCTTTGGACACAGTGCCAAGAATGCCAGGGTTCACTTCATCAGGATGTTCTTTGCACAAGGTTCTACTTTGTTTCCTCGCAGTACTTTTTAAGATAGCTTGTTTATCATTCACGTAATTGATATCATGACTTTTGCAGTCGGGATTGTCCCATATTTGACCGGAGGAAGAAGGTACAGAGAGACATGGCTGAAGCCAAGCGGCAACTAGATAGATGGAACTTCTAAATTTCGACAGGCTTTGTAATCTGTGGTGGTGGACGAGAGGGGATGCATCTGTCTTCACTTTGTTATTAGTATGGCTTCTTTTGCCCAATCTTATTTCATCTTTAATATGGACGGTGAATTTAACAACACAGGTGATCCCATCTTAAAGATGATAAGTGCACGTGTCACGAGATGATATTTTAAATCACTACCCGGTACTTAGACCACGAATTTCTTGTATGGCCTAAGTCACCCTTATTAGCTTTCACTCCTACTCTTCCATGCTCAGAAAGAAAAATACTATAGAGTTATAAAGAGAAGAGCCCCCAAGAGTAATTTTATATTAACTCTTGCATTGCCAAATGAGAGGGGAGTAGACCCCTATTTACACTTGTACCCCTTTAATTTCAACCGTTGAATCTCCCTGTGATTTAATAGTTGTGACATCCGAATTTCGCTCGACAAAATAACGAGCCACGCCACGTACTCGAGCTTGTCATCGGACCGTACCAATAGCACCACCGTGGGGACTCACCGCCTCAGCTCGTCCCCGTCATCACCGAAACAACTCAACTGCATCACCACCGAATCTGAGCCAACTGAGTCCCGCTGTCCTCAAATCAGTGCCACATATACTCCTCCTCGAATGCTGCCACGTCCCTCCCCGAACCGACTATCGATTCCCCCTCTCGCCGAGTTGGCCACTAACGAAGCCAACGTTCGCTCCCATCTGTTGCCGCAAGCGGGCGACAACGCATCAAGGTGATGCGGAGTCAACAATCACCGCCAGAGGGAGGACAACTACTGTGGGAGACAGAGAGAAAAAGCGAGCTGCCTGCTCTCTGCTCTCAAGTCCATCTTCAGCTTCTTCTCTTCACTTTCCGTTGCAGCCAGAAAGCCAGAAGCAGCGAAGATCAGCAGTTCCAGTCTCCTTCCTCTCTCGCCCGCAGAAGAGCGATAAGGCCCTCAAGCCGTCGACTACCGGGCCAGCAGCACGCTGTCACTCTGCCGACTTGCACTGGCACCGTGTCCAGCCGTGTCATCCCTCGGCTCACTTTGAACAGGCGGAGAACCAACCTCAGCCGGAACTCCCAAGATCCTATCGAGCCGCGACCACAGTTTATCGAGGACCCGAGACAAGTAGATGATGTTTCCCGCTCTATTGTATTCGCTTTCTTTGGTGTTTTGGTACTTGTTACAAACTGAAGATGATGTTTCTGTTGGGCTTTATTCCGCTAGCCTTGTAGCAATAAATGTTTAATGGGGCAGAAGCGCGCATGTTAATGGGGTCTAACTTTATGTACAAGAAGGAATCCTAAAATTTGTATCAATCCCACACCTGATTCCTAAACTTGCATTTCGTGCATTTAAGTCAAAAAAACTTGTTATCCTTCACCTTAGTCCTTTCGCTAGCTCCATTAGCTTCTAGAGGACGAAAAAGTTGGAGGCGACATCTTTTATCCGTCCATGTTGGCGCTAATAATAAACCTAAAACATACAATCTTTGGCAACTTAGTTCATCGGTCAGAATCCTCATTCATAAACAATTTCTCGAGTCATGGTGGTAAAGTCCAATTTAGGCTAAGCGATAAGCAAGAAGTTTTTGATTCTTTGCAGAGATGGACAGATAATCATCGTGGCTGCAAGATAAACCTTGTTAATGGACTGTTTGCCCACATGTCAATGAAAGAACAAGTCCGAGCTATTCAGGAAGCTTCGGTCATCATTGGTGCTCATGGCGCAGGTTAAACTCACATAGTGTCAGCAACACCCAAAACTGTGATTCTGGAGATCATCAGCAGAGAATACAGGCGTCCGCATTTTGCTCTGATTGCCCGGTGGAAAGGATTTGAATGTCACGCTATCGATCTCTCCGAATCGTATGCCACCCCATCTGTTGTTGTCGACAGGCTCGGTAGTATCATGAAAAGCCTTGGATGCTGATATACACGATTGCAAAACGAAGTTTCTCATTACTCTAAATGGGAGGACAGCAGCCTCCACTTTGAGCCACTTGTTTCTGCAGCCCACCTGGCCGGCTAGCATTCGTTTTGAGTTCGTTCTTTCGCATGTGGTGCAGTGCATCAGAAGTTGGGCATGATGCTGTTGACACCTAAATTTTGGCGGTCCGATCATTTATTTATTGCATAGAAAATTAGGAGTTAATTTTATCCCTAAAAAAATATATCAATTGCATAGCATATAGATTTAGGCGCATTTATTTTTAATTTACATTTTATGCGTTGGACCGGTGGCAAATGGGTTTTAATTAGGGGTTTTGATTTTCAACTTGATAAGCCAGACTAAGCCCATAAAGTAAGTAAATTGACCCAAGCCCTTTTTTTTAATAATCAAAGATCATCTCGTGAAAATAGGAATTTGAAATCTTTCGGGATATGATTAATTCAGATAGGGCAAGTGGAAAAGCAAATATTGCGTTTGGCAAAACAAATATTGTGTTTGAAAAAAAGAATCTTCATGGATATCAATTTGAAAAAATTGAAAACCTAATCGGTGGCTTATAAATAGGTTTATTCGTTTAGGGTTTTGGGAGGCCACACAATAGAAAGATACGGCCACATTGGGTTTTCTCTCTCTCGAGTTTTCTAGGTCAAAAATTGAAGACAAAAGAGACTTCTTTTCTAGGGTTTTTGGGGAGTTTTCGAGGTCAACACTTCAGGAAATGAAGAGAAGTGTTCGTTCTTTGGGGAAAAGGGAAAAAGTCAGCAAGGAATTTTCCTTCTGCTGAAAAGTGCTGCAGAAAGGACAATAGCAAGACGTGAGAAGACCGAGGAAAAAAGAAAAAAAAAGAAGGAAAAGTTACTGTACTTCTTCTTCGGTCGTTCCTCGCTCCCCGACCTGCTGTGCCTCCGCAGTCGCCTAGCTGCTCCCTTGCCGGCCCGTCTCCCTTGCGCGACCCACTGTCGAGATCTGCCGTCCTGCCCCACCGCACTTCCGTCCGCGAACACTCGCGCCACACCGTCCGGTCCCACGGCGACGCACAGCCTTGCGACATACCTCGACCGCAACCTCCGGCTCGCTGAAGCTCGCCGCGACCCACCGCTCCTCCCCACCGAGCATCACCCATCGCCCAGGAGCCGAGGACCCGCTAACCCCTTGACGCGCTCACGTGATTCGACGCTCCCGAAGCCCGCGCCAGTCCGAGATCTGCCGTTCGCCGGGCTCCTCGCCGCTCCGCCGCCTCGCCTTTCGCTGCCCGTCGCCAGAGCACCCGCGCGCCCCCGTCCCGACGATCTAGCCACGCCGCCGTCGCGCCGTCCCCGGAGCGCCGCCGAAACCCTAGCTGCCGCCACACTGGTCAATCCCACGCCACACAATAAGGAGGAGAATAAAAAAGGGCGGCACATATTCTGCACATTGAAGAGGACGCACTAGAGAATGTCAAAGGAGGAAACGTAGAGAGAGTCACACAATATGAAGACATGGCCGCATGTAGGTGAAAGGCCAGAATTCTAGAGCGTAAGCTTGTTCACGAAAAAGAGAGGAAACGTGAAAGGGCAGAGGATTAGTTCTTTTTTTTCTCTTTTGTTGAGATCAATAAAAGGACTTTTCCCTTTCTCTGACAAGGTTCAGAGAGAAGAGAAAAGAAAGACGTGAGAGAAGGGGAAAAGTGGGCAGCCCATGCTTAGGAGAAGAAAAAAGTGAAAAGGGGAGGGGAAGCCTTCTTCTTCATTTTCTTTAACCAGCTCGACGACGCTGCCCATATTTGCTTCGCCTGCATCTCCACCACGCAGCAACCCACGCCTCCGCCCGCTCGACGCCGAGCCCTGTCCTTAGCCGTGCCGCGCCCATCGTTGGTCCATCCTACCGATTGGATTTCGAAAAAATTCAATTTAGGTATAGATTTATTTTATTAGATTATTTTATTTTTAGGTAGTTATTTATTTATTTATTTGCCTTATTCTGTTACTTTTGTTATTTTATTGTTTCATTTTATTTGTTCTCTTGTAGTTTAATTATCCTCTAATGCGAAATTAAGATTGCCTTATATGAAATAGCATGTGAAATTTGTGATTGTCAGTCCGATTTTCGCGCCCGAAATCCGACTCGCAATCACTTAAAAAAGTTGACAATCCGATCTCCCGCCCGAGATCCGATTTGTGATTTTTGTGAAATTGGCCAACCCGATCTCATGCGCGAGATACGGTTCATCAATTTGGGTATCAATATTGCCAATTTGCTATTGTGTCATCTAAGGTAATTTTTTTAAAAAAAAAAAAAAAAAAAAAAAAAAAAAAAACTCAAAAATGTAGATTAGAATTAGGTTTATTTCTTGTTTTAGGGTTTGCATATTTAGAATAGGAATTTTATTTCGAAAATTAAAAAAAATTAAAAAAATAAAAAAATCAAATCAATCAATTTAGGTTGCTAGTTTCTTTTTAACTTAGGTTGCATGTTTAATCATCGACAATTTTTAATTTAGAAATTAATACAAAAACACAAAAAATGGAAAAGAAAAATTAGAATTAGGGCATTCTTCACATGTCATTGCATTTTAGGATAAAATTCCATATAGTGTAATTCTAGGTAATAGTTTTTGGTTTATTATAAGCTTAGATAATTTTAGATAGGTTGCATCTTAGATTAGAGATTGTTAGGGTAAGATAATGTCTTAGTTTAAATTAGGATTTAGTCCGACCTAATTTTTAATTTAAGTCTGATAGAATCTTTATTTGGTTAGATCATTTTTGCATATTTTAGATTTCGAATTTCATGAAAAAAAAATCAAAAAATGTCTTAGGATAAGTTATTTCCATTTTTAGGATAAATTGCAATTTTTAGGAAAAAGAAAAAAATAAAAAGTGTCATGAACATGTCATTTAGGAATAGAAACATCAAATGCATGTCATTTAGTTTTTAGGCCCATTTAATTAGAAATTGCCCGTCAATAGAATTAGATAATTTAGATTGCATTTAATTTCTTTATGATTTAATCTATTCATGTCATATAGTTTAGATCATTTTGCCATGTCAAGTAATTTAGGTCATGTTGCCATGTCATATCATTTCATATTAAATTATTAGCATGCATTGCATATAGATTAAGTTTCCATTAAATAAAGTGAGAACAAAAAAAAAGAGAAATCTGCGTGTTAATTAGAGACCATATCTAGGATTGTTGATGTGGATTTCAATCTAACGATGTAGATACTTTCGTTGCTACAAGGTAAGTCCCTCAACCTTATTCATTATTTTATTGGGTGTTAAATTGATGGATTGCGCACCTGCATGATCACCTCACATGTTAGGGAGATAATTAAAATCAATTCAAGCTGCCTGCCAAACATTTTTTCAAAAACAAAAGAAAAGGTACCGAAAGGGCGTTAGATAAATCTAGCGTAACCAAGTCGCCGTATCTAGAATCTCTGGTTCGTAGGAGTAAAGCCCATTACTTTACTTGGGTTTCTAATCGATCCACCAAAACTGATTAGTGGCGACTCCTTAATAAAAATCATTTGCATGTTAAATATTTGAACATAAGTCGCGAATTGGTATGAGCCTAGGAGAGCCCGAGTTAAGTTAGAGACTTAGTAATCCATTAACCTAGTTTTAGGTAGTGTACTGAAAAATTAGGTCGTGACAATGATGCTTCCTCGGGGAAGCTATATGTCTTTCAATAGTGAATAGCACTTCGAGGAGCTGTTGAGAACGGAGAAGCATGCAACGGTAGTTACCTTGCAGTGCGAGAGCTATCCTCATGGCAGTTCATTGAACGATCAGCAAGTGCGCTGATAATGCTTCGGCCGCAACAATTGAACTCGCATGACTTACTATGGTGTACAGTCAGAATTGACTTCTACGACTATTTTTCTCTGTACAGAAGAACATTACGGATGGGTTCAATTAAGTTGTACAGTGAGGAGAGGAATTTCCCGTTGGGCAGAATTGCCCAACGGGAAGATTGTGGCCTTGGGGAAACTTCATTGTTTCGAAGCGGAGGACCCAACTTTTGACAAGAGCTTTAGAAAGGAAGTGTAGCACTCAATAAGAGTGCGGCACCAAAGCATAATTGGGCTCTATTGTTTCTGCTTGCATCGGCAATGCATGTTCTTGATCTATGAATACATGGGGAGGGGGAGTTTATTTTCTACATTGAGAAATGACATCGAAGCAATGGAACTAGATTGGCGCAAAAGAGTGAATGTCATATGGGATTTTGCGCATGCCTTGTCTTACTTGCACCATGATTGTGCGCAGCCGATTGTTCATCAAGATGTATCTAGCAACAACATATTAGTCAACGATGAAATGCAGGCTTTTATGTCCAATTTCCGCACAGCGAGACTCCTGGATCCGGACTCTTCATCTAATTTCACCGCAAATATTGTTGGGACGCATGGATACATAGCACCAGGCGAGCAATCTTCAATTGATTTTACTGAAAAAAGAAGTGTTATAAGGGTAATCAACATCGTTGCAGCCCCCTCATGCATTGCAGAACTTGTTTAGTTGGCCTTATTAGGCTGATATGCAGCAACTTTTATAGCTTTCTTTCATGCTTAATTTCAATACAGATAGATTTGGACATTCCTGCTGCCTAGACCTTGGCTTATTCATCTAACATCCCAAACAATTTTTAAACAGGTTGCTTTGGTCAAAGTTATATGGGAAAGTTTTCTTATTTCCTACCTTTGATTCAATAAAAGATATGTTTATTACACGCAATCACTGTACAAGTTATAAACAAGTTCCTATGCTATGGATCATTAAGAACAAGATTTCAATGACGATACGCGTTGAAGGCTTTGATTAACGTCCGGGTGTCCCTCATTTGTAACAGAAGACGTTGATTGATAACTAGTTTCAAATCATCTCTGCTGTCCATGTTCTAACTCCAAGATATGACTGCACAACTTTGTGATTCTCTTTCCTTTTCACAGAGCTCGTTTATAGTATGGTGGTTAACGAGAAATCTGATGTATATAGCTTTGGAGTCATGGCGATGGAAACAATAAAGGGCAAGCATCCAGCAGAGATCATCTCGGTGCTTTTCACCTCCAAAGGAGAAGATATCATGTTACTCGACATGTTAGACCAGTGCTTGCCTATTCCGAGAAAGAGTTTTGTTGCAAAAAACATTGTTCAAGCGATTTCTCTGTCTCTTGCTTGCTTAAGTGCAAACCAAAGTCAAGACCGACGATGAAACCAGTTTCTGGAGCTATTTTGGCTCAAAAAATACCAATGGTCGAGCCCTTCCATGCAAATCTCATTGGCGCAGCTCCGACAGACTATCCGGCGTGTCAACATTTTCATGGTCTTCTTAATAGCTAAATTGGCTTGGTGCATTTTTTATACAAAAGAAGAAATTAGTACCTTGGATGAATTTCATAGTTCAGAGTACTTTTTGACAGGAACTCCTTCCAGTTGGACAAGGACACAAGTGTAATTAATTCGTGAGTGATTTGAAGTACCCATATCGTTAAATATTTTCTCATTTTCCTATTAAAAATTAATTATGGTTGTCGTCTTTGTTTACTCAATAATTGACGCAGGTCCTCAAATTGGTTGTGCACAACGTGTTACGTGTGGCCGCGAAAGTCGAACTTAGGCAAAGTATGTCGGAAGCTGTTTGTGACTTGAGTCATCTTGTTCCACTGATCGTACAATTTCTACAGGTAGTCTCCTCTCATGGGAGTTCCTCGCAATTTCTCAGCAGTCTTGTGGGACATTGAGCAAAATAATTAAAATGGGGTTATGAATGGATTGTTGGATAATTAGAAGGAAAAACAGAAGTTCAATTACTCAACAACAAGAGTGTCCTCGAAGCAATAATTATCAATTACAGAAACATAAATGGACTCTTAAAATAATTGGGAGTTAACCTTTGAGTGAGGCTGGAGAATTTTTTATGGTCCACCAGAAAAAAATTAGATCTTATTCATAAACTTGTGGCTCTCTTTGAACTGTGGACATTTTTTAATGGATGTGTTTGGATAATCTCACTTATCTAATTTTCCATCTAGTTGTTAAGCCTCCATTTGTATTTCAATGTACAACAAAAGCATGCAATCATAGGCATTAGAGAAACATGGAGATTTCTTGTTATAAGGAATTATGATGGGAGAATTGCATATGAAGACGTAATCAATTCAATGGAAGAGTTCAACATCATATATTGCATAGTGAGTGGATGTTATGGTAGTTTCTATATGGCGCAGTCACCCAAAGAAAATCATGGCATTGGAGAAATTTCACCATCTTGAAGCGGGGAACCCATCTTTTGGGAAGAGCTTCTGAAATGAAGTGAAACAATCAATGCAAGTATGATATAGAAGCATAATGAAGCTTCATGGTTTCTGCTTGCACAAGCAATACATGTTCATAGTTTAAGAGTACTTGATGGTAGGGGAAGTCTACTATGTGCTTTAAAAAATGATTCTAATAGGGGTCACTATCATTGATGCACAACACGCTTTCATATTTATAGTGTGACTGGAATTACAAGGATCTTTCTCTTTCTAAGTTGAAGGCTTGCTAGTCAAAGGAAGAAAAGGCTGAAAAATTGGTCCATGACGTTTCCCTTACGATGGGTTAGAAATTTTTAAGGTCAAACATCACATGGTAATAAGTGTCATAAAGACCTTAACTTCCCATGAACCATTGACCACGTACTGATTCAAAGTCAACACATGTAAAACCTCAAAAGATCTTGACTTCTTGATGGATGTGCACAAGATCCATCCTTACATGATTTATGTCCTTTTCTTTTGGCTGGTATGCTTGTTTAAATTCTAATTGAATCACAAAACTGCGAAATTTAGAGATTTGCAAGAGCAGAATATTTTGTTTGTTTGAAAATTAGAGGCGTAACTTTCAAAAATTGAATATCTAAAATTACAGTAATGTTTTTTTTAACTTAAAAATTAATTGTGGCATTAATTTAATATTTAATCATCCAATTGATTTGCCAGAAATCAATGCCACATAGGAATTTCTAGTAAAAGAACCACCTATGTAACTTAGGTGAGCTAAAAATTATGACACATAAATGATTACTTAAAAAGTTATAATATTACTATTGCTGATTTTATGTTGCATAAAATCACACCCAATTAAGATCAATTTGTCATTAGTATTTTGGCACTTACCAACTCTTTCAGAAATTTACGAGCATGGAAGTAGAGCCTTTTTTTTTTTTTTTTTTTTTTTTTCCAGTTCGAAATAATATAATAGTCCTTGATGAAGAAATGTGACTCTGCAAGGACGTAAAAAGTAGAGATGATATTTGATACACAGCTTTGTTTTGCGGGGGGTGCTAAAACTTGGATTGCTTCACAATCTAATTCAATTTTTAGTAATTAGTTCCCCTTTTACAGTCCTACGAGTTGATGGCAACTCCATCATCTCAAAAGAAAAAGGAAGGGAGGAAAGAATAAAAGAGTGACAGTAAGTGTCAAGTCAATAAAAAGACAACATGTGAATTGTGGAAATTGCGTTTCCTTTGACGCGTTGGTACAGTGTCTCGCTCTACTTTTTAAATGCCATAATCCAAAGAATTTGGCAATAACAAGTGACTAGAGCTGCAACATGATGAGCATGATTTGCAACATGTCCTTAGCTATACTGATCACTATAGCTTTCTCCTGCTACCATTCGATTGTCGCAGCACCAGCACCTTCTAAACAGACAGAGGCAAGTGCGCTTCTCGACAGCAGGTGGTGGTCTCCCTTCATCACCGACAACACTACCTTACCTCATTGCGCGTGGCCCGGGGTATTGTGCGACGCCTCTGGGAGCGTTGACGGGATTCGCTTGCCATATGGGTACCAAATAGGAGGTAATTTCAGCAACATGAACTTCTCTCTACTTCCAAGCCTCACCTTACTTAATTTCTCTAATAACGGACTAGCCGGCAAAATCCCCCTTCAAATATGTACTCTATCGAGGCTAACTTACCTTGACTTGTCCTCCAATTCCCTCATTGGCGAGTTGCCTCCCTGTGTCCAAAACCTCACTAGGCTTCAAGTTCTTAATATCAGTCATAATTACATCGATGGCTCTATTCCTCCTGAGTTGGGAAATTTGGAGAGATTGAACACCTTGAATCTCGAGTCCAATTGGCTTAATGGTGTAGTCCCTCCAACTATTGGTCGCTTGCATAATTTACGATTCCTTAGATTTAGCTCAAACAATTTAGGTGGCTCTATCCCTCTTGAACTTGGGAACCTCGCAAAAATGGATTATGTTGATTTAAGTTTCAACTACTTCACTGGTCCCATTCCGTCCTCTATAGGGAATTTGACGAACTTGACTTATCTCAATTTGCGAGAAAACCAACTCTATGGATCTATTCCTCCAGAAATAGGGAATTTGACGAGCTTGGCTGATCTTGATTTGGGAGTAAACCAAGTCAGTGGATCTATTCCTCCGGAAATAGGGAATTTGACAAGCTCGACTAATCTCGATTTGGGAGAAAACCAACTTAGTGGATCAATTCCTCCGGAAATAGGGAATTTGAGGAGCTTGACTTATCTCGATTTGGGAGAGAACCGACTCGGTGGATCTATTCCTCCGGAAATAGGGAATTTGAGGAGCTTGACTAGTCTCTATTTGGGAGTGAACCAACTCGGTGGACCTATTCCTCTGGAAATAAGGAATTTGAGGAGCTTGACTAGTCTCTATTTGGGAGTGAACCGACTCGGTGGATCTATTCCTCCGTAAATAGGGAATTTGAGGAGCTTGACTAGTCTATATTTGAGAGTAAATCAACTCGGTGGATCTATTCCTCCGGAAATAGGGAATTTGACGAGCTTGACTAGTCTCAATTTGGGAGGGAACCAACTCGGTGGATTTATTCCTCCGGAAATAGGGAATTTGATGAGCTTGACTGATCTCTATTTGGGAGTGAACCAACTCAATGGATCTATTCCTCCGGAAATAGGGAATTTGAGGAGCTTGACTAGTCTCTATTTGGGAAGGAACCAACTCGGTGGATCTATTCCTTCGGAAATAGGGAATTTGAGGAGCTTGATTGGTCTCTATTTGGGAGGGAACCAACTCGGTGGATCTATTCCTTTGGAAGTAGGGAATTTGAAGAACTTGACTTATCTTGATTTGCGAGGAAACCAACTCAATGGATCTATTCCTCCGGAATTAGGGAATTTGACGAGCTTGACTTATCTCTATTTGCAAGGAAACCAACTCAGTGGATGTATTCCGTCACGAGTAGGCAATTTGGAGAGCTTGATTGAGCTGAATTTACAGGAAAATAGAATTGATTGTGCCATCCCATCGGAAATGGGAAATTTATGGAATCTCCAACAGCTAGATTTGAGCTTGAACAACTTGGTCGGGCAAATCCCTGTTAAACTTAATAACCTGACCCAGTTAAAAGATCTTGATCTTCACAACAATTCTCTTACTAGCTCAATATTCATATTTAAAATATTTTATCACTTAAATCACCTCAACTTATCATATAATCATCTCCAGGGCCTAATACAAGATAATTTGAGTGCTGTTTTTCCTGACGCTTTTCTTGGCAATGAAGATTTGAACCTGCTTCATGAAACCCAAGGCCCCAGAAGAAGGTCTAGCATAATTCATTATATGACGGTGTTCATTCCGCTAGTTGTGATTTCCTGTATAGTGGTCGGATCTCGCTTTCTATTTCGACGTGCAACAAAAACAGAGCAACCGGAGACTACAGAGAAAAATGGAAATTTCTTGTCAATATGGAATTATGACGGGAGGATTGCTTATGAAGACATAATTGATGCAACAGAGGACTTTGATCTCAAATATTGCATCGGGACTGGCGGCTATGGTAGTGTTTATAGAGCACAATTGCCCAATGGGAAAGTTGTGGCATTGAAGAAACTTCACCGTCTTGAAGCAGAGGACCCATCCTTTGACAAGAGCTTTCGGAATGAAGTGAAACACTTGACAGAAATAAGGCATAGAAGCATAATCAAGCTCCATGGTTTCTGCTTACACAGGCGATGCATGTTCTTAGTTTATGAATACATGGAAAATGGGAGTCTATTCTGTGCTTTGAGAGATGATATTGAAGCCGTGGAATTGGATTGGTTCAAAAGAGTCAATCTCGTCTAGGATACAGCACATGCTTTGTCTTACATGCACCATGATTGCGTTCGGCCAATTGTTCATTGAGACATATCTAGCAATAACATCTTACTCAACAGTAAAATGCAGGCTTTTGTATCAGATTTTGGCACCGCGAGACTTCTAGGTCATGATTCCTCATCTAACTTCACTGCAAATATCGCTGGCACCTATGGATACATTGCACCAGGTGAGCAATACTTTATGTTTCACATATATATATATATATATATATATATATATATATATATATATTTACCCTGAAAGTTACTACTAGAGGTAGAAATCAAATAAACGACATTCTAGAAGTTTCGCTATATGTGCACATCGGTGACTTGTAGACAGTTATTGTACTTGCCAACACTAGCTAAGAATTGGTTGTGCCAAGATTGGCAAAATGTCCCCTCGGAACCACCTTGTACGTCGTGGCTTTGACCCCCGTATTCATTATATTAATTTCTATATATTTGAGTATTTTTGGAAAATTAATATTTATTTTGTATGCTATTATTGTTAGTATTACTAGGTTACTTATTTTAGAATAAAAATGTCTCAGACTATATTTTTATGTTGCATCTAAGTTAAAGCATGTCGGAATAGTAAGATTTTTGGATTTTGGATTACATCCATATTGGCATTACTAAGTCATTCATTTCCATTAACCGTTTTGTTTTGGAAATAAAATTAACTGTTTGAAAGGAAAATTGGAGGGGCAAATGGGGCGGTGTGGGGTGCCGCACATGGTTATGCGGGGCACGATGGAGAGGGAAAAGTTGCCTCTCAAGGGGCAGCTACGGGGCGGGCAGTTAAGGGCGTAGTCATCCCGTCCAAAGTCTCAACTACTAAAATTTTGTATGCCTTTTGTATTATTTTTTTTTCAGAGCTCGCGTATACTTTGGCTGTTAACGAGAAATGTGACGTATATAGTTTTGGAGTGGTAGCAATGGAAATAATGATGGGTGAGCATCCAGGAGATATTATATCTATCTTGTTGACATCCTCTGGAGAAGATATCATGCTACATAAAATTCTAGACCGGCGGTTGCCTTTTCCAAGAGAGAACTCTGCTGCAAGAAGTATTGTTTTGATCGTTTCTCTAGCGCTTGCTTGCTTGAGTGCTAATCCAAAGTCTCAACCAACTATGAAGCAAGTCTCAGAAGCTTTTCTAGCTCGAAAGTCACCATTGGCGAAGCCCTTCCATGAGATCTCATTGGCTCAGCTCCGATATGTTAATAGATCACGGTTGGAAGGTGAATCAACAGAAGCTTCATCAGGACAGAGCGAGGAGTAAGGGTCATTAAGTGCTTGTCTAGTAAAGAGATAATTGATAATGAAGCTGTAATTTGGTGAAAGTGATTGAGCATATAAAATTGTATGGCTTCTGCAAATTAGTAAGTCTTGTTAAACTCTTTTCCATTCTATGCAATAAGAGTGAGATGGAGTTTATTTATGACACAACAAAAGACCACGATTACTTTTGAGACGGACCATGTTTATTGGTCCAACAACCAATAGCCAACCGAGGACCTGGTGTTCTTAATGTAACTTCCTTAAAACATGTCGGTTTCCTAAGAAGGCAATCTTGAAATGTTTCTTCTCTTATGGGTGCTTCCTTCAGTCGATTGCCTTTATACCATGTTGTTGATGATGATCGTGGTGCCTGTTTTAGTGTGGAGTTTCCAATACCATGTGGCAGTAACGTTACAAAATAAGCTACGAACTAGGCTCACGAGAATGTGGTTTTAGTCTACACTAGAGGCAAGCTTATTGCGGGCATGATGGGTTGTAAAAGAGATGATTTCACTTGTCAGATGAGCTGTTTTTGTTGAAATTAGGAGATTCTTGTGAATGGTGGTTTACTGTAGGATCTGGAAATGCTAATGAATCATATGAAATCTATTTGAGGTTCTAAGCAAAATTAAGCAAAGAGAGCTTTTTGTTTGTCGAGACGAACATGCCCATGGATGAAACCATACGGCAATAATTTTTGAGAGCTTTGCATTAAGGGTTGCGACACTAACAACTCATAATTTCTTTGCAATTGCCAATCCATCTACAATCAATAGTTAGATATGTGCAAGAGATAGACTTGCCAGACTCTTTTATGATGGTCACTCGATTTGTGATGCTTTTATCCAGTTGAACTGCTGGGGACACACTTTTATGATGGTCACTCGATTTGTGATGCCTTTATGCAGCTGAACTGCTGGAGACACGCTTTTAGTTGGGTTGCTCAAACTGTGCCTGTTCTTGTTGCTTTTCCTTACAATTGTATACTCTATCTCATTCAATAAGCAATTAAGGTTGCATGAGTGTGCACTTTTGTAGGTTGACGAATTTCCTGCTCTAAGAGTCATGAAGGAAGATGATCTAAGTGCTCGTCTACAGAATTAATATAAACGGAAAAATTATCAAAAAGATCCCAAACCTATTGCAATTTTTCCAAATTAATCCTAAACCTTTTTTTTTTTTTGCCCATTTAATCATAAACATTTTGCAATTGTGTCAATTCAGTTCATTTGATCAATTTTGGCCTCGGTGTTGACGTTGCAATTTTTTAATAATATTTTTAAAAAAATTATAATTTTTTAATTAGGAAGAAAAGGAAAAATTAATAATTAATAATTAATCAAATTTGGAAAAATAAAAATTAAAAAAAATATTTAAAAATTGCTATGTCAGTGTCGATCGGCGTCCATGTCAGCGCTGGTTGACCAAAATTGGCTGAATAGACTGAATTGGCACAATTGCAAAAGTTTTAAAATTGAATAGGAAAAAAAAAGTTTATGATTGATTTGAAAAAATTGTAATAAGTTTACGATTTTTTTCGGTAATTTTTTCTAATATAAACTACGACACCATGAAGGTCACCGCTAAGAATTTCCTAAGAAACGGTGCTAGACAAGAGCATAATCTTAAGAAAGTGACAGAAAAATTTAAAAGTTCACGTTTAGGCCCATATCGCAAGTTTCAGTTGAGCCTAATTGAAGCGCAACTTTCACCATGGATGTTTATAGCATCGTGGTTGGACATACATTAGATGTTACTTTAACTCTTACGACTTGTACTGATTTTCAGCCTTGTAAACTCTATATTGGCACCGTTGACGGCCTCATAGACACCTTCATAATTTGTGAATAACTGTGATCTTTGCCTCAACCGTATTTATTCTTCACATTGACTAGTTACTAGACGTTGTCACTTTCTTGGAAGGACTATGGTACGTATGGCAATAATATCTTGCTTGCCATTGTCTATTATGACGCACCCCATTCTAGGCTTTGTAAGTTGTATTTTGAAAGTAAATCATTGTACAGGATGACAACCGAATGCCGTTTGTTATCTTGTGTCTTCGGTTCCTTCACCATATGATTATGGTTTTGCTAGCAACGTCACCACAGATAAGAGACATGATAGAGAGAGAGACGACCTCTGCCTTCAACAAATTAACTGGCTCGCCTAGGAAGCGATTCTACCCGAGCACGAGCTCACAGCAATCCACTAAAGCGATTCGCACTTTCCTGTTCCACTCTCCCCTAGTCAATTTGATTATTCTCTTCATTACCCTCCGTTGTTCCCTGCTCCATCTGATGATGATAAATCCCAAAAGGATTCAGTTTGCTGACATTGGCTGCGGCTTCGGAGGGCAACTAGTTGCTCTTTCAACCCAATCCCGACAAACTCATGATCGGGATGGAAATTAGGGACAAGGTGACCGAATGTGCGAAGGAGCGCATTTCTGCATTGATGACGACCAATCCCAGTCAATACCAAAATATCTCAGTAGTACGGACCAACTCTATGAAGTACATTCCCAGCTATTTTGAGAAAGGCCAACTGACAAAGATGTTCTTCGCATTTCCGGATAGCCCTCACTCATTAGACGAGTATGCGTATACTCTGGCTGTTGGGGGCATAACTTACACCATCACAGATGTTGACGAACTTGGCGAATGGATGAAGGGCTATTTGGAAAACCACCCCATGTTCAAGGCACTAACGGAGGAAGAACTCGTGAACGATCTGGTGGTGAAGCTATTGACCAGGGCGACTGAGGAAGGCCAGAAGGTTGCCAGGAATGGTGGGCAAACATTTAACTTGCATTGGTTGCAAAGCTTTGATAAGGTATTTATTGCATTTAAGTTCTCATGCTACAATTTATTGGGTGCTTGTATTTTTCATTTCAGATCTCATTGAAATCTAGGTTTCTTTGCCCTCAGGCTCTGTTCTTAAGTTGTTTTTCCTTGTTTAAACAGTTCTCCGCTTCATCTGCAAAATAGCATGTCGAAGATTGTATCACATCTGGGGCTATTCTGTGAATGATGGACTAGAGCTATACATTAGAAAATGGAATGACTGGAACAGTGAAAATCAGCTTATCTCCTGCTAGACTACCAGTAACATCTGTGAGATCTTGAATTTAGTCCGATTAATTAAATGCTTGATTAATTAAAAGCTTGATTTCGTTCAAAACTTACTTTATATATTTGGACTAGTATTGCTCGATAATCTTGGGGAAAGCAGGATGATCTGGCTGCTCCTTCAAGCTTTAACATCACCATGTGATGCTGAGACAGCCGTAACCACTTGAGATTGACATATACTTTGATGTTATGCACAGAGTAATCTATCTCATCTTTCTTAAATTGCCCATTGAATGAGGAAGTTTGGTAATGTTCCTCCAATTTTGCAGCATAATGTGCAAGTTATAGTATTCGTTCACTTCATACGGCATACTTTATCTTTCATGCCCAACCAATGAGTTGCATTGAAAAGAAATTTTTTGAGCTTCTTGATACATTTTGGCACGTGAAACTGGCAGAGTTCTTTCCGTCGGGGTTCTATACGAATAGAAAGTCAATTTGCACTGTCTACAAACTTGTGTGCCAAAACCCAGAGTTATATTGCTCCTGTCCACCATACCAGCAATACAAATGGAACTCTCTGTTCACACCGCAAGGGAAGGGAAGCTGAATCGTATTGTAAAACGGTATCTCAAGATAAGCGTCTCTACTGATGTTATATTTTCTTCCTGCACCATAGTCGAATATATAGCACACCAGTGAATTTGGTTACTTGCATAAAATGGTTACAGTCTCCGAGCCCAATGAGATTTCTGGAAAGTTTTGGGCAGAGTGCCAAGAATGCCAGGGTTTGCTTCGTTAGGACATATTTTGCACAAGGTTCTACTTTGTTTCCTCGCAGTACTTTTTAAGATAGATCGTTTGTTATTCACATAATTGATATCATAAACTTTGCAGTCGGGATTGTCCCATATTTTATCAGAGAAAGAAAGCATAGAAACACGTGGCTGAAGCTCATCGGCAATTATTTAGATGGAACTTCTAAAATATCGACAGGCTTTGTGGTCTTCTTGTTGAGCTTATTACATGGCCGTAAATACATTGGATTTTTTTTTTTTTTTAGGAAGTTCTTTATTCTGATTTTATTTAGATTGAATCCCACAAATCTTGGGATCGTAGCTCTTCTCCTATTTAGGCTTTGTTTCTGTTTTGTTTGCAGGGATTTCTCTATGTATTAGCCTATAAATATAACACTATAAAGCTGTAGAATATGTGAATGATAATAAGAAATTCTCTCCATCTAAAATTCTACATGGCATCAAGGCTGAAAGTCTTGAGTTCAAATCTTACCGGATTCCATTTGTCTTCCTAATTAAATTTTCACGTTTAGTACTAAGTAAAAAGACCAGACTAAGTGTGAAAGGGAAAATGTTAGAATATTAATTTTAAACTTTTAAAACAATTGGTAGTGGTTTCCATAAAATCTCACACTTCCTTCCTTTGCCAACAAATTGTGGTTAGCTAGTTAAATGTACTCAGAGATCTCCCGAAAATTCGAAGTTGCTCCTGGTCTCTGGACAGAAGGAAGGAGAAAGAAATCTCTCACTCAGAGAGATGGTAGAAGTTGCCGCTGAGGCCTTAGTTACTGATGCCTCCAACAAAAATATAGAAAAGCGATTTGGCTGCATTCATTACGAGTTATTGACAAGGAAAGATATGCCTCATCTTGTTCAAAAGGTTAAAGAAATGGCCTGTTAGGGGCTTTTGACAGAGTAAGAGTTCTGCTTACCTGTAGCCTCCTCGACTTCATTTATTAGTACAACATACTACATACCTACCTACTCTGATTCTCAGTTGTAGGCCATGAAATTGCCACGTGTATGGTGTTATTCTTATCCTCCCAGCTTTTCTGTAATATATGTTTGCATGTATCACTATGGGGTGTGAAGTTAGTATGCCTCCATTCACGTACATAACAGGAAAAGGATTAGCGACTGGAGTTTTGTATTGAGACAAGGAGAGACTGGAAATGTCAGTGTGAGCTTATCATAGGCACATTTGTAAAGTGAACACCGCTCTGGATGCCAGTTAAGTCAGCTGCGGAAATTTTTGAAACAATTCTGATTATATCTATTGTGGTCGACGAGAGGGGATACACTTCTGTTGCTGGCATAGCTTCTTTTGCCCAATCTAATTTTATCTTAATATGGATGGTGAAGTTGATGACAAAGGTGATACCAATCTTAAAGATTATTAGTAAATGTCCGAAAGATTCTAAGAAAATTCATGAGAAAAATGTCTTTGCTTATCAAATTCTGCTCCTTTTCCTCCGTTGACGTTTATCCCCTTCATCCCCTCCGGATCCAGCATTTTAGTTTTTCAATTTTTGTTAGGGTAGAGAGATGACTCTTAAGTCTCGTCACTTAACAGTTTGTTAGAACTAAAGCACTGTCTGAAATTAAATCCGGGAGGATCTATGCTTAAAGGGGGGAAAAGGCATTGTGATTTTCGAGGGATTGTCGACCCTCCCCACTTTGTAAATGGCTTTGCATTCAAGCTCTCCTCTTCAGATTTGTATGGCTATGAAGAAAACTATTAGAAATGACAAGATAGGATAGGATCAAATACGAAATCTATCCATCGTTTGAGAAAATACAGAAAGTTAGAGCAAATATACACATCTAATCTATAAAAAAGGTTCAAATCCACAGAGAAGTACAAGCACATCACAATTTGCTCAGGAGACGTAATCAATCAGCAAACAATTCACATTCACGACAAGGTTATCCATTTTGTAACTTAAAATCATCTGCTCATCTTCCCTTCTGCTGCTAAAACTCTCTTGGACGGTTACCGCGAGCAATGGCACAAGTCGATGATTTGACAGTCCAATGCTAATGCCGGGACTTTCACTATTGCTCTTGCAAGCATCGAAGCCCATGTCACTTAAGTATACAGTCTCAAACGGGTTGTGATGGGCTGTCGGCACGAAGGACAAATCGGGAGTGATGCACCACAGTCCTTGCATGTCTGGAAAGAAATAAGGAGATGACATACGTAAGCTTACAATATCCATAGCACTACAGATAATGTCTCTCTCTATCTCTCTATCATGTGAAGGAATAATTACTTCCACATTTAATTGTAGTTCGTACATCTTTTCAAGTCTAGTTAGCCTTCGATGAGAACAACATCTCCTGCCCGATAGATGCTACTACTGTGGTATTCTTTCCCGGTAAGGGTGAGGATAGTCCCACCATTTGTCAAAGATAATTTTGCGGGCATACTCGTGATTACGTGAGATTTCTGGGGCATGATAAACAGCAAAATTGTATAATAAGCTCATTGATTTGCTGAGCCACAGCCAACTTTAACAAAACCAGTGGATTGAGAGCCGGAAGTTTCTTTGGAAAATATAGAGAAGCAACTAACTTCGCAGTAATACTGGGTACAACCAATTTTATGCTTTTAGCTTTCATTATCAAGTAAAATTCTACTCTATTAGATTCTAGCCTGAAAGTGAAAGCAAGTTCAGGTGGGAAATGGTTATAACAGGTGCAAACGTTATACTCCACGGATTGGAGGCCATATAAACAATGATGCTATTTGCTGAATAGAGAATGACTCACCAGATGGCCACATCCAAAGGCCATGTTCTTTGGATTTGTAAGGCAAATGGGGCAAACCTTGAAGAACACAGGCAGCTTAGTGCGGATTTAGATTTACTGAAGAACGTGAAGTTTCACAAAAAAAAGGGTGATTAAATGATACTTGTTCTCCCGAAGATGTTTCCTGAGTTTGTGAAGAACCATCTGGGATTGACTTATCCAAAGCTGGTATGACCAGTGACTTCAAGTGGGGGTGGAAGCGGAATAGTACGAGGACCAGTCACTGCGTCCCTGCAGTATAAGCAGGATTTATCATTATAGCAGGCCTCAATGCAATGTAGAAACAAACAGCTGCAGCGCCCGATCTTACTTGACGTGCGAAATGCTTTGAGTGGCTCTATACTGAAATGGAATTTCCATGAGAGCAGCAAGAGCAAAGGCGGTTTCTTTCTTTGAAGTATCTGTGTTCTCAGACATGATTTGTGTGAAGTTGACAAACTGCATCATGAAACAATGAATAAATAAGAAGGTTAAAAGCAAAAAAGAAAAAGAAAACAAACTACGGTGGAATTTATTGATTCTAAAAGAACATTTTAAACTTAAAATGTGTACTCGGGGCACTAATTACTACTGTCAGAGACGAATAAATCAAACCATATTAACAAAAAGTTAAAAGAAAGGAAACTTCACAACAGAAAGTGGCTGGAGATCCAGAATTACTCCATACCAAACCAAAAGCCATAATCCAACTGCGTAAACATTATTCAACAGCACAGTAATCAGCACTAATTATGCCACGCATGTCTGACTAGAATTTGTACTCAATAAACACCCCTCGATACAAACAATTGGAACATACATTTAACATACTTGATTTACTTTTTCCGAAACTTCTTCTTTTGAATTATGCAGTTCTCTCGCTAGTCTCGATACAAACAATTGGAACATACACACATGTCTGCCGTGCTGGACCGTCGCCACCGTTCCGTCCCCGGACACCGTCGCTGTACTGAGCTGTGTCGCCGTCATCGCCTCCCTAAAACTCCAGCAGCCGCCCATCGTCGTTGCCGCCGCTTTTCCGAGAAATCAGCAGCCGCCATCATCGTCGCCTCTTCCCCCCCGAAACCCTAGCCGCCGACCGCCTCTTCGCCGCCGTCGAGTGACCCCCAATGATGCCCCAACCGACCCCTCCTCGGCGCCGCGGATCATCCAACCCTAGGGCTCCAGAAATCCGGGTTCGCGAAGAAGGACTCGGATCAGACCCGGGTCGGGTAGCGTTTCGTAGGAACCGTATCATCGGGTCGGGCTTGGGTTGCAAGCCGGGCCGGGTATACTCGTCCGGGTCTGGGCTGGCTAGAACGCAGGCTTGCGGGCCGTTTTTAAGGGACGAGGCCCAGACTGGGCCCTAGTCGCTAGCGACCCAGGACGGACCCAACCCAGGGGATCCGACCCGGTTCATTTTATATTATAATAATAAAAATCAATATTTTAAATAAAAATAAATAATAATAATTTATTTTCCAAAAATTAAAAAAAAATCCCATATTTTCCCAAAAAAGCCAAAAAGTTAGAAAAATGCCAAAAAATGATTTATGTTTTCAGAGAAAGATTAAAAAATCCAAAAATATACTTTTTTGTCCAAAAATAGAAAAATGCCCCAAAAATGGCTTTCCTCCAAAAATGCATGGAAAATCCTTTAAAAATTCAAAAAGCCTTAAGATTTAAATAAGATTGGGTACCGAAAGAGCATTAATGATTAACTAGTATAATCAAGTCCCCGAACCTAGTTTATCTGGTTGCACAGGAACGAGTATTTCTCTTAATATTTTACTTGGGTTTCTAATCAACTCACCCTAAATTGATTAGTGGTGACTCCGTTTTAAAATTAACTTACCTGTTAAAATATCTACCATTAAGTCGTGAATTGGTGGGTTTGGAAAAGCTAAACCTAGCCAAATTATTAGCCTCCGTAAGCGCTTGTCCTAATCGGGCACCAAAAGAAAGAGGTCACGACACATATGAAACCCCAAAGGACCCGCTGCATGTTGTAGTTCTTGCGGTCCGAAAATCTACACATAAAACCACGAGACCATGACTTCTTGCGACACTCGAATTGCATACTCTCCACAAAAGACCTTGACTTCTTCATGAACGGGTATAAGTACCATTGAAAAAATACGTTCTCATTCAAGTTCTGATTTTTTTTCTCTCCTCTCTTCTATGTACATGTATATGCGATAGTCATAAAGATCAAACATCGGGTCTGGCACTCTCGGGCCCCACCCCTCATTCCCTTTACCAACAAGGTAGCATGCTTGTTGGTGGTTTAAGTTTTGATGTTTTTTTTTTTTTTTTTTTTTTTTGAGCAAGGTTTAAGTTTTGATTGAATCGTTAAAAGTTATTGATTTTTGAACGAGTAGTATTATTTCTCGACAGAGGGGCCGAAACTTCTTTAGGATGTAAGATTCTTAGAATACTTCAGCTTAAGACTCACTCCTTTGTAATATCCTTCGCTTGTGAATTAGTTAATCCTATTGCAGATCCAATTTTTCTCCTACATATTAGATGCGAAGTCCCCCTCTGTGAGATCAAACAAAAGCAACATTTGTTAAGCCACTAAAATTGAACGTGTCTCATACTAACCTATGAGAAGACCTTTTCATTATCATGCTCGCTTTAGACATGGTTGGCCTGAACTCGAACCCAAGAAATATAACACCGACATCATCTAACAATTGAAATTTATTGGGATCTTGTGCATCTGATTCATGCACGTTTGGCTTGTATCTAGACTAAAACCATGGGCCCAACACCTCATGACCATGTAATGTCTAGTATAGAGAGATGTGGTGACGGTGATATGAGACTCGTACCACTTTCTCAGTGCAAGAAGACTTGGCGTCTTGAAGTCTTTCAAAGAACAAGACAAAATGCTAGAGAAAAAGTAAATAAAAGAGAAATTGCATCCGCCGTGTTACATCCGGAGGACCTTTCTCAATGACTTGGGACGTGTGATTGTTGTGACCTTCCCTTCGGGACAGGAAAGAAGTTTAGGGATATTGCTTAAAAGACGGAAGGCATGAGCTCTCCCAAGCCCATACTTTGTGCACATTGGGATATCCATAAGAATTTTGTAATAAAAAAGTCGCTACTAGCCTATTAGGGTTGGCTAGAAACCAATTGAGACATGGAAGTGCACCTCACTGATATAGGCTAGTGAATCCACCTAGAGGGGGGTGAATAGGTGTTTAAAATAAACCTTGGCAAATATATGCGGAATAAAATAAACTTCAAGCAAAATAAAAGAGTTAAGGGAAAGGAATAAGAACACAAGGTTTATAGTGGTTCGGCTTAATCCAAGCCTACGTCCACTCTCCCACGCTAACAGCCTTCTGCTGGATTCCACTATGCAATCAACAAGAGATTACAACTTTGAGTGCAAACACTTAGTAGTAGATCACACTATCTCACTAAGTCACTCTTTTGGTATTTCTCTCAAGATCACGACGTTTAAGCTCACGAGAGACAAGTGTATAATCGAAGTTGGCTCGAGACTTTGGAATTATAAATTCTACGCTCCGTCTCTTACTTGCTCATCGGTCCTTCATCTCCTTAAATACTCCTCCACTTCCAAACTAGCCGTTGGACAGTATCTTGAGGATCGTCTTCCAATCAACCCATTGGACAGATCCGTATCTAGAAGATTTGGTAGCCGTTGAGTGACAAAAGTAGAATCCCAAATTGATTCCGATCGCCCATACAAAAGGAATCTTGGTTTCCATAAGTAGAGCTTCTTCATATAGAAAGATCTTGTCTTCATGATCCAATCGTCAATCAATTAGATTCAATCAAATCATCTTGATGTAGAATCCAAATCAGATCACTAGCCGTTATTCATCCTAAAATAAACCAAGGCTTTGAAGAATTGAAGATAACTTGAATCTGTCTTCGTCTTCATTCTTCATCGCGTTCGGTCCGGGAGATCTTCGACCGTAACTCTGGGTCTAACTGTCTTCAGACTTTGATTTGGGTCTTGACGGTCTTCAGACTGAAACTGAGTCTTGACAGTCTTCAGACGGAAACTGGGTCTTGACATCCTTCAGACCGAACTTTGGGTCTGAACATTTTTTGTGCGATAGATTTTACAATCTGATTCTTCCAAGCATAGACTTTGATAATATCATTTACATGTTCCATCATCTGCATAGTCTATTACTCAATAATCAAACACGTTAGTAGCCTTTGATTTATTTTGTCATCTTCAAAACATCATGAGGGATTTTCCTAACAATCTCCCCCTTTTTGATGATGACAAAACAATCTCTGAATATGCAGATGTGTAATCACACTTTCTAAAATATTGATAAATCAAAGTAATCGCATCTCAGAAGATAGCAAATAGATTTGAGCATAACAATATATAGAAAAGTAATCGCAGCTCAATATTATGCATTAAATACACATATGCATATTTATATTCTCTCCCCCTTTTTGTCATAATCAAAAAGTGATAATAATAAATATAGTATCATGTAGAGAATATAAAATGATAATAAATGTGTCTTGCATAATTTTCAAAAATCAGCTTTTATAAAGTAAATCGAATATCAAAGATATGCAATGTAGCTCATTTCGATCATATATATCAGCAACTAAAAATCACGGATGTATTATAAATGTCACTTATCCTTTTTGTCATGATAATATAAATAAGAGATTTGTTAATGACAAAAGGTAATAAAATATGCACTAACCGGATTTTGTAGAGCTTAACATATTCTGACACATTTACCTTTTCCTTCATTCCGTAATGATCGAATCAAAAAGATTTTTCCATAAAAGATCAATTCTCCCCCTCAATTTGATGCCTTTTTGAGGTAATCACGATTCTTTTCCTTTTCTTTTGGATTTGCTTTCTCCCCTTGTCATCATGACAATATTTCCAAATAGAAACAATTGTTGCTTGTGCACGTTGAGCAGAATATTTTTCCATCATTCATTTTGTAGCAACAATATCCACAACGATCATTTGCATTTTGAAATTCGAGGCAGAAATTTATTTTCTTCTAACTCATCTCGAATTCAACCTGCATTAACTTAACAAACTTTTTGCACAAATAAGCCATAATAATATCCACAAATTATATCATGCCCTTTCTTCAAATAAATTGAATAGTATATATAAAATTATCAATCATTAGAATTCAGAACTATTCAACCTTTCATACGACACATAAGGGATTTCCTCAAAAATTTGCAAAAGTTTTGCACAAGGAATAGCATTTTGAATATTATATAATCTCCACGATTTTCAAATCGAGCTTTCCAAAATTCTTTTGCCACCTGCAAATCCTTGTATAATAGATAATAATCTTTGCAAAAATGTCATGTAATATCTTTCTTTGATTTGCGGATCAAACTTGCTAGATATGATATATCTTCTAAGAATATAGCAAGAATACCCATAAATATGCAGTAATATCTTTTGAGATCAAAGAGATTTCCTTGAGCATAAAATTTCAGATATGCATTTTGCAAAAGGAAAATAGATATTTTTGTTACGTGCCAAAGTTGTAATACCTTATATTTATGACAAAAGATATTCGCAATATAATAAACAATTATCCAAAATCATGATAAATGCACGTAGAAATTTGCAAGGCGAGATGATAAAAAATATTCTCTTACCCATGGTATATGTTTGAAATATACCATAAAAAGAATTTCATTACCAATCTTCATAGGAGATATTTTTCTGATTGCACCAAAATTTGCGTAGATTCGCAATCATTCTTGCCTTAATGAATTTCCTGCAATCAACTCTTTTCCCTTTTTGGTATCCATCAATTTGGATCCTTCCATTTCGTTAGAGAAAAATATAAAATCCCCATAATCAAATATTCTTTCTTAATTCATCATAACAAGTATCCAAAGAAAGAATATTATGCATAATGATATTTTGAAAAATAAATTCTCACTTAGTCATAGTATGATAAAAACGTAGAGAATAAAATCCTTGAGCATCTAAGAATGTTTTGCATAATTAACATCACGTAGAATCAGATTTTTACTTTGCAAAATATGATAAAATCTGATAGTATAAAATCAATCCAAATAAATTCATTTGTTTCTAAGCAGGATATCAAAAATAATCACACGATTCTTTCTTCAATAAAACAAATCATTGAATATGGTCATAACAAAATCTAAATCAATCAAGGATATATCAAATATTAAGCATAATGAGAATTATGTGCCCAAATAAATAAAAAAAAAAAAACGTTCCTTACCAAATTCTCTTTCTTCTCTTCCTTTATATCCTGCAAAAGCAGCTCATATTTTCTTTGGTACCCATTTTTTCTTGGGTCCATGAGGGTTAATAGAGCATGCTGTTTTTATCCAATCTTTCTTGATAGGTTTCCAGACTTTAGGACATTCGTTCTCAAAATGTTTCGAGTCTCCACAAATTGACACTTGAGGGCATTTCGACCAATAGGTTTTGTAAAGATTCTTTGAAAATGCTTCTTATATGCAAGTCTAGGAGGTCTTTGTTTAAGTCTCTCCTTGACTTTAGGAAAATCAATTAGAGAATCACTTTCCTTTTTGAAACCAAGTCCCGACTTATTATAGTAAGGAACTTGTATGGAAAGAATATGCTCTAATGTTTTTGAACCATTTGAAAATTTTGTTGAGATTTTTCAAAATTCCTTTTTTAAAGAATCATTTTCCTTGACAAGTAAATCTTGACTTTCTTTTGTTTGTTGAAAATCTATTTGCAAAGTTTCAAACTTTTTTTTTTTTTTTTTTTGAGAAAGATCATGTTGCCTAAACCGAGAATTCTCCTTTTTAAGTTCGGAAATCCTTTTAAGAGAAGATTTGAGATTTAAGCAGAGCCCATTTATATATTTAAGAACTTTAGTAGGAATTCTTGAATGGCGTACCTCGATTTCCCCATCGGATTCTGAGTCTGTGTCCGAGTCAGACTCTAATTTGAGTACGTGTAATCGAGTCGGACTCAGATTCTAAATGTGCCATCGAGCATATATTTCCTTCCTCATCATCTTCTTTCATTGTTCCTTTCTGCTCATTCTGCTTGTATTTTCTTCTTCCACTGAGTTTCCTTCTTTTGCTACTTAGATTTTTGAATTTCTTGATCATAAAAGCAAGTTCTTCGTCGTCCATGTCATTTTCTCGAGTCTCGTATCATCAGAATCAGCATTAGATATAAAAGCAATGGACTTCTTACCTTCGGGATCTTCATCATGGATTCGTTCCACTTCATAGGATTGAAGAGTGCCAATTAATTCATCAACGGAGAGTGGCATAATCCTTTGAGTTTCCCGGATTGAGGTCTTGACATGGTTCCAATCTTTTGAGAGACCTTGCAAGAGTTTGTTGACCTTCATTGGGGAAGAAATTGGATGACCATGATATGCCAAACCGTTTACAATTTCTGTAAAACGATCGATCATATCTTCAATCAACTCTCCTTGCTTCATCTTGAAGGATTCATATTTGCCGAGCAGGAAGTTTACTTTTGTCTCTTTTAAACGATCGGTTCCTTCATAAGTAACATGAAGTCTATCCCAAACTTCCTTAGCTGTTTCACATGAAGAAATTCTGTTATATTCAACAGGAGACAATGCACAATATAAAGAATAAATGGCTTTTGCATCAAGCGCTTCTCTTTTGGTCATCTCCATCCGAGACATAGGAGCCGGGGGTTTGGTTTCTTCGTCTTTGCCATTCTTATTTGATGTAGACGCAGCAGTGGGAATGATTCCTTTTTCTACAATATCCCATTGTAAGGGATCTTTGGATCTTAAGAATGCCTTCATTTTATTTTTCCAAATGTTGTAATCTTTTCCATCAAAATATGGTAGTCTGGTGTTGTTTTGCCCTTCCATAAGTCCTTATGCCAAGATACTAGCCATAAAAAATCTTTAGCTCAAAAGTAAAAACACTTTAATAAAATGAGCACTTGGCTCTAATACCAATTGATATAGACTAGTGAATCCACCTAGAGGGGGGTGAATAGGTGTTTAAAATAAACCTTGGCAAATATATGCGGAATAAAATAAACTTCAAGCAAAATAAAAGAGTTAAGGGAAAGGAATAAGAACACAAGGTTTATAGTGATTCGGCTTAATCCAAGCCTACGTCCACTCTCCCACGCTAACAGCCTTCTGCTGGATTCCACTATGCAATCAACAAGAGATTACAACTTTGAGTGCAAACACTTAGTAGTAGATCACACTATCTCACTAAGTCACTCTTTTGGTATTTCTCTCAAGATCACAAACGTTTAAGCTCACGAGAGACGAGTGTATAATCGAAGTTGGCTCAGACTTTGGAATTATAAATTCTACGCTCCGTCTCTTACTTGCTCATCGGTCCTTCATCTCCTTAAATACTCCTCCACTTCCAAACTAGCCGTTGGACAGTATCTTGAGGATCGTCTTCCAATCAACCCATTGGACAGATCTGTATCTAGAAGATTTGGTAGCCGTTGAGTGACAAAAGTAGAATCCCAAATTGATTCCGATCGCCCATACAAAAGGAATCTTGATTTCCATAAGTAGAGCTTCTTCATATAGAAAGATCTTGTCTTCATGATCCAATCGTCAATCAATTAGATTCAATCAAATCATCTTGATGTAGAATCCAAATCAGATCACTAGCCGTTATTCATCCTAGAATAAACCAAGGCTTTGAAGAATTGAAGATAACTTGAATCTGTCTTCGTCTTCATTCTTCATCGCGTTCGGTCCGGAGATCTTCAGACCGTAACTCGGGTCCGACTGTCTTCAGACTTTGATTTGGGTCTTGACGGTCTTCGACCGAAACCGAGTCTTGACAGTCTTCGACCGAAAGCGAGTCTTGACGAGTCTTTGAGACGGAAAGCGGGTCTTGATATCCTTCGGACCGAACTTTGGGTCTGAACATTTTTGTGCGATAGACTTTACAATCTGATTCTTCCAAGCATAGACTTTGATAATATCATTTAGATGTTCCATCATCTGCATAGTCTATTACTCAATAATCAAACACGTTAGTAGCCTTTGATTTATTTTGTCATCTTCAAAACATCATAAGGGATTTCCCTAACACTCACTTCCTATGCAACTAAAAAATCTAAGGTCGGGGACTTGATTACGCTAATTAAACAATTAACGCACTTTCGATACCTAAACTTATTTATTTGAAAATATATATATATTTTTTTTGTCGGCAATTTAGATTAATTTTAAACCAATCCACTAAGATACAAAGTGACTATACGGGTACCCAATCAGTAATATAACAATCAATAACCAAAGTCACATCAAATAAATTGCATCGGGAGAGTAAGAATCTAGCATTATCAAATAAAGAGCATGCCATTACTAACTAAGCCAAAGGGAAACCATCAACATATAGAAAGCGTGCAATTAAGGGCATTCATCTCTAAAGACAATTAAAACTCTAAGATAAAGCCCTAAGAGCTTGATCAACTTTAAGCATAATTATAAATTGAAAGGCTTCCACTTTAAGGAGAAAATAACTCAAAAGACTAATTTTGAAAGGCTACAGAAGAATGTCTACTGTTATGCTTGTAACTGTGATTACCACGTGTAAGGTTATGGATATGACTATGATTACACAACTTATGGCTATACCATTGATATTTCTTGGGTCTTGCTTCATATCTTGATGTAGAATGAAGAGTATGCGATTAGAGATAGTAGAAAAAGATAGAAATTTCTTGTCAATATGTACTTATGATGGGAGAATTGCATATGAAGACATTTTTCCATCAAATATTGCATCACGACCGGCGATTATGATAGTGTCTATAGAGTGCACTTGCCCAATGGGAAAATAGTGGCATTCAAGAAACTTCACCATCTAGAAATAGAGGACCCATCTTTTGACAAGAGCTTTCGAAATGAAGTGAAACACTTAACAGGAGTATGACATAGAAGCATAATTAAGCTAAATGGTTTCTATTTACACAAGCGATGCATGTTCTTGATTTATGAGTACATGGAAAGGGAGAGTCTATTTTGTGCTTTGAGAAATGCATTCGAAGCAGTGGAACTAGATTGGTCTAAAAGAATCAATGTTGTTCGAGATATGGCACATGCCTTGTCTTTCTTGTACCACAATTGTGCTCGGCCAATTGCTCATCGCGACATATCTAGGAACAATATTTTGCTCAACAACAAATTACAAGCTTTCCTATCGAGCTTCGGCATGGTAAGACTCGTAAAACCTAATTTCTCATCTAATCTCACACAAATATTATAGGTTTTTGTGGATATATAGCACCGGGTGAGCAACGATCCCAACACTTTTCGAGAATGTTTTTACTAGAGGTACATGGCTATATTTGATATATTTTACCCATCACGTGGTGAACAACACCTTTGATGCTTCATTGTGCTTATAAATTTATTGGTTGATAGTGCTTAGCAAAATTGACAACCTGATTTTGAGCATCATCTAATTTAAAAAAAAAATTGTTTTTTTTTTTTTTTTTTTTCCAGAGCTCACTTATACCTTGGTTGTCAATGAGAAATGTGATGCATACAGCTTTGGGGTGGTGGTAATGGAAATAATAATGGGTGAGCACCCTCGACACTCATTAGAAAAGAAATTATGCTACATCAAATTTTAGACTTGCGCTTGCCAATCCCAAGAGCGAATTCCATCGCAAGAAATGTCATTTTGGTAGTTTCTCTGGTGCTTACTTGCTTAAGAAGTGATCCAAAGTCACGATCCACAGTGAAACAAGTTTGGAAAGCTTTTCTAGCTCCAAGACTTGCGTTTGCCCAACCATTCCATTCAATCTCACTTGCGCAGCTCCAAGAAAATAATCAATGAGTATGGTGGGAAGGTGGATCATTGGAAACTTCGTCGAGCCCCCAAAAAGAGCAAGGACCACGAAGTACTTGTCCCAATACTGGCAAATAAATTCCAACAAGTGAAGAGTTGATTGATACAATGATGCTGCGAATTGGCGAACGTGTTTGAGCTATATCAAGTATACTGATTCTGCAATTTTAAGTCACGTCAAAAATTTTCTAGACTAGCTAGGCAGAATTTACCTAAGTAGCAATTACTAAGGAGTAAAGAAGCATTTTGTCGGACAGTTGTTTATTTTTCATCATTTTAGTAAGATCAGAATGTATGATGAGTGATAATGTGTTGTCGTTGCCACGAATATTTGGCAACATAAGGATATTCCCTGCGTATTATTCCGGATCGTTTCGGTTTAGTTGAAGCTTGCTAGTCAATCAAAGACGGCAAATTGACCAACGTTTCCTTTTCGATGGCTAAAGGTCCGACATCACGAAAACAACAAAAGACGACGATTACTCTAGACGAATCGTGTCGATTCGTCCAGCAATCAATACATGTATGAAGACCTTGACTTGTTGACTTTTGAGGTGCCTGCTGGACGAAGACCTTGACTTATTGAATTTGTGCCACTTCCATATGTAAGCGCACTAATTGAATCATCATTATTTAACCGGGAAGTATACGATGGAGGGCCTGCCACTTCGCAATCACGATGTACCAGAATCAGAGTTTATCCACTACAAAGACACTATCAATCGTATAAATTGATTTATGTCTTGAAGCTTTGTGATAGTGAACGCAGCCTTTAAATTAATCAGAATTGATGAACACAAGGACGCAAAGACGAGGAATCCCATCAACAGAAAACCCTCAAAGAAAGAACCTTAAAACCATAAAATTACTCTTCCTTCCGCCTTAAAATCTCGTATGCTGCACTTTCTGTATATCTTAAGTACATTTTCTATGAAAGAGAGTTCCTGATGCTATTCATAAATTATGATTCTCCCTGAATGATCGTTATCGGGTTCCACCCATGTGAAACGTGATCCAAAGTTCTTGATACGTCGGGTACACATGTTCTTGATTTACGAGAAGATGGAAAGTGTGAGTCTATTTCGTGTTTTGAGAAATGATGTTGAAGCGGGGGGGAACTTGATCGGTACCGAAGACTCAATGTCATCTTACTTCCGCCTCGCTGCGCCCGACCAATTTGTTGGCCCGAAGACATCCAACATCTTGCTCAACCACCGAAAGCCTCAAACAACTCTCTCTCTCTCTCTCTCTCTCTCTCTCTCTCTCTCTCTCTCTCTCATGTCAAATTTAGGGAAATAATATTAGATACATAGTTTTTGGTTTGCGTGGGTGCTGAAACTTTGCTAGATTCATAAGCTAATTCAATTTGTAATGATTAATTTCTTTTATTTTCACCGTCCTCCAAGCTGATGGCAACTCGATGATGTCAAAAAATAACTGAAGGAAAAGATTAAGAGACTCACAGTAGAACGTAAGTGTCAAGTCCATTAAAAAGTTCTAATCCCAGGATGTTTTTCTAATCCCAGGATGTTTTTCTAATCCAAGGATCTTCCTTTGACACATCGCTACAATGTCTTGCTTTACTTTATAAGTGCCGTGCTCCAATGAATACGTCATACTTAATATTCTATGGATAACAATTGACTAAACAAGACCCTATTTTTGGGACTAAAAGGGGTGAAGAACAACACAAGTGCCATAATTTTCGTATGGCATTCACTTGAGTGTCATAACATTTTTTTGGCTCACTTAAATGCAACATCAGAATAAAATCAATCATTTGAGTGCTAGAAATCATCCTATGTAGATTTTTTTTTTTTTCCCATTGGACGTGGATTTTTTAAGTTTTTTAAATTTTTTTGAATATTTTGTTTTGTTTCCCATTTTTTCCCCCTTTTTTAGGGTCGATGACCCTCATCGGCTACAAAACTCTCGCTATCAACTGTGAAAGCCCTTGCCAGATCTAGGCGATGTGACCTCACCCCCAGTTGCCTAGATCAAGCGGGGGCCTTCGAGACCAAGGGCAAGGTTGCCCTTGCCCAATGTGGTTGTGAAGGCCATGGCAAGGCCATTGTGGCCTCGCTAGCAGTGGCCAAGGCCACGACACCCTTGCTCAAGCCTTCGTGGCCAACATCGAGGTGCCCCTCACTAGTTCTAGAAAAAGGAAATTCAAAATTTAAAATTCAAAAAAATTATTGAAAAATTATCCACGACAGCGCCGAGGAAACCATGTAGGATGATCGGCATCCACATTGGATTTCCCAACGAAATAAATCACTGATGACACTCAAATGATCGATTTTTCTAAATTTGTGGTAATCAAGTAAGCAAGAAAAAAAAAAGACGACACTCAAATGAGCACCATACAAAAATTATAGTACTTGCGATATTCTTACCCTGACTAAAATGGTATCTCCAAATCTCTCAGCAAGAGAGATGTCACCTATGATGAGTATACTCTGCAACAAGTTCTTGGTTGTACTGATTACAATAGGTTTCTCCTACTGCAATTCAATTGTTGCAGCACAAGCATTTTCTTCATCGAGCCTACACGATGAGTAGCGGTCATTAAGTACTTGTATCAGTGATTGGTGAAGAGTTTGATAAAATGATGCTGCAAATTGGCGAAAGTGGTTGAGGATGCAAAGTACATGGCTTGTGCAGTTATTAAGGAGTGAGAAGCAGTTATCGGACGGTGGTTTATCTTTCCTGTTTCTAGTAAGATCGGAACTCATGATGATTGATGATGTGTTGCTGTTGACCTGAATATTTGGCTTAAAAAGGATATCCACTGCGTATTACTCAGGATCATCTCTGTTTAGTAGAAGGCTTACCAGTCAATTAGAGACGAAAATTGCCTTACTTTGCCTTTACGATGGCTAAAGATCCGCCATCAAGAAAACAACAAAAGACCACGACTATCTTTGAGACGGACCATTTTCATTGGTCCAACAACCAATAACCGACCGAAGGCCTGGTGCTCTCAATGTAACTTTCTTAAAACATGTCAATTTCCTGTGAAGGCAATCTTGAAATGTTTCGTTTTTCTTCAATGTTGCTTTTTTTTTTTTTTTTTTTTTGGGGGGTGGTGGGCGGCGGGGAGAGGAGGGGGAGGCGGCCCTCCACTGGTTTTCAGTTAACTTTTCGTCTCTTATGGGTGCTTCATTCAATCGATTGCCCTTATACCCATGTTGTCGGTGATGATCGTGGTGCCTGTTTTAGTATGGAGTTTCCAATACCACGTGGTAGTAACGTTACAAACTAAGCTACGAACTAGGCTCATGAGAATGCGGGTTCTTGTCTACACTAGAGGCAAGCTTACTGCAGGCATGATGAATTGTAAAAGAGATGATTTCACTTGTCAGATGAGCTGTTTTCGTTGAAATTAGGAGATTCTTGTGAATGGTGGTTTACTGTAGGATCTGGAAATGCTAATGAATCATATGAAATCTATTTAAATTTCTAAGTGAAATTAAGCAAGAAGAGCGCTTTCTGTTTGGCGAGATGAGCATGCCCATGGATGAACCCATACGGCATTAATTTTAGAGAGCTTTGCATTAAGGGTTGCCACACTAGCAGCTCATAATTTATTTGCAACTGCCAATCTATCTACAATTAATAGTTAGATCTGTACAAGGGATAGATTTGCCAGACTCTTTTATGATGGTCACTCGATTTGTGATACTTTTATGTAGCTGAACTGATGGAGACATGCCTTTAGTTGGGATGCTCAAACTGTGCTTGTTCTTGTTGCTTTTCCTTACAATTGGGAACCTCTATCTCATTTAATAAGCAATTAAGGTTGCCGAAGCGTGAACTTCTGTAGGCTGACGAATTTCTTGCTCTAAGAGTCAAGATGATCTAGATTGGCCCAAAAGAGTGAATGTCATATGGGATTTTGTGCATGCCTTGTCTTACTTGCACCATGATTGTGTCCAGCCGCTTGTTCATCGAAATGTATCTAGCAACAACATATTAGTCAACGATGAAATGCAGGCTTTCGTGTCCAATTTTGGCACAGCGAGACTCCTAGATCCAGACTCTTCATCTAATTTCACCACAAATATTATTGGGACGCATGGATACATAGCACCAGGTGAGCAACCTTCAATTGATTTTACTAAAAAAAGAAGTGTTATAAGGGTAATCAACACCGTTGCAGCCCCCTCATGCATTGCAGAACTTGTTTAGTTGGCCTTATTAGACTGATATGCAGCAACTTTTATAGCTTTCTTTCATGCTTAATGTCAATACAGAAAGATTTGGACATTCCTGCTGCCTAGACCTTGGCTTATTCATCTAACATCCCAAACAATTTCTAAACAGGTTGCTTTGGTCAAAATTATATGGGAAAGTTTTCTTATTTCCTACCTTTGATTCAATAAAAGATATGTTTATTACACGCAGTTACTGTAAAAGTAGTAAACAAGTTCCTATGCTATGGATCATTAAGATCAAGATTTCAATGACAATACGTGTTGAAGGCTTTGATTAACATCCAAGTGTCCCTCATTTGTAGCAGAAGACGTTGATTGATAACTGGTTTCAACATCATCTCTGCTGTCCATGTTCCAACTCCAAGATATGACTGCACAACTTTGTGATTCTCTTTCCTTTTCACAGAGCTCGCTTATAGTTTGGTGGTTAATGAGAAATCTGATGTATATAGCTTAGAGGTGTTAAATGGATGGGTTGGGTCAGGTTTGGGTCGGGTCATTAATGGTCCGATCCAACTTGACCCATTAACCCATTTATGACCCATTTATGTCTAATGTAAATTTTCCGAGCCATACCCAACCCAACCTATACCCGACCCATACCCAACCCATTTAACTAAACTTAACAAAAGCTTATTTCTTTTAATTAAATTTTTAATTATTTTTTATTTTTAAAATATATTTTTTCTTTTTCTTTTTTTCTTCTTCTTCTTTTGCCGGCCGCCGGCCACAACAACGGCCGACGGCTAGCCACGGGCAAGCCTCGAGCTCGCCCGGCTAGCCGACGTCGGCGAGCTCGAGGCTCGTTCGACGCCGGCAAGCTCAAGTCTCACTAGATCCGGCGAGGCTCAAGGCTCGTCGAGCGTCTCCGATGAGCTTGAGGCTCGTCGGCGTCGGGCGAGCTCGAGCTCGCCGGATCGGAGAGGCCAAGGGCTCGTCGACACCCGACGAGCCTCGAGCCTCGAGCCTCGCTAGATCCGGCGAGCTCGAGGCTCGCCCCTTGCTGGGCGTCGGTGAGCCCTTCGCCTCACCAGATCCGGCGAGCTCGAGGCTTGCCTAGCTGGTCGCCGACCATCGCTATGCCGGCGACGGAGGAAAATGGAAAAAAAAAAAAAAAAAAAAAGGAAAGAAAAAGAAAATTATAATAAAAATAATTATAATTTTGGTTTTTATAAAAAATTATTTTTGTAAAGTTAAATAGAGAAGAGAGAGATGGTGAGGTGGGTTCTAAATCCAACCCATTTATGACCCACTTAAGACCCACCCATCTTAAGTCTTTAATTGTTAAACCCGTTTAACTAACTTCTTCAAAAAAATAAGTGACACATATATGACCCATTTATGATTTAAATGGGTCATATATGGGTCTAAGACCTATTTTAACACATCTAAATTTAAATGGGTCATATATGGGTCTAAGACCCATTTTAACACATTTAATATAGCTTCTGAGTCGTGGCAATGGAAACAATAATTGGCAAGCATTCGGCAGAGATCATCTTGGTCCTATTGACCTCTAAAGGAGAAGATATCATGTTACTCGATATGTTAGACCAGTGCTTGCCTATTCCGAGAAAGAGTTTTGTTGCGAAAAACATTGTTCAGGCGATTTCTCCAGCTCTTGCTTGCTTAAATGCAAACCCAAAGTCAAGACCGACGATGAAACGAGTTTCCGAAGCTATTTTGGCTCAAAAAATACCAATGATCGAGCCCTTCCATGCAATCTCATTGGCGCAGCTCCGACAGACTCTATCCGACGCATCAACATTTTCATGGTCTTCTTGAAAGCTAAATTGGCTAGGAAAATTCTTGATACAGAAGAAGAACTTAGTACCTTGGATGAATTTTATAGTTCAGAGTACTTTTCGACGGGAACTCTTTCCAATTTGACAGGGACACAAGTGTAATTAATTCACGAGTGATTTGAAGTACCTAGATCGTTGAATCTTTTCTCATTTTCCTATTAAAAAATTCATTACGGTCATTGTCTTTATTTACTCCATAATTGATGTAGGTCCTCAAATTGGTTGAACACAACGTGTTACGTGTGGCCGCGAAAGTCAAACCTAGAAGTATGTTGGAAGCTGTTAGTGACTTGAGTCATCTTGTTCCACTGACCGTACAATTTCTACAGAATCTACAGATAGTCTCTTTCATGTCGGTTCCTTGCAATTTCTCGGTTGACCATACAATTTCTACGGATAGTCTCTTTCATGGCAGTTCCTTGCAATTTCTCAACAGTCTTGTGGGACATTAAGCAAAATAATTAAAATGGGGTTATGAATGGATTGATGGATGATTAGAAGGAAAAACAGAAGTTCAATTACTCAACAACAACAGTGTCCTGGAAGCAATAATTATCAATTTCAGAAACATAAATGGACTCTTAACATAATTAAGAGTTAACCTTTGAGTGAGGCTAGAGAATTTTATATGGTCCACCAGAAAAAATTAGATATTGTTCACAAACTTGTGGCTCTCTTTGAACTGTGGACATTTTTTTAATGGATGTGTTTGGATAATCTCACTTATCTAATTTCCCATCTAGTTGTTAGGCCTCGCTATAGAGATTTCTTATTATAAGGAATTGTGATGGAAGAATTGCGTATGAAGACATAATCAATTCAATGGAAGAGTTCAACATCATATATTGTATAGTGAGCGGAAATTATGGTAGTATCTATATGGCACGGTCACCCCAAGGAAAATCGTGGCATTGGAGAAATTTCACCATCTTGAATTAGGGAACCCATCTTTTGGCAAGAGCTTCTGAAATGAAGTGAAACAATTGATGAAAGTATGATATAGAAGCAAAATGAAGCTTCATGGTTTTGTGCTTGCACAAGTGGTGCATGTTCTTGGTTTATGAGTACATGATGGAAGGGGAAGTCTATTATGTGCTTTGAGAAATGACTCCAATAGGGTCACTATCATTGATGCACAACACGATTTGATATTTACAGTGTGAATGGAATTACAAGGATCTTTCTCTTTCAAAGTTGAAGGCATGTTAGTCAAAAGAAGAAGAAGCTGAAAAATTGGTCCATGACATTTCCCTTACGACGGGTTAGAAATTTGTAAGGCCAAATAGCACCCATTAAAAGTGTCATAAAGACCTTGACTTCCCATGAACCATTGACCACGTACTAATCCAAAGTCAACACATGTAAAACCCCAAAAGATCTTGACTTCTTGATGGATGTGCACAAGATCCATCCTTACATGGTTTAAATCATTTTCTTTTGGATGGTATGCTTGTTTAAATTCTAATCAAATCACAAAACTGCGACATTTGGAGATTTGCAAGAGCAGAATATTTTGTTTACTCGAAAATTAGAGGCGTGACTTTTAAAAACCAAATATCTAAAATTACAATAATGGTTTTTTAACTTGAAAATTCATTGTGGCATTAATTTAATATTAAATAATCCAATTGATTTGCTAGGATTCAATGCCACATGGGAATTTCTTGATTTCTCGATGGATGTGCACATGATCCATCCTTACATGATTTAAATCCTTTTCTTTTGGCCGGTATGCTTGTTTAAATTCTAATCGAATCACAAAACTGTGACATTCAGAGATTTGCAAGAGCAAAATATCTTGTTTGCTCAAAAATTAGAGGCGCAACTTTTAAAAACCAAATATCTAAAATTACAATAATGGTCTTTTAACTTGAAAATTCATTGTGGCATTAATTCAATATTAAATAATTCCATCGATTTGCCAGGAATCAATGCCACATAGGAATTTCTAGTAAAAGAATCACCGATGTAACTTAAGTGAGCTAAAAACTATGACACTTAAATGATTACTTAAAAAGTCACAACATTACTATTGCTGTTTTTATGTTGCATAAAATCACACCCAATGAAGATCCATTTATAATTAGTATTTTGGCACTTACCAACTCTTTCAGGAATTTATGGGCACAGAAGAAGATCCTTTTTTTTTTTTTTTCTTTTTTTTTTTTTTTGGTTCGAAATAATACAAAAGTCCTTGCTAAAGTATTGTGACTCTGCAAGGACGTAAAAAGTAGAGACGATATTTGATACACGGTTTTTGCTTTGTAGGGGTGCTGAATCTTGGATTGCTTCACAACCTAATTCAATTTTTAGTAAATAGTTCCCCTTTTACAGCCCTACGAGTTGATGGCAACTCCATCATCTCAAAAGAAAAAGGAAGGGAGGAAAGAATAAAAGACAGTAAGTGTCAAGTCAATAAAAAGATAACCCGTGAATTGTGGAAATTGCATTTCCTTTGGCGCGTTAGTACAGTGTCTCACTTTGCTTTTTAAATACCGTAGTCCAAAGAATATGGCAATAACAAGTGACCAGAGCTGCAACATGATGAGCATAATCTGCAACACGTCCTTAGCTGTAATAATCGTTATAGCTTTCTCCTGCTACAATTCAATTGTTGCAACAGTAGCACCTTCTAAACAATCAGAGGCAAGTGCGCTTCTCTACAGCGGGTGGTGGTCTCCCTCTGTCACCGACAACACTACCTTACCTCATTGCGCATGGCCCGGGGTATTGTGCGATGCCTCTGGGAGCATCAATGGGATTCACTGGCCATATGGGCACCAAATAGGAGGTAATTTCAGCAACATGAACTTCTCTCTACTTCCAAGCCTCACCTTACTTAATTTCTCTTATAACGGATTAGCCGGCAAAATCCCCCTTCAAATATGTACTCTGTCGAGGCTAACTTACCTTGACTTGTCCTCCAATTTTCTCATTGGGGAGTTGCCTCGCTGTGTCCAAAACCTCACTAGGCTTCAAGTTCTTAATATCGGTGATAATTACATCAGTGGCTCTATCCCTCTTGAGTTAGGAAATTTGGAGAGATTGAAAACCTTGAATCTCGAGTTCAATTCACTTCATGGTGTAGTCCCTTCGACTATTGGTCGCTTGTACAATTTACGATTCCTTAGATTTAGCTCAAACAATTTAAGTGGCTCTATCCCTCTTGAACTTGGGAACCTCGCAAAAATGGATTATGTTAATTTAAGTTTCAACTACTTCACTGGTCCCATTCCATCCTCTATAGGGAAGTTGATGAACTTGACTTATCTCAATTTGCGAGGAAACCAACTCTGTGGATCTATTCCTCTAGAAATAGGGAATTTGACAAGCTTGATTCATCTCGATTTGGGAGGAAACCAACTTGGTGGATCTATTCCTACAGAAATAGGGAATTTGAGGAGCTTGACTGATCTCTATTTGGGAGGAAACCAACTCGGTGGATCTATTCCTCTGGAAATAGGGAATTTGAGGAGCTTGACTGATCTCTATTTGGGAGGAAACCAACTCGGTGGATCTATTCCTCCGGAATTAGGGAATTTGAGGAGCTTGACTGATCTCTCTTTGGTAGGAAACCACCTCGGTGGATCTATTCCTCCGGAAATAGGGAATTTGAGGAGCTTGACTGATCTCTATTTGGGAGGAAACCAACTCGGTGGATCTATTCCTCTGGAAATAGGGAATTTGAGGAGCTTAACTAATCTCTTATTGGGAGGAAACCAACTCGGTGGATCTATTCCTCCAGAAATAGGGAATTTGAGGAGCTTGACTAATCTCTCTTTGGCAGGAAACCAACTCGGTGGATCTATTCCTCCGGAAATAGGGAATTTGAGGAGCTTGACTTGTCTCTATTTGCGAGGGAACCAACTCGATGGATCTATTCCTCCAGAAATAGGGAATTTAACGAGCTTGACTTATCTCGATTTGCGAGGGAACCAACTCAATGGATCTATTCCTTTGGAAATAGGGAATTTGACGAGCTTGACTGATCTCTATTTGCCAGGAAACCAACTCGGTGGATCTATTCCTCCAGAAATAGGGAATTTGATGAGCTTGACTCATCTCTATTTGCAAGGAAACCAACTCGGTAAATCTATTCCTCCGGAAATAGGGAATTTGATGAGCTTGACTCATCTCTATTTGCAGGGAAACCAACTCGGTGGATCTATTCCTCCGGAAATAGGGAATTTGACGAGCTTGACTCATCTCTATTTGCGAGGAAACCAACTCGGTGTATCTATTCCTTCGGAAATAGGGAATTTGAAGAGCTTGACTCATCTCTATTTGCAATGAAACCAACTCGGTGGATCTATTCCTCCGGAAATAGGGAATTTGAGGAGCTTGACTTATCTCTATTTGCAAGGAAACCAACTCGGTGGATCTATACCTCCAAAAATAGGGAATTTGAGGAGCTTGACTCATCTCTATTTGCAAGGAAATAAACTCAGTGGATCTATTCCTCCGGAAATAGGGAATTTGACGAGTTTGATTCATCTCTATTTGCAAGGAAACAAACTAGGTGGATCTATTCCTCCAGAAATAAGGAATTTGAGGAACTTGACTTATCTTTATTTGCAAGGAAACAAACTAGGTGGATCTATTCCTCCGGAAATAGGGAATTTGACGAGTTTGATTCATCTCTATTTGCAAGGAAACCAACTAGGTGGTTGTATTCCGTCACGAATAGAAAAATTGAAGAGCTTGATTGAGCTAAATTTACGGGAAAATAGAATTGATTGTGCCATCCCATCGGAAATGGGAGATTTATGGAATCTCCAACGACTAGATTTGAGCTTGAACAACTTGGTCGGGCAAATCCCTAGTAAACTTAATAAACTGAGCCAGTTAAAAGATCTTGATCTTCACAACAATTCTCTTTCTGGCTCAATATTCATATTTAAAATATTTTATTACTTAAATCACCTCAACTTATCATATAATCATCTCGAGGCCCCAATTCCAAATAATTTGAGGGTTGTTTTTCCTTACGCTTTTCTCGGCAATGAAGATTTGAACCAGTTTCACAAAACCCAAGACCCTAGAAGAAGGTCTAGCGTAATTCATTTTATGACGGTGTTCATTCCACTGGCTGCAATTTGCTGTATAGTGGTCGGATCTGGCTTTCTATTTCGACGTGCAACAAAGACAAAGCAACCAGAGACTACAGAGAAAAATGGAAATTTCTTATCAATATGGAATTATGACGGGAGGATTGCATATGAAGACATAATTGATGCAACAGAGGACTTCGATCTCAAATATTGCATCGGGACTGGCGGCTATGGTAGCGTCTATAGAGCGCGATTGCCCAATGGGAAAGTTGTGGCATTGAAGAAACTTCACCACCTTGAAGCAGAGGACCCGTCCTTCAACAAGAGCTTTCAAAATGAAGTGAAACACTTAACAGAAGTAAGGCATAGAAGCATAATCAAGCTCCATGGTTTTTGCTTACACAAGCGATGCATGTTCTTAGTGTACGAATACATGGAAAATGGGAGTTTGTTTGGTGTTTTGAGAGATGATGTCGAAGCGGTGGAATTAGATTGGTCCAAAAGAGTCGATCTTGTCCGGGATACGGCACATGCTTTGTCTTATATGCACCATGATTGTGCTCGGCCAATTGTTCATCGAGACATATCTAGCAATAACATCTTACTCAATAGTAAAATGCAGGCTTTTGTATCTGATTTTGGCACTGCAAGACTTCTGGATCATGATTTCTCATCTAACTTCACTACAAATATCGCTGGCACCTATGGATACATTGCACCAGGTGAGCAATACTTTATGCTTCATAATTTTTCTTTCCTTTTTTTTTACCCTCAAAGTTACTAATAGAGGTACAAGTCAAATAAACGACATTGTAGAAGTTTCACTATCCATGCACATTAGTGACTTGTAGATTGTTATTGTACTAGACAACAATAGCGAAGGATTTGTTGTGCCACGATTGGCAAAATGTCCCCCCGGAACCACCTTGCTCACCGTGGCTCTAATTCCTCTATTCGTTTTATTCATGTCTATATATTTAAATATTTTTGGAAAATAAATATTTATTTTGTATGCTACTGTGGTTAGTATCATTAGGTTACTTATTTTAGAATAAAAATGTCTCAAACTATAATTTTGATGTTGCATCTAAGTAAAAGCAAGTCGGAATAGTAAGATTTTTAGATTTTGTATTACATTTATATTGGTATTACTAAATCATTCATTTTTATTAAACGTTTTATTGTGAAAATAAAATTAACAGTTTTCAAAGAAAAATTGGTGGGGCAAATGGAGTGGGGTGGGATGCCGCACATAGTTATGTGGGGAACGATGGAGAGGGAAAAGTTGCCCCTTGCGGGGCAGCGATGGGGCGGGCGGTTGAGGGTGTAGTCATCCCGTCCAAAACTTCCACTGCTAAAATTTTGTATGCCTTTTGTATTCTTTTTTTTTTTCAGAGCTCGCATATTCTTTGGTTGTCAATGAGAAATGCGACGTATATAGTTTTGGAGTGGTAGCAATGGAAACAATAATGGGTGAGCATCCAGGAGATATTATATCTATCTTGTCGGCATCCTCCGGAGAAGATATCATGGTACATAAAATTCTAGACCAGCGGTTGCCTTTTCCAAGAGAAAACTCTACTGCAAGAAGTATTGTTTTGATAGTTTCTCTAGCACTTGCTTGCTTGAGTGCTAATCCAAAGTCTCGACCAACCATGAAGCAAGTCTCGGAAGCTTTTCTAGCTCGAAAGTCACCATTAGCGAAGCCCTTCCATGAGATCTCATTGGCTCAGCTCGGATATGTTAATAGATCACGGTTGGAAGGTGAATCAACAGAAACTTCATCAGGATAGAGCGAGGAGTAAGGGTCATTAAGTGCTTGTCTAGTAAAGAGATAATTGATAATGAAGCTGCAATTTGGTGAAAGTGATTGAGCATATAAAATTGTATGGCTTCTGCAAATTAGTAAGTCTTGTTAAACTCTTTTCCATTCTATGTTGTAAGAGTGAGATGCAGTTTATTTATGACACAACAAAAGACCACAATTACTTTTGAGACGGACCATGTTTATTGGTCCAACAACCAATAGCCGACCGAAGATCTGGTGCTCTTAATGTAACTTCCTTAAAACATGTCAATTTCCTAAGAAGGTAATCTTGAAATGTTTCTTCTCTTATGGGTGCTTCCTTCAGTCGATTGCCTTTATACCATGTTGTTGATGATGATCGTGGTGCCTGTTTTAGTATGGAGTTTCCAATACCACGTGGCAGTAACGTTACAAACTAAGCTCCAAACTAGGCTCACGAGAATGTGGTTTTAGTCTACACTAGAGGCAAGCTTATTGTGGGCATGATGGGTTGTAAAAGAGATTATTTCAGTTGTCAGATGAGCCATTTTTGTTGAAATCAGGAGATTCTCGTGAACGGTGGTTTACTTTAGGATCTGGAAATGCTAATGAATCATATGAAATCTGTTTGAGGTTCTAAGTGAAATTAAGCATGAAGAGAGATTTTTGTTTGACAAGACAAGTATGCCCATGGATGAAACCATACGGCATTAATTTTCGAGAGCTTTGCATTAAGGGTTGCTACACTAACAACTCATAATTTCTATGCAACTGCCAATCCATCTACAATCAATAGTTAGATATGTGCAAGAGATAGATTTGCCAGACTCTTTTATGATGGTCACTCGATTTGTGATGCTTTTATCCAGTTGGACTGCTGGAGACACGCTTTTATGATGGTCACTCGATTTGTGATGCTTTTATGCAGCTGAACTGCTAGAGACACGTTTTTAGTTGGGATGCTCAAACTGTGCCTGTTCTTGTTGCTTTTCCTTACAATTGGGAAACTCTATCTCATTCAATAAGCAATTAAGGTTGCATAAGCGTGCACTTTTGTAGGTTGACGAATTTCCTGCTCTAAGAGTCATGAAAGAAGATGATCTAAGTGCTCGTCTACATAATTAATATAAACAGAAAAATTATCAAAAAAATTCTAAATCTATTGCAATTTTTCAAATCAGTCCTAAACCTTTTTTTTTTTTTTTGCCCTTTTTTTCTGTCAAATTTTTTTTTTGGCCCATTTAATCATAAACATTTTACAATTGTATCAATTTAGTCCATTCGGTCAATTTTGGCCTACTAGCACCGACATGGCAATTTTTTAATAATTTTTTAAAATTTTTTATGATTTTTAATTAGGAAGAAAAGGAATAATTATTAATTACTAATTAATAAAAATTTGGAAAAAAAAAATTTTAAAATTGCCGCGTCCATATCAGCGCCGTTGACCAAAATTGGTTGAATAAACTGAATTGGCACAATTGCAAAAAGTTTTAAATTGAATAGTAAAAAAAGTTTATGACTAATTTGGAAAAATTGCAATAGGTTTATGATTTTTTTGGTAATTTTTCCTAATATAAACTACGATGCCATGAAGGTGACCACTAAGAATTTTCCTAAGAAACAGACAAGGGCATAATCTTAAGAAAGTGACAGAAAAATTTAAAAGTTCACGTTTAGGCCCATATCGCAAATTTCAGTTGAGCCTAATTGAAGTGCAACTTTCACCATGGATGTTTATAGCATCGTTTGGATATACATTAGATGTTACTTTGACTCTTATGACTTGTATTGATTTTCGGCCTTGTAAACTCTATATTGGCACCGCTGACGGCCTCGTAGGCACCTTCATATTTTGTGGATAACTATGATCTTTGCCTCAACCATATTTATTTTTCACTTTGACTAGTTACTAGACATTGTCACTTTCTTGGAAGGACTATGGTACGTATGGCAATAATATCTTGCTTGCCATTGTCTATTATGATGCACCCCCTTCTAGGCTTTGTAAGTTGTATTTTGAAACTAAATCATTGTACAGGATGACAACCGAATGCCGTTTGTTATCTTGTGTTTTCGGTTCCTTCACCATATGATTATGGTTTTGCTAACAACGTCACTACAGATAAGAGACATGATAGAGAGAGAGACGACCTCTGCCTTCAACAAATTAACTGGCTCGCCTAGGAAGCGATTCTACCCGAGCACGAGCTCACAGCAATCCACTAAAGCGATTCGCACATTCCTGTTCCACTCTCCCCTGGTCAATTTGATTATTCTCTTCATTACCCTCCGCTGTTCCCTGCTCCATCTGATGATGATAAATCCCAAAGAGGATTCAGTTTGCTGACATTGGCTGCGGCTTCTGAGGGCAACTAATTGCTCTTTCAACCCAATTTCCCGACAAACTCATGATCGGGATGAAAATTAGGGACAAGGTGACCGAATGTGTGAAGGAGCGCATTTCTGCATTGAGGACGACCAATCCCAGTCAATACCAAAATATCTCAGTAGTACGGACCAACTCTATGAAGTACATTCCCAACTATTTTGAGAAAGGCCAACTGACGAAGTTCTTCCCATTTCCGGATTCTCAGTTTAAAGAGAAAAATCACTCTGGCAGGTTGATTAGCCCTCACTCGTTAGATGAGTATGCGTATACTCTGGCTGTTGGGGGCATAACTTGCACCTTCACAGATGTTGACAAACTTGGTGAATGGATGAAGGGCTATTTGGAAAACCACTCAATCTTCAAGGCACAGACGGATGAAGAACTCATGAACAATCCGGTGGTGAAGCTATTGACCAGGGCGACTGAGGAAGGCCAGAAGGTTGCCAGGAATGGTGGACAGACATTGAACTTGCATTGGTTGCAAAGCTTTAATAAGGCATTTATTGCATTTAAGTTCTCATGCTGCAATTTCTTGGGTGCTTGTATTTTTCATTTCAGATCTCATTGAAATCTAGGTTTCTTTGCCCTTTGGTTTCATATCTCACGGTTTAGTTAAACATGGTAGGCTTTGTTCTTAAGTTGTTTTTCCTTGTTTAAACAGTCCTCTGGTTCATCTGCAAAATAGCATGTCAAAGATTGTATCACATCTGGGGCTATTCTGTGAATGATGGACCAGAGTCATACATTAGAAAATGGAATGACTGGGACGGTTAAAATCAGCTTATCTCCTGTTAGACTACCAGTAACATCTGTGAGATCTTGAAATTAGTTTGATTAATTAAATATTTGATTAACTAAAAGCCTCATTTCATTCAAAATTTACTTTATATATTTGGACTATCCTAGATAAACTTGGGGAAAGCAGAATGATCTGGCTGCTCCTTCAAGCTTTAACATCACCATGTGATGCTGAGACAGCCGTAACCACTTGAGATTGACATATAGTTTGATGTTATGCACAAAGTAATCCGTCTCATCTTTCTTGAATTGCCCATTGAATGAGGAAGTTTGGTAATGTTCCTCCAATTTTGCAGCATAATGTGCAAGTTATAGTATTCGTTCACTTCATTTGGCATACTATATCTTTCATGCCCAACCAATGAGTTGCACTGGCAAGAAATTTTTTTGAGCTTCGTGTTACATTTTGGCACGTGAAACTGGCAGAGTTCTTTCTGTCAGGCTTTTATACGAATAGAAAGTCAATTTGCACTGTCTACAAACTTGTGTGCCAGAACCCGAAGTTATATTGCTCCTGTCCACCATACCAGCAATACAAATGGAACTCTTTGTTCACACTGCAAGGGAAGGGAAGCTGAATCGTATTGTAAAACGGTATCTCAAGATAAGCGTCTCTGCTGATGTTATATTTTCTTCCTGCACCTTAGTCGGATATACGGCACACTAGTAAATTGGGTTACTTGCATAAAATGGTTGCAGTCTCCGAGCCCAATGAGATTTCTGGAAAGCTTTGGGCACAGTGCTGAGAATGCGAGGGTTCGCTTCATTAGGATATACTTTACACAAGGTTCTACTTTGTTTCCTCGCGGTACTTTTTAAGATAGCTTGTTTGTTATTCACATGATTGATATCATAACCTTTGCAGTCGGGATTGTCCCATAATTTATCAGAGAAAGAAGGCACAGAAAGACATGGCTGAAGCCCATCAGCAATTATTTAGATGGAACTTCTAAAATATCGGCAGGCTTTATAGTATTCTTGTCGAGTTCTGTAAATAGTCTATATGGCTGTAAATACATTGGATTTTTTATTTAGGAAGTTTTTTATTCTGATTTAGTTTTGATTGAATCCCACGAATCATGGGATTGCAGTTGTTAACCCACAAATCATAGGATTGTAGCTTTTCTCATATTTAGGCTTTGTTTCCTTTTTGTTTGTTAGGATTTCTCTATGTATTTGCCTACAAATATAACACTGTAAAGCTATAGAATATATGAATGATAATAAGAATTTCTCTCCATCTAAATTTCCACATGGTATCAAGGCTAGAGGTTCTAAGTTCAAATCTTACCTGATTCCATTTGCCTCCCCAATTAAATTTTCACGTTTAGTACTAAGCAAAAAGGCCAGGCTAAGCATGAGGGGAAGAGTGTTAGAATATTAAGTTCAAACTTTTAGAATAGTTGACCGTATTCCCAAAAAATCTCACACTTCCTTCCGTTGCCAGTAAATTGCGGTTAGCTAGTTAAATGTACTCAGAGATCTCCATGTTGATTTGGGTGGACAAGCCCGATCCTCATAGAACCAAGATAAGGGAAAATTCAAAGTTGCTCCTGGTCTGGACAGAAGTAAGGAGAAAGAAATTTCTTACTCAAGAGAGATGGTAGATGGAAAGTTGCCACTGAGGTCTTAGTTACTGATGCCTCCAACGAAAATATAGAACAGCGATTTGGTTGCATTCATTACGGGTTATTGACAAGGAAAGATATCCCTCATCTTGTTCAAATGGTTAAAGAAATGGCCAGTTAGGGGTTTTTGACAAAGTTCTGCTTACCTGTAGCCTCCTCGACTTCATTTATGAGTACAACATACTGCATATTACCTATTCTGATTGCCAGTTGTAGGCCATGAAATTGCCACGTGTATGGTTTTATTCTTATCCTCCCAGCTTTTCTGTAATATATGTTTGCATGTATCACTATGGGGTGTAAAGTGAGTATGCCTCCATTCACGTACATAACAGGAAAAGGATTAGCGACTGGAGTTTTGTTTTGAGACAAGGAGAGACTGGAAATGTCAGTGTGAGCTTATCATAGGCACATTTGTAAAGTGAACACCGCTCTGGATGCCAATGTTAAGTCAGCTGGGGAGATTTTTTAAACAATTCTGGTCATATCTATTGTGGTCGACGAGATGGGATACACTTCTGTTGCTGGTATAGCTTCTTTTGCCCAATCTAATTTTATCTTAATATGGATGGTAAATTTGATGATGAAGGTGATACCAATCTTAAAGATGGTTAGTAAATGTCCGAAAGATTCTAAGAAATTTCATGGGAAAAATGTCCTTGCTCATCAAATTCTTTCTTTTTCCTCCGTTGACTTTTATCCCCTTCGGACCCAGCATTTTAGTTTTTCAATTTTTGTTAGGGTAGAGAGATGACTCTTAAGTCTCGTCACTTAACGGTTTGTTAGAACTAAAGCACTGTCTGAAATTAAATCCGGAAGGGTCTATGCTTAAAGGGGGAAAAGGCATTGCGATTTTCGAGGGATAGTCGACCCTCCCCACTTTGTAAATGGCTTTGCATTCAAGCTCTCCTCTTCAGATTTGTATGGCTATGAAGAAAACTATTGGAAATGACGAGATAGGATAGGATCAAATACGAAATCTATCCATCGTTTAAGAAAATACAGAAAGTTAGAGCAAATATACACATCTAATCTATAAAAAAAGGTTCAAATCCACAGAGAAGTACAAGCACATCACAATTTGCTTAGGAGAGGCAATCAATCAGCAAACAATTCACATTCACGACTAGGTTATCCATTTTGTAACTTAAAATCATATGCTCATCTTCCCTTCTGCTGCTACTACTCTGATGGACGGTTACCGCGAGCAATGGCACAAGTCGATGATTTGACAATCCAATGCCAATGCCGGGACTTTCACTATTGCTCTTGCGAGCATCGAGCCCATGTCACTTAGGTATACAGTCTCAAACGGGTTGTGATGGGCTGTCGGCACAAAGGACAAATCGGGAGTGATGCACCACAGTCCTTGCATGTCTGGAAAGAAATAAGGAGATGACATACGTAAGCTTAAAATATCCATAGCACCACAGATAATGTCTCTCTCTATCTATCATGTGAAGGAATAATTACTTCCACATTTAATTGAAGTTCGTACATCTTTTCAAGTCTAGTTAGCCTTCGATGAGAACATCACCTGCCCCATAGATGCTACTGCTGTGGTATTCTTTCCCGTTTAGGGTGAGGATAGTCCCACCATTTGTCAAAGATAATTTTGCGGGCATACTCGTGATTAGTTAAGTACGTGAGATTTCTGGGGCATGATAAACAGCAAAATTGTATAATAAGCTCATTGATTTGCTGAGCCACAGCCAACTTTGACAAAACCAGTGGATTGAGAGCCGGAAGTTTCTTTGGAAAATATATAGAAGCAACTAACTTCGCAGTAATATTGGGTACAACCAATTTTATGCTTTTAGCTTTCATTAAGAAGTAAAATTCTACCCTATTAGATTCTAGCCTGAAAGTGAAAGCAAGTTCAGGTGGGAAATGGTTATAACAGGTGCAAACGTTATACTCCACGGATTGGAGGCCATATAAACAATGATGCTATTTGCTGAATAGAGAATGACTCACCAGATGGCCACATCCAAAGGCCATGTTCTTTGGATTTGTAAGGCAAATGGGGCAAACCTTGAAGAACACAGGCAGCTTAGTGCGGATTTAGATTTACTGAAGAACGTGAAGTTTCACAAAAAAAAGGGTGATTAAATGATACTTGTTCTCCCGAAGCTGTTTCCTGAGTTTGTGGAGAACTATCTGGGATTGACTTATCCAAGCTGGTATGACCAGTGGTATGACCAGTGACTTCAGGCGGGGGTGGAAGTGGCTTCGTACGAGGACCAGGCACTGGGTCCCTGCAGTATAAGCAGGATTTATCATTATAGCAGGCCTCAATGCAATGTAGAAACAAACAGCTGCAGTTCCCAATCTTACTTGACACGTGAAATGCTTTGAGTGGCTCTATACTGAAATGGAATTTCCATGAGAGCAGCAAGGGCAAAGGCCGTCTCTTTCTTTGAAGTATCTGTGTTCTCAGACATGATTTTTGTGAAGTTGACAAACTGCATCGTGAAACAATGAATAAACAAGAAGGTTAAAAGCAAAAAAAAGAAAACAAATTACGGTAGAATTTATTGATTCTAAAAGAACATTTTAAACTTAAAATGTGTACTCGGGGCTCTAATTACTACTGTCAGAGAGGAATAAATCAAACGATATTAACAAAAAGTTAAAAGAAAGGAAACTTCACAACAGAAAGTGGCTGGAGATCCAGAATTACTCCATACCAAACCAAAAGCCATAATCCACTGCGTAAACATTATTCAACAGCACAGTAATCAGCACTAATTATGCCACACGTCTGAGTAGGATTTGTACTCAATAAACACCCCTCGATACAAACAATTGGAACATACATTTAACATACTTGATTTACTTTTTCCGAAACTTCTTCTTTTGAATTATGCAGTTCTCTCGCTAGTCTTATTATGTGAACCACCCTGGCATTATTGATGCAACCATACTTATAAAAAGAGCTTGGATAATTGCAAAAGGCATCATCAATTGTGCTCTCCGTATCAAAAACCCTCCTCACATTTCAAGACTTACGTTTTGCATCTCCCCAACCTTAAAAAAAACTGACTTGCCCTCATGCGTGCACATCACACAATCCACACCCACAAATTAAAACAAAGGTCAAGGATGGGGTAATTTGGGAATGAAAATGGCCTTATTTGGAACTTAGCAGATTATGTAGGAAAGGGAGACGCAACATAAAACTAATGGAAAAAAGTCAGGATCGTAATTGTAGGTTTTGCAATGTAAGGAAGGTACTTGACAGGAGCAAGGTTCAGGATGGTATCTGTAATTTTCCCCAAAGAGTTCTTTCAGTACCTGAAAGTTATCAAATGCACGCTGAGGGATATTATCATCAAATTGCTTCATTGCATCCCATGGTCCATCTCCCACACCAACTAATACAATGGAGAGAGGATATTGGCTGCTCTACCAAAAAGACACAAACAGGATGTCAAGGAATATGTTAATTGCAAAGTTAAAATGTGTGGCCTTTCTTCACCAAGCAGGACAGCAGCAAAAACATGCAATTCCAAAATTACCTGGCTGCTACTATGGAGTTTACAGTTGCCTGTTCTTGTGGGCTGAATCTCCCAGGAGGTAAATCAGGACTTCTAGTAACCTATGAACCATGGTGATGGACTAATAAGCATGAGGAAAGAACTCACTGATAGAGCAATACTAAGGATGTACATAGTAAAGGATACACAAAGTATTGAGAACCTGTCCATCTGCTATAATGACAAGGACATGATATTGCCCGTTGCTTTTAGCCACAATGTCAATGGCAGCATCAATTATTGGTGCAAATGATGTGGGCCCTATAAACAACAGTAACAGAAAGCGTTACAAACTTCTGCATGGAAGTTTCTATTATACGGACCTTCGACTGCACAAGACAATCTTAAAGGATCCATCATAAACTCCTAAGGACAAATTTCCTGTACGAGACCAAAAAAATAAACATGAAACAATGTGAGGACAATAAATTATCCAAAATGGGGAAAAGAAAAACATGAAGGATAAGTTAATTCATGGGAAAATATCAGTTAACAAAATGGAAGACTATCATGGCTAAGTTATGGCTCTAGAAGGAACTGGCGGTATGTTGAGTGAGACAGCTATTTTATGACCTAAGTTCAAAAACTATTTCAAAATAATAACTTGGTTCACAAGTTGGCAAAGTTTGGTGTGGACATTTCGATCTTTATTTCTCAGCCACACAGGACCACCTAAACATCTTGCTCTCCTCTTGGATTCTTTATAATGCTATTATTTGGGTCACATTGACAACAATAAATGCTATAATCTGATGTCCATCCAATGAAAATGAAAAACGAAAATACTACTGATTTAGACAAGCTGTTTTCTTATTCTTCGCAATGATTGACAACACTGTACTTTGCTCGAACTTGCAGATTTGTTTATTTCAGTTTTAAAAGAAGATGAATAGACTGCAAAATATTTTGGCCTAAAATAGGAACCATCACATAAGAATGATCAGCAAAGCTGGAGGAAAACCTGACAACTTTAAGTGGGGGACGATCTCTCTATAACGTGCAAGCACTTCCTCAAAACCATGACAATAACGAGGATCAGAATAAAAGCTGAAGACGGATTGATCATGTGTTGATGCTGCAAAAAGCAATGTGATGAGAAAAAGCTTCAAGGCGATGATAAGAATTCCTACCAAAGCTACAAATTACCGACAGCACTGACCATCGCCAAATCCAAAACAAGGCATGAGTTCATCTTCGTCAAAAGGGGACAATGTTCTGCCGATTATAGAAATTGCTTGCTCATATGGATTAGGTTCATTACCGATGGCATGAAGACTTCTTCTCCCGAAGGAATATCTACCTACAATATGAAATTCACATTATTTTTCCAATATATAGTTTCATAAAACTTGAATGCTTAGTTTGTCCTTTGGAAATAGAATCACCTGACCACTCGTTGCTCTTTGTGAAATCAATACCAAGGATTAAATTTGATGATTCAAGGCCAGCTTCCCTCAGTGCAGTTGTGACCTAAAATATGAGCATCACAAATACCATTACTGTTTCATTTTACATCTTTACAATCAAAACCGCCAAAGTATAACCACCACAGTTTACATTCCCATCTAATTTCACGGCTTTACAATCAAAACTGCCAATCATTAAACAGCGGATAGAATAGACAAGAACCAGAGATAAAAAAAGAATATTACTAAGGATCAAATAAAGACTTAGATCAAATTCTGTGGAAGAATCTTCAACCCAAAAATTTAAGTATTTAGACAGAGGGAGACTACATGCATATAAGAACAAACTTGTAAACAAGTGATGCAAATTACTTTGACAACTCATGTTAGTTACTGTTACGTTACTTTAATTAAGTTTCCTTTATTATCAGAGTTTTATTTCCTTTTTTTTTACTTACAAAAGGGTATTATTGTCATATACAATTTATATTCAATATAAATACAATGGGTGTAGGGTCTGTTACTACAGAAAACTACAATCCTCTCTTTCTTTCTTTTACGTTCTCCTTCTCCTCATTCTCTCTTCCTTCTTTCTCTCTTTTTACTCGCTGTGGGTTCTTTGATCAACTTTGTGACATAGTATCAGAGCAAATTTAACTACCTGATTACTTGATCCTATTGTCGGTTTGAGAGTCCCCTACTTCTCTGGTGCGCAGCCACCTAAAGTTGCAATTTTTATCGGTTTCTCTTTGAGTCTCGATATGTATGAGATCAAAAGATATCAAATTCATCAGGTTCAATTTCTGAAGATGGATTACAACACTTACTGATCAGCGGATTTAAGAATCAGAGTATTTCATTGATTATGGTTAATTGATTTTGCTGGGTTCCCTTTGGTTAACTGATGGAGCCAATTACATCTGATTATACGATTCAAGAATCAGAGTATTTCATTGATTATGGTTGACTGATTTTGCTGGGTTCCCTTTGGTTAACTGATGGAGTCAATTAAATCTGCTTATACATTAGTGTTGCTGTTTTGTTTCTTCCACTAAAGTTTCGGCCTTTTTGATTAAGTGGTAGATATATTTATATTGAGATTATACTGCTATGACTACTGCTACTGCGGCTACTTATGCTACTGCTACTGCTACTACTGCTTACTAATTCTGCTGCTACTACTACTATTACTGCTACTTCTGCTGCTACTATTGCTACTATTGCTATTGTTGCTTCCGCTGCTTCTTCTACTTCTGCTGCTACTTCTACTTCTGCTGCTACTTCTGTTGCTGCTGCTGCTATAACTATTACCACTGTTACTACTATTACCGCTGCTACTACTACGACTGCTGATTGGGCTAGGAGCCTTAGTAATTTGGTTACTTGGAGAAGCAAGAAACAAACTATTATCGCCAGGTCTAGTGCAGAAGCTAAATATTGTGCTATGGCACATACTGTGGCTGAATTGCTGTGGTTGAAATCTCTTTTTCAAGAGCTTGGATTTTCTATTAATCAACCTATTGATATGGTGTGTGATAATCAAGCAGCTATTTATATTGCTGGGAATTCTTTTTTTCAAGAGCAAACTAAGTATATAGAAGTTGACTATCACTTTGTTCGGGATGCTGTGAAGCAGAAGCTGGTTGCTACTCCTTACGTTACCTCTAGAGATCAGTTTGCTGATATGCTTACCAAAGCATTATTTCTTCCTGCTTTTGTTGCTAGTTGTTCCAAGCTAGGCATAGGTGACCTATATGCTCCAACTTGAAAGGGAGTGTTAAGTTACTTTAAATTTCCTTTATTATCAGAGTTTTATTTCCTTTTTTTACTTATATAAGGGTATTATTGTCATATACAATTTATATTCAATATAAATACAATGGGTGTAAGGTTTCTGTTACTACAGAAAACTACATTCCTCTCTTTCTTTCTTTTACGTTCTCCTTCTCCTCCTTCTCCTCCTTCTCTCTTCCTTATTTCTCTCTTTCTACTTGCTGTGGGTTCTTTGATCAACTTTGTGACAGTTACCTCAACTCAAGTACATAAACCGCATTAAACTTAAATTTAACCAAAGTGGTACCAGGAAACTACATTGGCAGACCCAATCACAAACCAGCCAAATCTCCTCGGCACATAAAAGGCAATGATGAAGGGAGACAGCGTGTTCATGCTCCTCCTAAACCTTAATAGTTAATGGAAACAAACAAAGCAAGAAACACCTGATCCAAGGAGCTGAAATTATCTCCAAAGTGCGTCGATCGATGCTCATGTCCATATTTTGAGTCCATTTAGCTTTCTGCAAAAGAAGGTGGTTGATGCAAATAATCATCATGAGGATCATATAAGTTGATTCATTATTGCCCGTTTCCAGAAGGACAGATTTTCCTATGAAAAGGTATCTGTATTTATGTTTTGATGAGACCATCTTATGATGTAGATGGTGGCTTTCTCACAGGAATAACAAAGACCGATGAACTACTTTAAAAGTCAACAATAGAAAAGCATAATTCTTGCATAATCTGCTACATGTTGAGCAAGCAGATTACAGCATGGTCATTGAAATTCTTTATCCGATATCTTGGATCCATAAGCATTTCTTTCCCATAGAAAGAACGCAAGATGCCATCTTTGCCAATGACGATAAATAATTAGCAAACAAAAGTCATTTGTAACCAACGGTTTAATGGAGACTGCAGAGTCACTTCAAGATGGCTCGCTTCCTTCAATCATCTATTCCCTCAAAATGATCATAAATCTTTCAAAATCTCCCGATAAAATATCGACATTCCATGCAACTTGAAACTGAAAAACCCAGGTCAGCAAAATCCAACGCCCTACAACATTTACAGTATCCAAATCTGTTGTACCCAATAAGTCCTTAATCGAAGTAAACCAACCCATCAACTAGCCTAGCACAATCACAACAGTTCGACCCACATGATTTCCAAGGTTCACATTATGGGTCCGGAACCAAGTTCAAGTTCAAGATCGACCCTTTGGAAAAAGTGAAGAACTTACCCACAAGTAGTGGCTCAGTTCAATCTATCTTCAAAAGGGTCTCGAAGAAAGATCCCGCCGACGCACTGTAATCAAGAATTCACCACAGTAAAATCGAAAAAATCAAGAAACCGCGTGGCGGAAAGCAGTGACAACGCCATCATCAAGAATTGACCTGGGGAAAGAGAGAGAAAGACGTACCCGTTCATAAGTTGGAGGTAAGCCCAAAGATTTGCAAGCTATTCAAGAGCCTCCTTCTCTCGATCGAAGGTCTCCGGAAGACGCAGAGAAAGTGGCCCTCTTGTTGCTTGACCGATTTCGTCTCCTTCGATTTTTATTCTCTTCCGAGTCTTCCTCTTTCTTTATTTCTTTCTTTCTTGTCGGTTTACCGCTTTCTTAAAATTACTTATGCCTTTAGCTGGGTCTGCCCCCACGTTCTCCACGTGTCTACTGGCAAGTATAGGGGCCATCTTTAGTAAAACCTAGTTACTTAAAGGGAAAGAACCCTAACTAAGTGCCAAGATTGATGAGATTGAAAAAATCATACTTACTGGGACTCAATTATTGACTTAAAGTATCCAATCAAAGGCCACCTCGATAGAATCCCAGAAACAGATACTGAAAATTTAAGTACCGAAATATAAATCTTAAGAATCAACTAAAAGGTTATATGATTTGTGAAAGATATTCCTCCGAAAATAATCATTTATATTATGTAAAATAATTTTTATTGTTGATGAAAATATTTTTTATTCATATATTTTTATAAACAATAGAAGTCATCATTCTAAAAAGAAATATTTATTTAAGTTATTCTGTAGATAGAGCATTAATAACAACTGAACATTGAATATTCATTGACAGGGGCTCAATAATGGACAAGATCTTGCTTCCTATCTGGATCAAGCTTCTTCTCTAATGTGTCTGATTAAGGTATCTGCACAGAAAGGGGCCCAATATGTCTTTTCGATTATTCACTTCCTCTGTCTTTTTCATTTTTGTGATTTGCTTTTTAAGCAAACTAGATGCACTTCCCTCAACTGATAGCCTTCCACATAAAAAACAATTTAATAACCAATTAAGTGTTCAAAATAAATGAAAAATTGGATGATTGAGCATCTTATAGACTTGAAAGATTCAATGAAGGCCCGCTTGATAAGATTGAAATAATTTAAGGACTTATTAATAGATGTTGATAATCTTGAGGGTTGAAGATGGAAAAATAAAAATCAAATATTGAATTTGGAATTTGGAATAATATTATTATCAAAAATAGCATCGTCTGATCGTCAAGGTCAACCTTCGTCCCTGCTCGACGAGTGGTTCTTGCAGTCGAGCTCCCTTATGGAAGGGTTGTCACTCAACAAATAATGGATAATGGGCTCGTCTTCCCTAAGTGTTCACATTGACGGCAAAGTTTGCCATCTTGATGTCGGCTCTTCACCACTTGTAGGTAAGCGAATTATTAATAGGTTTTAAACATGTAACAATGTAATTGTAACATTTTTAATTCCCATTTGGCTGCCTTTCTTATTGAATGAATTATGTATCCACTTCCTCATTTGCAAATCGTGTGACTTACTGACTTAATTAGGTCAAAACTAGTTACAGTCATCATAAGGGGTTAATTTATTGAGTACTAAACAAGATTAATCCCCCATATCTAATTAGGCCCTCAGTCAAAATTTCATTTAGTACGGTCGCCATATGATAAAACCCAGCAAGTTTGTCATTTGTAAGGCCATGTCATAGTAGAAAAGCCCCATGATTTATTAAACTTTGGCTATTGGAAGTTTAGATACCATATTAAATTTTTCTTAGGCTACCTAGATATTAGCCACTTAAAAAAGAATCATCTTTTACAATGTTCATTAAATGCAACATCTCTTGCAATCTGGCAATGGAGAACAACTTGCGAGTTTAAGGCATGCTGATATACAATCAAGGACCAGACTTGGTTTCTATCACAAAAAATGATTCATATTTCAAGTCCCAAAAAGCACAAGTGACAAGTTTGAATCTAGCTTCACGAACCTTTCAAGGTCACAAAACAATTGAGCAGTTTGCTTGCCAACCATCCGCTGCAAACATGAAATCTGATTTAGAACATCACCCGTTCCCCATGAATAGGTTGGACTATCCTTTTTGGTTAAATAATCTCACTCCAAACTTGATGCTAGATTATTTGACTTTAAGGAATCAGTAACTGTAACATTCCAAATTGAAACATAGAAACAATTATTTACATAAGAAGCCCGCTGGTCTTGTTCTTAATTGAAATTTAATATTACATGACTAAGTTATTGTAGGTGACTTGACTATTGGCCTTATTTTTTGAAACTAGACAATATTTATTCTCTTACAAATAAACTTAAGTTGATGGCTCTTTGTAAATCACATTGTGTAGGCCTTGTTCATAATATATGAAACTTGATTGATGCTTATAAATATGATATTATGATGCTTTATGACGCTTTATGACATCAATATATGTACTTCTCTACCTGAGAGAATGTTACTAAGTTTTTATTCAAATGATTGAATTCATAATAATATAAAATTCATATTTGACATTCTATAGGGAATAGCAGAGATGAAGAAGAGCTTAATGAGTGGGATCCTAATTATGATGACCTACTTGATGAATGAATATATATCATATGAAACGTGTAAGGACTTGACAGTTTACTTGCTATTGCCTATTTTGATGGAGTCCATTTATTTGAGACTTGCATTTTTCTATTTCTATTTTGTAAATATTATTATGCTTGTTTCTTATATTTATGAGGCCTTGGATTATTTTGACTGACTTACTTATACTTGACTATTATGCATTTATTGGTTGTGAGTTGAGTGAGATTTATTTTGGGATTTGGATGAGTTTAGACTGAATCTAAAACTCTTAACATTTATTTTGATTTGTTGATCTCAGAACATATTCATGATAAGAATGATTCACTTATTTAGATTACAAATGATAATTGAATTTAATACTTTACTGCTGAAAACTCTTTGACCGATCTGAGTTGATTATCTTGGACTGAATGTGGATAATTCATGTTTATGTGAACATTACTCTGATCATCTTATTGGATTGTATTGTATGGTGAACATAAGAGGAGATTGTTGGATATATCATTAATATAGTTCGAAATAATATGTTCACATATAAGCCCAATAGGTAAAAGCATGATTATTTGGGTCCATATGGACCGTAGACCAATAACTTGCATATAAAAAAACTCTAGGATTTCTCTACATTGAAAATAACACTGTTAAGCGTTCCAAACTTGACGTCTCTTGATGTAATATTTCAAGCAACCACTTCTTCTCTCTTAAACCTATAACCTCCAACAAATGTCTCTCTCTATCTCTCTATCATGTGAAGGAATAATTACTTCCACATTTAATTGAAGTTCGTACATCTCTTCAAGTCTAGTTAGCCTTCGATGAGAACATCTCCTGCCCCATAGATGCTACTACTGTGGTATTCTTTCCCGTTTAGGGTGAGGATAGTTCCACCATTTGTCAAAGATAATTTTGCGGGCATACTCGTGATTAGTTAAGTACGTGAGATTCCTGGGGCATGATAAACAGCAAAATTGTATAATGAGCTCATTGATTTGCTGAGCCACAGCCAACTTTGACAAAACCAGTAGATTGAGAGCCGGCAGTTTCTTTGGAAAATATATAGAAGCAACTAACTTCGCAGTAATACTGGGTACAACCAATTTTATGCTTTTAGCTTTCATTATCAAGTAAAATTCTACTCTATTAGATTCTAGCCTGAAAGTGAAAGCAAGTTCAGGTGGGAAATGGTTATAACAGGTGCAAACGTTACACTCCACGAATTGGAGGCCATATAAACAATGATGCTAATTGCTGAATAGAGAATGACTCACCAGATGGGCCACATCCAAAGGCCACGTTCTTTGGATTTGCAAGGCAGATGGGGGCAAACCTTGAAGAACACAGGCAGCTTAGTGCGGATTTACATTTAATGAAGAACGTGAAGTTTCACCAAAAAAAAAAAAAAAGTGATTAAATGACACTTATTTTCCCGCAGCTGTTTCCTGAGTTTGTGGAGAACTATCTGGGATTGACTTATCCAAGCTGGTATGACCAGTGACTTCAGGTGGGGGTGGAAGTCGCCTTATACGAGGACCAGTCACTGCCTCCCTGCAGTATAAGCAGAATCTATCATTATAGCAGGCCTCAATGCAATGTAGAAACAAACAGCTGCAGTTCCCAATCTTACTTGACGTGCGAAATGCTTTGAGTGGCTCTATACTGTAAGGGAATTTCCATGAGAGCAGCAAGAGCAAAGGCAGTCTCTTTCTTTGAAGTATCTGGGTTCTCAGACATGATTTTTGTGAAGTTGACAAACTGCGTAGTGGAACAATGAATAGACAAGAAGGTTAAAAGCAAAAAGAAAAAGAAAAAGAATGTGGTGGAATTTATTTATCTATTTAAAATGTGTACTCGGGGCACTGATTACTACTGTCAGAGAGGAATAAATCAGACCATATTATAAAAAAGTTCAAAGAAAGGGGACTTCACAACAAAAAGTGGCTGGAGATCCAGAATTACTCCATACCAAACCAAAAGCCATAATCCAGTCTAAACATTATTCAACAGCACAGTAATCGGCAGTAACTACGCCATACTTGTCTGACTAGAATTTGTACTCAATAAACACCCCTCGATACAAACTACTGGAATATACATTTAACATACTTAATTTACTTTTTCTGAAACTTCTTATTTTGAATTATGCAGTTCTCTCGCTAGTCTTATTATGTGAACCCCGGCATTATTGATGCAACTATACTTATAAAAAGAACTTGGATAATTGCAAAAGGAATCATCAATTGTGCTCTCAGTATCAAACACCCTCCTCACATTTCAAGACTTACATTTTGCATCTCCCCAACCTGAAAAAAAACTGACTTGCCCTCATGCATGCACATCGCGCAATCCACGCCCAAAAATTAAAACAAAGGTCGTGGATGGGGTAATTTGGGAATGAAAATGGCCTAATTTGGAACTTAGCAGATTATGTAGCAGAGGAAGATGCAAATTAAAACCAATGGAAAGAAGTCAGGCAGGTAATCATAGGTTTTAAAATGTGAGGAAGGTACTTGACAGGAGCAAAGTTCAGGATAGTATCAGTACTTTTCCCCAAAGAGATCTTTCAGTACCTGAAAGTTATCAAATGCACGATGAGGGATATTATCATCAAATTGCTTCATTGCATCCCATGGTCCATCTCCCACACCAACAAATATGATGGAGAGAGGATATTGGCTGCTCTACCAAAAAGAAACAAACAGGATGTCAAGGAACATGACAATTGCAAAGTTGGAATATGTGGCCTTTCTTCACCAAGCAGGACAGCAACAAAAACATGCAATTCCAAAATTACCTAGCTGCTACTATGGAGTTTATAGTTGCCTGTTCTTGTGGGCTGAATCTCCCAGGAGGTAATTCAGGACTTCTAGTAACCTATGAACCATGGTGATGGAAGAATAAGCATGAGGAAAGAACTTGGTGATAAAGCAATAATAAGGATGTGATACGCAAAGTATTGAGAACCTGTCCATCTGCTATAATGACAAGGACATGATATCGCCCGTTGCTCCTAGCCACAATGTCGATAGCGGCCTCAATTATCGGCGCAAATGATGTGGGCCCTATAAACAACGGTAACAGAAAGCGTTAAAAACTACTGCATGGAAGTTTCTATTATATGGACCTTCGACTGCACGAGACAGCCTTAAAGGATCCATCATAAACTCCTAAGGACAAATTTCCTGTAGGAGACCAACAAAAGAAACATGAGATAATATGAGGACAATAAACCGTCCAAAATGGGGAAAAGAAAAACATAAAGGATAAGTTCATTCATGGGAAAATATCGGTTAACAAAATGGAAGACTATCATGGCAAAGCCATGGCTCTAGAAGGAACTGGCAGTATGTTGAGTGAAACAGCTATTTTATGACCTAAGTTTAAAATCTATTCAAAATAATAACTTGGTTTACAAGTTGGCAAAGTTTGGCATGGACATTTCAATCTTTATTTTTTAACCATGTAGGACCACCTAAACCTCTTGCTCTCCTCTTGGATTATTTATAATGCTATGATTTGGGTCACACTGACAACAATACATGCTATAATCTGATGTCCATCAATCCTGCCATTTAAAGTCTAATGAAAATGAAAACAAAAATACTATTGATTTAGACAAGATGTTTTCTTATTCTTCACAATGTTGACAACTGTACTTTGCCCGAACTTGCAGATTTGTTTATTTCAGTTTTAAAAGTAGATGAATAGACTGCAAAATATTTTGGCCTAAAATAGGAATCATCACATAAGAACGATCAGTAAAGCAGGAGAAAAACCTGACAACTTTAAGTGTGGGACAATCTCTCTGTAACGTGCAAGCACTTCCTCAAAACCATGACAATAACGATGATCAGAATAAAAGCTGAAGACGGATTGATCATGTGTTGATGCTGCAAAAAGCAATGTGATGAGAAGAAAGCTTCAAAGGTGATGATAAGAATTCCTACCAAAGCTACAAATTACCGACAGCACTGACCATCGCCGAATCCAAAACAAGGTATGAGTTCATCTTCGTCAAGAGGGGACAATGTTCTGCCGATTATAGAAATTGCTTGCTCATATGGATTAGGTGTGTTACCAATGGCATGAAGACTTCTTCTCCCGAAAGAATATCTACCTACAATACGAAATTCACATTATTTTTCCAATATATTTCATAAAACCTTAACGCTTTGTTTGTCCATTGGAAATAGAATCACCTGACCACTCGTTGCTCTTTGTGAAATCAATACCGAGGATTAAATTTGATGATTCAAGGCCAGCTTCCCTCAGTGCAGTTGTGACCTAAAATATGAGCATCACGAATCCCATTACTGTTTCATTTACATCTTTACAGTCAAAACAGCCAAAGTATAATCACCACAGTTCACATTCCCATCTAATTTCACAGCTTTTCAATCAAAACTGCCAATCAACAAACAGCGGATAGGATAGACAAGATCCAGAGATAAAAAAGAATATTACTAAGAATCAAATTAAGACTTAGCTCAAGTTCTGTGGAAAAATTTTCAACCCAAAAATTTAAGTATTTAGACAGAGGGAGACTGCATGCATATAAGAACAAACTTGTGAACAAGTGATGTAAATTTTTTAGACAACTCACGTCAGTCACCTTAACTCAAGTACATAAACCGCATTAAACTTAAATTTAACCAAAGTGGTACCAGGAAACTACATTAACAGACCCAATCACAAACAGCCAAATCTCCTCGGCACGTAAAAGGCAATGATGAAGGGAGACAGCGTGTTCATGCTCCTCCTAAACCTTAATAGTTAATGGAAACAAACAAAGCAATAAACACCTGATCCAAGGAGCTGAAATTATCTCCAAAGTGCGTCGATCGATGCTCATGTCCATATTTTGAGTCCATTTAGCTTTCTGCAAAAGAAGGTGGTTGATGCAAATAATCATCATGAGGATCATATAAGTTGATTCATTATTGCCCGTTTCCAGAATGACAGATTTTCCTATGAAAAGGTATCTCTATTTATGTTTCGATGAGACCATCTTATGATGTAGATGGTGGCTTTCTCACAGACCAATGAACTTCTTTAAAAGTCAACAATAGTAAATCATAATTCTTGCATAATCTGCTACATGTTGAGCAAGCAAATTACAGCATGGTCATTGAAATTCTTTATCCGATATCTTGGATCCATAAGCATTTCTTTCCCATAGAAAGAACGCCAGATGCTATCTTTCTCAATGACGATAAATAATTAGCAAACAAAAGTCATTTGTAACCAACGGTTTAAGGGAGACTGCAGATTCACTTCAAGATGGCTCGCTTCCTTCAATCATCTATTCCCTCAAAATGATCATAAATCTTTCAAAACCTCCCGATAAAATATCGACATTGCATGCAACTTGAAACTGAAAAACCCAGGTCAGCAAAATCCAACGCCCTACAACATTTACAGAATCCAAGTCTGTTGTACCCAATAAGTCCTTAATCGAAGTAAACCAACCAGTCAACTAGCCGAGCACAATCACAACAGTTCGACCCACATGATTTCCAAGGTTCACATTATGGGTCCGGAACCAAGTTCAAGTTCAAGATCGACCCTTTGGAAAAAGTGAAGAACTTTCCCACATGTAGTGGCTCAGTTCAGTCTATCTTCAAAAGGGTCTCGAAGAAAGATCCCGCAGACACACTGTAATCAAGAATTCACCACAGTAAAATCGAAAAATTCAAGAAACCGCGTGGCGGAAAGCGGTGACAATGCCATCATCAAGAATTGATATGGGGAAAGAGAGAGAAAGATGTACCTGTTCATAAGTTGGAGGTAAGCCCAAAGATTTGCAAGCTATTCGAGAGCCTCCTTCTCTCGATCGAAGGTCTCCGGAAGACGCAGAGAAAGTGGCCTTCTTGTCGCTTGACCGACTTCGTCTCTTTCGATTTTAATTCTCTTCTGAGTCTTCCACTTTCTTTATTTCTTTCTTTCTCGTCGGTTTACCGCTTTCTGAAAATTACTTCTGACTTTTAGCTGGCTGTACCCCCACGTTCTCCACGTGTCTACTCGCAATTATAGGGTCCATCTTTAATAAAACCTAGTTACCCTCATTAAGTGCCAAGATTTACAAATTCATCCTTGATGAGATTATAAAATTTACTTATTGGGACTCAATTATTGACTTAAAGTATCGAATCAAAGGCCACTTCGATAGAATCCCAGAAACAGATACCGAAAATTTAAGTATCGAAATTTAAACACTGATAATCTAGAATCTTAAGAATCAACTAAACGGTTATTTGTTTTTTGAAAGATATTCCTCCGAAAATAATCATTTGTATTATGTGAAATAATACTTGTTGTCGATTAAAATGTGTTTTATTCATATATTCTTATAAACAACGGAAGTCATCATTCTAAAAAGAAATATTTTTTTAAGTTATTCTATAGATAGAGCATTAATAACAACTAAATATTGAATATTCATTGACAGGGGCTCAATAATTGACAAGATCTTGATTCCTATCTGGATCAAGCTTCTTCTCTAATGTGTCTGATTAAGGTATCTGCATAGAAAGGGGCCCAATTTGTCTTTTGGATTATTCTCCTCCTCTGTCTTTTCCATTTTTGTGTTTTGCTTTTTAAGCTAACTAGATGCACTTCCCTCAGTTGGCAGCCTTCCACATAAAGAACTATTTAATAACCAATTAAGTTTTCAAAATAATTGAAAATTTGATGATTGAGCATCTTATAGACTTGAAAGATTCAATTAAGGCCCGCTTGATAAGATTGAAATAATTTAAGGACTTATTATAGATGTTGATAATCTTGAGGGTTGAAGATGGAAAAATAAAAATCAAATACTGAATTTGGAATAATATTATTATCAAAAATAGCATCTTCTGACCGTCAAGGTCGACCTTCGTCCCTACATGACAAGTGGTTCTTGCAGTCGAGCTCCTTTATGGAAGGGTTGTCACTCAACGAATAATGGATAACAGGCTCATCTTCCCTAAGTGTTCACATTGACGGCAAAGCGTGCCATCTTGATGTTGGCTCTTCACCACCTGTAGGTAAGTGAATTATTAATAGGTTTTAAACATGTAACAATGTAATCACAACATTTTTAATTCCCATTTGGCCGCCTTTCTTATTGAATAAATTCTGTATTCACTTCCTCATTTGCAAATCCTGTGACTTTCTGACTTAACTAGGTCAAAGCTAGTTACAGTCATCATAAGGGTTTAATTTATTGAGTTCTAAACAAGATTAGTCCCCCATATCTAATTAGGCCCTCAGTCAAAATTTCATTTAGTATGGTCACCGTATGATAAAACCCAGCAAGTTTGTCATTTGTAAGGCCATGTCACAGTAGAAAAGACCTATGATTTATTAAACTTTGGTTATAGGAAGTTTAGAGACCATATTATATTTTTCTTGGGCTACCTAGTTATTAGCCACTTAAAAAAGAATCATCTTTTACAATGTTCATTAAATGCAACATCTCTTGCGGTATGGCAATGGAGAACACCTTGCGAGTGTGAAGCATGCTGATATACACTCAAGGACCAGATTTGGTTTCTATCACCAAAAATGATTCATATTTCGGGTCCTAAAAAGCACAAGTGACAAGTTTGATTCTCGCTTCACGGACCTTTCAAGGCCACGACACAATTGAGCAGTTTGCTTGCCAACCATCCGCTACAAACATGAAATCTGATTTAGAACATCACCCGTTCCCCATGAAGAAGTGAGTATCCATTTCCAAACTACTGGAGTCTGATTGCAATTTAAAGTGAAACGCAAATAAGGTCATTGCAGTTTACACAAGAACAAGACAGTTGATAAATGATTCGCTTCACAGCTTTGATAAGAGTAGTTGATATGAACCTACTCCAGGGTACCGTTTGTGGCTTCACAATCAAGGCTCAAATGCGCTCTAGCTACTTGAAAGATTCATGATACTGACTCTTTCTTCTTTATGCGAGCAGGAGCTCACGTGTTGGGGGACCAAAGGCCCCCTTAATCCTCTAGGATAACGTCTACATTCTAATCCCGGTGTCATTCATGCTAATGAACTCATCTGAGATTGTAAGATTGTAAGCTGATACATTAAAAAAAAGGCGTCGTAATGTGGGTAAGGGTCGTGATAAAAATGGAGAATCCTCGACTCAGTAAGTTTTGCCGTCGGTATATGGATAATAAATAGATGAAGGCATGAGGTTGGAGCAAGAAAGTATGATGAATGATGTGAGGGGCTGGTGAAGGATCTATCTCAAAAACCATACATGTATACTAGAAAAACGTAACGTATTGTTTGAATGGTATATATCAGCATCGTATAATATAACACAAAAAAGGTGAAAAAAGGTGAGATTTAAGTATCATATCTACCACTGCCCCAGCGAATCAACTTGGTCTTGGTGCTGTAATTGCTTTTGAATGGAACTGGGGGAGTAAGGCAAGGAGATCAATGGCTGATGATGATCAGTGCCCCCAAAAGGGCGAGGCTGAGACAGAATGCTTGCTGAAGAACAAAAACCGTTACTACTGTTGTTATCGTTATTGGTGAACCCCATGTTGGTGCCGGGATCATGAATCTGATGATCGAATGGTTGCTGATGCATCCCATGTTGCTGTTGTGCTTGCTGTTGCTCCGATGAAGAGCATGATCTCTGTTGCTGTTTGGGGACATTCAGCTTCTCACCTTCAATCTCTCTGTACTTGTTGAGGTATGTCTTGAGGGGGACGACATAATCCTCAAACCCTAGAGTGGTGACCGCCCAGATGATGTCGTCCCCATTGATGGTCTTCCTCTTCTCCCTCTGGCACTTGTCTGATGCCTCCCCAGTGACGAAGCTGATGAACTCCGACACACATTCCTGGACTGTCTCTTTCGCGTCCTTGGAGATCTTGCCATTCCCAGGAAGCACCTTCTTCATGATCCTCCCAACGTTAGCAATTGGCAAGAACCTGTCCTGTTCTTTGTTGCTGTGGTGGTGGTGATGGTGGTCGTTCTTCGAGCAAGGGCTCTCCGGGCTGGAGCTTCTTCTTCTGGGCACAACATTTGGCACATTTCCATGATGGCTCTCAATCTCTTCTTCCATCTCTCTCTCCCCCGCTCTCTCTCAAGTATGTGTCTGAAAAAGACAGGTCCTTGATTTTTTTTATTTTTTTTGGGATTTATTTAAACGAGGGTGAGTTAAAATAAAAATGGCATGGGGAAGCTTGAAAATAGGCAAACAAAGAGGGTGAGCCCCCAGGGACTCGCTCCCCTCATGGACAGGGGAATTAACTGTCCTGACTCCATCTTTTAACTATATTTTGCTTGCCCATTGTCTTGCTCAACTGGGTTTTCTTTTTAATACCTTTTTTTCTACATGGACAGCTGAAAAAGACCCTTCTGTTTTTTTATTTTTATTTTTTTTTTTTGGGGGGGGTTGTATTCTGATGTGATTCTTGACCAATTTGATCTGGTCTAGGAATTCCCCTTTGATCATGATTTACTTGAGGGTAGAGATATGACAACCACCAGGTTTGTTCTAGTGACGTTGATAGCTTTACCAGCTTGAGCCTGGTTTTATTAATTTGAACATTGAACACTGATTTTGAAGGGACGAGAGAAATTACTCATCACTTCACTATGGTAATTACTCAAAATCTGTAAATGAAAGACAGAAAATTTAAGTTTCGAAAAACTTAGGAATTGGTGTGATTTTACATGTCAATACTTGCATATTTCGCAAGGTTTCGTTTTACTCGAATTCAGTTAATGTTGACATGTTGACATCTCAGGTTCTGTTCCCAGGCTTGTTCTTGGTGGCGACTCTAGCTTGGTAATGATCATTCTTGCATGACGTAGATCACCCGAATCTCAATTTGAGAATATCTTAGGGACCAAGACGCTATTAGCGGGCGAGGGATTCTGGGTTTACAACATTCTAGGTGCCATACCTGCGCTGCGAGATTCGAGTAAATTGCTAAAAGCAAATGTCCCCAAGTCAGATCCTTGGAGAATCCCCATTCTTGTTCTCTCAGATCAAAGAAGTCCAGTCATCGAACTCTGACTAGCAGTCAGCTCACTTATCAAGCCAAGGATCACAGAATGCGCTCCACCACCACGGTCCTGATGACTGATGTGTTAGCCCCTTTCTTTCATGACTTGGTAGTATTTTCGCCCATGATCGTTGACATCCCATTTTGTCAGTGCCACTAATGACTGAACAGCGCTAACTCCAAAGAACAGCACATGGGAGACAACTTTCATTGAGTTAAAGATTTATTAAGCCTGAGCAGAGATCAGATCTCGATCAGACGAAAATTCATTAAAAATCTTGACTGATACATAGTAAATCTGTTCCCCCCCTCTTCATCCAATCAATGAGAAAAGAAAGAATAGACCACATGGGAACTCAGAATCAATGAGCTTCTCACTTGCATGAAAGCATTGATGATTTCTTTGACGAATAACGAATAATGTTACAATTAATTACCGACATCAGACTTTCACCTAATGAAAACACAAAAAAGAGACCAAAAAGGGCATGCAAAGGATAGGACTCTGATGGGGCCTAACCAACAAGCTACACGGCCTAAGGTAGAAGTACAGTTTCCGTGACTTGCAGAATCGCGATGGAGAAAAAGAATTAACCTAAATCTTAATTGACATCACCGACAACACAACCTCAAGAATGTGAGAAGCAGGGTGAAAGGTGCAAATGGAGTTTACTCTAAGCAATGGCGTAGCTGACCGTCTCCGATTTGCTGGGGCGCCACATGGACTTCTGGACACAAAGCAAACCCTCATTGTCCTTGGAGTACGTCAGCCGGACTTCCCATTGCATCGCCTTCACCATGCTCTCCACCTCATTGATTGTCTCGACATCATCCCTGACGATCAACTTGCCCCCAGGCCTCAAGATACGATCCACCTCTGCTACTACAGCTACTAAGTTGCACCTGTTGAGACCAGTAATATACCCCAGTGAGATTAGATTATCATACCAAAAAAGCTCGCAGAAGTCAATAGTGTATCTTCCTTCTAGGATAGACTTAGCTATATAAATTCAAGTAGACAAAAAGATTGCATATATGACATCATCAGGTACCTCTTTTTGATCTTGGAGAAGAGATGGTCCGAATGGAGAAGATCATAAGATCTGGGGTAGGTGCTAAAAGATTCACACCAGTCATGATAAATGCCAAATAGACCTCGTTCATAGATTATGGGTAAGGTATCTGGGGCATCAACGGATACCACATTCATGACCCACACATTCAAATCTTTTAAAGCAGCAGCAAACCTGCAAAAACAACCGTTTAGAATAATAAAGAAGAGAATACAGCAAAAATAGGTAAGAGCAAATCGTAAAGCAGGACGATATCGCTTGTATTACAAAAGATTGCTTACCCTCCATAAATTGCTCGCATGTCCATGACACTCCTCACAGTTGACCAGTCAATCCCAATTCCACTTAAATATGACTTGGTCACAACCCGTTTCCAGTGCTCATTGTCTAAAGCAAAATCCTCGGGGGCAGATTTACCATAGACTCCAACCTGGGAACTCAACAGCCAGTAAGGGGTTTTGACCAACCTTGCTGGCCATTCCTCTGGCCATTGAGACCCACGTTCCGCAGAGTCTATAGGTATTTTATGCATGCATGTTTGCAGAGGCACATACCTATTCAGAAAGGAGGACATGGTTGTCAGAAGCATTCTTACAAAACCAGGGAACCATGAATAATTATAGGTTTAGATGAAAGATAAAACCTCAAAAGAAAGCACTGACAAGTAAAGGGTTTTAAAATTGAAAGCAATAACAAGTAAAGGGTTAAAAAAAAATAGGTGAGAAGTTCCAAATTAATTGGGTTTGGGTTGGTTAGAAAAAAAGGCCACAGACTGCAGATGCTTCAAAAGACTTAAATCACCTATTTATGCTCTAAAATAAGCAATCATTCACCAATAAAAAGTGTCATTTATTGCTCTGAGCATATAAAGTATGTTGGTTATCTCAAAAAAGGGGTTACTTACCAGGCGGCATTTGAATCATCAGAGTCTGCACACATTGGGGGATCATTTTGGGATCTTTTCTCATAGCATTCATTAGACATAGGCTTCCTGTAGGTTGCTACACCAACCCCATTCAGAGTATCCTTATTTATAGATATCAGCTCCCAGCACATTGACTTTAGTAGTTCAGACATGGCTGCAAACAATTATGGCAACAAGAAAGCTATTAGAATCCATCAATAAGCTTCCTTTTAACAAAGAAATCCAGCTGAGCTAAGATATTCTACCTTTCCAAATGGCAACATCTTCTGGAATCTTCTGATAAACTGGAGTAGCTGACCACACAAAGAAACCACCAGGTCGCAAGAGGCGGTTCAGCTCCAAGAGGAGTTTACCACCTGCAAAAGAATTAGACTAACCCTGAGTATCTACACAGACTAGCTAAGGGTAAACAGAATGTAACTGTAACTGCATGTACTTTTCTGAATAAAAAATTCATTAACTGCATTGTATAGGAGGTATCATGATTCTAAGTAACATAACTGTAGAACAAAATAGATATAGTGTACCTTCTATATGCCATGGGACTCTACAGCGTGCACAATGTACAATATCAAAGACTCGGCTAGGGAAGGGAAGTCTTGTGGTGCCCATGACAGCAGATATAGCAGGGATTCCCCTCTCAAGTGCGAATTGAACCTGTGCTTCATGTTCATCTTTTGGGGCAAGTGACATTGCAAGAACATCTCTATCAAAGAGATAGCCTCCAAAACTAGCAACACCACATCCCACATCCAATATCACACGAGAGCGTTTTCCCCAGGCAACATCAGGAACAGACTGCATGATACCGGAGAAAAAAAAAACCATCAGAAAAAGGAAAGACAATGCAGAAGAGCAATAAAATCATGTATGACAGACTCACAGTCAAAATGGTGAGGTCATACGAGAGATGCACGGATATAAAGAAAGCTCACACATGGACGAGATAAAGAGCATAAGCAAAAGCAGTTTGAAGCATGGTATCGATTTTAAGAAGGAAAGCACGAGAAGCAACTCACCTCCTGGATGAAATCGATGTAATGCAGAGCACCATGTTTAAATTGGGTTCCACCACCAGGGAAGGTAAGGTATTCACCACTAACTTTCACCCAGTTCTGGTGGCCCTTAACTTCAGCGAGCTTGGTGTGCGGAACATTATAGTACCATATCTGCAACAAGACAATGAAAGGTTAGCAACAACACAGGGCAACATTAAGCAGATACAAACTTGAAGCATCTTATGAAGCATGCCTTTTCTCTACTTGTAGGCCACTCAATTGGCTTTTTGTATCCTTTAGGAAGAGCAACGAGGCAAGTAGGTGGATTCTCGGGGCAGTGCCTCTCTCGGTGTTCGTAATGCTTGGTAGAGCTAAGCCTCTTAATAGCTTGCAAATTATCAAGGCAGGGAATATAATCAGGACCAGCAGTAACATTGCACAGTTTCCAGCTGTAGCTGGTTTGCTGCTTGGATGAACCTTGAGATTCCTTCTCGTTCTTCGATTCAGCAGCTTGTGTAGAAAATGCCCCATTCTGAGTTGTAGTTTCATTCAAAAGATCTGACTGAGCACCAGAAGGGAACACTTCGGATGGACTCTGATCCTTTGTCTGACTCTCATCCTTCTTGTCTTTCGAGCTATCCCCGGATCCATCATTATCATTTTGGTTCACCTTCTCCTCAATCTCACCATCCACTTTCTCTTCACTCTTAGCATCAGCTGAATTTTCTTCTGAATCAGTTTTCTTCTCGCTCTCATCTGTATCAGATTTCTGTTCACCAGAATCATTATCTCCACCATCAGTTTTTGATCTATCTGTTTCTTGATCTGATTCATTATCTTCAGACTTGGTCTCCTCCACTGAACTTTCCTTTTCGCCAGTTTTCTGTTCCACGTTCTCATCTTGCTTCTGTTCTTGGTTCTCTTGCGAATTCGAGTCACTTTCACTCTGAGAAGGCGTATCATTGGTGTCTCCTTTGGTGGCATCCTCAGGCAAGTCACCTGGATTATCCTCAAATTGGCTGGTGTTGCTATCTTTTTTCTCTTGTTCCTTTACTTCATCCACATTCTCATATGTTTGTTCCTTCACCTCATTATTGTTCTCAACCACTTGCTCCTTCACCTCACTCTTGTTCTCCTGGGATACATCTACATTTTGCACAGGAACGACTGACGACGATGTCATCATCCATACTCCAACCAAGCAGAGGGCAACAAAAACTGCTATTGTCACCGTAGAGCAGTAACTCGACGAGGACCTTCTATTATCGACTCTAGTATATTTTCCTAAAGCCATGTTTTACAGTGTTACAAAATCCTATAAGTTTACACCTGGAAGGAGTAAAAGATATAATCAGCAATAAAACAAGATGTTAGTTAACAATCAAGGATCAAAACCTATTCAATCACACTGGCTTTAAATAAATCCATTGCTTTTATTGAAGATAAGAAAAGATTCAACAGATCCACTGATTTCCTTAATAACAATGATCAAAAAGCTCAAAAGGTTGCAACAAACACCAGACAATGTGGAAGACGAATCGAGAACAGCCCAATTCTTTCCAGATGCTTCAGCTAGATTCACAATCATCCAGACTTTTAGTATTAACCAAATCACATCAAAAGGAGGTTCAAAACTAACGAAGACAATGGAACCGAGCAAGTCATCCTAAACACCGACAGATAAAGAAGGCCAAAAGCAAGAATTACATCCCTTCAATGCCATACAAAACGCAGCTTGTTTGTGCTCAAAAACTCAAATCGAACCGATAAAAAAGACGAAACAATCAAGCCGCCCAGATCTACGCAAATCACAATCCAATCGCAAGAAAACAAATCAAAAACCAGAAAAAAAGCGAGCTTGTCGCGAAATGCCGATCAAGATACAAGTTTTTCAGAGACCCACGATTTCTAACCCCAAAAAAGATCGAGACAAACGTAAACCCAAGTGACCCGTGTAGATCCGTAGAAAGACTCGCGTACCCCCATGCACCAAAGTGCAAGATCAAGAAAAGACGAACGAATCTCAAGTAAGCAAAGATATCACACGAGAGCTAAAGAGATCAGTACTTACAATCGGGAAAGAAAAACCCACAAAAAACCCGAGATTATCAGATCTGAGTCTGAAAAGAGAGGGAGAAGGGAGAAGCGCTATCTGGCCACCATCACTGTTTCTTGGTGTGGGTCACACTGGAGGGCAGAGGATCGAGCGATTTCGGGATATTACTTATAGAAAAGCGAGAAGGGATTTTTCCCCCACCGTTTCTTTTCCCTTTTTTTTTTCTGTTTTCCTTTCTTTCTACGTGGTTTTGCTGAGCTGCCGTCAGCTGGAGTGAAATCCAGCAATAATTTTCCAAGAACTCACGAGCGACGCCGAAGAGGGAAAGAATTAGAAAAGGGGAAGAAAACCGCGTTGTGGGAATTGAAGGGGGAGTGGGGATTTTGGGTTATTTTACACACAGCTCCTCCTAGATTCGGTGCTCTGATGGTGGGGCACAGAGAGAGAGAGAAGAGAGAGAGAGAGAGAGGGATGGAAGAGTCGGCCGACGACGGAATGGCTTAGAAAAGGTCTAAAAGGTCTGACTCTCTCTCTCTCTCTCTCTCTCTCTCAAAGTACAGAAGAGAGAGAAAGGGCAATGGGTAAAAATCGGTGGATAAGAAAGGGAGACCCCCCCTTGAAATTCCTCCAACAAGGCGAGGGCAATTTAGGGAAGTGAATGGATGCTCGGGAATTTTTTACCATTTTGGCAATTGCCATTAGTTTCTTCCTTCTTCTTTCTTTTATTTTTTTCCTTTTTTGGGATATTTCAGTTGGGAACATATTCGAGATCGTGTGTGATTATATGGCAAATCTTTGTTTTAAAGTTTTTGGGTGTTTGGTGTAATGATATTTAAAAGATTTTTAAAAAAAAATGTAATGAAAGCCAAAATTGGATGGCATTTTGATTTTTTCATTTTAAAAAAAAAAATCGGGCCGACTTCCCTCCGCCGACGCGGGCGGAGGAAGAAGAAGAAAAAAAAAGAAAAATAGAAACTAAAAGCCATAAAAGATTTTAGCACAAAAAAAAAATTAGTTTGGTTTTTTCGTGGCTTTTTCCCAAAAAAAAATTACTTATAACAAAGCAAATTAAACTAAATCTAACAAATATATCATCCATTAAATTTTAGTATTAAATTGTTAAGTTTGATGGTATGTAATACCAATTTAAGATTTTATCCTCCGTTAATTGCAAATGTATCAATTTATGATTTTTCGTAATATTAATTTAATTACGAAAGATAAATCAATTTGAGGTTGATGGTCAAAAAATTCGTTTGGAGTAAATTAATTATGTGTGTATCAATTTGCAATTTTCAGTAGTGAAAAAAATTAATTTAGGGTAAATTGTCATAGATGTATCGATTTAGGATTTTTCGTTATATCAATCTTATTACAAAAACCTATTAAGCATTATGTTCCTATTATTATTATTGGTCACGTGAAAATAAAGTGTTTCACCTTTAATCTCTTGACGGGAGTGCAAGGATGTAGAACAAAAAAAATCTTTTCGAATGATTGTTCTTCCGATAGTTATTCCCTCTTTTTTGTTGTATTTATTTTTCTCAAATTGTATATACCGTAAATTTCATGAATGGAGGACAATACACATGAAATAAATTGAGATAGAATTTGACTATGATGTCATATCCAAATATCCAATTTAAAAACTTAAATTGATAAGTGAAATGAGATACTTGTGCATGAATAGTACATAAACCCTGCAAATAAGAGATGTGCATATATGTAATCTAGATTCTAGTCTTCATAGAGCGAGAAAAAGAAGAGTTTGGAAAGAAAGCTTGTATATTATTTGTTTTGCTAATTTCACCTAACATTCTTTTCTTTTAAATAATATAAATTATGGGTATTAATATATCCTCTTCTTGAAAATTAACCCTATTATTCTTTTTAGCAATTGGGTTATTACGAGTTTCAAGAAAATCCGACATGTGCAACTACTTATATCACATCATGTGCACCGGCATGATCATATATTATCTAAAAAAATTTAGATATTTATATCGATGTAACAACACTTAATTTTAGTGATTCAATTGGGCCCTCATTGCTCTACTTTCCACCGCAAAAGAGAGCATGATTTTAGCATGTGCAATTAAGTGCATTTAAGGTCATTTTATCAGGTTAGAATTAAAAGGGCTAAGCTAACAGCTAGTTGGATCTGAATCATGGTCCATGGGGCATGATTCATTAAACGAGGGGTCCGATGGAAGCTTCATCCTCAAGCAAAGGTGCAATTAATTGTCACATTTATCAACCCCGAGCAACATTTCATCATTAAATTCGAATCTCAAAGTTTACACCTTCTAGGGAACATAATCGCAGAAGTCTAGAGAGTTAGGTGCTCTCTTTTTTTTATTATTAAAAATGTGAATATTCATTACCCTAAAATGCTATTGTTGATTTTAGATTGACGGAGATTTTCTTACCTTGATATTATGGATAATTACATAAATGATTTTTGTATTTTGGCTCAACGTGCAATATAGTCTCTGAATTCAATGTAGTTCACGAAATTTTAGTATATCTTCAATTTAGTCTATGAATTATATAAAAATGTCCGATAATATCATTCAATTAATTCAAGTTTAGGAATAACGTCGAACATTTTCTTATACTTCAAATATTAAATTAAATATATATCAAAAGTTTGGAACTACATTAAATGTTTTAAAATTTCATAAACAATATTACATATTGAGCAAAAATTCAGCGATCACATTTAATAAATTAGAAGATTAGAAACCACATTTGAGCAAAAGTTCATAGATCATTTGTATTATTTTTATTTTGATATTAATTTTTTATTTAATTATTTAATGAAGAAAAAATATTAATGTAGCATCATGCTTCCTATTTTGGTAAGAGTTAGATAGCTCATGCCACCCACATAGTGATTTTTCATAAGTTTAGAGTGCGATTTTAACATTGTAGCCACCGATCAAGGGGCAAATGTGGGACATGAGTTATCTAACTTTCAATTAGGTTAGGCGAATTTTTTTCATGAGTAGATATGCTAAGGAATAGTTAAAAAAGAGCATCGTATGCGAGTTATCTAACTTTTGATTAGGTTGGGTCAATCTTCTTAAGCAAATATTTTGCACAATGATTTAAAAACAAGTGTCCATGCGGCACCTCAAGTTTATATCAAATAGGTTGGACACCTTGATGCCATTCGTAAGTCATGCATGCCCTAGATGGTTACAATTTTAGGGTATCATATGACTACTTCTTTCGAGGGTTTGATTTACACAAGATCATTTGAATACCCTAAGTAATTATCATTTTGTGCGGTCGTTGTTGATGGGGTCAGAGAGGGACCGCTTCCTTCCAGGTAGATAAGAATTCGAGAATACAAGATTCAAAACCTGGCAAAAGGCATGATGACAAAAGGGCGAGAATGGATAATTGCAAATTCACCTTTAGATGCTCCCGCCACGGGCGGTCAATTAGATAAAAAGTCTTTCTAGCAAATTAGGTCAAATGGCAACGAGGTTTTGGCATTTGAACCGAAAATTTAGGAGCTACCGCAATGGAGGAAAGCGATGTGGGCTTTTCGGGTTGAAAAACAGAGGCTAAGGAGAAGGATTGAAGACCAAAATAGAGTCGGAAACGAGGGGAACGTAATGTCGTCGCATGAAAGGCACTTAGGAGCCGGTTTTCGCGGTCGATCCGACAGGGCATTGGATCTCTATACCTAAATCGTCTGAAAATTGTGCTCAGGCTCTACTTTTTGGGAAAATATATATATATTAGTCAATTTATATAACATTAAATACATGAAAGAATAGTACAACTAGAAAAATTGCACACGTGCCGTGGGTGTCCAAGAAATTGACATTCGAAACATTAAGCGAAATCGCTTTTTTGTGGAATATTTGGATCGATGAATAGTTCAAAGAAATTAGGGATAAAAATAAATAACAATATGGCAAATTGTGCAAATATATATGGAAAGATAAAAATATTTCAAGATTTGAAAGCTTTTTGGGAAAGGTGCTGTGAGATAGAAAGGACCCAAAATTCTAAAATATTGGGATGTGAGTGATAAGATGAAGTCTTGTATTTACGCCTCTGTCTATGTATACGATGTTTATAATATAACTAATCAAGAATATTTGAGAAAGAAAAAGCAATTGCGATCTTGTAGAAATAAGTTGGCTCTATAGATAGTAAATTGAAGGTAATCGTGTTGGTAGATAATTCCATATAATCTCTTTTGTAAATCTCGTGCTTTTACTAATAAAAGTATTCTCATTATTTAAATAATTCAAATATGTAATAATAACACCATATCGCTCGATCTTTTAAATTGTCAACTTTGTGCATATACGCAAGCATATATGCAAGAATCATCATCTTGCTAATAATAGTGTAGATTAGCCCATATAAGATGATGTGATTATAGTCGTGATTCTACTCCTTTAATATGATAAAATTAAGTGATATTATTTGACTAGTCGTTGTTAGACTTAGCTATATTTATATTTTAAGGAAATTTGGATTTGCATCGGAATGAGAATCTAGAAAGGGTAGACCTAAAGTTAAGATCTATACCTATGTTGAATAAAATAAGTTTGTGCATTTTCAACCGGTAGCTGGCAGCTACGGTTCAAGCGCAATTTTGTTTGATATTCTAGAAAAATGAAAAAAAAATTAATGCAAGACGTCCTTTTCCTTTGATCTTTGCATGCTGGACCCACCATTCTCAAAGGAAAAAAAAAATACAAATTAGTCCACATAAACGATGCTTTCTCATTTTCAAGCTTTGAAGTTTTTGATTTGAATTGAAATGAAGTATTTCCAATGCTTAACAACCCTTAATTGTTTTCTTTTGGGGAGGGAAATTAGAGGACACGAACGTGGATATCTTATGGTCTGGATGCTCATGGAAACGTGTACCCATGGACCGGTTATGTAAATGCATTTAACTTATTCGTGTATCATTTATTTAAAACAATTTGTAATGGGATTGGTGAGATTCAATCAGGTGATACTCGGTCCCTAATTCCTCAACCCTACTACATCGATCCCTAAGAGTGGACTATTGAAGAGAATGAATATCAAAATCATATTGTTTCATCGGTGTATAATATTACGTGGTCAATGAATTCATAAATTATGTGAAATTTGTGTAGTTATATTCTATCATTTGGTGTCGTCGATGGCGACAATGCGATGTCGATAATGGCTACCACAGTGGCATACTATTCAAGTTTGATAATAAGTGATAGAAAAAGACATACTATTTGTTGGGCAGCAGCTTAATCTCGTGCTATATAAATTAAGTTTTATATTCTGTTTATTTTGTGGAAAATAAATGATATGAAAAATATTTTTTTTAAAAATAATCACTTGCATCGCTTACAAAAATGAATAACTAAAAATATTTTTATTATTCATGAAAATTTTAAATTTAAATTATTATCGATAATAAAAATATTTGTCATTAATCAATAATTTTAAGTGATTCAAGCTATCAATTCAAGGAAAATATTTTTAAAATTATTCATTTTACTTGAAACGAACAAAACCTAACGTTTTGATTTAGAGCGATTTCTATATTGAAAATTTATAATTCTCAAGCCTTTCTGCATTTATGATCCGACTTTTATTTTCGACACCTTATAATTATAATATCTCAGTAATTCTCTAAAACCTCAGACGACGTTCGAACGTGAAATATCGCAAAATAAAATGTAGCGACGGCATCTTTGTGTCGGTGCAGATCGGAGGCGTCGGTGGCAGATCCGAGAGCGCGTGCCCCATGTGCCAGCATCGTTGCACGAGCCCTGCCACCGACGTGCAACCAACTAAAGCAACCAAATTCTTATTAAGCATATATTTTTTTTTTTCTTTTTTGGCAAATAATTTATTTAAAGATAATAAAATATTGGGTGCTGTTAAGTTTGTGGAGAGAGTGTGACCACGTTTAGGAGACGCCAATGAAGACGTGACGCGCATCAAGATACGTCGAGAGAGATCTTTGAATTTTTGTGGAACGTGCACAGCCGAGGCATGCATGAACCTGTTCATTTATTCTTGTTTGGAGATCTTTAATGGCATGCATGAACCTGTTCTTTTATTCTTGTTTGGAGATCTTTAATATATAGGGCAATTTTCAAGAGAGTTAATAATAGGAAAAACTACAAATTGATACATCAATGACAAAAGAAATGTGAAATTCTAAATTGTTTCACCCATCGATCGATATGTATTATTAAATTACGTGTTATTCAAATTAGCAATTTGACGATGAAATTTAACAAAAACTAAACATATGTACCGTTAAATTTTTTGATAGCCAAAAAATTAATTTGGAATAAATTTATCACAAATGTACTGATTTAAGATTTTCATAGTATTAACCATTTTTAAAATACACTTAATGACAAAATATTTCATTTTGAATGCACGAATTACATATAAGACAAGAAAGATAATGCATTAAAAATGATGAATTTGCTCTATCGATGTGTTTAATGCGTGCTTCCGAAGTTCCCAACATAATTACTCTCCGCTTAAGCGCTCGGAACACGTTACTCTCCGAAAAGTGTAAAGGGTGTTGAAAATTGTAAGAGGATTTCATTCGATTTTTTTGCAAATTTAGTGAAATGCATGACTCGTAAGTACCGGGCCTTAGTTTCCAAGCCCAATTGAGACAACTAAATATTTGAGTCCAATCCCCCAGTTGTGCAGATAAGCCCATTAAGCAATTAAAAAGGAAAATGAGGAACAAAAATTGTATTTTATATTTTAAGAAAACTGTTCTCGTGTATAACAAATTATTTGATTAATGATTTTCACAATTTCATTATCAGGAGTAGTGATGTAGCACGGTGAATTCCAAACAGTTCGCCATTGTGCTATATGGATTCCAAATCTCAATTTTCTTCCTAATGTAAAATTGATGAGTTGGTCATTATTGCTAAATAACTAGCTCATCGATTTAAAAAGTAATCTGCCTCCTCGTTAAGAATCAAACATGCTATTTTTCATATAATAAGCACACGAACAAATTGATAAAGCATGATGTGACAATACTGTATAGCAATCCCAATGAATCGATTGAATTCAAGATTTTGGCTTGTGCTTAGGCCTTAATCAAGACCAATTTGTACTCAGCCGGTGAGCCTTGAACATGAGACCCCTTTTCCTTCTCCTCATCATTTCTTACTTGCAGTTCTTCGATGAGTAAGCAAGTAGAGCTTGACTGGATAGCCAATGGCAACAAATCTAGCAAGTATCAAGCTTATACTTTGCAGGGCTTCAAGTTGTGCTGGGGCTTTTTTTCTTTTATATCCAAATTGCACCGCAGAGACACTATGATGAGAAAGTTCTAAACCTATTGCATTGATGTCAATTTAATCCTAAGCATTTTAATGAAGTCAATTCCTAAGCATTTTAAGGAAGTCAATTTAGTCATAAACTTTTTGAATAATTGCTAATATATTCCTAAATCTTTTGACATAGTACCAATTCAGTCATTTTGGCCAATTTTGATCGGATTTTGTTAACGTGGACATTTGCCAGTTTATGTGGCACTATTGGCTCCGACAAAGACAATTTTTAATAATATTTCAATAATTTTTTGATTTTTATAATTTTTTTCTCTCTTTTCTTTCTTCTTCCTTTAGACAATGGCTAGTCAAGCAGGCTAACCTCGCACACTACCCTCGTCGATCATCGCTCGAGCAAAGGCAACCCTTAGAAAGGTTGCCTTGGCCTAGTGAGGGCCAACCTCACCACGTTTGCCTTGGGCAAGGTCCGCCCTCACCCAGGTCAAGACGGCCTTGCTTAGGCCAAATTGGGCAAGGCCAACCCTCATTGGAGCTTGGCCTTGTCCTAGCTAGGCAATAGGGTGTCAAAAGTTCGGTTTGGTTTGGTTTTTAAAAAAACCGAACCGAATCGAACCGTTAAGAAAAACTTCTAAACCGAACCAAATGAGATTCAAATTGAATGCGAATCAAACCAAAATTTCGATTCGATTCGGTTCGGTTTTTTAGTTTTTGGTTTTCAACTTTCAGTTTTCGATTTTTGCATTTGTTTTTTTTTTTCATTTTTTTATATTGTATATATTTTTTGTTTCCAAGAAATAAACTCTTATTAGTTTGTTGGTTCGGTTCGGTTCGATTAATCAATAAAAACCAAACCGATAAATTTTTTTTTTGATTTTTAATGAGAATCGAACCGAATGAAAACCGAACCGAAAAAATCGAATTTTTCGATTTGGTTGGGTTTGGTTTTCGGTTCGGTTTTTGATACCCCTACTAGGCAAGGTTAGCCATAAGCTAGCCCGCCTGAGCCATGGTCGGTGGTTAGCCATCTCTTGTCGGCCGCCATCACCTTAAGGAAGAAGAAATGAAGGAGAGAAAAAAAATCAAAAATATATTAAAAAATCAAAATATTATAAAAAATTATTCACGTTAGTGTTAGTGATGCCACATAAGCCGGCGGGCATTCATGTCAGTAAAATCCAACTAAAATTAGTCAAAATAATTAAATTGGAATCAAGTTAAAGTGTTTATAACTAAATTGACACTATTTTAAAATGTTTAGAACCAAATTGGCACAATTTAAATGTTCATGACTAAATTGATACAAATATAATATGTTTAGAACTTTTTTACATTTTTCCCGTTTGATGAGGCACTATGATGGTGATCATGCCCATCATATGGGTTGCAACCCGTCGGATCGCTAGTTTCATCAATTTTGTGTTTTGGCTTGTGGAGATGCACGCGAAGCTAGACAGCCAGCAGTCTGAACTGGAGGATACAAAGAAGCGGACACAATCATCAAATCCAGTTTTATGCATGAAAGGGACGGATTATAAGTTTTATAAAAATAGGTCTTATGAAAAATGCTTACGGGATACTCATTGACCATATATCACTATCATATCGTGTCGTAATCAGCCTTATGACACATTTGAGCCGAACAACATGGGTTGACTAATCTTGCCAGGATTTTTGCAATTCGATTAGGGTATGATTGTTAATGGGTAGATGATACAACATGCATGGACATGTAAATCATGTTTAGGAGTAGTTAAACACGTCTTAATACATTCGAACGTGCCGTGTCGCAAAGAATGACATTTGAATGCGTTCTAGTTACACTCGTCTAAAGTGCACCGATAAAGGATGAAAACAGCTAATCCACATACAATGCATTTATTATTCGTTAATTGAAATAAACTGTTAATGCAACATTAGGATCTTGCAAGCATCCAATTGAAATAATTGGATCTCCTGCATTGCACGCTACGCGCAATCTCAATATTAGATAGCAAGGCTATAGCACAATAGAGATTTTCTTCATGATTATTTCCCTATCTCTATATATTTTTTGTATGCTTTCTATAATTTATTACTATAATTGGAGCCCTAGCACTGCTCCTCTTCCTTGTATTTATTCCCATTCATTCTCTTATAAAGATATGTACAAAATATCTTTAAATATAATATACATGAGCAATTTTGGCTACAGCAATTATGACTGCCTGTAGCCAAGATACTTGTTTTCTTAAGATATTAGTTTCTTCAAGGTTTTTCAAGAAGAAGCTCTCCACAGTAAAATCAAACTGCCCATTGCGCATAATGAACCATATCTTAGGCGATCTGGCATAGACCGATTGGAAAAGTACAAATTAGCATAAGTCAAAGAGCAAATGGAATGATGCTAAAACAGGGGTGCATGTGGGTCCAAGTTTACCCAGGTCAATTGACCCCCTAAGTTGTCCGGATGGATACCAATTTTAGGGGGAATTGGTTCGCTCCTAAATTATGACAATTCGGAATTAGCCTTTGTCGATTCGATTGTCGGTTCCAATATGATATACGTAACTTTAAATCAAGAGTTAGACCAATTGAGATTCCAAGGTTAAATGTAGCCACTTGTAAGATCCAAAATTCAATCAATATCGCGACCAATTTAAGACATATGCATGTAATCTTCTTACCGAACGTGTCAAATTTAAATCTTTTTGGGACCCCATTTACTTCCCACAATACTACCTTTCCGGCTTTGTTATTTTCGACTCAATCTAGTCATGTTTAGTCTCATAATTAGCTTAAATTTTGAAATTAAATTTCTCCTTTTTCCTATAAAGGGATAGTGATTCTTTGATTAGAATTGGGGATCCAACTTAAAGCATAGGTTCCAAATCCCGTTAGTTTAGGAATCGGCCATTTCAATAAGTCTGGTCAATGGGTTTGGAATTCCTACTTTCAGTCCAACTATTCAAAACATGTCCTCACCCAAAAATGTCGAAATCTTAGGTCGATTCATCCAAATTTGACCTTTGCAGAAAAAGAAAAAATTTCCCCTCGAAGCTGATCCATCCAAACATGCCGGCACCCCAATATTACATCCAAATCTTAATCACATTTCCCCTTTGAACCATTAAAAAAGAAAAAAAAAAAAACGCAAGAGGCATGAAGACCGCTGTAATCAAATTCGTGTCCGAAAGCAAGACATGACATGACGTCGCTAACTGAGATACTATAATCAAATCCGCTGATTGAGAACTCCCAAGTCAACGTTTGACCCGTATCGACGGCCGAATTGACGAAACTGCCCCTCGATTTTCTCGAAATGGCGACTCCGCCCCCGCGCTGTCGTGGATGCCAGATCTCCCCGGGGATTCATGGAGGTGATGAAAATAGCTTTGTTCGTACTCTCTCTCTCTCTCTCTATCTCTCTCTCTCTCTTCTGCGCGCCTGAAATTTTATGCTCTGGACCTCATTACCGCGAAGAAAAAGTTGCCCGGCAGATCCATTGGTAGCACCGCGCTCGAGCGAGAAGCGAGAAGAAACACGGGTTTTGTTTGGTAAAGGTCCTTTTTTTTATTTTCTTGGTTTCTGGGTTTTCATCATCTCCGGAAAAGCTTTTGAATTGCATTGCGTGAGATCTATTCGGCGTTTTGGGTTGATCAGTTGATCCTTATATTCCATCGATTGAGGGCAACGTTTTCGTGTTTTTTTCGGGTTCGAAAGAATCTCTTTGGGGTGGCGTTGCATGGTATAAGTGGGATTGTTATGATTGCATTGCTTTCGTCATGACTCGCTTGCGATGCTCTTCAGCGATTATCTGTTTTGGGTTGGTGCTCTAAGGTTGTGGGTTGATGGTTTTGAGTTAGGATTTGTGGATCTTGGGGCTATTCTCAAACTTTTACAAACAGGGTAAGGTGATTCTAAAATTGTTTTCGGCGTTTGATTGAGGCGTGTTTCTTTGCTTAGCTTGGTAATGGGCAAATGTCAGGATGGGTTGTTTGGCTAGAATGAATATATGATAGAGCTGGTAAATTTCCTCCCTCCCCAGCGTCAAAATGTGGATTATATGTAGTTATGGTGTTTTTGTCTGCGTTGTGTTTCTTGATAAATGCTGCCGAATTTTGCTTTGGCTTGGCCAAATATCAGCCAGTTCATTCAACCACATGGTCATTTTGGTGAATTATTTGTTCTCGACTGGTTGATGAGACTCTGCATTGGGAACACGTGTGTATATGCCCAGCTAGCAATGAATCTGTGCATATATGCCTGAACTGTGTTTATAGCACATGCAATTGCTACATGAATTCATGTTTTAATGCTCTTCTTTCCTTTGCTTATATCTACAGATTGTATTTCTGGAAGGAGAGAAATGACTAATTGTGAAACGTGCCAAGTTTTTGCTGACCAACTTCTTGGCTTCTCTGGTTAGAATGCTGATGCCAAGGATGTCCAAAGGATTGAGATGCGTCTTTGTTAGTGCATGAGCAGGAATGAAAGGCGGAAACTCGTTCAGATCAAGAGGAAGAAAGTTTTCTTCCGGTCTTCTTGCACTTCTTTTTGCGACAGTATTACTATGGATTTGGGAGAAGAATCCTTTCATAAACACCCTCCAGTCTGCTCAAGATCAATTTTTGTTGTCTTCATCAGGTCAGTTGTTGAATCTTTTCATTTGAAAGTAGTTACTGATTCTAATGTCAATACATCACAAATACATCAGACTAGAAAAGCAACACAATCTGGCTCGTTTCCCGAATAGTGAGTTCCGTATAAAATCAGGATCTGATAAATTGAATGGAGTTGATCTGCTGGGTTCGATATATCGATTTCAGGATTTGCTTTGGGTGTAGGGTTTTCCATTTATCGGTTGGCTTTCGATGCATAGCTCTAAAATTGAAAGTATGATGCAGATCTGATACATACTTTTGTTCTGCTTTTTAACTATTATATTTTACAGTCATAACCTGACTAAGTACTTACTCGATATCATTTTATCGATGATAATCCAAGGTTATCACTGGATTCGAGCCGTGAGCTGCTTGATTTGATTTGAAGTATATTGGGATATCATTTTGGTGATGGCAGACTTTGAACTTAATAATTTTTTTATATTTTTTAATCATTTTGCTCTAGAGCTTCTGCTGAAGCTTAACAGATGAGTAGCAATCAAGTAGTTTCCTATCTCTGTTTGGGTGGGACTTGATTTGATCAATTATACAAGGTTGAATTACAGTCAAAACCTTTGGCCAGGAAAAAAAAAAATTGTCAGACCTGAAGCAGACGATCTTAGGCTTCTTAAAATCTTTCCAATCTTGTATAGCTTATCTGTGGTATTATTTAATAAAGCACGGCAAAAATTCTTCTGTCAGTTAGATTTCAATATAGGCAAGCATCTTTGCCCCCCCTGGTTACGGTAATTTGGGAGGCATTGCCTAGGTAGCACCGACACGGACACGTGACATGCGACACGACACGACACGCCGACACGTCATTTCTTAAAAATAGAGAATTTCGACACGTTCCGACACGTTATATAAATATATAAATAAATAATAATAAAAATAACCTAGAATTAATTTACACAAAAATATTAAATATATCATTCATTATTTTAATTTGTTACAATAATACACAAAACTCAGAGAAAAAAAAAACATTGTTTAAAGAAAAATGCTGAAATGATATTTTAAAATTTATTTATTTATCATATATAGCATTTTTTATTACTTTTTTCATAGTAAAAGACTTTTAAAAAAATAAAACAATTCTAAAAGACAAAACTGAAAAAAAAAAAAAAAATATTGACCCCGTGCGTGTATATTTATAGCAATTTTATTACTTCTTTTGTGTATATTTATATTTTGACTCCTCAAGTATTAGAAATTTTTAAAATTGACCCCGTGCGTGTCAGAGTCGCGTGTCGGAATTCTGGACTCGCGTGTCGGAGCGTGTCGGAGAGAGTTGACCACGTGTCGGATTTTTCGACACTCATTGACCGCGTGTCGGGACGTGTCGGACACGTGTCGGAGTGTCGGACACGACACGAAGGCTTCCGGAGAGTGTCCGTGCTACATAGGGCATTGCAAGAGGAAAGATTATCGATTATAGCTGAATTAAGATCCCTCCTCTTGCCAAATGATGAGAAGAGATGTGAATGGACATTTATTCGTGCAAATATCTTTTGGGAGGAAATTGAAACAATTTGAAGAGTTTGCTCCCAGAGTAATAGATATCTATGAGTCTCCTCAAGTTTCAATTAGGTGATTTCTGAGTTACCCCGTCAAAACTCCTCATTGCTGTTAAAATCTCCCAGCGTAGTAATATAGAGGGGCGTTGCACTGCACTTACACTTTTCAACTTAAATTTAAATGTGACATTTTTGGTGATGTTCTACATAGGCATTAGCATGTGAATTTTATCAATAGGCTGGATGTGACTCCGTCGTGAATCTTGATTTATTTGTCCTATCTTTCGGTCTTTTAAACATTGGTAATTCGGGTTTGTTATCTTTTTATTTCTGCCAACTTGCTTACAATGCTTTTCTTTCTTGCTTCTCCCTCTCTCTTGGTGGTGGTGTTGGGACTATTCAGAATTCATCTTTGATATGCCAAATGACTCAATGGTATCTGCCCATGATAAAGAGCGTACTGATGAAAAAGATGCAAATGTTACACCAAAAATATCAGGAAAAGCTGAACAAGGTAGCGACAATTCGGTAATGGAGAAGTCTACTCCTGCACTCTCTCCTAAAGGAAAAGGTGCTCGACATAGCAAGTCCTCTTCTAAAAGGAAAGGTAGTTTTCTTTCCTGATGATATAATTTTGGATCAAATTTGTGATGATTGTGACGTCTTAAAGAAAAAGTATGTGGGATCTAGATTCTTTTGGTCATAAATTTTTTTAACATGTCTCTTTTATGTTCATGGGTCATGCCTAAAGATCATCAAAAGAAACATTCACACTTTTAGCTTTTAAATGAATTAGTATTTGCTTGTACCATATCTGGAAACTGTGAATTGAGCGCGACCATGTGTCAATATAATAGATCTTGGAGTCAGTACTTTTTGTAGTTTTTTAAATTCAACTGCATTTGACCACATTCGATCTTCCCCTCTTTCAAGAAACTTCCGTAACTTCCCGTTAAATAGATAAAACGTGAGTAAGAAAAATAGCCATCTTGATGGTGTATTTTGTTATTATTGACTTATCTAGATCTTCTGTAGAGTTGTCAACACCACACAAACTTTCTCATTTGCAGTTGTGAGTACTGAAGTATTGCGCTTTATGTAATACGAACAGAGGAAAAATTACCTAATTGTGCTTTGATATGCGCAATTGATTTTAGCATGTCTACTCAGTTGAAATTTAGCACATATAAGATATGGCTTGTTGCATAATCAAAATGAGAGTCCTTGACAAACACTTCTTCAGATTTTGGCCTATAATTGTTATTTTTTCCTCCAAGTAAATTTAATTATGATGAGCACGGGGAGATCTACATGAGAAATGTCGATCTATTTTATTTTCTGGAGGAATTCGGTTTGACTTTTTATTTCTGTCATTACTAATTGGCATATTCTCCAGTTCAATCTCCAAGCTTAGCATGTATGATATGTAGGTTTGAGAAAATTGTACTAGATTCCTGCGTTTTGTTATGTAATACGAGCAAAGGAAGAATTGCCTAATTGTGCTTGGACATGCACAAGTGATTTTAACATGTCTATTTGGCTGAAATTTAGCACATATAAGACATAGCTTGTTGAATAATCAAAATGAGAGTCCTTGATGAACACTTCTTCAGATTTTGGCCTATAATTTTTAATTTTTTTTTCTACAAGCCAATTTAATTATGATGAGCATTGGGAGATCTACACGAGAAACATCAAACTATTTTACTTTCTGCAGGAACTCGGTTGGACTTTTTATTTCTGTCATTACTAATTGGCATATTCATCAGTTCAATCTCCAAGCTTAGCATGTGTGATTTGTAGGTTTGAGAAAATTTTACTAGATTCCCGTGTTTCTTTTTTCTTTTTCACTCAGTGCTTTTCTTCATGGATGCAGTCTGCAATTATGCTAAGGGGAGATGGGTTGCAGACAAGGGCAGACCATTGTATTCGGGGTTTGGATGCAAGCAGTGGTTGTCAGAGATGTGGGCCTGTAGGCTGACACAAAGAACTGATTTTTCGTATGAGGGATATCGGTGGCAGCCGGAAAATTGTGAAATGCCTGAATTTGAGAGATCTTCATTCTTGAGAAGGTTTTCTTTTCTTGCATATCTTCCTCTTAGCTTGCAATGTTACATATTAAATATTCTTCTTGTGCAAAATCACTTCCTCTTTGCACTATCGACATTCATGGAACAAAGATATGTTATGTCCTATACAGTTAAAAATATTTTGCCTACTGGAATTGAGATGTTCAATATTCGTGATTTCTGTTCTCAGATATCATCATATGCTTTTCCTACATGTAGAAGTCTCTTTCATTTGACTAAAAGGTGTCTGCTTTCTTCTTTCTGCCATCCCTTCCTTCTGCTTAAGAACAAAAAAGAAAAAGGAAAAAAGTATCTCACAGTTTGGTAGGAAGTTTGGCATTGCTCAGGTTCTGCTTGTTTTTGCCAATGATGTCTAAGAAAAATCTTTATGTTCAGAATGCAGGACAAAACTATTGCATTTATAGGAGATTCACTTGGGAGGCAGCAGTTCCAATCTTTAATGTGTATGGTGACTGGTGGAGAAGAGAGCCCTGATGTTGAAGATGTCGGAGTCAATTATGGGCTTGTTATTCCTCCTGGAGCCATTCGTCCTGATGGTTGGGCGTTTCGGTTGCGAAGTACGAATACGACTATATTATACTACTGGTCTGCCAGCCTCTCTGATCTCGAGCCCTTAAACATAACTGATCCATCAGCGGGTGTCGCCATGCATTTGGACCGTCCTCCAGCATTCATGAGAAAATTTCTGGATACCTTTGATGTTCTAGTTCTGAACACAGGACATCATTGGAACAGAGGCAAACTTAATGCAAACAAGTGGGTCATGTATGTCAATGGAAGGCCAAATGAAGACCGAAATCTGGCAGCAATTGGAAATGCCAAAAATTTCACGGTCCATAGTGTTGTGAGGTGGGTAGACTCGCAGCTTCCTTCACATCCACGTCTCAAAGCTTTCTTCAGAACCATTTCACCTAGGCACTTCCTGAATGGAGAGTGGAATACGGGGGGTAGCTGCGATAACATGAGCCCCTTATCTAAAGGAAGCATAGTTTCGCAAGATGAATCAAATGATTTGGTAGTACAGAGTGCCGTCCGGGGTACAAAGGTGAAAATTCTGGATATAACTGCTCTTTCTGAATTGAGAGATGAGGGACACATATCTCGCTTCAGTGCTAAAGCCAGTGATGGTGTCCAGGATTGCTTGCACTGGTGCCTACCCGGCATACCAGACACATGGAATGAAATTCTTTGTGCACAAGTATAGGTCCAAAGGACAAAAGTGAGAATACATAAATATTAGCTGTTAAAACATCAGCATTTTCTTAGGCACTGTGGCTGTGCAGAATATGACCTCCTGCAGATGCTTGGTCTCCAGTAGTTATTTGGGAAGCAGAAGCTTGTCACTGTTCATTTCATACAGGGTTTTGGACGAGGCCGACGGGTCTGTGAAAGTTGACTTGCAGATAGAAGAGTTTATTTTAATAGATTTAGGGAAATGGATGTTTTATGGATACTGTAACATATCCTTTTCATAGTATAGTTATTGATTTTTTTTTTGTGCTGCAAATGCGGAACTGCACATCACATCCTACTAAATTGATGTATGTACTCTTTTGCGGGGTTTGTTTACTGTGGTTTATTAACAGAGGAGTAATTGTTTAGATGTGCAGCAGAACTCGGTGTCTGCAATTCTGCTAAATACCAACTACTGTCTTCAGTAGCAAAGGAGAGCAACTTATCCAGCACAAGCCCCCTGGCCTGATAAAAGAACGAAAAGAAAGAAAATCGAGCAGAGACCTTGTGTTGTTTGTGAGACACCTCCCTCTTCATCCTTTAGATTGCTTTCTTTGTTCTTGTTGCTATGAATACATCAGATAAAATTGACTACTGATGATTAATACATAAATTTTGCGGTTTGAATACATCAAATACACAAATGGAATTGTAGATCGAGAGGTTATGCGCTGGTAGACTACAAGATTATAATCTACTTTTTTTGGAGGACTTCTATGTTGCAACCTATTCACTAGAGAGCAAGCTCCCCTATTGCATGATAAGCGCAGCCTGCTTGTATCATGGGCTTGAGCTCAATGACCTCGATGCCTTGTGCTCAACGGCGACTAGCGGTTGGGTGTGAGAGTGTATGGTGGGAAACACCAATGGACTGACAACATGTAGTGAGAAGCAACCAATTTTCCATTCTAGCGGTAGCTAATTCTTACTTGTAATTTAATATTATTTCTAACACAAGGATAATTATGAAGTTCATTCTATAAAAAACCCCCAATTCAATTATGTAATCCGGATTGGATATAGCCGCAATTAAGTGATTCAAGGCTTGTTTGGTAATCAGTAATTCTGTTTCTATGAATAATTTCTACTTAGAAATGATTTTATTTTGTTCTTCGCACGAGTTTTTGAGCATTTGAAGACGTTTGGTAATTATCCACAATTTCTACTCTTGAAATAGAAAATCTCAAATTCTTTTACAATTTGAAATTTCTCTTTTAATTTTTAAATAATTTTATTACATTTTTCATTTTTTTCCTTTTCTTCTTCTCCTTCATCCTTTGGTTGATTGCCGGCTCCCAGTGAGCCCGAGGCTCTTGGAGGTTGGGAGAGGCTTGGCCGATCCATAGTTGGGTGAGCTCAACTTTGCCCAAATCTAGTGAGGTCAAGCTCACTCAGCCACTGGCGAAGTCAAGCCAAGCTTAGTTATTGACTTTTGCCAACTGCTAAGAGGCTCAGCCTTGTTGGGGGCCAATACGCTTTGATGAAGTCGTTGGCCAAAGGATAAGAAGAAAAAGAAAACATAAAAAGAAAAGATGAAAAGAAAAGAGAAAAAAAGAAAATAGATTTGATTTTAGAGTCATTCTTGAGAACAAAAAAGTAATTTTTATTTTTTTATTTTTTGATTTTGTTCCAAATTTATTATTGAGAACAAAGAAGCAATTTTTTTTTTTTTTAATTTTTTAATTTTAATTTTATTCCAAATTTATTCTTGAAAATAAAAGAACAAAAAAGTTACTGAACGAACTTTTATTAATTTTTTTTTGGGATACAAAAGAATACAATCAGACACTTAACAAAAAAAAAAGAAGAATATAATCAGATCGGCTATCAAATAGGCCCTCGCTAAGTAATATAGTTGAGCCTCCTTTAAGCTGGTGGTGGCTTGTAACATGAGACAATGATTTGCATGGAAAAGCACCTTAATCAAAATCCGGGCGCCAAGTAAAATTCGAAAACAAAAAGGGGGCTTAAAAAAATTCGGATTTTTATTAATAAAATTTTAGGAAAATCTCAAATAAGGACCTAAAGTGGAGCCATTTTCTCAAAAAAGGACTTAAAGTGGACATTGTCTCAAATAAGGACCAAGAGTGACTAACTTACTCTCAATTAAGGACTTAAACTTCTAATTTTATTCATAGCCAAGGGTACTTTTGTCCAAAAACATTGTTGTTTATTTTTTGTCTCTCTCTTTCTTCTTTTTTCTTTCTTTATCTTTCTCACTCTCTACATCACCTCCATTATCAACCCCTCCATCACTCTTGGTGTCATCTCGTTGTATGACCAAGATTGGGTTTTCTTTAACATGAGCTATTACGATGTAATTTAACTTGTTCAAAATTTTAAATTTCGCTCCTCAAAATGGTTTGTAGATAATTCCATGAAGCCGAAATGAGCTTTCAAAAATAAGTTCTTTTTATTTCAACATTCATCGCAAATTCTGATCTCAAAGCCATAATATAAATATGCTTTTGCTTAGACTTAACTTTTTGTCCAACTCCCAAGCTATGCAACTAATCCCTTTGGCAATATATTTCTCTTACCTCAAGAGTGCATCGAACTCTGCTTATTCTGGACCCTCCGCTAACCCAGCAACTGCAAATTTTTGTGCTGTTTTCGGTCTTAACAGAGTAGCAATATTCAAGCATCGCCAGATCGTCTTATTTGACTAACTGATGCTTTTATTCAATTAACACTTGGTGATCAACAATTTCATGCCAAAGAATAATTTTGTTGTAGCTGGCAACTATTTCAACCTCGGTAAGAGTTTACCTCATCAATTTCAAATTTGGGTTTGCCTCTCTTGCGTAAGTTCAATCTTTCAAAGATCCCACTTCTCCTTTGCAATGCCAATGGCTCCTTTCAATAATCTCTAGTTTGGAGACACCCACTCACACTCTTGCCATTCTCATCGACACAGCTCTTCTCCTCAATCAATACCCCATCTTGAGATTAATCATTAGTCATATCTGACATTATTAACTGTAGAAACTGTTGTACTTCATTGCCCCATTGCCCTATTGCCACCATTGACGAGTCCTATTCGAGCTCTCAACCTCATCGACCGTTGCCCTTGATAGAAAGTCCAGCATTGTCGTCGTCAGATGGAGGTCAATCCGAGCTTTAGGCTAAGCTCAAGCAAGCCGAGATTTGGTGCATCTTGAGGAACTAAGGATTTTAGCATCCGAGAAGGTGGCTAGTAGTAAATAACTCAAATCAGACTTCTTGTCACTAGGACCAACTACGTGATGACACGAAGCTCACGAAGTCGCTGGTAGGGGCCTTGATTATGGTGTTGAAGAATGAGGCAATGTATAGTGAAGAAGGAGGTGTGAGGAAGATGAGAAAAAAAAAAAAATTAAAGAAAAAATGTTCTTGGACAAAACTACCCCAAGTTGAAAATAAGATTGAAAGTTTGAGTCCTTATTTAAGACAAAATTAGCCACTTTAGGTTCTTATTTGATATGATGTGGCCCACTTTTGGTCCTTTTTTTGAAAAATGAACCCACTTTCCCCTTTATTTAAGATTTTCCCTAAAATTTTTGCTCGGATACAAAAATCAGAAAGTATTAAAAAACTCCCCGTTTCTTTTTTTTTTTTTTTTTTTTTGGGTTCAGCAGAGCCGGAGAGGATCGCCGGACCGCCGCCGACTCCAAGAAATGCCGAGGAAGCGGCGAGTGCCGCACGTCCTGTGGCGGCTGTTCCGAGACTGCGCGCGGCTGCTCGTCGACGCCCTCGTCGAGTTGCTCCATCCGCCGCCGCCGACGCCGGCAGCGGCGGAGCATTGCTGGTGGTGCGGAGGACGGCGTTGCCTCGGATGCGCCCGCGGCGGCGGAGGGCGGCGGTCGCGTCGTTCCTCCTCAGGGCCAACGATCCTCCCGAGTACCGCAGGCTCCTCACCCGGTGCTTCGTCGTCGTCGGCGACGACGCGCCTCCGCTCTCCGACTTGAGTCCTCTCGCCCGCTGGTCTCAGCGTCAGGTACGGCCGTGCACGACCCTCCACTGTGGATGCATTCTCAGGTCAATCTAGCGTTGGCTTCGTGCAAAAGGCGCGGACTTGCATGAACCCTTTGCGGCTTTTGTATGGTTTTCTTTTCTTTCTGTTTGGGACTTGAGAAGAACAGCTATGTATGTTGACGTAATTATACTCTTATTGGTGTTTTCAAGTTGTCCCATTTGAATAGTATATCGAGGAATTTCAGTTAAGTAGATTCGAAAAAGTATGGACAGCAATGTCTTGCAGCGTTGATGTGTTAGTTTTTGAAGGTTTGATTTTTAATGTTGTCATCGGTCAAAATGTACTTCTGTGCTGATTTTCAGCTTTCAGCTTTCGATAGCTTCTTGTCGCGGTGGCTTTTTTGCTTTCTGGTATGTGCATAACTAGTCCTTAATCGTCCTGTAGATAGTACTGAGGACCATCGAGGTGGTGTGCTCTGAAAATTCAGCATCCGGCAATGTAATATCCAATGGCTTTAGTAAGGTAATTAGCCGTTCTTCATTGTGAAGACAATCATATTTTTGTTGCTTCTACTAGCAACCTTCACCTTGGTTCAAGTTTCATGCTCTGTTATTTTCAGAGCTTGCTGTTTAATATTTGTGTTACTTGTGACACTGCATTGTTTTCTAAAGTCGTATTGCGGTCATTTTTTTTCCCTGGCGGACTTAATAGTCAATTTTTTTTTTTAATTTCTCTCTCTCTCTCTCTCTCTCTCTCTCTCTCTCTCTCTGCCACATAGTTTCGGAAATAATTAAGTCAAAATATGTCTTCTTAGGAGATAAACAAATTGTTGGTATGAATTTTTACCTGTCCTTCTCCCTGTGTGGCAAGCCGGGATCTGAGGATGGGAGCTTTTCAATTCATCAATTTTAAGTATTTCTTGTTTTATGGTTGTCGTTTGTTTCTTTTAAAATAAAGCTTAACAAGTTTTAAGACTTTCTCTAATCAAGTTAGATTGCTCTATACTGATTAATTTTAAGTTCTGTTGACAGGATAACCATTCTAGTGTTGCTGTTGAGCTTCTATCTTCTTCAGCCTGGTGCCTTCTCTTAGAAAGGGTATGTCATGGCAAGATTCTGATAAGTGGATTTTCAACTTCTTCTGCCTTCCTGTTGTTGGTTCTGGTGTTTAACCATATCAGATAATCGTAGTTGGGACCTTGGATTAACTGAACATTCTCATCTGCAGGTTGGTGATAGTGTAATGATGTACTTGCTCAAGTGTGCGTCAATCTTTTTGCCATATCCTTGTAAGAAACACTTTCAGGTGGCTGGACTTCCAATCACAAAACTGGACAATAGGCTGTTGAAGCATTCACTAGAATCCCACTCTCAACGTACTTCTTTGTTCCAATAGGCTAACTTGTTGAGTTCAGTGAGAGTTTTATAATTGATGCTTTATCTAACTTCCTTCATGGCAGTGGTGAACCAAAAATTTGAGGTTGGGGAGGGGGGGGGCACCAGCCTCTAGGTCCACTAATACTTCATCAAACATCCCTTTCTATTATATTTGTTTCAGATATGCTATTGATTTCTCTTTGTTCTCTTGGAATAACATCGTGCTACGAAATGACCTAATGGGTTGAGGAAGACCCAATTAAGGGGTGAAAAATGCTAATCATGACATAAGATTGGGAAAATTGCTGTATAAGAAAGATGACAATGAAGGGAAGTGTTATAAGGGTAATCAACATCGTTGCAGCCCCCTCATGCACTGCAGAACTTGTTTAGCTGGCCTTATTAGACTGATATGCAGCAACTTTTATAGCTTTCTTTCATGCTTAATTTCAATACAGAAAGATTTGGACATTCCTGCTGCCTAGACCTTGGCTTATTCATCTAACATCCCAAACAATTTTTAAACAGGTTGCTTTAGTCAAAATTATATGGGAAAGTTTTCTTATTTCCTACCTTTGATTCAATAAAAGAAATGTTTATTACACGTAGTCACTGTACAAGTAGTAAACAAGTTCCTATGCTATGGATCATTAAGATCAAGATTTCAATGATGATACGAGTTGAAGGCTTTGATTAACATCCAGGTATCCCTCATTTGTAACAGAACACGTTGATTGATAACTGGTGTCAACATCATCTCTGCTGTCCATGATCTAACTACAAGATATGACTGCACAACTTTGTGATTCGCTTTCTTTTTCACAGAGCTCGCTTATAGTTTGGTGGTTAATGAGAAATATGAAGTCTATAGCTTCTGAGTTGTGGCAATGGAAACAATAATGGGCAAGCATCAGCCAGAGATCATCTCGATTCTATTGACCTCCAAAGGAGAAGATATCATGTTACTCGACATGTTAGACCAACGCTTGTCTATTCCAAGAAAGAGTTTTGTTGAGAAAAACTTTGTTCAGGCGATTTCTCTGGCTCTTTCTTGCCTAAGTGCAGACCCAAAGTCAACACCGAGGATGAAATGAGTTTCCGGAGCTATTTTGGCTCAAAAGATACCAGTGGTCGAGCCCTTCCATGCAATCTCATTGGCGTAGCTCCGATAGACTCTATCCGACGCATCAACATTTTCATGGTCTCCTTGACAGCTAAATTGGCTAGGTACATTCTTGATACAGAAGAAGAAATTAGTACCTTGGAAGAATTTTATAGTTCAGTACTTTTTGACAGAACTCCTTCCAGTTTGACAGGGACACAAGTGTAATTAACTCGTGAGTGATTTGGAGCACCCAAATCGTTGAATCTTTTCTCATTTTCCTATTAAAAAATTCATTATGGTCGTGGTCTTTATTTACTCCATAATTGATGTAGGTCCTCATATTGGTTGAACCCAACGTGTCACTTGTGTTCGCGAAAGTCGAACTTAGGCAAAGTATGTTAGAAGCTGTTAGTGACTTGAGTCGTCTTGTTCCACTGACCGTACAATTTCTATAGAGAGTCTATAGATTGTCTCTTTCATGGCAATTCCTTGCAATTTCTTGGTTGACTGTACAATTTCTACAGATAGTCTCTTTCATGGCAGTTCCTTGCAATTTCTCGGCAGTCTTGTGGGACATTAAGCAAAGGGGTTATGAATGGATTGATGGATGATTAGAAGGAAAAAAGAAGTTCCATTACTCAACAACAACAGTGTCTTGGAAGCAATAATTATAAATTTCAAAAACATAAATGGACTCTTAAAATAATTGGAGTTAACCTTTGAGTGAGGCTGGATAATTTTATATGGTCCACCAGAAAAAATTAGATCTTGTTCATAAACTTGTGACTCTCTTTGAATTGTGGACTTTTTTAATGGATGTGTTTGGATAATCTCACTTATCTAATTTACTATCTAGTTGTTAGGCCTCGCTTCGTATTTCAACATACAATAAAAGCATGCAATCAAAGGCATCAGAGGAACATGGAGATTTCTTATTATAAGGAATTATGATGGGAGAATTGCATATGAAGACATAATTAATCCAACGGAAGAGTTCAACATCATATATTGCATAGTGAGTGGAAATTATGGTAGTATCTATGTGGCATGATCGCCCAAGGAAAATCGTGGCATTAGAGAAATTTCACCGTCTTGAAGCAGGGAACCCGTTGTTTGGCAAGAGCTTATGTGATGAAGTGAAACAATTGATGAAAGTATGATATGGAAGCAAAATGAAGCTTCATGGTTTTGTGCTTACACAAGTGATGCATGTTCTTGGTTTATGAGTACATGATGGAAGGGGAAGTCTACTATGTGCTTTGAGAAATGACTCCAATAGGGTCACTATAATTGATGCACAACACGATTTGATATTTACAGTGTGAATGGAATTACAAGGATCTTTCTCTTTCTAAGTTGAAGGCTTATTAGTCAAAAGAAGAAAAAACTGAAAAATTTATCCATGACCTTTCCCTTATGATGGGTTAGAAATTTTTAAGGCCAAACATCACCCATTAAAAGTGTCATAAAGACCTTGACTTCCCATAAACCATTGACCACGTACTAATCCAAAGTCAACACACGTAAAACCCCAAAAGATCTTGACTTCTTGATGGATGTGCACAAGATCCATCCTTACATGGTTTAAATCCTTTTCTTTTGGTTGGTATGCTTGTTTAAATTCTAATTGAATCACAAAATTGTGACATTCAGAGATTTGCAAGAGTAGAATATTTTGTTTACTCGAAAATTAGAGGTGTAACTTTTAAAAACCAAATATCTAAAATTACAATAACGGTTTTTTTAACTTGAAAATTCATTGTGGCATTAATTTAATATCAAATAATCCAATGGATTTGCCAGATTCAATGCCACATGGGAATTTCTTGACTTCTTGATGGATGTGCTTATTTAAATTCTAATTGAATCACAAAACTATGACATTTAGAGATTTGCAAGAGCAAAATATCTTGTTTGCTCGAAAATTAGAGGCACAACTTTTAAAAACCAAATATCTAAAATTACAATAATGGTTTTTGAACTTGAAAATTCATTGTGGCATTAATTTAATATTAAATAATTCAATTGATTTGCCAGGAATCAATGCCACATAGGAATTTCTAGTAAAAGAATCACCTATGTAACTTAAGCGAGCTAAAAACTATGACACTTAAATGATTACTTAAAAAGTCACAACATTACTATTGCTGATTTTATGTTACATAAAATCACACCGGATGAAGATCTATTTATCATTAGTATTTTGGCACTTATCAACTCTTTCAGGAATTTATGGGCACGGAAGAAGATCCTTTCTTCTTCTTCTTCTTCTTTTTTCGGTTCGAAATAATAGAATAGCCCTTGATAAAGCATTGTGACTTTGCAAGGACGTAAAAAGTAGAGATGATATTTGATACGCAATTTTTGCTTTGCAAGGGCTCTAAAACTTAGATTGCTTCACAACCTAATTCAATTTTTAGTAATTAGTTCCCCTTTTACAGCCCTACGAGTTGGTGGCAACTCCATCATCTCAAAAGAAAAAGGAAGGGAGGAAAGAATAAAAGACAGTAAGTGTCAAGTCAATAAAAAGATAACACGTCAATTGTGGAAATTGCGTTTCCTTTGACGCGTTGGTACAGTGGCTGTTAAAACATCAGCATTTTCTTAGGCACTGTGGCTGTGCACAAGTATAGGTCCAAAGGACAAAAGTGAGAATGCATAAATATTAGCTGTTAAAACATCAGCATTTTCTTAGGCACTGTGGCTGTGCAGAATATGACCTCCTGCAGATGCTTGGTCTCCAGTAGTTATTTGGGAAGCAGAAGCTTGTCACTGTTCATTTCATACAGGGTTTTGGACGAGGCCGATGGGTCTGTGAAAGTTGACTTGCAGATAGAAAAGTTTATTTTAATAGATTTAGGGAAATGGATGTTTTATGGATACTGTAACATATCCTTTTCATGGTATAGTTATTGATGTTTTTTTTGTGCTGCAAATGCGGAACTGCACATCACATCCTACTAAGGCTGCGTTTGTTTTCACTCCTTTTTCTTTTTTTTTTTTTTTGTTTAAAAACAGTTTTTTTTCCTGGGAAAAAAGGAACAGAAACGCATTTGTTTGCGTTTTTGTTCCAAAAGTATTTTTGTTCTCGAAACACATATGGAACAAAAACAAGAAACAAAAAAATTTTGTTTCTTGTTTCGGAACAAAATTGAAGAACACTTTTCTCTCTCCTCTTTTTTTCTTTTCTTTCTTCTTCTTTCTTATTTATTTTTCTTTGGCCGGTTCGGCCCTTGGCGAGGCCAACCTCGCGCCGGCTTGGGCGAGCTCGATCTCGTCCAGATCCGGCGAGGCCGAGCTCGCCCAACGGGCCGACGAGGCTCGGCCTCGTCAGCCACCGCTAGGTCGGTGTCGCCTAGTGGTGGCTGGCGACGCCGAGCCTCCCGGCCGCGGGCGAGCTTGGCCTCGCGCGAGATCAAGCCTCGCCCGGCTACGGCGAGCCTCGCCGTGGTTGGGCGAGGCTGGTCCCTCATCGGCCGGTTGTCGGCCATGGCCGAGGCCGGCGACCGGCCAAAAGAAGAAAAAAAAAAAAAAAAAAAAAAAGAAAAAAAAAAGAAAATAAAAATATAAAATACAAATATTAAAAATTAAAAGAAATAAAAAAATTATACAAATTTACCAAACATGTTTCTATTCTTTTTATATTTTTAGAACAGATTTACCAAACACGTTTTTTGTTCAAAAATTGTTCCCTAAAGTAGAAATACTTTCTTTTATTTCTGTTCCTAGAAATAATTTTTAAATAGAAATGTAACCAAACGTACCCTAAATTGATGTATGTACTCCTCTTTTGCGGGGTTTGTTTACTGTGATATATTAACAGAGGAGTAATTGTTTAGATGTGCAGCAGAACTCGGTGTCTGCAATTCTGCTAAATACCAACTACTGTCTTCAGTAGCAAAGGAGAGCAACTTATCCAGCACAAGCCCCCTGGCCTGATAAAAGAACGAAAAGAAAGAAAATCCAGCAGAGACCTTGTGGTGTTTGTGAGACACCTCCCTCTTCATCCTTTAGATTGCTTTCTTTGTTCTTGTTGCTACGAATACACCAGATAAAATTGACTACCGGTGATTAATTTTCGCAGTTTGAATACATCTAATACACAAATGAAATTGTAGATCGAGAGGTTATGTGCTGGTAGACTACAAGATCATAATCTACCTTTTTGGGAGGACTTCTATGTTGCAACCTATTCACTAGAGAGCAAGCTCCCCTATTGCATAATAAGCGGAGCCTGCTTGTATCATGGGCTTGACCTCAATGACCTTGATGCCTTGTTCTCAACGGCAACTAGCACTTGGGTGTGAAGAGTGTATGGTGGGAAACACCAATGGACTGACCATGTAGCGAGAAGCAATCAATATTTCCATTCGAGCGGTGGCTAATTCTTACCTGTAATTTAATATTATCTCTAACACAAGGATAATTATGAAGTTCACTCTATAAAAAAACCCCAATTCAATTATGTATTCTGGATAGGATATAGCTGCAATTCAATGATTCAGGCCTTGTTTGGTAATCAGTAATTCTGTTTTTAGTAATAATTTCTGTTTAGGAATGATTTTATTTTGTTATTCAGATGAATTTTTGAGCATTTGAAGACGTTTGGTAACTATCCACAATTTCTAATCTTGAAATAGAAATACGTTTAATAAATTCTCAAATTCTTTTACAATTTGAAATTTCTTTTTAATTTTTAAATAATTTTATTATATATATTTTATTTTTTTCCTTTCCTCTTCTCCTTCATCTTTTGGCTGATTGTCGGCTCCCATTGAGCTTGAGCCTCCCGGGAGGCTAGGTAAGACTTGGCCGATTCTTTTTTGCCCAAATCTAACGAGGTTAAGCTTGCCTAGTCGCTGGCAAGGTCGAGCCAAACCTAGCTACTGACCCTTGCTCAGTTGTTAAGAGGCCCAGCATTGTCGGGGCCCAATAACGCTTTGAAGTGGTCAGCCAAAGGATAAGGAGAAAAAAAAAATAAAAAAAGAAAAGATGAAAAAAAAAAAAAAAAAAAGAAAATAGATTTGATTTTAGAGTCATTCTTGAAAATAAAGAAGTAATTTTTTTTTTTTGATTCTTATTTTGTTCCAAATTTATTGTTGAAAATGAAGGAACAAAAAAATTACCGAACAAATTTTTATTAATGTTTTTTGAAATATAAAAGAATAAAATCAGACATTATTCGGTCAGTTATCAAACAGGCTAGTTGTGGCCTGTAACATGAGACAATAATTTGCACGGAAAAGCACCATAATCAAAATTCGGGCGCCAAATAAAGTTCAAAAACAAAAGGGGCTTAAAAAAATTCGGATTTTTTTTTCATAAAATTTTTTCTCGGATACAAAAATCAGAAAGTATTAAAAACTCCCCCCTTTTTTTTTTTTTTGTTCAGCAGAGCCGGAGAGCATCGCCGGAGGACCGCCGCCGACTCCAAGAAATGCCGAGGAAGCGGCGAGTGCCGCACGTTCTGTGGCGGCTGTTCCGAGACCGCGCGCGGCCGCTCGTCGACGCCATCGTCGAGTTGCTCCCTCCGCCGCCGACGCCGGCGGCAGCGGAGCATTGCCGGTGGTGCGGAGGGCGACGTTGCTTCGGCTGCGCCCGCGGCGGGGAGGGGCGGCGGTCGCGTCGTTCCTCCTCAGGGCCGACGATCCTCCAGAGTACCGCAGGCTCCTCACCCGGTGCTTCGTCGTCGTCGGCGACGACGCGCCTCCGCTCTCCGACTTGAGTCCTCTCGCCCGCTGGTCTCAGCGTCAGGTACAGCCGTGCGCGTCTATCCACTGTAGATGCATTCTCAGGTCAATCTAGCGTTAGCTTCGTGCAAAAGGCGCAGACTTGCATGAACCCTTTGCGGCTTTTGTATGGTTTTTTCTTTCTCTGTTTGGGACTTGAGATGAACAGCTATGTGTGTTTACGTAATTATACTCTTATTGGTGTTTTCAAGTTGTCCCATTTGAATATTATATCGAGGAATTTCAGTTAATTAGATTCGAAAAAGTATGGACAGCAATGTCTTGCAGCGTCGATGTGATAGTTTTTGAAGGTTTGATTTTTAATGTTGTTATCGGTCAAAATGTACTTCTGTGCTGATTTCAGCTTTCAGCTTTCGATCCCTTCTTGTTGCAGTGGCTTTTTTGCTTTCTGGTATATGCATAACTAGTCCTTAATCGTCCTGTAGATAGTATTGAGGACCATTGAGGTGGTGTGCTCTGAGAATTCAGCATCTGGCAATGTAATATCCAATGGCTTTAGTAAGGTAATTAGCCGTTCTTCATTGTGAAGGCAATCATGTTTTTGTTGCTTCTACTAGCAACCTTCAGCTTGGTTCAAGTTTCATGCTCCGTTATTTTCAGAGCTTGCTGTTTAATATTTGTGTTACTTGTAACACTGCATTGTTTTCTAAAGTCGTATGGCCATATTGGGGGAAGTCATTTTTTTCCCCTGGCGGACTTAATAGTCAATTTTTTTATTACATCTCTCTCTCTCTCTCTCTGCCACATAGTTTTGGAAATAATTAAGTCAAAATATGTCTTCTTAGGAGATAAACAAATTGTTGGTATGAAAATTTACCTGTCCTTCTCCCTGTGTGGCAAGCCGGAATCTGAGGATGGGAGCTTTTCTATTCATCAATTTTAAGTATTTCTTGTTTTATGGTTGTCTTTCGTTTCTTTTAAAATAAAGCTTAATAAGTTTAAGACTTTCTCTAGTCAAGTTAGATTGTTCTATACCAATTAATTTTAAGTTCTGTTGACAGGATGACCATTCTAGTGTTGTTGTTGAGCTTCTAACTTCTTCAGCCTGGTGCCTTCTCTTAGAAAGGGTATGTCATGGCATGATCAGTGGATTTTCAACTTCTTCTGCCTTCCTGTTGTTGGTTCTGGTGTTTAACCACATCAGATAATTGTAGTTGGGACCTTGGATTAACTGAACATTCTTATCTGCAGGTTGGTGATAGTGTGATGATGTACTTGCTCAAGTGTGCGTCAATCTTTTTGCCATATCTTTGTAAGAAACACTTTCAGGTGGCTGGACTTCCAATCACAAAACTGGACAATAGGCTGTTGAAGCATTCACTAGAATCCCACTCTCAACGTACTTCTTTGTTCCAATAGGATAACTTGTTGAGTTCAACGAGAGTTTTATAATTGATACTTTATCTAACTTCCTTCATGGCAGTGGTGGACCAAAAATTTGAGGTTGGGAGAAAGAGAAGGTTGGGGGGGGGGGGCACCAGCCTCTAGGTCCACTAATGCTTCATTGAACAGCCCTTTCTATTATATTTGTTTCACATATGTTATTGATTTCTCTTTGTTCTCTTGGAATAACATCATACTACGAAATGACCTAATGGGTTGAGGAAGACCCAATTAAGGGGTGAAAAATGCTAATCATGACATAAGATTAGGAAAATTGCTGTATAAGAAAGATGAAAATGAAGGGAATGAGAGTTCTGTGCATTTTGTTTGAAGTCCTCAACATAAGAAGAGAGGTCATCAGGAATGGTTTCACAGTTTTCTGAGTTGTCCTATCTTCTGTCATACAGTTTTGTCATTTATGTTCATGGCCAATTTAAGCACTTAGTACCAGGAACAATACCAAAAAACGTTTTTACGTCAGTATTCTAAGGAATGTCCATCTTCAATTTGATGAATTTTGGTTATAGAGTTTACTGGACAAATATATACAGAAGATTTGGTTTTTCCATTTTTTTTTTTTTCATTAGAATGTGTAAGTTATCCATAGATAGTTCTCCACTCTGAAAGTTAAAACCAGATCTTTCACTATGCAAATTAGTATATCGAACAGTTTTATTGGTTTGGTGTTAGTTCTGTCCCTTTTCCCCTCCTTGTTTTTTGTTTGCTGATCTCTTGGATCCTTCAACAAGCATGTTTTTGGTTGTTCTTTCAAAGGATCTTTAGTCTTTTATCGCAAGAGTGTGATAGTTCATACTGAATTACCATTACATCTTGATCTGTTTTCAGGAGCTCGAAAGAAGAGAAAAAGAGCTGGTTATGTTAAATTATCCTCAGAGATGGAGAAATCCACCATTTTACTCCATCGTGGTGCATCCTTAATTTCTTCTAGCTATGGCTCAGACTATGGAAAGAAAAACAAGGAATTACAGATAATCGTCCCTGATCATGTTGCTTCTAGCAATGAATCTTTCTGTGAAATTCTGCAAGGAAGCTCTAATATGATTGTATCAAAGGTCAGAAAGCACAGAAGACCATATAGCTGGCAGCGTCGGGGAAAGAAAAGGAAAATTGATTGCCATGGAAGTGGTGTGGTCTGTTCCGATGTAGTATGTGCTGATCAAGATAATCTTGCTGGGAGTTATCGGGGAGAATCATCTTCTACTTTTAGTTATCCATACATAAAGGTGCTTATTAATTATGATGAAATGTTGATAAGTTAAGTCATGGATGTCTTTCCTACTCTATTTACTGCAATAAAATAGATGTTGGGCATTATGACTGACAAAAGTTTGCTAATGATAAGGTATTTTTCTATATGTATGAACCATTTAGATGGTAAAGGAGAGGAATATCCACAAAGAATGTTGGGGATCAATTCTCATCCTTCAAAGAAAGTTAAATGCATACATGGGTTGTGTTGACAGCAGTTCTACTTGTTGTATGTAATCTGCAGCAAACGACATGGATAAAAATTATATTTCTTATCGATTTTTGATCATTAATGAGCTCCAGATTTTCCATGGAAATGGAATCATAATAGCTACCACTATGGGCTGGCTTAGGGGCATGTAAATTTTGTCATAGCATATCTTTTGATGCTTCTTGTCTTATGCTTTTTGGTGACTCACTGAGGCCCTTCAATTAATCATAATGTCATTTAGACATAATTTGTTGACTCTATAGAGCCTGAGTAGTTTTTAATGGATTTGTCTTGTGCTCTTTCTCCACACTTACTGCCTTTGTCTGCTGTCTTCTATTTGATTGGGTTTGAGCTTTGAATCTTTACAAATAGGCAATTTATATCCCGTTATGCTTTGCTTATATATTTTTAATCATTTTCTCAGTGCTCATGCATAAGCATGTTGAGTATATATTAGTGTGTATTACTCAGTTTTCAATTTTTTTTGTCTGCAGATGCCAGTGTTGTGCTCTTGCTGTCAGTTGTTGGTAGGAGTTGAAAAACTTGCCAAAGGCACTCAAATTCAAAGAAAAGATATGTTTTATGATCTGGGATCATCACTTTTGACAGGCTTTCCAAGAAAACGTATCTTTCTTGTGCCTTTCTTCTCTGGAAATGTCTTTATGTTTGTCAAAGCAACTCCAGATGATGAATATAGTAACCACTGCTTTTTATATAATTGGACACAAATTGATTAAGTCTGTTCTTGTCATCGACTTTTTATTGTGTGTGAACAGCACTGATAACTATCAGTTTACCTCAATAATTGATCAAGGCTCTCATTTTCATTGCTTCTGTTTTTTCTGCACAAACTCTGAATAACATCTTGCAATGAATCACTTGGCATTTCATGAAGACCCTTTCTACGATCCAGCATTTCTATACCTCATATTCCCATCAAAATTTAGCTGAAAATTGGAGACCAGTCTTCTTTAACATCTTAATAGAATGCTACTGTGCTCTTTGGGTACTAAGAAGAGCAGTTTAACAAAGATTTGGTCAATTGCCAATGACAATGGACATATGGTAGAAGTTTCTGCCAGATACAGTTGTTTGCCAATAGAGAGCACAAAACTTTTATGTCAGAAGGGTAAAGTTAGTTTCAAGAGGACCAACACAAACTAGTGTATGAGGATCATAAATTGACAGAATTATATCTGGAAAATCCTCTTTGTAGCTTTGTTGCGCAAAGGTGATAAAGCAGCCCATGATATATGACCTATCACCCTTGTCATTATCATTATCATTCAAATTTGTGAATAAAAGTGTTTTGGTTAGACAAGGTTGCTTCACAAAATTGTTGCCTCCAGTTGAACTGGAGGAGACTGTATGATACCACTAACAATGAATCTCTAGTCTTTCGATGAGCTCTTTTATTTTTTGTTTTTTTTTTGTTTTTGTTTTTTCCTGGTTTGTTTTGCACTTAATTGTCTTAATTCTCATGCCTCCCAGTTGCCAATTGGTTGATATGTTATTGCTACAGCCCTTTTGATGCTCATTTAATTATGAATAGGTAGGAAAGAGAGCATTTCTGGGTAGTGTCTTGCCCTTTCCCCTGTGCCTGCCCTTCATGCATTGCCTGGTATTTCCATAATTTCCGTCTAAAATGAAGGTCCTGAGGATGCTTGTGAAAACTAGCTTGTAGTATATCATTCACTTGCATTTCCTTGGCATATGCGAGCATGGGCTCTATATGTGAATATATCACTAATTTCAAAGTGCTTTCTCATTTTTCTTCCTTATAATTTATTTCAAGGACAATCTTGAATTCCAGTCACTCCAATATTATATCTGTTGTAGCTGATAGGAGATTGAATGCCTTTCCATTTTGTTTTTCTTTCTTCTTCCATTCCATTGCCCCATCCCACCTAGTATATCCAGTTTCTGAAATGTAACCGAGAGTGTTTTGTCACTATATTGAGCCTGTTTTACGGAATGCTTGATTAGCTGCAAGTTGGTATTCGGATGATACATGTATGCAATACAAATACAAGTTGAAAACTTAAAAATTTATTGATTCATAGTAACGTGCAACGATCCATGTCTTTTAGTGTAAAGGACTCATGCTATTATTAATGCTTTGCAGATATTCTAAATACTTTGAAGCCTAGTGCAGCTGGTTCGCTTATTCTCCTCCAAAAATTATTTGGATTGTCTAATATAGATCTTGACACCAAGTCAAACACGTGCTCACATGACAGTTCTCTCTGTCCCGGTGGATCCACATGCCTGTAAGCAAACAACTAGGCCTTATTGCATTGGTTTAATCCATATCTTTGCAGTGCCAGCGAACAATATATATATATATGTTTGGCATATCGCAGTAAGGTTGATGCATTGTTTATTTTGCTACAATTTCAACATGCATGTTACTGCAAGATATATAAGGCATAATTGGATTGCCTTCATCTAAGATTTATCACAACCTAGTCACCAAGATTTCTTTCATAACTTAAAAGATCACTTTAGCATCCCATCAGTGCATACTCCCAGGCTCTCCTTGTCCTTCTCTCTCTCTCTCTCTAATTGTATAGAAAGTACAATTTATTGGAGGCACCTCAGTTTTCTTCATTTCTATCTTTGCCAAATTTGTCTTCTTCCATTGACACTTGTCTCCTCATCCTCTGTCAGTTTTACCTTTCTTTTAATGCTTTTTTACTTGTTTCCATTAGTCCAATATTGACACCCATAGGTCTCAGGACCTTCTTGTAGCCATCAGTTATTGCAAAGAAATTTTGATGTTTGCAAGTCTTGATTTTCTATCCTGTTGTATGTGATTTTTTTTTTATGTATGTGATTTCTCGACTACTTTTTCATTTATGTGATAGGCGAAATAGAATCTAGGGCGAGATTGATATGGAAAAGCCTTCTATTGATGCAGTTATCAAAAGAAAAAAAAACAATTAATCTTTAGAATTCATTGCATCATCTGCTATGTCAAATAGTAAGTCCACTGAACTCGAGCAATATCTTCTTAAAGCTCAGAAAGATATATTGATGCTTTTTGTTTAGAATTTGATTTGTGATTACATTGTTCAATTTGTAAGGAATCCATTGATCAATGCGATAAATTGGATGAAGGAATATCCTTTTTATTTTCCTTGTTATGCCTTAAATAATTAGTCAATTGTTAAATCTGGCGTAGATGCATTTATAGTTAATGATAAAGACTGCTCTTTCTATTGGAGTACGTCTCAACCAGCTAGAATGTTGGTATAAGCTTATGAAAATTTGATGGATCAATCTCAACATGCGAAAATAGTCTTCAACAAAAGATCCTTTAATTGCAAAAAATCGTTTTTCGATTTAAGACTCTAGTTGATGCTGCTAGGTGGCTCACATTTCAAGCATGTTTTCTTGGAGGAATTGATAACAGTCATAATTCATTGAATCGTGATAACTTTATTGAATTATAAAGATTCAACTTTTACCAATGGAAAGTTGTCAATTGTGTGCTTGATGATGATCCTGGTAAGGCTGAGTATATCCTAGCATTCAAAAGTAAATATTATAAATTTTTGGCTAGAAGATGCAAAAGCTGTGAAGAGATTGGTGGTGAAAAGTATTGAATAATTATTGATGAAGATGGTGATGAGTCTAGGAGGGAACATATGACCATTGTTTTAGTATTTGCAGATAGAGAGTGTTGTGCACAAGACAAAGTTTTAGATTTTGTCCATGCTAAAGATTTTACTGACATGACTTTGAAGAATGAACTAATCCTGTTTTTTGGTCATAACCTTGATGTAAAGAGGACAAGAGTTCAAGGATATGATGAGGCAAGTTAAATGCATGGTGAATGGAAATGCATACTATGTTGATTGTCTTGATCTTTGTCTTCAAATTGGCATTAGCTGTGTGGTGCTATTAATTTTTCTCAAAGTTGGGTGCTTAGAAATCTCTGTTGTTATAACTACTAAGATTGACAATAAACTTTGCTAAGAAAGCTAACTAATTTGGTTGCTCCAACTACTGCCAATTAAATATGATGAACAAGGGAACGAATACTGTATGCATGATAATACTCTTTAGAAGAAACTCTCCATTCAGTGTGCATGTTACTTGCTCCATCATTACCTTGACATCTTATTTATGTTATGAACTAAAAGAAACATACATTATTTCATTCTTCAGAGTCATAGCAGTAGTATCTAAAATATAAAGAAGACAGAAAAGATTCAATCTTGTTCACCACTTCCTCTATCCACAAATTTTAAATCAACGGCCATTATGATGCTCCTAGATGCATTCTAATCTTTTCTATTTTTTATTAAATTTTTCCATCATTAATCTCTCAATTAATTATTATTATTATTATTATTATTAATATATAAAGATATATATATATATATATATATTTTTTTTTTTTTTTACTGTTTTTTGCTAATACATATATGAATATGGTACTAGCTGTAATCATAAGATGCCAAAAGCTTCATCAATTCAATAAAATTACTATGATTCAATAAATTATTACTCTCATCATTATCTCTAAAAGCATGTGCTTGAAAATTTTAAACAAAGGAAAAAGATCAACTATGAAGACTTGCAAATATAGAAATTTCTTTTAGTGTGAGCATTGGTGATCAATATGAGAAGGTCCTATTTTCTTACTTTTTATGCGAAAAAGACATAGTTCTAGGTGGAAATCTTTGTCGACATCAAGGACTAATAAAATAGAAAAAGTAAAACTCACTTTGGAAAGAGAACAAACAGAAGTTTTGGTGATGAGGAGGCTTCAATAGGTGCCTCTTCCATTGCTATGCTGTCATTTCTCTCAGCAATTAGGGAGAACAATGCATGAGAACATGCTGATGGGAGCTAAAAATACCTTCTTTTTTTTCTCTCTTCGTATGGTTTCATTCCTTCTCTCTCAGTATAACGGAGAAGTTTCTGCTATTAGTTGATTATATTAGCTATAACAGTGGTATCAGAGCATTGAACTTCATACAGCCTTGATAAAAACTGTCAAGTACAAGCTAAATAAGAACCTCTTTTCAAACTGCACATAAACGTGCAAAACAGAACTGCACCCAAACGTGCAAAACAGATTTATTCCATTTCCTAGAAAATAGTTAACAAACCAACCACCTAACAAATAAACTTGACTGAATAAAAAGAACGACAGAACATCAGCAGCAGCACTGAGACACAGCTCCAACAATGCACTTCCTAGAAAATAGCTAACAAACCAACCGCCTAACAAATAAACTTGACTGAATAAAAAAAACGACAGAACATCAGCAGCAGCACTGAGACATAGCTCTAACAAACTCCTCCTTGGATTAGTTGCTGCAAAAAGGGTCGTCAGAAGTTTCAGTTGCAGGGCTTTTCTGATAGTGACTGAGCTGGCTCAGTGGATGACATGAAAGGTACATTTGGGTACTGCTTCATTCTTGGTTCTACTTGTTTCTCCTGGTGTTCTAAAAAGTAGGAGATTGTAGCTCAGTCCACTGTAGAGGCTGAGTTTATAGTAGCTACTGCAGCTGCAAATCAAGGTTTATGGCTGAAGAAGATAATGAAGGATCTGTAGTTGAATTCTGGTGATTGCATTGAAGTTAATGTGGACAATCAGGCTGCATTAGCAATATCACAGAATCCAGTTTTCCATGGCAAAATCAAGCATTTTAAAGTCAAATTCTTCTTTCTTCGTGAAGTGCAACAAAGTGGTGAAGGTAAGTTGGTCTATTGCAGATATGAAGATCAGCTTGCAGACATGTTCACAAAGCCACTTCAGATCGGAAGATTTGAGCTGTTAAGAGAGAAAATAGGAGTTTGCAGTAGCAACTGATCCAAGAAGGAGTTTGTTGGAGCTGTGTCTCAGTGCTACTGCTGATGTTCTATTGTTTTTTTCATTCAGTCAAGTTTATTTGTTAGGTGGTTGGTTTGTTAGCTATTTTCTAAGAAGTGGAACAAGTCTGTTTTGCACGTTTGTGTGTGGTTCTGTTTTGCACGTTTGTGTGCAGTTCCAAAAGAGGTTCTTAGTGTAACAGAGAAGTTTCTGCTATTAGTTGATTATATCAGCTATAACAGTTATCATGGAGCACATCGTGGTAACTGGGCTTGATATATCTTAGTTGAAGGCAGTCTCATATTTGAGAGTGGATTCGATTTGAAGGTGAACAGACGCTTTAATTTCCTAAGGAAACTACAGCCTATCACTGTCAACTACCTCTAAAGTAATATTATACTCCTCTCCATATGGAGAGGAGGAAGAAGAGGGAGGGGTGCACCATCCATATGGTCCTTAATATTGTTTCAATTTTTGGGTGACCTTTGGACTTGTTTGGCACATAGAGTGGTAGAATTTAGAAACTGAATGGTGTCATGTGAACATGGATGAAGTGAAGTGGGTAGTTTGCTGAATGAACTGGAATTATATACTATGTCTGGGGCAATATGTTAGAGTTTCGACAGAGTTACAAAGTCCTACAAGCGGAAGGAATATAAGAAGATGACACATTTATGATGGCACGTGTTTCAACAAGCTATATCTTTGGACTTTGGAGGGAAAATAGGAAATATTGCATTTATAATGATACATTAATCTGGTGTGAGTGTTATCACATTTTAATTTTCTTTTCTTCCTGAGGTTCCCTAGGTACCACTCCATGATTCACTTGCTTAAGACCCTAATTCGCAAGAAGCAATGTTGCCAGTATTCAAGATTACTGGATAAGCATTGTCCTCCTCCTACATCAGTTCGAGATGCTTCGAGGAATGCTCACTCCATATCAGAGGTTTGGTACTCCTCAATTTCCTGTTGTTTATGTGGATCGTCTTTTAGTCATTATTGGAGAAGAGGCAACATATTGTGCATTTTGCCTTAATCTGTCACAATAAGTATTTGGATACGATCTTTATGTCTTCTTCAAGTCATTCTATCTAGGTTTTCTACTGGAGCTTCTGGCAATATGTTTTTAGTTATCATTAGCTTTAGAATTATCTTTTCAGGTATGAAAAAAAAAAAATAAAAATTCACAGAGTATTACTAAACCGATCCAACCTGGGAATGGGAGTTTAGTTCGTCTGAAATCCTTGTATTATTAGCTGCGATGTTGAGAAATATAGTGTGAAACTCAGAAATAGTTTTCTTTGCAATTACAAGGATGCATTGCTTTGACTTTGCTAGTTATGTATCCTAATGTTCAAAGAGGTGAGCTTTCCAAAAGCATACTGTTGTAACCGACTTTGATAGTAATATATGGGGAAAAATCAATATGATTCGAGATATTGGTGGGATAATGACTCTACTTTAAGTAGCTAGTAATTGAGAAAATTTGAATTTTTGCTAATGTAAATCAAATAAATATTAAAAAATGTGGACATCTGGAAATTAAATTTTTGTCACTCTTTTCATCTATCCAATTAGAAATCAAAATTATGTGAATGTGTTTTGTTTATTTGGTAGAATTTGGTGTGATACGATCAATGTCTTGTGAATGGTACTGTGTTAATGATTGCATTGGGAATAGTATAATTTCCTCAATTGGTTGTTGGACGAGTGCCCTTGGGCCACTAGTCAACAAAATGATTTGTATATACGTGACATTTGGCATGTTACATAATTTCGTGACTGAAAAATAGATATGCTAGGTTATAAATCAAAGTACTTCAGTAATATATTTACCAAAAAAAAAAAAAAAAAAAAAAATGTACTTAAGTGAAGTGTAGTACAATATCTGTTTAACCCATAAATCCCTTACTAGAAAGAACAAGCATTCTTCTGTATGTTTAGAATTGTGCAGGAAAAAAAGTTTTTGTCAAAATCATGTACTTATGCCTATTAAATGCAAAAACATAGTTATTTTGCTAATAGAGGTAGCGAAGGAAAAACCAAAAGTTTAAATATCTGGCGGAGGAACACTGCATGTCTCTAAAATCTATCGAAACCCTGTACTCAAGTGATGTCGGGATGCTCTAACAACCCCTTTCATATGCAAACTTGATTGAAAATGACACGTAAAAATTGATAGACGGGGAGCCTCATATGTGAAGTAATGGGGCGAGACTTGGCTGTGGTACCATGTTAAAAAATCCAACAAAAAAACTTAAGTTTGTAAATGGAAGAGTACATGTATGTAAGCCCATTGAGAGCCCACATTTGAGCTTTGTGGGATACCTTAATGAGGTAAGTGTTGGAAACTCCCATTTTGTACGGAATATGAATGTTTTTCCACCCGTTTTCAAGAACATAGTACTTAATTGGTCGTTAATCTCAATTAACTGTTTGTTTTCAACGATTGCCTGTGAGCTTATTTTATAAATTCCTTTTACATACTTCTTTATTGTAATAAATTGTATGTATCATAATCCATGATTTTGAAAGTCCTTGTGGTCTCTAATAGAAACATGGTTTCTTTTAAATGTCTGTCATTTTCAGGGGTCTGAATTTGTTGATAAGCTACCCAGATATGACTTGAAGTGTCATGAAAATAAGTTGGAAAGAAATTTTACTGAGTTTGAGGAACTGAAGTCATATTGTTCAAAGAGTCAGGTCGTGGCATTCATATGGGCTGTTTGTAGGAGTATAGTTCCTGTAAAACTACTAGGTGCTCCTATTAATTGGAGAAAATTGAGGAGAAACATTTACAAATTCATTGAACTGCGGAGATTTGAGCAATTTTCTCTGAAGCAATGTATGCATAAGTTACAAGCAGTAAGTTTTATGTTTCTATTCAAGGATCTTTCTATTCGATCCAATGATCAGGTGCTTCAGTATGCTGTAGGGGAGAATATAGACATATATAGAAATAGAAGCAATGAACTGAATAAAATGATGTCAATCCTGAGACATACACTTCTTGAAAGATGGATTTACTGGTTCTTTTCATGTCTAGTTGTGCCACTGGTGCAGGCCAACTTTTATGTCACTGAAAGTGAACATAGAAAGCAGGATGTGTTTTATTTTCGGAAGTCAATATGGGAGAGTTTGTCAAGCAGAGTTATGAGCCACTTGAAAGATAAGAGCTACACTTGCTTGAGTGATGGGTCTGTTAGAAGGATTTTGGGCAGAAGATCTTTTGGTTTCTCAAAGCTTAGATTTCGTCCAAAAGAAAATGGTTTGAGGATGCTTGCAAACCTTAAAGCTTCATCTTCTATTCCAGCAAGGAAGTCACATTACAATGATCAATGTTGCCAAACTATGAATACAAGGCAGTTTCAGGAAAAAGCAGTTAAGTTTAAACATTTCAGATCTGCGAATAGTGTTCTCCGTGATATGCACGCTGTTTTGAAAAGTTTGAAGGTTGAAGAATCAGAAAAGTTAGGGTCATCAGTATTTGACTACAATGATGTTTACAGAAAGCTTTGCCCTTTTTTGGTTGGTATGAAGAATGGTGCAACAAAGTTACCTGATATGTTCATTGTAGTGTCTGATGTATCCAAAGCATTTGACTCTATCAACCAAGATAAGCTATTAAGCATATTGCAAGATGTAATAACAGAACCTGCTTATGTTTTGGAGGAGTCTTCTGAAATTGTCCTCAGAAAGAAAGCATTGTGGGTTCATCATAATCTAAATTTGGTTGGAGAACATATTCGCACTGGACCAAGAAGATTGGCTCCCTGTTTCTTCTCCAGCTCATTACATGGTGTTCTTACAAACCAGGTATATCAGATGCAGGAAAGTCACACTGGCGGTTTATTTTAACCCCTTAAAAAAATTATGAGCTGATAAGTCGGATAAGTTACTGCTTTATCTAATGCCATATCGCCTGTTTAGGATTTGCACAAATTTTCCATGTCCTGCTCACTAGTTTGCTTTTCAGTGTTGGTCCATGCAATTGTTTTGCTGGTTTGTTGGTTGGTGCGCTATTTTCTTGTGCCAAGAAATTTATAATTTATATAGCTGTTGACAGTAGGAAAGAAATGGATTTGCTTTTCTGGCCATGCGTAGATATGGAAGTTGAAATCCACTTTTTACAAGGTATTCTTAGTCAATGTACATAGGCCATGATTAATTTAGCATGAGCGGTAAGTTCCATTGCTAACATGAACTTGCACTTGTACAGAGTTCATGTTTCCATGAAGTTGCATGGAACTTTCATTTGTTGGAGATGTCATTTTGTATCATCACTTAATAATTGGAGTTCATGAGAGTAGCTTAGGTTCATTAGAGTAGCTTGAATGTAGGTTTTTTTCTACCTTTCTGTATCTCTTTCGTGCAGTTTGAATGTGGAAAGCACAATTTTATTCTGTGAGAAGGCTTACAGTTGTTCATCCATATTCATTAATGATGCATCCAATTACACATACTCTGATTTCTAGTAGAAAGATGTCATTCATCTTTTGGAGAAAGGCATTCTTAAGATACTGTGGGTTCTTTATCAGTATATAACTCTCGTGACTGTTTCAAGAGTGGTCCACCGCTATAAAAAATTGGACTGGCTGCGCAAAAGAAAGGAAATTTACACTGGTGTTTTTATAACCAGACCAAGGGGGCTGGTTTGATTGGGTGGACCAAGAAGTGGTAGGTTGGACCAGTTCGAACCATTAAAGTGGCATTGGTCCAAAACCAAATTCAGTTGGTATCGACCTGATGAAATGGTCAAATCGGCGCGGATAAACTGAGTCATTCAACTTTGTCTTCCTTTAAAAAGGTATCATGATGCACTCCTGGTGTTAGAATCAGGGACCTAAGATTTAAAGCCATAGCCTTTGCCACTATGCACTGGGGACACTCACCTTTTAGTTGAACAAATATCTTTAGTGCCTACCAACACAACCTGGAGCAATGGGCAATAACTAATATCTGGTGTACTGGGTGTTAATAGAACTGGGGCCATCCAGCTTCTGCGCATCTTTTAACCATTCAGCTGAGCTTTCTGTTCAGATGGTTAGTCTTGGACTGAATTCTACCTATCTGTCAAAATTACTGTTTGGTTCCAACTTGACCCCAGACCCCTGTAAAAAGTTGTGGTTTGTCATAAAGTATGGGTCTTCTTCAAGCTGTCACCTTGTGGATTTTGCATCTCTTCCTGTTGGCTTTAATTTTGTTTATTTTCTTCCTTTTACAATAAACTTATCTCTGGAGGTGGTAATTTTGGTATTATATTAACTTAGAGGTTGGTCATTTTCCCTTGATGAGTTTGTGAGTTCTTTCAATTCTTAAACCACAAGGGAACATTTGATATATTGCATTATAGGCCAATTACTTGTCAGTGATGCTCTGCATTGTCATAACTTGGAATATTTTCATGATGGCACAGCATCTCTTTTTCAGGAATTATGTCGTTTGTGGTCATCTAATCAAGTGATAAACTATTTTCACTATTAAAGTATCCCATATCGTTTATCAAAGATGTATTCATAAACCTTATATGTATGTTGTCTTCCTCCACCTATCGTTTTAAACATTTAAATTAGACTTTCTAACATGATATTAGGGCCAGGTTCCGCCCCGATTTATTTTGCCCATGAGGTCTTCTATGATTGTCATTTCCACTCACCGTTCTCAGTTTGGTTTGCATATCAGAAGGGAGCGTTAAAATATCTTACTTCACTTGTTTAAGAGGTTCCAATTGGCCTTATAATCATGTAGTCTCCCTCCACCGATCAGTGTAAGTCTTTGGATTGGACTTTCTAACATTCCTGATAAGAACAAAAATAGTATGAGAGGAAGGAAGGAGCAGAGGGAATTTGGACCAGAGGAGAACACTGCTTGGAAAAATTAGACTGCACTTTATTTTACTGATTATCAAGTGCCGGTCCAGTCCAGTTCAATTTGCCATCCTAGACTTGATGAATAACTTGTCAAAACTGGATGTGAACTGGCTAAACCAATAAGACCATTACTGTGTGGAAGTGGAACCTTTTTCTATGTTATATTTTCTTTAAAAGATTTAAGAAAAGGAGGGCAACTGGGAGAAAAGCAATAAGAACGGATAAAAGACTACATGTTGATCATTTTATTTGGACATCATAATTGATATCTAAAATCAGTTTATGGTAGTGAAAACCCAGACAATAGTTGAGTCCATTTCCTTTATGACCGTTTTCTAAGTAATGATGCATGGAACTTTCCTCAGCTGGTAGACTTGGCACTTGCCCAAGGGCATTAGGAAGTCAATTCAGCCTCATTTCTGATGCTTGATTTTTCTGAACCATGAATTTCCTGTAAACCAGGTGATCTTAATAAATTTCGAGACTGGGAAAGGAAAGTATTTCATAGGAGGATTGGAAGTACTCCAACTACCTGTTTTTAATGTATTTTGTGGAACTGTTTCCTGTGTGTCCTGTAAATTGGTTCTTTGAGGTCAGATCCTTGATTGGGCACATTCTGTTCCTGGAGGAAGTTACACGACTCATGTTCTTCCTTTTGATGCATCAGGAAAGCAGGCTTGTAAAACGAGAAGAGCTCTTTTTTAATCTAATCGAGCATGTGAAGCGCAATGTCCTACAATTTGACAAAAACTTCTATCTACAAGGTGTTGGTATCCCTCAAGGAAGTATTATATCCTCTCTTCTTTGCTCATTGTACTATGGTCATCTTGAACGAAGTGTTGCTTTTCCTTTCCTGGAAAAGGCTCCTGAATCTGCCACTGATGGTTTTTCTACCAGACAAAGTTGTCAGGGTATTTCTGGTTCTGAGGCAGTTACTATCTTGGAGATGGATAATTTACCCCATCCTAATTTTCTGCTTCTCAGATTTATTGATGACATTCTTTTTATATCGACCTCAAAAAGACAGGCTGCTAGTTTTTTCTTGAGGCTCAAAAGAGGATTTCGGGATTATAATTGCATTATGAATGAGGAGAAGTTCTCTTTGAATTTTGATGTTGGTACCCACTCCGAGTCAAGGATTCAATCTCACAGGGTTTTCATTAATGGAAGTGGTGATTCATTTCTGCGATGGAGTGGCCTGCTTTTAAACTGTGCCAGTTTAGAGGTTCAGGCAGATTACACAAGGTTATATTCTCATTATTCCTTTGGCTTGTTATTATTCTGGGATTGTGCTTCTAGTGAAGAGGTTTTGGTGCATAGATGTATCTTATAGCTTTATGGTTTCTTATGCCTGTGGGATGATTAGTATGTGTGAATAACTAAGGAGACTTAAAAGTTACTGATGGTGAAACTTCTAATTCTAGCAAACTTGTAAATCACGAAGGAAGCATCAGCTGGTCGCAGCTGCGTCGTGTCCACATGTATGTCTAATGCGTCTTATTTCATTTATATTGTGCAAATGCAATATCTTGCTTACTTGCACGATATTTTGCATGAATGAGAGACTGTTCTGTTTTTTCATCACATAATAATAGTGATCGATATCTTAGGTAAGTATGCAATTGGGCTATTTCCATTTTATTGCATCAGTATACGACAGTATTTTACTGATACTAGGTGTTAAAATAAGTTGCTAACAAGAAAGGAAAAAACACATCAGGAATTTTCATGGAGTATTAGTTTTTCATGATAACTTCTAATTATCTAGTGGAGTAATTCCGTTTGCTGTTAGCAGGTATCAAAAAACCCATCTGCGTTCTGCTCTTGCTGTCCGTTGGCAAGGAAAACCTGGTTCTTATTTGAAGACTAAGTTATGCGATTTTCTGAGGCCTAAATGCCATCCTATATTTTTCGATTCGAATATTAATTCAGCAGCTGTCGTCAGATTAAATATCTATCAGGTTTTTCTGCTCTGTGCCATGAAGTTCCATTGCTATGTCCGAGATTTATCATACATTTGCAAGATTAAGGCGAGTTCATATATGAAGATGATTGAGACGTCTTTCAGGTAGTGGCATCCATTTCTTCCCAATAAGCTAGTTGTTTTACTTCCGTCAATTGTCTCAGTATGTTCTAGTGTTTCACTGGAATCATTATTTATTATCTTCATCTGAATCAAATTTACCAAAAAGTTCTTTCCTTACTTGGCATTTTCATTTCGAGTTGCTCACATGTAAATTCTTGAGAAAGCAAGATGACACTTGCATAAAATCACCTGACTTTTTTTCCTCAAATGTTTGAATAGTATTCTGTTCTGCTTTTTGATTAATTGAATTACCAGGCACATGTTCTGTCTGATAAAGAAGAGGATGCGCACGGTGCGTCTTGGTCCTTCTCTTCGCCCAGTTCTTCAGCTGGAGGAGGGAGAAGTCGAGTGGCTTGGCTTAGTCGCTTACATCCAAGTGCTGGAGAGAAAGCAGTCGAGGCATAAGGACTTGCTACTCTATCTGAAGTCCAAGTTTTCCAAACACCGGATTAATCGGAACGTATCGCCTCAACTGAAGTATGCAGTTGATGGATCACATTCATCCTCATTGTGGAAAATTGTATATTAGGTTCTTCTTGGTGAAAATGTCCCTTTAGTCCAATGGCGTACAATCCAATTTCAAGTTGCTTTTCATTTGACTGTTCTTTCAATTGCCATTTTTTTCTCCATTTGTGATGATGAACCGTACCAGATGCTTCCCTCTAATTTGGTGAACTAAAAGTGGATGGCTGTGAAATCCACTGAAGCAAAGATGGACGCAGAGGAGTGAGCCATTGTAATAATTTTCAAATTCCAGGTGGCAACTGAGTGATAACTTCTGAGGATTACACCAACTTTGATTCCTGAGTGAACGAAACAAATACATGTATATTTTAACAAATCAAATACATGTCTCAACTGTTTCTTTGGAGATCATTTTGCTTGTTCACATTAATTATCCTTGCGTCCATCGGATCTGACGACTCTGATGGAAGGAACGACGGTCATGGCGATGGAGGGTAGCACGGTTGAGGCGGGCGGGGGTGGCAGCTGAGAGGAGTGGTTATTGCTGGTTATTGACTGATGAGAGTAGCTGAGGAAATAAGTTACAATTTGTTACATAAGTAGACAATTATCATTAGATGAAAAAGTTTACCAATAAAATGTTTAATTTTGTAAAAGATCACTTTCAAATCTCCCCCTTTACCTCTCTCCATATGATAAAATTCTGATTTTCAACACCAAATTTTGGTATTAAAATTTGTGAAATACACAGTGAATGATGATGCTTTATTGTCCATGAAAAGTGAAATCGTGATTTGAAAGTAAATTAGCACTAAAATTAGGAATTCTTATAATCTCTAACACTTTCTCTGTTTAAATTTAAATGTTTGTAATATTTTATAAGTCAACGTCTTGTTTTTCTAAAAAGTAGAAGAAACCTTTGAATGCGTTTTTTGTAATTTACTTCATTATTTCTCTTTCACATGCGAAGGGTGTGCACTTTTTCTTGAAGAAACCGTGACAACCTGCGAACATTCAAGTGAATTAACTCTGCAATTTCCATGGTGTCCTTAGCAGTCGTATTGAATTTGCACTTTCCGCCATTGATCTAAATCACAACACTTGCATACATTTAGTTTGTTAGAAACATAACCACGTAGTAGATTTCTTTCACTTAAAACCTTCAGGCTTCTCTAGCCAATGTGCCTCAAATGCATATGCCATAATTTAGACTCTCGAACAGATGCATCCGACGTCTCCGTAGCAAAATTTGTCATTGTCTCACCTTGAAGCTCATATAGGCCATTGTGCTTTATTTCCTTCATTATTATCGAAGCACCTCAAACAATTTTCAAAATTCCACACTCTGAAATATATCAATACCCAGCTGAATCAGGGCACTCAAGGAAATTAAGTTCTTCTTCAACTTTGGAGCATACCTTACTCCAATCAATATCCTCTCGATACCATCATGCATTTGGATTTTAACATTGCCAACACCAATGACATCACATTTAGTGTTGTCCCCAACTATACTACTACCATCCATGCATTGATAAGTAGTAAACTAGTTTCTATTTGGTGTAACATAAAAAGAACAACCAGAATCCAGAATCCATTCATCAAATGATGAATAACTAGTGACAGACCACCCACGGCCACAAGTCTATATACCATAAGTGAGACCCTTATTCTTTTGCCGACTTCTCATAAGATTTTGTTTCCTATCTTGCCTGACACACACGTTAATCCCAAGATGCAAATCAAAGTCAACACCAAACTTTCTTATTTTATTGTTATCTTGAATGATTTTAACCAAAACATTTCTCTGTATATTTTAAACAAAATCCAAGTCCAAGTCAAAGTTGGACTTTTCTATTTTAGCGGCCAAATTCTCCAACGTAGATTTGAATTTTGGGGAACTTGATCTTCAGATCTTCTTTGCTCGATTTCGAACATCTGCAACATATCCAATTCATAATATTCATAATTTTGCATTGAGCTCAAACTTGAAACATATTTTAATAGAAACAATAATGGGCAAGCATCCAGCAAAGATCATCTTGGTGCTATTGACCTCCAAAGGAGAAGATATTGTGTTACTCGACATGTTAGACCAGTGCTTGCCTATTCCGAGAAAGAGTTTTGTTGCGAAAAACATTGTTCAGGTGATTTCTCTGGCTCTTGCTTGCATAAGTGCGGACCCAAAGTCATGACCAACGATGAAATGAGTTTCCGGAGCTATTTTGGCTCAAAAAATACCAATGGTTGAGCCCTTCCATGCATTCTCATTGGCGCAACTTCAACAGACTCTATCCGGCGCATCGACATTTTCATGGTCTTCTTGACAGCTAAATTGTCTAGGTAAATTCTTGATACAGAATAAGAAATTAGTACCTTAGATGAATTTTATAGTTCACAGAGTACTTCTCGACAAGAACTCCTTCCAGTTTGACAAGGATACAAGTGTAATTAATTCGCGAGTGATTTGAAGTACCCAGATCGTTGAATCTTTTCTCATTTTCCTATTAAAAAATTCATTACGGTCGTCCTCTTTATTTACTCCATAATTGATGTAGGTCCCCAAATTGGTTGAACACAACGTGTTACATGTGGCCACGAAAGTCGAACTTAGGCAACGTATGTCGGAAGCTGTTAGTGACTTGAGTTGTCTTGTTCCACTGACCATACAATTTCTATAGAGAGTCTACATATAGTCTCTTTCATGGCACTTCCTTGCAATTTCTCTTGTACAATTTCTACTGAGATAGTCTCTTTCATGGCGTTCCTTGCAATTTCTCAGCAGTCTTGTGGGACATTAAGCAAAATAATTAAAATGGGGTTATGAATGGATTGATGGATGATTAGAAGGAAAAACAGAAGTTCAATTACTCAACAACAATAGTGTCCTGGAAGCAATAATTATCAATTTCAAAAACATAAATGGACTCTTAAAATAATTGGAGTTAATCTTTGAGTGAGGCTGGAGAATTTTATATGGTCCACCAGAAAAAATTAGATCTTGTTCATAAACTTGTGACTCTCTTTGAAATGTGGACATTTTTTAATGGATGTGTTTGGATAATCTCACTTATCTAATTTCCCATCTAGTTGTTAGGCCTCACTTTGTATTTCAATGTACAACAAAAGCATGTAGTCAAAGGCATCAGAGGAACATGGAGATTTCTTATTATAAGGAATTATGATGGGAGAATTGCATATGAAGACATAATCAGTTCAACGGAAGAGTTCAACATCATATATTGCATAGTGAGTGGAAATTATGCTAGTATCTATATGGCGCGGTTGCCCAAGGAAAATCGTGGCATTGGAGAAATTTCACCATCTTGAAGCAGGGAACCCATCTTTTGGCAAGAGCTTTTGTAATGAAGTGAAACAATTGATGAAAGTATGATATGAAAGAAAAATGAAGCTTCATGGTTTTGTGCTTGCACAAGTGATGCATGTTCTTGGTTTATGAGTACATGATGGAAGTGGGAAAGTCTCACTATGTGCTTTGAGAAATGACTCCAATGAAGGGTCACTATCATCAATGCACAACACGATTTGATATTTACAGTGTGAATGGAATTACAAGGATCAATGTGAATTTCAAGGATCTTTTCAAAGTTGAAGGCATGTAAGTCAAAAGAAGAAAAAGCTGAAAAATTGGTCCATGACCTTTCCTTTACGATGGGTTAGAAATTTTTAAGGCTAAACATCATCCATTAAAAGTGTCATAAAGACCTTGACTTCCCATGAACCATCGACCACGTACTAATCTAAAGTCAACACACGTAAAACCCCAAAAGATCTTGACTTCTTGATGGATGTGCACAAGATCCATCCTTACATGGTTTAAATCCTTTTCTTTTGGCCGCTATGCTTGTTTAAATTCTAATCGAATCACAAAACTGCGAAATTCAGAGATTTGCAAGAGTAGAATATTTTGTTTGCTAAAAAATTAGAGGCGTAATTTTTAAAAACCAAATATCTAAAATTACAATAACGGTTTTTTAACTTGAAAATTCATTGTGGCATTAATTTAATATTAAATAATCCAATTGATTTGCTAGGAATCAATGCCACATAGGAATTTCTTGATTTCTTGATGGATGTGCACAAGATCCATCCTTACATGGTTTAAATCCTTTTCTTTTGGCTGGTATGCTTGTTTAAATTCTAATTGAATCACAAAACCGCGATAGTAAGAGATTTGCAAGATTAGAATATTTTGTTTGCTCAAAAATTAGAGGTGCAACTTTTAAAAACCAAATATCTAAAATTACAATAATGGTTTTTTAACTTGAAAATTTATTGTGGCATTAATTTAATATTAAATAAATCAATTGATTTGCCAGGAATCAATGCCACATAGGAATTTCTAGTAAAAGAATCACCTATGTAACTTAAGTGAGCTAAAAACTATAACACTTAAATGATTATTTAAAAAGTCATAACATTACTATTGCTGATTATATGTAGCATAAAATCACCCCCGACAAAGATCCATTTATCATAAGTATTTTGGCACTTACCAACTCTTTTAGGAATTTATGTGCATGGAAGAAGATCCTTTCTTCTTCTTCATCTTATTTATTTATTTTTTCGGTTCGAAATAATAGAATAGTCCTTGATGAAGCATTGTGACTCTGCAAGGATGTAAAAAGTAGAGATGATATTTGATACACAATTTTTGGTTTGCAGGGGTGCTGAAACTTGGATTGCTTCACAATCAAATTCAATTTTTAGTAAATAGTTCCCCTTTTACAGCCCTACGAGTTGATGGCAACTCCATCATCTCAAAAGAAAAAGGAAGGGAGGAAAGAATAAAAGACAGCAAGTGTCAAGTCAATACAAAGATAACAAGTGAATTGTGGAAACCGCGTTTCGTTTGACGCGTTGGTACAGTGTCTTGCTTTGCTTTTTAAATGCCGTAGTCCAAAGAATATGGCAATAACAAGTGACTAGAGCTGCAACATGATGAGCATAATCTGCAACATGTCCTTAGCTATACTGATTGTTATAGCTTTCTCCTGCTACAATTCAATTCTTGCAGCACCAGCACCTTCTAAACAGTCAGAGGCAAGTGCACTTCTCTACAGCGGGTGGTGGTCTCCCTCCGTCACCGACAACACTACCTTAACTCATTGTGCGTGGCCCGAGGTATTGTGCGACGCCTCTGGGAGCGTTGACGGGATTCGCTTGCCATATGGGTACCAAATAGGAGGTAATTTTAGCAACATGAACTTCTCTCTACTTCCAAGCCTCACCTTACTTAGTTTCTCTTATAACGGACTAGCCGGCAAAATCCCCCTTCAAATATGTACTCTATCGAGGCTAACTTACCTTGACTTGTCCTCCAATTCTCTCATTGGCAAGTTGCCTCCATGTGTCCAAAACCTCACTAGGCTTCAAGTTCTTAATATCGGTGATAATTACATTAATGGCTCTATCCTTCTTGAGTTGGGAAATTTGAATTTACGATCCCTTATTTTTGGGTCAAATAATTTAAGTGGCTCTATCCCTCTTGAACTTGGAAACCTCACAAAAATGAATGTTGTTGATTTAAGTTTCAACAACTTCATTGCTCCCATTCCATCCTCTATAAGGAATTTGACAAGCTTAACTAATCTCGATTTGCAAGGAAACCAACTCGGTGGATCTATTCCTCCGGAAATAGGGAATTTGAGGAGCTTGACTAATCTCGATTTGGAAGGAAACCAACTCGGTGGATCTATTCCTCCGGAAATAGGGAATTTGAGGAGCTTGACTAATCTCGATTTGGAAGGAAACCAACTCGGTGGATCTATTCCTCCGGAAATAGGGAATTTGAGGAGCTTGACTTATCTCTTTTTGCAAGGAAACCAACTTGGTGGATCTATTCCTCCGGAAATAGGGAATTTGAGGAGCTTGACTTATCTCTTTTTGCAAGAAAACCAACTTGGTGGATCTATTCCTCCGGAAATAGGGAATTTGACAAGCTTGACTGATCTCTATTTGGAAGGAAACCAACTCGGTGGATCTATTCCTCCGGAAATAAGGAATTTGAGGAGCTTGACCGGTCTCTATTTGGAAGGAAAACTCGGTGGATCTATTCCTCCGGAAATAGGGAATTTGAGGAGCTTGACTTATCTCTATTTGCAAGGAAACCAACTTGGTGGATCTATTCCTCCGGAAATAGGGAATTTGACAAACTTGACTTATCTCTGTTTGGAAGCAAACCAACTCAGTGGATCTATTCCTCCGGAAATAGGGAATTTGACGAGCTTGACTGGTCTCTATTTGGAAGGAAACCAACTCGGTGGATCTATTCCTCCGGAAATAGGGAATTTGACGAGCTTGAGTTATCTCGATTTGAAAGGAAACCAACTCGGTGGATCTATTCCTCCGGAAATAGGGAATTTGACGAGCTTGAGTGATCTCCATTTGGAAGGAAACCAACTCGGTGGATCTATTCCTCCGGAAATAGGGAATTTGACGAGCTTGATTCATCTCGATTTGGAAGGAAACAAACTCGGTGGATCTATTCCTCTGGAAATAGGGCATTTGAGGAGCTTGACTTATCTTTATTTGCAAGAAAACGAACTCGGTGGATCTATTCCTCCGGAAATAGGGAATTTGAGGAGCTTGACTCATCTCTATTTGCAAGGAAACAAACTTGGTGGATCTATTCCTTCGGAAATAAGGAATTTGACAAGTTTGATTCATCTCTATTTGCAAGGAAACAAACTCGGTGGATCTATTCCTCCCGAAATAAGGAATTTGAGGAACTTGACTTATCTTTATTTGCAAGGAAACAAACTCGGTGGATATATTCCTCCGGAAATAGGGAATTTGACGAGTTTGATTCATCTCTATTTGCAAGGAAACCAACTGGATGGATGTATTCCGTCACGAATAGAAAAATTGGAAAGCTTGATTGAGCTGAATTTACAGGAAAATAGAATTGATTGTGCCATCCCATCGGAAATGGGAGATTTATGGAATCTCGAGCAGCTAGATTTTAGCTTGAACAACTTGGTCGGGCAAGTCCCTGTTAAACTTAATAAATTGAGCCAGTTAAAAGATCTCGATCTTCACAACAATTCTCTTTCTGGCTCAATATACATATTTAAAATATTTTATTCCTTAAATCACCTCAACTTATCATATAATTGTCTCAAGGCCCCAATTCTAGATAATTTGAGGGTTGTTTTTCCTGACGCTTTTCTCGGCAATGAAGATTTGAACCAGTTTCATGAAACCCAAGACCCTAGAAGAAGGTCTAGCATAATTCATTTTATGATGGTGTTCATTCCGCTGGCTGCAATTTGTTGTATAGTGGTCGGATTTGGCTTTCTATTTCGATGTGTAACAAAGACAAAGCAACTAGAGACTATAGAGAAAAATGGAAATTTCTTGTCAATATGGAATTATGACGGGAGGATTGCATATGAAGACATAATTGATGCAACAGAGGACTTCGATCTCAAATATTGCATCGGGATTGGCGGCTATGGTAGTGTCTATCAAGCGCGATTGCCCAATGGGAAAGTTGTGGCATTGAAGAAACTTCACCGTTTTGAAGCAGAGGACCCATCCTTCGACAAGAGTTTTCGGAATGAAGTGAAACACTTAACAGAAGTAAGGCATAGAAGCATAATCAAGCTCCATGGTTTTTGCTTACACAAGCGATGCATGTTCTTAGTGTACGAATACATGGAAAATGGGAGTTTGTTTGGTGTTTTGAGAGATGATGTCGAAGTGGTGGAATTAGATTGGTCCAAAAGAGTCGATCTTGTCCGGGATACGGCACATGCTTTGTCTTACATGCACCATGATTGTGCTCGGCCAATTATTCATCGAGACATATCTAGCAATAACATCTTACTCAACAGTAAAATGCAGGCTTTTGTATCAGATTTTGGCACTGCAAGACTTCTGGATCATGATTTCTCATCTAACTTCATAACAGATATCGCTGGCACCTATGGATACATTGCACCAGGTGAGCAATACTTTATGCTTCATAATTTTTCTTTCCTTTTTTTTTACCCTCAAAGTCACTAATAGAGGTACAAGTCAAATAAACGACATTGTAGAAGTTTCACTATCCATGCACATCAGTGACTTGTAGACTGTTATTGTATTGGCCAACAATAGCTAAGGATTTGTTGTGCCACGATTGGCAAAATGTCCCCTTGGAACCACCTTGTTCGCCGTGGCTCTGACTCCTGTATTTGTTTTATTCATGTCTATATATTTGCATATTTTTGGAAAATGAATAATTATTTTGTATGCTACTGTTGTTAGTATCATTAGGTTACTTATTTTAGAATAAAAATGTCTCAAACTATAATTTTTATGTTGCATCTAAGTGTAAAAGTAGAAAAAAAAAAAAAAAAAAATGTCATGTTGGAATAGTAAGATTTTTAGATTTTGTATTACATCCATATTGGTATTACTAAATCATTCATTTCTATGAAACGTTTTATTGTGGAAATAAAATTAACAGTTTTCAAAGAAAATTGGAGGGGCAAATGGGGTGGTGTGGGGTGCCGCACATGGTTATGTGGGGCACGATGGAGAGGGAAAGGTTGCCTCTCAAGGGGCAGCGACGGGGCGGGCAGTTAAAGGGTGTAGTCATCCCGTCCAAAGCCTCAATTGCTAAAATTTTGTATGCCTTTGGTATTTTTTTTTTTCAGAGCTCGCATATACTTTGGTCGTCAATGAGAAATGCGACGTGTATAGTTTTGGAGTGGTAGCAATGGAAATAATGATGGGTGAGCATCCAAGAGATATTATATCTATCTTGTTGACATCCTCTGGAGAAGATATCATGCTGCATAAAATTCTAGACCGGCGGTTGCCTTTTCCAAGAGAGAATTCCGTTACAAGAAGTATTGTTTTGATAGTTTCTCTAGCGCTTGCTTGCTTGAGTGCTAATTCAAAGTCTCGACCAACTATGAAGCAAGTCTCAGAAGCTTTTCTAGCTCGAAAGTCACCATTGGCGAAGGCCTTCCATGAGATTTCATTGGCTCAGCTCCGATATATTAATAGATCATGGTTGGAAGGTGAATCAACAGAAGCTTCGTCAGGACAAAGCGAGGAGTAAGGGTCATTAAGTGCTTGTCTAGTAAAGAGATAATTGATAATGAAGCTGCAATTTGGTGAAAGTGATTGAGCATATAAAATTGTATGGCTTTTGCAAATTAGTAAGTCTTGTTAAACTCTTTTCCATTCTATGCTGTAAGAGTGAGATGCAGTTTATATATGACATCCGTTTATTTTTCTTCTTTTTAATGAACAATGCATCGAGAAATGACAAAACCGACTCTAGTCCCAATATAAAACACGAGTATCCATTCACAATTTCCATAATGTAATTGATTATATTCAGATGAACTCATAAGTCTATTTGATATTATATTTCGCTCCATAATGTAATTGATGAACACAAGGACACAAGGACGAGGAATCCCATCAACAGAAAACCCTCAAAAAAAGAACCTTAAAATCATAAAATTACTCTTCCTTCCGCCTTAAAATCTCGTATGCTGCACTTTCTGTATATCTTAAGTACACTTCCCATGAAAGAGAGTTCTTGATGCTATTCATAAATTATGATTCCCCTGAATGATCGTTATTGGGGTCGACCCATGTGAAACAAGATCCAAGGAAAAAGTGTTAAAAAAGTCATAAACCTTTTGCATTTGTGCATATTTAGTCATAAACCTTTTTTTTTGGCACCAATTAAGTCTTAAACTTTTTTTACGTTGTGCCAATTTAGTCATTTTAGGCCAATTTTGGTCGGATTTTGCCGATTGGACGTTGGCCACCGATGTGGCCCGATTATGCTAACGTGGACAATTTTAATAATATTTTAATATTTTGAAATTTTTTTCTTTTTTCCTTTTTTTTTCCTTCTCCTCCTTCTTCCTCCAGCTGGTCACCGGACCTCGGCGATCAACTAGAGGCAATGGCCGGCGAGGTCGACCTTGCCAGCCACCTCGCCAATGGCCGCGAGGCGGCCTTGCCCATGGTTGGCGAGGGCAAGCCCTACTAGCCCGGCGTGAGGCCAACTTGAGGCCGCCCATCCCGCAATAGAGCGAGTGGGGCTCACCCTCACCGCCCGGCCGTGAGGCCGCCCTTGCGGCCACTAGTGAGGTGGCGTGCGAGGTCGACCTCGACCTCACCGGCCGTCCCCTTTGGCCGGTCCCCGAGGTTCGGCGATCGACTGAAGGAAGAAGGAGGAGAAGGAAAAAAGAAAAAGAAAAAGAATAAAATATTATTAAAAATTATTCATGTCAGCTGATTAAGCTAATGTCTAAGTAAGCAAAATCCAGCCAAAAATGGCTAGAAAGGACTAAATTGGTAAAACGTAAAAATATTTAGAACTTAATTGACACTAAAAAAAGTTTATGACTAAATTTGTATAAATACAAAAGATTTAGGACTTTTTTAACATTTTTCCCCGTGATCCAAAGTTCTTCATACGTCGGGTACACATGATTTCGATAAGATGGAAAGTGGGAGATTTCGTGTTTGAGAAAGAGAAATGATGTTGAACCCGGGGCGGGGTGGGAATTTTTTTCGTCCGAAGGTATCCAACATCTTACTCAACCACCGAAAGCCTCAAACAACTCTCTCTCTCTCTCTCTCTCTCTCTCTCTCTCGAGCATGTCAAATCTAGGGAAATAACATTAGATACATAGTTTTTGGTTTGCGTGGGTGCTGAAACTTGGCTAGATTCATAAGCTAATTCAATTTGTAGTGATTAATTTCATTTATTTTCACTGCCCTCCGAACTGATGGCAACTCGATGATGTCAAAAAGTAATGGAAGGAAAAGATTAAGAGACTCGCGGTAGAAGGTAAGTGTCAAGTCCATTTAAAAGTTCTAATCCCAGGATGTTTTTCTAATCCAAGGATCTTTCTTTGACACGTCGTTATAGTGTCTTGCTTTACTTTATAATGCCGTAGTCCAATGAATACAGCATACTTAATATTCTACGGATAAAATTGACTAAAAAAGATCCTGTTTTTGGGACTAAAACGGGTCAACAACAACGCAAGTGCCAAGATTTTCATATGGCGCTCACTCGAGTGTCATAAGTTTTTTTTTTCTTCACTTAAGTGTCACATCGGAAATAAAATCGATCATTTGAGTGTCACTTTTAGCAAATCATTTTATGTGAATTTTTTATTATTATTTCCCATTCGAAGTAGATATTTTAAATCTTTAAAAAAAATTGATTTTTCTTTTGTTTTCCATTTTTTTCTTTTTTTAGGGCCAATGACCCTTGTTGGCTACAAAACCCTCACCGTCGACGGTGAAGGCCCTTGCAAGATCTAGGCAAGGGCCTTTGGGGGCAAGGGCAAGGTTGGCGAGGCCACAACGCCCTCGCCTGAGCCTTCGCGGCAACAACGAGGTGGCCCTCGCTGGCCCTAAAAAAAGGAAAATAAAAATAAAAAATTCAAAAAAAATATTTAAAAATTATCCACATTAGTGCAAAGGAAACCACATGGGACGATCGGCGTCCACGTTAGGTTTCTCAACGAGACAAATCACTAATGACACTCAAGTGATCGATTTTTCAAATTTATAACACTCAAATTAAGGAAAAAAACTTATAGACACTCAAGTGAGCATCATACGAAAGTTATAGCACTTGCGATAGTCTTACCCTGACTAAAATGATATCCTAATATCTCAGCAAGAGAGATGCCACCAATGATAAGTATAATCTGTAACAAGTCCTTGGTTGTACTGATTACAATAGGTTTCTCCCACTGAAATTCAATTGTTGCAGCACAAGCATTTTCTTCATCGAGCCTAAACAACGAGTAATTGTCATTAAGTGCTTGTATCAGTGATTGTTGAAGAGTTTGATAAAATGATGCTGTAAATTGGTGAAAGGGGTTGAGGATGTAAAGTACATGGCTTGTGCAATTATTAAGGAGTGAAGCAGTTATCGGACGGTGGTTTATCTTTCATGTTTCTAGTAAGATCGGAACTTATGATGATTGATGATGTGTTGCTGTTGACCCTAATATTTGGCTTAAAAAGGATATCCACTGCGTATTATTCAGGATCATCTCTGTTTAGTATAAGGTTTTCTAGTCAATTAGAGATGAAAATTGCGTAACGTTGCCTTTACGATGGCTAAAGATCCGCCATCAAGAAAACAACAAAAGACCACGATTACTTTCGAGATGGACCATGTTTATTGGTCCAACAACCAATAACCGACCGAAGACCTGGTGCTCTTAATGTAACTTTCCTCAAAACATGTCAATTTCCTAAGAAGGCAATCTTGAAATGTTTTCTTCTCTTATGGGTGCTTCCTTCAGTCGATTGCCTTTATACCACGTTGTTGATGATGATCGTGGTGCCTGTTTTAGTATGGAGTTTCCAATACCACGTGGCAGTAACGTTACAAACTAAGCTCCGAACTATGCTCACGAGAATGTGGTTTTAGTCTAACACTAGAGCCAAGCTTATTGCAGGCATGATGGGTTGTAAAAGAGATGATTTCACTTGTTAGATGAGCCGTTTTTGTTGAAATTGGGAGATTCTTGCGAATGGTGGTTTCTTGTAGGATTTGGAAATGCTAATGAATCATATGTTGGAAATAGATTCCTAAAAATCGAACCGATATTCAAACGATCGAATACTGAAAACTAACACGGAAAACATGCTCCGGAAAACATGTAACACCAATCGAAAGATATATCACAAAGATGGATACACCTTGTTTGCCACATATTAAGTATCGTTGCAATCTCAAAGGAATCCTTGGAGTTCCGTTCTTCAAGATGGAGTATACTGTTTCAAGGGGAAGAAAATAGAAAAGTGTGTTTTTTCTCTGAAACACTACAAGTAACATCATCCACTTTTCTTTTTATTTTATATATTGCACTTATTTTCACTTAGAAAATAACTACCCTTTCCTCTTATGGGCCCGGTTTTGGCCCAACATGGGCATACGAGCTTAATTTGGCCAATCAAATAAAAAATCCATCATCTCCCACTCATATATGATAGGCCGAACAAAACTCTTATTTCATCTCACTACAACATTTATACCAGTAAATAATCCGTACGACCAACATATTTTGAGAGCTCATTATCATACATTTATTAGGGATATATAACAACTTATAATGGGCATCACATTTTTTAGTAGATATAGTATGCAATACCCTAGATTAATCAATCACATTTATATCTCTTTTAATCTCTTTTTAATAATGATAATTATATTCACAATTATGATTATCTCAAAACAATCATAATTGGTTGATCAGTGAATACAAAACTAGAATATGATTCTTCAAACTCGATCTTTCTCTTTCTTTAAAACTCTCAATTTCAATTCAATTTACTTTTCTAAAAATGTCTCATTATATCGAATCAATTCATGATTATTTGTAACATTCTAGGATAGCAAACACTGAATAGAAATCTTGAGAATAAGTAAGAGTAATGAGGGTACTTATTGAGGAATTCTTTTCTTCAAAAGTCTCACACGGCATAAAAGTTGAAATCAAAACTTTTGTCATTCTTGTTGGTCGTCTCATGAATATGTAGTATAAAATACGTATTACAATATTAACTCATTTCCCACAGAGTGTATGTCTACATCTTCAATATCATACAGATGATAATTCAAACATACCTAATATCTAACTTGAGTTCACGTATCTACTTTTTCACGAAATTCATCAAAACTCACATATGGCATCAAAGACATATAAAGTAAAATATATTGGCTATTTACTTTAGTAGAAACCTTTGAATGCGTTTTTTGTAATTCGCTTTATTATTTCTTTTTCACACACAAAGTGTATGCTCTTCTAAAAGCATATGTGTGAATTAAAATTAGGATAAATAATTAGCCTACTAAATCAATTTAGAGTTTGACTCTTAAAGTGGTGTGAAACATTTTAAATTAATGCTAGAAAAGGAGCACACGCCTTTTAGCTTGAAGAAAAATAGAGAAAACAATATAATTTGATTCCTTTTCGAAATACAATTTTTATTGTTGTAAAAATGGAAGATGAACTATTCATGAAGCCCTCAATAATCATTTTGGATTCAAGTTAAGAAGATAAGATATCAATCATCTTGATTATTGTTAATCATGCTTTTATTCATCTATAAATCCTGCGTCATCATACGGTTTTTTTTTTTTTTTTTTTTTTTTATGAAATCTTTTTGTGAAAATATGAAGTAGAAGTGGTCAATAAATTTGCTTAAATTTAAAAAACATAGATATGACCTAATATAATGACGTCACTAAATTTGTGCTAAAATATGATTAAAGTTTGGCACTTTCCAGTGGAATTTTTCAAGAATTCTCTGTTCAAGACACCAAAAGAAGCGCTCAAACTTCCTCTGCAAGAACAAGAATTCGAGCACAGCAGCAGCTGTTCATCCCCCGGTTCGTACCTCCATTTCTTGCCGGCATTTCTTGCTCTCTGGGTTCGATTCTTCGTCGGCTTGGGATCGATCTCTGAGGCAAGCTCGTCTTTTTCCTTTCTGGGTCGCCCTTTTAGGACCGGTTTATCAACGTGGGCATGTTGTTTGAAGACTTCGAAGCAATCTTTGGGGAGCCCAAAGTGGAATGGTCGAACCGAGGAGGCCATCCGCTGCGGCGTTTCTTGTATTACGTCCACGCTCCGGACCCTTCTCACCTCAGGATCCACGTCACCGACTTTCACTCCAATACTTGGGAGGCCCTTCGTTCTGTTCATGAGCTCGAGGACATGGTTCGTCTTCTTGCTGTTTCTAATTCCTTTTCCGTTGCGTTTATTTAGTTGTGTTCTTTATTTTCTTGATATGGATTTTCGCTTTTAAGAACTTTAGCCGTGGTGGGTGTTTTGTGAACGGGATGGAGGGAAAAAGTCGATTTCGAAATTTTCGCGCTGTGGGTTGTGCTTGGTTCGATCAATGAATGTAGAATGCTTTTACTGTAAAATTGGTGTGACCACCATATAAGTCTACGGAAAATCTTGTGCCTTTTTTCTTTTTATGTACAGCCTACTTGGGAATCAGATAGTTATTTGGAGTGAGTAAATTGATGGACATGCATTCGTCTTATGGCTAGTTCCGATCTCCAAATCTCTGAGTCAAGTGGGGATGTAAAAGAAGCAAAACAGAAAACAAACAGAGATGAATAAGGGAGAACATAAAATGCAACTAGATCTAGTATGAGTCGGTGATCATAGCAATAGGAAAGGATTTGTACCTGGGTCTTGAAAAGATGAGCAACTTTTGCTTGGCCTTTATCCTTTATGTCAGGTTCTCTAGGATTTATATTCGCTTGGAAGTTCTGGTTATCTCAGTATGAATTAGACATCTTTAGCTCCATCTCAACAATTCCTTTTTTAATTCACAAGTAATTATGAGTACGTGATGTGCTTCAATGGTATCGGGGTTCTCTTTATTAGTTCCTATTTGTGGTGCACAATCTCGTGGAATGTAGGTAGTGGCTATGATTGATTTCCAATGTAAAATTCTTAGGTCCTTCAATCTCCTTGTTGGAAGATTTAATATCTGGGTCCGGAGTCATTTCTAATTTGTTTAGGGTTCTTTCTTGTCCCTGAGCCTGAGGTTTCTTGACTAGTCATTAGTGGATATATTGAGGTCACAATAACAACTTGAGCTGATGAAAATTGTCAATATCTACTAACATTCAGAGCCTAACTGGTGATGATTGTTTTTTACGAAACCGAACTAGCTGGCCCACTTATGCCAGGAATAGTGGTGTTATTGTGATCAAGGTCATTGTCAGTGTCATTCTCATCAAAAGTCTATGAGCTCTATGAAGAGAAGAATGTGTGTATGGCGTTATTTTGAGACAAGTTGTGGGAAACTAATTAACCTTAATGATTTTCATAAGTGCTATCCAACAGTTTGATTAGTTATATACTTCCATCTTTCATATAGCTGTGAGGTAGTCATACTATACCTTTTGAACTGCAAGTGCAGAGGGACAGCATTGGGATTGGTGGCTCTTGGTCTGAGTTCATTGACTATTTTGTGGCTTCAATAAAGTCTGAAGATGTAAAACTTGTTCTGCATGGACAGTCGGATTCAGGTGGTGAGTCTCGTTTGTTCTTTGCTCTTTTGTTGTCCTTACTAGTTTAGCTCCTTCTGTTGTTGCCTCTATCTAGTTATGTTCATCTGAGATTGCTGCTTTGATATGTTTATTTGTGATATTTAGCAATTATAATGGTTTCTTTGAAGAATGGCTTCATCTGTTTATTTGTGATATTTGGCTTGCAAGAGTTGAAGTTTCTTCATGAGGCTTAAATTTGGATGTCATGTCATTTTCTGGAAAATATATATTTTCAGCTTGAAGGAATGTCCTAATGTGAATAGGATCCTTTTCTCGTAGCAAGAGACTTACAATTGTTAAAGTTATAGAGTCCCATTCATCACTGCAAAAGTTCCTTTTCTCCTAGCAGGAGACTTGCAATTGTTGAAGTTTTAGAGTCCCTTCCTTCACTGCAGTTATATCACGATGACTTTGCAGAAAAAAAGTGGTCACTAAAAGGTTGCAGTCAGGTGAGGGAAATCAAAGACTTCTCGAGTCACTCTTGAGTTTCTTTTTCACATAACTGCCTCAGGAATATTGCACAAGACATCTTTGACGATTCTTAATGAAATCGTAGATGGAGACTAATTTCCATCAATATCTATTCAGTTGACTATGGGACTTTTTCTGTGTATTAGATTAAGAGAAGCTTTACTGGACCTCTAAATGAAAGTTTCTCAACTGTGATGAAATTGGTGCCTGATTGATGAGAAAGGTAACCTATTCTTGGATGTCCACAGTTGAAATACCTTGTTGGTCTTATAGTCACTAATGGCAATTCTGAAGAACTAAACCTGGTCTTATAGAATATTCTTATCTTGTTGAGATATCATTACAGAGAATAAATGTGTTGTTTGCTCAGTAAAAGTAGTACATTTGCTTCTTCCTTCATTATATTATCATGGCGTCTTTATGTTTGGCCTTTGGATCTGCATAAAGTTTGGAACTTGCTCCAAAGTGTAGATGATATTCCAGTAGATAAACTTGAATCTTCTGATATGCCGCTGCATGAAGCTGTTTGTGATGATTAACTGGTAGTCAGGAGACTAGGAATTGTCATTATGTACCATGAAATAATGTAGCATTTAGGGTGTATCCTGCCCTATTTGGCCAAACAACTTACTTGGGCTATTTCACCCTTTTTGCTGGTAAACTCAACTGTATTACTGTTGGAGTTGTCATCAAGATCTTGAGACACCCTAATAGATGACAACAAAAATTGAGAGACCAGTATCTTTTAGTTATATTATTTAGTAATTGGTGAGTCTATACTTATAGTTGCTCTGATTTGCTTCTTCTTTGAGTATCATTTGACAGAGAAGCTGCAACATAAGCTGATGTGGATGGGAGGCATCTTTTGAAAATTTTATGAGGTTTTAGATCATCTGCTTTTGTTCTTGCAGGGGCTACATCTGCAAAGTTAGTTGCTCAGAAAGCCAAAGGAATGCCATTAATTTTTGTTGCTCTTGTAAAACTTGTGGATTTTGCTGCAAGGGAGGTGATAGGCAACCTGTCAATGCAGCTATTCACGGCATTCAAAAACACGCAGACTTCACTTGCAGAAGGTAGTGTTTCACGTGTTAATCTTTGTGAAGCTTTTGTAGGATAGATGCTCATTCTCTTGCTTGGCACTTCAGAACGAGAACGCTATCTCCAGTTCACAAAGCTTGTAACTACTGAAAAGGTAGGATATAGTTCTATGTTTTGTTGATATTCAATGGTTGTGTACTTTTTCTCTCACTGATGATGCAAATTTCTCTTTTATGAGTGATGTCCCTGCTCCTTTCATTTAAGTATCACTTAAGTGTTTTTTATGCATGTTCTCGATCTGAATCCTGTGGTATGTTCCTATTGTCAGGAGAAGAATGAGAGCATCGAAAACAAACGTGAGTCATTTTCGAAGAGGCAGAAGTTGCCCATAACAAGTGCTTTGGCCATGGCAGATGCTTCAAACCATTCTACAGGTAATGGCTTCTTAGAATATAGTAACACACAAACTACTGCTATTGATTATGGTTTTTTCGTGACCCTGTATTTGTCTCTAATCACTTAAGGGAGGATATTATGACTCATCTACGAGATGATGTATAAGGACACTTAAAGCTGATTCACGTTGACTGAGGCTGGGTGGTTCAGGCTTTTTTTTTTTCGGTTGACAAATGCAGCTTGGTTTTACATTTTCAGTGCCCTTTCATGATCTATTGTTCAGCCTAACCACATTATTTTTATTTTTTACTTGTCAAATTGCAGAGAAAGAAGTAGCACAAGATGCAAGCTCAACAAGAGTTACTAATCGTGTTGTCCCAGCACATCGGAGGTAAGACTCAGCTGTTTATTCTTATTGCTTTTACTGATTGAGCTACTTCAATATGACTAGTAACATTACTTTTCTATCAGGTCAAAAGTAAGGGGTGTGCTCCTGCAAAACCCTGAAGATGAATAGCTAGACATTGGGGCTCATCTTTCAAGATGGTTTACTTTATTCTGTAATTACAACATCAGGTGTTGGAATTGGGAGCAAGATGTTGCACAACCCCTAGGATAAATGCTTAGTTTCTTTCTTTCTTTTTTTCAAGTTATAATGTCAAGTCTGTACATGTTTTTGAAATCCGATTGAGCTGGTATATATTGTTGCCTAGAGGGTCTTGCATTTCATGGTGTATGAGTTTCTGCTAACTGGAAGAGAAGTCATCATTTGCTTTAGTTTTTTATTTGCAAAATGTAATGTATTGATGAATTACATTAGGATAGTCTCTGCATCTTACTTAGTGCATGCTTGCTAAATTTCCCTGTTGTTGGTCATACTTGCTGATCACACATGTTAATGGAATAGTACCCACCACTAGCAAATGATGGCAATCAAATAGATTACGTGATAAACTGTTCAAGCGATTATTACCATTCGAACTGAAAATGGACAATGAGGATTCTGTTACATGGCAGCATGACTAAAAGCTTGATGTTTCATTCCATTTCGGAGATTTTATGGAGCACTCTAGGCAATACGCTGAAATAGTCATGTTTAGATGTACTTCTTTACGCCTTGTGGATATCCTTCAACATGCAATTTATGTAGTGCAGTAATTTTATGCTGTCTTACTACTACATGCCTTCTTCTAAAGTCCGTTCTAGGTTGTCTTTCCTCTCATTCTTGAGGCATTCTGAATTTCAACCAAGTTGTTGCTTGAACAATGCTTGTGCTACTCTTTTTCCCTGTGGCCTGGTTAAGTTTTGGTGTCAGAAAATTATGCTGTGGATGAGTTTTTGTCCTGCCAAAATGATTAATGGAATAGTTGGTCAGTTGAATTTCGACAAGATAAGCTTCCATCAGCTGGACCAATTGGAGAAGTGAGCGAGCCTGATATAGCTGCATGGATATGGTATGGTGACTATTGCTTCTCTTAGTTAATATGTCGAGTCTCATGGTTAACTTTTCCTTGTTATTCGCTGCTGCCACTCTGAGTCTGCTTTGGTTAGTTTAGATCTAGAATTTGTGAGAGCTCGCCAATCACGAGATTCCTATCGAGAACCTATTAGCTTTTATGGACCGGGATCTTCTATATTGTTCATATCTGGAGCTGCCATGTTTCCATCCTGTGCTGTGTTGCAATCACAATAACATGGGGTGGACATGAACTCCAAATGGCTTACTTGGCTACATTCTGGGACCAGATTAAATTTTCGACCCTGTAGACCATCCGCCCACGAGAATAATGCGGGACGGAGAAATGCGAGATGTCCCTATTGGAGCTTTTCATTTGACAGGCTGGTGATACCCTTACAGTAGCACTTTGAGTCTGACCTCTGTCTAGAATCATGCTCAGAACGGAATCTGATACCTCACCGTGCATTCTGTCAGCTTGAGGGGAAATATCTTCGCTACAGAGGAATCAACCATCGAAATGGAGGAACAGAAAATTCACTTCGGATTCCAAAATGTGCACTTGAATTTATTAGTGCGTTTGGACAGGAGATTTGGATTGTAGTGACGGCAACTTTTTAGCTACTAAATTGAACAGACTCTGATGTCCGTGTTGGACCCATTTCTTTCGATGCGATCGACGTCGTCTACAGGCAAGTATGTAGGTGCTTGAGCCTGCGGAAGACGAGTTTCTAATACAAGAAATTCAAACTACAGACGGTATACTTTAGAAGACTATTTAAACATTGATGTATATATGTTTCAAAGAAAATATGACAAACCACATGGAGCATCTTCTCTACAAGAGAGAGAGAGAGAGAGAGAGAGGGACAGAGAGGGACTGAAAGGGATCGCCCAGCAACGATCGATCAACTTACCATACCTCATAATCTTCAAGCTAGAGCACCTCTGAGGCCTCTCTGGGAGCATCTACATCTGAGAATGACATAGGAAATGAATCTGTAAACCAAGATGTAACAAACCATGACGAGCACATTCCTCCACCTGCTTTCCTCTCCATATCCCACCTCTCTGAGCACGTCCATTCCGGTTACCTCGCACGTCCCGAACATACACTCCAAGCACTTACCCGAATTTGAGAACTCGTTGATCAGGAATCCCTCAAATGGGTACTTGAACAGTGAAACGTAATGCATGAAAATCCAATAATTGGGTATCTCCTGCTTCGAGATGAAGTAGCCCGAGAACAGAAAGAACGAACCCATCACGCCTGAGATCACCGAGTTCCCGACGATGAAATTTGGCACCAAGGCACTGAAACACACCACGACTGAGTTCGCCGTGTACAGGATCAACCATATTAACAGCAAGAAATGCAGGAATGCTGTAAAAGTGGAGTTTAACCCGACGAGCCAGTACAATGGCATTGTGAATAACACTGCTAGGATGAGCAAAAATGGCAAGTAAACAAGCCCATTTGCAATTGCGTAGGATGAGACTCTGTAGCTTCCACAGGACGTCTCTTTCATCAGAATCTCCCTCTCCTGCAGAAAGATGGGCAGAGCCTCCGTAGTGCATGACAACAAGAATGTCAAGATGAATGCAAACAAGCCCACCCTTTCTTGAGCACCGACCAGATCATCCTTCAAGTGGCAGAAGATGGAGCCAAGGACGAGCCCTGAGACCAGCATTTGGATCGTCCGGCACGCAAAGAGCTCCTTGGTCCGGAAAATGTTCTTTGAGAACCGGTGTGTTAGAATGAAAATCTCTCGCAGCCTGGAATTCACGAAACAGTGAGAGAGGTCAATCCCGACATCGATGGTGTCTTCATCAACGACCTTGGATTGTTGGAAGAGCTGTTGGAGCGTGAACTTGCCGCTCCGGCTCTCACCTCCCAGTCCTTCCTCTCTCTTCTGCGGTGGTAACTGAGGAGGCATTTCAACTAGTTGCACTTGGTTTTGCAACTGTTGGTGGCGCTGGATGGCCTCGATGGACTCGATGGCGAATTCAATGACATTGACATGAGGTGGATTCGGCAACCCCATGAGCCTCAACTGGACAGCAAGTTGATCAGTACTTCCCTGGTGAAGCACTGAGCCATTGGCCATCAATAGGATTGAGTTGAACAGCTTCACAATCCGAAACCCGGGTTGGTGTATGCTGAGAATCACGGTCCGGCCTTGGGTTTCAGCCATTGTCTTGAGCATATCGATGATCTGAAGGGCCGAGTTACTATCCAGCCCTGACGTGGGCTCATCAAGAATCAGGACCCGGGGGTCGTGTATAACGTCGACCCCAATCGAGACACGACGCCTCTCTCCTCCAGAGACCCCTCGGACCCGATCATCGCCAACCCTGGTGCCTGCCACGTGTTCTAGCCCGAGCTCCTGGATCAGGGACTTGACCCTTGAGGCCAACTGTGATTCAGGAAGCCTCAGCCTCAGCTTGGCACTGAACATCAAGGTCTCCTCAACAGTCAGGAGCGGGAAGAGAGTGTCCTTCTGGGCAACATAGCCAGTTATCTTCCTGAAATGAACCTTGTCGATCGGCTTTTGGTTCACAAAGATCGAACCGTTCTGCGGGGCGATTTTTCCTGCCAGGATTTCAAGCAACGATGACTTTCCGGCACCGCTTGGGCCAATGATCGCGAGGATTTCCCACGATTTCGCCCTGCAGTTCACATCCTTCAGGACTTGCTTCACTCCCCGATCTTGACTACCTCGCTTTGGTTTCTTTTCTCCTTCTAATTTCCCATGGAAATTTGGGAAGGAAAACTCTGGCTTTCTTGTACTGATTCTGTAGTTGATACCGATGGCTTCAATCTCGCACCCTTGTTTCTTCATTGAAAGAGAAGATTACAACAACGTGTCTTGAGTTTAGTTAGCTTCTCAAGCCAAGCTCAACTTCTGTGCCAAGTTGATGAAAAACCGAACTATATTCTCTCTCTCTCTCTCTGCTTTCTTGTCTTGTCTCCCCCCACCCTTCTGTGGGTCAAAATTGAATTATTTTAGCCTCAACTCAATGCAAATAACAGTAAAACAAGTAAGTTTCTTTTCTCCTTTAACAGAGATTAAAATGGAGGAAACACTTTGCATATGGTACATTGTGGGGGGGGGTTCACGTGAACTCGGTTCTTGCTGTTTCTTGAAGTCATAATGCCATTGAAGTTTGTATCTGTGCATATACACTTCACGTGCCAAGGTGGTACGTGCAATCTCTTTCTGTCTCTCTTGATGATCATGTCTCTGTAAACTTTTTGTACTTTGAACCCAAGAAAATGAAAATTAAAAGAGCAAAACTACAGTGAAGAAACGCGGCTTGGTACAGTTCTTTTGCTGGGGTTAGATGAGAGAAATGATTGAGCACGCTTTGCATGGCATTTCCCGTGAGAGCTTAGCAAGTCAATTGTACAGCCTGGTTCTGTGATTTTTTTTATTATTATTTATTATTCTAAAGATTCCTGGTATATTCTGTCATATGCCTATGATATCAAAACGAGGTGTCAAGCATAGTCCTGTGAGGCAGTGTAATTAATATTTGGTGGATCATGTCTGTGTCTCTGAAACCCACATGTTGGAAAATTAGAAAAATCAATCTTGGCTGAGCAAGAAATTAGTGAGTTGCCGGTGTTACTGAAGTTCATCCCAAAAGAGCAATGCTAGTACAAAAGTCACTTAGAAAATTCTCATGTCAAAGGATATGTAATTGATGAAATGTATATTTTAACAAGTTAGTCGTGTTCAAACGGACAATGAGAACCAACGATATTAACTTGTACATGAATCACATATTACTTAAACACTTGGGTCATTTGATTAGACTGCGCATGATTTGAAGGAATTATTAATTGAGGTTATAAGTCAATTGAAATTTCACATCTCAAAAAAATGTTTGAGATCCTTCAGGTTTAGTGGGCAAAATGCAGTTTAGAGGCTTTCGCACCAGCATGAGAGAACAGTGCAGTTATGCTTAATTTTAAAGGAGCCCTATTCTTTTTAAAAAAGGTTGAGAGGAATGGGGCTACGATGAACGCACGTCTTTTGTTCTCTCATAGCATGGACCGAGTTTCTGAATAAAATTCAATTCTACTCTTCGACGCGAATGATTTGCATTTGATTGAACTATCGACGATAAAGTTAGGTATAGTTAATTAACATGCAGGCAAGCTTGCTCAAACTACCAACAACTAATAATAGATGTTGAACATGGATTCTGGGCAATGTTATTCTAGCTTAGTTCAATTGATTGTTATACACCACATGATCAGTCGATGCAACTTGTGAAAAGTATCGATTGAGTAATTTTTTTGTTTTACCTTCTCATCTAAAATGTGAGATTAAAAAAAAGTTAGTTTAGGAAAAAAAATTGCCAACGTCATGTTTTGTAGATTTTTCATATCATGTCACATAACAACATGGCAGGTAACAAACCAATCATATATTCTTGACATCAAACATCGAATGTTCATATTAACTAAAAGAAAATTAACAATACTAGCTTAAATCAAGAACTGCTAAATCTATTGGAGAATGGATTAAGATTATTAACTCATATTTTTATAATTTGATGATCGAGTTGATTCCATGATTATGTTTATTCCGTAATTTACATACGATATTGCCTAATTTGCCACTAATGGATGTCATAATATTTTTGAACCTAATGGAATTGGTGTGCTCATTCTTAGTAAGGATGTGTATCCATCTTTTAGAAAATTCTTAGTAATTTTAAATGTCAATTATATGCCAATTGGGTGGTGTGGCTCCTTCCATCTCAGTAAAAATGGTGCATTATTATATGAAAATTTCGAAAAGACGTGTCGCATATAATTCAAGAAAACTGCCATGCCTTTTAAATGAGTGCCAGCGTGTAAGTCTAGAAGGGATGATGAAACTATACGTTCTGTTTGCTAAGAAATGAACTAAATCTAATTATCATCTAGCTAATCTTGAAGTGATTATACTTGTTGGAAGTACGCAACAGTAATCCAATGCCTTCATTTGAGAATTTAGTTAAAAGAGAGCTTAAGTCTGATCCGTTAATATATATAGTGATCATAGTCAAATCATATTTTCTTTAAAGTTTAAATTAATGAGTTGTTGGCTAATTAGGATAAAATATATTAATTACTATGCATCTTACCAAATATTTACTACAAGATTTTTTTAATGTATGTGCATCACAACTATACTTAGTTATATCATCCTTTACCCAAAAAAAAACTAAGTCAAATCATATTATCATCTCGTCAGCCGAATCAATTTAAAACTAATAAATTTGTTCCAAAAAAATCTCAACACACGCAACGCGTAGACATGTAATAATACTACCTTTTTCTGTAACTGACACGTCGGACCTGTGGCATCTCAAGATTGTGACCACAAACAACGCAGGCGTGCTCCCTGCGGGGCCTCTAACTTGTGGCTGAAATTCCACGATACTTTAGTGGGTGAAACAAGAAATTGAGAGGTCAAAAAGTTCACATTAATATAGAGAACATCCATAACAATGATTGATGACTGGTCACCTCAATTCGTCTGATGCTCAGGTTAAACGAACGGCCTAGATCATGCGTTCCAAGTGTGACCATCAAATTCAACTCAGGACAATCCACATTTCCACCACAAGAAGCAAAGGTTAACGAGAATGATGTCAAAATAACTGTAGGATTAATGAACCTGTCATGATCATTGGCGGAAAGTAAAATCATGTGGGGGATGGTGAATCTTTTGTGTGGTCGAGAGTTAAAGATAGGGATGTTCTTGTTTGAGGGTCTTCTGAATCGCCATTTGTCATCGCACCTCGCTTTTGTGAAGCTTCAATTTGTCTGGACGTGGAGACGAATTGGCACCCGTGAACTTCTTTATATATCTGTGGTCTTCCCCACCAACATAAACGGGGAGCCACCGCAAGAAAAACAAAGAAAAAAAAAGAAGAAAAAAAAGCGAAAAAAAAAAAAAAAATGAAAAAAGGATCTTGAAAACCCTAAACCACCAAACAATGCTATTCAACTGTATAAATATGTATATTTTTTCCATGTGTTAGGCCACCTTACTCAACAGGGAACTCAGCCCGTGAACCCTATGTCCCTGTCCTTCACCTTCTTTAATGTGCGACCTTTCTGTAGAAAAGATATCGCTCGTCAACTTTCAAACTTCTTCACTATTATATATATAAAGTGCCAAGATATAGTACGGTGAGGCTCGCAAAACTACATACATACCCAAAAGGTAGAGTATGGAGATATATGCTGGTTTGGAAACTAATGTTATGCAGTTGTGATCATATAAGAGGGCTTGGTGTGGAAAATGCAGGTGTCCTAGCAAGAATCTGAACGTGTCTCCACAAAAATTGATCCATATTGCACTGTTCTCTAACTGTTCGATCCCTTTATGACAGATGCTTAGGTACTTTTTTTGGTAGTAGTGTTATGCATTGTATGCAGAATGTAGAGACGTGTAGCTATCAATGTAAAGATATTTATTTAAGATTTTATGTTGCGTTAGTTTTACTCATCGTGGATATAATATCCTTTTTGGCTTTATTGTACAAGTTCTTTAGGACATCAAAAGATGTGACGACGTGCCATGGGCCGTAATTTTGCGTCCGTTTCTGTCTTGGAGTTTGTCGTGGTGGTGACCCATGGATCTTGTTCAACTTTGTACGCAGACTTAATTTAAAAGCTCGAATTCTAGAGTAAACAGCTGCGAACTCGATTATAATTGATATCAAAAGTCAAAGGTTTTGAGTTCAAAATCCTCACGTCCCTTAGGTTTTTCATAAGTTCCCAACTTCGGTTATGCATTTCAACAGATCTTCGTCCGCGGGTAATGCACATCGGGTTTGCAAGCTTTCTTTTATCCATAAACCTTTGTGCCAAGACAAATGTTTAGTTATATAATGTGATAAGCATCGCAATCTGAAAGTTTAAGTTTTTGGAATGATTCATTAATCACTCAACCTAGAATGCAATTATGAAACTGATGATGGTGATTGCATCTACTAATATTAGGTCATTAAATTAGGTTCTGTCATCATTACCATGCATGATTAAAGTGGGAGACTATTAATGCACCAGACAAAAATTATGGCCAACAAATCTCAATTTTTTGTAAACAAAATGATGAACTTAGTTAAAATCCTGGAAATTATACTCTCAACTATGCTGAAAGACTGCTCTAACCCATACTGAAAGTAGACATGTCTCAATGGACTCAATACTCAAGACTTGAAATTTTAGTCAAATAGCCAAAATTAATTTCTCTATAGGTTAGTTATAGTCATTTCTTTGCCCTATCATGTTGGGAACAGAGGTTGCTCTAGACCAAAGGTGCAGATAAATGGTAATAATAGCCGAATGTATTCACAAGTGACTCTATTTTCCTCGTTTTTTTCCCTGTCGTTCTTTTGGATTCTTTCTCACTTCATCTTTCGAGCTCAAGTGGATCATCTTTAACCGATCGCACTGCCCAATTGGGTAACCGCTGGACTAACATTTATATAAGAAGCGCCAGATCTTGGTCGTGAAGAAGGATCGCATTTCTCTTCGCTGTCTTCCCATGTCTCGATTATAGAAGAAGCTATATGCTTTCCCCAAGAAGATGGCATACTTACATTACATGCCCTAAAGAAAATGAACGAGAGACCCACGTTCGCTCTTTCACTTGAAAACAAGAAGACAACCACCCTTCAGCCTGTCCATTTGCGCGCACAAAACAAGAAAACCTCAACTGATGTGAACATCGGGTTGTAGAGAGAGAGAGAGAGAGAGAGAGAGAGAGAGAGAGAGAGGTACAATAATGTACTCTCTTCTGCCTGTGTCGTTTCTGCTGTTGCGTTCACGAGACTCTCTTGGAAAAGGCTGGACTGGTTAGAGAGAAAACAAACGAAGCTCATAAGACAATCCTGTGGCTGGATCCCTTGAAAAATATCCTGTGATTTTTCCTGGTTATTATATTCACATTATTTGTCTTAACATGCATGAAATGATGATGGGTCTTACATTATTTATCCATGAAAAAAATGGATTGTATTGCTCCACAAATCGAGGGCCCTTATCCCAAAACAAAGGTGGGTTTGGTTCTTTTCTCAGGAAAAGAACAATATCATTGCACCATCTTTGAGTTCAGCAGATCCATGCGAACAAAATTATTTGCAGATTCCCAAGACGGTGGTCTATAACAGTTGGTCTGCACAAAACCTGAAAGCAGAATTCTGTCGTTATGACGCGGAATGTTTTCGGTAAGTGTTATTAAGCATGGACAATTATCGATAGTAAAAAAGAAAAAAAAAAAATCAGTAATCTGATTTTTATTTAATTTGTTGGTAATTTACTAATGTTTCTGTGAAGCTTTTAAGAAAAAAAAAACATAAATAAGAGAATTTGATAATTTTAAAAAGAAAATGAGTGCTCGTAATTCACTTAGATAAAATTTGGTAACACAAAACTAATTGATAATTTAATTGGAAAAAAGATGTTAATCTCCAACATCGGTAAGCAATTCAAATAAGAGTTAGTACGCCAAAACTAGTTGTAATGTATTGAGAAAAGCGATGGTAAGTCACACAAGCGAAGGTTGGTCCATTATATAAGAGTTAATAAAAGTAAGACAGTTTTTGAGAAAGACATATAATAACGAGTGAACGATTACAAAAATTGACAAATTAAAAAAATAAATAATGTTGGTAATTAGCTTAAATGAGAATTTTCAACTAAGAAAACTCAAATGAGAATTTGTAGTCCAAACCTTATTGATAATGTAATCGGATGAAAGTGGGTAAGTCATTTGAATAAAATAGCAAAATTCAAATAAAAGTTGGTAAATCAAAGCACTAGCAAAAAAAATAAAAAAAGGTTAGGAAAAGATAAGAAAAATTGATAACTTACGAATCCATTAAAAAAAGTTGGTGATTTTATAAATGTGTTGGTAAGCCACTAGCAATTAGTTTCTTTTACCACCAGATTTTTCAGACTTACTAATTCTTTCGGAAATGAACCAATATAGAAAAGTAAATACTTTTTTTGTGTAAATGATACAGTAGAATCTTTTGAACTGTGAAGTAGTCAAATTCAGGATTCTAGATGAAGAAAAATATCTATATACTACATCCCAATTTCATACATAATAAAAGTTTCTTATTTTTCAACTTTATAACATAGGATATCCAAATTAGATTTTTCAAAAAAAAATTAGGTAGATGTTTGTCCAAAATGAAGGAGTATAGAAATGATTGAAACCGGCAAAATGTTTAGACTAAGTATATAAAATTGTTGTCCCGAGAAAAAAACAATTATTTTTCATCTTTTTTATTACGCTAGTTTGTTTTGGAAAGAACAAATTTATGCATTGTTGGACTGCTCCACCTCCAAGAGCCCAATTACACTTCCACTCTTCCAAGAAGATCGATCAAGGAAAAAGCCCCAACTACATATCTCCCTCAGCTCGTGGAAAATTGTAGTGATACTTATAAATAAATAAAAATAAGAAAGCTCATTACCTGGAAAAATGGAGAAATTCTTGTCTTTTCTTAGAAACACATCCAATATATATATATTTTGGGTAAAGGAAAACACATCCAATATTTTTGTTACCACATGAAAGGATAAACGATAACCTCCCATTAACTACGCCAATTATATTCTTGATTGAAATTTCCTTCAATAAGCTCTCATCACCCTCTGTCTGCCTTTTAGGTGCATATTACTCATAAACAAAATATTTCATTTACGAATTTCATAGTAATAAAAATGCGTGTCATACCGAAACAAGACTGACAGACCCACAAATAAGGGGAAAAAAAAGAGAGCAAAAATCTACCCAGTAGTCAGTCCTCACTATCACATTATTTTCAACCATAAGCACGTTTTAATATTGGATTCGAGTTGCACCTTGATGTCAAATTAGACCTTTTCGTCACTTAAAATGGAAAGTTAGATAAAAAATGGGCTGCATCCATGTTGACATCAAAATGGGCCATGTGAAGAGCTTAGGCTATTGCATTCTCCATAGAGGCCCTTTTCTTGTTCTTATTTCTTAAGTTAGAAATATTGATTGATAGGTGTAATCATGTCATGATTTCAGATACATGCAAAGCTTGATAGAGATTAGAGGAATGTTAAGCCCTGCAGCAGTTGACTTTGGGCATCTGCTGTGGATTTACACTACACATTGACACACCGTGTAGTAGACAAGTCTTAGACAAAATTATTGATTCCGATAGATTCATCAACAATCGCATGCTACGTCATTTAGTAAAGAAAGATTATTAGCTTATTTTTTCTCGGTGTATGTAGCATTTCCTTGTTGGTAATACAGGTGCATTCGTCTTTCATCTAGTGTACATGACGCTTTGTGTTTTTGGTCAAATAGTAATTGCATTCGTTACTCAAAAGGATACGTGAGAAGTAGACTTCATAGCGAAGCGAAGTGAAGCAAATCAAACCAAAACTAGTAATACTTCAAAACAAAGCCAAATTTGGAAAATAAGGAAGATCAACGAGGCACCAATAAGGTTAAGCACACATATGTTTCATAAGAACATATCCATCAAGCAAAATAATTGGCAGTCGATCATTGGATTTTGAAATATGCTGGATATTCATTCTATACTAATTGCTGTATTGCCAATTGGCAGTGCATATCTAGGTTTGACTCTTCTATGCCATCATTGTATAGAGACAATCAAAGCAAGTAGAATGAAGGTAGATCTCACATTTATGAGAGCAAAGTTTCATCGTTCAGCGAGATGCTGAGCTCTTGCGATCACAATTGAAGGTGGAGGTAGATGACTTGAACACGAATAGAATACTGAGTATCAAGTCCCCCAAAGCACTTTTGTTGAATTCCCAAATCTAAATCGGAAGAAACTAGCTCCTAGATCTAGAACGAGGTGAGAAGAGTTCAAATTCTTAGATCTAAAATTAGATTGGGAGAGAAGAAGAAATAAGAGACGAACAGAAAGAATAAAAAAAAAAACACAACCCGAACCAACGAGAGAGGGAGGAAAGGGTGAGATGAGCTCAAATTCTCCCCCATGACTGAAAGTTGAAGAAGACGATGAAGAGAGAAGAGACAGAAAGAAAGTGGGAAAGACATGAACCATATAAACGTTGTAACTTTAAAAATTTAATTGTACACGAAACTTTATCTGATACGTGAGAGCCATACTTTGTAGTAAATTTGGCACCAATGTTCTTAGTATGTCTTTTGTCCAGATACAAGCAAAGCTCTCTCTCATATAGATAATCCCAAGGCAAATTGAAATTATGACCTCTAGAGCTGTAGAGTTTGATAGAGGCAAGTACTGTTAAACTCGAAGCCCAATCTTGCATATCCCACTTCGCAATGAGTTGGCAAGGGGCTTTGCCACCTCCTAGGAAGGTCGGGGTTCGGGGGCTACAACCCTAAAGCGAATTTTTACAAAATGTGTCATATTCACTAAAGTTTTGTAAGCTGTAAAATCTTGTTTTATATTGAAGCGATCTTTCTTGTAATTATAACTGGATGCTAATAGCAAAAGGATTATTTAGTGCTGTACCATGGTTTTTCCTTTTTGATTTTCAAGGATTTCTACGTAAAAAAGAAAGTTCGCGTGTCTTCTTCCCTGTTTTCTCCTCTTTTACATTTCTCGTTCCCAACATGTGTGAAGAAATGAAGAACAAAGAACAAGATGTAGATGAAAAGAAAGACTTCTTTATTCCTTGAATCAAAGAATGAAAATCTCATACATCTGAGAGCTATTCACTTCTCTACAATTCTCCACTTTCTTTCTCTCTCTATTATGTTTCTTCTATATTACTCTATATCTTGAAAAACAGAGTACATACTAAGATAAAAGAGGGACTCGAGGAAGAAGAAGATCTGAAATCGACTATCCAAAACTGACTTAACAACTTCAGTTACATGACTAAAAACAGAATAACTACACTTATGTATCATCACACGTGAACTTGCTCTTAAATCTTCGAGCTTCATTGAGCTTCATTAACACGTGTGGTTCGGTCAGCTTCAGCCTCTCACTTCATGTGTCTTCGAGCTTCATTGAGCTTCATTAACACGTGTGGTTCAGTCGGCTTCAGCCTCTCACTTCATGTCAATCTCTCTCTGTATTGCCAGTCTTCTTGTCTTCTTTTAACCTCTGATCTTTAACAACATGTACTGATGTCCCATTGCCAACAACCAAGGTGAGTCATAGTGATTTCGTCCATTAAAGTATGAATATCGTGGTCAATTAGATGATTATCATGCTTGGATCGATCATTTCGTTGCACAGGTGCAACTAAGAGACCTTAACTTGTACGAAAGCTATGATTGAGACAGGAAACTTCGAAGCTTGCAGGCCCCAGATGAAGTCATACGAAGGCCTACAAACAAAAGGAGGTTTTAAAATGCGGAGAACAAAAGTAAAGATGTTTCTGACCATTATGTGTTTCTAGGATCGCAGTTTGGTTTTGTGTTGCCCTAGTATTGATATTACTTGTTTTGTTTTTTGACCTATTATCAACCTGTTGAATTTACCATCTCTTTTTCTAAATTACCAGCCTTAATTAGAGTAATAATTGATTTTTATCAAATTAAGTTACTAATAAGTTTTGCCATACTAACTTTTACTTGAGTCAGTTCTTTTTTTTGGTAAAAACTTGAGTCAGTTCTTTTCATCTTTCTAAATTACAAAAATCTCTTATCTTTGACAATTTTTGTTTTAATCATTTACACACTTTTATTAACACCTTAAATTTATGACATATTATATGAAATTATCAACCTCTATTAGATTAACTTACCACTTTTTTTTTTAGTTAAATTACAAACTAGTTTTGGGTGGGATAATTGTAAAAAATTCTAAACCTATTATATGATGGCCAGTTCAATCTTAAGCCTTTATTTTGTATCAATTTAGTTCTAAACTTTTTGTCAACTTATCAATTTAGTTATTTCGGCCAATTTGGTTGGAAATTAATAAGTTGGGCACTACTATCCTATGTAACATGGTTGGCACCGATGTAATAGCTTTTGCAATTTTTTTTTTTATTTTACTTTTCTGATTTGTTTCTTATACTTTTTTTCCCCTTTTTCCCCCTATTAAGGCCAACCGGGGGCCATCAGTCACATTGGCCCCTAAGTGAGGGCATTGTGGCCCTTGCTAGATTTTGCTAGGTGAGGGGGTTGGCGAGGGTGTCTTGGTGGCCCTTGCTTGTGGTAGGCAACCATCATCATGGCCTCGGTTAGAGAAAGGATATATGAAAAAGGAAAAAAAGAAAAGAAAAAAGAAGAAACAAGAAGAAAAAAGAAAAGAAAAGAAAAAATAATAAAAAATGTAAAAAAGATTTGCCAAAATTGTGTTTGTCAATACTGGCCATGTCACACAGGATGGTTGGCGTTCATATCAGCAATTTCCGATCAATTTTGGTCAGAAGGACAATATTGACAAATTATCTTAAGGTTTAGGACTTAATTGACACAATTAAAAAGTTTAAGATGTAATTGGCCACTATATTATAGGTTTAGGAGTTTTTGGATAATTTTCTCAGTTTTAGATTACCCTTATTACCTATGTTTTATTATTTTTTAATTATCAAATTTTTGATAGGGTTACCATTCTTAGTCGCCTTGCTTACCAACTTGTTAATTTACTAACTCTTTCTGAAATTATCAACCTCAATAAGAGGTAATCATCAAATATCTTTGATTAATAATGAACTAAGTTTGTGTTACCAATTTCTATTTAGTTTACTTACCAAGGTTTATTTATTTATTTTTACATCATATTTTCTTATCTCCTATTGAAAAAAGTTTCTCCTGCCGTTCCCTAACTTTTCTCTTACCATTCTTACCATGACCTAAAATTTTAGCATCTAGCATGAAAAATCACTTACCTTTGTTAGGTGGATTACGAGTTTTATTCCCAAATCAATAACCCAATAGAAAATTCAGTAAATTTGAAATAAAAACCAAATAAACATTAGTAAATTTAAGGCGTTGTTAAGAGATGCAAATAAAAATCTGTAAATAGTAAGATCAGTTGGAAAATGAAGAAGAGAGAGAGAAGAAGAGAGAGAGAGAGAGAGAGAGAGAGAGAGAGAGAGCATATATTGGTAAGTAACTCAAATTAGAGTTGGTAACTTCTTACTATGTAATAAATGTGAGAAAACATAGTGAATCAAGCTGATTTATGTTAGTAATCTCTGAAAAGGAGTTAGCAAACATGAGGGGTTACTAACCAAGACAAATGAAAATTGGTAACTCAGCAAAAAGTTGGTAAACTAGAAAAAAATAAAAATAAAACATCGGTAACCAAAATAGAAGTATCAGTAAGTTATGCAAATAGAGTAAAAATTGCCAATTTTCCAATTTTTTTTTTTTAATTGGGTAAGTTCATAGAAGTCTTAGTAAGTTATCAACAAGTTATTTAAAAAAATAAAAGTCACCGCTCTTTTTGCACTAATATATATTTTTTAAAATATTAAATTTATTGAAGTTTACCAAAAAAAAAGAAAAAGAAATCTGTGTTGCTGGACATAAAGCAAGAGAATAATTCGGAATGACGACTCGGGAATTACCAATTTGAAGTTCACAACTTATGGCTTGACAAGAATTACAAATCCTGTTTGAAGAATTTCATTTCAACAGAGGTGGTCAAATTATATAGGTAGAAGAGCGTTCAATCTTAATCCCCATGCTACGTCCCCTATCATGTGCAAATCGGTAAGTGAGCGAGTCTTACAAGTGTTGTGTTAACGAGCCCTTGACAAATCAAGCAATCAAATGGGCTTTTTAATCAAGCTTTGATATACAAAATCAGGGACTATTAGAGATTCATGATGTGTTTGTTTCATGAAAAATGAATGATTTGTAAAAATAATAGTTTGCATCGCTTACAAAAATAAACAAACGAACTTTACCAAAAAAAAAAAAAAAATAAACAAACGAATTTTTTTCATCGTCCACGAAAATATATATGAATTGTTGTTAATAATAGAATATTCTTAATTAATTAATTAATTTAAGTGATACAATTAATTATTTAAGAAAATATTTTTTCAAATTACTCATTTGTTTCAGAAGAGAGAGCCTTAGTTTTGTTTAATCAAACATATAATGCAGCTAATTCTCAGACAGCCACTATTTGCATCATTCTATACCTCCCGTCGAGTCCTTGCATGAAGTCGAATGTTGATGAACATGGAACATCAATCATCCTGCCTGGCGAAATTTCGGGTCTCGAAAAGGACTTCTCCTTCGTGGTTTTCAAAGAGTCATCAGTAAGGGGTGTGAGGTGTTCGTTGAACACGTGGAACTAGATTAGAAAAAGATAGTGTGAATGCCAAATTTAGCTTGCATGTTCCTTAAGAAACATCTCGACACTTTAATGCGAAAATGGCAGTCCAACGTGCAGTTTTTGACTGTAGAGATGTAATAATGCAAGACTAGAAGAATTATGTGCCATGAATAAACGATATATGACGGCTTGGCCCTGTCCACATGGACCAAGGGCCTAAGAAAAGTACTTTGAATAGCAACACATGGATGTGACCATTTGGAGATAAGTGCCGACTTATGAATCACTCAATAAGGCCTCTTTTATGTGGAATTTGTGACGTTACAAATTTTCTCATTTTTTTAAGTGAAGTTCCACGTTAGAAGTGGCTTGCTTTGCCTAGCAATACTCTCCCCATTTGAAGTGTTAGTTAGTTCATTCATATCCCTTTTGTTATCCTAGAAGAATGCCAAGAGAACATCTATGAATCACACACCTACTTGAAGGGTTATGTTTTAGTATCATCTATAACAATTTGGCCTGATCCACGTAAAATTAAGCTTTTACAAGGAGTATTCCCTCCCTATTTGATGTGCTGCCGGATTGATTCATGTTTCATTTGCCATTCTGGAAGGATCCAAGAGATCACTCCATCTAATCCATTCATGAATTATACACCTCCTAGAAGGGTACTACTTAAGTACCATTAGTCACAATCTAGCTTTGTTTATATGGCTCAACTCTCTAGAAGGAATATTTTGAGTAACCATACATAATAGTAACAATTTGGAAGTGGTTATTGATTTATAAATTACTCAATATGGCCTCTTCTAATTGATGTAGGATTTTTTTTTTTTTTGGCTAGAAACCAATATAGAATTTAAGATGCCACAAGTATTATAGTTTTGTACAGGAGATATATTTTTCCTTTTAAGTTATCGTGGATAATCAACTTTTTTTTAATCAGTATACAAATCAAGTTATAACCATGTGACACGGTCCGTGAATTCTCCCGACCATTGGGAGTGAAGCTCGAGGTTATCGAGTGAAGAGTGACGATGTAGAGAGGATGATCACAATTGGTTCGTGAGAGTGGCGTTAGGACGGTTAATGCTAGGAGTTCTAAGATAGAAATAGTATATTGCTTCGGAGCTCTGAAGGCGGGGTTGGTCTCTTGTGCACAAACTAGTTGGGAGCTGATGCCGCTCTTCTGATGAGGTCAGGATAGGCCGAAACCAGTTGTTGAGCCTAACGAGGGCTGCTGTCTCACTCGATGGCCAAGACGCTCGAGCAAAGCTGGGTGTGGTACAATCTCAAATAAAAGGGCTATTCGCCGTATTGTTCACTAGAACAACTATAGAAGGAAGGCTGGCCTAGCGAGTTCCGCTTGCCAGGCGCCGCACGGGTTGATCCATGGCCAAAGGATCTACCGACCCGTGACAATTTGGTATTAGAGCGGGGATCCCTCCAGTAGGTGGGTGATTCGGGGAAGCCTGTGGTCTTCCCGGTCCTATGAGGGTGGAGAGTGATCGTAGGGGCCAGGGGCTCAGACAACGTGCGGCTCTTGTCTAGCTTCTAGGATGGCAATGGGGGCATAAGAAGGAATTGAATTGCTCATTGAATGGGGATAACGTTTTTGGATCAATAGGCAAATCTTATGAAGAGGTAGGACCACGTTTCCACCAAGAGGACCCTCTGTTGGCTTGTTGAGATCAGGAGGAGTTTAGTATATGGTTGAAGGTGCTGCCAGAAGGTGTAGTTGGCCAGGGGTGCTACACTTATCAGGAAGGACAAGTGACTGGGTTTGTGAACAGCTTTGATTGGGGGAAGCAAGCAATGGAGTGGTGAGACCGTTCTGTTGGGCGAGCGTCGCCATCGATGTAAGTCCCAGGGAGTGGCCTTGATGGTTGGGATGCAGGGAAGCGACAGAACAGCCCGCAACAAGGGCATTGCGGAATTGAGTGGGGGAGAATGACATGATCTATGAATTCTCCCTTACCTGTGTACCATTGGGAGTGAAGCTCGGGGTTATCGAGTGAAGAGTGACGATGTAGAGAGGATGATCACAACTAGTTCGTGGGAGTTGCGTTAGGACGGTTACTGTTACGAGTTCTAGGATAGAAGGAGTATATTGCTTAGGGGCTTTGAAGGCGGGGTTAGCCTCTCATGCACAAACTGGTCGGAAGCTGGTGCCACTCTTCTGATGAGGCCAGGATAGGCCGAAACCAGTTATTGAGCCTAACGAGGGTTGTTGTCTCACTCGATGGACAAGATGCCCGAACAAAGCTGGGCGTGGTACAATCTTGGATAAAAGGGCTATTTGCCGTATTGTTTATTGGAATAATCATAGAAGGAAGGCTGGCTTAGTGAGTTCCGCTCGCCTGAAGCCGCATGGGTTGATCCATGGCCAAAGGATCTACCGACCCGTGACACATGCATGCCTTCTCTATATATCAATTCGAATAAAACCATTGTAACATCAACCTATCACGCCGTTCAAATGTTAAAACACTCATTTGTCTGGCAACTTGGGCTTCGACTAGTGGATAACGAACTAAAGTTGGATTCAAATGAAAGAAACTCATGCATGAGCTGGTGAACTGATTATTATTTTTGAATCGAACTGGTGCTCTTTTCGCGCTCAGATAGCGCTAGTTTCAATGATTACGCTCAAATCTTGATCTGCATCGTCATGATTACGCAACCCAATTCTCTCTCGTCCACCCAGAACGGCCGAACATATCACTTTCAACCCCCACCACTTTTGCAAATTGGCATCAAAACCCCTTCTTTTTCTGGGGTCCTTCACGTAGATATTTGTCCCCATCAAGCAATTTAAATTTCTCACCATATGCTGTGCTGTCCTTTTTCACCGCCCCTCGTCACATCAATCCCTTCCATCTGCTATAGCTATTACAAGCTCCTTCGTTTTCCTCCTCAGAAAAAAGTGGCATTATCATCGTCGGGTTCAAACATAAGGGGACACATGGACAGTGATCGCAGCTAGAGGTCACTTCGACCCAGAACTGTTGATTGCTTTAGTTGGTGAGACCTTTTGAAATGATGCGTCCGGAGAAAGAGAAGACACGGAGTTGGGGCAGGTCATGGAGTGCACGAGATATCGACGCGTAAAAAAAAGGGTTGATTCAAGCAAGGTCAAACGTACGAAAGGAGATCACTTACAACCTGCGCCCGCTAGGGCGTCCGTATCTGGAGTTTTACAGAAAGTTAAAAGACTCATGATCATGCATGCATGCTATGCATGAAACTTGTCATGATGACTTAAGCTATTCCTCGAAGATGTTTTTCATAGTTCCTCCGAAAAACCCTCGAAAGCGTTTCCGGGGTTTATGAGTAGGGAATGTGTAGTTCAACTACTGCAAAATTGGACTCCTTGCCTATGTTTTATCCCTGTGTGGATGGGTTGATTGCCAAGAAAAAAACCCCAGTTGAATTTGTAATTCTGTTTGGCCGAGAGTTTAGTAATATCACTTGATTTGAGTTTGATTTTATGTAACTTCATGCAAAGAAGAAATTCTAGGATCACGCAAGAAGATTGATAGCTAATAACTGACCCTTGGGTACACTGAGAATTTGAGACAAGCAATTGATATTAATGACAAGTTACTCAGATATTCGATCATGAACAAGTGGAATTGGACAATTCTTCATGACAAATAAGCTCAATTCTCCGTATACACCACCAAGTACGAATAATTTCATTGGAACAAAAGGGATTTATCTTCGTCCTGTACATGGGATCTAGCTCTTCTCAAGGAGCAGTTCCACTAAAAAAGAAAAGTACGTATATACATTATATTACGTATATATATATATTATATAAGAAAATAATGAAACCAAAAGATTAGTTCGAATGTCATGCATCCGCTCTCGGTCATCAAAAGTTGATTACTTGCAGCTCCTTATCCCATTTTAAATTCATCGCAAACCGCCAAACTAATCCGCAAACTAGAGATTCGGACGAAACCTGAAGTTTAGTTGCCCATCATCATCATCAAGAGCTGTTCCTGCGCTCTTGTCTTTTAGCGCAATTTTTTTCGTTGGTATGAATTTTTTATTTATATTAGATTGCTGTCAACAAAATCGTCACGAATTTCAAAAATAACCAAACCAAACTCTCAGATTGGATTCTCCGTCGCACTTAAAGTAGGGGTCTGCCTCTGATTTGGTCCTACCTGAGAAATGATGCATAGACCCTATTGGTCGAATTTCCAAGTCCTGAATTAGTCAGTTTGGTTCGTGATTGATTCCGGATTTTCCGAACCGAAAACTACATGTCACTCGGCTCGGTTCCCGACTTTGAGCTGACCCATTAAATAACTCAAGCAAGAACTTGATTTCAATGAATTCGACAGCAGTCAATTTGTCCTGTGTCATAGATTAGTAAATCTTATTAAATTGAGTCCAATCTTACCCAGAAGGCTTACCACATAACTAAACCCCAGTAATCAAATATGTTCCGCTGTCCCTTACACGGGTCTTGAGCATAAGGGGGGTGAATAGTGAAAAAGGTCTTTGCAACACATTCGATGAATCTATCATCTCCCCAAACTTGTTGCGCAAATTAAAACCTAGTTTTGAATGAAAAAGATCATGAGTCAAGCATATATTCTCTCAAATATCTTGTAACGAGAACACAAAGTGAATTGACGTCAATGTAACACAATACTGTGATTGACTTCATGCTCTATGTAAATAATATATCCGCTACATGAGATCCATTATTTAAATTTAAAATTTAAAAGTTACTCATAAGCTTGAATTATTATATTATATATATATATATATATATATATATATATATATATAGTGAAATGAATATCATAGGGCAATTAACATTAACCTTGTAAAATGACCATAAACAGAAATAAATAAGAATTATGTATTTGTGTTTCCGGATTATAAGAGAAGGGAAAAATTACTGGCAAGAAGAGGGATCAGCCCAAATCATCCAACTCTCTCCTCTTGTTGCCTTAAAAAGACATGCAGCGTCAGCGCTTGCCTTTCCACTCGACATATCATATCCCTCCAAGAGCCGCCGCTCTCTCTCCCTCTCCCCCTCTTTCTCTCCCCCCCTCTCTCTATATATAGTCGTGTGTGGATTTCAAACGGAGAAATTGGTAAAGAAAGGCAAGATCATCAAGAATTACCACACATAGGATAATCAGCAGTCGCTCAATTTTTCTGGTTTTGGCTTGTGATCATGAGAGACGTAAAGGAAAAGGAAGAAGATGATGGCAAGATGATGAAGCTACCACCCGGATTTCGGTTCTCGCCGACAGACGAAGAACTTGTCCTTCACTTTCTGCATCCCAAGAAGCAGCAGGCCTCTCTGTCTCCGCTCTATGCTCACCTGGTTCCTGATCTCAAGTCTCACCACCATGATCCCTGGGACCTCCATGGTAAGCGACAGAGAGCAACTTTTGCTTTAATATCGTACGTATAGTTGCTTAGTAGGAAGCAGTGCCCTAGATAGAAGAAATTTTGGATAAAGAGGTATAGAAAAATGAGTTCTGATTGCCCTAATATATCTTATGATGAGCTTGTCAAGATCTTGCAGACAAGACTCGTGAGAGTAAATGGTTTTTCCTTAAGTCACATGATTATCAAAAGTAACTTAGCAAAGATTTGCTGTGTTAATATCGTAACAGAGATATCATCATATATGATTTGCTGTAACAGAAAGTCTTTTATCAGTTCCACTTCGACAACTGAAATTAGATTTTGAATGCACAGGAAAGGCACTGTGGAATGGATCCCACTACTTCTATTTCAGCAGAATGATGAACAATCGAATGACGGAAAATGGGTACTGGAAAGATTTAGGCATGGAAGAGCCAGTGTTTGGTGAAGCTGGAGAAATTATAGGAATGAAGAAATCTCTGACTTTTCACATTGGAGAGGCTCCAACAGGTCAAGAGACAAACTGGGTGATGCAGGAGTATCATCTCGTGTCCTTCCATCAATTGGCTAATCCAACACAAGTGAGTGCAAATATTCCTCAGAAATATTGAAAGTTAGATTGTCAGTTAATTTATTTTTGAAAAGCTTCACGAGACTTTGTCCATCGTACACCATGTGTAAAAGAGTTTCGCTTGCAACACATTTTTCACTCACGTTGCCTGATTTTGATTTCGATATTTGCTGTGGTAAGCTGTCGGATTTTCTTTTTGCAACCAAGGCATTTTGACTGTAAACTCGGACTTATTTCTCAAGCAAAGTGCTAATATGGAGGCAACAGGGCATATGGTCCAAGTAGAGACCACCCCAGCCTGAGATATAAGAAAATTTCAAAGGTGGCATCCACTTGGGCCGTACATGTCAGCTCTTCAGGGGTCCCCATGTCGACACTTTGCCAGAAATTTCGTTGGATTCCAGTCGAAATGCAACAAATATAAAAAGAAACGAAAATTTAATGCATGTCCTGCAACCGAATGAAAATCCAGTGACCTGTTTGCAGATGCCCCAAATTGCAGTCATCACCAGTTAAATATTTCTGGTTTATGGGCATGTTGACAGAGCGTAGTATCAGAGCTCAAATATGATTCGACATTGATTAAATTCTTGAGTGCTTGCTTGAGAAGTTTAGAATGACTTGTCAAATTTTGTTGTAAACAGGAACCCGGTTCGCTGGTTCTGTCTCGAGTTCATGAAAGCAAGACAAGTCATGGACAAAGCTTATGCTCGAGAGGAGATGAGGATAGTGAGACTGATCTCTCGTACATGGACGAGATGTTTTTGTTATTAGACGACGATCTTGATGATATAAGTTCAGGAGATTAAGTATGCATGTCTGTATCGTACATTCGAACATATTCATACCCATGACATGTACATAAACTATACGAGGCATCTTGCCGACCATCGTCAGCGTGTTAGCAAGTTAATTTAGTGGTTGTACATTGCTGTCATGTAATTATATGGCCTTCTTATTTAAATTCCTGCCCTACCCTAACTTACACTATTGAGCTAATCACTGTTTAGTTTGTCTATCGAAATGATTGATTTGCTGTTTCACTTTTTCTCAACCGATAGTCTTCGATAGGCTAGACATTTTGTTAGGTTACTCTTGTTCTTTTTCCCTTGCCTGAACATGTTAAATGTGAATGATGTATATATGACTAAATGGTGACGATCATCGGCGAATATTTACTTAATTTCAAGATCAATGCAACCTAAGATGTGGGCAAATATTTACTGGCCAATTTACCTCTAATATTCAAAAGTAAAAGTAGTATTTATGTTTCACAAAGATCGCAAAAAGATTATCTTTTCAAATATTTGAATACCCTAAAAGTTTTCAGATGTTCAAGGTTCACGAGAGTCAAACTGTTAGTTTCAATAATTTCATTGAAAATATAAAGTTAAAAATCAGCATGTATGGAATATCTTCTTAATGGTGCATCTATGACCAAAACTCTCAACAAACATTGAATATCTTGTCGGATCAAAAACTCTAAAAGAGCTTTTTGGCACGTAGAGCTCATTACCTTTAAAAGAAATCTGTCATGGATTGAATAAGTACCACGAGCTCAGTGTTATTGATTAAGGATGATGGACGAGAACTCCCCATCTAAATAATGGAGTTCTTTCATCAAATTGAAGCCAAGAACCTAAGAGTCAAGAACAACAAGCATTAAATATCTTCTTGGTAGTGCATCTACTGAAACATTAGTTTGGCTAGGTTTATATTTCAAGGCTAAAGAAGTAATTAAAGAAATTTTACCCAGTTGGCATATCTAGAATTGAGATTGTGTCGGCTACTAATATATGGAAAGCATCATGATTCAAGTGAAGAACAAACCGTTTAGGCCTCTATTTAAGACTGTAGTAATCAAGAGCTCTCATGATGGCATAGAACTCTTTGCCATAAGACGAAAAGTTCTTCCTTAACCCCATTAATTACTCACTAAAAAGATTTTTGGGCTTGTAAAAGAACAACATTGATGCCAACTCCACTCACATCACATTCTAAAGCAAATATTTTATCAATACCTAGAAGGGCAAGGACAAGAGACCTATAAAGATTTTGTTTGATGATTCAAAGGCACCATAGTAGCCTTGGACCATTCGAAAGATCTCTTGCTCATGCATTTAGTAATGGGAGCCATGATGGCGTTGAAATTCTTCATAAGTCACTGCTAGAAAGAGGCAAGACCATGGAAGCTCTTTACATTAGAAATGGACTTAGGGATTGGCCACGTCTACATCAATTTCACCTTGGATTGGTCAATGAAGGTCCCATTTTTTTGTAAAAATCATAGTAAAGGAATTTAGTGCTTGAAGATAAGAACCGACGTTTTTCCATCTTAGTATAGAATTGTTATTTCCTCGAGACTTCGAAAACTTGTCTTAAGTGAGAATAATGCCTTTCCTCCCTCCCGCTATACACAAAAATATCATTAAAGTAGACAACCACAAAGGAACCAGTAGAAGGACATATGACTTTATCTATAAGTCTCGTGAAGGTGCTTGTAGCATTAGATAGTCCACATGACATAACTAGCCATTTAGAGTTCCTCTTTGGTTTTGAAGGCTACCTCCATTTATCCCCTTCTCTCATTTCGATCTAGTGATAGTCACTCTTCAAACCTATTTTTGAGAATACGGGAGAATTATATAATGCATCGAGCATTTCATCAACTTTAGGTATGGGCTACCTATACTTATTGGTTATGCTGTTGATGGATCAACTATTTACATACATGTTTAAAGAACCATCCTTTTTGGGCACGAGTAAGGCTGAAATTATACAAGAGCTCATGTATTCCTTTACATATCCTCCTACAATTAGTTTATTCACCTACCTTTGTAACTTCTTGATTTCCTTTGGATCGCAACGATATGCGACCTTATTAAGGAGAGAAGCGCCATGAAGTAAGTTGATTTGATGCTCAATTCCCTTCAAGGGAGGTAATTTTCATGGTAAATCCTCTTGAAACTCAAATTCATTCATTAGGGAAATTTTGAGGTTCAAAGGTCTTTCTTTCTCTCTTTTTTTTGGGCTGTCAACCATAAGAAAGGAAAAAATAGTCTTTTATTGCAAATGGCTCTCTCAACCAATGTTTCATTCAAGAAAAAGGTTTTCTTACTTGTGTTTCAAATTCTAGGCCAATTTTTGTGGGTTATGAATGGGACATAAAGATACAAGGGTGATGTATTTCTGTCCCTTGTGAAATGAGTAAGTGCTTTTATATGTCTATCATGCACAACTTTCTTATCAAATTGTCAAGGACTCTGCAACAATGAAGGGTACGCATTCACAGTAGTAACATCATATGGAACCTAATCTTGGTGACTTTAACCAATTGAAATTGACACAAGAACTTGTTCTTGGAGGTCCCTTGTTAAGCCATTGAAGATTGTACAATTGAGGATGTTGAAAAGTGTGTAGCTTCAAATTTTCTATCTAAGTTGTGGACGTCACATTGGTGCATCTCCTACCATTGATAATCAATTTACACCACCTTCTCGTTTATGGCACAACAGGTTCTAAAGATGTTCTTCCTTTACTCTTTCACCTTTGGAGCAACGCCCTCTAGATAATCAGCAAGTCATCTTCATTAGCTTGTTCCACAATCTTATCTTGCTCTTCGAATTCGAATTCAATCTGGTCTAGACCTTGCTCAACTTCTTGAAGTTCGAAGTCAATTTTCTTCATTATTTTTGAAAGGTTATGATCCTTCGGTTAGGACTTTCAACTTGCAAATGTCCATAACCATGATACTTGAAGCATTTCCTATTTGTGCCTCAAAAAATTTTGTGGTATTCTTTGATAAATCCCATGGACTTTTCTTTTTCTTTGTTCTCCTTCAAAGTATTCTTAGTCATGTTAGAGGAAGAACCCTTAAAGAAGGACGTCCCCTTTGTTGAAGGTTTCACTGAAAAACTGTTGCCACTCTTTTAGTTTTTTTTCTCCACTTTTATCACTGGATTGCAAACATCTTCAAAGAATCAATATGGTTAAAACTCAATGAAATTTGTGATCTCCCTATTCATCCCTTTGAAGAAGCAAGCGATGATTTGCTCTTGTATTTTTAGAGGAGTTGTTCAAACTTCCTAATATATTCTGCAATGTTGATCTCATGTTGCTTGGGAGAATTCAGCTTGAAAATAGATCTTGCTTGTAGTTGTCAAGCAAGTCATAAGCTTCTTGAATTTTTCCCAAGAATTGACTCTACCTTTTCCTTCCCTCATTTTTTGATTTTGCAGGTTTTCCCACTAAAGTAAAGCATATTTTTCAAACTTAAGAATAGCAATAACATCATATTTCATCCAAGTATAACTTGATGTCAAATATTCATTCAATAGCATTCAATCAATCAGCAAAGTCATCTGACTTGAGATTACCTTCAAATTTAGGCACCTAGATTTTGAGCTTGTGGTCATTATCCTTGTGTCTTCCTGTTCTTCTTTTAACTTGATAATTCAAATGTCTAGAGTTGTCTCTAGTGTTGTTGGATTTGTCATTGGTGTTTATATTGGGTTTGGGATTAGCATGGCGTGGACGATGAACCGAAGGTCTCTATAGCTATTCTTGTCTCACTTGATTCTCTAGGAGAATAAGGCTTCGCTCCATTTGTCGCTGGAGATCCTGTGTAGCATGGTTATGCTTTTCATTGCGGGCTTGTTCCAAATTTAAGCCTCTAAGAACTGATGATTTAATCATTATTTTAGAACACAAATATATAAGATAGATGATATAAGGAATCATTCAAAATGAGTTCAACCTTAAAGCACCAATACTAACTTCATGCACGGTGAGAATTAAAGGATGATAAGTATGATGGATAAGTGCATGAAAATGTGTTTTGAATGAAGTAAGGTTGAAATTAAAAAGTTCACCACCAAGACATAAAAGGACAATCCACCAACTAAGGATGAAGAACTCAAGGTTCACAACCAAAGTGAATAAAAATATTTATGTTCGTTTCTGTAATTTCCAGTTTTTTGGAGGAAAATAAGTGTTCAAAGAAAATATTTTCTGATTACTAGAAAATGTCCTTCTAAATTGCGTAATGAAGTTTCAATCTGTCTCGCTCACACTCATGTCCTCTCTTCGTTTTCCCATCTATCTCATGCTTCCCCTCCTCCCTCTCTCTAGGGCCACTCCTTTACCACATCTTTCTCACCCAACCTAGGTCTTCTTCATCTCATCCCTCGTCTCTAGAGTTGTTCCTCCTCCGTTGTTGCCGTATGCTTCTTTTCGTCCCATGGAGACATGATTTCTGAGATAATCACTATAATTAGTTCTTATTTGTTGTAAATTGATTTCTTTGCTTGGTAGCTAATTCAAGGGAAAATGTAGAAACAAATCTTCTGTCGCGACCTCTTTTTCTCGGCGCCCGCAATTAGGTACGGTCGTCGGTGGAGGCTAATGGTTCGGCTAAATTTATTAGGCTCGGACTCTCCTAAGTCCACCAATTCACGACTTTAATAGTCCAAGTTGTTTAACATGTAAGTTAATTTTAATACGGAGTCGCCACTAATCAATTTGAGATAGGTTGATTAGAAATGCAAGCGAAGTATTAAGATAAATACTCGCTCCTGCGCAACTAGAGAAATTAGGATCGGGGACTTGATTACACTAGTTAATCACTAATGCCATTTAGGTACCTAATCTTGTTTAAACCTTAAGGTTTTTTTTTTTTTTTGGATGTTTGAGGGATTTTCTATGCATTTATGGAGGAAAAACATTTTTTTGACCTTTTTCTAGTTTTTGAACATAAAATGGGTTTTTTGATTTTTGGGTATTTTTTGGAAAATACAAGTCTTTTTGGCTTTTTATGAATTTTTTTGGCTTTTTTTGAATTTTTGGCTTTTTTTTTTTTTGGAAAATATGAGATGTTTTTGATATTTTGATTTTTTGGAAATAAAATATTCATTTATTATTTTTGAAAATAAATTATTTTTGATTTTTGATTTTTTTGAAAATTATTTATTTATTTTTATTTATTAAAATAATATAAAAAACTGACCTGAGTCGGATCCGCGGGTTGGGTCCCACCCGGGTCGTTGACTTGAAATGCGTTGTGGGCCCGATTCGGATTTTTTTCTCTGTTTTTTTAAAAACAAAAGCCCAAACCGACTTGGCCCGTTTTTGTTAAAAGAATTTCAGCCCAAACCACGCACGTAAGCCCAACCCGGGAAACCCTACCCGGTTTGTAAACTCCACCTGGATCCGACCTCCGAGTTCGATCGTCGACCCGGTCCCTACAAAACCCTATTAGACCCGGATCCGACTCGGCTCCTCCTTTGCGAACCCAGCATTTTTGGAAACCCTAGAGATAGGCGATTTGCGACGGTGGGGGTGGTTGGCTAGGACATCACCGGGTGACGGCCTAACGGCAGCGATGCGACGGACGGCGGCTAGGGTTTTTGGGGGGAACAACGACGATGGGTGGCTTGTTAGATTTTTGAGGCGAAAGCGATGGCGAAGAACGGGCTCCCGGCGGCGATGGGAGTTCGCAACGAATGGGGGATGACAGCGCTCAACGGCCCGAGGCTTAGGGATGAGCGGTTCCCGATTCCTTACAGGTTTCGCTTGGAACCTGGAACCTACCCTCGGGTATAGGTTCCTCATTTTTTGGAACCTGGAACCTACCCGTCGGAACCAAGAACCTGGAACCTACCCTGTCACAGGTTCCGGGTTCGGTTCCAGGTTCCAACAGGTTCTTTTTTTTTTGGTTTCATTTTTAGTTAAAAAAATGGAAATGAATGCAGCAATAATAAACAAACTTGTCATTCGTCGAAGAGAATATAACACAAACAGCAAACATCATTTTAGAAGCAATAATAAACAAACTGAGTGAGCTTGCTATTACAGTAAGGCACATGAGGAAACTCTTTTGGATATACAGATGCATGTAGAAACTTCGAAGTGCTTCTGATTTTCACTCTCAAGTACTTGGACTATTCTACAATCTTATAGAGACAAGATAAGCAAATTCAAGGCATTATAAAGAGGATTACCCACAGAACTCTGTAGCACTTGAGTGAGCTTGCTATTACGGTAAGGCACATGAGGACTCTTCTGCGAAAGAGCAAAAATGACGTCTCCAAGGGCGGAGAGTGACTTCTTTATATGCTATGCCTCTTTCAGTCTGTCACCAGTTACTTCTGAGCGGTTGACTCTTTCGCTTCCCGCAAGATCTACCAAGTGAAGATTACCATGTGATGCGCTTCCAGTCTTCAATTTGTCCCACGAACATGTACAATGACGATACTGTCGCCACAAAATTTCAAATAAAATTACTGCTCGGAACCACAGAAATGCATTAGGATCTAGAACATCAATTGAAAACAGAACATCAGATCAAGAACCTGTGTGAGCAGCTACTTCTTTCATTCAATGCGGTGGCACCAACGGTTCTACTCTTAAGTCCTATGTCCATTAGTTCCAAAACATCCGAGCTTGCTCTCACAGGATGCATGCTAGCATCTGGAACAGCTAGACCACTTGCATGAGAGATTGATGAAATCCCTAGTGTAAGCATGTTAATGAAAACCAAGTACTTCTTCCTATTTCAGTTTGGAACTTCCATAATGAGAACAAACGAATCTTATTTAATTTAACTTAAAAGTAACTATAATGCTGCAAAAGGATATTTCTTCTGAGAGCCATCACTAAAGAGTAGATCTTGCACTTGTTCATTGTAGATCTCAACCATTTGAACCCAGATTTCATACACGATGGCTCTACTTCTGCTCTCAGACATATTGAAAAGGTCATTAAGAGCTCGATAGTTGACACCCCAGCTCTTCTCAGTTGCTGCACCAGGACCACTCTGGCAATGCCATCGCATAACATTGAGTAAGTTTGTAAGGACAAAACATTTATTGAGGAAATTTCAAATGTAGAGAGGGCTTGTACCATCATGTAGGTTTAACATGCAGGAGCACCATTTGATATACAAAATCACATATGAACAGGATTCGATCCACGCAAACAATCATGAACAGCATTTGACATACATCACCTATACATCTAATTAGTTGACATTTCAATCAACTAGCTGAATCGGAAGGAAAGACGGAGAGATAACACTCACAAGAAGAGGTCAGCGGTGGCGTCGAGCAGAGGTCAGTGGTGGCTCGCCGAACAGAGGCCAGTGGTGGCGTCGAGGGCAAGCGGCGAGCTATAGTAGCATCGCTTGGGGAAAGCTCGGAGCTAGGCGAGGGCGCTGCAGGTCGCGGGCTTCGGGGCACGGTGAAGGCAGAGCAGCTGCGTCACAGGCTTCGGGGCACGGCGAAGGCAGAGCAGCGGCATCGCGGGATCACAGTGGCGGGGGTGAGCAGCGGCGTCGGGCAGCAGTAGCGGGCGGAGCAGGAGCGACGTCGATTCGTCGTGGGTCGGTGCGGGCTGCAGGTGAGGCGCGGCGGGGCTTGGGATCTGTTGCAGAGGGCTTCTTATGTCGGCGCGAGCGAGCAGGGGTCACTCGGAGACGCGGCGGCCGGCGAAGTGCGAGCAAATGGCGAAGAGAGAATCTCGGGTGGCGTCGAGCGGTCGGCAGAGGGCGAAGAGAGAAAGTGAAGAGAGAACACAGCAGAGACCGAGACTGAAAGTGTCGTGAAAATTAAGTTGGGGCTTTTTTTGAGCCCTAACCGTACCGGTTCCGGTTCCCAGTGCCGGTTCCCAGAAAAAGGGAACCGGGAACCGGAACCGGTCCCTTTGGAACCGGGAACCGAACCGGAAACTCCGGTTCGGTTCCCCGGTTCTCGATTCTACCCGGGAACCACGCTCACCCCTACTGAGGCTGATGACGATTGAGCAGTGGTGGCACGGCAAGCAGCGACGGGACTGGGGTTTGGTCGCAGTGATAGCATCAGGGCACAGCTTGATCGCGGCGACGACGTTAGGGCGATGGCACGTCGTCAGGGTTATATAGGGGCTCGGTCACCCCAAGATCTGAGGCACAGATCTCGACTCGGACCTTCTTCGACCTCAGATTCTCTCAGTCCGGTTAGATCTGAGCCTCCACCGGCCAGATCTGACCCTCTCGGGCTCGCTTGCCGCTGGCCTTCCCTGAAGCCTCTCAGAGGGAGGTTGTTCGAACTCGTGACCTAATTTCCCTTGTCTGCTCCCTCTTTGATCTCCCCTGAAGTCTCTCAAGGGGAGGTCTCCGAGCTCGCCGTCCTCTTTCTCCTATGCTCTCTATCTTCTCCATCCTTCGTTCTCCGTCGGGGGCCTATTTATAGGCGAGGGGGGCGGTCGCTCAACGGAGCTTCGATCGCCGGTCCTCACGCGCCGAACGGCCTTCGCCGGCCGAACCGACGTCCCATCCGCCACCTGTTCGTCCTCGGCATGTCCCGTCTAATGTCAGCTGCTCCCTCTCCACGTGCGTCGCCGTTCCCCCTCTCTGCTCCGGCATCGCGCGCGTTGCCGTCTTCGGCGCGTGTAGCATATCTATCGGTGAAGAAGACAAGCAAGGAAGATGAGCGGGTCAGGTCGGGTCACGCGGGTCAGGCCGTAAGGCCCGCGTGAGAGAAAAATAGGAGGGGCTGGGCTTGAAGGCCTAGCCCGATGTTCTGCATTTTTTTTTTTTTTTTTTTTTTGGGATATGTGCATTAGAAGTCCTAAAACTTATCATGAAAATGCAAGTGAGTCCTAAAACTTTCAAAAAGTGCAATTAAGTCCTAAAACTTATCATGAAAGTTTAATCAAGTCCTAAAACTTTCAAAAGGTTCAATAAAATTCTAAAACTTGTTTTGAAAGTGTAACTGAGTCCTAAGATTTTCAAAAATTGCATTTCATGGAAGGACTTTGATTAAACAATTTTGATAAGTTTTAGGACTTGATTGCATTTTTTGAAAGTTTTAGGACTTAGTTGTACTTTGTGACAAGTTTTAGGACTTAATTGCACTTTTTGAAAGTTTTAGGACTTAATTGCATTTTCATGACAAATTTTAGGACTTCCAATGCACTTATCCCTTCTTTTTTTTTGTATTTTCTTCTCATTTTTGTTATTTTTTTCTTGTTTTGTTTTTATTATTTATTATCCGAAAGAGAGAAATAAAAAAAACTAATTAATTAAAAGAATAATCGAAAATTAGGCGTCAACATCTTCAAGTTTAGTCTGATAGCAATGTCTTACCATTTGGCGCTATTAGCAGTTTTGGGTATTCGTCCAATTTTTTATTTGGATCTCCCCCTTCATGTATGGCTACCTGATGCCATGGAAGGCCTTACTCCCATTTGGTTTTCATCTTGACGAACATTGTAGGGTTCTTTTGTTTTCTGAATATGGATTGTGGTCTCTTCATTTATTCTGCGTTTCTAGAGCAGCTTGTGCTATCCCGTGTTATTAATATGAAACAGAGCCTTTTTGGTGTGATGGTTGTAACCAGCTTTGGTGGTGGATCACGTGTAGATAAACTACAATTATATGGGTGTTTTAGGCTGAAGGATTCAAGGCAAATAAAAGATGCATTGGTTTCATTTTGGAGCTACTTTTATTTTGTTGGTGTTTGAAAGATAATTGAACCTTGAAAGATGTACGTTTTGACCAGGAAAAAAAAGGAAAGATAACTCGACAAGTATGCTTGTTTTGGGGAAGAAGTACAGCTCAAGTTTCAAAATTTAGCACGATGAGACATTTAAGTATCAAAAGTTAAGAAATTGACACTTAAGTGCCATCTTTGGCAAACCTTACCAAAAATCCTTTGTGGCAATTATTTTTATTATTTTTGCTCACCTACATGGCTCGTCGAAGAGCTGACTTAGTAAGGAAACGCAAAAATGACGTCATTTTGGCGCGGATTGGAATTTTAATACAAAATTAAATTAAATTAAATTATAAAAAATTAAAATTAATTATAAATCATGAAAGGAAGGGCTTGGTGACCTCGGTCGACCCTCCCCCCACCGTTGTCGGCCCTTCCCGGCGATTGTGGGGAGGCAGCTACGGCGAGAGCTCGGCGCTTAGCTGCGTGCTTCCTCCCTCATTTTTATTTTTATTTTTAAATGTTTAAAATAAATTTAGTTTTAAATTTAATTTAATTAATTTTTATATTAATTATTTACATGTTAGCAGTAAAACGACGTCTTTTTGCACTTATCTAGCCTTGTTAGTGTGCAAAATGATGTCGTTTTGCACTTCCCTCGCTAGAAAATCGCCACGTTAGTATTTTGGTTGGATTTGCTTGCTACTGACACTTAAGTGATCCATTTTGCTCTGATTTTGGTACTTAAGTGTCCTTCTGTGCCAAGTTTTGGCAATCCAGGTGTCCGACACTCCTTGTTTTGGGTAAGAAAATGAAGTAATTCATTGTCATTTACTTCATGCTATTGGGTTGAATGGTTTGTTGTTTAACATGGTATGCGTGTGTATGGAATTGAGTAGAGAAGTTTCTTGTGGCTTGGCAAGGTTTGGTCTACTCTTTGGTTGTTACAGAAAGGATTTAATCATCATTAGGACATTGGGGATTTATCTTAGACTATCTCCTTTCTTATAGCTAGTATTCTCTTTTACTTTGTTCTAATTTGTGAACTTGCCCTTTCTGCTTGATCTACCAGCTGGCAAACAGAGTTACCATATTTCATGCCACATAGGAATGTAGTTTGGTGTTATTAGATATGATACTTTATATGTCCTTAGGGCAAAAACCTAACTGTAGTGAGCGTGTTGTAAAACTTACATCAGGATGGTTTTGTTTATATCTTTTATTAGTTCACTACGAAGACATCACTCTTTTACCTAGGGAGAACCATCTAGCTTCCCCCTCCCCCCTCACTATTTGAGTGCCTTTTTAGTGATTATCAATGAGCTTCATAATGTTTACTACATTGAGAATTTGATTTTAGGATAACATTGTTCTAGCTTAGGATGAAGTTCGAGTTATTAGGAGTATATTGTTTATAATAGGTTCAAATGAAGAAGATACCTAATTGTTTTTTTCATGTAGATATAGAAATATGACCGAATGGATGCGTGAGTATTTTGTGTATCCAATGTATGTATTCACATACATTGAAAAGCCGTTTGTGCTGTCTTTGAAACAATTTGTGTTGTCCCATGCGTTTTTGGCTCTTCTAGTATTACCCCTCTAGTATTTCACCCACATTTTGTATTCTATGATCTGTGTGCTCCAATATTGACGGATGATTGCAAAATTTAAGCGATGGGAACGGGTGCTGTTGCAACACTCGTGACAGTTATCACACTAATTTTTGGATGATTATAATCATTTTAAGAATCACATACCAAGAGAGCCTTGTGTGAAATGGCATTACAAGAGAATATTGTATATGAATATCAAACACGGATGGTGTGGAATGCTTTTTTAGAGCCCTATAAGGTACTCAGTGCAAGTAACTTGTTGTGTTCTATTGTAAATGTATCTATTAGGGAGCAAGTTGTAGTATTTTGCCATATTATTGGACATAATTTGAGGTTTAGAGTCATAGAGGGAAGTGAAGTTGGTGAGCCGTATGATAGGCAACTATCTCTTGCGGTTCGAAGAGGACTCAGTCATTAGTTAGTACGCCCTCGAAACTTTATGACAGCTTTTTCGTACACGTTCACTTGCATCGCATACACAAGTGCTCTTTGAACTATAAAATAAGGTTACCCATAACAATGCTCTCCCACTTGAGTTACCTTAGCCCCAGGGTCATGCTATTTAATGATATTGGAAAAATTCAAAATCTTCATGCAAGCAAATTTGAAATTATACAAACATGTGGTGAAAAAGATAAGTAATTCAACTCCTCTTGAGATACCAACCAAAAAAAAAAAAAAAAAAAAAAAACTCCTCTTGATATAAGTCATAGTCAAAATTTTATCCCTACTTTAAGGTATGGAATTTGGAAAGAAAAAAAAGTCTTCATACATTGCTTGAGAAGTTTTATTAGTTTTTGGTTTGTAATTATGTTGATTAATTTAGGATTGTGTCTTAGCAATGGATGGAACTCATGTGCATGCATCAATTCCTCTTGAAATTCAAAGAAGATTTCGTGGTTGGAAGGATGGAACAACACAAAATGTATTAGCCACTATTACATTTTGATTTGAGAATTTCTTATGTATTAGCTAGTGCACATGATTTGCCTATTTTATCTGATGCACTTTGAAAGTTGGATGGATTGAATATTCTAGAGGTAAGAAAATGGAATTTATACATAATGTTTGAATTGAGCTTAGTATCTTAGTAATAAACTTATTTATAACTTGTAGTAAAATATTTGCCGATTCTTGTTGTGGAATTCAAAATGGCATCATCTCTCCCTATCGTGATGTTAGATATCATTAGAAGGAGTTTAGTGATCACCCACCTGAACTTGAGAAGGAACTATTCAATTTGCATCATTCATCTCTAAGAACTACCATTGAAAGAGTGTTTTCGAGTATTGGATTCCAAACCTTTTTGGTCATTTGGAACACATGTCAATGTTATCTCAACTTGTTGTATTATTCACAATTTTATCATGGGATTGGATCCCAATGACTCTATCAAGAGATGAATAGACAAATGGAATTTCAAAGAGAAAATCCAAGAATCCAACTTTCTCAAAGAGAGGAAAAGAAGGAAAATAGGATATGAGCTTAAAAAAGGGATGGGATTGCGCATGCAATGTAGATTAGTTATCTAAATATTAGAAGAAGGTAATAATTTGGATAAATTTCTAAGCAAAGGAGAACATAATTAGTGAACATTTTATTGAGCTTTGTTATGAAAATATATTCATAAGTGTTCTTTCTTTTCATAATGTTATTATAAGTACTTTGCGAGTTGATATTTGAGGGGTAAGTACACTATCAGTGCCAAAAGTTGTGTACGGGGCTCATTTTGATGCTAAAAGTTTCTGTCGGATTACTTAAGTGCCAAATCAGAGGAAAAATGATCACTTTGGTGCCGTCGGCGAGAGATTCCGGCGAAAATGATTACATGGTTTTTATATTTAAAAAAAAAATCGACATGGCTTTTAAACGATGTCATTTTCCGTCGTCCTTAATAAAACGACGTCATTTTGTCGTCATATGTGGATGGCTTTACAAAAACGACGCCGCACAGCTCATATGGGATTGAAATTAGGGTTTTTTTGTTCGATCCTCACGCAACGCCAACCTAGCTCGCTCGGCCACCGTTGCTCGGCCATCGTTGCTCGGCCTCGGTCGTAGTTGCTCAACTAGGTGAGCAAGGAGAGGCTGAGGTTATTTCTTAGGCAAGAAGCGATGAGAAGAATAGGAGGCGAGGGCGGAGGAGGAGGAGGAAGAAGTGGGGTTGAAGGTGGAGAGAGAGAAGATGAAGAGGGCGAGGGAATGAAGGAAGGTGTAGATGGAGATGGTGGATTCGGCTTTACTCAGGGAGTGGCTGATGCTAGTGCTGTTCTTCGGGGAAGAAGACGACGGGGAAGCCTACCATGCCTTCTCTCTCTCTCTCTCTCAATTTGGGGATTCAGGGTTTTGACTTGGGGGAAAGACGCCAAATGATATAGTTTTGTGGTTTAAATGCTGATTGTACTCTTCAGCGAGCCACGTCAGCTTAAAAAATTAATAAAAAAATGTCATGTCGAATTTCCGATTAATTAGATTGGAGTTGACATTAAAATGATTGTTTTTCAAATTTTTTGGCACTTAAGGGATCCTAAATAATCTTTTGGCATTACAGTGAGTGCCGTACATAATTTTTAACACTGATAGTGTACTTACCTTGATATTTGATATACGATTATTTTGTATTGGCATTTCTATGACTAGTGATCCCAGTTTCGATTATGCAGTTCAACCTAAAGAATACTTGCCCTTTGTTCTAAAGTGATTGGATGTTGTTTATTGGACTTGAAACTGTGAACTCTCTCCCTTCCTCATGCCTCACTTATCAAAATTTGGCTTTTAAAGAATGTCAAATACCTCATTTTGGTAAGATTGGTAGTGTTTTGATATCGTTCCTATGTATACATAATCTTTGTAAGCTGATCTTGTCAAGATTTGACCACAGGTAACATGGGTTTCAATAAAAAACATCATTGAACTCTTACATGGGGATGGTTGTTCAGTGATGGCAAGGCAACAAAGACACTAAACAAGTTTGCCTTGTCAATGGTCTTGAAGATAACTGCAAATTTGAAGAATATATGGGTTGGTAAAGCAATGCATGCTTAGGCGGTGAGGACTTGAAAATATTTTCCTGGATCTTTTTAAGATTTCATCTAGTTACTAGAAAATATTATTATTCTCTTGGAAAATGACTCCTGAGAAAATATTTTTTTAATAATGCTACATTTTCTTTGTTCACTTGAGGAGGAAACCTCATGTATTGACAAATTCAAAAATGAATCTATACATTTAAGAATTCATCTCTGTTTATACAGGAACAGTGACATAGAAATCAATCAAACATTAAAGATATAGGAACTAAATAATGCATTTAGAACACACGGGAACTCAAATTTTCACTTTCCAACCTAGCAATTCAACCACCAGCGGTGCCCTTCAATTTGCATTCACTCTTCACATTCGAGAACCTTCATCTTGGGTGTTTTGGGACCTATTGCATCATGTTGCGGCTGAAATTCGCCTTTGTTTCCACAATCAACGGATGGGCTCCCGCATCAATTATCCCCCAAACTAATACTTTCCAAACGAAATTCGAAATCAAGCTTATAATGTCTCTCCAACTATGAAGATACTAAAATTTCACTAGTACCCTCCCAAGAGCTGCTTGTCATAGTACAGTCCTTGTGGCTTTTCTTTTGGTGCGATCTAGCATGGAGATTCGACCTTTTACATGGAATAGATACCATGACACGTCATCTGCCCCCACCACCGAGCCACGTGGGGGAAATGCTGACGTGTGCCGTATCCTGCCCCCGCTTCCAAAAGGAGGATCGTCTCCTTCCTCCCGGCGGACTCCCAAAATCTCCGTCATCCTCTCGCGGGCATCGGCTCCCATGGCGCTGTGCAGGCGGAAGCCTCGTGCCGCCCTCGAGCACGCTCCGTCCCGGTTCGAGCTCCTGAAGCGGAGCCGCCTGGCGCTGTCTTCCTTGATCGGTGCGCCGAGGTCTGCAGCAGCTCCTTCTTCTTCTTCTTCTTCTTCTTCTTCTTCGCTGTCGAAGTTGATCAGCGGCCCGCGCGCCGACTGGGTCAGCAGGACGCCTCGCTACTCCCCTCGCCGCTTTGAGTCGACCGTGGCGGAGAAGTTCCCGCGGTTCGCCAATGGCGTCGCCGGCAATCTGGTAAAATTTGATAACTGCGATGGAAACTTAGAGGTGTTAATTCATGAGGGCATGCTTCTTTTGGTCGCTTTTCATGCTTCTGAGAGATGATCGCTCGGTGGAACGGATCCAGCTTGGTGATAATTTATGTTTATTGGCGCAAACGAGAAATGCAAAAAATCTTGACTTTGCACCTCGCGCGGGTTTGTCTTGTTCAAATAAGTATAGTATGACGGGTGAGTATGTCTGGTTTCGGGTCCAATATTCTTCAGCCACCATGGGAACTGGTGTATGTACGCCTATAAGATATCTGTCTATGTAGTTCACGGGGTGACTCCATTTGATCTTGAATGTGTCTGCATAACCGGTATTTTCGCCTATCCAATTTGATATGGCGATGAAAGTGGAAAAGGGCACTTTTTATGACCACTTGGTAGAATGTAACATTGCCACTCTACTGTGAAGCTTTACTCCTTGGAAGACTGCAAAAGCTCGGATATCAGTTCTCATTAACAATTCAGACTTCACATTTTGGTGTGCATTAGCCAATTCACCAGATGTTTGATTTGGACAGATAATGGACTTTCCTGGTGGTAAAGTTGCAATCACATCTAAGATGAGCTTCATATCTGAGTCTCCCGAGTAAAGGGCACAGTGCTAGAGGGTACTAGATGAAGATGGTCAGCCACTAGTTCACAGCAGCTTCATATAGGTATTGCTTGCTTTAGAGGTCACTTCGACCCAGAACTGTTGCTTGCTTTAGTTGGTGAGACCTTTTGAAATGATGCGTCTGGAGAAAGAGAAGATCCAGAGTTGGGGCTGGTCATGGAGTGCCCGAAAGATCGACGCGTAGAAAAAGGGATGATTGAAGCAGGGTCAAACGTACGAAAAGAGATCACGTCTACAACAAGAGCACACTCCACCTGCGCCCGCTAGGGTGTCCGGTTCTGGAGTTTTAGAGAAAGTTAAAGACTCATAATCATGCGTGCATGGTGCATGAAACTTGTCATGATACTTAAGCTATTCCTTGAAGGTGTTTTTCATAGTTTCCCCGGAAAAACCCTCGAAAGTGTTTTTGAGTTTTATGAGTAGGGTATGTGCAGTTCATTTACTTCAAAATTGGACTCGTTACCTATGTTTTGTCCCTGTGTGGATGGGTTGATTGCCAAGAAAGAAACCTTAGTTGAATGTGTACTTCTGTTTGGATGAGAGTTAAGTAATATCGCTTGATTTGACTTTGATTTTATGTAACTTCATGCAAAGAAGAAATTCTTGGATTACGCAAGAAGATTGATAGCTAATAACTAAATCCTGGGGTACACTGAGAATTTGAAACAAGCAATTGATATTAATGGCAAGTTACTCAGATATTCGATCATGAACAAGTGGATTTGGACAATTCGTGATTATATAGGAGCTCAATTCTCCGTATACACCCCTAAGTATGAATAATTCCATGTTTGGGCTGCCTGTCTGAGTTTATAAACTCGCGTTTTACCTTATTCAGAGAGTTAAAGAGATACTTACTGGGTATATGATCTTAGCTATTTAAGGAGTTTATCCATCCGTGATGATAATGAAAACACTCATTGGAGCAGAAGGGATTTATCTTCGTCCAGTACATGGGATCTACCTCTTCTCAAGGAGCAGTTCCATTAAAAAAAAAAAAAAAAAAAAAAAAGTACGTACACATATTATATTACGTATATATATTATATAAGAAAATAATGAAACCAAAAGATTAGTTCGAATGTCATGCATCTGCTCTCGGTCATCAAAAGTTGATTATTTTCAGCTCCTTATCCCATTTTAAATTCATCGCAAACAGCCAAACTAATCCGCAAACTAGAGATTCGGACGAAACCTGAAGTTTAGTTGCCCATCATCATCAAGAGCTGTTTCTGCGCTCGTCTTTGCAATTTTTTTCGTTGGTACGAATGTTTTTTATATGTTAGATTGCTGTCAGCAAACTTGTCACAACCCTAAAAAATAATAAAACCAAGCTCTCAGATTGGATTCTCCGTCGCACTCAAAGTAGGGGACTGCCCCCTGATTTGGTCCTACCTGAGAAATGATACATAGAACCATATAGCTCGAATTTCCAAGCACCTGAATTAGTCAGTTTACCGACGAAAAAAAGAGAATTAGTCAGTTTGGTTCGTGATTGATTCCGGATTTTCCGAACCAAAAACTACGTCATTAGGCTCGGTTTCCAACCTTTGAACTGACCCATTATATAACTCAAGCAAGTACTTGATTTCAACGAATTGGGCAGTGGTCAATTTGTCCTGTGTCATAGATTAGTAAATCTGATTAGATTGAGTCCAATCTTACCAAGAAGGTTTACCACATAACTAAACCCTAGTAACCAAATGTGTGCTGCTGTCCCCTACACGGGTCTTGAGGATAAGGGATGTGAATAGTGAAAAGGTCTTTGCAACTTATTCGATGAATTTATCAGCTCACCAAACTTGGTTCTGATTAAAGCCTAGTTTTGAATGAAAAAGATCATGAGTCAAGCATATTTTCTCTCAAATATCTTGTAACAAGGACACAACGTGTATTGACACCAATATAACACGATACCGTGTATGATCATAGTTTGTTTATATAGAGAAAGTATCTTATCCATCATATTTAGAAAATAACAAAGTCACCATTCACAATATCAAGAATCGAAGATAAAAGGTGGGTTTTCTTTTTTACTTGTAGTAGCACTCAACAACTTTATTAAAGAATTTACCAAAAAAAGAAAAAAAAGAAAACAACTTTATTAAAGAATGACTGACTTCTTGTACTATGTAAATAATACATCCATTATTTAAAATTTAAAATTTAAAAGCTACTCAAAAGCTTGAATTATTAGATATATAGTCAAATGAATATCTTAGGATAATTAAGTTTAAACTTGTAAAATGACCATAAATAGAAATAAATAAGAATAATGTAATTGTGTTTCCGGGATATAAGAGAAGGGAAAAATTACTGGCAAGAAGAGGGATCAGCCCAGATCATCCAACTCTTTCCTCTTGTTGCCTTTAAAAGACATGCAGTGGCAGCACTTGCCTTTCCACTCAACATATCATAGCCCTCCAAGAACCGCCGCTCTCTCTCTCTCTCTCTCTCTCTCTCTCTGTGTGTTTATATATAGAAGTGTGGATTTCAATTAGAGAAATTGGCAAAGAAAGGAAAGATCATCAAGAACTACTATACATAGGATAATCAGCAGTTGGCTCAATTTTGCTGGTTTTGGCTTGTGATCATGAGAGATGTAAGGGAAAAGAAAGAAGAAGATGATGGCAAGATGCTGAAGCTACCACCCGGATTTCGGTTCTTGCCGACAGATGAAGAACTTGTCCTTCACTTTCTGCATCCCAAGAAGCAGCAGGCCTCTGTGTCTCCGCTTTATGCTCACTTGGTTCCTGATCTCAAGTCTCACCACCATGATCCTTGGGACCTCCATGGTAAGCGACAGAGAGCAACTTTTGCTTTAGTACCATTTATCTAGTTGCTTAGTAGGAAGCAGTGCCCCAGCTAGAAGAATTCTGGATAAAGAGGTATAGAAAAATGAGTTCTGATTGCCCTAATACATCTTATGATGAGCTTGTCAAGATCTTGAAGACGAGACTCGCGAGAGTAAATGGTTTTTCCTTAAGTCACATGATTATGAAAAGTAACTTAGCAAAGATTTACCGTGTTAATATTGTAACAGGTATATCATCATATATGATTTGCTGTAACAAAAGTCTTTTATCAGTTCCACTTCGACAACTGAAATTAGATTTTGAATGCACAGGAAAGGCGCTGTGGAATGGTACCCACTACTTCTATTTCTGCAAAATGATGAAGAATCGAATGACGGAAAATGGGTACTGGAAAGATTTAGACATGGAAGAGCCAGTGTTTGGTGAAGCTGGAGAAATTATAGGAAGGAAGAAATCTCTGACTTTCCACATTGGAGAGGCTCCAACAGGTCAAGAGACAAATTGGGTGATGCAGGAGTATCATCTCGTGTCCTTCCATCAATTGGCCAGTCCAACACAAGTGAGTTCAAATATTCCTCAGAAATGTTGAAAGTTAGATTGTCAGTTAATAAATCTTTGAAAAACTTCACGAGACTTTGTCTGTCGTCCACCATGTGTAAAAGAGTTTCGCTTGCAACACATTTTTCAATCACGTCGCCTGATTTTGATTTTGATCATTTGCTGTGCTAAGCTTTCGGTTTTCTTTTTGCAACCAAGGCAATTTGACTGTAAACTCGGACTTATTTCTCCAGCAAAGTGCTGATATGGAGGCGACAAGGCATATGGTCCAAGTAGAGATCACCCCAGCCCGAGATATAAAAAAATTTCAAAGGTGGCATCCACTTGGACCGTACATGTCAGCTCTACAGGGGTCGCCATGTCGACACTTTGCTGGAAATTTCGTGGGATTCCAGTCGAAATGCAACAAATATAAAAGGAAATGAACACTTAATGCATGTCCTGCAACCGAATCAAAGTCCAGTGACCTATTTGCGGATGCCCCAAATTGCAGTGATCACCAGTGAAATATCTCTGGTTTTTGGGCATGTCGACAGAGCGTAGCATCACAGCTCAAATGAGATTCGACATTGATTAAATTCTTGAGTGCTTACTTGGGGAGTTTAGAATGTATTGTCATATTTGTTGTACATGTGACAGGAACTCGGTTCGCTGGTTCTGTCTCGAGTTCATGAAAGCAAGACAAGTCATGGACAAAGCTTACGCTAGGAGGAGATGAGGATAGTGAGACTGATCTCTCGTACATGGACGAGATGTTTATGTTATTAGACGACGATCTTGATGATATAAGTTCGGGAGATTAATTATGCATATCCGTGTCGTACATTCGAACATATTTATACCCATGGCATGTACATAAACTGTACGAGGCATCTTTAGTAATTCTGCAGACTATCGTCAGCATGTTGGCGAGTTAATTTAGTGGTTGTACATTGCTGTGATGTATTTTTATGGCTTCTTATCTAAATTCTTGCCCTACCCTAACTGACACTATTGAGCTAACTATTGTTTAGTTTGTCGATCGGAATGATTGGTTTGCTATTTCACTTTTTGTCAAACAATAACCTTTTGTAGGCTACTCATTTTGTTAGGCTACTTTTCTTCTTTGTCCCCTACCTAAACATGTTAAATGTGAATGATGTATACATGACTAAATGATGACGATCAACGGACGAATATTTACTCAATTTCTAGATCAATGCAACCTAAAACGTGGGCAAATATTTGCTGGCCACTTTACCTTTAATATTTAAAAATGAAAGTACTATTTATGTTTCAGAATGATTACGAAAAGATTATTTTTTTCAAATATTTGAATACCCTAAAAGACTTCAAATATTTAGGGTTAACGAGAGTCAAACCGTTAGTTTTGATAATTTCATTGAAAAAATAAAATTAAAAATTAGCGTGCATTGAATATCTTTTTGATGGTGCATCTAGTACAAAAACTCTCGACGAACATTGAATATCTCTTGGATCAAAAACTCTAAAATAACTTTTTGGCGTGTAGAGTTCATTACCTTTAAAAGAAATCTGTCATGGATTGAATAAGTACCATGAGCTCAATGTTTATGATTAAGGATGATAGAAGAGAACTCTGGATCTAGATAATGGAGTTCTTCCATCAAATTGAAGCCAAGAACCTTAGAGTGAGGAACAACAAGCATTGAATATCTACTTGGTAGTGCATCTAATAACATTAGTTTTGCTAGGTTTATATTTCAAGGCGAAAGAAACAATTAAAGAAATTTTACCCATTTGGCATATCTCGAACTGAGGTTGTGTCGGCTACTAATATATTTGCAAACATCATTATTCAAATGAAGAACAAACTGTTTAGGCCTCAAGTAGTGACTTTAGTAATCAAGAGCTCTCATGATGGCACAGAACTCTTTGTCATAAGAGGAGAAGTTCTTCCTTAACCCTGTCAGCTTCTCACTAAAAAGATTTTTGGGCTTGTAAAAGAACAACCTTGATGCCAACTCAACTCACATCACATTCTACGTCAAATATTTTGTCAATACCTAGAAGGGCAAGGACAAGAGACCTATAAAGCTTTTGTTTGATGATTCAAAGGCATCGTAGTAGCCTTGGACCATTTGAAAGATATCTTGCTTATTAGTAAGGGGAGACATGAGAGCGTTGAAATTCTTCATAAGTCACTACTAGAAAGAGGCAAGACCATGGAAGCTCTTTAAATTAGAAATGGACTTAGGGATTGGCCACATCTACATCAATTCCACCTTGGATTGGTCAATGAAGGTCCCATTTTATGTAAACATCATAGTGAAGGAATACAATGCTTGAAGATAAGAACCGACATTTTTCCATCTCAATATAGAGTTGTTATTTCGTCAATTCTTTGAAAACTTGTCTTAAGTGAGAATAATGCTCTTCCTTGTTCCTACTCTACATGAGAATATCATTGAAGTAAACAACCACAAAGGAGCCAATAAAAGGACAAATGACTTCATCTGTAAGCCTCATGAAGGTGATTGTAGCATTAGATCCACATGACATAACTAGCCATTTAGTGTTCCCTTTTGGTTTTGAGGGCTACCTTCCACTTGTCCCCTTCTCTCATTCCAATCTAGTGATAGTCACTCCTCAAACCGATTTTGGAGAATACAGGACAATCATATGATGCATTAAGCATTTCATCAAGTTTAGGTGTGGATTACATGTACTTACTGGTTATGTTGATGATGGTTCAATTATTTAGGTACATTCTTAAAGAACCATCCTTCTTGGACACAAGTAAGGCTGAAACTAGATAAGAGCTCATGCTTTCCTTTACATATCCTCCTACAATTAGCTTATCCATCTGCCTTTCTAACTTCTTGATTTCCTTTGGATTGTAGTGATAGGCAACCCTGTTGAGAAGAGAAGTGCCGTGAAGTAAGTTGATTTGATGCTCAATTCCCTTCAAGGGAGGTAATTTTCATGGTAAATCCTCTTGAAACACAAATTCATTCGTTAAGGAACGCATTTTCATAATTTTCTAAGCAAAGGGAAACATAATTAATGATACATTCTACTGAGCTTTGTTGCGAAAAATATTAATAAGTGTTCTTTCTTTTTATGATGTTATTATTAGTACTTCAAGAGTTGGTACTTGATGTAAGTTTGTTTTGTATTGGCCTTTCTATGACTAGTGATCCCAACGTCGATTATGCATTTCAACTTGAAGAATGCTTGCCCTTTGTTCTAAAGCGATTGGATATTGTTTATTGGATTTGATGCTGTGAACTCTTTCCCTTCCTCATGCCTCACTAATCAAAATTTGGCTTCTAAAGAATGTCAAATACCTCATTTTGATAAGATCGGTAATGTTCTGATGTCTTTCCTATGTATGCATAATCATTGTAAGCTTATCCTATCAAGTGACCACGGGTAACATGGGTCTTGATAGAAAAACTTCATTGAACTCTCATATAAGGATGGTTGTTTGGCGATGATGAGGAAACAGAGACACCAAGCAAGTTAGCCTCGTCAATGGCCTTGAAGGTAACTGCAAATTTGAAGAATATATGGGCTAGTAAAGAGATGCATGTCCAGGTGGTGAAGTCTAGAAAATATTATTCTTGATCATTTTAAGATTTCATCCAAATACTAGAAAATATTGTCATTCTTATGAAAAATGACTCTTAAAAAGACATTTTTTAGAAATGCTATATTTTCCGCGAAATGAATAGACACTTAAAAATTCATTTGCTTGATAGGGAAACCTCATGTATTAACAAATTCAAATATTAATTTATACATTTAGGAATTCATCTCTGTTTATACAGGATCTATGACATAGAAACTAGCCGAACATTAAATAATTAGGAACTAGACAAAGTGCACTTAAAACACATGGGAACTCAAATTTCGACTTCGAACCTGGCAATTCAACCACCAACGGTGCTCTTCAATCTGCATTCACTCTTCACGTTCGAGAACCTTCATCTTGGACATTTTGGGACCCAACGCATAATGTTTTGGCTGAAATTCACCTATGCTTGCCCAGGTGGCAAAGAGCCAACATCGAGGTGCCAAACCTTCCTGTCGATGTGAACTCTTGGGGAAGATCAACCTGTTAAAGAAAGTTTTTTTTTTTTTTTTTTTAATCTTCGAAACCCATTAGAATTAAAGAGGGGGCCGTGTATGAGAAGTCAAATCATTTATTCAATTAATTGATAGGGGACCTCAAGTAAGGTCTTGTGTTCCAATTGACGAGATTCCCGAGCTTCGATGCTCCCCCGCATCAACTATTCCCAAACTAATTTTTTCCAAACGAAATTTGAAATCAAGCTTAGTAATCTCTTCAATCATGGAACCCTAAAATTTCACTAGTGCACTCCCAAGACCTTCTTGTCATAGCTACAGTCCCTTGTGCTTTTTCTTGGAGCAATCCAGCATGGAGATTCGACTTTTGACTTGCAACAGTCGCACGTGAATTTGGAATAGATACCATGACACGTCATCTGCCCCCACCACCGAGCCACCTGGGGCAAATGCTGACGTGTGCCGTAATCATCCTGCCGCCCTGCTCCAAAACGCATCGTCTCCTTCCTTCCTCCCGACCGACGAACTCCCAGAATCTCCGTCATCCTCTCGCCAGTACAATCCATTCTCTATCACTTCTTTCTCTCTCTACTCCCACCGTCCTCGCGGGCGGCGGCTCCAATGGCATTGTGCAGGTGGAAGCCTCGCGCCGCTCTCAGAGCGTCGCCGCGTCCCAGTTCGAGCTCCTGATAACCGCGATGGAAACTTAGAGGTGTTAAATTCATGGGCATGCTTCGTTTGGTCGCTTTTCATGCTTATGGGAGATGATCGCTCGGTGGAATCCTTTGTGGCCTCGAGCTTGGCTGCATTGTGCTTGAAGTTTGGTTTTGAGAGCTACTGCTCAGTATGTTTATCATCGAATTTGTAATTCTCCTTATAGTTGATGCTTATTGCCTGCTTAACTGTTTGGCAACGGGATAAATTAGATTGAAGCTTCGGAATGCTGTTCCAAATTATCGGATGGTGAAAATAGCTGGCCATGAAGTGGTTTGTGACTAAGTTAGACTGATTGCTATTGAGAACACGGAGCCAAAGGAATGATCATTTGCATACTTATATCATTCAAACAGGAAGTGCGATATGCGTAAAAAATACGAAAGTTGGTGATGTTCTTTTTCTAAGTTCTATCAAGCTCTGCACTTTTTGGTATGAACTTGTATCGGTCTGTGATTGTTGACTGATGACTGACATATCCATCGACATTCATCTCTTTGCAATACTGGCTAAAAGATGCATTTCGACTTTGCATGTGACTATGTTCCATCAAAATAGGGGTGACGTCGCACTAACACCCCATCCTGGGTACATTACAGAAACTTCCATCCTCTTCAATTTCGTGAACTGTCATACAGAAAGACCGCCTTGTCTTCAGCTTCACTATTGTGCATTGTGATGCTTGGACACATCTAATTTCCTTGTGAATTGGTTTTGTTTAGCTTCTGATTGCTTAGAGAATAAAAATTTTTCAATTAATTTATGTTAATTGCACAACCAAGGAAAGCAAAGATCTCAACAATGCACCTCATGCAGGTTTGTCTTGTTCAAATAAGTATAGTATGATGGGTGAGCATATCTGGTTTCGTGTCCAGTATTCAGCCAAGATGGCAATTGGTGCTTATGCCCACAAGATATCTGTCTCTCTAGTTCTCAGGCGACTCCAGTTGATCTTGAATGTGTCTGCATAAGCAATATATTCGGCTACCCAATTTGACATGGCTCTGAAAGTGGAAAAGGGCACTTTTTATGACCACTTGGTAGAATGTAACATTGCCACTCTACTGTGAAGCTTTACTCCTGGAAGACTGCAAAATCTCCGCTTTTAATTCTCATTAAAAATTTAGACTTCACGTTTTGGTGTGCATTAGCCAATTTACCAGACGTTTGGTCTGGACAGACTGTGGACTTTCCTGGTGGTGAAGTTGCATTCACACCTAAGATGAGCTTCATATCTGAGTCTCCCGAGGAAAGGGCACAGTGCTACAGGGTACTAGATGAAGATGGTCAGCCACTAGTTCACGGCAGCTTCATACTGGGATTGCTTGCTTTAGAGGTCACTTCGACCCAGAACTGTTGCTTGCTTTAGTTGGTGAGACCTTTTGAAATGATGCGTCTGGAGAAAGAGAAGACCACAGAGTTGGGGCTGGTCAAGGAGTGCACGAGAGATCGACGCGTAGAAAAAAGGATTGATTGAAGCAAGGTCAGACGTACGAAAGGAGATCGCGTTTACAACGAGAGCACACTCCACCTGCGCCCGCTAGGGTGTCCGGTTCTGGAGTTTTAAAGAAAATTAAAGGCTCATACTCATGCATGCATGGTGCATGAAACTTGTCGTGATACTTAAGCTATTCCTTAAAGATGTTTTTATAGTTCCTCCGAAAAACCCTTGAAAGTGTTTTTGGACTTTATGAGTAGGGTATGTACAGTTCAATTACTTCAAAATTGGAGTCGTCACCTATGTTTTTTCCCTGTGTGGATGGGTTGATTGCCAAGAAAAAAACCTTCGTTGAATGTGTACTTCTGTTTGGCTGAGAGTTAAGTAATATCACTTGATTTGAGTTTGATTTTATGTAACTTCATGCAAAGAAGAAATTCTTGGATCACGCAAGAAGATTGATAGCTAATAACCCTGGGGTACACTGAGAATTTGAGAAAAGCAATTGACATTAATGGCAAGTCACTCAGATATTTGATCATGAACAAGTGGAATTGGACAATTCTTGATGACATAGAAGCTCAATTCTCCTTATACACCGCCAAGTACGAATAATTTCACGTTTGGGCCACCTATGAGTTAAAGAGATACTTATTAGGTATATAATATTAGTTATTTAAGGTGTAGATCCATCCACGATGATGATGAAAAACACTCATTTGAACTGAAGGGATTTATTTTCGTCCTGTACATGGGATCTAGCTCTTCTAATATATATAAGAAAATAATGAAACTAAAAGATTAGTTCGAATGTCATGCATCCGCTCTCATTCGTCAAAAGTTGATCACTTTTAGCTCCTTATCCCATTTTAATATCTTCGCAAATTGCCAAACTAATCCGCAAACTAGATTCGGACCAAACCTGAAGTTTAGTTGCCCATCATCATCAAGAGCTGTTTCTGTGCTTGTCTTTTAGCGCAATTTCCTTTTTCGTTCGTACGAATGTTTTATTTATATTAGATTGCTGTCGACAAACTTGTCACAAACCTCAAAAATAACCAAACAAGCTCTCAGATTGGATTCCCCGTCGCACTCGAAGTAGGGGTCTGCCCCTGATTTGGTCCTACCTGAGAAATGATACGCAGACCCCTACCGGTCGAATTTTAAAGCTCACGAATTAGTCAGTTTGGCTCGTGATTGATTCTGTATTTTCCGAACTGAAAACTACATGTCATTAGGCTTGGTTTCTGACCTTTGAACTGACCCATTAAATAAATCAAGCAAGAACTTGATTTCAATGAGTTGGACAGCGGTCAATTCGTCCTGTGTCATAGATTAGTAAATCTTATTAGGTTGAGTCTAATCTTACGAAGAAGGCTCATCGCATAACTAAACCCTAGTACTCAATTATGTTATGCTGTCCCTTACACGGGTCTTAAGGATAAGGAGTGTGAATGGTGAAAAGGTCTTTGCAACTTATTCGATGAATCTATCAGCTCACCAAACTTCTTGTGCAGATTAAAGCCTAGTTTTGAATGAAAAAGATCATGAGTCAAGCATTTTTTTCTCTCAAATATCTTGTAACATGGACACAAAGTGAATTGACACCAATTTAACACAATACCATGTATGATCATGGCACGTTTATATAGAGAAAATATCTTATCCATCATATTTAGAAAACAATAAAGTTACAATTCGCAATCTCAAGAACCAAAAGATAAAAAGTAGGTTTCTTTTTAACTTGTACTAGCACTCAATCACTTTATTAAAGAAATGATTGACATCTTGCACCATGTAACTAATATATCCATTACATAAGATCCATTATTTAAAGTTTAAAAGCTACTCAAAAGCTTGAATTATTGGATATATAATCAAGTGAGTATCATAGGGTAATTAATTTTAACCTTGTAAAATGACCATAAAAATAAATAAATAAGCATAATGTAATTGTGTTTTTGGATTATAAGAGAAGGAAAAAATTACTGGCAAGTTTCTGGTGACAAGATCTTTTGTACATTTGGCCCTCCTCAATTTATTGCTTACCTTTTACCAAAAAAAAAAAAAAAAATTACTGGCAAGAAGAGGGATCGGCCCAGATCATCCAACTCTCTCCTCTTGTTGCCTTTAAAAAATATGCAATTTCAGCACTTGCCTTTCCACTCAACATGTCATAGCCCTCAAAGAACCGCCTCTCTCTCTCTCTCTCTCTCTCTCTGTATATAGAAGTGTGCGGATTTCAATTAGAGAAATTGGCAAAGAAAGGAAAGATTATCAAGAACTACTATACATAGGATAATCAGCAGTTGGCTCAATTTTGCTGGTTTTGGCTTGTGATCATGACAAATGTAAAGGAAAAGGAAGAAGAAGATGATGGCAAGATGCTGAAGCTACCACCCGGATTTCGGTTCTTGCCGACAGATGAAGAACTTGTCCTTCACTTTCTGCATCCCAAGAAGCAGCAGGCCTCTGTGTCCCCGCTCTATGCTCACTTGGTTCCTGATCTCAAGTCTCACCACCATGATCCTTGGGACCTCCATGGTAAGCGAAAGATAGCAACTTTTGCTTTAGTACCATATGCATAGTTGCTTAGTAGGAAGCAGTGCCCTAGCTAGAAGAAATTCTGGATAAAGAGGTATAGAAAAATGAGTTCAGATTGCCCTCATATATCTTATGATGATCTTGTCAAGATCTCGAAGGTGAGAGTGAGAGGAAATGGTTTTTCCTTCAGTCAAATGACTATTAAAAGTAACTTGGCAAAGATTTGCCGTGTTAATATCGTAACAGGTATATCATCATGTCTGATTTGCTGTAACAAAATTCGTTTATCAGTTCCACTTCGACAACTGAAATTAGATTTTGAATGCACAGGAAAGGCGCTGTGGAATGGAACCCACTACTTCTATTTCAGCAGAATGATGAACAATCGAATTACCAAAAATGGGTACTGGAAAGATTTAGACATGGAAGAGCCAGTGTTTGGTGAAGCTGGAGAAATTATAGGAATGAAGAAATCTCTGACTTTCCACATTGGAGAGGCTCCAACAGGTCAAGAGACAAACTGGGTGATGCAGGAGTATCATCTCGCGTCCTTCCATCAATTGGCTAATCCAACACAAGTGAGTGCAAATATTCCTCAGAAATGTTGAAAGTTAGATTGTCAGTTAATATATCTTTGAAAAACTTCACGAGACTTTGTCTGTCGTACACCATGTGTAAAAAAGTTTCGCTTGCAACACATTTTTCAATCACGTCGCCTGATTTTGATTTCAATCATTTGCTGTGATAAGCTTTCGGTTTTCTTCTTGCAACCAAGGTAATTTGACTGTAAACTTGGACTTATTTCTCAAGCAAAGTGCTGATATGGAGGCGACACAGGGCATATCGTCCAAGTAGAGACCACCCAAGCCCGAGATATTAAAAAATTTCAAAGGTGGCATCCACTTGGACTGTACATGTGAGCTTTACAAGGGTCGCCATGTCGACACTTCGCTAGAAATTTCGTGGGATTCCAGTCGAAATGCAACAAGTATAAAAAGAAATGAAAACTTAACTGATGTCCTGCAACCGAATCACAGTCCAGTGACCTCTTTGCGGATTCCCCAAATTGCAGTGATCACAAGTGAAATATTTCTGGTTTATGGGCATGTCGACGGAGCATAGTATCAGAGCTCAAATGAGATTCAACATTGATTAAATTCTTGAGTGCTTACTTGGGGAGTTTAGAACGTATTCTCATACTTTTTGTACATGTGACAGGAACTCGGTTCGCTGGTTCTGTCTCGAGTTCATGAAAGCAAGAGAAGTCATGGACAAATATTACGCTCAGGAGGAGATGAGGATAGTGAGACTGATCTCTCGTACATGGACGAGATGTTTATGCTATTAGACGAGGATCTTGATGATATAAGTTCAGGAGATTAAGTACGCATGTCCGTGTCGTACATTCGAACATTTTCATACCCATGACATGTACATAAACTATGCGAGGCATCTTTAGCAATGATGCAGACCATCGTCAGCGTGTTAGCGAGTTAATTTAGTGATTGTGCATTGCTGTGATGTATTTGTATGGTCTTCTTATCTAAATTCTTGCCCTACCCTAGCTTACACTATTGAGCTAACCATTGTTTAGTTTGTCGATCGGAATGATTGGTTTGCTATTTGACTTTTTCTCAAACAATAGTCTTTGGTAGGCTACTCATTTTGTTAGAGTAAAGAACACCCCAAGTGCCATAACTTGGCACGGGGGGACACTTAAGTGCCATAACTTTTTTTCGGTACACTTAAGTGCCACTTTTTTTTTTTTTTTTAAATGGAACACTTAAGTGCCAATATCGGAGTAAAATGGAACACTTAAGTGCCACTCCGGCGAAAATCCGGCCAAACGGTTGACGTGGCAATTTTCCGGCGATGGAGGTCCAAAACGGCGTCGTTTTTGCATGCGACGTGGCAAAAAAATACAAAAACGATGCCGTTTCGCGTCGACTTGTAAAAATAATAAAAAAATAATTAAATTAAATTAAAAATTAATTTTAATTAAAAATACTCTAAAATTTTTTAAAAAAAGGGGGGACGAAGGGGCGGGCGGGCGAGGACCGAGCCCTCGCCGCCGCCGCCTCCCGCCGTCGCCGGGAAGGGCCGGCGACGGAGGGGGTAGGGTCGGCCGGGGTTCGCCGGCCCCGGCCGATCGGGTGGCGAGGGCCGCGAGCCCTCGCCGCCTCCCCGCCGTCGCGGGAAGGGCCGACGACGGAGGGGGTAGGGTCGGCCGGGGTCGCCGGGCCCCGGCCGACCGGCGGCGAGGGCGGCCGGGGCCCGCGACCCCGGCCGACCCTACCCCCTCCGTCGTCGGCCCTTCCCGGCGACGGCGGGAGGCGGTGGCGGCGAGGGCTCAGCCCTCGCCCGCCCGCCCCTTCGTCCCACCCCTTTTTTTTTTTTTTTTTAATTTTAGAGTATTTTTATTTAAAATTAATTTTAAATTTAATTTAATTATTTTTTTATTATGCAAACAAGTGCCGTTTTTGCTGAGTCGCGCCGACTCAGCTCTCCGACGAGCCACGCAAGCATTAAAAAATAATAAACACGTGCCACGTAGGATTTCCGGCAAGGTCGCCGAAGATGGCACTTAAGTGTCCCATTTGAAAAAAAAGTGGCACTTAAGTGTACCGAAAAAAAGTTATGGCACTTAAGTGTCCCCCCGTGCCAAGTTATGGCACTCCAGTGTGTCCCAAACTCCATTTTGTTAGGTTACTTTTGTTCTTTGTCCCTTACCTAGACATGTTAAATTTGAATGATGCATATATAACTAAATGATGACGATCAACGGGCGAGTATTTACTCGATTTCTAGATCAATACAACCTAAAACGTGGGCAAATATTTACCGGCCACTTTACCTTTTATATTTAAAAACGAAAGTACTATTTATGCTTCACAAAGATCACGAAAAGATTATTATTTTTTTCAAATATTTAAATACCCTAAAAGATTTCGAATGTTAAAGGTTTAGGAGAGTCAAACTGTAAATTTCAATAAGTTCATTGAAAAAATAAAATTAAAAATCAGCATGCATGGAATATCTTTTTAATGGTGCATTCGCTACAAAAACTCTCAACGAACGTCATATATCTTCTTAGATCAAAAACTCTAAAAGAACTTTTTGACATGCATAACTCATTACCTTTAAGTGAAATCTGTCGTGGATTGAATAAGTACCATGAGCTCAGTGTTTGTGATTAAGGATGATGGAAGAGAACTGTAGATCTAAATAATGGAGTTCTTTCATCGAATTGAATCCAAGAACCCATGAGTCAAGAGCAACAAGTATTGAATATCTTCTTGATAGTGCATCTACTACAACATTAGTTTTGCTAGGTTTATATTTCAAGGCGAAAGAAACAATTAAAGAAATTTTACCCATTTGGCATATCTCGAATTGAGGTTGTGTTGGCTACTAATATATTTGAGAGCATCATGATTCAAATGAAGAACAAATTGTTTAGGCCTCATGTAGTTACTTTAGTAATCAAAAGCTCTCATGATGGCATAGAACTCTCTGTCACGAGAGGAAAAGTTCTTCCTTAACCCTGTCAACTTCTCACTAAAAAGATTTTTGGGCTTAGTAAAAGAACAAGGCCGATGCCAAACTCCACTCACATCGCATTCTACATCAAATATTTTATCAACACCTTATGACAATAGACTTATAAAGCTTTTGTTTGATGATTCGAAGGCATCGTAGCAGCCTTGGACCATTCGAAAGATCTCTTGCTCATGCATTTAGTAATCGGAGCCATGATGATGTTGAAATTCTTCATAAGTCACCACTAGAAAGAGGCAAGACTATGGAAGCTCTTTACATTAGAACTTAAGGATTGGCCACGTCTGCATCAATTCCACCTAGGATTGGTCAATGAAGGTCCTCTTTTTTGTAAACATCATAGTGAAGGAATACAACGCTTGAAGATAAGGACTGATGTTTTTCCATCTTATTATAGAGCTGTTATTACCTCAAGACTTGAAAACTCGACTTAAGTGAGAATAATGCTCTTCCTCACTCCTACAATACATTAGAATATCATTAAAGTAGACAACCACAAAGGAACCAATAAAAGGACAAATGACTTCATCTAAAAGCCTCATGAAGGTGCTTGTAGCATTAGATAGTCCACATGACATAACTAGCCATTCAAAGTTCCCCTTTGGTTTTGAAGGACCTTCCACTTGTTCCCTTCTCTCATTCCGATCTAGTGAGAGTCACTCCTCAAACCTATTTTGGAGAACATGGGAGAATTATATAATGCGTTGAGCATTTCATCAAGTTTAGGCATGGGTCACCTATACTTGCTGATTATGCTGTTGATGGTTCAACAATTTACATACATTCCTAGCGAACCATCCTTCTTGGGCATGAGTAAAGCCGGACTAGACAAGCATCCATTGCTTTCCTTTACATATCTCCTACAATGAGCTTATCCACCTACCTTTGTAACTTCTTGATTTCCTTTGCATTACAGCGATAGGTGATCTTATTAAGGAGAGAAGCGCCATGAAGTTGATTTGATGCTCAATTCCCTTGAAGAGAGGTAATTTTCATGGTAAATCCTCTTAAAACACATAGATTCATTCATTAAGGATTGCATTTTCAGGTGCAAAGGTCTTTCTTTCTCACTTTTTTGGGTCTCAGCCATAAGTAAGGGCAAAAACAATCTTTTATCGCAAATGACTCTCTCAATCAATGTTTCATTCAAGAAAATGGTTTTCTTAGTTGTGTTTTGAACCCTAGGCCAATTTCTGTGGGTTATGAATGGGGCAAAGATACAAGGGTTGTCATGCCTCGAACCCCAGGCACGTGCGTATCCGTTGATGATTGATTAAATTGCGACGTTCCCAGGACTCATTGCTGACCCATTCATTTTATGCACATGCGGAAGCGAACTCATAATTACCCAACTAATAGATAAACACATGGGATAGTAAAAGCAGGACAACAATTTTCGCCAATCACGCTTTATAAACAAATCAAGTTGGTCCTACTAGTTTATACACATGAGTCTGGTTCAAATAGAACTACTAAACTACCTACGCTCTTGACCTTGCCATCTCAACTTTTGATGCTCCACATTAGGTACCTGAAAATGGTAACCCACAACAGGGTAAGATAAAAATCTCAGCGAGCTAAACCCTAAGCCCCGGCTAGGGTGAGAATTCACTTAAAGGCAGCCTAAACATACACCATTCATAACTTACCTCGCTTGGGCGCGTTCCTACATATTAGTGCACCATATATGCATTATGAATATCACAAGCATGCTTAACAACTGGAATACCTCATTTCACATATCAATCAAACACGGGGGTTTTGATTATAGGGTAAAATCGTTATGACATGTCCCATACTGTGTCACACAATTTTCCCCATAATTAGGCACAGCTATCTCAAACATTCAAACGTGTTCCAATTGTTTATGGCCCAACGGCCATGGCCAACTCCCCAGTCAACGATCATCCAGACTCCTGCCAAGCATTCGATAAAAATCAGGCATCGTCCCGCCCTGTCAAGCATGGCAATGTCTAGAACTCCCACCTAGACGGCATCCCAAAAAGGGGCATCTGTCCGGCCTCTACCGTGATCGGCTTCCAAACTCCCGCTGGGCATCCGATAAATCGGGCATCGTCCCCAAACTCTTGCTTGGTGACGGGTTCTAATAATGACCACACGCACATCCATATTTGGCCAAGAACCCCATGCGTTGCACTCAAATACTTCCATTTTAAGTAATGGACTTGCCCAATTTTCCTCGTATTAGAAATTCTCGAGAAAATAACTGTGCGTGGTCACACATTCAATTTGAACCATAAAACATGATACTCTCTCATTTCAATGTCCCACGATTTTATATAGTATATAAAATACTTTTGGCGTCAAAACTGACGCTCGTTATTTTTTTATTTAAATACCATAAATCCAATTCTTGCTATAATAATCACTAAGCACCATCAAACACTCAATTTCACATATTATCAAGCATAAGCTCTAAGCATGCCAAAATTCCACCACATCACCCAATATGCATTGCCTCGGAACCATAGCATCAAGAACAATCACAAACTACTACCGGTCCTAACCAACAAAAACGATCCACTCGCGTGTCTCCAGGTTTAAATCTAGACCTAATAAAAAAAGTTTGGAAAATTCTCAAATTTGAATATTTTGTAAAGGACATATAAATGAACATTTTTTTATGAAGACACCTTAACCCAGATTTTTCTAGATTAAGCTCAATAAATCGCTCAATCCAGTACAAAAAACTATGTCCGTTTCTAGAAAGTTTATTTTCCGAAATCAGTTTGGTTCAAGACCCAAAACTTGTTTGTTTGATTTGAAATTTGAGTATGTTAAACTAAAATATGTGATAAACAACTTTTTTGAAGAAAATATTTTGAAATTCGAACCCTAAGAGTTAATAAAAATCCCTAAAATCTCAAAAGGTCACATATTCCAGCATAGTCCAAGATTCTATTTGCAAATGATGAAGTTGAAATCTCATTTTTTTAAATCTCTAAAAATCTTGAGTAAAATATATGTCATAACTAAAGATGTTTAAAACATTTCTCAAGAATGAATCAACCTCAAAATCGAAGCCCATTTCAATCCACAAAAAGGGCAAATGGTGAGGGTCTAGAAACCAGATTTGAGGAAAATCCCTTGAATTGGACTAATCCCTCCTCATTAGTGCTAATCTCATCAATTAGATCAACACTAATCCATCTTAAGGCTAATCTAACTATTCTAGATTAGCATTAATCCATCTTAAGACTAATCTCACTTAATACTAATCTAATTAAGCTAATTAACGCTAATCTAACCCCCTAAGTGTAATTAATAATGTAATCAAGGATTAGGGAGTTAAATCACAGGATTAGAGAATAAACGGGTTCACGGTGATGGCGGCATGATGGCAGTGAGATCTCGTGCCTATGGTGGCTCCAAGGGAGGCCTAGAAGGGGTTGAAAACGACCCTGCAAGCCTCTGCTTGCTGCTAGAACAGGTTCTACTTCTATTCTGTTTTGGAGCTGTTGGCCTTTGCTGGTCGAGCGGCTGGGATGGTGAGTCAGTGGCTAGCTGAGGCGGAGGAGATGTGAACCGAGAGGCCTGGTCAAGTGGACAGGGGTGGTGGGGCTTGCGTCACCGGCTTGGTGGGCTCGCGCGTGGCTGGAGCTGGATGTGAGTAGGCTGGTTGATGGTGCCGGCCTTGAGTTGGCTTTCTAGTGGCTGGTTGCTGGTTTTTGTGTAGGGCTGGGCAAGTGAGATAACAATAGCAACAATGGAGAAGAAGGTGAAGATTTGAGGAAGAAAAAGGAAGAAGAAGCTGCAGAAGATGGGGCTAGTCTGCAAGGGCTTTCTTGTAGGGGAGGGGAGAAGGAAGAGGAATAGGAGGGAACAAGAGGGAGACAATGGACCAAGAAGTCTTGTTGCTATCCAATGGGCTTCCACCTCCTATATCTTCCACTTGAGTGCCTCAACCCCAAAGTCTTCAGCCCTTAGCTATTAAGGCTTCTTCCACAAGCCAAATCCTTCACACAACTTCAACTAGAGACTTCAATTTGGTGCCTAAAACATCACAGCAGCTGCCCCCTATGAATTTTGCACCCATTCAACTCTAATCCTCACCCAACAACTTCAATTCAATGGCCACACATGCCAAGGTAGCAACCCACACCATTTTCCTTGCACTTCCCTCACTAAATAGCTCACTTGGGAGGCTAAAAATCTACAAAGAAATGGCCCTCCGAATTTCTTGAATTTAATGTGCCAAATTCCAATTTTCCGCCAAAATTCCGGGCTTGACAAAAAAATTCCCAAAAGACGAGATGAGATCCTAAAAATAAATCGTGACACGCTCGAATGTTCGATTCTCGAAACCGAGTTCAATTTTGTGGTTAAAATCAATCGGACGCGATTTTAGTCCAATCCAACATACCGGGTAGCTTTTAGGGATTTTACCACAGTTATATCCCTTAACGGCTTCACTTAATAAGTTGGCTAACTCGTGAGTGATCAGCTCAAAGAAAAAGGACTATAGGTGCATCGGCGAAAAGCTCATTTCATTTTATCAAGACAGGGTTGAAAATTCAGGATGTCACAAGGGTGATGTATTTCTGTTCCAGGTGGAATAAGTAAGTGCTTTTATGTATCTATCATGCACAACTTTCTTATCAAGATGCCCTCTAGCCAGGCGATTTTTCTCCTGTTCACGCAATTATGAGTTTGCTGATTCCGGGTGATTCACTGTTTTGTTGGAGCTGTAATTTGGTGGATCTTCTCTTCCTGCCCCACTTTTCATCTCCGCAGAAGCGTTTCCACTAGCTCGCCCTCTTCGGGTAATAATGCTCTCCTCCTATTAAGGTTCCGTGGGTTTTGCTTTTCTGGTTTTTCTGGGCTTCGTTATTTTTGTGCCATGGATACTCCCATGAATGAGCTGGCGACCTTGGTGTCAACCCATCAAGAAGGGCATCAGGGTCGTAGTTGCAGTAGAAAATCCTGTCCACCAATGGATAGGGGAAAATCCATTGCTTCTGAAGCCCAGCCCTCTCCTCCCTTGGCCCATGTGTTGGATAGAAGTATTGTTGTTGCTCACACAGCAAGAACTCAAGCCGCACCCAATCGGTCGTGACAGTCCACTCAAGGGTGTTCTCCTCTTGGCGTAACGGCTCCTTCTTTTGATGCCACTAAGCCGATAGCTCGCTCTTGGGCCAATGTAGCAAAATTAGCTACCAAAGGTTATGACCTCACCATTATGCCTCAGGATATTGTTGATGGCAAGCCTGTGGTGCGTATCTTGCAGGAAATTTTGGAAGCTAGTGATCCCAAGTGGTGAGGATGCTTGGTAGGCTACTATGTTGGCAAAAGATTGTCGTTTAAACTTTCAAAGGCCGCCTTGAAGCATGTCTGGGGCCCCCATCTTCTTGAAGTAAAGGTAAACGATGAAGGCTTCTACTCTCTTTCACTTACTTGATCATGAGTTTCGAAGAAAGATCCTAGACGGTGGTCCTTGTGGCGAAGGTTCCCCTTATACTTCAGCAGTGGCATCCATTGATGGAACTTAAAAGGGACCTCCACAAGACAGTCCTAGTCTGGGTTCGCTTGAGGAACATCCCATACTCTATTTGGTCAGCTATGGGTGTAAATGCCATTGCTAGTGCGATTGGCCGGCCCCTCTACGTTGACCAGCAGATGGAGCATATGAAAATGATATCGTACGTGCGCATGTGTGGAAATCAATGCGGACCACACTTATTGCGAAGTAGTTCCTGTTGACCTGAATGGGGTGACCCGCTTAGTCTCTGTTGAATACGAGTGGAAGCCCATTATTTGTCAATCCTATCAATCGTTTGGCCATAGGTGTGATCCTCCTAGCCTAATACTAATATTGGTAATACTACGGCCACCAATTCTAATTCGGCTGCTCTTACTGGAAGTGTTTCTAAGCCTTGGAACCAGGTTCCAAATACTCGGTTGAGTGAAGTTTGGAAGGTAGTTCAAGGAAAACAATCCAACCTGCGTGTAGGATCCTCTTATGCTACTCCTGCTCCTTCTCCAGTTGCTGTGTTAGAGGCACAGGTCCCCTCTGCTGTGCACGACCCTTCTCGGAACAAGACTGAGACCTTAACAGGTATTTTACTTACAACTGACTTGGCAGGCTCCTCCACTGCTTTCAAGTTAGATGTTCCTTAGCTACGTTCGACCACATCCTTAATTTTTTAGGAAGACTTCATCAAATGAGTCGATGATGTTGGGTCTGAAGTTGAAGAGGATAGCTTGCATGTTGCCTCCTCTTTCTCACCCCCGGCCGATCAGAAGCGACTGCTCATCCTCTCCCAACAATTTAATGTGCGGCCTATATGCTTTGGTGACAGTTCCTCGAAAAGCCCCAAACCTAAGGCTACCTTGAAAAAGAAAAAGTGAGGTAAAAAGTAATATCCTCCCTATTCATGTATATATGTACGTAGCTGTGTGGAATATTAGAGGATTGGTCGATCCTTTAAGGCAATCTGAGATCAGAAACCTTATTAGAGTAAATAGCCTTTGTTGCTTAGGCATTTTGGAAACAAAGGTCCCTTCTACCCTCTTTTCTTCTATTTCTAATGGTCTTTTGTCTGGTTGGACCTAGATTGCTAATTATGATCATTCTCATCGAGGGAGAATTTGGATTGGTTGGAACCCGAGGATGGTGGAGTTTACCACCTACTCCTTATCCTCCCAAGTCATCCCTAGACACTTGAGCTATCTATCCTCAAGTGAATCTTTCTATCTTTCCTTTGTCTATGCTAAACATACCTATGTGCTTAGATCACCCCTCTGGCAAGATTTAGTCCAAGCCAACTCGGTGCGTGTTGAGAGTCCTTGGCTGATTGCGGGAGACTTCAATGCCATTAGGCATCATTCGGATAGGTTTGGTGGCTCCTCTACTTGGCTACCATCTTTTGAGGATTTTGGATGTTGTCTACAATAGGTGGAACTTGACGACCTCAGATATATTAGCTACAGGTATACGTTGGCCACCTCCTCTAGTGAAAACCGCAAGCAAAGGAAGATTGATAGAGTTCTTTTCAATACTTGTTGGAGCAGTGTGTTCTCCTTCTCAGAGGCAACCTTCCTCCCGTCTGGTATCTCTGATCACTTTCCTATAGTCATTAAGATTTTCCCTACTCCGAAGATGAGGAAGCCCTTCAAATTCTTTAATTTTTGGATGAAACACTGGCTTTCAGCTAGATCGACAAACCTGGGACACTCTGGTGATGGGCTCGGCCATGTTCATCCTTTATTACAAGCTGAAGCTGCTAAAAGCCAGGCTTAAGAGCCTCAACAAAGACTCCTTTTCTAACATCTCATTGAGAACTGCTACAACACGAAATGCTTTAGCTTCTATCCAGGAGGCCCTTCACTTAGACCCATTCAATCAGGACTTGGCTATCAAAGAGAGGGATTCTATGCGGATCTTCTCAGATCTCCGTCTCCAGGAAGAGAGCTTCTATAAACAGAAGTCTAGAATTCAATGGCCGAAGGAGGGAGACCTCAATACTAAATTCTTTCATCACTCGATCAACTCCAGAATAGAATTTTATCGATTTGGGATGAAGCTGGGATTATGATCCAAGACCCTTATTTAATACAGCAACTGCTTGTCTCACATTTTGAAGAGCTATTGGCGCCTTCAATTCTCTTGACTCGGTCCTCAGTTCATGAAATCAGTTTGGTGCTGCCCCATCCCCTCAACGACAATCAGGTACTTCTTCCCTCTAGACCTGTTTTTGATTAAGAAATTCAGGACACTTTATTCTTGATGGCATTTGGAAAGGCCCCTGGCCCCGATGATTTTTGTGTTGAATTTTATAGGCATAGCTGGGATATAGTCGGCCCTTCGGTCATTCTAGCAGTTAAGGATTTCTTCAATTCCAAGAAACTCCTTCGGGAGATTAACAATACTATCTTAGCCCTCATATCGAAATGCCCCAATGCGACTACGATCAATGATTATAGATCTATTGCTTGTTGCAATACTATCTACAAATGTATTACGAAGATTATGGCCAACCGGATAGCGGCTATCTTGACTTCGATTATCAGCTTGTCATAGAATGCATTCATCAAGGGGAGATGCATTAGTGATAATATTTTACTTGCCTAGGAACTTTTTGCAGGCTTCCATCTACTACCTACAAGCCAAAATGTGTCATCAAAGTAGACTTCCACAAGGCGTATGACATTGTCAATTGGGATTTTATCGAATTAGTGTTGCAAGCATTTCGGTTTCCCACGCATTTTATAGAACTCATTATGAATTGCATCCGGTCGCCCAAATTTTCTGTGTCCATTAACGGTGAGCTTCACGTTTCTTCCCCAGTGGAAGAGGTATCAGGCAAGGCGATCTCATGTCTCTCTACCTTTTTATGCTCGTTATGGAGATCTTCATAGGTATACTCAACTTGCAAAGTAGCCACCCTTCTTTCAAGTTTTTTTGGAGATGCAAATAAATGAGACTATCCCACTTATTCTTTGCGGATGGCGTCTTGCTATTTGTGGAAGCTTTTATGTCTTCCTTATCTCTTCTTAAGGCTGGTATTGACAAGCTCTCTCGTTGGAGTGGCCTACTACCGAACCTGCAGAAGAGCAAAATTTACTTTTCAGGTGTTTCCCCCAAATCTTGTAACACTTTCAAGAAGCTCCTTGGTTACTAGGAAGGGTCCTTGCCATTTCGGTATTTGGGTGTACCCATTATCTCATTAAGGCTTTGAAAGGCTGATTGCTCTATATTAGTAAGTACTATTACATCGAGGGTACATATGTGGACACAGCGGTTCCTCTCCTTTGTAGGTTGACTGCAACTCATTAGGTCAGTGATCCATTTTGTCCAAGTCTTTTGGGCTAATGTCTTTATATTGCCGAGGTTAGTTCTGGATAAAATTGAACAAATCTTGAGGCAATTCCTATGGAAGGGCCCGAACCTCGGCACGGGAGGGGCCAAGGTCGCCTGGAATGATGTTTGTCTCTGTTGCGATAGGGCGAGCGATCGAACAATAATATAGACAAAAGAAGAAAATAAATCGGACACAGATTTACGTGGTTCGGTCGTAAAGACCTACGTCCACGGGGAAAGCAGCAGCGAATTTCACTATAGATCAAGCGATACAAGGAGATTACACATTCAAGTTACTCAAACACTCTCTCAGTGTTTCCCAAGCCCCAATTACACCCAAAAACGCACACAGTGTTTAGCCCCAAAATTTCTCACGAAATAATCTCTCAATCTCACAAAGGAATTTACACACAAATCTTACCTCAAGATTTGTATCGGCTACAAACACTAAATCTTCTTGGATGTAATTGCACGAACAAGAATGACAAAGAAAATCCCTCTCAAGCACTCAACGACGAGACGACGCTTCAAGACCAATTCTTCATGATCAACGGCGGAACACCAAGCACTCACGCGGCGCTTCAAGACAATTTGTGATCCACACCTACCACCCATGGCCACAGGTCTATATATATATATATATATATATATATATATGAGTGAACTTTTGCCAACTTCTCATAGGATTTTGTTTCCTATTTATTTTATCCAAAACATATGTCTATATATTTTAAACAAAATCCAAATCCAAGTCGAAACTTTCCTATTTATCAACAATTCGGAATATTTGGAATTTTACATTGGACTCAAACTCGAGACATATTTTAACAATCTCCACCTTGGCTCGACGTTTGAACCAAGTCGCAATCGCTTCGTAAAAATTCAAATTCTACCGCTACTTTCCCATTGCCCATGATGGGCTCAACCGCCACAAATATTATCCAAGTCCAAGCCTCGCTTGAACTTCGCCATAACCGAGGACCTCATCAGAATACCAACTCCGCATGCACCTTTAACTGCTTTGCAAGGATTTTCCGATGCAACCTCCCTAACCGCAGATAAAGCAAAACCATTGTTGCATCCATATCTGTCAGAAGATCGAATACATACCTTGTCAATATCAGCAGTTACAGCAACCATTGGCTCTATAGGCTCCACCTCACTACGAGCACCATCTGTGTCGATTACTTTGCTAGTACTCATACTCGCTACCTCAGGAGTTTCTGGTTGCAACTCCACCTCAAGCTGAACACCGTCCAGATCTGTATTAACACTGCCACATACACTCCTAGCTAGAACTATCGAAGACTTGTCAAGGGTAACTTCTCTGTTGTTAACAGGTGAATTTATATCCGGGCACCACAACTGATTACCCCACTCACCTTGTGCATAGCCATGGAATATGCACCTTGCCCTCCCATCGAGCTTACCATCACTCACTCGAAAATAACACGGGCAACCAAGCATTCTAAAAATAGAATAATCAGCAACGTTACCTGACCACACTTCTTCAAGAGTCTGCCTCTCAATAGCAGTTGATGGGGATCTATTCACCAGGCAGCTTATCATACTTAGCACATCAGCTAGGATTCTCCTAGCAACACCAACACTAGAGATAATTTTTCGGGCCATCTCTAGTAATATTCTGCTCATCAATTCTGCAAATTGTTGTGATTTATTGGCACTAGTGCGGTGTTTCACTATGCCCTCTTTCATGCAGAATTTATTTGTCAGCTCCAAGCAGAACTCCATGCTATTGTCAGTCTGCACATGCTTGATCGACTTACCAGTCTCCGTCTCGATCGAAGCTCTTGACTGCGTGATCCTGACATCAGCATCAAACTTGTGCCTTGGCACAAACACCCAGGTCTTCTTCGAGCAGTCCATAGACCCTCGAACAGATGCATTCGACGTCTCCGGAGTGAAACCTATCATTGTCTCACCTTGAAATTTATACAGGTCTCCATGCTTGATTCCTTTCATTATCACCAGGGCACCTCGAACAACCTTCAAAACTCCACCTTTTGAAGAATACCTGCAACCAGCTGAATCTAGGGTACCTAAGGAAATTAAGTTCTTCTTTAACTCTAGAACATGCCTCACTCCAGTCAATGTCCTCACGATACCATCATGCATTCTGATTTTAACATCACCAACACCCACAACATCGCACTTAGCGTTGTTCCCTAACTGGACTTTACCATTACCCGTGCACTGATAAGTGATAAACCAGTTTCTATTTGGTGTGACATGAAAAGAACAACCAGAATCCATAATCCATCCATCAAACGATGAATCATTAGTGACAGACAAGACATAATCGGCATTATCTGCTACAGGTGCAACATTATCTGTAGAATCAACTATAATTCCCTTACCCTTTTCATTCTTCAGCTTAAGACAATCATTCTAAGATGCCCCCTGTTGCCACAACTCCAACAGACAACATTGGCAGTCCTAGACTGACTACGCCTGTTCATATTAGTACTACTATTACCCACACGTGTTCTAGATCTTCCTCTATTTTCACCTACTAAAGTAGTAGATACATGTTCGCCAGATTCTCTTCTACGAATGTCCTCGCTCAGAATCAAATCTTGAACTCCATCAAACGTCAAACTTGTTGACCCGGAGGAATTACTAACAGCGAATGCAGTAGTATTCCAACTATCGGGCAATGAGGATAATAGAATCAAAGCACGTACCTCATCTTCAAAGTCAATCTCAACTGAACTCAATTGACTAACAATCACATTGAATTCATTGATATGATCTCGCAAGCGACGCACCTTCGCTCATCTTCAAATTAAACAAACGTCGCATCAAATAGACCTTGTTGATCGCGAGAGGGCTTCTCGTACATATCCGACGGGGCTTGCATCAAATCAGCGGTGGTCTTCTCCTTCGGGATGTTAAACGCGACGTTACGAGCCAACGTCAACCGAATAACACCCATAGCTCGTCTATCCAGCAAATCTCAATCAGCTTGCTTCATCATTGCTGGTTTCTCCCTAGATAAAGGCAAGTGCAGATTCATCTGGTAAAGATAATCTTCAATCTGCATCTTCCAGAAACTAAAATCCTTCCCATCAAAATTTTCAATTCTCACTTTTACTTCTTCTGTTGCCATCGATTCGCTTCAACTTAGCCAAACCTGGCTTTGATACCACTTGTTGCGATAGGGCGAGCGATCGAACAATAATATAGACAAAAGAAGAAAATAAATCGGACACAGATTTACGTGGTTCGGTCGTAAAGACCTACGTCCACGGGGAGAGCAGCAGCGAATTTCACTATAGATCAAGTGATGCAAGGAGATTACACACTCAAGTCACTCAAACACTCTCTCAGTGTTTCCCAAGCCCCAATTACACCCAAAAACGCACACAGTGTTTAGCCCCAAAATTTCTCACGAAATAATCTCTCAATCTCACAAAGGAATTTACACACAAATCTTACCTCAAGATTTGTATCGGCTACAAACACTAAATCTTCTTGGATGTAATTGCACGAACAAGAATGACAAAGAAAATCCCTCTCAAGCACTCGACGACGAGACGGCGCTTCAAGACCAATTCTTCATGATCAACGGCGGAACACCAAGCACTCACGCGGCGCTTCAAGACAATTTGTGATCCACACCTACCACCCATGGCCACGGGTCTATATATATATATATATATATGAGTGAACTTTTGCCAACTTCTCATAGGATTTTGTTTCCTATTTAAACGATTTTATCCAAAACATATCTCTGTATATTTTAAACAAAATCCAAATCCAAGTCGAAGTTGGACTTTCCTATTTCAGACGTCTGCAACATATCCAATTCGAAATGTTTGGAATTTTACATTGGACTCAAACTCGAGACATATTTTAACAGTCTCCCAAAGGATGAAGGGGGCTTAGGTATTAGAAGACTACAAGAAAGCAACTCCGTAGCAATGCTTAAACTCATATGGTTTTTATTCATAGACAATGAATCCTTGTGGTGCAGATGGATCCATTCTATATTTCTGAAGAATAAGAACTTTTGGTTGGTTGCTAAACCGACTGTTTGCTCATGGTCTTGGAAGAAATTGCTAGACCTTTGTCGCGAGTTCTGCTAGCTCTTTGATTGGCGGGTGGGGAATGGCTGCTATGTATCCTTTTGGTTTGATGACTGGCATCCTAGAGGGCCGCTCAATCTATTATTCTCTTATGCAAACATCTATTGCCCGGGCCTTCCTAGGCAAGACTCTATTGCGGACTTCATGTCATTCTCTGGTGAGACATCCGGAATCCTGGACATTATAGCCTCTTGGAGCGAGCCCCTTCCTATGCTCAATAATAACCCCAATTGTTTCCTTTTGGCTGGGCCACTTGTTTAGGGCCTTTCGTGCTGCGTCCACCAGGAATGTTATCCACCCGAGAGGGCAGCCCATGCATTGGGCCCCTTTTATTTGGAATAAAATACTAGTCCCTTGGTTCCATTCCATTCTATGGCTGATCACGAGGAATAGACTACCCACCCAGGTCATGCTCCTCACTTATGGCAGAATCTCTTATGGGATTTGTGCTTTTTACTCTACTTGTCCTGACTCTGTTGATCACCTCTTTTTTGGGTGTCCTATTACTGGGGCTCTAGCTAACATTTGGGCTTCTAGATGTAATTTCGCTTAGCGGAATAGATCATGGACGGATAATCTCCAATGGGCTATCAAGCATTTATCTAGAGATTGCTTCCACATTGCGCTCCCTCGTTTTGCTTTTGGTGCCCTTTGCTACATCATTTGGAAGGAACATAATAATATCCTTTTCCGTTCACAGACTCTCTCCTTGTCAGTTATGAAGAAACACCTTGATAAAGTTGTTAGGGATAAGGCCCTGACCTTCCGCCAAGTGTTTGCCACCTATACTAATAGAAGACCGTAGTGATGCTGGTGCCTTAGCCCGTCCATTTTCTCAGACTAATATCTGGCCCTTTCTCTACGGTGCCGATTTCCCCTTCCAACAGAAGAGTGCAGCAAAGCTTGAGTTTGTTCTTTCTCTTCGATGCTTCTTGCTACTGTTGTGGGTGTGTGGATTCGTTGAAGGTGGTAGCTGCATCTGGTTCTTCAGAGGTTGCCGTCGCTTGTTGTGAGGGTGTTGCTGTATTGCTGCTTGTTGTCTTCGTTTCCTCTCTCCTCGCCTCTTTTGTTACTGTTGGTTGACTCCTTGTTGCTGTTGTTTGGCTTGTGGTTGCCGTTGTTTGGCTGATTTGTTTCCTCTTTTCCCGACACCCTTCCACTCGCTATAACTTGTTTGTCATTATGAGTGTAAGTTTTTGGTGCCGTTAACTCTTGTTGTATAATTTTGGTTAAGTCTATAGAATTCTTACCTTACCAAAAAAAAAAATTCTTATCAAATTGTCAAGGACTTGCAACAATGAAGGGCATGCATCCGCAGAAGTAACATCATATAGAACCTAATCTTGGTGACTTTTGCCAATTGAAATTGAGACGAGAACTTGTTTAGTTACTTGGAGGTCTGTTGTTAAGCCATTGACAATTGTACAATTGAGGATGTTGAGAAGTGTGTAGCTTCAACTTTTCTATCTAAGTTGTAGGCATTACATTAGTGCATCTCCTACCATTAATAATCAACATACACCACCTTCCTGTTTATGGCACAACGAGTTCTAAATATGTTCTCCCTTTACTCTTCCACCTTTGAAGCAACCATTTTGAGCAAGGTCATGTATATAACTAGCAAGTCACCTTTATCAGCTTTTTCCACGATTCATCTTGTTCTTCGAATTCGAATTCAATGTGTTCTAGACTTTGCTCAACTTCTTGAAGCTCCAAGTCAATTTTCTTCATTTCTCTTGAAGGGTTATGACCCTCCGATTATGACTATCAACTTACAAATGTCCATAACCATGATACTTGAAGCATTTCCTATATGCGCCTTAAAACTTTTTGTGGTATTTTTTAAAAAATCCTGAGGACTTCTCTTTTTCTTTGTCCTTCTTCTAAGTATTCTCAGTCGTGTTCGAAGAAGAACCCTTAAAGAAGGGCATCCCCCTCGTTGATAGTTTAATTGAAAAACTATTGCCACTCTTTAGTTGTTTCTCAACTTTTATCGCTAGCTTGCAAACATCTTCAAAGAATTAATATGGTTTAAACACAACAAAATTTGTTATCTTCCTAGTCATCCATATGAAGAAGCAAGCAATGATCTGCTCTTGTATTTTTGGAACAACACACCTCATAAGGAGTTGTTTAGACTCCCTAATGTATTATGCAATGTTCATCTAGTGTTGCTTGAGAGAATTCGACTTGAAAAATAGATCTTGCTTGTAGTTGTCAAGCAAGTCATAAGCTTCCTGAATTTTTCTTAAGACTTGACTCTCCCTTTTCCTTCGCTCATTCTTTGATTTTATAGGTTTTCCCACCAAAGTGAAGCATACTTTTCAAACTTAAGAATAGCAATAACATCTTTATTGAGTGTCGGACACCTGGAGTGCCAAAGCTTGGCATAGAGGGACACTTAAGTGCCAAAAGTTAGGAAAGTGATACTTAAGTGCCAAAATATGAGCAAAATGGATTACTTAAATACTAATCCGGTCAAAATTCTAACGTGACAATTTTTTGGCGGGGTAAGTGCAAAACGACATTATTTTGCACGTTGATGTGGCTAGATAAATGCAAAAATGATGTAGTTTGTTTCCAACATGGTAAATAATGAATATAAAAATTACTTTAATTAAATATGAAACTAAATTTATCTAAAACATTTAATTTAAAAAAAAAAAAAAAAAAAAACAGGTGGGGAAGGAGAAGGGGCATGGCTGAGGGTTGAGCCCTCATCGTTGCTGCCACCTCCCCGCTGGCCCTTCCCGGCTAGCCCTTCTTGACGATGGCTAGGAGGCGGCAGTGGCGAGGGCTCAGCCCTCAGTAGCGCGCCTCCTCCCTTCCCCCATTTTTTTCAAATAAATAGATAAATTTATTTATTTATTTTATAATTAAATTAAATTAATTTTTATATTAAAATTTGAATCCATGCAAAAAATGACGTTGTTTTTGCGTTTTTTGCTAAGTCAACTCTCCAGTGAGCCACGTAGGTGAGAAAAATAATGAAAAATTACCACATAGGATTTTCGGTGGGGTTCACCAGAGATGGCACTTAAGTGTCTAACTTTTAAAAAAAAGTGTCACTTTCCTAATTTTTGGCACTTAAGTATCCATTCGTGCCAAGTTTTGGCACTTGGGATGTACTTCTTTCCATCAATTTTGGCACTTGGGATGTACTTCTTCCCATCTTTTTTTCCATCCAAGTATAACTTAAGTCAAATGCTCATTCAATAGTATTCAATCAATTAACAAAGTCATCTGACTTGAGATTACCTTCAAATTTAGGCACCTAGATTTTGAGTTTGTCGCCATTATCCTTATGCCTTCTAGTTCTTCTTTTAACTTGATAATATGAATATCTATAGTTGTCTCTAGTGTTGTTGGGTTCATCATTGGTGTTTATACTAGGTTTGGGATTAGCATGGCATGGATGATTAATCGAAGGTCTCTGTAGTTATTCTTATGTCACTTGATTTTCTAGGAGGTTGGGGATTCGCTCCATTTTTACCTGGAGATCCTCTAAAGCATGGTCATGCTTTTCATTACCGGCTTGGTCCATATTTAAGCCTCTAAGAAGTTTAATCATTATTGTAGAACACAAATATGTAAGATATAAGGACCCAACCATGGGCAGTTGTGTTGGTTGAGAGTTCCTCCCTCATCGCTGAGATTGAGAATTTGAAACCTGCGTTTGCTAATGCGTTGTAAGTGGGGGCCCATGGTGTTAGGGTCCTGTGCTAATCTCCCCCGAGGTATAGTCGTCTGTATTAGGCGTTCCATCCGCTGTAGGGTTGGAGGACTCTATAAGGGGGCCCAACAGATCTTCGGTTATAAAAAAATAAAATAAAATATGTAAGATAGATGATATAAAATAAAAACGAGTTCAACCTTAAAGCATCGATACTAACTTTACGCATGGTGAAAATTAAAGGATGATAAATGTTCAATGGATAAGTGTATTTGAATGAAGTAAGGTTGAGATTAAAAAGTTCACCATCAAGACATAAAAGGACAATCCACCAACTAAGGATAAAGAACTCAATATTCACAAGTGAAGTGAATTTACTAAGGAACTTGATATATTAGTTCGTTTCAAGGAAAAATTTCCATAATTTCCAATTTTTTGGGGTGGGAAATATGTGTTCAAAGAAAATATTTTCCTATCAATGGAAAATGTCCTTCTAAATTTGGGAATCAATTTCCAATGTTTCTCGCTCATACTCGCGTGCTTTCTTTGTTTTCTTCTTTTTCTCATGCTTCCTCTCCTCTTCTCTCTAGAGCTACTTCTTTGCCCCATCTTTCTCACCCAACCTAGGTCTTTTTCGTCTCATCCCTCGCACTTCTTATTGTCCCTCATCTCGTCCCATGTAGACATGATTTCTGAGATAATCATTGTAATTAGTTCTTATTTCTATAAATTGATCTCTTTGCTTCGTAGTTGATTCAAGGGAAAGTGTAGAAACCATCTATTTAAGTTTAGTTTGATAGCAATGTCTTTTCATTTGGCACTATTAGCACTTTTGGCACTTCATCCAATTTTCTGTTTGGATCTCCCCCTTCATGTATAGTCATCTGATGCCATGGAAGGCCTTGCTCCCATTTGGTTTTTGTCTTGACAAACATTATGTAGTTCTTTTGTTTTTTGAATATGGAATATGGTCTCTTCGTTTATTTTGTGTTTCTAGAGTAGCTTGTGCTATCCCATGTTAGTAATCTAAAACGAAGCCTTTTTGATGTGATGGCTATAATCAGCTTAGTTTGTGGTTCACACGTAGATAAACTACAATTATATGGGGCTTACCAAAAAAAAAAAAAAAAAGAAAACTACAATTATATGGGTGTTTCGGGCTAAACGATTCAAGGTAGATAAAAGATGCATTGGTTTCATTGTGGAGCTACTTTTGTTTCGTTGGTTCTAAAAGAAAATTGAACCTTGAAAGATGTACGTGTTGATTGGGAAAAAAAGGGAAGATAACTCGACAGGTATGCTTGTTTTGGGTAAGAAAATGAAGTTTTTCATTGTTATTTACTTCATGCTATTGGGCTAAATGGTTTGGTCTTTAACATGGTATGCCCGTGCATAAATATGGAATTGAGTAGAGAAGTTTCTTGTGGCTTGGTAGAGTTGAGCTCTATCTTTTGGTTGTTGGAGAAATGATTTAACCATCAATAGGACATTGGAGATTTATCTTAGACCATCTCCTTGCTTACAACTACTATTCTCTTTTACTTTGTTCTAATTTGTGAACTTGTCATTTCTACTTGATCTACTAGTTGATAAACATGTTACCATCTTTCATGCCTCACTAGAATGCAGTTTAGTGTTATTAGATATGATACTTTATATGTGTTTATGGCCAAAATCTCACTATAGTGGGCATGTTGTAAAATTTACATTGGGATGTCTCATGCATAGACATCACCCTATGAAGAACCGTCTAGCTTCCCCCTCCCCCCTCCCGTCTCACTATTTGAGTACATTGTTAGTGATTATCAACGAGCTTCATAATGTTTATTGCATTGAGGATTTGATTTTAGGAATGTGGTTCTAGCTTTAGATGAAGTTCGAATTATTAGGAGTATATTGTTTATAATAGGTTTAGATGAGAAGATACCTAATTATTTTGTTCATGTAGAAATATAACTGAATGGATCATGAGCATTTTGCATACCGAATGAATGCATTCACATACATTGAAAAGCCATTTGTGCTGTCTTTGAAACTGCTTCTATTGTCCCATGCGTTTCTAGCTTTTCTAGTATTATGCTTCTAGAATTTCGCCTGCATTTTGTGTTTCATGATCCATGTGCTTCAATATAGATGGATGATAACAAAATTCAAGTGGTGATAACGGGTGATGTTGTAATAATTATGATAGTTATCACACTAGTTTTTGGATGATTATAATCATTTTGAGAACCATATACCGAGAGAGCCACATGTGGATTAGGAAGACAAGAGAGAGTTGTATATAAATTGTGTTCTATACAGTGGCAATACTCATTGTATAAATTAAACATGGATGATGCTGAATGCTTTTTGAGAGCTTCGTAAGGCACTCAATGTAAGTAACTTGTTGCGTTCTATTATAAATGTTAGTCTTTGTGCATTGCTCGAGAAGTTTTATTAGTATTTGGTTGGTAATTACATTGATTATTTTAGGATTGTATCTTAGCAATAGATGGAACTCATGTATGTATATTAGTTGCTCTTGAATATCAAAGAAGATTTTGCAGTTGGAAGGATGGAGCAATACAAAACGTATTAGCCACTGTTACATTGACTTGAGAATCTCTAATGTGTTAGCTGATGCACATGATTCACATATTTTATTTGGTGCACTTTGAAAGCCGGATGGATTAAACATCCTAGTGGTAAGAAAATGGAATTTATACACAATGTTTGAATTGAGCTTAATATCTTAGTAATAAAATTATTTATAACTTGTAGTAAAATATACGTCGATGCTTGTTGTGAAATCCATAATGGCATCTTCTCTCCCTATTGTGGTGTTAGATATCATTTGAAGGAGCTCAATGATCACCCACCTAAAAATGAGAAGGAACTATTCATTCTGCGTCAAAAGCGTTTTCAAGTATTGGATTCTAAACCCTTTTGGTTATTTGGAACACATATCGATGTTGCCTTAACTTGTTGTATTATTCACAATTTTATCATGGGATTTGATCCCAATAACCCTATCATGGAAGAGATGAATAGACAAATGGAATTTCAAGAAGAAAATCCAAGAATCCAACTTTCCCAAAGAGAGGAAAAGGAGGAAAATAAGATATGAGCTTAAAAAAAGGATAGGATTGTGGATGCAATGTAGATTAGTTATCTAAATATTAGAGAAGGCAATAATTTTGATAGATTTCTAAACAGAGGAGAACTTAGTTAGTGATAAATTTTATTGAGCTTTGTTGCAAAAATATTCGTAAGTGTTCTTTCTTTTTATAATGTTATTGTTAGTAATTTGAGAGCTGATATTTGATGTAAGATTAATCTGTATTGGCCTTTCTATGACTAGTGATCCTAGTGTTGATTATGCATTTCAACCTAAAAAATGCTTGTCCTTTGTTCTAAAGCAATTGCATGTTGTTTATTGGATCAGAAGGTATGAACTCTCTCCCTTCCTCATGCCTCACTAATCAAAATTTAGCTTCTAAAGAATGTCAAATACCTCATTTTGATAAGATCGGTAGTGTTCTAAATATCTTTCCTATGTATCCATAATCATCATAAGCTTATCTTGTTAAGATCTAACCACAGGTAACATGGGTTTCAATGAAAAACTTTGTTGAACTCTTATACAGGGATGGGTATTTGGTGATCACGAGGGAACAAAGACACAAAGCAAGTTTGCCTCATTAATGGCCTTGAAGGTAACTGCAAATTTAAAGAATAAGTGGGTTGGTAAAGCAATGCATGTCTAGGTGGTGAAGTTTAGAAAATATTTTCCTTCATCATTTTAAGATTTTATCTAAATACCAAAAAATATTGTCATTCTCACAAAAAGAAACGGTTTTTAGAAATGCTACATTTTTTATGAAACGAACAGAGACTTAAAAAAATTTGTTCACTTGAGGAAGAAACTTCATGACAAATTCAAAAATGAATCTATACATTTAAGAATTCATCTCTATTTTTATAGGAATTATGACATAGAAAGCAACCAAACATTAAATATATAGGAATTAGATAATGCATTTAAAATACACGGGAACTCGAATTTTGGCTATCCAATTTGGCAATCCAGCCACCAACCGTGCCCTTCAATTTGCATTCACTCTTCACGTTCGAGAACCTTCATCTCGGGCGTTCTGGGACCCACTGCATCATGTCGCGGCTGAAATTCGCCTTTGCTCGCCCGATCAATAGATGGGCTTTCAATTAATTGACAAGGGTACCTTGGGCAAGGTCATCTCGTGTTCCGATTGACGGGATTCCCAAGCACCGATACTCCCCTACATCAACCATCCCCAAACTAAATTTTCCCAAAACTAATTTGAAATCAAGCTGACAATATCTCTTCAACCATGGAAATCCTAAAATTTCACCAGTGCATTCCCAAAAGTCTCTTGTCATGAAGTTAGGGAATACCGACACTCTTCGAAAGCCTTTATGCTGTATCGAATACTTCGACGCATGTCTACATTCTTCGATACTCGATTAATATATGTCAAAAAATCAGATACTTGGCTAATTTTGCCAACACTCTTCAATACTCAAATTGGAATTCCGATATACAAGTTTCCGACATATGATAAAAATTTTCAATAAATAAAGGATCAATAAATATATATATATATGTGAATCCATCGGTGGGCAGCTAAGTTAGTTTGGTTTTGGGTATTTCATTGCAGAGGTCAGATGGTCAAAACTCTGCAACTGCTAACACGTCTTAAGTGGGGGTCATGGTAGTGGGGTTCTGTGCTAACTTTTCACTAGGTATTGACGCTTGGTCCGAGGTGCACCACGCTCTTTACAGGTTGTAGATTGGCGAGTAGCGTAAGCGAAAGTTGAGCCCGACAGATCTGGAGTCACGAAAATATATATATATATATATATATATATATATATGTGTGTGTGTGAAAAAATAAAAATAATAAAAAATAGGGAAAGAAAAAAAAAATACTTGTCTTTTCTCTTTTCTTTTGGCTCTCACTTTTATAATACATAAATCACCCTCCAAATTTTTTTTTCTCTTTTCTTTCGACACGCTTGACACATAAGTTCAGAATGTGAATAACTTGTCTTCTTCTCTCTCTCCAAATTTTATAAATGGTTGGAATTGAGTTGAGTTTGTCAAATTGACATAATAAATGATATTAATAAATGGTAAATTAATATTTTTAGTGTAAATTCATTTTAGACTTTTTTATTATTTATTATTTGTGAAGTTGAATCAAATTAATTTGATTAAAATAGATATAAAAATAATACACAATATATCCTAACCTATTTAAATTTTATATTTAAAAAAAAAATGATGTGTCAATATATATTGCATCGTGTGTCGCGTGACACTATTAGTATTACTTAGAGCATATGCACAATCATTGTGCTTCGCGATCTAGCGTGGAGATTCCACCCTTGTGAATTTAGGATGGATTACCATGACACGTCATCGCTCCCCGCAATCATCCTGCGCTCTCCTCTCCGCCGGAAAGCGCATCGTCTCCTTCCTTCCCTCCTTCCTCCCGACCGACGGACTCCCAAAATCTCCGTCCTTCTCTCTCTCTCTCTCTCTTCTTTCTCTCTCTACTCCGACCGTACACGTGGGCATCGGCTCCCATGGCGCTGTGCCGGCGGAAGCCCCGCGCCGCGTCCCAGTTCGAGCTCCTGAGGCGGAGCCGCGGCCCGGCGCCGGCTTCCTTGATCGGCGCGCCGAGGTCTGCGGCGGCGGCTCCTTCTGCTCGTTCTTCTTGGCTCGCGAGGTTGATCGGCGGCCGGCGCGCCGACTGGGTCGGCAGGACGCCGCGCTGCTCCCCTCGCCGCTTCGAGTCGACCGTGGCCGAGAAGCTCCCGCGGTTCGCCAGTGGCAATCTGGTAAAAAAATTTTGGTTACTGCGATGGGAACTTAGAGGTGTTGAATCATGGGCATGCTTCGTTTGGTTGCTTTCCATGCTTATGAGACTGGGTCATAATTTCTTAAAGAAGAAACCTTTTTTCAATTCATTTATGTTGTTTGCACAAAGATCTTAACTTTGCACCTCATGCAGGTCTGTCATAATCAACTAAGAATAGGATGACGGGTTAGTATGTCTGGTTTCGTGTCCAGTGTTCTTCAGCCATCATGGCCAATGAGAAATCCGTCTCTGTAGTTCTCAAGGCGACTCCATTTGATCTTGAATGGGTCCGCGTAACCGGTATTTTCGGCTAGCCCATTTGATATGGGGATAGAAGTGGCAAAAGGGCAACTTTTGTATGACCAGTTGGTAGAACTTAACATTGCCACTCTTACTGTGAAGCTTTGCTCCTTGGAAGACTGCAAAAGCTCAGCTTTTCGATTCTCAGTAAAAAGTTAGACTTCGCATTTCAGTGTGCGTTAGCCAATTCACCAGATGTTTGGTTTTGCGCAGACAATGGACTTTCCTGGTGGTAAAGTTGCATTCACACCTAAGATGAGCTTCTTATCTGAATCTCCCGAGGAGAGGGCACATTGCTACCGGGTACTAGATGAAGATGGTCAACTGCTAGTTCACGGCAGCTCCATACAGGTATCGCCGGGCTACAAATAGATCGTCTTGCTTTTAGCACTTCTTGGTGGATTAGACTTTCCTTTGTTCCCTTCGACTGTGTGTGTTTTAGTCTTACAGATGTTGATTGAACTAGGTCAGCGAGCAAGTTGCTGTAAGAATGTATAGCGAGATGGTTACGCTTCAAACAATGGATAATATCTTCTATGAAGCACAAAGGCAAGGAAGAATCTCATTTTATGTGACCTCAAGTGGAGAAGAAGCTATTAACATTGCATCTGCAGCAGCCCTCACATTTGATGATCTTGTTTTCCCCCAGGTTATATCTGATGCACCCCAATGTCCAACTTATACATTAGTTTGAGGTGACTTGTCACTTTATGGTACAATTGTTAACATTTTTTTTTATAATAACGTGAGTCCATAAAGATTGGAATCAACTATGGCTCAAAGCCTTCAATATATGATTGGAACAATCAGAACAGAATGTTTGATGGGTTAAAACTGAATCATGAATGATTTATAGTCAAAAGAATGGGATTTAGCTTATCTGTCTTTCCTTTTGATATGTAACTATTAAAATATGCCAAACTCTTGTTTCACTTGTTTATCTGGCGTTCAAGACATGAGACAGACATGCTGATTTTGAAGCTTTTTCTGATCAATACAGTACAGGGAACCTGGAGTTCTCCTCTGGCGTGGATTCACATTACAAGAATTTGCAAATCAATGTTTTGGAAACAGAGATGACTATGGAAAGGGCAGACAGATGCCCGTTCATTATGGGTCTAACAAGCTAAACTACTTTACTGTTGCATCGACAATAGCGTAAGATACAAGCCTCTGCATATGAGATTACTGTTGAAGAACTTAATTTTCACTTTTCCTGGAGATTAAAGGCACCTACATTTGATGCAACAGTACACAAATTCCCCATGCAGTTGGTGCAGCCTATTCTTTGAAGATGGATAAAAAAGATGCCTGTGTTGTCACTTATTTTGGAGACGGTGGTACTAGTGAGGTAAATACAACTTTTTCACATTCGTGTGGCGTCTTCTGAGGTTTAAGAGCAGGGCAATACAAATGCATAAATCCTTCCTGTTCTATATATGTGAGGTCCATTCTATCTAGGATGTTGTTCGAGACAAGTCTGTAAAAGAGACTCTACTTGCCAATTGTCATATTTTATATCCTCCAGACACCAAAAATTAGCAGATTTATCATTATTAATTGCTTCCTAATACCCAACTATGCCATGGCAGGGAGATTTCCATGCTGCTATAAATTTTGCAGCTGTTCGGGAGGCCCCAGTTATCTTCATCTGTAGGAACAATGGATGGGCCATCAGTACGCCAACCTCAGATCAGTTCCGAAGTATACAGGGCTTCTACTGTTTGTTTTGCTTGGCCTTTCTTATATCTTGTTAAATTTTTAGTAATGGAGTTTTACAAAATTGCAGGCGATGGTATTGTTGTTAGAGGCCCGGCATATGGAGTACGCAGCATCCGGGTAGATGGTAATGATGCTCTTGCCATGTATAGTTCTGTTCGAGCTGCTCGTGAAATGGCAATTGGTGAACAGAGACCCATCTTGATTGAAGTAAGACAGGTTCACTTGTTTCTTTTTTCAGGCCCTATTACCAATTGGAATTTCCACTGATCTTGGCTGTTGATAGGCCCTGACATATCGAGCAGGGCACCACTCAACGTCAGATGACTCCACCAAATATCGTCCTGCCAATGAAATCGAATGGTGGCGAATGGCTAGAGATCCCGTGAGTAGACTTAGGAAATGGATTGAAAGCAATGGTTGGTGCAGTGAGGAGGCCGAGTCAGAGCTCAGAAGCAATGTTAGAAAGCAGGTACTCAGTGTCTGTCCAGAATAAATCTCACATATAGTTGCAGATACATTAGTTGCTGAGCAGAGCCTCTTTTTGGCTTTTGATTACAAATTCTGTATATTTCTTCTAGCAATTCAGCAACGTAAGATCTCTTATCTTTGTTCATTTTAAATTACTAATTTGCAGAATCGTACACTTTTGCTCTTCTGATGCAGCTATTACATGCAATTCAAGTGGCAGAGAGAGTTGAGAAGCCGCCCGTTTCTGACCTTTTCACAGATGTTTATGATCTGCCTCCATCGAATCTCCGAGAACAGGAGATGTTGCTGAGAGAAACCATCAAAAGATATCCACAAGATTATCCAGGGGAGGTTCCTGTTTAGATGGGTTTGAATCATAACAATAATAATGGGGGTTATTGCTTCAGAGCTCACCGCAAAAAAAAATGTGATTCTCGAGGGCTCTTTCATGTGTACAATATAATCCATCAGCTCTCCCTTTCATTTGCAACTTTACATTGCTACTCTACCATTCTTCAGGGTAACAATCAGTAGATGAGAAGGGAGAAAGCGGTTGAAAAAAAGTCAAAAACCTTATCGTGTAGAGTTTCTGTATATTACTAAGAAGTAAATTTGCACAAATTGCCATCTCAAAGAAATAGGACTAAATGAAGAGGAAAGTGAGAACTGATAAACCAATTGATTGAAGAGATGACACAACTGTACACTTGTGCAGCTACCCATTATAAGAACTCCCTCGGTGATGCTGGAGAACGAGGCATCAAATTCTGATGGAAACAATAAAAAAGACTCGTGAATAGCCACCGATCAATTTGGTTCTCGAGAATCTAGACAGGGTGCCAGCGCCGGTGAGCGTTTGGCTACAGTGAAACATGTTAAGCAGCACGATCCAGTACTTCCTCAAAAAATATGACCGCGCGGGAGTGCATGTAGATGGCTTCATCCTTAAGTAAGGGTCTTGATGATCTTGCTAGCCTTGTAAACAAGAGGTAAATGGTTGTCACTAATTTTCTTCCAGGAACAGGATGAATCTCTGATGGAAGACGTGTGCCTTCTCTAGCTTCTGTGCGTTTCTGTACCCCATACGCAGAAAATTTTGTTAAAGCAAAGAGATGTAGTTATTGAACAAAAACTGAGAAAGTAAACAATGATAATAAGCACAGTATGCCGAAATGGAAATGACACTAAAAGTAGAAGGCGCTGACACGATATTCAGGATAAGGCAATAATAGTAAGATTGTGCACACTTTCTTCCATAGTACAGCCATTGTACCATACAGCTTTATGACACCATTGTAATTAAATAGAAAAACGTTTTAACACGTCGTAAAGTTTTTTTAAAATGTTACAATGTGTTGCTATAATCAAGCGCAAAAGTTCTTATTTTTGTACTATATACTATAGTACTTTACAAGTGTCACGTTTATATTTTATAGTTACATCTCGACTATCTATATGCCACAGCAATATGCAAAATCTATGGGTTAAGAAAATCTACATGGCAAAACAATCACCTTCGAAAGTTCATCAGGCTCATCTAGGTTGTTGTCGTTGTTGTCTCTTGCATGCTGGAAACGACATGCAGATAGATAACTGTAATTGTTCTCTTCCTCTTTCACTGAATTTTGCTGCAATACAAGAATCTAATAGTGGAAGAGGATTAACCAGCATTACCACAAGGCAATCATCCTCATTTTGCACAGACATGGTCTACATACTTTGCAGGTTCTAACACATATGCCAAAGCAGAAGCTTGTTGCAATTAAATTTCTATCCTCTTCTCAGTTGACCGATGCAGTAAAAGGCTGATGAACACAAAAAGTATTTGGTAGTGAGTGCAGGGACAAGCAACAGGTAGTTACACTTAACCAGTGCTAGCAATGTCTCGAACATGTTTATGCTAATGAATATCTGAGAGCAAATAGCAATGTCTCGAACATGTTTATGCTAATGAATATCTGAGAGCAAATACTATAACGTATGTAAAAGTGAAAAGAAAATCCTTGTACATACCAAATGAGAAGAACCAGCTTTTCCCAACACATTAAGCAATACAAGGCATAATGCCTGCTTCCTTGATCATTCAGCGGTAACCTTAGCTATTCTTCTCCAATATTATCGCTGTCTATTTGTTGAAAATCCACTTTCCATGCTCCAAAGTCGATAGCTTGAAGAGAAATACGACCCAGATATAAGTCGCTTAAGTGTTCATCACACAACCCAAACCGCCTCTTATTCAAGCTGGGGTGAATGCAACCAGAGAAACCTGTCTTCCATCCTGGAAATTTCTGCCTTTGCATCACATTAAGGGTATAAACCCTTGGTGCACTTGATGAGCAACCCACAACAAAACAGTTGCAAGGTCGTGACTGGCTGGTTATTCTTGCTAGAGATAGTAAACAGGTGCCAGAATATAGAATTCCATACATTAGGGACTCATCATTATTAAAGACTCGAGAATCTGATGATTCAATTGCCACATCTTGATCCAACTCTTGGGTTAAGGGAATTCTTCCTAAATCTGCATCAAATCGTTTTTCTACCTTGTCTTCATGCATCCGGTATTTGGATGCCAGAGTTCGGATACAAGACTTTCTTGCATGATCACAAACTACCAGCTTTAACTCATTGAAGTTGTTGCACTCACTAAACCATCTAAGGCAACGGTGAACAATACCTGAAAACCAATCGATAATTTTGTCACTATCTTGTAATATAAGTGGATTTGCAGAACGAGCATATCCTCTTGAGTTTGTCAACTCATATCGTAAAAGATGCTTTTCTATGATATGAACAGGTGCCTCAATCTCTGTAGTGCTGATAGGGTTGGAAGACTTGGGCAAAAGAGCAAGAGTGGAAGCAGTCTCAGAAGACACATACTCATCTACACGCTTTTGGAATTCACGGAAACTGTCAATCAATTCTTTAGGCAGAGAAGGTTCAGCGATGTATCTAGATAAAAGTATCTCCTCACTTTCTGCAGATTTGGCATTTACATTTTGCATCCATATTTTCAACAAGTGCTTGTACCAGTGATCCGTTTCCATGCCCGCCTTCCTGTAGTGAGATATCTGGCTTAAAACTGAACCTTTATCAGCCAAATTCCTGATTTCTGACTCTTTGACCTTTTTTAAACCATGAGCCAACCACTTTTGTCCAATTCGAATTGTCCCAGAATTCCAAGCAGTTTCCTTCTGCAAAGCAAATAGCTTGACCTTATCTTTTAACTTGTGAACGGCTCTTACTGCCGGACTTTCCTTCACTCTTCTTGTAATCAGAAGACCCAGAAAGCGAATTCCATGAGGTCCATCACATGGTAAAACTCCAGATAGACTGTCAACTTCCAGGTATAAACTGTTCTGCATATAACTCATAATCTCATGCATTAGATTAATGGCAATGTCTTCAGATCCAGAAACGGCACAAAATATTTCATCCATAACGCGACAGCAATAAACTCTTATGTCAGATTTCCCGTTAGTAATGTTCTTTACTTCACTCACTTCGGATTTCCCATTAATAATGTTCTTTACTACACTTGCTTCAGATTTCCCATTGATAATGTTCTTTACTTCACTTGCTTTCATCCGTCTTTGAAACCAACGACGCAATGTTGAAGGGGATCCACTTTGATGAGCATCAGAACCAGAACTAAGAGCTTCATATTTCATCGATAATTTAAAAAATTCGCGGTCAAATTGGTCAAGATAAATATTCATCAATATAGGGGACAAAATACCTTCTTGGGGTAGACCATGACCTTTTGGGAAGCCCCCAAACTCCAAATTCAGCAAATGTGCCTCAAACATGCCTTGGATGAAGGTACATAAGTGGGGATCTTCAATCTTCTCCTCCATAATCGAGACAAGTTGGGCAAAATTTGAAGTATCCATTTTCTTGTCCAAATGCAATGTAAACCACCAGTCAGGATTTGAAATCTCCTTGCGTATATATTTTAGTGCTGTGGAGTGACTCCTATCGCTTCGACAACCATGTGATATCTTGGAAAAATGAGGCCTATAGACAACTTCCAGGACTATCCTGATAGCTTCTTGAACAACTTTCAGCTTCAAATTTGGAAGGATGAGAACTTCTTTCTTTGCACCCCTTGTTGAGATGGAGTAAGTATTTGCCTTGACATCAAAACTCCCTGAATAAAGCTCCTTAGCTGTGGATACAAAAGATATGTTGGGTTTAGTCATTGAAACATCAACACTTGAGTTGAGCATTATGCAACTGTAAGCATCTTCAAGAGTTTCTGGGTGGGCAATAACATTTTCCATGAGAAAATGGAACTTCCCATTCACATATTGCTTCTTAACCCTCTTCTTTATACGGAGTTCAAGAAATCTTTTAAGCTCCATGCGGCCTCTGGGCTTTCTCTCTTCAAGATTTGAAGATTCATTGATAAGACCAGCCAAGTCTTGAGCCAGTGTCAATTTTCCTACGTCATCAGCTACACTATTTAATATTGGAAAGGCGGAATACATTGCATGAGCTATTGTCCTCTCATCTGGTGTACCTGCACAACAGAATGATTCTCTAGATTGAGTGATAGCATGAGAGGCAAAACTCATTAAGGATCAACTTGAGAAACAAACCATGAGCATAGGGATTCAACAGCTTAAAGAATCCCCCATTTTGCAAAGCATCTTGTGGATATGCTTTTACCAGAGGAAAAAAAAAAAAAAAAAACGAGTAAGAGAACCAGAGAGAGGGTGTGTTTATTTATGCTTTCCAAAAGTCATTTATAGGTCATGATAGTTCAGTTAAAAAAACAAGGAGTCAAATGCATGTGCCGAAAGATTTAATTTAATCAGAAAGTCCAAAGTAAAAGTCAATCCAAACATGCTCAAAAACCATCAACTCAAGATTCCCAATAACTGATATCATTTCACAGGACTATACCAATCCACTTCACCTGACAAACACGCCACAGTATTCATTTAGAAAGAGCTCATCACTATTTGTACAGATAATTCATCAAATGGTTCCAACATTTTAATGTGGAGAACAGATGAGGTCACTTGTAAAGTTTGATAAGTTGTCCGAGTACAGTGAAGCCTGTGACACCGCAGCAACTCGTTGTGTATGAGAAGCTTACCAGCTATTTTCAAGGACGAGCAGATGCCAACAAACTTCACTCTCCGCAAATCGACAAGTTTAAGCAGATTTCTCTTGCAAACGCCTCGCAAGCCCACTAATGCCATCGCTCTTGTAGACTATACACACATGCTGCATTCTTGAAGGCGCAGTTCTACACAGACAAAATGGGCAAACAAAATAATTGGGAAAGAAGGTAAAAACATGAACTAAAGCATTAAAGAATGGACGATGAAAACGTAAACGGGCCAAGCTAAAGCTAGTCCTCGCATGGACATTATGTCAAACAGGTATGGCGCAACAGTCATTTTTCTTCAGTCAGGAAAAAAAAAAAACCCACCTTTCCGCACCATTCCGAGCCAGATGACCTCAACCGTAACTATCGATAACGAGTGATTTCCAGAAAGGCAAGTCACGATTGAACGCGGGAATCGCATTCACGCAAGAAGTTCGAAAACACACTCGAGAAAGCCTCTTCCTTTTCCTTCTAACCGAGCAACTCTCGCGTCCGAAGAACCGGCGCGACGACAAGACAACCCATTTGGCATAAGAGCTGGACAGGGAAAGTAGAAAGGAAACGGAAGCAGATGCAGAGAATGAGAGGCTTCCCCAACAAATTCCGCTTTTGGGTTTTACAGAGGACGAAGACGAGGGAAAGAACAGATTGCCAGGGAAGAGAACGACACGAAGACCAACCGGCGGAGCGATGTTCGGTTCCGACCGTGCCGAACGAGGGAAGCTGGCGGTTGCCTGTCCTTTCCGACCACAGTTAATACCGTTAACGACCGCCGCGCGGACAGAGCCGGATGGCGGCGGATGGAATGCTTACTAGAGACTTGGCCCGCCCGGTCGCGCGAAAATAATAATAAAAAGAAATTGTTTTTACTAATTAAGAAGGACTTGTCGTAAAAATAATTTTTCGTGCTTCTTTAAATTAATTTTATATCGTCACTCTGTTTATTAAAAATATAAATAAAAAATGATTTTTATATTATTCAAACAAATGATTGAATAAAAAGTATTTTCATTATTTACGAAAATATTTGGAAGTAGATTGTTGTTTATAATATGTATGTTTTCCTTTACCTAATTATTTCAATTAGCAGATGTAATCATTTTTTGGGAAATATTTTTTAAATTGTCTATTTTCCATAAAACTATTTTCCAAATCAAGACATAGTGACTCAATGAGTGGGAAGAATTGAAAGGGTGGATGCCGGAAACTAATCCCTATCAAGACGCTTTCCCATATGATACCCCTGTCCCCGAAGGGAGAAAAAAAAAAACTGACCAATCTTTGGTTTTGCAAAGAGAAACGATCGATGTCTAGAGGACATTCTAGCTCAAGATCGATGCCAATGGTGTCGAGAAGGTCATTTGAACCATGTGAAACTAAATTATTTGGTGCATTGTCAAGTAGAATAGGCTACATGAGGAGGCATTGACCCTAACATGAGAGAGAGGTCCACGGTGCAACATCACATGCCAGAGCCCGTTCAAGTATAACGAGGTTAGAATTGGAAGTATGTACATAGTAATGTCGACGGCCATGGATTGATAAAGAATGGGAATAATATCATGGAACTCTCACATTGAAAAAGTTAATATTCCTACATGGTTATCGACACGTGGCCAACAAAATAATAATAGCTATCGATAAATTTGGTATCACGCTAGATAATGCTATCTTTAGCACTTTCGAGTCTAAAGTTTGATTTAACAGCTAAATCCCATTTTGCAATATGATTATCTCCGCATTAACTTAAAAATGCAGAACGGTCTCAGCCAGTTTTACAATTTTACGGTCACCATATATTAATGGATTCAATATCTTACAGGCATCAAAAGATGGAGTTTCTGCACATTATACAGGGAATGCAATCTTCAGTTGACCCCCTTGAAGTGACGCTAAATCTTATTGTTGACAGAAGACGGAAAGGACCGTATCCTTCCGCCGCATCGCACAGGTTGCATCGACGCCACAGGGACAAATAAGAGTAGTGCAGCAGCATCACCATGAGGTTGGCTTCTCCTCCAAGGATTCTCTTACAGCCTTCAAGATCGACGGCACCAACTTCCGATTGGTAGCTATGATCCCAGCGTCCGAGTCGAGGTGTCGTCCTTCGGAGAAATCTAGAGGTCGTCCAGCCGCATCAATCACCACTCCTCTGGCCTCTGTGATTCAGAGAAGAGTCTTATTCAACGCATGAACCAACACATAAAACTCCTCACTCCCGAAGGGACAAAACAAAAGTTTACTAGTACTTTAGTTGGTGAGCGTGCAGAAAGGCAACCAGCTATTATTGTTAAAACTGCGTATATGATTCGTCGAAGGTCTAATTGAGCGAAAAAAAGGGTAGATGTATGGTGATTGACAGAGTGGCTACTATCCATACACGAGCTACCAAACCACAGTTCAGCAACTTTTGTATATTAAAAATGAGAGGGAGATCATAAATATGCACTTTCTTGCCTTCTGATACTTTCAAAGTTGCCTAATCATTCTTACTAGACAGAAAATTTTAGTACCAGTGACGACGATGCACCCAGCAGCATGATCCCAAATTTTCTCACGGTACCCTTTGCAAGGGAAGCGGAAGTATATCGCTCCATCACCTCTGGAAAGAGCCCCGTATTTGGCCTGGCTATCTATCCTCACCGGCGGGGCTTTGACACCAAGTTTCTGCAACAGAGAGTTTTCCTCAGAGATCTATTGAAGACTATTATGCTGCACTTGATGTTGGAGGGAGAGAGGGAGAGAGAGAGATATTACCCTTGCAATGGAGCTTGTCAACTCCTGCATGGAGTGTGCTTTCTCAAATGGTTCAAAGAATGATGCATCTTCGGAATTTCCAATATCACTGACATGAACCTGGACTTATACTCAACACGTGATGTTCCTCTCGAAGTTCAATAGCAGTTACAACTCAGAACATGCCAATGGATGAGGGAGACATTGCAGGGCCTGAGGACAGGGCCTTGCGCACCCAGTCTAGGTGAACCTGTTAATTACTTTTTATTTTGTCTCGACCATGGAATCCGATATTCAGGCACGATAAAGGTGGAAAGAAATTGACGAGAAGAAATTATAATGACCTGCACTGGTGATGATCCATCTAACGACTGCATGAAAGTCCCTGAACTAACTTGTGCATAGAAAAGACAGCCAATGGCATTTTCCGACGGCACATTCCCTGCGATAGATGCTAATGGAAGATTTGGGCAAGCGAGTACCCAAAACTACTTTCCCATTATCTAGTAAAGCTAATGCTACTGCATACTGATCCCCCCTTACAAACCTGCAAGGTAAATCTCATTGCATAAATCCTCCCATGCCAGTTGATACTTAATGAACTGGCAAAACGAAGTAATAAGCTTCATCATAGCAGTTACAAAAGAGCACAAAAGTAAATTGACCATGTGATGAGGCCTCCACATGATGAAGGATACGAATGAAAATTAAGGTAGGTAATTGTAAAATTGTGCAATGGCCTGTGTATCTTTCAAAGAGACTTCCTGGAGTGCCAAGAACTATTAACTATTTATCTTATGAGTGTTGGCCGAATCTGGTCAGCAAAAGAGCTAATTATGCCCAGTCATCGCAAAAAAGTTGCTGTAGGGCAAAAGATTCTTTGTACCAAACTTGTCATCAATAAGTAAGATCAATTCTTTTGAAGCATTTGTTCCGTAAATACAGAAAACATCCATCTTGCATGCACTGATGAATATCAAGTCGAAAGACCTTGGCATGTAGAAACAACAGCAGATAGAGACAGAGAAGAATGCCACCGTACGTTGAGGAAAGGAGAATGAAAATGTTCAATAGCCATCAGTAGTTGAAACAAAGAAAAATTTTCAACTTCTCTGCTACAAACAGCTGTGGAGAAAAAAGGATTTCAAGAAGTAGATTCCTTTATGAATGAGAAAACTTGAGATAAAGGAAACATCAAAATCTTGAAGAAAAGAAAATTTATGTGAGTACTGACTGGCAATATGGAAATCACTTCTTGTGCCCACAATTCTTACCAAAATCATCAAGAAATGCCAGACTTGTATCCAAGAATCAAAGAAAAAATTCGCTTATGCCTCTGAGTCTATGACAAAAGGTTCCAAGGGCTAGACCATTTTATAGCATCTTCTCTTTTAAAAAATTTGATGAACATATCCTTCATGCTTTAATTACCTTATGCAGAGAGTTTTACATTTTTTCCCACCAATGGTCTATATTACTCTCAGATACTGAAATTTCGTGAAGTTAATGATAGAGGAAAGTTGTAAATAAAAGACGAGCCCGCTTTTCCAGAAAGGTCACTCACCCTTTAGTACCATCTATAGGATCCAGGACCCAGTGTCGACCAAAAGAGCTGCCTTCCGACTTCCCATGGTCAATTGCCCCAACTACATCTTCTGGTGATAAAGAACAAGCACTATATGAACCATCAATTGTAATAGTTTCATTTACAAGCTCTGTTATGCGCTGGAGGGTGTCTTTTCCACTATCCTTGCAAAGATCTCCTGAATCCTGAAAAAGGTGAGAGAACCTGAAGATGAATTGTCCATGTTATCAGATATAACAAAACAGAATACCACGATTAACCATTAAGCTTTCTTCTTCACTACATACTAACCTCTTCAGCCACTAAAGAGAGTGATTCATCTGAAAGCTCTCTCTCCAGCACAAAACTAACTATAGCTTGTGAACCTGTCATCCAGCAAATGAATGATCACTCCATTTAGGCCAAAAGGGTGAAGGAGAATGAGTATTTACTCTCTTCAGACATAACAAAACATGGATAACTGATGAATCCTTGGTTTATGTGATGTGATACTGAGAAAGGTCCATGCATCCTACTATTAGGTGTGCCTTCCTCCAAATAAGTACACGACTTGGAAAGTCAGGTATGAACATGCTTCCTTGACTGAATGATTGATTCAGTGTGTATTAAGTAAAGAGATTAAACCATCAACAAAACATTCACTGTCCAAATGACCAGATGCACTACCCCAAGCAGCCTATAAATTGTAGAAGCACAAGGATTAATCACGAACAAACTGGCTGGTTATCCAGTTACAATATGCAACCCCCTGGGATTTCACTTGATAACTGTTGAGTATTCCAATTTTACCAAAATCTTGGTCCACCGAAATGTCAAGTACTCTCAACCACATGAGTTCTCTATGCATACAATAGACATAATTAACTGAGGCCTTTTATGATTCCACAGCACAACCTGACTTGTACATAACTCATTCCAGAAACACCTATGTCCATATTAGTCGCCTTCAAGATATACATGTAAATATAAAATGAAGCAACTTCTATTGATTGAAATAACCAGCAAGGAGCAAACAAAATATGGTATTGAAGACCGACCATAATCCGCCACTGTGACAGGAGTTTTGTCTGATTTCCACTGAACATCTGATTGCAATAATGCTTTTTGCACTTTCTACAATACATAGAACAGTGAGTAAATACCGGCGAACCCAGTAAGCAGCTCTCCAAAACAGAACATCCTACCAACTTCATGTGACTATTTGGAAAGAGAAGCGTCATCCCATAATAGGAAGAAAAAAACGAGAGCCAATAGTAATGAAGTTGAGGAATGCTACAGAAACAAGAAGTAATAGCAATGAATTTCGAAAACAAAGATAACCCTTTTCATCAGCAGAAAAGCCATGATAAGAACAAGTGATTATCCATATAAAATTCTTTGAAGAGAGAATAGCTTCCGGGTTCATTCGAATGAAGGAGAGCAGGAGCATGAAAGATCGAGAGCACGAATGCCTCAACCGCTCTCATGGGTTCAGTGCCTACTCGTAAGCACTTCCGAGAGAGACGAGACCTGGCAGAGAGTAGCGGCGAGAGAGGCGGCCTTCTTGGCGGTGGCGAGCTCCTTCTCGTACGACATGGAGGAGGAGGAGGAGGAGGAGACGATCGAAGACCAAGAGTTGACGGAGAGGGGAGAGGAGATGTGGAGTTGACGAACTTGGGTCTTGGATAGTCTTCTCTCCAACGGCGAACTGATGCGGCCAAAGTCGTTGTCTTGTAGTAGCTGCGGTCCACCTGCTTCCTTGTCCACCTGCTCCTTGACTCAAGGACTTTGCGGTCGGCATCTTCACGTCCCTCAAGAAATTGAAATGTCTGTGAGTTTCATGAACTAACAGGTCCGAGCGTGAGAAACAGAGGACCCTCGCACTGTCGCCGTTCTGGTTCTCGAAGAGTTTCCTATGCCCCCCATTCTCAATGATGGCGAAAGCGAGTCATGCTCCTTAAAGCAGTCGACGAGATGGGCGTTCCGATGCTTACGAGATCGTACATCATAATGCAACGTAGTGATAAAGCGCTTACAGCACCTCGTGCTGGTGAAATGCTCCTCCTCACGGTTTCAAGCTACAGCAAATTTAAAGCGAGTAATGTTGAACTGTACTAGAACCAGTCAGTAATGCTCTGCAACTGAGGATCTAGTCAAATGAGATTACATTCGACGCCTAGTACAAAACGTATGCGCAATTATTTCGCAGACCATTCTTATAGATCGATTGTAATATATCTAACTAAATTAAAGTGAGAGCGGCCATCATGGAGTTAGGTTCAGTTCAGGATGTCGAAGTCTCAGACCTAAGGCCGCCATTCAAGTCTCTCTATATTCATTATGCCAAGTTCCTATTGTGCTGCAAGGTCTCAAGTTCGACATTTTAAGGTTGTCTGGGTCTTGGGTGCCAAGTCCTAGTCCGAGCTTTGAGGTCCTGAAACGGGCACCAAGGATCTACCTGAGTCAAGATGCTGGAGTTCAAGGGTCCAGGTCACATGTCCATGCCAAATCTTGAGTTTAGGCAATATGAGACAAAAGAATACCTACAATGCAAAAGTTTGGCATAGAGGAATACTTTAAGTACCAAAGGTTACGAAAGCAACATTTACATGTCAAAATATTTGCAAAATAGATTAGTTAAGTGCCAACGGCAAGAAAATCTACCAAAAAAGCTAACATGGTGATTTTTCGACAAGACAAGTGTAAACAACATTGTTTTGTTGCAGATGTAAGTAGATAATTAATATATAAATTAATTAAAGTAAATTTAAAACTAAATTTACTCATATCTTATTAAAAAGAGAGAGAGAGGAAGAAGATGAAAATTGCAAATTGCAAGTGCTAAGGGCTTAGTCCTCGACGTTGCCCCCATTGTTGTTGGAAGGGCAAGCAATTGTGGGGGTCGAGTCGGCAGGGGGTCACTAGGCCCTGGCCAAGGGCTGATAAGCTTGGTCCAACTAGTGGTGATGGGTGGCCGATGGCCCTTGGCTCAGTCGGGTGAGGGCCGATGACCCTCGACGGATTCGAGGGAGGGTTGCAACCCTTACCCCAGATCTGGTGAGGGCTCATAGGCCCTTGCCTCAGTTGGCTAGCGTCGCTAGCCCCTAGCTAGGGCCTGGCAACCCTAAGTCTACTTCAAAATCCTAGTGGGCAGCGGCTTTTGGCCCAACCAAGCGAGGGCTAATGAAGGTAGGACGGCGGCGGCGATGGCTCAATTGTCGCCTTCTGCCTCCTCCTTCTTTTTTTCTTTTTTTTTTAAATAAATGTTTTTTAATAAATATTTATATTAAAATTCAGAAAAAAGGACAAACGACGTCGTTTTGCTTCTTCGTCACTAACTTAGCTCTTCGACATGCTACATAAGTGAATTATATTATAAAAAAATTGTCACATAAGATTTTCAGCCATCTTTGCCAGATTTAGCATTTAAGTATTTCATTTTTTTTTTTTAAAAAAGTGACACTTAAATATTACTTTCGTAATTTTTGACACTTAAATGTCCTTTCATATCAAGGTTTTGACACACTCGTGTTTGGCTTTCAATAATATGGTCTTAACTATTGGCTTTGGCTAGATGGATTTGGGCTGGATCACATAAAAATCTCCAAAATTTGTGGGTTCGGGTTTTAGGGTCCTGAGGCCCTGGAGGACTTTGTCTAGTCGCAGCGTCATCTGTCGGATTATTGAGAACTCCTGCACCGGGCCATGGTCTAGGGATGTGTTGGGTTCAGGCCACGACACTGGATAAGGTTCCCATGCCCTCAAACCCAAGTTTCTGGCCCTCGGATCGGAGATTCCGACACCTAAATTTTTGGTCACCGATGATGGAACGTGAAGCACCACCGATCGGAATCTAAGCCCTTGATGCATAGACCTGAGCATCCCAAGGCTTGTGTCTAATTTCCATATATTTTAAAGTCCCTGTACTTTTACTCTAGGTAGCACGGACACGTTGTTCGTGCTTCCGTGTCGTGTCCGACACGTGTCGAAGCGTGTCGGACACGTCGACACGTCCGGACACGGTCGGACACGCAGTCAACGCGTGTCCGATTTTCCGACACGCGGTCAACGTTTCCCGATACGCTTCGACACGCGTGTCCGGAAGACGATGGAGGGTGGAGGCGACTCAGGCGAGAGAGGCCGAGGGAGCAGAGACAGGCCGCAAGCGACGGCGAGAGACGGCCAAAGAAAGAGCCGAACAGAGAGAAAGCCACACAACGGACCACCGCGACGGCGTGAGACGGCGAGAGAGAGCAGAAACTCAGGCGAGGGCGGCCACTGTTGCGATGGATCAGCGATGAGGAGGAGGAAGGTGGTCGTGCGGCGAGGAGGCGGAGGAGAAGGATCGAAAGGAAGAGGAAGAGGAGAGGAAGGGGAGGGGGTCGTGCGGCCAGCCGTGAGAAGGAGGAAAAGGAGGATGGCTAGGGTTTTGCTGAGGGAAGTAAAAGTACTAAAAAAAAGGGTACTGATGCCAGACTTTTGAATTTGGGGGAGGGTTCGACCAAAAAAAGAGAAAAAAATTTGGGGAGAGGGGAAATGACAGGCTGTCTGTCAGGTGGTGGGGAGGGAAAAAAAAAGAAAAAGTTGGGGTGGAGGGAAAGGACGACGGAAAGAAGGGTGGACATCTGGGGATTTGTTTTCAATTGAAAAATTAAATAAATGAGATTAAAAAATAATTTCGAAAAATAAAATTTTGAATTTTGAATAATGATAACATTTGATCATTATAGAAAATTATGGATTTATTTAAATAAATAAATTCTAATTTCTTATTAATCATTAATATCATCAATAATTTTTGTTAAAGTTAAAAACATGTTTCGCATTAATTATGACTATATCTTTTGAATTTCTAATGAATTGATTTATTAATATTATTAGTGTCAATTTATTATAGGTTCTTTTTAATTATTTATTTCTTTATGAATTTGAATCAAATTAATTAAAAATAAAAATATTAATTTAATATATAACGTGTCGCAGACGGTCGGAATTCTACATTTTTTTAAAAATAACGTGTCGACGTGTCGTATCGTGTCGTGTCACGTGTCCGTGTCGCGTGTCGGTACTACCTAGCTTTTACTCATTATAACCATGGTCCATGTAATATTCTCCCTCGTATCGAATTTAGGACAAATTTATTTTCTTATGCTAATGTGGACAACGAAATTCAATGAAAAAGCCGACTGCCAAAGAGAAGCGGTAAACATGCTTAGTCAACTCAATTTAGCAGTCAAGTAGAATCCAGACCAGCTTTTCATTCACCTCATGTTCCTTTTTAGTGCGCTTTGGCTTTAATATTACTTATGTAATTAAAAAAAAAAAAAAAAAAAAACCAATCATACTTATTCCGGAACTGCGTTTTCCACGTATGGTAATCAAAGGTCTAGCGTGGGTTCCATTATGAACTACGTCTATATACATTAGCAAACTATGCATTCGTCAAAGTTCATGATCCACTGCTCAGTCTCTGCCAGGAAGCATACAAAGGCCGAACAACTCTTCTTAAGTAGTTGTTACACGAGGACAGGAAAGATTTGTGCCTTTCACTTCCACAACAAAGGTGAAGATCAAACAGGTGAACTATTCTCAGCTGACGTAAATTTCAGAGCAACTTTTGCCGTTATTGCCATTCTCAGTTTCGGCAGATGGAATGAATTCATTCATAATCCTAACTTGTATGATGAAATCAAACTATGATGTCGGATGAATGATTCTTTTATCTCCATTTTTCTTATTACACTTCAGTTGCTCCCTTGAAATTAAGTTAAATTTTATTGTTGACAGAAAATAGAAAGGACCGCATCCTTCCTGCCGCATTGCCCGGGTTGCATTGATGGGTTGGGGCTAAAAGAGTAGGGAAGTAGCATCACAATGAGGAAGATTTCTCCTCCAAGGATTCTCTTACTGCCTTCAAGAGTGATGGCATCAACTTTTGATTGGTAACTATAATCCCGGTGTCCAAATCAAGGTATCTCCCTTTGGAGAAATCCAGAGGTTGCCCTGCTGCATCCGTTACCACTCCTCCGGCCTCTGCGATTAATAACAGATGGTCTCATTCAACGCAAGAACTAAGACATAAATTCTTGAAGGGACAAAACAAAAGCTTTCTAGTACTTTCATCAGCGAGCGAGCAAAAATTGCCTTGCTGCAAAAATCGCGTTAGGATGCATCAGATGTCTAGTTGAGCAAAATTAAGTGATCGGGTTGGAAGGTATATGTATGTTGATTGACAGAGTAGCCAATATCCATACAGTAGAGCTACCCAACCCATGAGTTTCGTAAGTTCTGTAAATTAGGTAAGATAGATAGATAGATAGATAGATAGAGATTGTGCACATGCATCTTCCTGCCTTATGATACTTTCAAAGCTGACTAATCATCCTAAAAAGAGAAAGCACTAGAGAGAAATTCCTGTACCAGTTACAACGATGCACCCAGCAGCATGATCCCAAATTTTCTCACGGTACCCTTTGTGAGGGAAGCGCATGTATATCGCTCCATCACCTCTGGAAAGAGCCCCATATTTGGCCTGGCTATCTATCCTCACTGGCGGGGCTTTGACGCCAAGTTTCTGCAACAGAGAGTTTTCCTCAGAGAGATCTTTTGAAGATTATTATGCCGCACTTGAGAGAGAGAGAGAGAGAGAGAGAGAGAGAGAGAGAGAGAGAGAGAGATATTACCCTTGCAATGGAGCTTGTCAAATCCTGCATGGAGTGTGCTTTCTCATATGATTCAAAGAATGATGCATCTTCAGAATTTCCAATATCACTGACATGCACCTGGACATTTATTGAACAAGTGATGTTCCTCTCAAAGTTTAATAGCAGTTAAACTCAGAACATGCCAAAGGATAGGGAAGAAATTTTATGAGAAAAGGTCACTGCCTGCAGCACTTAAGAACAGGACCTTGGGCAACTTTTCCCAGTGAACCCCCCCTCTTTTTTTTTTTTTTTTTTTTTTTTTTGGATTCAACCAAGGATACTGATATGTATTTGCAAGATAAATTGGTGTAGAAGAAAATTTTACCAACCTTCACGGGTGAAGATCCATCTAATGACTGCATGAAAGTTCCTGAACCAACTTTTGCATAGAAAAGGCAGCCAACAGCACTTTCTGATGTTACATTTCCAGCGATAGAGGCTAACGGAAGATTTGGACAAGCCAGGACACCCAATACTACTTTCCCATCATCTAGTAAACCTAATGCTACTGCATATTGATCTCCCCTTAAAAACCTGCAAGGTAATCTCATTGCATAAATCCTTCTGAACTAGTTGATACCTAATGAGTTGGCAACAGCAGTAATAACTTCATCATAGCAGTTAAGTAAATTGACTGTACAATGAGGCATCCACAACACTGTAGAATACAAATGATAAGGAGTAGTTGTTATTGTGCAATGGCCCGCATATCTGTTAAAGAGACTTCCTGGAGTGCCAAGAACCATTAATTATTTTTCCAACGAGTGTTGCCTGAGTTCAGTCCGCAAAAGTCCTAAAATGCCCATTCATCACCCAGATATTGCGGTATGGCAAAAGATTCTTCACACCAAAACTTTGCACCAATTAGTAGAAGAAATTCCGTCAAAACACTTGTTCACTAAATACAGAAAACATCTGTTCCACACACACCATTGAACACTGAGTATAAATACCTTGGCACGTAGAAACAGCAACAGGTAGAGACAGAGTAGAATTAATACATGTTTGATTTGCTACTGCTTGTTGAGGAAAGGAGGATGCAAATATTAATTTGGCAATTAGTAATTGAAACGAAGAGAAGTTCTCAATTTTCTCAGCTACTAGCAGCTGTGGAGAATGAAGGGTTCATGAATGAGAAAACTCTAAATAAAAGAACATGAAAATCTTAAACAATAGAAAGACTGATATGAGTACTGATTGGCTCTATAGATAATACATTGCGTGCCAACAATTCTTACCAAAATTATCAAGAACTGCCAAACCTATATCCAAAAGAAAAAGAAAGAAATTTGTGTATTCCGCTGAGTCCAGGACACAGGATTCCAATGGCTATGCCATTTTATAGCAGTTTCTCTATTCAAAATTTTGAAGAACACCATCCGTCAGGCTTGAATAACCTTATGCCAGATCGTATTCCATTTAGAATAAATAAAAATTGCCATCAGAGTTTTCCCATGAAGGCCCTATATTATTTTCAGATACTGAAATTTGGAGAAGGAAATAATAGAGGACGGTTGTAAATAAAAGACGAGCACATGCTCCCAAAACAGGATTCTCACCCTTTTGTACCATCTATAGGATCCAAGACCCAGTGTCGACCAAAAGAACCACCTTCTGACTTCCCGCTGTCAATTGCCCTAAGTACATCTTCTGGCGATAGCGGAGAAACACTATATGAACCATCAGTTGCAATAGTTTCATTGACATGCTTTGTTATGCGCTGGAGGGTGTCTTTTCCACTATCCTTGCGAAGATCTCCTGAATCCTGAAAGGAGTGAGAGACTTTGAAGATGAATTTTTCATGTTATCAGTAAATAGAGGTACCAGAACTAGCCATTATGCTTTAATATACTAACCTCCTCAGCCACTAAAGAGAGTGGTTCAGCGGAAAGCTCTCTTTCCAGCACAAAACTAACTATAGCCTGTGAACCTGTGAACCAGCAACAGAACAATCGATCCATTATGGCCAAAAGGCTGAAGGAGGATAGCAATTTACTGTCTTCAGACATAAAAAAATATGGATAACAGATGGATCCTTATATTATATGATTTTATAGAAGAGAAAGGTCCATGCATCCTCCTATTAGGTATGCCTTCCTCAAATAAGTATACAACTTGGGAACTCAGGTATGCACATGTTTAAAGGATTGATTACATGTGTATTAACTAAAGAAATTTGAGCAGTCGAACAAGCATTGACTGATTGTCCAAATGACCAGATGCATTACCCCAAGCAGCCTATAACATGTACAAGCAAACAGATACTCATGCACTAACTTGCCTAGTTTCTGGTAAATAAGATAAGACAAAAGGTTGGTGCCATAAAGAGAAGATAAGACAAAAGGTAAAGGAGAAAATGAGAAGCACAGCCAAGAGGCACAGGTTAAAGCTTCTCCACAGGCTGGTATAGTGTGACCCTTTGATAACCAAATGTCACAGTCACATATTATCGGCAAACATACTTTGCAGTTAATCAGAAGCTTGCTTCCTTCACCAGAGTGGGACAATTCGTAAGTCAAAAAGATCAAGCACTTAGGTTAATTCCAATCATGTTCATGCCCATCAGGAATCTATCATGGTCCTCCACAAATCATGCCTAAAACCTCTCATGCATGAGTCAGACCATTCCATTTTCATTCAGTGTCTACGGGGTATATATAATGCACTCAACAAGGTCAGATTGACCACATGAGCTATCTTATTTTCCTCTAGGAAGTGCTGGACAAGGCCTTTATATGACAACCAGAACTGTTCTATTTAATTCAGCTAAGCCCCTTGTAACTCTAAATCCTACACAGAGGAAAATGAACTCCTGCATATCTTCAGTTAAAAAGCGTCAAGGGTTATTCTACTGCGTTTGATCTGCAAAATTGTCTAATCCTGAAGAACATAGAAATAGTTTTTTCTGTTTTTCAAATAGGAAAAGGAAAGCTTCCGACCTCTAGGATGCATTTCGGCACATTATCAACTGGTCTATGATTCACTTGCTGAGCAACTCAATATTCAAAGAAAGCAATAGCTCTTAAGGACATGATCATTTTCCTAACCAGAAATTTCGTGAAAAATAAACAAGAAAGCAAAGAAGATTAAGCAATGAAAAATGAGGCTGGAATGCACAGATTCTTAAGGCAACTGTGCAAAAGGAGAACTTTGTAAGCCATCTCGAACAGGACACATAAGAACATCGGCATGACAATTGCCTGCATTCTCCTGACTTCACTAGAGTAATGGAACATTTTGCATCTAGAATTATTTCTCTCGTAGATAATCTTGAAGATCATCAAGCCAATGGTAGAATTATTAGACAATTTAAATAAAAAAGCAAAATCCAACTACAAGAGATATACCAGCTTAAAGAGGTCTTGAAAGACAAATCAGGTGCAAAAAGCTTATCCCAGTGTTAGAAACAGGTCAGAGGACTGGCTGATTATCCAATTATGAACAGCAACTCATAGGATTTCGCTAATTCCAAATTTTACAAAAATCTCAGTCTAACTAAATGTCAAGTACTTTCAATCACAGGAGTTCCCTATGTATAGAATGGAAGTTAGTAACTGAGGGCTTGTGATTCCACTGAACAACCTGGTTCTAATGCTCATTCCAGGAATGCCCATGTCCACATCGGCATCTGTTATCATCTGTATTATTGCCTTCAAGAAGCTATATACATATACAACATACCATTGATCAAGATAACCAAGGAGAAAACAAAATATCGCATTGAGGACCCACCATAATCTGCCACCGTGACTGGACTTCTGTCTGACTTCGATTGAACATCCGATTGCAATAGTTCTTTTTGCACTTTCTGCAATAGGTAGAACAGTGAGTAAATACCTGTGTAAAGAGAACATCATCCCTCAATAAGGGAAAAAAAGAGACAAGTACAGCAAAAGTGCCAGATGTTTGTTTGAATGCCACAACCTCATTATTTTTTTCCAACTGTTTTGAGTGCCATATCTTCTAAAAAAAGTCCATTTGAGTTCCATAAATTTCAAAGTAAGCTTTTTCATAGGCAGAAGAGCCGGTGTAAGAACGAAGGTTCATCCACATATATTTGACGAAAAAGATAACAATTTCCCAAATTCGTTCGATCCAAGCAGAGCATAAGCATTAGCAATTCGACCCGACATCACGAAAAATCACCTATATGAGCAGGCGGGCATCAATTCAATTCCACGATCACAAATCAAGTCAAACCTCAAAACCTGCCATACCCACAAACATCCAACAACGCAACTCAACCCTCGCAAACTGGGAAAAAAAAAAAAACGAAATGCGACCCGAGAGAGAGAGAGAGAGGGAAAGAGACGGGACCTGGCAGAGACGCGCGGCGAGGGAGGCGGCCTTCTTGGCGGCGGCGAGCTCCTTATCGTACGCCATGGCGGCGGCGGCGGCGGCGGCGGCGGCAACGAGAGGCCGTGAGGCGACGACGGAGGGGAGGGAGACGAAATGGGGTTTGGCGAATCTGGGTGTTCGGGAGGTGGGCAGGTGGCGGCGGGAGTAGGAGTAGCAGGAGGAGTAGGCGGAGGAGGAGTATGAGGAGGAGGAGGCCACCACTGCTCTCAGACAGGTCGCTGACACGGCCGCGGTTGCTGCAGCGGCCGCGGTCATTGCGCTGTCTTCCTTTTACTCTACCTACGTGTCCCACCCGATCCTCGGAACCTGGACTCCGGGATCGAAACGTCGTGGTTCTCGTGAACGGTCCGGGCCCCGGGGGTAGGACACGGCGGACCGTTGCCTCGAAATGTCTTCATCCGTTCCGGTGGACATATTGAATGATTAGAAAAAGAGCTTTAAATAAAAATAACCGTTTGTATTATTTATAAAAAGATAAATGAACGAGATAGATTTGAATCCTTCGTGATGATGTGAAGATAATTGATAATACCTACAATATCAATAATTAAAGTTATAAGCGGTATAGATGATCACTTTTGAAAAAGATATTTTTCCAAATCTTTCATTTTTATGAAAAAAAGATATTGTTCTCAATTTTCAGCCTCGAAAAAAGAATAGATTGATGGAATTTCTTTTTTTTTTTTTTTCAATTAATGGAAAACCTATACCAAAATTCTGGAAAATGATTTCATCTTTAAAAATTTGGAAATTATTTTCTAAAATATGATTAGGTGTTGATATTTAAACTCGAAATTTTATGGTTTTGCACAGAAACTCCAATGCTTGTTCCTAGGTCTTCGACATGTTTTTGGTGCTTAGACACAGGTCCATTAAGGTTGGGCCCATAACTTTAGCAACCAAGGTCGTGATTGCCCAGTTAAGAAAAACCTACACTTAAATTCCAATGTTTAATTTATTAATGAATATGAGTTAATGAAAAATGATTTCCTCATCAATTGGAAAATCTGTAATTACATTCAATAAAATGATTTCATCTTTAAAAAATCAAAAATGATTTTCTAAAATATAATTAGGTATCAAAGTTTAGACTCGAAACTCTACGCTTTGGCATGTAAACCCTAATCCCAGTTCCTATGTCTTCACAAGCCTCTAGTGCCTAGGCACAACTCCATCGAGGTTGGCCTGCAACCTTGGCAAAGGTCATGATTGGCTAGTCAACAAAAAACCTATACTTAAATTCCGGCGTTTCATTCGCTTTAGATAATGAGTCAATGACAAAATGTTTTCCTAGTCGGCGAAAAATGATCTCATCTTTAAAAAAATTAGAAATTATTTTCTAAAAAATGATTATATATTAGCGCTTAAATCCTAAACCCTATGCTTTGCACGGAAATCCCAACACTAGTTCCTATGTCCTCAACAGGTCTTAGGTGCCTAGGCATGAATCCATCATGGCTGAGCCTACAACCCTAGTCCCATTGCTTGGGTCCTTGGCGCCCGTGCCTAGTTCCATTGAGGTCGAGCCTAGGACCTTAGTGTCCGTATGTAACCCCTTTATGTCCACTCAAGTTCATCAAGGTCAGGCCTAAAGCTCAAGTGGCTGTGTCCATTTTTGATGTCCCGACACTTGGGCCCAAGTCTACAAAGGCCAAGCACGGGATCCCTCTATGCAAGGTCAAATCCATAAAAGCCTAGCCATTAAGGCCATGCTTGGTCCCCCAAAGCTTGAGCTTTGGTCCCTGATACTTAGAACTAGGTTCACAAAGGCTGTGCCTAAGTCTCAGCACTTAGGCTTGGATTGTTGGTGCCCTTACTAGTGCGTTTGGGAAGATTTTTCGGAAAAGTCATTGAGAAAATGTAAAGGCTTTTGAGTTAAGGGTGTTTTTCAAAATGCAGTAGGTTCATTAAGGCTAGGTCCAAAACTTCGACGCTCACACTCAAGTCCATTGAGGCTTGGCTAGGTACCTCGGCGCTTGAGCCTAGGTCCATCAAAGGCCTAGGTGCACGTGCCTCAATCCTGACGCCTGAGATGGGGTCTACTATAGCCGGACTTGAGACTTTGCTTCTCGTACCCGATTTCCCAATTACACATGTGCAAGTTACTAGTGCTTGAATAGTGTATGTTAATTGAGGAAATTAAATCAACATTTCTATACCAATCGACGGAAAATCCAGTTCATTTTTAAGTTTCAACAAAAACTAGAAAATATTGTTATTTTTTGGAAAATGACTTTCTGAAAAATATTTTCCAAAAAAGTCACATACTTCATGAAATCAATGAAGTATAAGTTTGTTTCATGGACTATGAATAATTTAAAAAATACTTTTTTAAAAAAAAGAATAATTGTTTGTATCGCTTACATAAATAAATGAATGAATGAAAAACATTTTCATTCTTCCCAAAGATATATAGATATAAATTATTATCCATAATAAAAGTATTTCTATTAATTAATTATTTTAAATGATATAAGTGACCTTTTTTAAGGAAATATTTTTTAAATCATTCATTTTTCTTAAAATAAAAGGAGCCTAAAGTATATGTAAATTGGTTGATAAAAAGGTCAGTCTAAGAAGTAATGTGATAAACCTTGGAAGTAAGAATTTAAATAAGTAAGATCAAACTTAACCCCCAATACACAAAACAAGGGTATCGACCATCCCTACACCTATGACGAGGGTTGGCCCTTGCCGGTGATTGGAGAGGGTCCATGGCCCTCGCGGTCCCCCTTGACTCATGATGATGTCCCTACACCTATGACAAGGGTTGGCCCTTGCCGGTGATTGGAGAGGGTCCATGGCCCTCGCGGCCCCTCTTGACTAATGACGAGGCCGACTGGCCGAGGCAGTGATTGCCATCTATGACGATGGCTTTGATGATCTTGAGGTATGATTCATCATTAATTGGCTTGCCCATGAACCCATTAATCAAATCTCAACTTTACTCTAACTACATCAAATTTAGTCCAACCCTCGGGGACTTAGGTTTAGATTAGAACGTCGAGGTGCAGCCGTCCGAGTCCTCTCTATTCGATTGTCAAGTTTCTATTGTGCAGCGAGGTTTCGAATTCGATTGCCGAGCTTTAACTTTGGCTTTTAACGTCTTGTGTCTAGCCCTCGGATTTACTAAGAGGACTTGGTTTAGGTCTCAAGGTTCGATGTCCGTGCTTAGTATTGAGTTTGGGCACTAAGAGCTTGAGTATGGGCTTTAGGGAGACGGGTTTGGTCACCGAGGTGTTGTGTTTAGGTAAAGCAACACAAAAGCTCATTTTTGGAACATGTTTTCGGCCGAAGCATAATTTCCAACGCCCCATATTACAAAAAAAATATGTAAGATCTTTCTGATCATACAATAAATTCAATTAAATAAGATCATATTTACTCGAAATCATAAAAATTACCATCTGATCACTAAAATGAAAAAAGAAAAGAAAAAAGAAATCACAAGGATCGAGAGCAAATCTCAGTGCATTAGTAGGTTTTCACCTTTCCTTCACTTCCTTCCAAGTGAAGGAAAAAATAGTGCAAATAGGGTAAAAGAACGATTGAATCGGGTGATGTGCATGATGGATTGGTGTTTATTGTGCACAATGGATTGGCGTTTATTGTTTCTTGAAGTTGAAGTCTTCGAACTGCCTGTTGTGGGATCCGACCACAGTTCCTTACTTCTTAACACTTCAGCACCTTATAGAAAACGAAGGAAGCCTTTTATTTTCGGAGCTTATTGGAATGAAGATGAAGAATGCCGAGAGATTATTTCCACAACGTGGAATTCAATGCGGGTTCACGATTCTGGTCTGCTACCAAAACTAAAGACTGTTTCGGATGCTTTGACTAAGTGGAGCCGATCAAAATTTTCGAAGGGCGCTTTCAAAGTGACCGCCTTACAACAACAACTACATAATCTTATAAACCAATAGCATTGTAACTTTAACAGAGTGGAAGCATCTAAGCTGCGAGAGGAAATTAGGTGGACTTGGCAACAAGAAGAACAATATTGGGCTATGCGCTCCAGGACACACTGGTTAAGATGGGGAGATAAGAATACAAGATTTTTCCATGCAACCACACTTCAAAGGAGGCAAAGAAATAGAATTAGCATGTTACAAGACGACTACCAGCATTGGGTACGTGACCCTCAGACTCTACAAGATATGACGTCCAATTTCTTTTCAAGGTTATATACAATAGGGGGATATTGGGACTGCGGACCCATACTTGATCAATGCCCACAGGTTGTTACTACAGAAATGAATGACCAGTTAACAGCTTTGGTTATGGTTGAGGAGGTTCACAAGGCAACTTTTCAAATGGGAACTACAAAAGCTCCAGGCCCTAATGGATTAAATGGCTTGTTTTATCAAACTCATTAGGAGGTCATTAAAGATGATCTTCTCTTAGTGCAAAACTTCTTTAGGTTAGGGGTGATGCCTCCTACTCTAAACCGGACCATTATTGCCTTGATTCCCAAGACATCTCACCTAGAGAGATTGGATCACTACCGCCCAATCAACCTCTGCAACTTCGCATACAAAATTATCTCCAAGGTAATTGCTAACCGCTTGAAACCTTGGTTACCTAATCTGATTTCTATGGAACAGTCGGCTTTTGTGAGTGGACGACAGATTCAAGATAATATTTTAATCGTTCAAGAAGTTCTTCATCAATTTAAGACCTAGAAGCGGACACCAAAATTCAACGCCATCCTAAAGACCGACATGCAAAAGGCGTACGACAGAGTAGAATGGGATTTGCTTCATGACTATCTCCTCAAACTGGGATTCCATCCAAGATAGGTACAATGGGTAATGCAATGCATTACAACAACATCTTTTAGTGTAAGATTTAATAGAGAGCAATTTGCTTATTTCCACTCGACTTGGGGCCTCCGACAGGGTGATCCTCTCTCTCCATATATCTTTATTCTACTGGCAAATGTTTTATCAAGTCTTATCAATCAAGCTGTCAACATGGGACACACCACAGGTGTCACGCCTCGATCCTCAGGCATGCACACATCCTTCCACTTGGTCGATTTTAGAATGCGATATTCCAAAACTAAGTACCGCCGACCCATTCATTAATTAAGCACATGCGGAAGCAGTTATAAATCCCTAGATAATAAAACAATGAGAGAGGAAAGCAAGGCCATATTTTCATATTGAAAACGCATAACCAAACTTTTATACACAGCAAAAGCCAAGTACTTCACAACTATTTACAATCTCAAAGTCTCACTTTATCTACACCTAGGTAAGGTTCACAGAAAGGAGGATAAACCCTCAATTCTCGTCAGGGTCATAATCAGGATCATCCTGATCCCCTTCAGGTTCTTCCTCATCTGGCTAATCCTCATCAAACTCCTCGTCTACCGGCTCCTCCTCCTCCGGTTCCTCCTCAGCAGACACCTCCTCATCCTCCTCCCACTCTTCGTCCACTTCCCAGTCGTCATCTTCCTCTGGTCCTTCTGCCTTCTGCTCTTGGAATCTCAGGTTCTCCTTCGTTCCAGTTGGCATCACCCAAAGAGTACACAGAAGAGGTAAGCTCACCCGCCAATGCAGGATCACTAGCATCAACCACACCACCGCCCTCAAGATCAACAGTCCTTGCCTCAAAGGCCTCCTCTAGGACGATGAATGGTACTTCCTCTTCTGGTATGGGACCTACCTGTCTCCCGTCACAATAGTGGCGATACTAGGATCGATACTCATAAGGCACCAGATCGTCCCTGCCCTTATCAACCCAAACAATAGACTTGATCAACACATACTCTAATCCTTTAGGGTCAGGGTGAATGTGAAAATGAGTAGTCTTCTCGAAGATGCTTCTTGGAATACCGGACTTTCAGGAGGAGGGAGAGGTGGAGGTCCTGGTGTTGCCATCTAAGGGTCTGAAATGGGTTTTATAACAACTAATGAGACTATGTCTCAACGAGTTTTACCCCCTAAGACTCGATTAGGGAACCAATATGCCACAAGGTTGCCTAAGAGCACAGCACTAGTCAAAAGGACTTACCTGGGCATCAGTTCCAACCTGCAACTCAAGGTTATGCACATATGCCTCATATATTGCAGCAAACAGCAATCAATTCACAAATATGAATCACGGTCCTTAGGACACAGTTTATAACAGGTGGGAATCATAACTCCACCAAGCATATCTTAGTATTCAATGGCTTTATGGTTCCACTCGACTCTTTCAATATGTAAATGGCTTTATGGTCCCACTCTATCTTTTTCAATACTCAAACGGCTTTATAGTCCCACTCGACTTTTTTTCAATACTCAAATGGCTTTATGGTCCCACTCGACTTTTTCAATACTCAAATGGCTTTATGGTCCCACTCGACTTTTTTCAATACTTAAATGGCTTTATGATTCCACTCGATCTTTTTCTCGGTAATTAAATTAGCATGAAATAAAGCTCAATTAAATAAACAGATTGCACCACGACAATCGGCACGAAATTCCGGTCACCAGCCATCCTAGGTGAATTTCCGGAAAAATAAATAATTAAATAATTAACTTCTAAAATTAAATAAATAAATACAATAAATTCAATTTAGCACAATATAGAGCTCAATTAAATAAACGGGCTGCACCACAATCATCAACATAAAATCTTGGTCACTGGCCATCCCAGTTGAATCTCCGAGAAATAATTAACTAATTAAATTAATTTTGAAAATTAGTGTTTAATTACTAAAAATTCCACCTAGGCCCGAATTACTAAAATTGAAGCCCGATAAGAGTCGGGAAAAATCTCGAGATGCATTCAATAATTAATAGGATATGTCTATTTGCTAAATGCACATTCAGTTTGACTAACATGCATTAATAAGTCTCTAATTTAATTATTTTAATCTAATCAATCCACCTAATTGCAATTAATTAAATCTAATCAACCCTTAGGCATAATTAGTCCACTAAGAAAGCATTAGTGAGTAAAACTCTTTTGCACAAAACGAAGACCGAGACACTGCGTCGATGATGCAACGGTGCCCGAACTTGGGCCGGGCCGAGAAACTCTAGGCTTCCTTTGGATTGGGCTGAGCTTCAAGTTGAAGACTGGGGCCTCAATTGCTGCTAGGCTGAGACAGAAAAGCTGCTGGACTAGGCTTGGCCAACTAATTTACATGGACTGGACTGGGCTGCAGCTAATCTTGTGTTGAATTTGGTGGCCCAAAGGACTGAAGCTCAAGGGTTGAATTTGCTGCAAAGTTGGTCTTCGGATGGGTTGTTGGACTGAAGATTGCTAGGCCAACGAACTGACCTAATTCGCTGAGTGGCTGGGCCAATTGTTGGACTGATGAAGCTCGAGCATGAAGATGGAAATTTGGCGGCTTTCTAGACGCGTGATGTTGGTGCGTGAAGACCGAAGGGGAGCAAGACTGGCAGATGGTCTTCGAGGGCTTCAACTTGGTGTTGATTGCTGACTGAAGACTCTCGTGGACGCGTGGAGAGAAGAAGGCGCGGCACGGAGCTGCTTCGGCGTCTTCAACTTGGTTGTTGACTGGAGCAGCGAAGTGGAAGATGGACGCACGCGCGGCTTCGGCTTTGCTGGCTTCGGTCAACAAGATGGGGGAGCCGCTAGTTTTGCTGGCCAATGATGGGCAGCTCTTGGACGCATGGAGCTGCAGCAACAAAGTTAGAGGCTGCTTCGGTGATGGTGCAATGGAGTTGCAGGCGTGGCGCACGGACGAGCTTTAAGGTCCACACGGTTGCAAGATGTCCCTTTTTGTTGACCCAGCTTGGAGAGACTCGGACGTGGCAGCAAGCTCGGTTCGGTGGCCTTGAAGACCGAATGGAGTAGACAGCCGATGGTGGAGAGGGCAGGCGCGAGCTGCTGGGCTTCTTGGTGGGATCTTAGCGTCGAAGACAGTCAACTCTTTTTGCTGAAGTGGACTGGTCGTGCGGCAGAGGAAAGAACGAAAATGGAGAAACACGTTGGTGGAATTCGTGAGCTTACTAAGTGAGAGAGAGAGAGAGAGAGAGAGAGAGAGTCCATGAACATGGATAGGAACGGAGGAGGAGGCGTACGTGAGAAGGCAGCCAAAGGGGGCCCAATGTCATAAATTCTTATCCCCTCCATTGATGACCTTGTCTCCCATTACTTTCCAACAAAAAATCCACCAAAATAATTCAAATTGTGATGTCAAAATTGTTGTATGACTCCCAATCCGAATTTCATTTAATTTAACTTCAATTCCTCACCCAATTTTTCAAATTGAGATCCAATTTCAATGAAAAAAAATCCCAATTGATTTTCTACAAATCCCCGACACACGAAGGCTTGGCCTGAAAGTCTCAATTTCCATCAATTTAGCCAGTTTGAATTTCTGCCAAATTTCCGCGACGTCCGAATCCATTTTCTGTAAAAATCTCGGGATCTCCGAAAAATCTTCTGAGACTGAATTGACGTTCCTAAAATAGCTCGTGACACCACCGAACTTTCAATTTCTGAAATCAGGCTCAAATTGACGGTTAATTTCATTCCGGCGTGCTTTTAGCGTGACCTAGACTATCAGGTAGTTTTCAGAACTTTTCAGGGCAATTGACTCGTGGTCGATTTTTTTCGAGCCACAATGAACCCACTCGACACATTGGCGACTCTCGATTGTCGTGAAAATCTCGAGAACTCAATTACAGACGCAGGGTACCAAAACGATAGAAAAATCAGATTAGTGTCGGTCGACGAAAATTTTTCAATTTAGTGGAGTCACCCACGATCGGCCACACATCTCAATCGAACCAACCTATCTCTAATCTCAACTCGATTTTTAACTGTGTCGTAATGACCTCTAAAGATAAACACGGTCAAGAAGCCGATTCCTGGTCGAATTCTCAAGTCTAATTCCTTAAATTTCTTTAATGGCTTACCCAGCTAGTCTAGTTATCTCGAGAGTGATCAGCTTTGAGAATAACCCTATAGATGCGTCAATGAAATGCCCGATTAATTTAATAGAAAACAATACTCGAAATTCTGGATGTCACAAAAGGTGTTAAGTTAAATAGGTGGTGTCCTACCGTGTCCCATCTTTTTTTTCGCTGACGATGCAATCTTCTTCCTAGATGGTAACATTCAGGAATGCCAAAACCTTGTTAATATTTTACATCAGTATTGTGGGGCCACGGGACAGGCAGTGAACCACAACAAATCTGGAATGAATTTCAGCAAACATTGCCCTTTTAGATTGCAAGAAAATATGGCGAGGGAGTTTAGAACACCTGTGCTGCAAAGGTATGGCAAATATTTGGGAATCACATCTGATTGGGGTTGCTCCAAGAAGGAGATGTTTTCTTGGATTTTAGGGAGAGTAAATGCAAAATTGGAGGGATGGAAAGAAAAATTAATCTCAAAAGGTGGTAAGGAAATTCTTATCAAATTTGTTGTAAAGACACTCCCATATTACGCCATGTCGATCTTTAAGCTTCCTCTGTCTCTTTGCAAATCTATTGAAAAGAGTATTGCTAGATTTTGGTGGAGGAATGATCAGAACAAAGCAGGGATTCATTGGAAGAAATGGGAAGTTCTTAAAAGCAGTAAGGACAACGGAGGTCTAGGATTCCATGATCTCATAGCTTTTAACAGGGCTAAGCTTGGAAAGCAAGCTTGGCGATTACTACAACAGCCTCACTTTTTATGGAGTCAAATCTTTAAAGATCTGTACTATCACTCCAAAGACTTCTAATCAGCGGATAGAGGAACTCGGCCATCCTGGGGTTGGCAGAGCATGCTAATGGCCAGAGATGCTATTCTACCACATGTTAGATGGTCAATTGGTAATAGAAGTACGATCAGAATCCGTGAGGATCGGTGGTTACCAATAGGGATTCTTGGTGGACCTGCAACAAGAGAGGAACCAGTGATGGTGGCTGATCTTATTGATCTAATCCATCACACTTGGAACACATCTATGCTCCATAGGTTTTTAGATGATCAGGTCATAGTAGAGATTCTTACCATCCCAGTAAGACCTTTCTATACCGAAGATCAATTAGTTTGGATAGCCACAAAAGATGGTTGATATATTGTGAAAAGCAACTATCATGTCCTAAGCAAGACTACAAGCAACCACAGCAGTAACAGAGCATCATTTCTTACCAGAATCCTAGGATTTTATGGAGAAGAATCTGGGCAATGAGAACAACACCAAAAATTCGAACATTCCTTTCGTCGTTTGTCAAAACGCACTAGCATCCAGAGGAAATTTATTCCAAAGACATAATATCACAAATCCCTTATGCAAACTTTGTCAAGAAAACACTCTAGAAACCCTAGGGCATTTATTCCTATCCTGTTCACAGATCAACATCAAGCATTGCCTCATATGGTTCATCGATTAGATGCATGGCTAATAGCAAGAGTAACCACGCCAAAAAACTTACCTGGATTGGAAACCATAGCCAATGTCCTTTGGTAGATCTGAGAATGTGGAATAGCTTCATCTTTTGCAACCAACAATCGGATCCAACCCTTGCAGTGGAGGCTGCTATTGCATAGACCCGTATATATTAGATCTCTGCTCCCACCCATTTGAGAACAGAGCATGCTAATCTGAATCTTGCACAACTTTGGAGACCACCAGATCCAGGAACCCTAAAATGCAATATCGATGGTGCCTATTAGATAGGAAGTATAGAAGGTTCGATGGCCTGTGTTTGTAGAGATCATCACGGTTGACTTACCGATATATTTTCTAGAAGATTCCTAGTTACTTTGGCTCTAGAGGCGGAGATCTAGGCGCTCACCTTCACGCTTCAATATCTGTTGCAGCAAAGCTTCAATTGTGAACAACTCTCGATCGAAACAGACTGCATCACCCTCGTCAATGCTGTCCGGGATGGGAGATCACCGCCATGGGAAGTTCATGCTTTGCTCGCGAAGGCCATCTCTTTGCTTTCCCTTTTCCCTAATTTGCGTGTGCAACACTGTAGGCATGAGGCGAACATTGTCGCTGACTGGGCTGCAAAAGCCTAATGCTTAGACACCTCAGCCCACAATTGGACCATTTTCTAATCTTTTCTTCTGCTCGACCTTGTTTATGTAGACGCTTTAGCTTCAAGTTGTAAGTTTCCTTTAATATGGATACAATTGCCACTTTCGACCACCAAAAAAAAAAAAAAAAAAAAAAAAAAAAAAAAAAAGGCCACTGCTCTTTCAGAAAAAGCAAAGAGTCAAACCAAACCAAACTTGGTCGGCCTGGTTCCGTTTTTAATTATTTACAAAACAAGAAAATTACTTAGGTAGATTAATGAAATATTACTCATCACGTATTACTACGAAAATAACATTGAAAAACAAAAATAGAATTAAGTCGGGTCTCAAAATTAGATCTACGCAAAGGTTCGATTTGTGAACCGAATCGAACACCAAGTTCCTCAAAATGACCATCGGACAGTCAACGGTGGGAACGGATATTCTATAAATTCTATCTCTCTATGTGCACAAAATTATCACTTGAAAGATAAGTTAACCAATTTTTGTTTCTTTTTATTTCTTTTGGTGTAAAAAGGGTTAAAACCAAATATAAAATTAACATTGAGAATTTACTACATTCCTATATGATAACCTAATAAAACATGAAGTGATTATTTGGAAGGTTGTGTACAAAACTTTGTGTGGAAGCATTTATCAATTCCAAATTTAGCAAGCCATTTAGCACAACGATTTCCTTTTAAAAAATTAGGCTATAAGACGATTCTATTTCTTTTAAACATAAGTCAAAAGATTCTTGGTTATTTCTCAAGGTTTAGGTTTCCTTAATCAAGTTATGTCCTTATAATAAAATCAATTTATAAGTCCTATCTTTTCACTTGTTAGAGATAATAGTTCTCTTGATTCTGTATATCTCTTATGATATAAAATCAATTTCATTATTACGCATTATGTTCGTTGATCGATCTTGCTTGATTGTAGTTGATATCATAATACTTAGCTGCTCTAGATTGTTATTTTGCAAAGCTTGTGAATATGCTCCATGTACTTTTCCTTAACAATTATCTAGGCTCATTCTATTGTATCAAGCTAATCATAAATGCACTTATAAAATGAAAGTTCTCACTCAATTCATGTATCATGATCGGTTTTGTTTACGATATCGTGAGGTTACCATTTCATTTTTTTTCCTAGACAAGGAGGTGGTTCCTATATTGTGAATTCTTTTGCAACTCTCATCATACTCATTAAACCAGCACCTCCTTTAGAAAACAACCTAGCGCCCTTTCCGTATTTGGGCGGATTAAAACTTCCATGAGCCCCCATTAACTTTTTTTAGGTTGTTCAGTTTGACTGAACTGCATTCACAGATATTCCTTCATGAGAGAGAGAGAGAGAGAGAGAGAGAGAGAGAGCATTATTATTCTATATGCTCTTTTACAATATTACTCTGAATAACTTTTTCCATAATTATTCCATATGAAAAATTTTCCACAATTATTCTATACGCTCTTTTACAATATTACTCTGAATCACTTTTTCCATAATTATTCCATATGAAGCATTTTCCACAATTATTCTATATGCTCTTTTACAATATTACTCTGAATCACTTTTTCCATAATTATTCTATATGCTCTTCTACAAAATTACTCTGAATCACTCTTTTTTTTGTCAGTATTGTAAATCGCATGGTGGCAATCTTTTTCTGGTGTATAGTATCGTGTTCCGGACTTCCCCATCTAGTGCTGACATTTGGCCCACTTTCAGCCTTTTTTCAATTCATTTTTTTGACACAGGAATCTCCAAATTGGGATGGGAATTAATGAGCAAAAAAGACTGCTATGGAATACAAACACGGGCATGCATCTAAGAGAGGACCAAAAAGAAGGTTCCATGCTCTACGCAATCATTCTGTAGAATGCCCACACCTAAAATTCTTGCTATGCCTCTTGTCAATTTATGACCAAATTTCACTTTGCATCGGGTTTCTATATGCGTAATGTAAAAATAATATTTCCTTTGCGATTGCACATTATCTATCTTACTTAATCCTGATTGATTGCAATTGATATTGTAACATTCATTTAGTCTAGATACTTACCTTGCACACCTATTATATATATGAGTGCACAATCAAGTGCAAATCCCATATTTCGTGTCATCTTTCTTTAGATGAAAGATGTACAATGCGGTGTTAGCTAGCATTTGAAGTATCCTTGAATTTACGGAAGAACCAAAGTAATGAAACCCGGTATATTCAGATTGACGATAAACAATTATTTACTGCCAGTCAACTATAAACTTGAAGGACCCATAGAATAAACAGAGGAATCCATCTATGTGGCTAGGGTTTGTAAGACATAAAATTCATGATGCGGAAACTAGGATCAATTAAGACAAACCTCCAGCCATTGTTTGAAATCACGTTCGTTGAAAATACCCTGAAAAAACAAACAAAAATTGGGCGCACTCTACTAACCAAATCCTCTCATGTACTGATGGTGTATTCTAAATATGAGAGTTTTGTTAGACCTTGTCATCACCCCCGTTAGAAATGAACGTACGTTTCTTTTATATCGTCTCCCATCAAGACGGTTGCCAAAGGGGTTTGTCACGAAAGGGTACGAAGCGTGGAAATACTTCACGTTGAATAGTCGCAACCTTAGGAGAAAATATGGATCCAAAATGTGGGATCACAAAATAAATAACATTCTCCCACTTGATCCCATCATTTCCATCATACGGATTATCCAACTAATTCCACGAAAACTTTATGCTTAAAGAAAAGAAACAAAACACATGAATCATGGCGACATGTCCTCTAAGAGTGAGTAATATCTTCCATGTATCACAATGCATCTTATTTCTTTAATGTCAGCTTATATGTGACAACATATCTTAATGAATAAACCGTATGTTTATTCCAAAACCAAGGTTAAATGTTATTCTCATAAACAACAAAAATGTGTACACCAAGATTGAGAATCAACATTACAACTGAATAAGAGTTTCATACAATAAAAATCGTTCATATGACGACAAATTACATGATGGGACCTATTCCCATACTAGCTACATGATCCTTATACTTCATTGGTGGCATGCCTTTAGTTAAAGGATCAGCTATCATCAATTTAGTACTAACGTGCTCAATGACCACTTTATTCTCCTTAACACGTTCCCTTATGGCTAAATACTTAATGTCGATATGCTTACTTCGATTTTGCCACTTTTGGCATTTTTAGCCATAAAAACTGTAGCTGAATTGTCACAATATATTCTTAATGGCCTAGAAATAGAATCAACAATTCTAAGCCCAGCAATGAAACTCTTCAACCATACACCATGCGAAGTAGCCTCAAAACAAGAAACGAACTCAACCTTCATAGTGGAAGTAGCAGTCAAAGTCTGCTTGGCACTTCTCCATGACACGGCTCCACCAGCTAACATAAAAATGTATCCAGATGTTGACTTTCGTGAATCAACGCAGCCTGCGAAGTCCGCATCCGAATAACCGACCACTTCCAGGTTGTCAGTCCGTCTATACATAAGCATGTAGTCTTTGGTACCTTGAAGGTATCTCATCACTTTCTTTGCAGCTCTCCAATGGTCTAAACCTGGATTACTCTGATATCTTCCCAACATTCCCACAGCAAAAGCGATGTCAGGTCGAGTGCAAACTTGAGCATACATCAAACTTCCAACAGCAGAGGTATATGGAATGTTGTACATTTGTTCCCTTTCTAGATCGTTCCTCGGGCATTGGTTCAAATTGAACCCGTCACCCTTTACAATGGGTGCTATACTTGGTGAACAATCTTTCATCCGAAATCTCTCTAGGACCTTATTGATATAGGTTTCTTGAGATAGTCCTAAAATGCCTCGAGTTCTATCTCTATGGATCTTAATGCCAATGACATAAGATGCATCACCCAAATCCTTCATGTCAAAACTCTTAGAGAGAAATTGTTTCACCTCATGTAGCAACCCCTTATCATTGGTTGCAAGTAATATATCATCCACATACAGCACAAGGAAACAAATTATGCTCCCACTAACCTTCTGGTATATACATTGATCCATGACATTCTCTACAAAACCGAAAGAAGTAACAACATCATGGAACCTTAAGTACCATTGGCGGGATGCTTGTTTTAGGCCATATATAGATTTCTTAAGCTTGCACACCAAATGCTCACCTTTACTAGAAAGGAATCCTTCAGGTTGTTTCATGTAAACCTCTTCCTCTAGTTCTCTATTGAGGAATGCCGTTTTCACATCCATCTGATGTAATTCCATATCAAAATGGGCAACCAATGCCAAAACAATACGAAGAGAATATTTCTTAGATACAGGAGAAAAGGTCTCTATGTAATCGATTCCTTCCTTTTGAGTGAATCCTTTGGCAACGAGTCTAGCTTTATATCTTTCAATGTTACCCAATGAATCCTTCTTAGTTTTGAAGACCCATTTACAACCAATGGCCTTCGCACCATCAGGTAACTCAACCAAATCCTAGACTTTGTTAGATGCCATAGAACTCATCTCTTCCTTCATGGCATTGTACCACATATTGGATTTATCACTATCCATGGCTTGTGAAAATGTTTCAGGATCATTCTCAGCTCTAATATTGTAGTCAGACTCCTGTAAATACACAATATAATCACTAGGAACAGCCGATTTCCTTATTCTAGTAGATCTTCTTAATGTCGCATCAAGATTCTCTTGAGGAGAGTGTTGCTCAACTGGTTGTTCAACAGTTTCTGGCAATTGCTGAACAACTGGATCTACATGATCAATATCAGCAGGTTGTGGAACTTCAACGATTGGCTGTTCATTAGCTGGCTGAACTGAAGGGGCATTATAAGCAACAACCAATCCTAAACTTGAGGTGGAAGGTTGAGTGTCTTGAATGATCTTTTTCAGGATTAGGATCCTTCAATCGATCGCTCCCACTAATCAAGTCATTTTCAAGAAATTTAGCATTTCTTGATTCCACAATCCTAGTGGTATGAGATGGACAATAAAACTTGTATCCCTTAGACCTTTCGGCATATCCAATGAAATACCCACTTATGGTCCTTGGGTCCAACTTCTTTTCTTGTGGATTATAAACTCTCACTTTAGACGGGCATCCCCAAACGCGCACATGATGCAAACTCGATTTCCAACCCTTAAATAACTCAAAAGGTGTCTTTGGGACAGCCTTGGTCGGAACTCGATTTAATATGTACACTGCCGTCTTAAGTGCTTCAGTTCACAAGGATTTAGGAAGTTTGGAGCTACTAAGCATACTACACACCATGTCTAATAAGGTCCGGTTTCTTCTTTCCGCTACGCCATTTTGGTCGGGAGAACCAGGCATAGTATATTGGGCAACTATCCCATGCTCTTGAAGAAACCTTGCAAATGGACCAGGTGCTTGTCCATCTTCAAAGTGTATCTACCATAGAATTCTCCACCTCTATCTGATCTCACGATCTTAATTTGCTTACCGCATTGTTTCTCTACTTCCGCCTTAAATACCTTAAAGGCATCTAATGCTTCATATTTATTATGAATCAAATAGAGATACATGTAACGTGAGTAATCATCTATAAAAGAGATGAAGTATTTCTGACCACATGAGTCCATATCCGGACTACAAATATCCGTATGTATGATTTCTAATATTTCTGTACTCCTCTTGGCACCTTTCTTTGTCTTGTCAGTCTGATTTCCTTTTATGCACTCCACACAAGTATCACAATCAGTAAAATCTAAAGTACCGAGTACTCCATCATTTACTAATCGCTTAATTCTTTCTATGGAGATATGTCTCAATCTCCGGTGCCACAACATAGAGGAATGTTCTTTCACAACACATCGTTTCATACCAGCTTTATCATGAACATGCATCGCATCATAATAGGCATTGTCTTGTAAATTAATTCGAAAAAGACCATCAGACAAAGTACCACTCCCAACAATCTCGATTTAAATGATAAACGAAGTTTGAATCTGAAAAGTTAAAAGAGTATCCCGAGGTACAAGTTTTGAAACTGAAATTAAGTTTCTAGAAAAACTAGGAACATAAAAGGTCTTTTCCAAACTCAAAATAAAACCACTATTGAAAACTAGTCTACATGTCCCAATAGCTTCCACATGCGAGCGCATCTTGTTTCCTGAATAGATGCTTTGTTCACTTCCCACTAGCTTCCTGTGGTTTTGAAAACCCTGCAAGGAATTCGAAATATGGATTGTAGATCCAGAATCAATCCACCAAGTGTTGTGACTTACATCAGTCATATTAGATTCATAACAAACACAAGAGATTGGATTACCTTTCTTCTCGAGCCAGGCCTTAAATCTGACACAATCCTTCTTCATATGCCCCTTGTTTTACTGAAGAAACATTTGGATTCTTTCTTAATGTCAGCTTGGGGAGGTATTTTACCTTTTCCCTTATGCTTGCCATGACCCTTATTCCTTCCTTGTGTTGCCAAATGAGCACTTTCTCCCAATTCCATAATCAGTCTTTCTTCCTCTTGAACACACATGGTCATGAGTTCATTAATTGACCATTTATTCTTATGTGTGTTGTAAGAGATCTTGAAAGGTGCATACTATTGTGGGAGAGTGTTCATAATATAATACACAAGAAAAGATTCAGATATCTTAACCTCAAGTTTCTTAAGCTGAGCTGCAATGTTTCTCATTTGCATGATGTGCTCACGCACACCTTTAACACTAGTGAGCTTTAATGATGAAAACTTCATAATCAGGGTCATGGCATGCGCCTTCTCAGAACTCTCAAACTGCGCATCTATGGCCTCCAATAATGCCTTAGCATTGCTATGCTGAGCAACCGAACCACGAATACTAGGAGATATTTTAGCTCTTATAAACATTGCACAAATGCGGTTGGACCGCTCCCATTGGTTATAAAGAGCTATCTCAGCTGAAGTGCTCGAATCAGTAAGAGCGGGTGGTTCATCTTTCCTTATAGCATAGTCGATGTCCATCCACCCCAATTGAAGAAGAACTGACTCCTTCCAAACTTTATAGTTCTCACCATTTAGTATAGGAACATCAAACTTAAATTCAGAGAAATTCACAGGTTGCGAAACTGCATATCAAATAATCATGCTTATGTCACAAAACATGAGGCAAATATATATAAATCATGTTTTACTAATGCAAACATGTCACGAATATGAATCACATAACATAAAAACTGCATGTGGGCTAAGTTTCTAATTTAAATAGATTCATAATTACATCATGAAGAAACTACCATATTATATGCCTTTTCTTAATCCCCTGTGGGTAAATTAAGAAAAATAATATAATATTTCTTCCTAATTAATCATATTAATATCATGAAAATTCCCGTGGGATAAAATTTATCATATTAATATAATTAATTACAATTAATGTCCATTTCTAAATATGATGAAAGCTCTTAATATATAATTTAATTAATTAAAGATGCTGTGGCTACTCCTAATTAATTAAATATATGAATCATTGGACATTTGATTTCATGCACAAAGTATTCATAAAAATGCATGAAATGAAAGAATAATAAATAAACGTACCAAGGGCAGAACAGTAAATAAATAAATTGGCCAAGGGCAGAATTGTAAAAACGTGAAAAAAATTTGGGTCAAAAACGTAAAAAGCAGAAGAATCCGCGCGGAGGAGACGTCAGGCGCGTGCCGAGCACGTGCCTGTTTCCGCGGCAGGCGCGTGGCCCGCATGCGCGCGGTCCAACGCGTAGGCACGTGCGTTGCACGCGCCTAGCGACTACCGCGCACATGGGATCCACGCGCCAACGGTTGCCGCGCGTGTGGGAGCGCGTGGCGCGTGGGATCCACGCGCCTGCAACCGCAGCGCGCGCGTGGACTCCACGCGCCTTCTTCCTCGCGAGCACAGAAGCGTTTCGTCACCCATTTTCGCCGTTCCGCCGCGGTTTCGCTGGCCATTTCTTCTCCGGCAGCCCATTTCAGACCAAAATAGTTAATGGGTTTTGAAGAAACCAAATCTGACCAAATCTAGGATCGGTGGTGACCAGATCTGACCAAATCTAGGATCGGCCGAAGAAACTTGAGGTGCATAAGCTCAGATATGACGTAGATCAGTGACGGCGACGATGCTAGGGATCCCGATTTCACCCGATTTGGAGCCCTAATCACCGAGATCCGACTCATACTCGGGCCAATCAACGCCGATTGACGGTGGTGGTGAATCGGGATCGAAATCTCCTCCCGGAGCCCTAGGAGACCGATCCGATCTACAAAGATCGGTGAGTCCCGTGTCTTTTTCCAATCTAATTTTTTAGAGTTTTGGATCTCCTCTGTTCTCTCTCTAATCCGAACGTATTTTCCTTCTCTGGTTTGCACTGGTGGACGAATCGCTTACTGTGAGGATTTTCCTTGGTCGGACCTGACGTGTTCGTCGCGAGCCACATCCCTTCGGAGCCCGGGGAACCAAGACTTGGAATCACATTGAATTTAGGGATTTTCGGTTCCTTTTCATTCCGAAACTCTACAGTGACGTTCGCTCGTTGTTTTGGCTTGATTAGGTAGGAATTGAATAGTTGATTGCACTTATATGAAGTCTAGTAACGCGCAAACCTCTGTGATGGGTCCGAACATGACACTCTCTATGATTTTCTGCATCTATACCCTTAGGCAAAGTAACATCTACCATTTGTTGGATGAAATTCCTGAATTAGACCAACGTACACTTTGATGTTTGTCTGAAAAACCTCTTGCCTACGTAATACTACTGTTGTTGTCATGGATATAATGTTGTTACTGCTTAGAATGAATTTACTTTTGTGAGTATTGCTGTAAGAGCACACTGAATATCATTTGAGGGTTTGGTTTTTGTTTCATTTCTAGATACAATGCTGTGATTGGCAGAACGTGCTGCGACTAAGTTCTACTATGTTCTTGGTCTCTGATGATTGCAGCATCTTGGTCAAAGTTAAGGGACTGAAATAACTTGCAATTTGAACTAGTGTTGATGTGTAGATTGAAATTGTGTACTTGATGTTCTGTGATCTTGGCATTGAATTTAGTTAAGCTGTGAGTGTTTCTTCATGCATGAGTTGTGATGCATCTATTGCTTTAGAGTCTTTTGGGAAACCATGCATGTTGAATTTGTACATCGGCTGTATTATGAACTTACCATACATGGTCTAAGTCTGTTGAATACATTGTTAGTCTTGTTGTTTCTGCTTTGATTTGTTACCTTTCTGTTGCTTCTATTTTGCTGTTGTACTGTCCTGCTATGTCTATATTGCTGTCTTGCTACTTTTACATTGTTGTTTTGTTGTCTTCCTGTCACCAGTTTGCTGTTTTGCTGTTATCAGTTCATTGTTTTGCTGTTTTGCTGTTACTATGCTGATTGTTCTTATGATTTTTGCCCTATTTTTTGCTGTCCCATCGTTTCCACTTCACCATGTTGCTGGTTTTTGCTGTCCATGACTATTTTGGTGTCAATTTAGTCCCAAATTGGTCTTAGTTCAGTTTATGATTGCTTGCAACTCTCATACAAGGATTTAATCATGCTTGGTGAATGTTGTTGTCCTGCTGTTTTGTTGATTTTACTGACTCTTGTGTTGCTGTTCCATTGATTTTGTTTTGATAATATTGTGATCTAACTTTACTACTTTGTCTTTTTAGGTATATTACCATATTTAAATGATTTACCTTTTGTCCTTATGCATTTGGTGTTCTTTTTTAGTTTAGATCTAGACTAGGTTTTTCGAGACAATGAATATGAAGATGACGGAGGTCGATGTCCATTCCGACCGAATCAAATGTAATTTTCTTTTCTTTTCTTTTTCTCGACATATGTCTCGGGTTATATGTGTTGTATAAAACCCGACGAGTTGCGGGTATTTTCTTTTCCTTTCTTTTTCTTTATTATGCTTTCTTTTACTCTTTTTAGAATTGCATGCTTAGATTTATCATTTTCTCCGAATTGCTTGTTTACCTGTCTTTTAATTGTATGATTATTGATTGTTTTCTTTTCTTTTAGAAATAGAATTAAAATGAAAACAATCCTCCACGCATGATCATTTAGTATGTAATTGACGATCTTGAAAACGTAAAAAATGCATGGACATGATAAAAAAACACAACATACTGTTAGGTACCGAAAGGGTGTTAATAGAAATATTAACGTAATCCAAGTCCCCGAACTTAAAATCTCTGGTTGCGTAGAAATCGAAGAATTTCTCCCAACCCTCGATTAGGTTTCTAGCTGACCTCCAAAAAGGCTAGTGGCGGCTCCAATTTTTACTTAGGTTGTTAGATAATTCAATTGTATAAATTTTTTGCCGTGCTTAACATTAGCTTGGGAGAGCTCGAGATTGCATGTTAAAAGTTAGGCGCGACAGCTCTGGCGACTCCACTGGGGACGTGGGTAACTGACTAAGAGGACTTGAGGCCGTTTATAAATGGTTGTTGTGTTTTTAAACTAACATGTCTTGTGCAGGATCGTCTGCATGTCAAAGTCACGTGGAAAATGAGGTTAGTCGCTAATCATGTGTTAAATGTTTTCGCAGGTGGGAGTTATAAGGGGTGGAGTGTGTGTAAACCCCTTGTCTTGCAGGTGGTGTAAGGATGTATGCATGTATGTGGGGTTATATTGAAGTGTTGGTTGTTTAAAATTAAATGCATGTTTACAAGCTTTAGCACTACACCGCACACACAACCGCGGTCTAAAACCCCGATCGCACAATTTAGGACCTTAGGAGGGTTTATGGGTGGAATCTGCGAGTGAATGCTCGTGGTAATCCACTTTTACATAAACCCGCTCATCCCAATTGATAAAGATTGCACTGACCGACGATAGTAGCGGTGGGTAAACTATCTTTATCCTTTGGGATGGGGACCTTGAGCCTTTAGAACCCTCACCTTAGGCGTCAAAACCTCACAGTTTCATGCGACTTGTGATTTGTGATTGCCATGCGTTCGGTTGGTAAGAAATCGTTCCTTTTGTATCGCTCTTATCTCTTTACTCTCCTTATTTCAATTATGCACTTTATATTCCAACGACGATATATTTTAATCATGGGTGCCCCTTTAGGTGTAGGTTTAGATGGGTAAGCCCGAAATCGATGTAATCCCGGTGCCAGAGAGCCTCAAGACTTTATGGGAGAATCTCGACCCGAAACATCAAGAATATGTGGAAAAGCGCATAGGCTTCCTTCCAGATTTATTAAAGGTCAAGCCACATTATGCAATGGTCAAAGCGTTGGTCCATTTTTGGAATCCCGTGACCTCTACTTTCGTGTTTGATCGATATGAATTAACCCCTACAATTGAGGAGTTCCAAAAAGCCATTGGATTAGGCAAGGCTTCTTTAGGTTTTGTTACTCCCCCGATTACTCAAAATTCGAGTTCTCTTTTAGGTCAATTCCTCAATATTCCTAATGATGAAATCGAAGCTGTTCTTAAAGGAAATTCCCATGCTATGCCCTACAATTTTCTTGAAAGATATTTCCTTGATTTGGAGCCAAAATCTGGAAATTTAATTCCTCGTGTCTTTCTCCTCATGTTCTTTGGCTTCGTGATACTCCCATATACTCGAAGAACAATGGATCCTTTAGTCACACATCGTAAATCAAGTATGTGCATTTCATTCCTTTACACACATAATTCTTGCCGAAACTTCCATATCCCTTAATCGCTTTAAAGAAAATGGTCGAGGATCTCTTAGAGCTTCATTTGGACTTCTCCAAATTTGGCTTGTCTCACACATCAAAGAATTTGCCTATCACATGAAAATTATTGAAATCACAAAATATCATCATCCTATTCTTAGATTTTCCCAAAGAGACGAATTCTTCCCCACATGGTCTTTCGCCGTGTGGTTTCATTTCCTCAAAAACCTAAATCCTAGCTCAATTCAATGGCATGTTCGGTGGCTTGGGAATCACGAAGTGTGCATGTTTGGTGGAGATGACAACCCACTTCCCCTCGTAGGATTGACGGGTTTAACGTCGTACTACCCTTTAAGGGTGCTTCGCCAATATCGCGCGCTTCAAACGATCCCGCCAATCCTCAAGCTGGGGTTATATCGTATTGATTATCATGATAAAGTCATTAAGGGAAATCAAAATGACCATATCAAAGCTGCGGTTGAAGCTGCCATTGGAGTTTGGTATTCACTCTCCTCACGTCATGTGGTTGCGGTTGATGAAGCTGATTTAGAAGGAGAAATGAAAATCCATCAAGCTGTTGAGGATTACATACATCGTCAAGTAGAACCCGAGCTCAATATTCAATTGCCTGATGTTCCCGAGCCTCAAGAGTTTGGACGAATGCACATCGTGGAGCAAGAAGATGACGAGGGACGCTTGGCCCATGACAACAAGCGTCTCCGCATGACTCAACCTAGTTCTTAGGTTTTTTGTTTCATTTCTTGTAAAAAGACTTCCTTTGTATTTCCCTCCTTTTTATGGAGGTTTCCTTGTATTCATGTTCTTATTAAGTGTACTAATGTTCATATAACGTGTATCCATGTTCATATTACATGTAAAATTGAATCATCTTGTAAACTTCAAGAAAGCAAGTGTCTTTTCCCTTGTAATTGTTCCATTGAAATCAATGAAATTCAAGGAAATTTTCATGTAATTTTTAGAAGAGGGGCACCCTGATTAAATATTTGTTGTCGTTCCTTTTCAATTGTATAATTTCTTTTGAGGAAATTTTGACAAGAGGATGTTATATGATACTGGGATCATATATGCTTCTTGTCACTATTTCGTCTTAAGAAAATATAAAATTGAATAGGATTTGTACCTTAATAATCTCTCTTGATTGGTATTGATCATAATCATTTTCTTTTCCAGAATATTTTTGAAAAACGGCGGAAGAACGATCAATAATTCGTACTCGTCGTCAAACTAAAATGTAAAACGAAGATACACGTGCTCGTGTTCTAAACATGGAGAATCAAATGACCCAAATGATGGCTTTAATGGCGGAACTCTCAAATCAAGTCAAGAATCTGACACGTCGTTCTGCATCTTCTCGACGCATTCCCGGCCACATCTTCTGAAGTGCCGATGGCCCCGACTATGGAGCCCATGGGGAAAGGACCGTCCGAGGATGTACCTACTGCAATCCCGATTGTTATCGGATCGGAGCCCCAATCTAAGGAAACCCCAGCTTCACACTTTGATATGGAAAGTTCGAGGGGCTTGGCCAAGCTTGAAGAACGCCTATGCATGTTGCAGGGCTACCAACCACAAGGGTTTGACAAATTGTCGCCTTTTGCCAAGGTCACTGTGCCTGAGTTTTATAAAGAAGCAGAATTTACAAGGAAGTATGATGGCATTGGGTGCCCCAAGACTCATCTGAAATACTACTTGGGCAAAATGGCCCGCTACTCGGATAACCCTCCGCTTTTAATCAATTCTTTCCAAGATAGTTTGATCGGGTCTGCTCTAACGTGGTTCATAGAATTGGATTTGGATAAAATCCACACTTGGGAGGATCTGGCTGATGAATTTTTTCAACAATACAAATTCAACACTGAGATTGCCCTGACTCGAGAAGAGTTGATCCGGATTGAGAAGAGGAGAACCGAGTCATTTAGGGCTTATGCTCAAAGGTGGAGGGTCATGGCATCTCAAGTGAAGCCGCCATTAACCGAGAAAGAAGCCATGAAGTTATTACTTCAAGCCATACCGAGGGACTTCTTTGAGAAGATGTACAATCATACCTGCATCAATTTTGCTGCATTGGTGGAGTTGGGCGAACTAATTGAAGGAATTATGCGTGAAGGGAGACTGACCGAGACCTCGAGTCGTCGGTATGCCCCAAGAAGGGATAAGGAATCAGCTGTGGAAATCGCCTATATACAAAACTCTTCTTCTCAAAAGTCCTTCAATCCCCAAACTCACAAACCCGCCATGGAGGTAGCGGGTTCTTCACGGAATTTTGATCGAAAAGGAAAACCCCCTCAGAGACAATTCACCCCATTACCTAGGCCCATGTCTCAATTGCTGCCAATGCTCATTGAAAATCATTTGGTGGCCAAGGAAATTCCAAGGGATAATCCTCCTAAGTTCGCTGGGTTTGATCCTGCCAAAACATGTGAATATCACATGGGAGAGAAGGGCCATCATGTAGATAATTGTTTGATGCTCCGCTTCAAAATTCAGAATCTGCTGGATAAGAAATTGCTTACATTCAAGGATTCGGCACCAAACGTTCAACAAAACCCTCTCCCAAAACATGCTGAGAATGTTAACATGATTGATGACATTATTCCTGGTGGGTGGGAAGAGGAGTTTGAAGATAATTGCATCTTCATGATGGAGCCTGTGGTGATCAATCTGTCCACTGAAAGAATTCCTTGTCGAGCTGGTTCAATTGGCAAGGGTGTTGTTGAGGTTGATTCTTTAGCTGATGATCTTGGAACTATGAAGATCTCCAATGCGGGTTTTGTACCTGTTGTGATCGAGTTGCCCCGAGAAATTGGAGAATGTTCTAACGCTAAAGCTGTTCCCACTTATGACTCCAAAGCTGTCCCGTGGAATTACAATACAAATGAAATTGATGTTGTCACCCGATCAGGTAGGATTTATGCACCACGTGAAGGCACAGAAAAGAAGGCTGTCACTGATGAGGAGGCTGAGCAACTCCTCCAAACGCTCAAAACAAGTGAAGCCGAAATAATTGACCAATTGCGCAAGATGCCTGCACAAATCTCATTGCTGGAGCTTTTTAAGACCTCTGAGAAGCATAGAAATGCTCTACTCAAGGTTCTGAATGAGGTGCATGTACCTGAGACCATTAGGGAAGTGCAGTTAGAGGAGTTTGTAGGTGCAATTCTTTTAAGAGATCAAATTACCTTCTCTGAGAAAGATCTTCCTCCTGAAGGCGAAGCACACACCAAGGCATTGTATGTGTCTGCTCAACATCTTGGAATGAGGATTTCAAGAGTTTTGATCGATAATGGCTCGCTCGAATATTTGCCCTTTATCCACCCTTCGAAAATTGGGGATAGGGATGGAAAATGTTTCTCCTCCAAGCACTCTGTTCGAGCTTTTGATGGAGTGAGAAAAGAAACAATAGGGGAAATTGACTTGCCATTGACGATTGGCCCCATAACTTTGACTCAAAAATTCCAAGTGTTGGATATCCCAAGCAATTTTAGCCTACTATTGGGGCGGCCCTGGATCCACGCGGCAGGGATTATTCCATCTAGTCTCCATCAGATGATGAAGCTTCCCATTGATGGGAAAATTGTGACCATTAGACGTGAGAAAGATGTGGAGACTTTCCATAATACTGCCATCCCTTTTATTGAGCCCGAGATTGAAGGGGATTCAGATTACCATTCATTTGAGATGATATCAGTTACCCATGTGCCCGTGGGGTCGACCATCACAAAACCCCACTTCTCAAAAGCATCGCTCATGTCGAGTAAGGAGTTACTTAAGAATGGTTTTGCTGTTGGGAAGGGTCTGGGTAAACTTGGCCAAGGCATGTTAGACCCAATTCAAGTTGTCAAAATCAACAAGCGTGAAGGCTTGGGGTATCAAAGCGAGCACAAGGGTCATGGTAAGCGTGGAGGCCTAAATGTCAAGGCTAAGAGCTACAAACGCCTCTTTCCCCTGCCTTTAAAAGATTTCTTTCCTGGCCCGCCCAAGCTCTTACAAGAGGAAGAAGCCGATGTCTACCACTTCGCAGACTTATTTGAAGAAGGCATGGTTGGCGCCATTAGTGATAATGAAGAGCTTGCAAATCCCACTGAGTAAGGGATGTTTTAGTTCTTACTTTTAGTACTTTGCTCTTTTTGTGCTCCCCTGCGAGGGAATTTCTTTCATTTCTCCCCTGCGTGGGAATTTCATTTGGTCTCGTAATAAAACTGGATCACAAACTCTATAGATCCAAGACGCTATACTTTTGTAATACAATTTTCGCATATATCAATAAAACTCATGTTTCATTAATAGATGTGTGAGGATTACCAAATCAGTCCTATGATGATGCTTTGAGGCCTGATCCTCCACACGATCTATGGTTTCAAAATGTTTTGAAGTGGAGCGAGGATGTCCAATGACATGAGGGCTAGTTCCCAATAAATAATTCAAAAACTCGAATTCAAAACAGATTTTTCATGACATTCATATGCATTGCATTTACTTATATGAATGTATACTAACCATTTTGTTGATTGCATCTTAGGCATGACATTGCATATCACGATAGTCATGTGCATGGCTCGGATTCATATCCAATGGATGTTGATGAACCCGATTATTCTGATCCAGAGAATGAAGATGATTCTAGAATTATCAAAAAGGAATGGCTCAAACATGAAGAATCCAAGCCTCCTACCGCTGAACAACCGATCACCATAAATTTGGGAGATTCAAACAACCCTAAAGAAACCAAGATTGGGGCAGATCTCTCTGAAGTGGATGCCAAAAGGCTAACTGAGCTTTTGAAAGAATATCAAGATGTTTTCGCCTGGTCTTATGCTGATATGCCGGGTCTGGACCCTGAGATTGTGGAACATGCGTTACCACTTGATCCCAATATTCCGCCGAAGAAGCAAAAGCTCAGGAGGACGAAACCTGAGTTGTCAAAAAAGATCAAAGAAGAAATCATGAAACTCCTAAATGTTGGGTTCATTGAAGTTACCCATTATGCTGATTGGATTGCTAATGTGGTCCCTGTTATGAAGAAGGATGGACGAGTCAGAGTATGTGTTGATTACCGTGATCTAAATAAGGCAAGCCCCAAAGATGATTTTCCTCTACCACACATTGATGTATTAGTTGATAGCTTGCCGGATTTGAGTTGTTCTCCTTCATGGATGGATTTTCTGGTTATAATCAAATCCGGATGAAAAAAGAAGATAAAACTAAAACTTCTTTCATCACTCCATGGGGAACCTTTTGTTACAAAGTGATGCCCTTTGGCTTGAAGAATGCAGGGGCAACATATCAAAGAGCCATGGTAACACTATTCCATGACATGATGCATAAAGAGATTGAAGTTTATGTTGATGATATGATTACAAAGTCAAGACAAGGTGAAGATCATATTGGAGTATTGAGAAAATTATTCGATCGATTGAGAAGATTCAAGCTGAGGCTTAACCCTGCAAAATGCATATTTGGGGCAAAGTCTGGGAAGCTTCTTGGATTTATGGTTAGCAACAAGGGCATTGAGATAGATCCCTCTAAGGTAAAAGCTATATGCGACTTGAAACCTCCTTCCACTGTTAAGGAAGTCCGAAGCTTATTGGGAAGATTGAATTACGTTGCGAGATTTATATCTCAATTGTCAGAAACTGCTAAGCCATTTTTCAAATTGTTAAAGAAGAATGCTAAGGTCAATTGGGATGGAGAATGTCAGAAATCATTTGAAGAGATAAAGCGATATCTTTCGCAATCTCCTGTACTTGTACCGCCTCTCCAAGGTGTGCCTTTGATTTTGTATCTCACCATTCATGAAGAGTCTTTAGGAGCCATGTTAGCACAAAAAAGACCAAGGGATGGAACAGAACGTGCTATATATTATCTCGCAAGAAATTTACTACTTCGAGATTCAATATCCTAAAGTGGAAAAGACTTGTGTAGCCTTAATTTGGGTTTTACACCGACTGAGGCAATACACTCTTCATCACCATATTCTTCTGGTGACTGAGAATGACCCGATCAAATACCTTTTGGAGAAGCCTGCATTGGTTGGAAGGCTTGCCAATTGGAAGGCTTGCCAAATGGCAAATATTACTCTCTGAGTTTGATATTCAAAGCATGTCACAAAAGTCTGTCAAAGGGCGAGCCATAGCTGATATGTTAGCTGAAAATCCCGGGAAATCAAATGATTAGGATGAAATCGATGAACGGGTTTATTTGGTCTCACCTGAAAAATGGACTATGTATTTTGATGGTGCAGTTAACCTTTCTGGTTCTGGCACTGGAGCAATTTTAATATCTCCAGAAGGTCAACATTATCCAGTGGCTGCAAAGCTGGTATTCCCTTGTACCAACAATATTTCGAATATGAAGCTTGCATCCTTGGCCTACAATTAGCAATTGATATGAAGGTCAAAAAGCTTCAAGTTTATGGTGATTCTGCGCTTATCATTTTCCAGACAGGAGGCGAATGGAAAACACATAATGAAAAGTTGATTCCTTATCATGGATATCTCGAAGACTTGGTCAAAGAATTTGATGAAATTTCCTTTGATTATCTGCCAAGGTCACAAAATCAATTTGCTGATGCCCTAGCCACCCTATCTTCAATGTTACAAGTAGCTGATGGTTTGAACATTGATCCTTTGCAAATTGATGTTCTAAAGAAGCCTGCTTATTGTCTGATGATTGAAGAAGAACGTGATGATCAACCCTGGTATTATGACATCATGAATTACCTTCGAGAAGGCAAATTTCCTCAAGGAAGTCAAGCCAATGATCGGAAATACTTGATGAAGTTGGCGTCTAAATTCTTCCTTAGTGGAGGAGCCCTTTATAAAAGATCTTTCGATTCAATTCTACTTAAATGTGTGGATACACAAGAAGCCAAACTCCTAATGAAAGAAATACATGAAGGAGAGTGTGGCCCTCATATGAATGGTCATCTCTTGGCTAGAAAAATCATGAGGCTCGGTTATTATTGATTGACCATGGAAGCCGATTGCGTTCAGCATGTGAGGTGTTGTCATCAATGCCAAATATATGGGGACAAAATCAATGCTCCTCCTAATGAGCTACATCAAATGTCCGAGTCCCGGCCTTTTTCAATGTGGGGCATCGACATCATCGGACCCATTAATCCTAAAGCGTCGAATGGACACCGATTTATCTTGGTGGCCATTGATTACTTCACCAAATGGATTGAAGCCAATTCTTATGCCCATGTTACTGCAAAGAATGTGGCAAAATTCATTCGTCGCGATATCATCGCTCGATATGGAGTTCCTGAGGCGATCATCACAGATAATGGATCAAACTTGAACAATAAGGTGGTGGATGATTTACTTGGAGAATTCTACATTCGCCATTTGAATTCTTCTCCTTACCGCCCACAAATGAATGGAGCTGTGGAAGCGGCAAATAAGAACATCAAGAAGATTTTAGCCAAAACGGCGGAAAATTATCGTGATTGGCACGATCGGTTGCCATATGCTTTATTTGCTTATCGAACTTCAATTCGTACTTCAACTGGGGCAACACCATTCTCATTGGTTTATGGGATGGAAGCTGTATTACCCGTGGAAGTGGAAATCCCTTCACTGAGGGTACTTTCTCAAATCAAGCTCTCTGAAGCTGAATGGGCTCAACAAAGATTTGAACAACTTAATATGATTGATGAAAAACGGGTAAAAGCCTTATGCCATGGGCAAAGCTATCGAAGAGAGTAGCCAAGTCGTTCAACCGCAAAGTTAGGCCAAGACATTTCGAGATTAATGATCTTGTCTTGAGAAAGGTCTTGCCTATCATACCAGACCCTCGTGGGAAGTTTACTCCGAATTATGAAGGGCCTTATGTTGTAAAGAAAGTACTACTGGTGGGGCACCGATTCTTGTAGAAATGGATGGTCAAGAATTGCCAAGACCTGTAAATGCCGATGCTGTCAAGAAATATTATCCATGAATAAATTGAAAGGCCTTTGAGCCACATTTGGATTGAATCTGAGCCATTTTAGGATGTTTGCATCATACATCGCATGCATACATATTGCATTTGCATGTTTGTTCATCTTGCAGGTATCTTTGATGAAGGTCTTGCCTGTTCGTGAGAAGTTCATCTCAGAAATAAAAAAAAAACAAACAAACAAAGAACAAAAAAAAGAGAGCTTATTCTTTAGAACTTAGGAGTGACCTTGTTCCTTAGAATGCCGAAAGAGTCATTTAGAATTCTAGAAGTACAGCTAGAGCTCTAGAGGTAAACTCCTGTTCTGAATAAAGTCTATTCTTTTCACAAATTCTATTCTACCTTGTTTTCAAAAGTCTCTCCAGCAGAGTCAAAGAAACATGTCTTTTCAAGGCAAAATTTCATTGCAGTTTCATTTTCCAAGGAGATGAATTTAACTAAAGTGGGTTTTGGAAAACCTGAAAAGGATTGTTAAATATGCCAGGTGGTAGTGCCTAAAATGATGAGAGGCAACCTCCTTACCAAACACGTCCTTATACACTCTCTGAGAGAATTGAGTGGAAAGAACCATGTCTTAGGGCATAGGATTCATTCACAGTGAGTACATGATTTGAAATGATAAAGGCATTTCATTTCTCAATCCCGAACACTATTGATATCCCCTTGCAAGCCACTTTGAGCCAAATAGGGAGCATTTCCAAAATAACCCTGTCAAGAACAACCCCACATTGGGGCAAAATAGGGGTCTTGGTTGAAAATTTTGGAGCAAAAGATTAAGAAAGATTTTATTGCTCTCACTTGCATCAATCTTCTTGTGTTAGCTTCAGGTGATTTCTTGTCGAAACTCAAAGCATCCCGAAGTGAAGAAGAGCATTCCATTCACTACCACAAACACAATTGCCCTTTGCTTAGCCAATTTGAGCCTTATACAATTCTTTCATAACCCCAATGATGATTACCCCACACTGGGGCAAGGCACATGATTTACCAACAAAATTGAGAATATTAGTCATGCCACTCGAGAGTCCTAGATACTCAAAAGAGGATGAAAACTAGGGGGCATGAAAAAGCAGTGTGCCGGGTAAAAGCAAGGCCAATGCCCATGAAAAAAATGCAAAGAAAAGCAAGAATGCAAAAAAAGAGCGAAATCCATGATCATGCAAAGGATCATTCGTTGAAAAACAAAAGAAATGTCTTGCAAAAGAAAACATGCATTGCAAGCAATATCATTAGAACAAAGAGCGAAGCTCTCATGTCTCAAGACAAATTACCAAAAGGACTCTCGAGATAGGTTAAATTTCAAGAGTTAAATTCTCAAAAAAAAAAGTCATGTGATGGTAATGATGCCAAGATAATCACTCACTTTTTAACCCTTTGATATCTGAAAGTTTTTCAAGCCTTTCTAAGCCTCACTGAACCAACATTACAACCCTTATCCGAAGTCTCTTCTGATTGGGATGGTTCGAGTTGAAATGAGAATATCACATAGGAGCTACCGCTAGAAGGAGTGGAAGCAATCCTATCTTATCTTATCTTCAAGGTTCTTGACTTGTAAACCCGATGAAGATATTGATTGAATATTCATTTCTTGGCCTCAAAGTGCATACCCTTTGTATAAGCCCATGACCAAGCCATCATTACGGTCCCTTCAAAAGACCTTTTGATCAATGGATTGTACTCACTATGAACGTTTCCGAAAGCCTTAGACATAGGTTGAGTGAGACTTCTTCAGTGAGATTTAAACAGTTTTCCCATATCAATGGTTGGGAACAAAAGCCTTTTTTGAGAGCCAGTGTGAAAGACCTCTTTTGATTAGGATATTTCCACTTGGCATATTTGATTTAGCCCTTAGATGGTTAATCAAATCCCATTTTGTTAAAATCCTCTTTGAAAGGATTTGACAATCAATATCATTTTTGCAAGACTGATTCTCTAGCAATTTCAACAATTGCATTCGGTCAAAACCCGTTTCTACAAGGTAAGACCTCTTTCTCCAAGTCAAAACCCGTTTTTACACGGTGAGACTACCACATTTGATCAAAACCCGTTTTTACATAGTGAAACCTCATTCTCCAAGTCAAAATCCGTTTTTACACGGTGAGATCTCTTTCTCCAAGTCGAAATCCGTTTTTACACGGTAAGACTTTCTTCCCAAGTCGAAATCCGTTTTTACACGGTAAGACTTTCTTCCCAAGTCGAAACCCGTTTTTACACGGTGAGATATTCTTCCGGGTCGAAACCTGTTTTTACACGGTAAGACCTTCCTTTAAAATCATACGGTTAGTGGGTCCATCCTTAAACCATATAGTTCTAGGTTATCTTTAAACCTTGTCTCATGGTTCTAGGTTATCCTTAAACCTTGTCTTCAAGTTCTAGGTTATCTTTAAACCTTGTCTCTAGGTTCTAGGTTATCCTTAAATCTTGTCTTCAAGTTCTAGGTTATCTTTAAACCTTGTCTTCAAGTTCTAGGTTATCTTTAAACCTTGTCTCTAGGTTCTAGGTTATCCTTAAACCTTGTCCCCAAGTTTTAGGTCAACTTAAAACCTTGTTCCCAAATTCTAGGTCATCTTAAAACCTTGTCCTTAGGTTAGTGGTTATCCTTAAACAATTCCTTTTTCATTTTAATAATTCCATTGTCTTCATTCCTACGAGAGAGGGAGCGAAATACAGGGTGAATAAACCCCATCAAAAATTCAAATACCCTGATAAGGTCCGCAGTTGAATGCCTTTTCTTTTGTTTTCCTCTGTTTTCAAAAGTCGAGCCGACTAAAAATTTCAGGTGTCAATTTTTATCTTTGAGTAGAACCTCTTCGAGCTCCCACTCAAAGAGGGGCAGCTGTTGACACCCGAATTTTTTGGGCAATTTAGATAAAAAAAATCGTTTGAATTGAATAAACAAAAAATGAGAGCAAAAGAAAACAAAAGAAAATGAAAAAAAGAAAAAAATGGAAAATGAAACAGAAAATGAAAAAAAAGGAAAATGGAAAAGGTGGAAAAAACGAAAAAAAATAAAAAAATGGGAAAATATAAAAGGGGGGATTCTCGGACGCTGCTTTCTCTCTCTTTCCCCCCCGGCTCGAGCTCTCTCTTTGATCGGCCTCTCTCTCTCTCTCTCTCTCTCTCTCTCTCTCTCTCTCGGCCGTTCCTCTCACGAACCCTAAATCGATTTTTCCCCAAATCGGACGAGAATAAACCCTAGATCGGGGAAGGACTCTCGGCAGTTCGATTCCCTCTCTCCTCCTCCGTAACCCTAGATCGGAGAGCTTGGATCCCCGACGAACCAACGCAAATCAACAGACGCGGCGGCGATTCTCAGGCAGGCGTTCGGAGATTCCTCCGACGAGGAAGGTGATCACATCGGCGGGCTCTTCTCCGTCTCCTCCACAGCATCCGCATTGGATGACGGCGGCGGCGGCACCTATTGACGCGGCTCTTCATTTTCGCCGGCGAGCGAGGGGCGAAGGCCTTCGATTTCGGGGATATCGGTGGTGATCAGAGGGGTCGCCATCAAGTCTCGTCTCCTGGTGACCAGATCTGACTAGATCTAGGATCGGCCGAAGAAACTTGAGGTGCATAAGCTCAGATCCGACGTAGATCGTGACGGCGACGATGCTAGGGATCCCGATTTCACCCGATTTGGAGCCCTAATCACCGAGATCCGACTCATACTCGGGCCAATCAACGCCGATTGATAGTGGTGGTGAATCAGATCGAAATCTCCTCCCCGGAGCCCTAGGAGACCGATCCGATCTACAGAGATCGGTGAGTCCCGTGTCTTTTTCCAATCTAATTTTTTAGAGTTTTGGATCTCCTCTGTTCTCTCTCTAATCCGATCGTATTTTCCTTCTCTGGTTTGCACTGGTGGACGAACCGCTTACTGTGAGGATTTTCCCTGGTCGGACCTGACGTGTTCGTCGCGAGCCACATCCCTTCGGAGCCCGGGGAACCAAGACTTGGAATCACATTGAATTTAGGGATTTTCTGTTCCTTTTCATTCCGAAACTCTACAAAGTGACGTTCGCTCGTTGTTTTGGCTTGATCGGTAGGAATTGAATATTTGATTGCACTTATATGAAGTCCAGTAACGCGCAAACCTTTGTGATGGGTCCGAACAGGACACTCTCTATGATTTTCTGCATCTATACCCTTAGGCAAAGTAACATCTACCATTTGTTGGATGAAATTCCTGAATTAGACCAACGTACACTTTGATGTTTGTCTGAAAAACCTCTTGCCTACGTAATACTACTGTTGTTGTCATGGATATAATGTTGTTACTGCTTAGAATGAATTTACTTTTGTGAGTATTGCTATAAGAGCACACTGAATATCATTTGAGGGTTTGGTTTTTGTTTCATTTCTGGATACAATGCTGTGATTGGCAGAACGTGCTGCGACTAAGTTCTACTATGTTCTTGGTCTCGATGATTGCAGCATCTTGGTCAAAGTTAAGGGACTGAAATAACTTGCAATTTGAACTAGTGTTGATGTGTAGATTGAAATTGTGTACTTGATGTTCTGTGATCTTGGCATTGAATTTAGTTAAGCTGTGAGTGTTTCTTCATGCATGAGTTGTGATGCATCTATTGCTTTAGAGTCTTTTGGGAAACCATGAATGTTGAATTTGTACATCGGCTGTATTATGAACTTACCATACATGGTCTAAGTCTGTTGAATACATTGTTAGTCTTGTTGTTTCTGCTTTGATTTGTTACCTTTCTGTTGCTTCTATTTTGCTGTTGTACTGTCCTGCTATGTCTATATTGCTGTCTTGCTACTTTTACACTGTTGTTTTGTTGTCTTCTTGTCACCAGTTTGCTGTTTTGCTGTTATCAGTTCATTGTTTTGCTGTTTTGCTGTTACTATGCTGATTGTTCTTATGATTTTTGCCCTATTTTTTGCTGTCCCATCGTTTCCACTTCACCATGTTGCTGGTTTTTGCTGTTCATGACTATTTTGGTGTCAATTTAGTCCCAAATTGGTCTTAGTTCAGTTTATGATTGCTTGCAACTCTCATACAAGGATTTAATCATGCTTGGTGAATGTTGTTGTCCTGCTGTTTTGTTGATTTTACTGACTCTTGTGTTGCTGTTCCATTGATTTTGTTTTGATAATATTGTGATCTAACTTTACTACTTTGTCTTTTTAGGTATATTACCATATTTAAATGATTTACCTTTTGTCCTTATGCATTTGGTTTTCTTTTTTAGTTTAGATCTAGACTAGGTTTTTCGAGACAATGAATATGAAGATGACGGAGGTCGATGTCCATTCCGACCGAATCAAATGTAATTTTCTTTTCTTTTCTTTTTCCCGACATATGTCTCGGGTTATATGTGTTGTATAAAACCCGACGAGTTGCGGGTATTTTCTTTTCCTTTCTTTTTCTTTATTATGCTTTCTTTTACTCTTTTTAGAATTGCATGCTTAGATTTATCATTTTCTCTGAATTGCTTGTTTACCTGTCTTTTAATTGTATGATTATTGATTGTTTTCTTTTCTTTTAGAAATAGAATTAAAATGAAAACAATCCTCCACGCATGATCATTTAGTATGTAATTGACGATCCTGAAAACGTAAAAAATGCATGGACATGATAAAAAAACACAACATACTGTTAGATACCGAAAGGGCGTTAATAGAAATATTAACGTAATCCAAGTCCCCGAACTTAAAATCTCTGGTTGCGTAGAAATCGAGGAATTTCTCCCAACCCTCGATTAGGTTTCTAGCTGACCTCCAAAAAGGCTAGTGGCGGCTCCAATTTTTACTTAGGTTGTTAGATAATTCAATTGTATAAATTTTTTGCCGTGCTTAACATTAGCTTGGGAGAGCTCGAGATTGCATGTTAAAAGTTAGGCGCGACAACCCCATAGCTTTAATTTCTGGTGCTAAGGAATAATATGCAGAAGAGAGGAATTTCGAATATGTGTATTTCAATATGATTAATAATGAAGAGTCCACAAGCCTATTTATAAGCTTTGCTGGATAACTATTTAGAATAATGAAATAGTACACTATCAAATAGAGTCAATTAGATCAGGATCAATAAAAGAAGATAACGTACAATCCCGAGAGAGATGGAATGGTCTAGTAACCTAACTTTTGGAAATGATTGGCTTGCTAATGGATAAGGCTTTGATACTAAGCTTTGTTCACAGCCTTCTGAAGAATTATTTCATGCTTTATTTAAGCAATCAAATAAGAAGAGTATATTCACGACGTTAAGAACAAAAATTGGTTAACTAATCTTTCAAGGGATAATTTTGCGCACAAGGAGATAGAAAGATTCTATAAAATTGGTTTTGTTCCGTTACCAAGCCGTGTGTGTGTGTGTGTTTTTTAATATGAAAAGTTTTAGGACAAGAGGAGGTTACCTTGTAATAAGAGCAGGGCATACCAAAGGCCTAGAAGATCTTATAGTGGATTTACAGATTGCCCACCAAATAGGAATGTCGGCAGCAGGATTTGAACCTGAACATGGAGTAGAGAGAGTTCGAATCTCACTGGCTGAGCCAATCCACTTTGGCTACTAATTTTTTTTTTTTTTTTTTTTTTTTTTTTTTTTTTATGTTTGAATTATTATTATTATTATTATTATTATTATTATTATTATTATTATTATTATTATTATTATTTTAATTTTGTTGAAGATTTCACTAGGGGGTCCGACTCTATTACTTCGGTCAAAAAAATTGTATAAACTAAGCAAGGTAAAAAGATGAGAAGAAAAATATAAACTTCCTTAGATGTTACAATTTTACAAGTTTTGACTCTGTTTGCACTAATTTATTTTTCCATTGGAACGAAGGATAGGTGAAAACCTATGAATGCAATGAGATCTGCTCTTTATCCTTGTGATTTTTTTTTTTTTTTTTAGTGATCAGATAGTAATCTTTATGATTTTGAGTAAATATGATCATATTTAATTGAATTTATTGAACGGTGGGAAAGATCGTACAGATTGTTTCTATAATATAGGACGTTTGAAACTATGCCTCGGCTGAATCACGATCCGAAAATGAGTTTTCACATGGCTTTTTTTTTTTTCCCCTTTTTTGGGGGAAATTACGAAAATGAGTTTATCAAAGAAGCCAAACAGATTGGGGGAGAAAAGACCAGAAATGAGCAGTTAAATGTGTGAAGAAGCAGATCATGGAGACAATCCAGAGGAATGAATCGAAAAGGGGGATCGTGCTTTGGAGGGAAGTCAAGATGAAATGAAAGCACCAAGAAAGAAGCACTAGATGAGGACTGACCGGCCTAGAAAAAGTTAATGCGGGCATTGTCATTGAAATCCGAATCTGTCCACCTAAATTGAAAAGGGAAGGGCAAAATGTAGTGCTGGTTTCAGGAAGCATAATGAGAGGTGCAAAAGCAATCATAACATAGGAATCACCTTGTGATCAGGGGAACAAAATAAAATCGTCATCTTGTTTTTTGGGTGATGTTGTCAACGGAACTGGTCTCACATATCCTTTGTTAATGATTGATTTGGTACGATGGAACGCGTCTAGACAATAGCTTATTACATAATGGATGCCACTCGTTATCAAGCCATGATCATTCTCTTCTAGAATGGGAATGATAATTATGCATGAATTTCACTTAGGCGGATGTGATAAAAAATACGCGGAATAATAGATATCCTAACACATTCATCTTTTCAATTTTTATTACGTTATCGGGGCTGAAACAAACCAAGAATACATTCACTTCTAATGAAGGACCCCAGAGTCAGTGATCACTTTATGCCACACTTAGAATTCATTGAGGAAGAGATAGAAAAGATTCTATCGAATTTTGTTCCAGTGAATTGTGAATTAAGATTTTATAGATGATGTTTCAAGGAACATTTAGCAGTCAAGGAGTGGAGTTTTGTGTATAGGTTAGAGATGATATTAGGAACACTTATTTCACATATTATCAATGATTCGAAAACATTTTCCTAGAAAGGTTTCTTAAAAATGATTGTTGATATCTGTCAAAAAATTTAGTCAATAAAAACATTTCATCATTAATTAATAATTGATGACTAAACATCTCCGTTGGTTATTAAAAGATTTTTCAATCTATTTATTTTCCACTAAATAAAGGCATCTCAACAAAAATTGAGAGAATCTTTTGATGAAAAATTATGCACCGGACTTCTAGAAATTAGGGGAATTTCGCAAAAGAAAATGTGGTGACTTTTGGCCAACTACTTTCAGCCTTTTCAATTCATCTATTTGACACAGTAATCTTCAAATCAGTTTTTTTCAATTCATCTACCTGACTCTGGAATCTTCAAATTGGGATTGATATTAATGCACATACATACATACATACATACATACATATTCGATACCAAAAATAGAATCCATGTTCTACGCAGTCACTCTTCTGAATGCCCACAACTAAATTCTGGTTATGTTTCTTGTCAATTTATGACCAAATTTCACTTTGCATCTGATTTCTACATTGGCATACGTTAGAAATAATAATTTCCCTTGATTATGTATATCTCTCAGGACTGTGCATTATCTTTTGTGAATGATTGCAATTGATTTTATAACATCCTGTTATTATGATCGTTATTCTCGATAGTTATCCGGCGCATTCAATGCACATCTTACTTGCACAACCGAGTGCAAATTGGGTTTTTTGTGTTATTTTCTTTATCATGAACTACTTATTGAAGCTACACAGCAGAGTATCAAGCTAGAACAGGACAATATACAACAAAGCAGCAGCAGCAGCCGACAAGCTAAGATGAAATTCAAGCTAATGCAGAGCAAGGCTGATACAGAACACTCGAAGCAGCAATTCAAATCTACAAGCTAGAGGAGACTTATCAGCAACAAGACCGAGAGAATTCAAACCCGAGGAGAAAGCAGAATGAGATTCCGATCCAACCGTTAGGTTGTTTTGTATGGCAGTTGAGTCTCGTTAAAAGTATAGACTCAGGTAGTTACTAATAATTGTATATAAAGAGGTTGTAAAGTAAAAAAAAAAAAGGGAGAGTAAGGATGAACAGATCGAGATCTTACTAGAAGTTGTTCTTCGTTTCTTTCTCTCTCGATCTCTCTCTCTCTCTCTGGTATTTTCACAAACATCTTGAGGTCAGCTGTATACTTACTCGATTAAACACTTGATGTACTACAATACTTGAGATCAATGAAAGAGAAGTTCAGATGATGTGTTTACCTGAGTTGATTGCTTAAGATCACTGCTTGTATGTGAATTTCTTCATGGTATCAGAGCCTGTTTGATCTGGGAGCAGGTAATTGTTCATTAGTTTCGGGTAAAGTTTGTGGAAGTCAGTATAAGCAGAAGATGAAGATATCTTGATTGATTACCTGGAGTAGTCTATATTTGGGGATTACCGAAGGGTTTACCTCTTTAGATTGATTGAGTTCTTGAGTAGACAATCTTCAACGATTGAGGATAGTCATTTCTGATTGCTGCATATTGTGGTGACTTGTTGAAGTGATTTCTCTGGAACTTCGGAAAAAGAGAATTGAGTAATAACAATGGCTAATCAACCACAAAAATATCCATTTCCCATTCATGTAAATATCGCAAATTTTGTGACAATAAAGCTGGATGATGGGAATTTTTTTGCTATGGCAAGCTCAGTTTAGCAGGTTTCTAAAAAGTCAAGATTTAATTGGCTTTATTACTGGTGAAACTTGTCCTCCTGTTAAAGAAATACAAACTGAGAAGGGAAAAGAAATGAATCCCTGCTATCTTGAGTGGATGAAAACTGACCAGCTGATTTCATCTTGGATAAGTGGTGCTGTGTCTGAAAATATTCTCAGTCTGATAATTGGACTAGAGACATCGCTCGAAGTATGGCAGGTCCTCATAAACAAATTCACTCAGCGCTCTGTTGCCAAAGAATTTGAGCTGAGAGGCAAACTTCGAGAGCCGCGTAAAAGAAGGACAGATCATTAAGTGATTATCTCCGAGAGTTTAAAAGCATTTGTGATCAACTAAATGCTATTGGAAAACCAGTGGATGATATCACTAAGATGTTCGGTATACTTGAAGGCTTGAGTCCTGAGTATGAAACATTTAGGACAACGATGTATTGTCTTAAGCCACAACCGAATATGAAGAAGTTGTTTCACAGCTTGAAAGATTTGATGCACGACTACAAACTTATCCAGTAAATCTAGTTAATCCTCACATGGCATATTATGGACAGAGGAGTAATGACATGGGGACTCAGAAGTTTAATAATAGAAGTCAAGGAACAACTATGCGAAGGGGCTTTAATCCTGGCAGAGGACAATTTACAAATAGGAGACCTACTGTGGATACATTTTCTGTGTCTGGAAGGGATTCAATGAATAAAATTGGTAATCCCAACATATTCAGACAAGATCAAAACAACAGACAGGGGTTTCGACCTTTTACCACTCAGAGGTATCAAGGTGTGCGATCCTACCCACCACAGTACACTTCTCCTGCAAATCATAAACAGGAAGCAAAGTCTCAGCATAGTCATATCTTGGAATGTCAAATTTGTAAGAAACCTGGACACACAGCTCTTAAGTGTTGGTACAGGTTTGACAATTCCTATCAAGTAGACGACATACCTACAGCATTGACAGCACTCCAGGTTGAAGACTCTTCTGGAGCAGATTGGTTTCCTGACACAGGAGCCTCCTCCCACATAGTTGCTGAACCTGGTATGACTCAAAAACATGTTAAATACAGTGGCTGTGATTCTGTAATGATAGGTGATGGATCCTGTCTACCTATCTCATCTATTGGTTTTGGAACACTATGTACAGCAGCAAATGTTTTGCCACTTAATGATGTCTTAGTAGTGCCTAAAATCAAAAAGAATTTACTTTCTGTTTCAAGATTGACAGATGATTATCCTTGTTCCTTTATATTTGACAAACATTGGGTCTATGTGAAGGATCATCACAGCCATATGATAATACAACTCGGGAGGAAAATCAAAGGAATGTATCAGGTGGAAGCTAAAAGAACCATGGCTTACTTTGCACAAGTTCGAGCTGATGTAGGAGCTGATACCTGGCATCAGAGGCTGGCTCATACGAGCTTCAAGACAGTGCAAGCTCTGCAAAATCAGCAGCTGATACAATTTAGCACTAAGAATTTACAAACATGTAATAGTTGTCAAATTGCAAAAACCTCAGCCTTGCCTTTTTCACTTTCAGAACATATCTCTATAGTTCCCCTAGAGAAAATACATTGTGATGTCTGGGGGCCATCACCAACTACTTCTATACAGGGGTTTCAGTACTATGTTGTTTTTGTGGATGATTACTCTCGGTATAGCTGGCTGTATCCCTTGAAGAAGAAATCTGAAGTGTATGACATTACTATTCCAAAAGTTAGTAGAAAACCAATTTGATCATCAGATTAAAGTTTTTCAGTGTGATGGTGGTGGTGAGTTTATAAGCAGTAAATTTCAGCAACACTTGCAGCAATGTGGTATCAAACAGCACCTGTCCTGTCCCTATACACCGAATGTAACGGTGTAGCTGAAAGAAAACATCGTCATATTACAGAGCTTGGTCTTGCAATGCTAATCATGCTCGTGTACCTCTGTGTTACTGGATGGATGCATTTATGACAGCAGTGTATGTGATTAATCTGCTGCCTACAGCAAAGCTGAGTATGCAATCTCCTCATTTTAAATTGTACAAACAAAAGCCATCCTATAGTCACTTACGAGTGTTTGGCTCACCGCTACCCCAACTTGAGACCTTACACACAACACAAACTAGACCCACGATCTCTTAAGTGTGTCTTTATTGGTTATAGTGACAAGTATAAGGGCTACAGGTGCTTATTGCCAACAAATGGCCATGTATACATCAGCAGGCATGTCAGGTTTGATGAAGGAGATTTTCCATTTTCTCATACTCTATTTACTGATCGTCATTAGGAGTCTGTTTTGTATAATCAATGGATACAAAGTGTGATAACACCTGTGTCTATTAACTCAGATCAAACCCAGCCTCACCAACAATGTTCACCTATCTCTTCTGGGACTCATTTTTGTCCAGAAATACAAGCTACGAGCCATATTATGGAAGCTAGAACAGATGCATCTCAATCATGTGAAATACCTGAAACAGAGCTCCATCAAGTTCCAGCAGTTTTAGCTAATCCCACTGAGGTCTCTCCATCAGCTTTAGCTCCTGTGGAACCAACTCTCTCAACTCAAGAGTTGTCTTCAACAAGTTCAGGTACTCTTGATCAGCAGCACCATGATCAATCCTGTAATGTTCAGTCTACTCATTCAATGCAGACACGATCTAAATCAGGTATTACTAAAACAAATCCAAAATATGCTTGTATTGCTGAATATTCTATACCAACTGAGCCAAAGACAGTAAAATTAGCTTTAGCACATGAAGGATGGAATCAAGCTATGAAAGAAGAAATGAATGCTCTTTATCAAAACAACACTTGGGAATTAATCCCTAAATCGAGCACATGAATGTTGTAGGCTGTAAATGGGTGTTTAAAACTAAGCTAGCTTCTGATGGGAGTCTAGAAAAGCTGAAGGCTAGACTGGTTGCTAAAGGGTTTCATCAGGAGGAAGGGATTGATTTTACAGAGACATTTAGCCCTGTAGTTAAGCATGCTACCATCAGAATTATCCTATCAATTGCTAAGATGAACAAGTGGCCTCTTCACCAATTGGATGTTAAAAACGCATTTCTGCATGGTGACTTAACAGAGGCTGTGTTCATGGAACAGCCACCAGGTTTCCAAGACAAGCAGAAGCCCCATCATGTGTGTTTACTCAGAAAGTCCTTATATGGACTTCGCCAAGCTCCTAGAGCATGGTTTGACAAATTCAGCACCTTTCTATTAGAGTATGGCTTCTTCTGCAGTTCCACAGATCCTTCTTTGTTCATTCTTAGAACAGATTCAGCCACACTACTCCTTCTTCTATATGTTGATGACATTATACTTACGGGAAATTCACCATCTATCCTGAATTCTTTCATTAACTCACTAAGCCATCAGTTTTGTATGAAGGATTTAGGAACTCTCCACTATTTTTTGGGTATTGAAGTTAAGCATACATCTCAGTCTTTATTTCTGTCTCAAACAAAGTATGCTGTGGATCTTCTTACCCGAGCTGATATGTTGGCCTCAAAACCAATCTCTACTCCTCTTCCTCTCAAGACAACCTGTTCTAGTCAATGATTCTCTCCCATTGCCTAATCCTGCTATATTTCGCAGTCTAGTTGGGGGATTGCAGTATCTTACAATTACAAGGCCCGACATAGCCTATGCTACTAATCAATTATGTCAGCACATGCACAGCCCAACTACAGCAGATTTCAAGAATCTAAAAAGGGTATTACGATATATAAAGGGTACTATATCCCATGGTCTGACTATCCATTCTCAGAGTACAATGCATCTTTATGGTTTTTCGGATGCTGACTGGGCAGGTTGCTTAAACACTAGAAGGTCTACTACTAGATTTTGTATTTTCCTTGGCTCTAATCTAGTTTCATGGACAGCCAAGAAGCAGCCTACAGTCAGTCGCTCATCAACTGAGGCTGAATATCGTGCCTTAGCCTCTGCAACTGCTGATTTAACCTGGGTGAGCTTTGTTTTACGTGACATTGGGTGTTCCCTATCACCCCCAATTACCCTTTACTGTGATAATAAGTCGGCAATAGCCTTAACTGTAAATCCTGTGCTACATGCCAGAACTAAACACATTGAGATCGATTTCCACTTCGTTAGGGAAAAAGTATCTTCTGGCTCCTTACAGATCTGCTAAATTCCTAGTCAGTACCAAGTAGCTGATATTTTCACTAAATCTTTGCCCCGTAGTCTACATTCTCATCTTCGCACCAAATTAGGCATTTCGATATCCTCAATTCCTAATTTGAGGGGGGCTATTGAAGCTACACAGCAAAGTATCAAGCTAGAACAGGACAATATACAACAAAGCAGCAGCAGCAGCCGACAAGCTAAGATGAAATTCAAGCTAATGCAGAGCAAGGCTGATACAGAACACTCGAAGCAGCAATTCAAATCTACAAGCTAGAGGAGACTTATCAGCAACAAGACTGAGAGAATTCAAACCTGAGGAGAAAGCAGAATGAGATTCCGATCCAACCGTTAGGTTGTTTTGTATGGCAGTTGAGTCTGTTAAAAGTATAGACTCAGGTAGTTACTAATAATTGTATATAAAGAGGTTGTAAAGTAAAAAAAAAAGGGAGAGTAAGGTTGAACAGATCGAGATCTTACTAGAAGTTGTTCTTCGTTTCTTTCTCTCTCGATCTCTCTCTCTCTCTCTCTGGTATTTTCACAAACATCTTGAGGTCAGCTGTATACTTACTCGATTAAACACTTGATGTACTACAATACTTGAGATCAATGAAAGAGAAGTTCAGATGATGTGTTTACCTGAGTTGATTGCTTAAGATCACTGCTTGTATGTGAATTTCTTCACTACTCACATGACCCTTTTTTCAATCTGATGTTAGTTAGCGATTTAAGTGTATCCTCGAATTCACAAAAGAACCAAAGTAATGAAAACCCATTACGAATATATACAATAATGACATTGACATTGACGACAAAAACTTATTAAAAGCCGCTCAACTAGAAAAAGGAGGACCCATAAAACACATAAAGGAATCCATCAATGTGGCTAGGGTTTGCACCATTCACTGAACTCGAGCCGAACCTTCTCTGCGATCGCATCTATACGTCGAAGCGGATGTAGCGGATGGTTCGGGTTCGATGCGGACGCGGCGGATATCAATGAGGATGTCTCCAAGCTGAGTACTTTGCGGCGGCTTGTCATGGCGGCATACGTATGGAACCCACCCACGCCAAAGCGCCTTTGGCGGTGGATACGGATACGAAGGTGCCGCATATGGATACGGCGGATACGAATACGTGTAGTATGGATACGGAGGAGGAAGCGCCACGGCTTGACTCACTGTTGTTGAGGAAATAATATGCAACAAGGAGAAATTCTGAAAGTTGTGTATATTTTGACATGACGATGAAGACCCCACAAGCATGTTTACAGGGGTTTGCAGCATAACTATACAAACTAACTGGATATTACAATATCAAATATAATTAATGAGGATCAGTCAAGGAAGATGATCATCATCATTTTATATCAGATTCAGGCCATCAATCCTCCTTTGCTTTTTGCTTCTTAGGGCATTCTATTAGAAATGGGATACTGATCTTGTGGCCATATAGTACACTCTATTTCATCTTTTTTCTTGTCCAATTCTCTTTGGCCATTTTCTATGGTAATCAATTGAGATCAATCAATGAAGATAATGTGCAATCCTGAGATATATACAAAATTTAGAGATATTATCTCTAACTTTACTCATGTAGAGACCCGATGCAAAGTGAAATTTGATCATAAATTGACAAGAGGCATAACCAGATTTTTAGGCGTGGGAATTCTAAAGAGTGATTGCGTAGAGCATGGATTTATTCTTTGGTTCGAGCAAACTCCTTTTTGGTCCTCTCTGGATGCATGCTTATGTATATATCACTATCTTTTCCGTCCATCATTTTCAATCCAAATTTGAAGATTCCTCCGTCAAAAAGATGAATTGAAAATGCTGAAAATAGTAGTTTCTAAAAATCTGGTGCATGATTTTTTTCCCCCAAGATTCCAAAATCTAACTTCACATTGGAATGGTTTTTTTTGGAAGATTAAACTTAAACATTTTCCTTAATTGTTTGTTTCGCTGAATAAATTAATTAACGAATCATCAACAAAGATGTTCAATCGTAAATTATCGTTGATAAATTGAAATATTTTTATTGACAAATTTTTCTAAGAGATATCAACGATCATTTTTTACAAAACATTTTTAGAAAAAACTATTTTCAAATTATTATTTTTTTTTTTTGGTAAAGGTAAGATATGTAATATATAAGAGCCAAATATACAAAAGATCGGCACAAAAAACTTGCACTCAGAGCAAAAGCTAGAGTGAAAGGGAGCCGATGTAAGAGACAACTTAGGTTAGGGAAAGCCAGACAACAAGTCGGCTCAGCATTAAAAGCTACACAGCTAAAGACAAGCCGGAGGCACTAACAAGCACTAGAAGACAACTAGCGAAATCACAACATAGGCGCAAAAATGGAGGTATCAAAGCCCCAGCATCTCTGAAGTCTTCTATTCCTATAAGAGTTGGGCACATTCTTGAAGGTCAAAGCTTTGTCCTTGACAACCTTAATAAGATGGTTCTTTAGAGCCGATATACCCACAGCTTCACCACAGAAGATAATATCAACTATTTTCAAATTATTGATCTTTTGTAAAATAGATGTTTGTAGTTTCGGAGCCTTTTCAAACTTACAATTATCATCTCTAACCTATATACAAAGTAGCCTCCTTGACTGCTAAATGTTCCTTAAAACATAATCTAGAAAATCTTGGTTCACAATTCAAATGAATGAAATTTGGTCAAAATCTATTCTATCTCTTCCTTAGAGAATTTTGAGTTTGGTATAGAGTGATCGCTAATTCTAGGGTCCTTTAGTAGAAGTGAATTTTCAATTCTTAATTTGATTTAGCCCCGATAATAGAACAAAGAAAAATTAAAACTTAAATATGAATGTGTTGGGATATCTACTATGTTGTGTATTCTTTATTATATCCACCTAAGTGAGACCCGTGTGTAATTATCATTTTCTTTCTGAAGGAGAGCAATCATGGCTTGATAACGAGGGGTATCCATCCCATAGTTCACAATTATTGAGACTCATTCCATTATACCAAGTCAACTATGCATGAAGGATTTGATAGTTCTCACTTCATATATGTGTAGTGATTGGTTCTATTAACGTTGCTAAAAAAAAAAATGAAATTATAATTTTATTTTTATTCCCAAATCACAAGGTGGTTCTTTATTATGATTGCTTTTGCACCTCTCGTCATGCTCATGAAACCAGCACCTTTCCTTTCAAAAACAACATACCTACCGTTTTCAACTTATGTGGGCAGATTCAAACTTGAATGACCATGCTCCCCATTAACTTTTCTAGGTGGGTCAGTTTGACAGAACTGCATAAATAAATGTTCATTCATGAGAGAGAAAGATAATTTGCCAAAATTTATCTCTATTACTTAGACTCCATTTATTCTGCAAAAAATAAATAATTTAAAAATATATATATTTGAAATCATTTATATCACTTGAAATAATTATATCATTAAAAATATTTCATTATCTAAAATAATTTATGTCTAAAAATTTTCATGGATGATAAAAATATTTTTATTTATTATTTTTATAAGTAATGCGTGTGATCATATTTAGGATAATATTTTTTAAACCATTTATTTTTGCAAAACAAATACATCCTTGGGCTCCATTTGTTTAGCATAAAATATTTTCGATCAATGGCTTTTAAATTGCTTATGAAAATGAGTCAAAAGAAAATCTCTATTTAAATTTAGAAAAAATGATTTTCTCTTAAAACAATCAAACGTGATTTTCCAAAATATGACTAGGTAAGGGAACTTAAACCAAAAACTTTACATTTAGGCACATGAATCTTGACACTTGCTCTTGGGCCCTTGGTAGTGGCCCAAAGAGGCGGGGCTCGGAACCCTGGTGCTCGGGCTCGAGTCCATAGAGGTTAGGCTTGGGAGACCTACGCTCATGACTGGGCCTCGGACATGCTAATGATGTTTTACTTTAAATTTAATATGTAATTTTATTTACATATATTATAATATATGCGAACATAATATATAGAAGATAATCTATGATGTCACATGCATCCATGCAAAAATGCAACTCTTTAAATGGTTGAGGGACGAACCAATGTCAACAAAGAAATGCATCCAAGCAATGCTATTTATACAAAGAAATCTCAGTAAAGGTGGTAATTCTCTATTACACATAGACTTGTCGAATTGGTGGGTCGAGTCGGGTTCAAATGAGTCGAAAATGGATAGACCCAATTCATTCAATCCATTTTGACCCATTCTCGTATAATACAATTCTAATGATCTAAATCTGACCCACAACCCATTTTGCCACCTCTATTCGTATGTTTAAAAAGGTCAATTGTTCAAAACATGGGCTTTACTTGTTTCAATATCCAATTGAAATTTGTGACAGTCACTAAAGAAATTTCTCTGTACATACAGCATTTTCCAATGCATTAACAATGGGGCGTCACCGTTACAAGAAGCCTGAAGACCTTGTATTTATATATACAACTGTAAACAACTGTACATAGAAAACATATAAATAGAATTCAATTTTCGTTGATTAAAAAATACGGCAAAATAAGTGGCTGAACTTGCCTTAATCCGCAAAAACCATAGGCGCTTAACTTTGTGAATCTTTTAATCTCTTCTCCTTTTTTTTTTCCCTCGCTGCAAAATCTTGAGAATCTCGTAGTGTGTTCTTGTCAGCGAAAAGAAATAGTAAAATAACATAACTTATGGTATAGAATGAGACCTAACCCACTCAATAATGAAAAAATTGACTACTTGCGGCGATGATGAAATGTCATTATTCCCCGATTTAACAGCGTACCATGATTACCAATTAAGACTTCACTCTCAAGCACATGATTTGGCATGCAAAACATCCAACATGGCAGCCCGACTAGACATGGGATTGATGATTATTTCCATAGAAATTGCACCAGTGGTGGGGCATATACTTTTTCTTTCAACCCCGAAAGAATCCCACAGGAAAGAAGTCAAAATAATCGCGATTTCGATATTCCATTTCTAATAGAGTGCCATCGACATAAAGAAACAATGGGGGACAGATAGCATAAACTAGACGAACAGTTTACGAATTTTGTTGACTTAGACACAGTCCTATGGGAAAATACTGATCAGGACTTTCTTTTAAGAGTAAATACCATCAAAACCCTCCCAAACTAGCCTTTATCTCAAATTAATTTTTGTAAAAAAAAGATATATTTACCCCAAATTGATGGGGAGAATTACAAATAAGTCCTAAATCTATTACAATTTAGTCATAAATTTTGTAGGGCTAAACCTATTGTTATTGTGCCAATTTAGTCCATAAGGCTAATTTTGGCCGGCTATTTGGCCAATGTTGACTTGGCAATTTTTAAAATATTTTTAAAATATTTTCTAATTTTTTATTAATTTTTCCTTTTTCTTTTCTTCTTTCTCTCCTTCCTCTTTGGCTTCTTTTCTCCACAGTGGCCGGCAACGCTCTGGCGACCCTCCCCCTCTCATCAGTGAGCTACAGAAAAAAGAAGCCAAAGGAGGAAAAGGAGAAAAAAAAAAAAAAAAAAGAAAAATTAGTAAAGAAATTCAAAAAAATTATAAAAAAAATCCCCCTCTCCAAAAAAACCCTATATTTACTCCATTTTAGTAAATGTGGCATGGATATACTGGTTAGAGTAAATGTGACGCGTGTATCTTTTTTTTTTTTTTTTTTTTTTTTTTTTTTTTTTTTTTTTTTATCGGTCCTACTCTATTCTTATTCTAACACTCAATCTCTTAGACTTTTGTCATGCCTTTTTATATGGCACACTCAATCTCTCAGACTTTTGCCATGCCTTCTTGTAGGGCGTGGGAGTCAAAATCCACTCTTGAAACGTATTCGTCCCCACCTCAAGAAGATGGGGATTTGAATTCTCACCTCCCCATTCCAAGTTGGAAGGGTGGCCACTAAGGTAAACCCCAGTGATTTAACACATGTATATCAATTTGAAATTTTCTGTGACACAAAAGTTATTTTGGGATAAATGGGAAATAAATGCACCAGTTTGGGAATTTTTATGACACAAAATTTAATTTTGATAACTGTGGCACATTTATACTAGTTTGAGGTTTAAGTAGTATTAATCTTTTTTTTGTGACCAAACAGATTTAAACTTTTATTATAATGACAAACCGCAATTGCTCAAAGATCAAGAGACGACTCCCAAATCAAGCTGTGATAAAAAGTGGTTCACCAAAAAAGGGTGTTGTTGACCCAAGTATTTAACCAAAAAGTTGATTTTTGATTTTTCACGAGATGGGTTCAGTGGTGATTTTGTATAGGAATTCAATCGGTGTAACCAAGAAGAAGAACAATGAATTTAAAGCTAAAAGATTGTAAATGATGGAAATTGAAAAGGCGTTAATATTAAGGTTATGTTTGTTTCGTGAAAAATAAATGATTTTGAAAATATTTTCTTAAAAATGGTCACTTGTATCATTTAAAATAATTTGTTAACAGAAATTTTTTTCATTATTAACAATAAATTATACTTAACATTTTTGTGGAGAATGAAAATATACTTTCATTTGTTCATTTTGGTAAACGAAATAGATGATTATTTTTATGAAAATATTTTCCAAATTATTCATTTTTATAAAAGAAATGGAGCCTAATAAATTGATAAAAATATATCGAAATATTTATTCTCGATGATGGATCCCTTTCTAAAGATTAGGAAATGACACCATAAACGCTATAACTTTCGTATAACGTTCACTTAAGTATCATAATTTTTTTTCCCAATCACTTGAATATCGATGTTTACGTGAGTGCAATGATTTTTATTTTTTCAATAAGTTGAGTTACCTATAACTTTTCAATCAATCACTTTGGTTGCATGATTTTTTTTTTTTTTTTTTTTTAAATTCTTCACAAGTGTTAGGCCACATTAAATTTCTCAACATTTCTTAAAAATTATGATATTCAAGTAATAGATTGAAACTTATAACACTCAAACAAACAAACGTTTTTTTTAAAAGAAATCATGTTACTCACGTGATTGAAAAAAGAGTTATGTTACTCAATGATCCCATTTGGTCGACTTGTTCTTGTTGCTCCGTACAAAGGAATGACGAGTGCCCACCTGTCGATGCATGGGAAGAGGTCTAGTGTCCTCTTTGGCCCCTTTTGGGTTTTTCCAGCCCAGCCACCTCTATACTTTCCATTTTTTTTTTTTTTTGGCTGATGAGATATGTGCTCTAATTGAGTTTTTTTTTTTTTTCTTGGCCGGTCTCTAATTGAGTCTTTTTTTTTTGGTCAGTCTTATTGTAACACTTATGCTTAGACTTTTGTCCTGTTTCGTGCAGGGCGTGGGAGTCGAAACCTATTCTTGAAACTTACTCGTCCCCACCCCAACTCTTCCTTGAGAAGGTAGGGATTTGAACATCTCATTTCTCCTTTCCACATTAGAAGGATGGTTACTGGAGCAAATTCCAATGGTTATGTGGTTGTCTCTAATTGAGTCTAGGGAGTTGAAGTTCGACGCCACTTTCCTGATATTGCTAGGTGTCTTTGTCTAAGTTATCCTCTTATGCCCGATCCTGAAAATATTTCCGCTTTCAAGTATTTCCTTAAAATTTTCGATCTTCACCCTACTCGACAATTCGGCTTCCATCCCCTTCTTTCTCTTGATTTTGGTGCCCTTTTTCCCAATTTAGACATCAAAAGGAGCCAAAAAAAACGTTAGCTTAGCTTAGCGTACTCACTTCCGTTGATCTCCCTCTAAGGATATCGATTAAAGGGTAAATTTATCCTATATTCAAACTTTATTCTTCGCAATATTGTACTAGACAGTTCAACTTATTAAGGGTATTCCTATTGCCAATATCCTTTTACCAAGAAGAATATTTATAGCGAGAGATTTTAGGCTAGATTCGATATTTAATTACTCTATCATTCCCTCTTGCGCTTAGTTTTATCTTTTCGTCTAATACTAAGCGTGGAAATATTTAAAGGTCACTAATTTAGGATTTTTTTGGCTTTTAATTAATAAAACAACTAAGATCCAATATATCTAAATGGGGATATTTCATTATAATAATGAATAGTACCATCATTATCATCGGGATAATTAAGATACCAAAAATCCCAACTTATCCCTATAAGACATTAACACCTTAAAATTTTTCAATAACCTAAACTCGAACTAGTGAAGCCATTAAGAATCTGACATGGTAGTGTGCATGAGCAATTCCAAGAAGGATTTTAAATAACCCCTTATGAACGTATCTATGGTGGAAGGTATTTTTGAGTCACTAGTACAATTTTGGAATAGTACAAAATACATACATAGTTAAGTTGGGTCTCAAAACTAGATCTTGTTAATGGTTCAATTTGTGAACTGAATCAAACACTAAGCTCCTCAAAACCAATTAGATCAATGATCAATAGCTGGAATCAATGTTTCATAAATTCTTCTTTCTCTTTGTGCAAAATTATCAATTAAGAGATTAATGAATCACTTTTGTTTACTTTGAAATATGAAATAATCTATTCTCAATTATTCTTCAGGGACTAGACATTCTTAATTAAGTCATGTCCTTAATTGAAACTAGATGCAAAGTGAAATTTGATCATAAATTGACAAGAGGCAAAACTGAATTTAGGTGTGAGAATTCAAAAGAGTGATTGCGTAGAGCCACTTGATGGAATTCTATTCTTGGTTAATTCTTTTTTCTCCTCTCTAGATGCATGCACATGTATATACCACTATTTCTTTTTGGGCATATATATCAATCCAATATAAAGATTCTTGTACAAAAAAGATGTATTGAAAAAGCTGAAAATTCTTGGCCAAAAGTCAGCACATTATATTTTGTGAAATTTTCCCAAGTTTCCAGAAATCCGAAGCATAATATTTTTTTTTCAAAGATTCCAAATTTCAAAGCATTTTCTTCCAATTTCCAAAAAGCAAATGACTAAATAATTGTCAAATTTCAATTATTCGATGCTTTCGTTTGACGAAAATCAGTAATTTGAAAAATATCATGTTAAAAAATTATTATTTGTATCTCTTGAAAAAATCTAAGTAAAGACTAATATTTTAACAATTAACAAAAATGCGAGATTATTATTGAAAAAGAAATATTATCTGCTGTTGGGGACTTTTGATCATATCCGTCCAAAGTGAGAACGATGCATTATTTATCATTTCCTTTCTATGCAAAAACAATCATGGCTTAATGAATCAGTGATGTCCAGTTTATGTTTCAGTATTATCTAGACTTGTTCTATCGTGCCAAGCCAATCATATATGAAGAATTTGTGAGTTGCACCCAAAAATGAAAGATCTCTCTTTGTTCGTATATTGTGATTGGTTCTATTTACAACGATACTCCAGCATCGATATTACAATTTTATTTTTTTTCCCTTTTTCACAAGGTGATTCCTATAGGATGATTGCTTTTGCACCTCTCATCACACTAATGAAGCCAGCACCTCTCCTTTAAAAAAAACAACATCATGCCCTATCCTTTTCAACTCATGTGGGGCAGATTCAAACTTCAAAGACAACGCCCCATTAACTCTTTCTAGGTGGGTCAGTTTGACCGAACTGTATTCATAAATATTCCCTTACACAAAACAAATATATCTACATATATGAGAGAGAGAGAGAGAGAGAGAGAGAGAGAGAGAGACCCACAATAATTCTGTATAGCTGTAATCTTTTCTGGGTGTATTGTATCCTGTCCTGGACTTCCTCATAAAGTGCTTGTTTCTTGGTGTTTTCATTTCATCTGACTGCCTTCAAGCCAAGACAGCCCTTCTCATTTCTTCCTTGTTTCTGGATTGTCACTATGATCTGCTTCTTCACAAATTGATTGCTCATTCTGGTCTCCCCCCCCCAACATCTCCGTGGGTTCCTTTGTTGCTTTATCTGAAAGATTGAAGAATTTGGGCTCATCCAAATTTCTCATGAAAGACACAGAAATGGCTGTTCCCCATTTGTTCAGATGCCCAATTAGCCTGGACTTGTTCACTGACCCGGTCACTCTGTGCACAGGGCAGACCTATGACCGGTCAAGCATAGAGAAGTGGCTCGCTGCTGGTAACCTCACCTGCCCTGTCACAATGCAGAGGCTCCACGACCCGTCCCTCGTCCCGAACCACACTCTCCGGCATTTGATTGAGCAGTGGCTCCAATTGAGTTGCGAAGCCGGTGGGATGATCGATCCTGACCGTGGCCTCATCGCCTTGAGACACAGCCTTGAGTCCCCTGAGTCCACCTTAGCCGACAAGGTTCATACGCTTAGCAGAATCCAGGTTTTGTCCGCAGAATCTCCCTTGAAATGTGCTGCTTTTCTCCGGTTGGGATTCTTGCCGATGTTGTTGGAACTAATTTTCGGGTACGCAGAATCAAGAGCGCCTTCCACTCCAAGTCCCGATCACGTGCATTTTGTGGACCAAGCTCTATCTTGCATATTAAAACTGTTGGACCTTGGTGAGCTTCAGTGTCTCAATATGCTCAAAGAACAGTCGAAATTGTCATCATTTCTAGCACTATTCGAGCACGGAACAGTCACCACCAGGATCAGTTTGTGCCGACTTGTCGAGACAATGTCATCGTCTTTCCAGACCAAAGAGCTCTTTACTATGCTTGGCCACAGATTCCAACTCATACGTGGGATGATCCTCCTCCTCCACCAAAAGCCCGAGATCTCCGAGGCGGCAATCAAGGCCATATCGTCTCTATGCTCTGTGGAATCAATCCGAGAAATCTTGCTGCGAGAAGGCCTAATCAACGGACTCCTCGCATACATCCTACATGCCAAGACGCAAGAGAGAGCATCAGCGGCGCCGTTGGGGATGCGATTGCTCGAGCATCTCCTAGGAATCGAGAAGGCGAAAGAGGCAATTCTCGATGAACCGCAGGGCATAACGAGTGCTCTGGTCAAGACGTTGTTCAGAATTTCGGATCTTGAAGGAAGCGAGAGCGCAGTGAATTCGCTCATCCTCTTGTGCTACGATTCATCAGAGGCAAGAGAAGCTGCGCTGAAAGCAGGAGCTCTGACTCAGTTGCTGCTGCTTCTGCAGAGCCAGTGCGCTGATACGACCAAGACGAAGGCCAGGATGCTTCTCAAGCTGCTTAGATCATCCAAACGGACTACGAACAAAAAACATGCATAGTACCATACAATGTGTAATTAGTTTTTTCAATCTCTATTTTGTGTTTTTTGACCAACTAGTTTTCTCCATCATCCTACATGCAATGTCACCACAAATTACCAGACCAACCTTATACTCACAATAATCTCTATTATTGGCACAATGTCAACATTGTGGGCCTGTGACAGTGACGTGGCATCCACAAAAATTGGCCACGCGTCTGCTACGTTAGCATCTTATCGAGAAATTTGGCCAGATTCCAATAGAAATGCATCAATCGCAAAGAAATAAAAGCTTAGGGAATCATGTGATTGAAATCAAAGTTCAATGACCTAACTATGAAGTCCACCAAAAATGTTGTGGCCACCGATGAACTTCATTGTTTGCATCACCTAACAACATAAATACTGGACAAATATGGGACTCTCAAAAGACCTGTCATGAAACCATATATGGAATGCATACTGAACTCACTCTTAACATTTACCTTCAGGATGTGAATCGGATTGTACATGTGAAACGAGGGATGGTTACTTCATAATGTCATATAGTGACATAAGTGCAGCAAACTGTAGTAATCAATATGAGCAATCCGTTAACCACTGAAATTCGTCCCAGTGGCCACCCTTTCCAACATGAGAGGAGGAGGTAAGAGGTTTGAATCCCCACCTTCTCAGGGAGGGATAAGGTGGGGACGTGTAAGTTTCAGGAGTGGGTTTCGACTTACATGCAAGAGGCAGGGCAAAAGTTTTAGAGTGAATGTTAGAATAGAAATAAAATAGGACTAACCCAAAAAAAATAAAATATGAGCAATCTGTTAATAACATGATTTGCTTGAAGCTCTTACATTGAGATGGGTATCTATTTCTCTCAAAAGCATAAACGATTGGAAATAAGTTCATGTGTCTTGAGGGCATTGCTTAGAAAGTGGAGTTTACGACTTTGTAAGTCCACTGTCATTTCAATGAATCATGATTCATGTTTAGAAATGTATATGCGAATGTCAACCGATCGTTCATACTTCATAATGTCATTTCAAATGGCTTTGGTCCTCTTGCCATTAGATTTTTTTATTGGTGGTGATGATCATATGGGCTTCCTCTTCTCACTGAGCTTTTCAGCCAAGATTTGACTTATGCGTTCACTTTTGGGCATTGGGCCCTCTTGGAATGTGAACATTTATACTGAGAGATAATACTAGGGACAAATTCTAGACTGATATATACTGTCATATTTATCTCAAATTAATATTTTTTATCATAAAAATTGCCGAATTAACACATGCATATCACAATTATTCTAAAATTAATTTTTGTGTCAAAAAAACTTTTGAATTGGTAAACTCATGTCCACATTTGCCTTAAATTAGTATACTTATGGCACAGTTACTCCAAATTGTAATAGATCGAGGATTTTTTTTTTTGGATGAGTTTAGCATAAATGTATCGGTTTAGAGTTTTATGACACAAAAATTAGTTTGGTGTAAATGTAACATAATTAAACCAATGGGATTCGCCCGAGTGGCCACTCTTCTAACATGGAAGGGGGAGGTGAGGGGTTCAAATCCCTACATTCTCAGGGAGATGGGGTGGGGACGCGTAAGTTTCAAGAGTGGGCTTCGACTTTCACGCCCTGCAAGAGGTAGAGCAAAAGTCTGATAGTGAGTGTAGAGTAAGAATAAAGTAGATGAAAAAAAAAAAAAAAATGCAATACAGTTACACCGATATGAGTTTTTTTTTTTTTTTTTTGTATTAACCTTCATAATAACTTAATTAATACCAAGTCTAGGTCTATTGTTTATGAACCCTCTGTCGCCCAAATCTATGGAGATTGCCTAGGCTCGCCAAACCTTTTCCTATATATGAAAACATTTTAATTTTTTAAGAACATCAAAGCTAAAAAATGATTAGGCCCTTCCATATCTGATGAATGCAAAAAAAGTTGATTTTTTAGTAACATGAAGAAAGCGAGAGGGAATGTAGCTTTAAAATAATGTGGCTCAACGACAAAGTTTTATTCTGCCTTGTAGATTGACTCCCACGTTTAAGGCGTTAATGCAAATCTGAACGGAGTGTCCACTTGAAACTCAATCTTTATTTTAATTATTTTTTGTCTCCAAGGATTTTTTTAAAAAATCGTGAGGCATTGTACCATCTATACGGGGCTTTTCGTGTTCCAAAGTAACAATGGAATTCTGGGGGTTTCAGAAATGGCTGAATTTATTTGTTCCAAGGCTACAAACCATTAATGTCCATTTTTGTGATTGTCTTGATTTCTGGACGTGTTCGTGTTGAGATGATGCTCGCATAGAAAAGTCCCAAATCGCAGAATTAACGTGATGTGCAATAGTTAATACCCTGATTGGCCCATAAATCATCGGTTTAAGTACTCTAATGAAAGGAGATCCGGCTAAATATGTTAATGGGTTCAAATTGGGCTCTCTTCCTAGTCTACCCAGTGAAGATAGCAAGTTTCTACTGTGCTTCCGACAGTTCATTCACTTCGAGTAGATCAGAATTACTCAATTCTTTTAATTACTTGCATTTGGGGCAAAGTTAAAAAGTCCTGCCGAATTCTTATTTCCCTCTTTTGATTTCTTGAAACTTTGACATCTAATTTCCGGTCATCTTTATTATGGACCTTAGTGAGATAGTTTGTGCTCTCAAGATATAAGAGTGTGATCATGTTCCATGATATAGGCATTATAACTTGTGAAGTATGAAGAAATATTTTCTACAGAGGACTGGTCAGTCACTCAAAGTATTATACAATGTTCATGTCAATATTTAACTAGGTCACTTTTTCAATTTATAGGAAAAAGAAGAAGAAGAAAAATAATGGTTAGTTCTCAAGAAAGCTAATATGACTAATGACTCTTTTTTTTTTTTTTTTTTTGAAAAGATAAAAGATTTGAAAAACATTTCCCTAAAAAAAATCGCTTGCATTGATTAAAAAAAATGAACAAATCAAAGATATTTTCCTTATTCACAAAAATGCCAAGATGTAAATTGTGGTCGATAATGAAAATATTTTTAATTAATTAATATTTTAAGTAACAAAAGTGATTATTTTTTTAAGAAAATATTTTCCTAAATATTTATTTTTTACGAAATAAACGGAGCCTAAATTCACTATTCCCAGGAATGGTTGCTTGGCAATACGATGACTTCTCGTTAGCAATTAAAACTGCTCAGGAGTCCAAAGAAATAAGAACTGTTCAAATTGAGTGGAGAGACTGGCTTTAGTGTCCAACTTCACTCATTCCTGAGCTTCAGTTTCTCTCCTAATTAAAGGTATGAACCGCATTCATTGGCAAAAGGGCAAGCTGAGCGACTAGCAGATTTGCTTAGGAAATTTCTAGACGTGGCGATTCATATCATATCATACAATCCCTCAGTAACATGTCGAGAATTGTCACTTCTAGAAATTTGATTAGACAATACAAAGGGAGAAGGAAGAAACACTAATCACAAATCATGACGAGATGAGATGAGCTTTTCCCTCTTATTGCCCAGAAAGATTCATAAGATCGCTGAATATCTATGGGCAAACAAGGTCGAGGAGTAACATCTGTGCGAACTTCAAACTCCTGACACGGTAGTCTCATCTAATGGAAGATCAGTCGCGTGCTTAATCAATTTCTTATTTTGTGTCATGATATCAAAGTACAAACCTTGTCTATCTGGTTCTTCATCAGTCATAAGCCTCTCTCTCTCTCTCTCGCTTAATCAATCTCTTATTATGTGTCATGATATCAGAGTAGAAACCTCGTCTGTCTGGTTCTTCATCAATCATAAGGCCCTCTCTCTCTCTCTCTCTCTCTCATCAAGGAAAAGCCTTGTTTTCCCACTTGCTCAGAAGAATTCTACATTGAACTCACTTCTCCAACTTCCATTTCTCGGATTAAGCGGATTGCTAAATCCTAGCTAGTTACCCGATGAGGGAGGACGAGATAAACCCAACATAATCACAGGAGTTAGAATAAGAAAATATTTATTAGCTTTCATTGTAGATACAAGCGAATTTCACTGGAATTTCCTTCACTTTTCCCCCGTCGGACACATCGAGAAGTACACATGACTCCAGATCAGACAACTTACACGACATCCATAAGAACACTTGCGAACTTAAAGCTAAGGACCATATGTGTTTGTCTGTTCGGCTAGTAGAGAGAGTTTCAATTTGAACTTCAGACATAAACTTGATCTAGGGGGGCATCCGTGGTGGCGTCATGACCTTGCCCCAGCTGGACATCCCTGGTGGCTTCCCTCTGAGGTTCAGGCTGGAAGTAAGCTTCTAGATGGTTGGCCAACGCCAGCTTGTCAATGCTCTCGCCGTGATATGACTTGCAGACGAAGTAGATTACTGTTTGGATGACGAGGCCGAACAGGAACACGAATGTCAGCAAGACGAGGCAGGGGATGCCAACGACTAACTGGAATGCTAAGTACCAATAATTCCCTAGAAATATCTGGTATGTTATCATGATCCCCCAATAGAACAAGACCAGCAGCAGGAAGATGAAACTCGTGACTCGTCGCTTGCCCTCAATAAGATTTATGCTCTTGACCATGGCCTTGATCCCGTAGTTCTCCTCCTCCAGGACGGAGACCACACTTGCCAGCTGCCAGACGATGCTCAGGTACACATACCCAACGAAGAACACGATCAAGAGGACGATCCAGATTGCTAGGCCGAACGGCGAGAAACCGATCAGCACCACCCCCGTGACGAAAGTCCCCAGCATGCATAAGCCGTAGGCCAAGTGGATCAAGAAACTCCATATGAATGTGATGGACACTCGCTTCCACACCTTTGGGACCACGGACATGATTTTTTTGAAGGTGATGGGCTTTCCCGTGAAATTGCAGGCCACAGTGTATACGACCGCAGAAGTAGAGAGAAGGGAAAGCACCAGGAGGAGGACCAAGAATGCTATTTTGATGAGCCAATATGCTAGACGGTTGTATGTTAAGATAGCATCCAGGCGATCGTCTCTGCAGCGACCGGAGTCAAGTCGGTCCCAGTCAAATCTTGGTTCCATAAGGTCGGAAACTTGGACTTGAACTAAGAAGATGATGGAGAGAGGGAGGATAAAAAGGAGCGTGATCTGAGTGAAGATTTTCTTCCATGAGGAGATGATCTTGAACGACTCCTTGAAGATGCCAAGGAACCCGAGATGTCGAAGCTTCTCTTCATCACTGTCCATCTTAGTCAACACTCGGCTTACATGGTCCTCCATGAGGTTAGTTCAGAAGCTCTGCAGATGATGAAGCTGCGAGAAACCATCCATATTTATACACATGTAGACGACTGAGGAGGTTAACGTCTAAAATTGATGATCTGATACGTCGCTCGTCTCTCCGTGGATTACAATCTACATTGTTTGATGTGATTTCTTGGCAAGAGTTGGAGAAGCAAAACAGATGCTCTGGACAAAAGACAGCGGCAATGACAAAGGCTTATTCTAGTTATCTGGGATGATTTTTGTCGTTCATTTTCATGATACGACTACGCTGATAGATACCATCATACTAAATATTACTGCTCCGGCAAGTTTTGTCCTTTCCCTCCTTTTTTCTAATCCTCTTTTAGATTATGAAACCAAGAGGTAAAATAGAAATTGGCTAGGCAAGGACAAATTAGCATTCGCATGTCAAAGAAATTACATCCAACATTTTCAAAGGTAAGATAGCTCTATTTTGCTTACAGAAAAAGGACGGTTATCTTAATTAAATTACGATGTGTGATTACATAATTAATAGCATGGCTGAAACAATAATTACATGAACGATAATTATGGTTGAACAAATAATGATAATAAAGTATCTAACAGCTGATATTCACTAGGCTCAACAGTATTGCTCCTCAGAGAGAGAGAGAGAGAGAGAGAGAGAGAGAGAGAGAGTACATTTTTGTGGGTTTGTGCATGATTTCTTTTTTCTTCAAATTCCTCAACTTTGCTTCCCACGTCAGGTACCATCTTTACATTTCAAAGCCCACATTTTTCATCTCCCTCAAGATAAAAAGGGCCCATTCCCTCATGCATCCCCCAAAATTTACGCTTCATCGCCTCCTAAAAAGTCATTCGATCCAAAAGTCCCATTTCTCATTACAAAATTTAAAGAACAAAATCTCTCGGTATCGTCAGAAGTCGACCTCTAACACAAAGTGTTTACTCTGCATATTCCTGCATCTGCATTTCTCATTGCATTTTCTCACATTTGGAAATTAGATGCATCTTAGTTTCAGGATCATTGACCCTACGTCGAGAGGTAAGGTAAACGAGGACATCAAAGCTCCCGAATCACGCAATCCATGGCGAAACTTTGACCTGTCTCGTATCTTTCCTTAGCCCTAATCAAGCTAGCTAAAACTCATCGAAGGACGTATCTTTCCCTCTTGTCCGGGAAGGGCATTTTTGGCTTGACCAGTTCTTGGAAGCCATTCTATGATGCACTAAAACGAGGAAAGTCCAGCAAAAGGAAGAGGATGTTAGGAACGTGAATATATAGAGAAAAATAGAGAAAAAAAAAAAAACGAGAATTTTTACGTGAAAAACCCTTCCCAAAATCAAGAAAGGAAAAAATCATAGTGCCGTACTAGGCAATCTTCCACTATCAGTATCAGTGTTATAAGCTCTAGGGTTACAAGTTTCAGTGTTATAGCTATAAAAAATATTGCCCTATATATAGCAAGAGTCTCGGACATACATAATTAATATGAAAATTATATGTATGCCATTAGCAGCAATGAAAGCTCTATTGTTTGCGTTAACATTACAAATGGGTGACCTAATAAGAAGTGCCTACCAAAATATATTGTTTCCGTGCTTGAACGTTATTTTCTTCTATCAAACTCCACAATTCCATCAATCTCCCATTTGGAGCCTGATCTTCAAAAACAACAATAATCTTTTATAGTCTCCTTCTTTATAGCCCAAATTGTCCTAATGCGATGGCATCACTTATCATCTACCATGGAGGCTAACTAAGACAATGCACAATCTCAGTTTCTCAGTGGCGACAACCTTTTTTAATATATCTATTGGATTTTCTGCACCAAGAATCTTCTTCAATGACAAAGTCCCATCATCTATCAATTGATAAATTTGATGATACTTTAACTCAACGTGTCTTGTCCTTGAACGAAATACCGGATTCTTTACAAGACGAATAGCACTCTGACTATCATTGAAAAGAACATCGTTATCTTGCTCCTTGCCTATTTCTTTTAGAAAATTTCTTAGCCAAATCATCTCCTTACTAGTTTCAGACATAGCAACATATTTTGCCTCAATAGTTGAGAGAAAAATACACATTTGACGTTTAAACATCCAACTAATTGCAACGCCACCTAAGGTAAAGACATAACCCGAGGTGCTCTTTTTATTATCTAAGTCACCACCAAGATTTGCATCAACAAAGTCTTGTAAAATCACATCCTTATTCATAAAACATAATAACATACCTAAAGTGCCTTTTTGGTATCTTAATAACCACTTTCAACTTCCTAATGCTTTCTTCTTGGATTTGCCATACATCTGTTCATAACTCTCATCACATGAGTTATGTTTGGTCGAGTACATACCATTAAGGGTGTTTAAAAGAATCGAGAATTGCTCGGACTACCCGAAACTGGACTGGATCGGCGGTCTAGTTCTCGATTCCAATTTAGCAGAATCGGTGAGTACCGATTCAATTCTCAATTCTAGGTGTGGAATCGCCCATCCATCCACCCAAATCGGATTGGTATATATATTTAAAAAAGAAATTCCATCTTAATTACTTAATTATTTTGTAGTTTTTTGACCAAATATATATGTACATATATGTATATTTTTAGTTATTAAACATCATTGACTAATTTTGTCCCTTGGATATGAAATGGGATTAACTCCCTATATTTTTTTTTCATTCTAATAATCTATCTACCTGCTTTCTCAACAAAAAGAAAAAAAAAAAAAAAAAAAATAGGAAGAGAGGAGCAAGGAAAGGACCGATCAGAGATGTCCATAAATGTTGGGGCGCTTTGTCATCATAATACGAAATTAAGAGCCATTGACTCGTTTTAAAAGTATAATTAGGTCTCTCTTTAGCCATTCCCATGATTAAATTAGGTAGACATTGGAAAAAAAAAAATGAATCAAACAATTAATATTTCAATGTTTGTGGAGGCTAGGACTTTTAACATAGAGCCTAATTCGCCATATGTTCCCAATGTTGGGAAACCCTAAGAGAATTATACCATAACCTTCTAAGAAATTAAGTTTCTAGCTAATGAGTATTGTCTATTTGTTCTCCCTTATAGTTTTCAATTCTTAATCAAAATAAATGGCTCGCAATTCAACTCGAATATAAAATCGAACAAGCTTTTGTGTTCTAAAATAGAAACTAGGCTCACCTTGATATTAATTAATGAATGTAATTTTGTAGGGATTGGGGACCGGTTCTATGGACCCACCTAAGAACTAAACCGGATTGGCGGCTCAGTTCCAATCTAGTTCCTAGGTGGATCCATGATACTAAGGGGCTATTCTCGATTCTAATTTTTTGGAATTGGTCTTTAGTGGGTGGTTCCCAATTTTAAGGTGGGAACCATCCACTTGGACCATGTTCACCCCTATATACCATAGCGTATATTAAACTACCGACAACTGATGCATAAAGCACCTTAGCCATATACTCCCACTCATCATATGTCTTCCATGACTATTTCTTTGAGAGCTTGAAGTGATTTCTTAAATGAGTACTTCTAGGCTTTGCACTTTGACTTCGAATCCGTTTGGCATCTTTTCAATGTACTTTTTTTTTTAAAGACGATTTTAGAATTCCTTTGGATCATCCCGCATGATCCTCATCCCAAGAATTTGATTTGCTACGCTCAAGTCCTTCATCTCAAACTCTTTTAACATGCTGCTTCAGTATGCTGATCTCCCTCACGCTAGTCCTGCAATGAGCATATCATCCACATACAATAACAAAATAATATAGCAATCATCAAATTTCTTGAAGTAACAATAGTGATCCATATCAATTCTAGTGAACTCGTTACCACACATAAAATTGTCAAATTTCTTGTACCACTATCTAGGAGCCTGTTTTAAGTCATACATAATTCTTTTTTTCAATTTATAGACGTAATTTTCTTTTCCAGGAATCTACAAACCTTTTGATTGTATCATGTAAATATCTTCTTAGAGGAATGTGGTCTTAATATTAAACTATGCCAAATGTAAATTCTCAGAGGCAACAATACATGATACTAACTTGATAGTAGTCAATTTCACAATTGACGAAAATATCTCTGTGTAATCAATTCTTTCCTTTTATTGAAACCCTTTTACTACTAAGCTTGCTTTGTACCTTTGGCTATCATTAGGTTAATCCACTTGTTATGCAATGCTTTCTTCCCATCTAGTAATTGAATTAGCACTCAAATTCTAATTTTCTCGAGTAAATCTAACTCATCATGCATTGCTAACTCCCACTTAATAGAATCTTTAAGCTACATTGCTTTCGGAAAATTTACTGGTTTGCCAACATCATCTAAAAGCAAATTAATGTAGTGATGGAGAATATTTTTGTATAGGTTTAGGTGTTCTACTGGATATTCTTAAAGTGGGTTTAGCTGTACGTAATTCTTATTTTGGTTTTTGATCACAATCCACAGCAATAGTTTTAGGAATTTCAACCATAACATTCTTAGAAACCTCCTCCAATTCAATTTCTTTATTCTCCAGCATTGGTTTCTTCACACTAGATTCTACCATAAATTTGTCCTTATACAACATATTTTCATTGAATGTAACATCGGCATTCTTATTATTTTTCATTTGTTCATTCCAAAATCGATAACCAAAATAATCAAAACCATATCTAATGGGAAAAAAAAAAACATTTTTTTAGCTTTTGCATCAAGCTTACCTTTATTTTTGGAACTTATGTGGATATACAAAATACAACCAAAAACTTTCAGATGTGAGAGATTTACCTTCATTCCACTCCATTCTTCTTTTGGTAACTTCAAATCAAGTGGAACCAAAGGTCCTCTATTAATAAGACATTTTACTATGTTAATTGCATCCACCCAAAATGTCTTGGGTAATCATGCATGCAATCTCATACTTCTTGCACACTCATTCAAAGTTATGTTCATCCTTTCAATAATTGCATTTCGTTTTAGTCCGTTGGGAACAGTTCTTGTCATTATGATTCCATTCTTTGCACAGAACTGCTTGAACTCCTTGCTATCATACTCACCGCCATTATCGGACCTTAGATAATTAATCTTTAGGCTAATCTCATTCTCCACTTCAGCTTTCTATCTCTTAAATGTAGCAAACACGTCATGTTTATCTGCTAGAAAATAAATCCTTACCTTTTTGGTGGAGTCATAATAGAGTGAGCCTCCAAGGAATGCATAGGGACTGGTCCCTACACATTTATGTACACTGACTCTAATTTTTCTTTATTTGGTTCTCTCTCAATCTTTGAAAAACTAACATGTTTCTGCTTGCCCAGAGCACAATCTTCACATAGACCAATATCTATAGACTTCAGATTAGGTAGTTTTCCCTTAGATACTAACAACTTCATCCCTTTTTGCACTCATGTGCCCAAGCCTGTTGTGCCACAATTTGGAATTAGCTTTTGATTCAGTAACTACTACAGTTTCTCTACTACTTTCAATCATGGATAGTGTTCTTGACTTTGTTCCTCATGTTACAACCAAAACACCTTTAACTATTTTCCAAGAGCCATCCCCAAAAATAGTTTTGTATCCCATGCTGTCTAATTGACTTATAGATATTAGATTTCTTTTAAGTCCTGAAACATATATGACATCATGCAGCTTCCATTGATATCCATTAGTAGATTTTATATAAACATCACCCTTTCCCATAATATCTAAAGGTTCATCATTAGCAAGATAAAACTGTCTAAATTTTCTAACAATAAATTGTGCATTAATTCTTTGCACGAAATAGAGTGAAACGACGCACTTGAGTCAAGAATCCGAGACTCAAGTGGATATCAATGCTCAAAATTAAAGCACCACTATCATGCGTCTCTTCAAGAGTTGCATTCATAGATTTTTCTTCCTCTTGATTTCATCTTCACATTGAAATTTCTTCTTTGGGGCTTTACAATCTTGTTTCCATAGCCTTTCTTTTCGCATTCCTAGCAAATTATTTCTCCACATGGTCTAGATTTGCTTCTCCCTCGAGACTTCGATTTACCATGATAATGGTTTCGCCCTTGTTGATTGTTTCTTCCTCTGGCTTCAGTATTTAAGGTGGTGCCCAAAAATTCACCCAATTGTCTTTTATGAATGTCCTCACTAAGAGTCAATTCTCAAATTGCTTGAAACTTCAACTTTTTCTTACCAGACGAACTACTTACTACAGTCATAGCTACATGCAAACTTTTAGGCCTTTACCTTGGCATCAAATTTGACATCCACTAAACTCAATTGAGTCATGATCGCATTGAATTCGTTGATGGGATTTGTAATGGAAGCACCCTTGTCCATCTTCAGATTGAAAAAAACAACGCATCAAATATACATTATTTGATGTAGAAGGCTTCTCGTACATGTTGGATAACGCTGCCATCAAATCCACCATTGACTCCTCATGGCAATGTTGAAAGCAACGTTCCACACCAATGTGAGACCAATCAAATGCAGAGCTTGTCAATCTAATAATTTCCATTCTTCTTGCTTCATAGAGTCTAGTTTCTCTCTAGACAGAGGCTAGTGCAAAGTTCTTTTGATATAGCATGTCCTCGATCTGCATATTCTAAAAACCAAAATCCTTGCCTTGGAGTCTATTGATCTTCACCTTCCCTTCGTCCATATTCGCTTCCACTATTTCACCAAAATCAAGCTCTAATACCAGTTGTTAGGAACGCGAATATATGAAGAGAAAAATAGAGAAGAAAAAATAAGCGAAAATTTTTATGTGGAAAACCCTTCCCAAAATTTGGAAAGGGAAAAACCACAATACCGCACTAGGTAATCTTCTACTATTAGTATTAGTGTTACAAGCTCTAGGGTTACAAACTTCAGTGTTATAACTATAAAAGATATTACCCCATATATAGCATGAGTCTAGGGCATATGTAATTAATATCGAAATTACATGTATGCTATTATTAGCAGTAATAGAAGTCCTATTGACTACTTTAACATTATAGGATGGGTGACATACTAGGAAGTGCCTATCCAAAATAAATTATTTCTCTGCTTGAACATTTTCTTTCTCTATCAAACTCCACAACTTCATCAAAGGAAAGGAGAGAGATAGAGGCTAATATCGTGCATCTGGTGAAGGGAAAGCGATTGATTTTCATGAGCTTTAATCAAGAATTGTCAATTACCGGCAATGTCTAACTCATTATGTTTTTCACGATTGAAAGAACAACGGATTATCTATGATATTTGAGACAATCTTACTGTCCTGAAAGTTAAATTATTACCATAAAAATAAAGTTGCTCCAACCCATCGCGCCTTACCATGTTCGCCTCTAGAAGTACATTCAGATGCTATTAGGTGTCAATGTCAATAAGCACTTGCTAGGAAACAAAATACCATTTATTTAGATAATAAATTACTTGCTAAAAATTGGAGAGATCCATCCTCCATAAGAGCATGCGTCATGCCACGCGGAGGAGATAACTGATGAAGACTTGCCAAATCATAAAACGTCGTCTACGCTGCAACTTCACGACGAAATTACCAATTCAATCTAAACATATTGTATGGATAACCATTTAGTTCTAAATTTTTCAATTTTATCAATATAATCCTAATTGAATTGTTGGTGCCCAGTCATATCACCAAATGGCCTATGTGTCCTGGCCGGCAATCTAACACTAATAAAATTTTCTCAAAATGACGTAGTTTTGCCTCCTTATTATTTTGTTTTATTTTTTTGCACTTCTTATCTGACCAGGTGTAAGCACTTGACAATTGTCAAAGGTTGAAGAGAAAGAGGGAAACGAGAGGTAGACAGATAGGGAATTCTGTGTATTTTCCTCTATATTCATTCAATTGTACAGAGATGTATTATATTACAGAGTCTGTGTAAAAGGAAAAGGAAAGCATACAATGTACAGATAAGATTTGATCTTAATTGATTCAATAAAATCCCTATGATTTTGTCATAATCAAATCTTTCCTAAATTCCTGCGTATCTTCCAACACACCCCCTCAAGTTGGTGGCTTGTATATGTCCAAGACGCCTAGCTTGCTCAAGAGATATGCATGCTGTCTTTGACACAGAGGCTTGGTAAAGATATCTGCCGGTTGCTCTTGTGTTCCAATTCCTCGCGTTTCAATTGTCCCTTCCTGGATTTTTCTCGAGTGAAGTGACAATCTACTTCTATGTGCTTCGTTCTTTCATGCACGATAGGATTTGTTGCAAGTTTGAGAGCCGCATCATTGTTGCAAAACAATCTTGTCGGTCCCTTGACTTGTATTCCAAGATCCTGTAACAATCCTCTCAACCACACTATTTCACATGTGGTTTTGGCCATGGCTCGATATTCCGCCTCGGCTGAAGATAACGACACAGTTGGTTGTTTCTTCATTCTCCAGGAAAGCAAAGAATCCCCCAATTTGATGCAAAAACATGTTATCGATCTTCTACTCATAGGACAGGTTGCATAATCTGCATCGCAGTATGCAATCATCTGCATATCACATTTCCTAGAGAGAAGAATTCCAAGACCAGGGCATTTCTTCAAGTACTTCACAACCTTCAGTGCTGCATTCATATGAAACTATTTTGGCTTGTGCATGAATTGGCTAAGTGTCTGTACCCCATAACTGATGTCTGGTCTAGTCATAGTTAAATATATCAGCTTCCCAACAAGTTTTTGATAGCTTAATGGATCAACGAGTACAGGATCTTCCTCCTGAGATAGCTCAGCATCATAATCAATAGTTGTTAATTTGACATTTTGCTCAATTGGTACCGCAGCTGGCTTACATCCAGATAATCCTGCTTCTAAAATGATCTCTAATGCAAATTTTCTCTGACTGAGAGAGATTCCTTGGCTAGATCGAGCAATTTCGATGCCAATGCTCCCAGATCCTTAATATGAAAAGTAGAATGCAGGTATCCCTTAAGGCCTTTGATAGCTATTTCATCATTTCCCATAATGAGTATGTCATCTACATATATCATTAAGTAGATGGATGACGTACCTTGAGTCCATGTGAAAACAGCATAATCAAATCTGGATTGTTGAAAACCAGCAACTATCAATGAATCAGCAAACTTGGCATACCACTGTCTGGATGCTTGTTTGAGGCCGTACAAGGATTTGCGTAGACGACATACTCTATTCTCCCCCTGTCTCCGTAAACCTTGGGGTATTTCCATATATATCTCTTCGTCTAGATCTCCATGGAGGAATGCATTATGAACATCCATTTGATGCAATAACCAGTCGCGGGAGGCAGCTACAGAGAGGAAGGAACGAATTGTGACATCCTTGGCTACAGGGGAAAATATTTCGTGGTAATCGAAACCCTCCTTTTGAGTGAAGCCCTTAGCCACTAATCTTGCTTTGTATCGTTCAATCGACTCGTCTGCTCGATATTTGATCTTGTATACCCATTTACATCCAATTGCTTTTCGATGTGGAGGCAAAGGTACAAGATCCCATGTATGGTTATCCATGAGAGCTTTCAATTCTGCCTCCATTGCACACTGCCATCGTGGATCAGTATTGGCTTCATGGAAATTTGACGGTTCTTGGTCTTCAGAAATTCGAGCAATGCAACATCGATGTGCCGGGGACAAACGATCGAAGGAAACATAAGATGAGACTGGAAAAGGAATACCTGGTGAATTCCTGACTCCACATATGTAGTCCTTAGTCCACGTGGGTGGTCGAGTGGCACGACCAGAACGTCTGGGTGGAGGACCGTCTGAAGATGTGGCATGATCTGGGACTGGTAGAGGAGATGAGTCTGAAGTAGACGGCACTGAGGATACCTCATCATTCAATCTTTCAACTTGAACATCCACTGAAGGTGTTGTGTCTGTAGCGGATTGGGGAGGAACTTGAGTGCTTGTCAATGGAGGCAGGAAAATGTATCCAGAAGCTGTAGACCTATCTTCAGTGGAGTGAGCTGAAGAATCCCTTGATTCAGTCTCACTTCTTTTCTGGTATGCAAAAGGAAAGACAGTTTCCTGGAATATAACATCCCTGCTGACAAAGAATTCTCCTGTAGCCGGGTCGAAAATCCGATATCCCTTTTGCAATGTAGAATACCCCATGAAGATGCAGTGACGAGCACGTGGACTCATCTTGTCTTTGGGCCCGACTATTGCAGCATAACATAAGCAACCAAAAACTCTCAGATAACTCAAGTCAGGCTTCTTCTTAAACAGTATCTGGAAAGGAGATTTTCCATCCAGAACCCGGGTCGGCATTCGATTTATTAAATAAGCAGCAGTCAATATGCAATCTCCCCAAAAAATATCTGGAATAGAAGCTTGAAATTTGAGGGCTCTAGCAACCTCCAAAAGATGACGATGCTTCCTTTCTACCACTCCATTTTGCTGTGGCGTGTATGTATAGGAGCTTTCATGCAATATCCCATTTGATGAAAGAAGGTCCGCACATTCATGATTAAAAAATTCCTTTCCATTGTCTGTCCTTATTTTTTGCACAGATTGCCCAAATTGGGTGTTGGATAAGGAAAGAAATGTTCTCAAATGAGACACAACTTGACTTTTAGATGCATGAGAAAGATCCATGTGGCTCGGGAGTGATCATCCACAATGGTAAGAAAAACCGAGACCCATCCCTGATTTAATGTATGGTAAGGTCCCCAGACATCAATATGCAGTAAGGAAAGGATACGTTTGGAATGACTTTGACTTAAAGGGAAAGGATTGCGTGACTGCTTTGCAAGTGGGCAAATTTGACATTGGGGATATGAAAAATGAGAACTATGACCCATCGGAATGCAAAAGGAAATTTCTATCATTGGAAGCTGAGTTACACAATGATTTCTTATTACAAGAAAAGGAATTAAACAAGGCTGGTAAGCTTTTCCGGAAAAATAGTCCTTCGGAGAGACTACCCCATCCCATCGGTGTCCCAGTCGAAAGGGCCTGAAACAGACAGGTATCAGTGTTGAAGAGAACCTGACAAGAATTTTCCTTACAAGCTCTAGACACTGAAATGAGATTAAATTAGAAGTCTAGGAGGTAAAGGACCTTTTTAAGGACAATGTGAGAATTAAGTGTCACAATTCCTGTTGTGGTGACAACAGCAGCATTTCCATTTGGTAATTCCACAGTGATAGGATCATCTAGCTCTTGATTAATAGCAGAAAATAAACTTATATTGCATGCTATGTGGTCACTGGCTCCTGAGTCGATAATTCAGGTATTTCTAGAAATATTACTTGCCAAGCAATAAGAAGTACCGTAAAAAGTCTCCCCCTTTTTTGGATATCCAGTTTTTGTAATGCCTGTATAAGTTGCTGATATTCCCCATGTGTAATAGACTGATTTGGAGAATTCATTGAGCCAGAAATTTGATATGTTGCTGCAGATATTTCTTTCCCCCTTTTTTCTTTGTCTCTAGGTCTGCCATGCAATTTCCAGCACATGTCGATCGTGTGGTGGGGCCTTTTGCAATAATCACAAAATAACTTCCCTTTGTTTTTCAAATTTGCCCCAAATCCTTTTGAATTTTGAGGGCCGTTGGATCCTCTTTGAACGGCTCCATCTCCACCGTCCAGTTTAAAAGGAGATCGCGCACCCCTGGAGCCGTCGGATTGCGACACACGATCTGGAGCATCCGTGCCGCCCCAGCCCTTGGAGCCGTTGGATCGCAGGATGCGATTTGAGCCGTCCGTGCCGCCCCATTTATAGCTCTTTTGAGCTGAAAAATCGAGCGCCCCTCGATTCTCTGGGAACCCTAGCGCCTCTTCTCCTCCTTTCTCTGCTAGGGTTTTCGCCTCCACCCTTGCCGCTAGCGCTAGGGCTTCGAGGCTCTTGCCATCAGAGGTTGCAAGCCGTTGATTTTCCTCTTGCACCGCAAGCTGGAAGATACGGCCGAGGGGTGGTGGCGGTTCCATCGCCAAAATTTGAGATCTGAAGGTAAGGAACGAATCGTTCAAAATGAGTAAGAACCGAGTCGCTTTCTCCCTATCCTTGATGTTTTTGTACTGCTGAAGGGTTGATTCGAGCCCTTCCAGTTTCTCTTCAGCGGCTTCCAACTCGTTTTAGAGTCCTGAAAGCCTGTTGAAGCACATGGTTACGGATGTGTTTCCTTGCTTCAGTTCGCTGAGTGCTTGGTGGAGCGAAAAAATCTTGGCCCGATCCAATTTGCCATACATTTCTCGGATGTTGTCCCAAATCGTTTTTGCGTCTTCTGTGGGTGGCAATCCGGCTGCGATTTCTGGGTTTATTGTGTTGACGATCCATGTTCTGACTAATTGGTTGCATTTTCGCCATTGTTTCACCAATTTTTTGTCGGTCGGGACTGGAACGGTCCCGTCGATGAACCCCTCTTTGTCTTTCGTGATTAGGGCTCGCCGAAAATTCCGCGCCCAAGCTGAGTAGTTCTCTGAGCTGTCACGACCTCTTTTTTTCCGTCCGGGGGAAAAAGAAAGAAGGTTTAGGGGTATTTGCCTAAAGAAGTGGACCAATGGCCCTAAATTAGGCACGATGTGCTCTCCCAAGCCCATACCTCGCGTGACATTGGATTTTGTTTTTTAATTCTTAACAACCTAAATATTTCTAGGAGTCGCCACTAGCCTATTGGGGTCGGCTAGAAACCAATCGAGACAAGGGAGTGTCGTCTCGATTCCTACGCAACCAAAGATTTCTAGAAACGGGGACTTGTTTACGCTAATGTTTCTATTAGCGCCCTTGCGGTACCACTAACTTGAAAGATTGTTTATCTAAATGGTCACACAATCTTGATTACCAATTAAAACCTTTATGAAACCACTAAGTGTCCATGCAAATGTTTTTGTAGTTTTTTTTTTAATGTCTAGGCTAATCCTAACATAATTTAGAAGATAAATTCGCACTCAAATTAATGAAGAGCGGTACGGTAAATAAACATCCAAGAAATTAAAAGGACTTGAAAGTAAATATGGAAAAGGAAAACCCGATACAAGTCGGGCAAATAATATTACATGGCCTTGTTATCATGCCCCGGGACGGGACCCCCATGAGCGAAATGAGAATTCAAATATGCATAAAATTACTCTATATGCATGAAATTACTCTAAATAATTTTAATCTATGCAAAATGGATTATTTACAAAAATGGTTATAAAATACCAAAATAGCGCTAAATTAGGAAAATGACCTTTTAAAATTACGGAAATTTAATAGAAGCCATTTCTATCCTAATTTGATACTATCTAACATTTTTTTGATATTTTTGAAATTTTCAGATTTTTTTTTATAATTTTTTAAAATATTAATAATAATTCCTTAAACCGATCTATGCTAACATGGAGCAACACAGCATATCAATATTACAATAATCAAGCTCAAATCGACCGTTTCAAGATCGAAACTTGGTTTGCACATTTCGTCGAATACTTGTCGTGCATCAAATAACTCCAAAACAGCTTCACCAGGCCATGTTTGCAGCCTTCAATCTCAATCCATGAGCAGTCTTATGTGGAACTAAAGTATCAAAATCATACTACCACATGCAGGGAGCAAGATTAGATAGAAATCACAGCTTAAAACACACGAAAAACAAGCTGGAATCATCATCAAATATGCGGGTTTGAGCTGATTTTGCAAATCTGGGTTTGAACCCAAGTCAAGCAAACAGGTTGAATGCCCATATTCAAGCCCCGACACTCATCACATATGAGATCCAAGGGAAACACTACTTAATCTGAGTGAAAGTAGGTAACATGAGCTTTCAAATCCAACAAAAATCATAGGGAAGTGACTCACCGAACAACATCAAAACGACCTCTTCAAGAAGCACACATGCAAAACTCTTGAAGAGATTTCAACACTTAGAAAAAATTCCAGCCTCAAAAATCAGTTTTCCGGGCTGGTTTTCTTCTTGATTTTCATGATCAAAACATGCTCAAACTTGAACAAAAATACATCTAGGATACTTACCTTGCTTCCTAGTTTCTGTTTCAAATGGCTCTTGGCCGAGGAAGCCGAGAAATTATCTTCGGGGGCCCGTGGAAGTTGGCTCCTTCAAACTGGAAGTGAGATCTGCAGAAACAAAAACTGACAACGAAGGTTTTTGTTGAACTCTAAAATTAGACTTCAAGACCTATTTTGTTGGAAAAATTAACACCAAACCAAACTATATGTATTATAGCTTGGGGTAAAAGTCAATATTTCCCTCATTTGTCTCTCAGTTTTCTCAAAAGTACTCGCTTTTCTTCATCCATGACCAGCCGGGCTCAACACTTAGAAAAATTTTCGAACTTTCTTGGCCCGCCAGGAGGGCACTGTTTCGGGGGGCTTTAGGAGACCTTCCCGATCTCCATTTGGGACGTGCGACCTATGGATGGAAAGATCTTTGAGTGAACTTTCACTCTCTAGTTGAGGGTTTTGGCTAATTTTGGCCGCAAGTTTGTGAAAATTTCACTTTTCTCTATGAAGATTGATCTGGAATTTCTGGGTTTTGGATTTTCTGGAGTTGCTTCTGGAGGTGTTTTTGGGGAACGATCCCGAGCTCTCTCCTCTCCTCCTCCTCTTCTCTCTCTCGTCCCCTGAAAGAGCTTGCTTCCTTAATCTTATCCCCTGAATTGAGGGGTTTTTGGTCGGTCTTTTGTCCACCTACCAAGCCTGCCAACTGAGCTAGTCCACCCACTCTCTGACTTAGCCAATTTTTCAACTTCTGCAGCTATTGAGTGTGCGGATTTTGCTGCGATTTTCCGGTGTTTTCAGCAGCGTATCCTTGGCCAATTTCTGTCCACTTGCAGTACCAATAATGGGCTTCCATCACGTGCAAATATCGAGCTAAATGGGCGGCTGAGTGGGATATGGTGGGGCCACCAATATGCCTACTTAGCAGCTCCGGAATTAAGACTTAACCATGGGCAGGGTTTTGGTAGTTGGTTTGAGTGCTTTAATCCATCAATTTGGCTGCGATTTTTGGTCAATTTGCAAGCTCATGTATATTATTTTAGGATATTGACCATTTTTTGCAATTTCCTCCACCCAATTTTGCAAGGGAGTCCCTCAAAGTTGGCCATTTTCTTGCCCAAAAATGCCCAATTTAATGTGATTTGGTCCTTTTTGCCCAATCCCATTAATTAGACCTGAACCAAGCTCAATTTCAACTTAATTGATGACTAAGACGATGATTTAAGGGCTCGGGTGAAATTTTGCAAAATTTGCGAATTGGTCCCTCAAGTTTTTAAAAATTGCATTTTGGCCCCAACTTGCCCTTTTAATTCCAATCTGACCTCCTAGGCTTGGCTAGTCACATTTATATCATTGGTCCCAACTTGCTTCTCTTTTTTTCTTCTTTATTTTCTTTTTTTAATATTTTTATATTTTTTTTTTTATATTTTTTATATTTTTAATTTTTTTTAATTTTTAGGAAAAACATCTTCCATTTAAAAAACTATACTAAACACCTGGATGATCTATATTCAATAATTTGATATGAAATATTTTTGTGGAAAAACAAGTTCCCATATTTTTAAATGATTTTTTTGGCAAAAATTTAGGTGTCAACGGGGCTGTGAGAGGGTGGCGATTAGCCGCAACTCCGGTCCGTCGGCTGTGGAGACATATAGCGCGTCGCCGGGCTCTGGTCGGCCCATGGCGGCTGCGAAAGGGAAAGGAATGAAACCAGGTGGTACTCCCTGGTACGGGTTCGTGAACTGTCCCTGAGATCCAGCACCGGAATTACTTGATACGCCCGTCTGCGCCGTGTCGATGGTTGAGCTTGCCCCTGTGCTGGTTGGTGGGCCTCCGTCGCTCGGTAAGTTATTCAGAAAACCCGGCGATGATGTGACTGGATTAATCCTAGGGACCCATGGATATGGCATCCATTGGTAGGGGTACGCCGATAATGGCTGAACCGGATTAAACTGAGCCGGTGCATTTTGCCAAAAAACTGGTTGATTTTGGAGGTGAGTTGGTTCGGTGACACCGAGTGCGCTGGAGGCTTGTGGATTTTGTGGAGTCGTGGCTGTTGCTGATTGCTCATCTGGATTGGAGGTAATATGTTCCTGTGGATTCATGTTTAACGAAATTTCCCTTCAAAATTGTTGATTCCTTTCGGCAACCCTCTTTTGCAGGATAGGGTTCTTCTGGGCAATCAACAGGAATAAAGTGGAAGCAAGAATCAGAGTTTCAGAGCTCCGATACCATGTCAAAGGTTGAAGAGAAAGAGGGAAACGAGAGGTAGACAGATAGGGAATTCTGTGTATTTTCCTCTATATTCATTCAATTGTACAGAGATGTATTATATTACAGAGTCTGTGTAAAAGGAAAAGGAAAGCATACAATGTACAGATAAGATTTGATATTAATTGATTCAATAAAATCCCTATGATTTTGTCCTAATCAAATCTTTCCTAAATTCCTACGTATCTTCCAACATCAATGAACATGCTTTGCATGTAACCATCCGGCTCAAACAAATTCGCAGCAATGAACTCACCGAACTGAACTAAGGCATCCATGAAAGGCATTCCACGAAACTGCACTCCTCTCGAGCATTTTCCCGAACACCTCTCAGCCCATGCCGTAGTGTTTGGAACGCAAGATGGAAGATCTATAGGATCCTGTTTCGAATCCACAGACGAACCTCTGAATCCAAATCAACAGAGAAGAAACAACTAGCCAAACTGATAGAGGCCTCGAGCTCGATTAGGGTCAAATCGACGGAGGCTGCTGAAAGGGATGGGCTCTAAGGTCCTGATGAGCACTCCGAGCTTCTCTTGTGATTTCCTCTTTATGGTAGGTTGGAGATGAAGAGTAGGTTGGAGACGATGAACAATGGAAAGAAAAAGAAAGGAAAAAAATCGAAAACTTCATAATTACTATTATTTTTTAAAATAACGGTATTTTGATGAAATTTATCCATGATCAATTGCTAGTGTGTCACGTAAGATAGTCAATGATAATTAAATCACTGTGAAACCATTTTCAAGCTAAAATTGACACTATAAAAATTTAGGACTACATTGACTAAAATTGAAAGGATATGATTAAATTGCCATTCATTAAAAGAGATTTAAGACTAATCTGCTGATTTTCTCATACTTATGAATTCGCACACAAATTTATATGATATAGTCCTTGCAAATTGTAGGTTCCCATTTCTAGGTAGAACCGAGAATCAAACTAGTCAACGTTAATACCTAGATTTTGGTCCCCCTGCAAATTGGCCTTAAACCAGCCATGTAAGATAGGTTCAAGCCAATTCTTAAATTGAACTGGCTCGATTGTTCATCCCTAATTACAAGAGTGGTGATTGATTCAAAAGTGGGTAGATTACAAACTTATGGTTGACTCCCAATTTTTGGAATTGATAATTGATCTTGTTGTCTTAGAATCAGGCAACCGATTCTGGGGTCAATTCGAGAACCAACCAAGGCTTTATTTTTAATTTTTTTTTGTCTCATATTATTATATCCACAATATGTATATGTCAAACATGAATACAATTCTTTCAACTTAAAGATAATAGGTCAAACATATTTAATTTGCAACAAGAATATTCTATTATAGAAAAATAGTAAAAGAACTATTTAGGGTTACTGGTAAACTGGTTAGGTCCTACATTCCAAGTTTGCAAACCTAATCGACAGATTCAGGGTATATATAATTAGGAATCGAACCAATAAAGCGGATTCCTTGTTTTTGGAACCAGGAATTTGACTAGCCCACTATGCATCAACCTAGAACAGGTTGGGTAAGGCCACTTTGCATCGGTTCCTGAGTTGTTGCTCACCCCTATATGCAACCAATGGTAATTCTGGTTAGCAATAAAATTGTTCAAGAGTCCAAAGAAATCAAAGCTGTTCAATTTGTGTGAAGATTTCGACCAAAAAAAAAAAAACAAAAGTGGAGATTGGCTACAGCGTCCACCTTTGTTCATTCCTGAGCTACAATTCTCTCCGTATTAACGGTTTGAACCATTTTCAGTGGTAAAAGGGTAACTAGAGCAACTAGCAGATCGGCTTAGGAAATTTCTAAGGGTGGCAATTCATAGCATATCATCACAATCTCTCATAACCTGTCGAGAATTGTCATTGCTAGACATTTGAGTAGACCATATGAAAAGAGAAGAGAGAAATCTAATCATGGCGAGATGAGATGAGCTTTTCCCTCTCATAGTCCGAAAAGACCTATAAAATCACAGACTACCCTTGAGCAAATAATGTCAAGGAATAGTATCTGTGACTAACTCTTGACATGATAGTCTAATGGAAGAAATGTTGTGCGCTTGATCAACAACTTTATACATGTGTCATAGTATCAGAAAAAAAGCCTTGTCTGTCAGGTTCTTCATCAATCATAAGCCTCTCTCTCTCTCTCTCTCTCTCTCTCTCTCTCTCTCTCTCTCTCATCAAGGCAAAAGAAGATTTCCACATGTAGCTTACATCTCCAACTTCATTTATCGAATTGATTTTAATATACGACAATATAATTTACCAAATGAAGCGGGTTGCTAGTCCTAAGAACCCATCGGAACAGAGAAGATGAGATACACCCAACTTAACAGCGTCATAGGAGTTAGAACAAGAAGAATCTCGAAAGTGATTGTGTGTTTATCAGTACTTATTCTTGATACAAGCACATTTCATTTGGTATCTCCTTGACTTTCCCCACGTCAAACACATCAAGAAGGACTTCAGATCTAATGTACTTATAGGACACTCCTAGGTACACTTGCAAACTTAGTGCTAAGGACCATATATGTTGGTTCAGATCTTATTCAGCTAGTACAGAGAGCTCCGATTTGAACTTCAGACATAAACTTGATATAAATGCATATCCTCGATGGTGACATGACCTTGCTCTAGCTGGACATCGTTTGTGGCTTCCCTCTGAGGCTCAGACTAAGTAAGCTTCCAGATGGTTGGCCAAGGCCAGCATGTGAATGCCCTCGCAGTGATATGACTTGCAGACGAAGTAGATCACTGTTTGGATGACAAGGCTGAACCGGAACAGGAACATCAGCAGGACGAGGCAGAGGGTGCTGATGCCTACTATAATTCCTAAATTCCATAAATACACCACAAACAACTGGTACACTATCATGATCCCATAATAGAACATGACCAGCGGCAGGAAGATGAAGCTTGTGACTTGTCGCTTGTCCTCAATAAGATTTATGCTCATGACCATTGCCTTGATCCCATAGTTCTCCTCCTCCAGGACAGAGACCACGCTTGCCAGCTGCCAGACAATGCTCAGGTACATGAACCCAATGAAGAACAGGATCGAGAGGATGATCCAGATTGCTATCCCAAACGGCAAGAAACCGATCGGCATCACCCCCACGGAGAAAGTCCCCAGCATGCATAAGATGTAGGCCAAGTGGAACAAGAAACTCCATATGAACGTGATGGTGAGTCGCTTCCACACCTTCGGGACCATGGACATGATATTTTTGAAGGTGGTGGGCTTTCCCGTGTGATTGCAGGCCGCAGTGTATGTGACCGCAGAAGTAGATAGAAGGGAAAGCACCAGGAGCAAGACTAAGTACGCTACTTTGATAAGCCAAAATTCTATATGCTAGTGTTAGAGTTTCATGAATCATGTATAGGTAAAATTAACAAAAAGAATGCAGCAAAAATAAAATTAATATATTTTATATATGATTCTTCGAAGGCGTTGTTCATGTATTTTAATAAAAAGTCTGAATATAAAAGGGAGTTAAACGAATTACCTCTCGAACCGCGCTTAATACAAATTGGTTCGGATATTCTACAGCTCGAGCCCCACAAACGTCGGACTCTGGTTCAGACACACCAACAATGGACGTCGAATGGAAAAGAGAACTTTCGGATATTCACCACTATGATAATACTAGCAATCTCGTGGGGACAATCCGCCGTATCCTTGATGGTTTTAGTCACGGCCCCAACGAGAGAGAATTCCTCTTTTTCTCACGTCTCAAAAACACAAGAACACACACTTTGCTCTATTTTTGCAACACCTGGTTATGTCGCTAAACCAGCATTTTTAAATAAAAATATAAACCGATCAGCAACGGTTGCTGTTCGTGCCGTTTGCTAATCGTCCGCTTATGCACGAACGATCGTGCATGAGCGGCTTGCTCATGTACGACCATCGTGCATGAGGCTGACCATCCATCCATGCTTCGTGCATGATAGTCAGCAACCGCTGACCGTCGTGATTCGTGCATGTGCACGAATTGAAGCTTCATATCTTTTTTTTTTTTTTAATTAGTTATTATTATTAAAAAGAAACAGACATAGATTAATTAAATAATCAATCAATCCCCTTAAAAAATAAAAAGAACATAATCTTTATATGCACGTTTAGAATACATTAACACATATTCACTTTGAACATGCGTGTACATCATATGCAAGTAGGCTCGTGATTATAATACAAATTAAATTAAATCTCATTTAATTTAATTTCAAATCAACTCAATTCGATTGCAGTAATTGCAAACACATTTGCAACAATATTTCTCTCTTATTTCATGTTATTCTAATTATTTATGGTGTGTGATATCCCTGGGTTAATCACTAAGGCGGTAGTAAAACTTGTGCTAACACATTAGTACTCCAAAAAGAATTAATTGTCATGATTAATTTTTGAGTCCTACAAGCCATAACTATCATGGCTACCCAGATAGTGTAAATGTTTTAAGAACATAATGAACTTGTCAGCTTTGGCTACAGTGTAATTCAATCTCTCTATCTTACTATATCCCGATCAAACAAAGATCATAGAATATTTGTCAAGTCATCAATTCGATTATATGCACAAATCTAATTGACATGCATTTTATTCGAGACATAAACAATTTATTCTCAATTACAACCCTATCCAAGGATTTCAATGCAGTGTCATAATTAGATTGCATAGTACATCATTGTTATACCTTGCATTTAACAATGAGACAGATTCCATATTGCGCACACGTGCAACTTCGTATATGAACAAACTATGACTATCAGGTATAAAGATGGATTAACGACCTGTCATTACGTGCACTCGTGAACCATAGTTGTTTGAAACACAAGTTAACAATGTGCCTCAAGTCTACGGATTATTTATACAAGACCAAAGCATGAAAAATTAGACATTAACCATGCTAAAAGCTTCCATATCACTAATTGTTCCATATGCGTCACGTTCAGTGAACTTATATAATACAAATACTTGTATTCTTAACTCAGGCATTACAATACCCAATGACTTGTGCCTCATTATTCCCTTAAGTATCCAATACTTAATGGTGAAGTTATGAACACACCGGTCTCAATATACTCAATAATCCATCGACCAGGAAAGATTTAAAGATTCAGTGTAACGATGAACCCGTCACATATATTCTTGACGTCTCAAGAATAGGTCTAGTTACAACTAATTTTATGGAATCATTCATAAATATAAAATAATTGGACAAATGAATGAGTACGTCATTGGCATTAATTAAATAATAATAATAATAGTACAACTGAAATCCCTAATATGTAACTATTACATAATAGCTCTAGGGCATACTTCCAATAGCTGGGATGATAGATATTGTTGTGATAGGGCAAGCAAACAAACAATAATATAGACAAAAAAAATAAATAAATAAATCGAATATCGGATTTACATGGTTCAATCGTAAAGACCTACATCTACGGGGAAAGTAGCAATGAATTTCACTATAAATTAAGCGATATAAGGAGATTACACACTCGAGTCACTCAAACACTCTCTCGGTGTTTCCCAAAACCCAATTACACCCAATACACCAATCTTTCTTGGATGTAAATCACGAATAAGCTTTATCGCACAAGAAACACGAAGACCCAAGGCCAAGCATCCAGTGCCTATAAACAATGTTTTACAAACAGAACACCCATGGCACTCTGAGTAAACGGCGCTTCAATATGTGGCTTCGCTTCTCTTACGTACGGTTCCCACTTCAACGGCTCGTACGTAGGACGTGCAGCTCTTCTTTCGTTCTCATAGGGCTTCGGCAAAGAAAAGAAAATTGCGGCTAAATTCCTTTTTATACGTGTGCCCAAAAAAAAAAGGAAATAATTGGCCTGGGCCCACCAACGCTCCTTGCTTCACGTTGGACGTGTGTGTGCGCCCAATGTCAAACTTGGGCCCACCACTTTTTTTTTTTTTTTTTCATTTCATGCGGCTTTTGTTCTTCCACATGCGGCAGGGACTTTATCTACGTGAGGGGACCACACGGCTTTGTTCTTCTTCAATTCAGATTCCACAGATTTCAAAGCAAAGAACTTTACTCCCTTTTATTTTTATCCAAGCAAATCGCATTTCTATAAACACTCAAAATCGAGACATAATTTAACAAATATTTATCAGGCGTTCATTATCTCCCTTGTGATGAAGTCTGTATTTTTCAAATCGAATTCTTGCTTTCAAATTCTCATAAACTTGAAATTGAACGAAGAAGATAATGAAGAGAGGAAGGATAAAAGCCAGTGTAATTTGAGTGAAGATTTTCTTCCATGAGACAATGATCTTGAAAGACTCCTCGAAGATGCCAAGGAACCGAGATATCGAAGCTTCTCTTCGTCACTATCCATCTTAGTTGACACTCGGCTTATGTTGTCCTCCATAAAGGTGGTTCAGTAATTCTGCAGATGTTGCTGAGAGAGACTCTATAGATGACTACGGAGGTTCACTTCTAAAACGACAGTTTGATCACGTTGCTCGTCTCTGCATGGATTACAATCTACATTGTTTAATATAAGCAAAACAAATTCTCTGGACAAAAGACAGTGACAATGACAAAGTCTTGCCCTAGGTGATCCATTGTCGTTCACTGTTGTAATATGCCTACACTAATAGATACCGTCATACCAATGCTCCAGCAAGTTTTGTTCTTTCCCCCTTTTTCTTATCCTCTCTTAGAGTATGAATCCAAAAATAAAAATGCAAATTGATTAACAATGTGGTAAGGGAAAATTGGCCATTCAAATGTCTGAGAATCTACACTAAGCATGAGCAAATGATAAATTAACTCTGTTTTGACTACAGCAAATAACAATTGTTCAATAAAACTATGCTTCAATTTTATTTTTTGTCTGCATTATTTTAGCATGACTCCAGTTTGTACCGGATGATGCACCATGCAAAGAATTCTAGCAAGGGAATAAAAAGAGCCCAAAGCCACCTTCATTTTTAAATATAAAGATTGCCATCTCTTCCTATCAGTATGCGATAATATCATCTTCTCACATGGCGGTATCATTACCGAAATACTGAACTTCATTCATTAACATTGATGGGGTTCTCATTGTTCTGTCCTAGGGATGAAGCCAACATCGTGATGGCATGGCGGTTCATTCATCTGCTCAGTGGGAGGACAGGCAATAACCGAAGCTCCTATGGGTCCTGCAATGAATCTGACAGGAACTTTTTATGTAACTCATTCTACTTATGATATATTCTAATCAACCCGGTTTAGAACTGAGAAAGATTTACTATCATGATTGTGACAAAAACTCTACATATATAAAAGCGAAACTACGAAAAGCTAGAGCACATCTTGTAAAAGGCACACTGTCATATGGATTATAGATCAAACAGTCATACATTTCCAAGCTGCAAACTTTATTGTCTTTACACTAATAACTTCACAACCTCCAAGTTTTTCTATCGCACGGAGACCAAGATGCAGAAAACTCCCAAACTAACACAGGGAATATAGAAATCAGACATGAAGTTGCTCAAGCTGGACAGAATTTGCCTCTAGAGGGACGTAGTCTCCGAGATAGACCTCGAGATGCTCAGACAGAGAGGACTTATCAATGTTCTCGTGGTGGTAAGACTTGCAGACAAAGTAGATCACTGTCTGGACTACCAAATCAAAAAGGACCACGATTAGCAGCAACAACAAGCAGATCAGTCCACCCGCAATCTTGATTCCAATCCCTTGAACAAAGTCCAAGACCACAAGGCACTCAAACAGCGTCTGAACGAGGGAAGACCACAGCAGGACACCAAGAAAACACCCAACCGACATACCCATCTTGCCCTTTATCAGCATCCTGCTCTTCACCATCGCCTTCCTACCATACGCATCTTCAAGAACCGAGATCACACTCGCCAATTGCCAAATCATGGTGAGATAAACAATCACAACAACCTACAAGATCAGGAGAATCACCAACATGGCAATCTCAGGTCCAGGGCCAACTGGAAATGCCCTCACGATGACGACCCATCCGATCGAAAGCGCAACAGCCACCACAACGAACGCTACGAAGGTTACGAAAGTCCAGAGGAAAGTGACCATGAGCCTCTTCCATACTCTGGGCACGACGCTCATGATCTTCTTGAAAGTAATCTGCTTGGCGGCGTAGATGCAGGCCACCGTATAGACAATAGCCGAGGTCGAAAGCAGAGAGAAGATAAAGACGAAGATGAAGTACCCGAGCTTGGTGAGCCAGAAGGCGACCCACTCCTTCTTGAGCTCGTGGGACAGGTCCCTGTAGCTCTGGCTGTCCTCCGAGGCGTAGTTCTGGTCGTTCTCGTGGTCGACGATCTTGTGGGTTAGGAGATGCGAGACCAAGGAGTGGGCGAGGAAGACGACGCAGAGAGGGAGGATGAGCGCGAGCGTGATCTGGGCGAAGATCTTTTTCCATTTGAGGATGATCTTGGAGCTCTCTCTGTAGACGTCGAGGAACCCAAGAAACTGCAGCTCGTGCTGGTCTCTGTCCATCGTTTCTTCCGCACGGAGAAATCAAGAACGGGGATATTTCTTGAAGCAGAGCAAGCGGAGAGTAAAGGAAATTTAATGATTTTTCAAAATTGTACTATGATTAACTTGCTATGGAACAAGGAGACTTTTAGATTTCTTTCTACTTAAGTGAAGTTGTGTCACATAAGCCAAGGGCATTTAATGATTTTTTAAAATTAGAGACAAGCTATATCCATCATTTTTTTTTTTTTATCAGTCCTATTCTATTCCTACTCTACATTCATTCTTAGACTTTTGCCTACCTCTTGCAAGGCGTGGGAGTCGAAATCCACTTCTGAAACTTACGCATCCCCACCCCATCCCCCTGAGAAGGTGGAGATTTGAACTCCTCACCTAACCACTGAAGCGAATCCCAGTGGTTTACCCATCATGTTTAGTGGGAAGGAATTAAGCACTTGAAGAATCTCTAGCACCATGTTACTAGGGAGAAAAAGTAAAATATTAACTACTTGAAGAAAATATGACATCCTTATTGTGTGAATAATAACTATTATGTTTTTGGGAATAATTTTCTAGCTAGAAATGGAGTTTTCTCTGTTTATTTCTTTGATAAGTTTATGAGCAGAGATACATGTTTGATAACAATACAAATTTTTATTTCCGGAATGGAAATTAGTTTAATAAGCCTTAAAAATTCTTGGCGACTAGCGGGTGAGTGAGCGGCAGAGCGCAACTGACAGCATTTGGTGAGAGTGAGCGATGAAAAGAATTTTCATTTTTCATTTATGTTCTAGAAATAGAAAAGTATAAAATTTTTAGTTCTTATTTTTGTTCAAAATTTATTTCTAAGCTAAAAATTGATATCGAAAATAGAAAAATGAAATTACATTACTAAAAAAATTTATATTCCAAACTTGTTCGTAGGAACAAAAATTATATAGAAAAATAAAGAAACAAAATGATTATTATTCACGCCCCTGACAACCTCACTCTCTTGTTTCAAAGCTTTGGTACACATAGAATAGGAGGAAATAACTAAATTTTCCACAGGTTTTTGGCTGCGTTTGGGAAACCTTTTTGGAAAAGCCTTTAAGGAAATGTAAAGGCCTTTGGTCTAAAGGGTTTTGATGAAATACAAAAGTTGTTTAGTAAAATATAATTGAAAAGCGCCTTTAGATGCAACTTTGGGGAAATGCTATTTGGTAAACTCATATATTTGAGAAGTCCTTTAGCAAAACCAATTTTAAGTTTTTAATTTTATTTTTTAGATTGAAAAAAAATAATGACTTTTTTTTTTTTTTTTTTTTTGCATTGAGATGTATATATAAAAGAGATATATTAACAAATTCAATGACTTATATATATATAGACACACACACACCGAGATGTATATATAAAAGAGATATATTAATAAATTCATAAGTTAAAAAATACATCTAAGTGGACTTTTTCTCAATTAAAAAGAAAGAGTAATTTCATTATAATAAAAATGATTACATATGCATCGAAGAAAGAAATAGGTTTATATTGAAAATTACAAAAATCCTTCAGTATATACTAAACTCATTGCTATTTGATCACGTAAACGCACCATATCATAAGATAAATTGTTATTTGAAGTACCGGCCCCCTCATTTGTATCATCAAGGTTAACCGAATATCCATAATTGGGATCCAAATCTGCTCTTACAAAATGTCTATCATTAGCGGCGTTTCGTTGTATATAATTATGCAAAGTCATTGCTGCTATAATAATTTTTACTTGCTTCTCAAATGGAAAATTTGGCATATGCTATAGAATTTTCCACTTCTTCTTTAACACACCAAAAGCTCGCTCAATTTCCGATTGTAGTGAGGAATGAGCACGATTGAATACCTCTTGATAGCCTGTAGGGGCGGTACCTTGTTAAAATTCTGGCAAATGATATCTAACTTCTTTGTATGGTCCCAAATAACCCGTCGGATTTGGATATCCAGCATTTACTAAATAATATTTACCTGCACAAATATAATATAAATTTAATCAACATAGACTACATTAATACATATTAATGTACGAAAACAATTAATTAACAAACCTGGAGGAGAATGAGGAAATTACACATCACGTCTCCCTAAAGCTTCATAGAAAATACAAGTATCATGGGCTTGGCCCTCCCAACCAGCCCAAACATAAGTGAATTCCATATTAAAATTACACACCGCTAACATATTTTGAGTCGGTGTATCTTTTCGACCAATAAAACAAATCTGATCTTGTACAGGTATCATCGCTGGGATATGAGTGCCATCAATAGCTCCAATACAACCCTAAAATAAAAACGCAAATATTATTGTATAATGAAAATTTGCTTTTAATTCCTTCTTCATATTGTATAATAAAAACATACCTTAAAATATAGAAAAAAATCTTCGATTAACTTTTATCTTCTCTGGAACATCCCTAAATTGCCAATCAGCTGGTTGGATCAAATCTTTTCCCATTTCACATACTTTATCTAATACTAAGCTAAAGTATCTGCTTATGGTTTCCCCAGAACGCTGAAAACGCTCTTGTGTTAACCTATTACCTATATCATGTCCTAAAATATGAAGAAATATTCCAAGCATTTCTGTAACATCAATATTTCTAGTTCCTTTAAGACCATAACGTGTTACTAAATCATGCATTAATTTATTAAATACAATATTATCCGTTCTAATAACAGCTTATCAGATTAGCATATTTGTCCATCAACTCTCCTACCCATGCATTTCCTGTATATGATGATGTCCTACAAGGTTTTTTGTCATTGTATATTGCCTGATAAGCGATTGCAGCTTGAGTAATTTCCACAAGTTGCCAATATTCTTCGTCCTCTTTTCAAGAAATTCTCTTTCAGTAGGGTCGTCCATATCTGTTTAAAATAACAAAACAATAAGAAAAGTGATGGTTAATCATCAATCAATGAAACAATTATCATCCATAATATATATGCAAACTCCATCTAATCAAAAGAACAAAAACTAAAAACACACGACTAAAAAACATAATTAAAAAGAGAGTTCACAAGTAGTGCAAATCACCAATCCAAAATAAGTTTCACGTTACAACATAGATTAATATGAAAAGCTCAAACAAGTAACTAGCATCCTAGCGACGACTATTATGCTCCTCCAACTTATACTTCAGCCACTCGACTTTCTCTTCATCTTCATCCAAGTTCATAAAAATTTGCCTATTGTCTTTCTTTTCAGAAAGATGAGAGAGTGCAAAGAAAAATAACTTTTTGTCTTCCTTAATCTCAGGAATGGCTTTCAATGTTTGTATAATCTCTTTGTAAGGGTCAAATTCCCTTGCAACCGATATTGCATTGCTCCTACTTTCAACTGCTGAACAAAGCTTGTCGATTTGCGATGCTAACTTAGCAGGTCCGGTCAATTTTTTCTCTCTCTTTCCTCGAGCTTCCTTCGTGGAACTTTGTATCGTTCTTTTACGGCTCTTACTTTGACTTGGTTGGGCATTCCTTTCACCTACATTACACTCTGAAGTATCATCAATAAATTTTGCACAATCACCAATATCAACTTGTGTGGCCTCAGGATTTTCGGTATTGCATAAACCTTGTGCAGGATTCCAAATGACACTTCCAGTGACAACCGTACCCTGGAACATTTTGTCCAACATAACTTCTATATCCAGATGTATGCCTTTCGTTCGAAAGACTTTAAGCTTAGGATTGGCCTATTATAATAAGATATTTTCATGAGTTATATCAAAAAAGATGAACTTATAAAAGAAATGTGGCAAAAAAAAGATAAACACATGAATCTTTCTCTCTCACCATTCATCACTTGCATCAATCGTTTTCTTTCTTGGATCCCATCCTAGTCCTGTTTCCTTTTGAATCAATTGTTTCTATCTTTTCAATTCTTCCTTTAGATTATCCCACTTACTCTTCATTTGATTTTTATCATATTTTTTGCCTCTCAGCTCTTCAAACTTGGTAATTATAGTTGTCTATCCATCTCTTTTATTGCTCGCAAGACGATTGCCTTTTTCAATTTGTTCAATGCACAATCGACAAAACATTTCTACATCTTCCGGGCTCCAATGAGCCTTTTCTTTTGATGAACTCGCCATCTTCCAATAGAATAAACACAAACACATATGAAAAATGAAAACAAATGAGATTAACTATGACCCAATTCTCTATAGATGAATGAACACATATATAGATAGAACTATGCATAGCACAGAAGGTTGAGTTCAAGATGTTCATTCTCCATTTTTAGTTAATTTCCTCTTTTAAATGGAAAGGATCCTTACAACTATGGATGCATTTAGTCTCCTATAAGATTTCGCAAATTCACGATCTATTGAGCACATACCTGAAAACCATATGGGTGACAGGAAAAACATTGCAAACAAGGGGCAAAATCAAGGTTGTTAATTGCATTAAACAAAAAAGTGGCAAAAAAGCTTCACGGCGAGGGATACACAACATAGATACCAAACTAAGATGTTAACAAGAGAATTCTGATTACGATATCTAGTGCTAAGCATGCCTTGCTCTGTCACTGCAGCAATCTCAATGATCTCAAACACAAGTGTTCCATAAGATTAAGACTTTACAAGCAGAAACAAAGACTCCCTCAGACTAACCAAACCAATGACACATTAGTCGAACCCAAACAACCGAAGAAAATGAACTCAGAGAGCAATTCTACAACTGAAAAAACTCTGTGCTGCAATCTCACGCCATTGCTAGACATCATCATATCATTGAATTCATAGAGTTACAGCTACATATTCACATGGAAGAAAAGAAAGCGAAAGAGTAAAAAGGACTGGCCCGCCTCAAACAAAAGAACAGAGGAGCTTGCAGAAAGATGGGAACTTTGGAGAGACCCAGATCAAAAAAGATCCTGATTTGTCCAAAAGAGCAGCACTGGAGTTTTCCTAGAGACGTTCTCGATCACGTTGTCCAATCTTTCTTCCACCCCTGATTTGCCCAAAAGGTACCATGCAAAGCAACCAATCCCCAACAAGAGTTCTGACTCAAAATTGTTGTTACATACTGAAAACAAAAACATGACAAGAAAGTCAATATGAAAAGCTCAACAATGTGAACAATCGAGATGGAATATCGAGAGGAGGAAAATACACCAAGAGCAAGGTAATGATCTGATTTCCAGATTTTCTTTCCTTTCTGAAGAATCATGGTAAACCAGATTCTTGGAAAATTGCTTAGTAGGAGGACCACACCCCACCCAAGGTTTAGCACTTTCGGATAAGTCAATAACACAAGAAGAGTTTTCAGAACCACTATAATAACTATGTTCAAGTAGTATCATCATTCTATCACGTTGTAAATATTACTTCCGGTCCCAAAAGACAAAAACTTGCAGCTACTGTTCGAGGAAAATCCAATTACACGTGTTCACTCCTATGTAAATACCTCCAAGCAGAGAAATGTACATTATTGAAAATGCCTGTAAAAGGATTATCTTGAATAAGAAAGGTTCAGATGAGTGATTTGCACACCAAATAGATGGAAAGATGCACCAAAACAGATGCAAGTAGACATCCTATATAATGCATCAATGAGAGTTTAACAAGAAGAAACTGAAGCATGCACTCTTCTACATGACATGAATTATAGGCATATTGATATGATGTTATAAACTTCACTTCCCAATTTGTTTTGTAGCTCTCTCTCTCTCTCTCTCTCTCTCTCTCTCTCTCTCTCTCTCTCTCTCTCCTCGATGAGGTGTCTTATTGTCAACGAACTTTCAAGAGCGTGCGAGAAAGTTAGCTGCTGGGGAGAACAGAAAGCAATCGTGCATGAACATGAAAGGCAGGTGAAATATGCAATCTTTTAATCTCATTGAGCTTTCGTTAATGGGTATTCTCTGTAAGTCAGAATATATAATGCCCATAATATAATTCCCGCAGATGAAGTGAAGATTTAGGCATGCCATGTGTACAGTTTTAACCTAATCATTTCATTAAATAGATTTTAACTGCATGTACAGAGTCGAATCTTAATCTCGCTTATGCGCACATTTCTCGCTCACAAAAAGACGGCAACTAGAAAGAGGAAAGCGCGAGAAACCTATTGTGGGTTCTTTTCGTCAGACCATAAATGGGAAGTCTTCATGCATGTTTGGGGGAAAATCAATAATTGCAGAGAGCAAATCCCCAAAATGATAATTGAAGGGAGGAACAGAAACACGCAGGTGCGGAAAGAAAATGAGGGAGAGTGCTTGAATCGGACGCACGTTTAAAAAAAAAAAATAGAGTAGCCCAAACCCAAAAGCCTTCCCTAGTTTTCTTTGCATTTTCCCACAACATCCAAACAGAGAGCTTGCAAGGGAGCTAAAAAACACATTCGAGAAACCCAAATCGATGAACACATGAACAAGGAAAAGGGAACATGCTCGGGCACTACAAGATGAAAATTCCCAACTCACCTAAAGACCAAACCTCCTCTTGTGTTAGCTCCGAATGACGATTCTTGGTGCGTGCTCGTGGATTTGAGAGAGAAGAAGAAGACGTGGGTCAAGCTCATGGATTTGAGAGAGAAAAAGAAAAGACTTGCAGGTGGGTAAGGAATGGAAGAGGAAAGCATGTGCGTAGATCTAGGGTTTTCGGAAGGGGTAAACTTGGAATTTCGTTTAAGTTATGAGGACAACAATGACAAACAAACAAAAATTCATTAATCCCCCACCAGCTTACCGAGAAAGTTGAAATGCCCAAGGCAGGGGCTTACAAATTTTTGGAGCCAAAGGTGTTTACAAATTTTTTTGCCAAACACCCATTTTTAGCCCAAAGGGCTTTGGAAGCCTAAAGTGGCTTGGAAAAGCCAAATCCAAGCGCAGCCTTTATATGGTGCTCTTTAGAGAGAAGGTCTCCAACACGACCCTCGAGGTGATCAGACAAGCAGGAGCTGTCGATGTTGTCATGGTGGTAGGACTTGCAGACGAAGTAGACCATGTCTGCACGACCAAATCGAAGAGCACTAGCATTGATGGCAACGGCAAGCAGATCAGCCCAACTCCAATCTTGACTTCAATAGGAACCAAGCCCAAGACAACAAAGGATTCAAAGAGTGCCCGACCCAACAGAGACACACCAAGACACCGAGGGAACGCCAAATCGACAGGCCCATCTTGCCCTTCATCAGTCCCTTGCTCTCCGCCATCGCCTTCCTTCCATGTGCGTCTCCAAGAACCGAGATCATGTTGAAAAATAGATCACTATCTTTTTCAATATATTATTTTTTTTCTTTATAAGGCTATACACACACACACACACACACACACACACATATATACATACAAGTACTGCTAGGATAACAATCTAAAATATTTGCTTTCTATGTCCATTACCCCCACAAATCAACTCGTGTAAATATAAATATTTTCTTCCGATACATATCACTCCTACAAATCAGCTCACGCGAACTCTCCCCCTCAAGTTGGTGCATAAATGTCGCTAATGCCCAACTTGTCAAGTGAGCTGTGGAAGGCTCTGCTCGAGACTGCCTTCATCAATATATCTGCTAGTTGATCTTCAGACCTCACAAATGGGAATTGAACTATCTTTGCGTCCAAATTTTGCTTAATAAAATGACAATCAACCCCAATGTGTTTGGTTCGATCATGTTGCACATGATTATGTGATATGTTAATAGCTGCCTTGTTATCACAAAAGAGCTTCATCTCAAATCTTGGAGGAAATCTCAATTCAGATATCAGCTTTTTAAGCCACAAAAGCTCACATAGCCCTTTGGCCATCCCTCTGAACTCTGCCTCTGCACTCGACAAAGCCATCACTTTTTGTTTCTTACTTCGCCAAGTGACTAGATTCCCCCCCCCCCCCAAATGTGAAATACCCTGAAGTTGACCTCCCGTCGTACACACTCCCCACCCAGTCTACATCCGTGTAACCTTCAATTCCAAGATGACCATTCCTCAAGAATTTTAACCCTCTCCTTGGAGATGCTTTCAAATACCGAATTATTCTCACCACAACATTCATATGGTCTTCACTAGGAGCATGCATGAATTGACTTATGATACTTACCGCATATGCAATGTCTGGATGCGTATGGAATAAGTAGATTAACTTCCCCACTAACCTTTGGTATCTCTCATTGTCTATTGGTACTTGATTGGGGTACTCCCCAAGTTTATGATTCTCCACAATTGGGGTATCCGCTGGCTTACAATCTAGCATCCCTACTTCTGCCGACAAATCTAGTACATACTTCCTTTGAGATAGGAATATTCCCCCTTTTGATCTTGATACCTCTATTCCCAAAAAATACCTTAGTTCTCCCAAGTTTTTCATCTCGAACTCTCCAAAAAGCCTCCTTTGGAGTGAGGTGATTTCTTTCACGTCATCCCCTATAATGATTATAATGTCAATATAGATAATCAATGCAATTTATCTTCCCTTCTTTTCATCAAAGAAACAAGGTGTGATCCGACTCACTCTGTTTGTACCAATACTTCTTCATTGCCACACTGAACCGACCAAACCAAGCCCTTGGTGATTGCTTCAAACCATACAAGGACCTTTTCAATTTGCAGACCACACCTAGATGTGAGGAAGACTTGTATCCTGGTGGTACATCCATATAAATCTCCTCCTCCAAGTCACCATGGAGGAATGCGTTCTTTACATCAAACTGATATAGTGGCCAGTCTAAATTAATTGCAAGAGACACCAAAACTCAAATAGTATTAAGTTTTGCAACAGGAGAGAAAGTATCTTGGTAGTCAATTCCATATGTTTGTGTGGACCCCTTTGCTACCAATCTTGCCTTGTATCTTTCGATGGACCCATCCGCCTTATATTTGACATAAAAAACCCATTTGCATCCCACTGTTTTCTGTCCCTCAAGTAAGTCCATCAATTCCCACGTTCTATTTTTTTCCAATGCCTTCATCTCTTCTTCCATAGCCTGAACCCACTGCGGATCCTCCAAAGCTTCCTGTACTCCATTCGGAATTTGAACTAAAGATACAGCCAACACGAACTACTTCAATGGTCTAGATAACCTTCCTATTGAGACATAATTTACAATGGAATATTTCGATCTCTTTTCTCCAACATCTGGTGAGTATCGATTTGGGGGCTTTCCCTTATTATGCCTAACAGGTAATTTATATTCCACTGACATATTATATTCATCAAACAAACTAGAAGTAGTAGAGGAGATTACCTTAGGAAAATCCTCACGAACTTGGTCGGGTACTAGAGGGGAAGGGGGCTGTTCAACTTGTTCACATGTGGGTATTTCGCCCTTTGTCGGATCCTACGAGGCTTCTGTAGCTTCACCTGTGATAAGAGCAGAATAAAGGAGCTGACCCTTACCTTTTACCATAGTCCTGTACATGTGGAACAGGATAATATGTGGGAGAGAAAACTTGAGTCTAGCATTGATGGCATACATCAATTTAGCTTCTGAATGAGAAACGTCAATTTTTGAAGTTGATTTCAAACGGATGTAATTAATCACAATTTTATGCAACAAGACATTGGAGGCATTCATCATAGTGTATGATATTTTGCCCTACCAGTTTTAGAGTAGCATGAGCAATAGACACATTAATTGGTTGGAAACACCCTCTTTCCACCCCAATTAGATCAGCTAGAGTGTCTCCATCCACCAGAAATTCTTTCTCCTTGAAACTAAGAGAAAATCTATTCACATTTAAAAAGGATAGATTCGAATAGAAATATGTAGTGAGTTTAGGATATGCAACCGTTGATTCGGAACAAAAGCGCTCCAACTGAAGTCGTGCAAATTTCTCTTGCAAATTCACTTGAACAGAGTCAAGAAAATCAAAGTCAACACTTCTAGGGTTCATCACCCCTGTTTCAGCAACCCTGAATAAACTTTTTTGTGCTCTTCGGAAAGAAAGACGCTTACTCCATCACCAATAGCATTAACAGCCACTCCCATCCTTGGCTGAAAATGAGAGAATATTCATTCGTCATCATCCTGTCCTTGTGGTTGATTAGCAGTCCCAAAGTATGGGTCACTTGGAAAGTTTGCAAAGGCTTCATCAGCCGATCCTTTAGGTGCAATGCCTAGCTTTTCCATCTCTCTCAAAAATAGAGTTTCATTCTTGAAACATCTCTCTCTCAGAAAAACGTCGATCAAAGACATAGGAGTTCCTCCTTGTTTCAACCTGGAGTAAAGTGAAAAGGCTATATTGGGTCTCAGTGTTCTTACTAGTTCAATATCTTCCATTGTTTCTCCTTCTAGTTGAGGCGGTGGAGGAGACTGACCCTGTTGAGAATGTTGTTGCTGATGGGGTAAATCCTCTTCCTCGGTTAGATCAAAATGAGTAGGACCCTCACTCATGTGTTGTGGTCCCCTGTTCACGGATCCTTAAAGACCTTCTTGAAGACATTGTCGCCTCTAAGGGAGAAATACTTAAACTTGCTAGAAAAAAATGAGATCTTTTTTATTAAACAAGAGTAAAAGAGATAGCAAGTGTGAGTATTATAATCCAGGGTTTCGCAGTGAAAACGAAGAAGAAAACAATTGAAAGTATTTATAGTAGGTAAATCGAGTTAAACGAAGCGTCACAAAGGAAAAAGTGATAACTGCCTTTTTCAAAAATGGAAAACTATCCTTTTGAAAAAGAAAACTGTCATCAATTCAAATCTTAAAAGGATAAATTCTAAAAACAAAATAGGCAATGGAAGATTTGAAATATCAATATACCAATTTAAAAAGGTATCCAAAAAATAACGCATTAAGCAGTTTGAAGAATTATCTTACGATTGTAATTCTTGGTCATTTGAGTATGAATGCCAATAGTCTTTACCTTTGATTCTACATACCTCTAGATTTTATCTCTGAGTCTAAATACCTTTAGACTTTATGCGATAGAAGATAAGATATTCAGTTGATGCGTATAGACTCAAAAAGACTTTTCTCCAGTGGCTTTGTAAATATGTTCGCCAGCTAATTCTTTGAGTCAATGAACTGAATCATAACTTCTCTATTTTGAACATAATCTCTAATAAAATGATGTCATATTTCTATATGCTTTGCTCTTGAATGAAGAATTGGATTCTTTGTGAGATTGATGGCGCTGGTGTTGTCACATTTGATCTCAGTGCATGATTTTTCGATTCAAAGTCTCTTAGTTGTTGTCGTATCCACAAAATTTGAGAGCAGCAACTTCCAAGAGCCACATATTCTGCTTCAGCTGTTGAAAGAGCTACGGCACTCTGTTTTCTTGAAAACCATGACACCGACTTGTTGCCAAGTAGTTGACAAGTACTAGAAGTATTCTTTCTATCCACTTTGCATCCTGCTAAATCTGCGTCTGAATATCCAAGAAGTGTAAAGTCTGCTTCTTTGGGATACCACAAACCTAGCTTTGGAGTTATTGCAACGTATTTAATGATCCACTTTGCAGTAGTTAAATGAGATTCTTTGGAATTTGATTGGAATCTAGCACAAATATAAACACTAAACAAAATGTCAAGTTTAGATGCAGTAAGATAAAGAAATGAACCAATTATGCTTCTGTATAGCTTCTGATCCACGTTCTTCCCATCTTCATCTTTATCCAGCTTTGAAGAGCTTGACATCATTGTTTCTGTTTTGCAATTCTCCAATCTAAACTTTTTGATGAGATCCTTTGCACACTTCTCTTGGTGAATAAACATTCATTCCTTTGATTGTTTAACTTGTAATCTCATAAAGAAGGTTAATTCACCCATCATACTCATGTCGAATTCATCCTACATGCATCTAGAGAACTTCTTGCAAAGATTTTCATTAGGTGAACCAAATATGATATCATCAACATAAATCTAAACAAATAAAAAATCTTTACCTTCTTTTTTAATAAACAAGGTAGTATCAACTTTTCTTTTAATAAAACCATTTTGAGTTAGAAATTTACTTAACCTCTCATATCAAGCTCGAGGTGCTTGCTTTAATCCATATAGGGCATTCTTCAATCTATAGACTGAGTTTGGCTTTCTTGGATCTTCAAAACCAGGTAATTGTTCCACATAAACTTTCTCTTGGATAAATCCATTTAGGAATGCACTTTTCATGTCCATTTGGAATAACCTGAAATTTTTATAGCAAACAAAAGCAAGTAATAATCTAATTGCTTCTAATCCCGCCACTGGTGTATAGGTTTCATCATAGTCAATTCATTCTTCTTGCATATATCCTTTGGCTACAAGTCTTGCTTTGTTCCTGACCACTTTACCTTTTTTTTTTTTTTTTTTTTTTTTTTGATGACCTAGGGAACCCCGCACGGCCGGCAGCCGGAGGTAAACTACTGGGGGCGACATGTGCTAGCCACCACACACGTGCCACCAAGTAAGTCGCCAATGTCTCACGCTAGCCTCCCTGAAACTTGCATTGCAAGGGCTTCAAACTCCAAACCTTTTAGCGAAAGGAAGTCTGAAGCCTATCCAGCGGAGCCACCATAGCGGGTGGTTCCTGACCACTTTACCTTTCTCGTCCACTTTGTTCCTGAAAACCCATTTAGTTCCAATGATAGATTTACCTTTAGGTTTAGGAATTAATTCCCAAACATCATTGATACTAAATTGTTTGAGCTCTTCTTGCATGGCTTCAATCCAACTTTTATTAGCTAAGGCTTCATCTACAGTTTTGGGTTTAATTTCATAAACGAGTGCTAAAGCACTAGACTTTTCTCGCCTTTTGGATCTGGTTCGAATTTCTTCATCAATATTGCTAATGATAAGTTCTTTGGGATAACTTGACTTATGCTTCCAGTTGCTAGCCGGTTTGTCAGTCTGCTGATCCTCTGTTTCCTTTGAATCTTCTGGTTCATCATGTTGTTGATTCTCAGGAGTCTGAACCTCTTCAGGGGAATTTGTAACATCTAGAGCAAATCCAGGTTCTTTGAGTTAAGTCTGATTCACTTGATTCACCATTGATTCTTGAAACTTGACATTCATGAATTCCTCTACAGATTGAGTCTTCTTGTTAACACTCTGTAGGCTTTGCTTGAGGTTGAGTATTCAAGGAAAATTCCTTCGTCTGATCTTTCTTCAAACTTACCAGTACGATCATTTGCATTCTTTAAGATAAAACACTTGTAACCAAACACATGAAAGTAATAAACAATTGGCTTATTTCCTTTGAATAACTCATAGGGAGTTTTCTCAAGAATGGGTCTTAAAAATACCCTGTTAATAATATAACAAGCTGTTGAAACTGCTTCAGCCCAAAAACGAGAAGAAATATTGCTTTCAATTAAAAGTGTTCTAGCCAGTTCTTGTAATGATCTATTCTTCCTTTCCACAACTCCATTTTGCTCTAGAGTATATGGAGAAGAAAAACATGCTGAAAACTAGAGTTATCACAGAATTTTGCAAAGTCTTGGTTTTCAAACTCACCTCCATGGTCTGTACGAATTCTTGAAATAGTGTAGCCTATTTCATTTTGAACCTTCTTGACAAATTTTGAGAAGTAAAAGAATGTTTCAGACTTACTTCCTAGGAAGTATACCCATGTAAATCGAGAATAGTCATCCACAGTTACTAAACAATATCTTTTTCCACCAATGCTTTGAATTTTGGTTGATCCAAAGAGATCTATGTACAGAAGCGGCAAAACACGATTAGTAGAAACTTGATTTATTGGTTTAAAAGAATTTTTAACATATTTTCCCAATACACATGGTGTGCATAATTCAAATGTTTGATACTTCAGGTTGGGTAATCCACGAACAAGCTTTTTAGAGGAGATCTTGGCAATCTACTTCATATTGATGTGGCCAAGTTTTCTATGCCAAAGATTTGCTTCATCTTGAGTGGATATTAAATACTAAGAGCCTTTAGTTTTTATAACCAGAAGATAAATATTTCCATGTCTTTGACCAGTGAAGGATTGTGAAAGATCTTTGCTAGTTCCTGAACAAATATCTTCTTAAAAACTGATTTTGAATCCAGTATCGCACAGTTGACTAATGCTTAGAAGATTATAATTTAAACCTTCGATTAAGGAGACATTATTGATTGTGAGACTTCCAATCCTCACAGTTCCACAACCAATAATCATTCCTTTGCTGTTTCCACCAAAAGACACTTTTCCACCTTTTACTTGCATGAGCTTTATAAAACAGGTTGAATCTCCTGTCATATATCTCGAGCAGCCACTATCCAAATACCATTTAATTTTTTTCTTATAGTGACTTGCAATCATAAAAAGAGCTCAAGCTTTCTTTTGTATCCACACTTTCTTAGGTCCAAAGGAGTTAGTGCGAAACACAGTCTTTGCCCATTCTTTCTTAATAGGTTTCCAACCCTTAGGACATTTCAATTCTTCTTGAAATGTTCTAAGCTGTTACATTTTGAACATTTGAGAGCACTTCTACCAACAGGTTTTACAAAAAAGCCTTTTGAAAATGATTTTTGTAAAATATTTTTGTAGCTCTTTGTTTCATTATTTCCTTTACCTTTTGGAAATTAATTAGAGGAACAGTTTCAGAAGTCATTCCTAAACCTGATTTGTTGAAATATGGTCTTTGAATTGAAAGAGTTTTTTCCAACTTCTCAGATCCCATCAAGAATCTTTTTGTGATATTTGAAATGTCATCTTTCAAAAAAGTGTTTTCCTTTGAGAGCGAGTTTGAATTTTCCTTCAAAATTGTAAAACTCTTATCTAGATTTTCATACTTTTCTTTTGAAGAAATTTCCTGTTGCCTCGTTTGGAATTTTCCTTCTTTAATTCGGAAATCCTTTTAAGAGATATTTTGAGGCTAAGACAAAATTCATCTATATATTTTGAAACTTTAACAGGAATTTTTAAATTACTAACCTTGACTTCGCTATCTGAGTCTGAGTCTGAGTCTGATTCAATTTCAAAGTCTTAGTCTGATTCTGATTTTGCCATTAGACAGATATTGACATATTTTTCATCACTTTCCTCACATTCTGTGTCACTCCAAATCTTTGCTTTGAGAGCCTTCTTGAAATTTCTTTGTTTTACCTTTCTTTGTCTTCAGTACAGGACAGTTGGGTCTGATTTGTCCTTTTTTCTTGCATTCAAAACAGAGCACATCTTGATTGGTCTCATTATCCTCATTTGATTTCTTCTGAAATCTTTAATAGCTCTGTTTCTTCCAATAGAACTTTTTTTCTTTTCCTGTTCAACTTTCGAAACTTCCTTATCATAAGTGATAGCTCTTCATCATCCAAGTCGTCTTCAGAGTCTGTATCATCAGAAACATCGTTAGATTTTAAGGCAATTAATTTCTTACCTTTGGGATCTACTTCTTCATTGATTTGCTCTACTTCATATGACTGAAGCGTGCCAACCAATTCGTCAACAGAAAAAGGCATGATCCTCTAAGTTTCTCTTATAGAAGTCTTCACGTAATTCCAGTCTTTGGAGAGTCCTCTCAACAATTTATTGACCTTCATTGGTCCTGAGATTGGTTATCCCTGATATGCTAAGCCACTTACAAATTCTGTAAAACAACTAAACATGTCAGTAATGGATTCTCCTAGCTTCATCTTGAAGGCTTCATACTATCTGAGTAGGATATTAATTTTGGTTTCTTTAACTCGATCAGTTCCTTCATAAGTGACGTGCAGTCTATCCCAAACTTCTTTGGCTGTTTCACAATATGAAATTCTGTTATACTCAGTAGGAGATAAAGTACAATATAATGAATAAATTGCTTTTGCATCAAGCGATTGTCTCTTAGTTATCTATACTTATGTTAGTTCTCCAGCATCTGCAATTTCCTTCCCAGATGTTGATGTAGCTTTAGGAATGATTCCTTTTTCTACCACATCCCATTCCAGGGGATCTTTCGATCTTAAGAATGCCTTCATCTTGTTTTTCCAAACGTTGTATTCATTCCCATCAAAATATGGAGGTCTGGTGTTGCTTTGGCCTTCAACCAAACTTGAAGCCAAAATACTAGCCATAGATCTTTAGCTTAAGAAGTATAAATACTTCAATAAATAAGCACACAAGCTCTGATACCAATTGAAAGGGCTAGTACACACACCTAGAGGGGTGAATAGGTGTACATAAACCTTTTCGCAAGACTTAACAAATTGGATTGTCTATAAACTTAAGCACAAACAGCTTTAACAAAATTCTATATAGTAATTAAGTAGAGTAGCAAATAAATAATGAGTTTAGGGTAAGAGAATCAAAACACAAGGTTTATAGTGATTCAGCTTAATCCAAGCCTATGTCCACTCTTCCGCGTTGATAGCCTATAGGCTGGATTTCACTATGAATCAAAAGAGATTGTATAGCTTGTGATCTTCGATTTCCATAGAGGAGATTCTCTCCTGATCTCTCGCACAAAGTCACACTATCAGCTTCTCTCTTTTGTTTATAGTTTAAGCTCAATGAATGAAAGAACAAGGAATTACAGAGATTCAGACTTTGAAATTCTTCTTTCACTCTTCTCGTATCGAACAACTAGATAATCCGCTTTATATACTATTTCATGCCTTCATGACCGTTGGCATTTTCCAAAAGAATTCTTCCAATCTACCCGTTAGATATTATCAATTAAGGTGATCTCAAGTCATTGAATGATTGAGAATGAAAGCCCGTAAATCTGTTCGCCCATACAATCAGGATATTTGGTTTCCATAAGTAGAACCTTCCAAGTTTGCTCGTCTTAGAATCAAACATTCAAATAAGAGTAGAAATCCAATAAGAATAATCAAACATACTTATAGGATATCCAGCCATAAGGTCTTCCAAAAACCATACGAAACATATCCTTGAAGATAATCCGTCATCTGGATAAGTCTTCTTGCTTTCATTTGGAACTATCAATGAGCATAGACTAAAGTATTGAGTCTAGCGGTCTTTAGACTTTGACAATCTTCAGACTTTGATGATAAAGTTTGGAATTCTTCAGACTTTAACACTTGAGTCTGTAAGTTTTCAAACTAGACTGATGGAAACGTTTTGTCAGCTTTAAAATAATAAAGGAGTTTTCTCCAACAACCTTTTCTACCCTTGGCAGCCACTAGATCTTTCCATCTAGCTGCATCTCCAGCAAGAGTTGAAGATTGACATTTGAACTAGTCTTCATTTCGACCAATTCTTTCTCCTCAATTGGTGACCAACAGCTGTTCAAGCATGAATCGGCCACCGCCAATTCGTCACCTGAAGCATCCTGACCTCATGGTGGTTGGGGTCTAGTCGGATAGCCATTAGACAAGCTTTGGTGGCTAATCATCCCTCTAATGATCAAAGCCAATTTGAATCAGGCTGGTCATCCTCAATCACTCAAACTGGTGGTTCAACCAGCCGTTTCAATTCTCCGGCAATCCTTGATGTCTATCCAGTGATCCTCAAAGCTCGTGAGGCAATCCGAAGCCTTGATCATCAATCGATCGCATTAGTTTCGTCAAAATCGCAAAAGGTAACAAATTGAAAATTGAATCTGATGAGTCAAGATCGAAATAGTCAATAGGGGCTAGGATTCGAACCTAAGATTGTGTCTCATGCTTAGATTTGAAGATCTAGACATGATGTGATGATATGTGATGATGTTGTGTTGATTGAAGATGAGCTTGAACATGATTTTACATGATCTACCTTGTTCTGCAAAAATCGTATGTTTGAAAGTGACCTTCTATTAAGGTCGGTCTGAATTATTAAATCTCATTATTTGGTCTCAAGTAATTCTAGAAATATAATATATGTTTGATGAGCTTGGATTTGATAGGTTAAGGGCTCCAAATGGAGTTTGTTTGATACTTGAATTACATGTCGGAAATTGAATGGTTCTACTGGTTTTATGCGATGTTCCAGTGTTCTGATGTTTGGACATATTGTCTATTTGCAAATTTTCTATTGATTTTTATGTTGAGATTTTGGAGATGATTTCTTCATGGGAGTTGTATGAAAATGTGTGTGTGTGTGTGTGTGTGTATATATATATATATATATTCAGAATTTTTGGAATATATTTGGTTAGGCTGAACCTTGAAAAATTGTTACTAAGTTAGTCTGTCCGATTTGAACCCGACTTACGTTTGCTCTAAAATGAGGCATTAAACGTGTTCGATTGAATTTCTGTCACTCACGAAAGATGTAGTATGCATCATAGGCTTTCTAACTATGTATAATTCGTGCCAAATGATCATCATTTACTATGTTAATTGTGTGTGGGGGAACATGTTCATACTGCTGCACTTTTGACTGCATCATCTTGTTTTGTCATTTTCATGTAGGCTTGTGTGAATCAAGCTAGACTTAGATGTCTTCATAAAAACTAATCATGAAATTGCATTCTCCCTGTAGAAATTTTCATAGGATTTTACCATATTGTTAAATCACTGAAAATGACTCATGTTTTGCGCTATTCTTGGTGTGATTAAGGTTGATCATGAATATATAAACACATCCTTGTTTGAGCTCCTTAAGAGCCAAATTAGTACTTGAGTCTCCTAGACATGTCAAGAACATATCAAAAGCTTTGTAAAGATGTATGGTATGCCCCATTTGAAAGTCATTTACCATGTGAAAACCACGCACCAAATTGACATATTATAACGAAATTATCATGCATTTTGTCCTTATTGACAAGTCACATATCAATGTTAATGAATTCATGTGATTTTTGTACCTCGATTTAAGGTTAAATGTAATAACCAAATTTGTTCGTCGCATTCAACCTTACACCGTGTGTGAATTTCACATTTTTTATGTATTGTTGAAGTGGCTTTACAAGCCAATCATCATGCATCATCTTCTGATTCGCTTATCTCTGATTTGCATGCTTTTGCAATTGAGACCATTCAACCATGCATTTGACCCTAATCGAACTTGACACCTCTTAGAAAGTCTTAGGGCACGTCTTAATCTTTTCGATGATGCCAATTTTGCATAATTTGCATGTCATTTGACCAATTTTCTATTTTTATCAACTTTGTCTAGAAATCTGTTTCTAGTGAAATTTGAAATGCCTGCTTTGCTTTTGTTGAGTCAAACCCCCTTTTTTTTTGTATGAATTTTTGGATAGGGATTTTGAGATGGAGTCCTCAACAAAGTTTATTTCTCTTTCCCATATCTATATCGTGATAAAATTTTAGATTTTTTAGACTTCATTTACTAGGAAAAATCATTGTTGATCAGCCATGATACCTTGCTGCCTTGTTAAGTTTCTGATGTGATGCTATGTGTTATTGAATTTTTATAAATTCTTATGTATCTCATCTTAAAAAACTCTCTTCATAAAATTTGTTCCTCGTAATGTGCTTGATGTTCAATAATTTTGTTGGAGTCAATTAGTAATGGATTCCCTTTTGATTGGTTTGATCTTATTTGCCCTGTTCAATGATTTATGTTGAGATTCTCTATTGTGATTTCATCCTAGGATTTTTTAGAATATTATGCATGCTGAACTGAGATCACTTGTCTTCACAACTTTTGATCCTTATTTACTGAACTTTGTATGCAAAAATTCTTGAAAAATAAAAAGCACTTCACCATGCTTTTCAAACCTTTTGAATGTGTGAAATAAATATGAAATTTCATGTTCTCACTCATTTGAACTTGATTTTCGTTCAAGTGATGCTCATGTACAAAATTTTTAATTTTTCATGTTGTGCTTTGTATCCCAAATTTTCAAATCATGTTTTTGACTTTGGCAATGATGTTGTCTAGGTTTAGACCACATTTAGGGCATATGTGAAGCTTGCTCAATGTGCACATGAATGCACCCAAGTTAGCTTTGATGATTAAATGTGTTCCATAGCTATGATACAATTTTGCTGTGCCATTAACAATTTTCCTTACAATCCACTATTTTATTTTTCTTAAAATGATTTTTGGGCATCAATTAAATTTTCTAGCTTTTGACGCGTAATGCACGTGTTTGTGTTTGGTGCTTGATGATTGAACAAGTAATCCAGTGTTGGCTTACTAAAATTTATTTGATTGATTAGGAACCAAGGCCCAAGGGTTTGCCTGTATGTTTACTTTTGAATATGTATGTGATTTTTAGATGTACACATAGGTATGATGCATGAACTCGTGGGATACTTTTAGGTCACAATTAAAACTTGTTTTAGGGGCTTTTTTTAGCACTAGTTGCCACATGAGAACACAAATATTGACCAATAGCTATAACCCATAAAAAAACGAATTGGGGAGGGTGTCCTAGGTGGATCGTTGCATGAATTACAAATGCCGATCCCGAGGCCAAAACTTAATCAATCATGCATACTATCTTGGTTTCTTGATTGTTTTTGTGATTGTGATTATTTGTGTATCTTTGTAATAATAATTGTTCCTTTCACATTGTATGTACTTAGTCTTAGTATTAAATTACATCTAGAATGGATCCGTCGAAGTGGTAGTCTCCTAAGACATGAAGATGATGAGGGCTCGATGTCTAATCCAACCATGTTTTTGTATCATTTGTTTCCTAAGATATGTTTTGGGTTGCCTCATGTTGTATAAATGCCCGACGAGTTGCGGGTTCCTTTCTTTTGATTTATTTTTCGTTAGGATTGTATGTTAGATTTATTGCTTTCTTTAAACTGTTTTTAGTGTTTACTTACCGCACTATCTTTAAATTTCAATTGATTGTTTTCTTTCTTTCTCTTTTGATAGAAATAAAATTGCCTGAAATTGACCATCCACATATGGTTATTTAGTTAGTTTCATTGGCATTAAAGGGTAAAAAGACATGTTTAGACACCTTAGGAAACATGACAAATTGTTTGTTACTGAAAGAGCGCTAATAGAACTGTTAGCATAACCCAAATCCCCAAACCTTAGAACCTCTAGTTACATATATATCGAGGGACCATTCCCGATCATTGATTGGGTTTTCTAGCCAACCCCCAAAAACGAGACTAGTGGTGGCTCCTAACTTTTATCTACGTTGTTTTAAACAACTCATAGATAATAAATGAATCTGTCATAAGAGATATGGGTATTGACAAGACTCACCATAGTTTAGCATACTTGACATGGAAATCTCGTAAAGGATGAAGTAATGCCATCCTTATGGATAAGAGTACTATCGAGAAGGCTACTATAGTAACGATACCCCTAAATTCATTATTCACATTCGATCTCCTGTTCAAGGTGTATTATTCTTGTGGATGCAAATCAAGACAGCTCTCGCTATCATGCGAAGTACGAGCTTGGGAGAACTCACAAGCATGATTGAGCAAGCTCAAATTGTTAATCCTGAAAGATGAAGTGATGACATCGTTTGGAATACATACTATGAGGGAGCTCCTGTGGTCAAGTACCCTAAACCCGAGAGGGACACAAATCGAGGTCAGGTCGCTACACTTGATCCATGCTTATTGTTGCAATACCCAACATCCTTTAGTTATTGAGTTTATATGCTCTTCATATACATGAGATCTCCCTTTCGCCTATGAGCTCAAGTTAGTTTGTTGGATTATCTAACACTCATAAAGATATTTTGAATTGGAGATGATGAGTGCGTTTGGTTCAGTATTTTGAAAATCCATTGGAAAAATGCAAAGCCGTTTAGTTTAAAGGAATTTAGGTTAATATAAAGGCTGCTTGATAAACTATGCTTTGAGAAGTAATTTTGAGAGAAATGACGTCTAATAGAAAACACATTTGAAAAGTTCTTTAGGTGAGTAATTTTTTTTAATTTTTATTATTTCAAAAATTGAAAAGAATAATATATACAACAATAATGCTAAAAAAACAAATATATATAATTTTTTTCATAAAAAAAAGACCAAACCCTTTGTTGGTCCAGCAAAAGGCTACGATCGTCAACAAGCGGATCTAGCGCCGGCGGCCATCAATCGAGGTCGTCAAAGGTCGCTGGTCACGCGACCCTTACGAGGGTCACCAGAAGTCGTCCAACCTCAATTGACCCTTGACAAGGGTCGCGCATCAATTGGGTTGCCCAAGGTCATCTGACCTCTTGTGGCCCTCACCAAGGTTGCGCGACCCTCACCAAAGGTTGCTTGATCTCGGGCAGCCTCAACGATGGCTAGCAAGCAACCATAGCTCTTCGCCGAATAGGCAAAGTGTTGGTCTTTTTTAAAAATATATATATCTATATTTGATTTTTTTAGCATTTGAAAAAATAATAACAAGGTTAAAATCAGAAATTTGAAGAATGCATGAGGGTAGTTTTGAAAGAAAAGATGAGTTTCGACATTTGGCCAAATCTTTGAAAGCTACTAGCATTGGGCTTTTAACTTTCCCAATACTAGCTTTCACTTGAAAGCTAATTCAAAATGATTATCAAACGATTAAGCATTTTCCAAATTATATTTGAAATATATATAAACCATGTAAGATAGCTTTTTTGATCTAATTATACATAGATATGTTACATTCCTAAAGTGCACATATTTTGATGACAAATGTACATGTAGGTTGCATTTTGAAATGCCTATATGAAAAGAAGGTTAAAAGTTATATTTCATAATTGTGCATACTTTATAACTTGAACATGAGAAAATTACTTAAAGATAACGTGTTAGCTTATAGATTTAACTGTAGAAAACAATTACTTTAAAAAGTCTCTATGACACAATTGTGCATATTCCATCCCTATATAATATTAAAGGATCATTGAAAAGTTATGTAACACAACAACATTTTTATGATAAACAGACGAATCAATAAAAGAAATTCCATCACATCAGACTTGAATAATAGCTCGTCTGTTGCAGGTACATGAAAATTACAGATCAGAAAAAATTTGATAATAAAAAAAATAAAAATGAAAGAACCCCCCAGACTTGAAGTTGCTCAAGCAGGACGGCCCTTTGGCCTTCAGGGGGGGCAGTCTCCAAGACAGCCCTCAAGATGATCAGACAAGAAGGAGCTGTCGATATTCTCGTGGTGGTAGGACTTGCAGACGAAATAGATCACTGTCTGCACGACCACATCGAAGAGCACCAGCATCGACAGCAACAGCAAGCATACCAGGCCAACCCCGATCCTGACTCCATTAGGAACCAAGTCCAAGACCACAAGTGATTCAAACAGTGCCTGAACCGGCACGGAGCACACCAAGACACCAAGAAAACACCAAACGGATAGACCCATTTTGCCCTTTATCAGTTCCTTGCTCTTCAGCATCGCCTTCATTCCATACGCATCTTCAAGAACGGAAATCACACTCGCCATTTGCCAAATCATGGTGATATAAACCAACCCAACGACGGATAAGATCAAGAGAATGACCGCCAGGGCAATCCCAAGTGCAGGGCCAACTGAAAATTGCCTCACTGTGATGAGCCATGCGATCAAAAGCCCTACAGCCACAGCGTTGTACACAAAGAAGAGTGCGAAGCACCAGAAAAAAGTGACCATGAGCCTCTTCCAGACTCTGGGCACGACACTCATGATCTTCTTGAAAGTAATCTGCTTGGCAGCGTACACGGAGGCCACTGTGTAGACAACAGCCGCAGTTGAAAGCAGAGAGAAGATGAAGACTAGGAAGAAGTAGCTGAGCCTGACGAGCCCGAAAGCGACCCACTCCTTCTCCAGCATGCGGGACAGGTCCCTGTACTCTGGGTCGTTCTTCGAGGTGTCGTTCAGGGTGATCTCGTCTTTGAGGATCTTGTAGAAGAGGCTCTGCGAGACCAAGGAGTGGGCGAGGAGGATGATGCAGAGAGGGAGGATGAGCGCGAGCGTGATCCGGGCAAAGATCTTGCTGCATTTGACGATGATCTCAGAGGTCTCTCTGTAGACGCCGAGGAACCCAAGGAATTGCAGCTCGTTCTGGTGCCTGTCCATCGTCTCTTTCGCACAGAGAAATCAAGAACGAATGAAACGATCGATGTGTAGAGAGACTCAGATATTTCGTGACGCAAAACAAGCGAAGAGATTCAGAGACTCGGATTCTTAGAAAGGGTCTTGAGAAGAACGACCACAGAGTGAATTGAGAAAAAAAAAAAAAAAGATGGGAAATGATTAAGTGACGGTCACCACGGTGATAATAACAGATTGCTTTGTCAAGAAAGAATAAATAACAAATAATAAGAAAGGGAAATGATTAAGTGATAGTCCTTAATCCACTATACATTAACAGGACTCAATCGATGATGGGGGAAGAAATTGTGTGGAGAAGTACGAATATGAAAAGAAAGTTTGATTTGTTCAAATTTCAAAGTCTTCGCTCTTCCTATCCCCAGTCTTCACGGTATCACTACCTTTATCGAGTCTTGTAGATGATAGTCTTTCCGGCATCCGTGAAAATAATAATATATTATGTGCCACAAATTATTATGAGGTATTTTTAAGGAATAGATCTCACAATAATTTTTAAATTATTTGTTATTTATCGTTTTGTATCTCAAATTATATTGTTATTATCATAGTAGATTAAGGACTATCATTTAATCAAATCATCATTTGGTATGGGCTCGAAATTTTTTAGGTTTCTTGATTTCGCATGATTGATTGTAGCCTGAAACGTATGGATAGGTTTTGGCCTTCTCCTCAATTTGGGTGGCCGTGGAATTCAGCCGAGTCAATGCTATTCGATCTCCGCGTCAAAGGGTTGCTATAACGTGGAAGGTGGGCGCACTTTGTTGACCTTGCTGAAAATGACCTTGACAAGTTGACGTATATACCGCGAGTGAGTATGGTTTAAGGTAGAATCGGGAATCGATCCGGTTTCGGGTTTCAATGTACCGTAGTCCGAATTCTAATTCCATTTTTATAGGAATCGCCATTCCCCAGTTTAGTTCCCAAGACCAAGATTCGAAAATTGGGAACCAAATCGGAGGAACCGAGAATTAAAACAATGATATACTGTTGAAACATGGCACAATGCTATATATTCTAAAGGTATCAAAAGAAACTATATGTGATTTAACGATCACAAATCATCAATGACTCATTAACATAAGTTTTGCCTAGGAATGCCTTTGAAGTACACTAAAGAAATGCTCGGGGATAATTACCAAAAAAGTTTAAAATTTATTGTAATTGTGCCAATTTAGTTATAATTATTTTTTGGCCAATTTAGTCTTAAACATTTTGTATTTGTGCTAATTTAGTCCATCTAATCAATTTTGGCTAACAAGCACTAACATTGATGCTGATCGTCTTACTAGCTAAAGTGTATAATATATTTTAATAATATTATTTTCAAAATATATTATTAACATTGATATTTTTCTTTTCTTTTTTCTTTTTTATTCAATTTGTTTTCCTCTTTCTTCCTTCTTCCTTAGGCCAATCATCATTGACCAAAAATTAGGGCCGGTGAGGCTCACCCCCTCTGGCCGTTGGCAAGGGCGAGCCTCATCCAAACATGGAGAGGTTCAACCTCGCCCTAGCCCTCACCAAAGCTAGCAGGTCTCACCTAGCGACGGCAAGGGCAGCCTCGATGTCGCTGGGTGAGCCTTGCCTACCAAAGGAAGAAGGAAGAATGAAGATAAAACATAAAAATAAAAATAAAAAAGGAAAAAAATAAAAAAAAATTCAAAGAAAATTCCAAAAAAAATCAAAAAAATTATTAAAACATTGTCCACATCTGGCCATAATCAATGGAATAGACTAAATTGGCACAAATGCAAAACATTTAGGACAACATTAGCAAAAAAAGAAAAAAAGTTTGCGAATTAATTGATCTAATTGCAATAGATTTAGAATTCTTTTGCTAATTTTCCCAAAATGTTTGAGTGGTTGGACAGACTAAGCACCCCAACAAGATGCAAGCCGATTGCCAATGTAGCCTTGCAATGCAGCCAGTATTTTCAAGAATCTGTCAAGAACAACCGAAGGCAGTGAGAAACCGAGGACCTCAGTTATGCAAGAAAATCAGGCTTCAATGTGTTAACTTGCAATTCGATTAAATAAAAAAGAGAGAAAAGTCTGAATTCTTAGTCAATGGTGCCATCTATCAGTCTATACCCCAATGTAATCCTCCTTAATCGAGCTAGAACAGAGTGCACGTGCACAATCGAAAAGACAAATAAGAAATGCAACCTCCACCGTTTAATGAGACTTACCGTTGGGTAACAGAGACAACGAAGATTAGAGTAAAGTCGAGCAAACGCAAGGTTTCACATAGGTGGCCTATTTTAAAATAGGGAAAATGTCACCAAAAATCCTAAATTTTGTCCAAAGTGACAAATTTACCCCAAACTTTTTTTTTGTACCATGAAAAATCCCAAACTTTGTAAACTGTGACATATTTACCCAATCAAGGGTATTTTCGTCTTTTTCTGCTTTTTCCTTTTCTTTTTTTTTTTTTTTTTTTCTTTTCTCTTCCCTCCGCCGGCTCCGGCGGAGGGAAGCTGGCATCCAGCGAGGGTAGCCCTTGTCGGCGTTAGCCCAGGTGAGGGCGACCCTTGCCCAACGCCGGCTAGGGCTACCCTCGCCGGCGTCGGTCGAGGGCGGCCCTCGGTTGGGTCGAGCGAGGGCCTCCCTCACCAGATCTAGCGATGGCACCTTCACCCGACGCCGGCGAGGACACCTTCACCCGACGCCGGCGAGGGTGCCCTCGCCCGAAGCGGGCGAGGGCAGCCCTCACTCGATGCCGACAAGGGCCACCCTCGCTGCGTCGGGCGAGGGGTGCCCTCGTCGGCGTCGGGCGAGTCCTCGCCAAATTTGGCGAGGGCACCCTCGCCCGACGCCGGTGAGGGGTGCCCTCCCCCAATGTAGGTGAGGGCGAGGGTGGCCCTCGCCCGACACGAGAGAGGGCGACGTCAACGAGGGCCACCCTAGCTGCGTTGGGCGAGGGCCGCCCTCGCCCTCGCCCTCGCCCTGCGTCGGGCAAGGGCACCCCTCACCGGCATCGAGCAAGGGTGCCCTCGCCGGATTTGGTGAGGGAGGCCCTCACCTAACCCAGCCGAGGGTTGCCCTCGCCCGACACCGGCGAGGGTGGCCCTAGCCGGCGTCGGGCGAGGGTCGCTCTTGCCTGGGCCGACGCCGGCAAGGGCAACTCTCACTAGACGCCGGCTTCCCTCCGCCGAAGCCGGCGGAGGGAAAAGAGAAGGAAAAAAAGAAAAATATTTTTAAAAGTAGAAAAACCAAAATAACCCTATGATTTAGGGTAAATGTGTCACACAAATGAAAGTTCATGATTTTTTATGTCATAAAAAATAGTTTGGGGTAAATGTGTCACAGTTTGCAAAGTTTGGGGTTTTTCGTGTCACAAAAAAAAAATTGGGTAAATTTGTCACTTTGGAAAAGTTTGGGATTTTTGATGATATTTTCCCTTTAAAATATTACCTGAGGAGACACTAAAATGAATTGGAGAAACTTATTTGGGGGAAAGACCCTGCAGCGACTTCCCATTCACAAGCAGCAGCTAATCCCTTTCACTGTCCCCATGGAATGTCCTTTCCAAGTCTTGAATAATTGACATAGTTGTATTTCAGCTTTTGGACTGAACTGGTTTCCCCTTGATGTTCTGTTTCAGCATCATTGCTGTATTTGTTGATACCAAAAAAGCATATCGTGCTAACATCAGTGTCTTGTTCTAATTCACAGTTATACTTCATGATTGCGCATGTTTTATAACATCAACATTAGCAAATTACTAAAATATAACTTGTTAGCATAAATATTTAACTGTATAAACAATTACTTTAGAAAGTCTCTATGACATGATTGCATATTTCATCAATATATAATGTTAGAGGATCAATGAAAAAGTTTGGTAACACAAGACCCTTTATATGATAAATGAATGACATTAGGGAATCAATAAAATAAGAATTTTGTCAATAAAAAAACATAGCTCGTTTCTTACAGGTAAATGAAAATTACAATTCAGAAAACATTTTGTGTTAAAAAATAAATATAAGAACCCATTAGACATGAAGTTGCTCAAGCTGGGCAGCCTTTTGGCCTTCAGAGGGACGGTCTCCAAGACAGACCTCCAGATGATCAGACAAGCAGGAGCTGTCGATGTTCTCATGGTGGTAGGACTTGCAGACGAAGTAGATCACTGTTTGCACGACCAAATCGAACAGCACCAGCATCGACAGCAACATCATGCAGATCAGCTCGACCCCAATCTTGACTCCAATTGGAACCGCGTCCAAGGCCACAAGGAATCCAAACAGTGCCTGAACCAAAACGGAGCCCACCAAGACACCAAAAAAGCACCAAACTCGTAGGTCCATCTTGCCCTTCATCAGTACCTTGCTCTTCGCCATCGCCTTCCTTCCATACGCATCTTCAAGAACCGAGGTCACACTCGCCAATTGGCAAATCATGGTGATATAAACAAACGCAACAACGTACAAGATCAAGAGAATGACCGCCAGGGCAATCCCAAGTGCAGGGCCAACTGAAAATTGCCTCACGACAACGAGCCCCTATGGCCATGAGAATGAACACAATGAAGAGTGTGAAGCTCCAGAGGAAAGGGACCATGAGCCTCTTCCACTGGGCATGACACTCATCATCTTGGTGATAGTAATCTGCTTGGTGGCGTAGATGGGGAACACCGTGTAGACAACAGCTGAGGTCGAAAGCAGAGAGAAGATGAAGACAGAGATGGAGGAGCCACGCTCGACAAGCCAGAAATTCTTGAGAATGCAGCACAGATCCCTGCACCTCGGGCTGTCCTTCCTGGCACAGGTCTTGTACTTGACGATCTTGAAGTAGAGGAGCTGCGAGACCTCAGAGAGTGCGAGGAAGATGATGCAGAGAGGGAGGATGAGCGTGTACTTGATCTGAGCGAAGATCTTCCTCCCTTTGAGGATGATCTTGGAGCTCTCTCTATAGACGCCGACGAACCCAAGAAACTGCAGCTCGTGCTGGTCTCTGTCCATCAAAAATCAAGAATGAGCGAAACGATTGATGGGTAGAGAGAGACAGCGATATTTCTCGAAGCAGAACAAGTGAAGAGATTTAGAGACTGATACTTATAAAGGGTCATGAGAAGAACAACCACAGAGTGAAATGATAAATGAAGATAGAGATATCGTCGGGAGTGGGGAAAGGAAGAAGGAAGACTTCGAAATTGGAACGAGTCAAAGCTTGTTATTCAGATTCCCTCCTTCTTCATGCGGTTTCATCCCCTGTACTGTAATTGAATTTGCTTATAGAAGATAAGAAAGCTTTTGGTCCCCACTTTCTCTGCTCTCAGCCTGAAGTTTCTCACGTTTCCTGATCTAGTGACATCACAGCACGAAATACGTGAATTGTTGCCATAGTATTTTGCCGCGTCCATGCAATTTGGACTCCACATCAAAGTGATGAAATAGTGTGGAAAGTGAGTGAGTGCGCTTGTGGGGGTCTCCATGGGAAGCTGGCATATTACGAAGAGTTCTATTGTGCTGAGACGTGACACAAGACGCTTTGGTGTCACGTCGAGCATCCTCAGCTATAATATGCTTTATCGACATGCTTTTGTTACGGGCCGGTGATTTGGAGTTTGCGTCGAAGTCATGAAATAGTGTAGAAAGTGAGCAAGCATGCTTTTGAGCCTCCAAGAGAAGCTAACATATTTACCTATAACGAATTCTGTCGCGCATAGTGGTGTTGTCATGCCAAGCCTTCTTAACTATAATCTGCTTCATCGACACATTTTTGTCATAGGCCGGCAGTTCCTTGGCCACAAAATAGCTCGTTGGTGCCTAATGAGCAAACAAAACATTGGGTTAGCTTCCCTTCTATAATTATTCCAGAAAATGATACAGCAAATAGCATACATCAATCAAATCATACCACACCTAGCTTAACTTGGGCATCTAGTCCATCGAGTGAAACCACAAATTACTTTAGGTTTAATAACTAGTTTCAACTTACCATGGCCTTATCAGGAGAGCGGCATTAACTCTTGACTAGTTTATGCACAGGAGGCTAACTCCGCCTTCAAGCCTAGTAGAGATATAGGGTGCGCATGGCAACGCTTCTGGGCTGGGGAGTAGTTTTTTTTTAGAAATGCTTCTTTTCTATTTCTATTCTGGGGACAATTTCTGGGTAAAAAAACCCGTTTGGTAACTACACCTAGAAATAGAAAAAGAATAGAAATGCGTTTGGTAAAAAATAGTTTTTTTTATATTTATTTATTTTGTATTTTTGTTGGCCGATCGCCGCCGGACGCCGCCGCCGCCGCCCGGCCGACCGCCGTCCGCCGCCCCATGTCGCGCCGGCCGACCGCCGGCCGCCGACCGCCGCCGCCCGGCCGCTGTCGACCGTCGGCCGGGCGGCGACATGCGGCGTCCGGCGGCGACCGGCCGGCGGGCGGCAACCGGCCGGGCGGGGTGGCGGCGGTCGACGGCGGCCGATGGGCCGCATGGCCGGCGGCGGCGGCGGCGGTCGGCCGGCGGCGGCGGCGGCGTGCGGCGACAAGTGGCGGTCAACGGCGGTCAATGGGCCGTGTGCAAGAGAAGAATAAAAAAAAAAAAAAATTTCACTTATTTCTTAAACTTGTTCCCGGGAACCAAAAGCAACTTTTTTTTACTTCTCATTTTTATTCCCGGGAACACTTTTTATTCCCAGGAACAAAAAATCAACTTGCGGTTACCAAACAAGTTTCTATTCTTTTTTGGTTCCCGGGAACCAAAGAATAGAAACACTTGTTCCCGGGAGCGTTACCATGCAGCACCATATTCGTTCTATCCTAAAATTCTTAGCCTTAACTATCCTGACGCTACTTCCACAGACCAGTTATATTTAACCCCTCTACATTGCTCTCTCTTCACCCAATAATCAAAGCTCCACTCACAAGGGTCACCAGTACAAAAAATCACGGATCGTAACACTTTGCTCTTCGTTTCTATACATATTTTGATTCGAACGTTCTTTCTTATGTAAGTTGCATTTGCTTGATCTACATTTTAGTGACTGTTATATCTTGCACTTAAATACTCAGCAGATGCCCATAGTTGAGACCTAATATGAGACTCAAACAATCCCAAAATTTTTTAAGAACTTGGATTGCGCACAATTGCCCATGATGAGCTTAACACTAATGAAATTAGAGACATCATAATGCAAGGTACATAGTTCGTGACCAAGTAAAGATTGAGGTAAATCATGATAAAGGGCATCATCATGTATAATTGTTGAACTTAGAAACTCAAGCATGTGATGTATTTGATCTATTAAGCTCACACATTATATAGCTGGGAATCTCTTAAAGGTAAAAATCACATGTGCCATTTTTATTTGTACCATATTCTAAGTGAATCATATAAATGCATTAAAAAGAGTAAATTTAGACATGTTACACTTGTAGAGATCATAATATTCAAATGAGCTCACGCTAATTTTATGGTATACTATGATACTCAAGCTTATTTAATGAGCACATTACATTTGTTTTGAATTAGATAGGATTCACTTATAGAGATCATAATATTCAAATAAGCTCATGCTAATTATATGGTACTCCTCAAAGCACTTGATCCATGCTTATTGTTGCAATATTCAACGTCCTTTGATTATTAGGTTTACATGTGGACTCCCTCCACCTATAAGTTGAAGTTATTTTGTTGGACTTTCTAACGCTCGTAAAGATATTTTGAATCAGAGGTGTTGTACGATGATTAACTTGCCATGGAATCAGGAGATTTTTAGGTTTCTTTTGACTTAAGTGAAGTTAGGTCACATGAGTAGAGAGCATTTAATAATTTTCTAAAATTAGAGATGAGCTATACCAATCATGTTTAGGGGGAATCAATTGAGCACCGGATGAATCTCTAGCACCATGTTACTTTGGGGAAAGAAAGTAAAATACTAACTATTTGAAGAACATATAACAATCTTATGGCACGAATGATGATATCTTGTTTCCGAGAATAATTTCTAACTAGAAATGAATTTTTTTAGTCCTATTCCTTAAATGAGTTTATGAGCAAAGACATGCATTTAATAACAATACAAAAAATCTACTCTCAGAACGGAATGAAGATAGAGATGTCGTCAGGCCTTAAAATTTCTTGGCTATGGGCAATGACTAGCGGGCAAGCGGGTAAGCAAGTGGGTCACCAATTGACAACATGTGGCGAGAGTAAGTAATGAGAAGAGTTTCTATCTCTCATTTATGTTCCGGAAATAGAAAAGTAAAAATCTTAGACTTCGCATTTCTCAGCTAGAAATTGGTCTCGAAAATGGAAAAATGAATTCGCATTACCAATCAAATTTATATTCCAAACTTGTTCCCTAGAATAAAAAAAAATTAAAGAAATATAATTATTATCATTTACGCCCTTAGTAACCCCATTCCCTTGCTTCAAGCTTTGGTACAAAGAGCAGGAGGAAAATAACTAAAGTTTCCGCAAGTTTTTATATGGTCCTCTTTCCAACTTATTTTTTTTCTATTTGTATCATTAATTTGGAGTATATTTGGTCCACTTTTTTACTCTTTTTTTCTTTTACTTTTCTTGTATCATTTGAATTTTTTTTTTTTTTTGGTCTTTAATGTTGGATGATCAAAACTTTCATTCAAAAAGTGCAAATGTTGATGGACAAATTTTTTTGAGTTTACACTCTTTATTGATTTCAAAAGTTCAAAGGTGAAGCAAAAGCAACTTCCCCATAAGCGGCAGCGCTCAGTTTTCTTAAGTTGCTTTAATTTCCATACGGTGATAATGATGATCAGAAGAGGCACCATTACTAATAATGAAAGATTTTATTTACTGCTGATAGAAATAAGCATGGTTAGAATCTCACCAAAATATATACAGCTCAAGTGAGGTTGAACCACGCACGAGCTTTACTAGCAATTTGTTTTTTTATGGTCACCTTGGCAAATCTTTAATTCTTATGCATATATTGCTTATTGTGTTCTATTTCAATTCTTATGAAAATCTATAAATAATTAGATGGAAGCAAAATATTCCATGACTGTACATATCTAGATAATGCATGTTTCAACTTAGTTGTTTATATGTATGTAGATCTTATTTTAAAACGTCTATGTAAAAGCAAGGCTGAATTTTTTTTTTTTTCAAAGAAAAAAAAAAAAAAAAAGCTTTCCTACGTCTGGGAAAACTAAAAATAAAAGAGAAAATTTTACTATTTAAAAAGTTATGTCGCATATATTTAGTGAATGATTTATATATTAATTATTATGCATAATAGTCTAGGGAAACTCCAATTCTGCAAATCCAGTTCTTATGCATATGCCATGTTCTATTTGTAATATATATAATTATGGAATATAAATTTTTTCATCTAATTATACATAGATATCTCAATATAAGATGAAAAATTATGCATTCCATAATTGCATATATTTTGATAATATATGTGCAATTCAGATTGTATTATGAAATGCCTTTAAAAAAGAAGGCTAAAGGCTATATGTGACGGTTGCCCGTACTTTAAAACATGAACATTAGTAAATTACTAATTTATTAACATAAATATTTAACTATAGAAAACAACTACTTTAATAGGTCTCTATGACATAATTGTGCATATTTGATCAATATATGATGTTACCGGATCATCAAAAAAAGTTATGTAATGCAAGACCCTTTGTGCGATAAATAGACAACATTAGAGTATCGAAAAAAAAAAAGTGTTTCATTACTAAAGAATTATATTTTGTCTCTTATAGGAAAATGAAAAATACAATTAAAAAAATTGTATTAAGAAAAAATCGAAGAGCCCATCAAACATGAAGTTGATCGAGCTGGACAACCTTTTGGCCCTCAGACGGACAGTCTCCAAGACGGCCCTCGAGGTGATCAGGCAAGCAAGAACTGTCGATTTTCTCATTCAAAATGTTCAAATGTTGATGCATAAGACCCATTTAGATTTCCTCATCAAATTTTTTGGGTTTATAATCTTTATTGTTTTCAAAATTTTAAAGGTAAAACAAAAGCAACTTTACTATAAACCGCAATGAATAATTTTATAAGTTGCTTGAATTTGCATATGATGATAATGGTGATTAGAAGATGCACCATTACTAATAAGGAATGATTCTATTTAATGATGATGGAGATAAGCATAGTTAGAATCTGACCAAAATATACATAGCTCGTGTTAGGTTGAGCCATGCACGAGCTTTATTCAGCGATTAACTTTAGCAAACTTTTAGTTCTTATGTATATATTGTTTATTTTGTTTTGTTTCAATTCGTATGAAAATCTATAGAAAATTAGATGAAAGAAAAATAATTCCATGATCGCACAGATCTCGATAATGAATGTTTCAAATTAGTTGTTTATATATACATAGATCTTATTTTGAGACGTCTATATATAATTAGATTAAAAAAATAAGTTAAATTCCATAGTTGCACATTGTTGCAACCTACCCCTCATAAGGGAATTGCCTAAAAGGCTGGCCCACGGCCCATAATCAAGCACAAGCTCTCCCATGCTTATACTTTACACGACATTAGGTGTTGAAATTGAGGGTATAAAATGTTTTTAAAGAAGTCGTTACTAGCCTATTGAGATCAACTAAAAACCAAGTGAGGCATGAGAGTGTTCCTCATTTCCTATGCAACCAAAAAATTTAGGGTCGGGGACTTGATTATACTAATTAACTAATTAGTGCCATTTCGGCACATAATCTTATTATTTAAAAAAAAAAATTTTTTGTCAAGTAGTTTGAATTGATTTTATACCTATCCACTAATATGTGATGTAATTATACGGGTGCATAATCATTAATGTGACAATTAGCAATGAAGGGAAGCATTAAATACATTTTACGAGATAGCAAAGATTTAACTCAAAGGAAAAGATAAATGTTAATCCCAACTAGACTAAAAAGGAGCCAAATCAAGAGTATTCGTTTTTGAGGATAACTAAAACCTTAAGGTAGAGCCCTAACGGCTTGGTCAACCTTGAGTAGGATTCTAAATTAAAAAAAAAAAAAAAAAAAAAACTTCCATTTTTCTGGAGAAAATAACCTAAAAGATTAATTTAAACATTTTTGAAGTTTTTTTTTTATTTTTTAGAATATTTTTTGATTTTTCAGAAAAATTGAATTTTCGAGTTTTCCATAATATTATGGATTTTTTTAATCTTTTTGAATTTTTTTTGTTATTTTTCTAATTACTATAGAAATATTTATACTTTTCCGAATTTTTGAATTTTCCGAGAATTTTCGAATTTTTCTTAATTTTTAATATTTTTAAATTTTTTTTAAAAATCGAATATTTAATATTTTCTCAAATTTTTTGAATTTTTTAATATTCTCTGAAAGATTTTGAATTTTTATTATTTTTCCAAATATTTTAATTAAATTTTTAAAATTTGTTTGAATTTCTGAATTTTTTAATATATTTGTAATATTTAATATTATTATATTCAAACCCGATCCGACCCGGTCGGCCCATAAATTTTCTTTTATTTTTCTTCTTTTATTTTTCATTTCCCCTTTGGCCTTCTTCTTCACGTGCCTTCTTCTTCATGCGTCTTCTTCTTCCCCGACGCTTCTTCCTCATTCTGCGCCATCTTCACCGAACCAAAATCAACACCACGGCGAGCCCTGACAGACATTTGGGGGGGTCGCCGAGCCACCATTTTGTGCCGGTTGTTCGTTCCGACCAACGATGACCACCGTCGGTCACCTATTCCGGCGACCGCTAACCCATTTTCTGGCGCAATGAAAAATCTCGTCGACTCAAGTACACACGGATATTTGCAACAAACAGTATGAAAACACCACGAATACTAGCAAAGCAAGCAGGATTCAGCAGGCATGGGGGCAAAATCAGGTTGGTCTTGCGTTAAAACATGAACCGCTCTTCGGCTTTCTTTAAGGCATTTCATCAAACACATAAGACACATTAATTAGAGGGGTAAACATAGACTCGTTCGGGGCTCGGGTTTGGGCCAAGATCAACACGCGATACACAAGCACTATTCCGGATCAGCTCAGGGACAAGTTTATCGGCATTTAACTTGAGTGTGAACAAAAATAACAAAGTCTCGGCCATAACACCGAACACAAACAAACATTTGTATAAAGATTACAACAAGCACGTCACATAAACTGTCTGAGGAACGAACAAGAGCACGATAGAATTCCCGGCGAGGACCCGGGACCGTAGCTCGTGCGAACTGGTCGACCACGAGCTCCGGCCCAACGCCCTCGAACAACAGGGCAGATGTACTCGGGAACGATCCACCTGGTTTGGGGGCGAGCGCTACGGCGGACGGTGGCTGATCAACGTACTCCGGCGACGGTCGACCACCTGCATGAGCTCCCTCGCTCTCTAGTTCTCCCTCTCACTCGCTCAAAACTCTCCCGAGTTCCCCCTCTCTCTGCCTCTGTCGCTTTCTCTCGGCTAAAACCCAGCTTCTCCAAAAAAAAAAAAAAAAAAAACCTCTCTCCTTCTTAAAGGGGACCGGCAAGCGCGCATGGCTTCTGCCGTTGCCAGCTTGCCGGCCGGCCGGCCTGATCTCGACCCGCGAATCACGGCTGTTTTTGCTTTCTGCTCCTCTACGTCTCTGTCGCCACATAGGAGCGCGCGTCGCGTGAGGGAGGAAGGAGGAAGAAGATGGCGCGTGGGCCGGGCCAAGGAAAGAACAAAGGAATGGGCTTGGCCCAAGCAAGAAAATTGACGGAGGGAAGGAGAAGGGAAAAGAGAGAAGGCCGGGCCGGCCTAGCCCCAGCCCAATCTCGCTTCCTTTTTTTTTTTTTTTAATAATAAGATTTAAAAAAAAAACAGTTTTTTAATTAATTTTGTTTTTTCTTTTTTTAATCAAAGCGGCTCTATTCCTATTGATGCAAATGCTCTTAATATCTATATGCCATGCAATTTAATGAAAACACTATATATTTTAATGAAACTTATTTACTTTTTTTTTTTTTTTTTTAATAATCGAGGACTCCACCACTGAGGGCCGGGCCTCTATATCTCGAGGGAGACTAGCCTAGCAATCGATCACTAAAGTTCCCACTTAAATCGCTAGCAACTACGAGTTTCCAACTCTCGACCTCAGTGATGAGGAAGAGACTTTCAACCAACGTAGCTATGGATGGATATTTACTTTATCTTTTACTTCTTTCTTTTTTTAACCTTTTTTTAAAGAGACTAATTCATAACTATCTATGCAATTAAGTTCTAATAAAAATGGCAAAATTTAGGTGTCAACACACATACTTTAACAATATATGTAAATATGGATTGTATTTTGAAAAATGCCTATATAAAAAGAAGGCTAAAAGTTATATTTCATGGTTACACGCTTACTTTATAACATGAACATACACAAATTACTAAAAACTTAACTTATCAACATATAGATAAACAACTTTATAGGATCTTTAGTAATGCATATTTCATCAATATTTAATGTTAGAGGATCATTGAAAAAGTTATGTAACGTAGAAATAGACAACATTACAGGATCAATAAAAAAAAAAAAAAATTACTTGCTAAAAATTGGAGAGATCAATCCTCCACAAGAGCATGCATCATGCAACGCGGTGGAGATAACTGATGGAGACTTGCCAAATCATAAAACATGGTCTACGTTGCAACTTCATGGCGAAATTACCAATTCAATCTAAACTTATTGTATGGATAATCATTTAGTTCTAAAATTTTCAATTTTATCAGTATAATCCTAATTGAATTGTTAGTGCCCAGTCATATGTGTCATGGCTGGCACTCTAGCACTAATCAAATTTTCTCAAAATAACGTAGTTTTGCCTCCTTGTTTTTTTATTTTGTATTTTTTTGCACTTCTTTTCTGACCGGTTGTAAGCACTTGACAATGAACATGCTCTGCATGTACCCATCCGGCTCAAAAAACTTCGCAGCATTGAACTCACAGAACTGAACTAAGGCATCCATGAAAGGTATTCCACGAAACCGCACTCCTCTCGAGCATTTTCCCGAACACCTCTCAGCCCATGCCGTAGCGTTTGGAACGCAAGATGGAAGATCTATGTTTCGAATCCACAGAAGAACCTCTGAATCCGAATCAACTGAGAAGAAACTACTAGCCAAACTGACAGAGGCCTCGAGCTTGGCTAGGGTCAAATCGACGGAAGCTGCTGAAAGGGATGGGCTCTAAGGTCCTGATGAGCACTCCGAGCTTCTGCTGTGATTTCCTCTCTATGGTAGGTTGTAAATGAAGAGTAGACTTCATAATTTTTTTTTTTTTTCAAAATAACGGTGTTTTGATGAAATTTATCCATAGTCAATTGCTAGTGTGTCACATAAGATGGTTGGTGATAATTAAATCATTGTGAAACCATTTTCAAGCTCAAATTGGCACTATAAAAATTTAGGACTACATTGATTAAAATTAAAAGGATATGAATGAATTGCCATTCATTAAAAGAGATTTAGGACTAATTTGCTGATTTTCTCATACTTGTGAATTCGCACACAAATTCATATGATATAGGCCTTGCAAATTGTAGGTTCCAATTTCTAGGTAGATCCGAGAATCGAACTAGTCAAGGTTAATACCTAGATTTTGGCCCCCCTACAAATTGGCCTTAAACTGGCCGTGTAAGGTAGGTTCAAGCCAATTCTTAAATTGAACTGGCTCGGTTGCTCGTCCCTAATTACAAGAGTGGTGATCGATTCAAAAGTGGGTAGATGACAAACTTATGGTTGACTCCCAGTTTTTGGAATTGATAATTGATCTCATTGTCTTAGAATCAAGCTGGAATCAATTCTACGGTCAATTTGAGAACCAACTAATGCTTTTTTTTTTTTTTTTTTTTTTGTCTCATATTATTATTTCCACAATGCATATATGTCAAACACGAATAAAATTCCTTCAACTTAAAGATAATAGGTCATACATATTTAATTTGCAACAAGAATTTTCTAATATAGAAAAATAGTAAAAGAACTATTTAGAGTTACTGGTAAACTGGTTAGGTCCTACTTTCCAAGTTTGCAAACCTAATCAACATATTCAGGGTATATAATTAGGAATCGAACCAATAAAGATGATTCCTTTTTTTCTGGAACTAGGAATTTGATTGGTCCCCTAGGAATCAACCTAGAACAGGTCGGGTAAGGCCACTTTGCATCGGTTCCCCAGTTGTTGCTCACCCCTGTATGCAACCAATGTAATTTTGGTTAGTAATAAAACTTTTCAAGAGTCGAGAGAAATTAAAGCTATTCAACTTGCGTGAAGATTTCGACAAAAAAAAAAAAAAAGAAATGAGTGAAGAGATTGGCTACAGTGTCCAATTTCATTCATTCCCGAGCTACAGTTCTCTCCATATTAACGGTTTGAACCATTTTCAGTGGCAAAGGGGTAACCAGAGCAACTAGCAGATCGGCTTAGGAAATTTCTAAGGGTGGCAATTCATAGCATATTATCACAATCTCTCATAACTTGTCGAGAATTGTCATTACTAAACATTTGAGTAGACCGTATGAAAAGAGAAGGGAGAAATCTAATCATGACGAGATGCGATGAGCTTTTACCTCTCGTAATCCGAAAAGACCTGTAAAATCACTGAATACCCTTGAGCATGTAAAGGAATAGTATCTGTGACTAACTCTCAACATGGTAGTCTCATCTAATGGAAGATATGTTGTGCGATTGATCAACAACTTTATACACGTGTCATAGTATCAGAAAACAAGCCTTGTCTGTCAGATTCTTCATCAATCAGAAGCCTCTCTCTCTCTCTCTCTCTCTCTCTCTCTCTCTCTCTCTCTCTCTCTCACATTCATCAAGGGAAGATTTCCACATCTAGCTTACATCTCCAACTTCATTTATCGAATTTATTTTCAATATACGACAATATAATTTACCAAATGAAGCGGGTTGCTAGTCCTAGGAACCTACCAGAACAGAGAAGATGAGATACACCCAGAGCTCTTTCAGTAAGGCCTCAGCTACAGATCCCTCAGCCACAGGTCAGTTCACAGAAGAGACTGGCAAGTGTGCTTGAAGCAGGGGAATTACTTTGGCGAAAAAGAAACAGAGGATATGGAGAAGAATACGTCAACGAAGGAGATATAACGTGAAGAAGAAGTGAAGGATCGAGTATCAACGGCCGAGAAGGATGCTGAATGCCGACGGGGATTCCGAGCTGGAAAGAAGCGAAAACACGTGTGGTTAATAGAATAGAGAGTGAGTCGGTTAATAGGCGGTTAGAAAAATGTTCTGGTATAAAAGGAAAGATGGAAAGATGTGAAAAAAAAAAAAAAAAAAAAAAAAAAGCTCGGTTGTTGAGAGAGAATGAAAGAGTTAGAGCTCTAGTCATCCTCCATGGAAGTTCTTCAAAGAGCTCATCGTTTCTCTAGATACAAGTAAGAACCGAGGAGGATGAAAGTCCTTGTGTTTGTATTCGTGATTTGTATACTTGTCAAGTTAATGAAACATAGTTGATGTTCTTCATAAATCATGTTGTTCCGCTCTGCATATGTTCTTTGAAGTTCTTCAGGAATACTTGAATCTTGTTTCGGAAGTTTTGAACTTCATAAGTTTCACATGGTATCAGAGCCATGGCTGCTTGATTCACGGTGTATGTGATTGCAAAACTAAGATCCTGAAGTAGTAAGGAGTGTAGATTGCTGCAAGAAGGGTTACCAGTTCACACTATACTTGCTGCAGCTGTTGATTGATTTCTGGTAGAGTTCAAAAAGCTACTTTGAGATTGAAATCATGGCAACTAGAACGCCTAAATACCCCTTCCCAATACATGTGAATATCACAAAGTTTGTCACAATTAAACTTGCCGATGACAAGTTCTTGCTATGGCAAGCTCAAGTTCAGAGGTTTCTCAAAAGCCAAGATATTTTTGGCTTTGTTAATGGTGATGTCCAGCCACCTTCTCGTTTTTTGCAGAATGATGAGGGTAGTGAAACAGAAATTGTGAATCCTGACTTTAATGACTGGACTAAGACTGATCAATTGGTGTCTTCATGGATCAGTGGTGCAGTAACTGAAAGTATTCTAAGTCTAATAATAGGCTTGGAAACATCCTTCGAAGTGTGGCAAATACTATTGAAGAAATTCACACAGAAAACTGTTGCCAGGGAATTTGAATTGAGGGGGAAGTTGTAGTCATGCCAGAAGCTTGATCAAAGTCTGTCAAGCTATCTCAGAGATTATAAAACTATCTGTGATCAGTTGAACTCAATAGGCAAACCAGTGGATGAGATCACACGAATATTTGGTGTGTTGGAAGGACTGGGGCCTAAATATGAGCAACTTCGAACTACCATATATTGTCTTAAACCACAGCCTGACTATGATGAAGTCATAGCTTAGCTAGAAAGATTCGATTCAAGAATGAAAAATTATTCGAAAAACCAGTTTAATCCAAATATGGCTTATTTTGGATTACAACAGTCTCAACTAGAGATAAAAGCTAATCCTGAGGAGAACTATATGCCTCAGACAACTGGTTTTGTTGCTCAGAGAGGGAATTATAGAGGAGCCCGTAGCTATGGTCGTGGCAGAATTACTGCTAGCAGAGGAAGAGGACCAAGTTATGCTGATAAAAATCTGAACTTCAGAGGATTTGTCTCGACCCAAAGTCAAGAAAATCAGCAACAGAGACAAAAATTTTTACCTTCTACAACAAGTCAAGGTTTTCGACCTTTTGTCACTACATCTCGAGGTTTTAACACCAAGACTTATCCTCCCTCTACATCAAGCTCAAATAGAGGAATGCAGAATATAAAAGGTACAAATTCTACTCTACTTTGCAAAGTGTCGATATGCGGGAAGTCCGGACATGAGGCTCTCCGGTCGGTATCGCTTTGATAATTCCTATCAAGTGAAGACATCCCAAAGCGCTCTTACAAAGAAAGTGCACAATGAGGATTCAAAAGGAAGAGAGTGGTATCCTGACACAGGCGCCTCAGCTCACATTAGTGCAGATCCAGGTATTCTTCACACAACCTCTAAGTACCTAGGCTCTGACACTGTGATGATAGGCAATGGTGAGTGTCTTCCTGTCACTCATATTGGTAATGCTAGTCTACACACTCAAGGCAACAAGATACCTCTCAATGATGTACTGATAGTACCAGAAATACAGAAGAATCTGCTTTCAGTTTCAAAACTTACTGATGATTATCCTTGTTCCTTCATCTTTGATAAATTTGGTGTCTATATGAAGGACAACATTACTCAAGTTCTAGTCAAGCTCGGGAGGAAGAGTAGAGGCCTCTACCAAGTGGATACACAGGCTGTTGAAGCTCTTTTTACTCAAAGACAGAAAAGTGTGGATGAGAATACTTGGCACCAGAGATTAGCTCATGCAAATTTTCAGACTATTAGATATTTGCATAGTCAGAACTTAATCAATTGTTGTACCAAAAGCTCAAATGTTTGTAGCAGTTGTTGCATGGCTAAGAGTACAGCTTTGCCATTTCCTTTATCTGAAAATACAGCAAAGGTCCCTTTAGAACAAATCAGTTGTGACATTTGGGGGCCATCCCCTGTAGACTCATTTCAGAAGTTCAAGTACTATGTTGTTTTTGTTGATAGTTACTCAAGGTTTAGCTGGTTTTATCCTCTGAGAATGAAATCTGAGTTCTATAGCATTTTCGTTTTATTTCAAAAGTTAGTTGAGAAATAGTATGGTCACCAAATCAAGATTTTCCAAAGTGATGGTGGAGGGGAATTCATGAGCAACAAATTTCGAACTTACCTGCAAACTTGTGGTATAAAACAGCATGTCTCTTGTCCTCACACTCCTGAGCAGAATGGAATTGCAGAACGAAAGCACAGACATATTGTAGAACTAGGATTAGCTTTGATGTATCAGTCTCAAGTTCCCATGAAGTTCTGGGTTGATGCTTTTTCTACGGCCAATTTCATTATCAATATACTACCTTCATCAGTTCTGCAGATGGATACTCCATACAACAAGATTAACAGGAGACAGCCTAGATATGACCATTTAAGGACTTTTGGATGTGCATGTTATCCTTACCTGAGGCCTTATGCCAAGCATAAATTTGACCCACGATCCGTTACTTGTGTGTTCCTGGGTTACAGTGAGTTATACAAAGGTTATAGATGCTTGGTGCCTGGTGATAATCGAGTTTATATCAGCAGGAATGTGGTCTTTGATGAAAGTTATTTTCCATTTTCAACAAGGAAAGATCATGACATTAGGCTCTCCACACCACTCTATAGACAGTGGCTGCAAGGTGTTCCAAAGATCACGTCTTCCAATATAACAACAGCAAACAACAACGAGTTATTTCTCAAACAAAGTATAGTCCCGAAATAGAGAGCTACTGTCCTCATGAGCAAGGATCAAGTGTTACTTCTCTAGCATTTCCACAGTTAGAAGCTGGCATATCTTCACAATCAATTCTTGAATCTTCAGAGACTTCAATCTCACAAGAAAGTCCTAGTCAAAATCTCCTACTACAAACTCAAGCGCCAGTACAACATGCATCTGGCCAAGATGTTCACACCAACAATCATGGTGTTCACCATATGCGACTCGCTTAAAGTCGGGTATTGTAAAGCCTAACCCGAGATATGCCTCGCCTAGCCGAGTATAATGTTCCTATAGAACCTAAAACTATCAAGTCTGCATTAGCTAATCAAGGATGGTATACTGCCATGAGAGAAGAGATGAATGCTCTCTATGCAAATCATACGTGGACTTTAGTTCCAAGGGAAGACTCTATGAATGTTGTGGGCTGTAAGTGGGTCTATAAGACCAAGTTGGCACCAGATGGTAGTCTTGATAGGTTGAAGGCTCGGTTGGTAGCCAAGGGCTTTCATCAAGAGGCAGGTATAGACTTCAATGAAACCTTTAGCCCCGTGGTCAAACATGCCACAATTCGCATTGTCCTGTCTTTAGCCTTGATGAAGAAATGGTCAGTGCATCAACTCGATGTCAAGAATGCATTTCTGCATGGAGACTTGACTGAGACTGTCTATATGGAGTAGCCTCCTGGGTTCATTGATCCACATAAAACTGACCATGTTTGTTTGCTGCATAAATCACTTTATGGTTTGCGCCAAGCTCCAAGAGCCTGGTTTGATAAATTTAGCAAATTTCTTCTAGAAATTGGATTCTTCTGCAGCACAGCTGATCCTTCATTATTTGTTCAGCATACTGAGTCACATACCATCGTATTGTTATTGTATGTCAATGATATAATTTTGACAGGAAGCTCTTCTAGTCTACTGGCACAATTAATACAGAAGCTTAGCTGCCAGTTTCATATGAAAGACCTCGGGAGTCTTCATTACTTCCTCGGCATTGAAGTCAAACACTCAGCCGAAGATATGTTCTTGTGTCAGACCAAGTATGCTCTTGACTTACTAAAAAGGGCTGAAATGGCAGAGTGTAAGCCTATAGCTACACCCTTACCTCTTCGGCCAAATCCAGTGGATGCTTCAACCAACCAATTGATTGACCCACTTCACTACGAAGCTTGGTAGGGGTCTTGATTTGACTATCACAAGGCTAGATCTCTCTTTTGCAACTAATCTTCTGTGTCAACGCATGCAGCAGCCAACAGTGGCAGACTTTCATCACTTAAAACGAGTTCTTCGTTATGTAAAAGGCACTGTGCAGCTAGGTTATTATCTTCATTCTAATAGCACTATTCAGCTTCATGGTTTCTCAAATGCTGACTGGGCTGGTTGTCCTCTCACCAGACGATCTACCACTGGCTTTTGCACATTTTTAGGAGCTAATCTCATCTCTTGGTCTGCCAAGAAGCAAGCAACTGTCTCGCGGTCATCAACTGAAGCTGAGTACAGAGCATTAGCCTCAACTACAGCAGAGTTAACATGGATTGGTTTTGTCTTGCGAGACATTGGTGTTCCTCTTCCAACTGCTACAACTCTATTTTGTGACAACAAGTCTACCATTTCCCTCACGGCAAACCCAGTTCTACATGCACGAACAAAGCATGTTGAAATTGATTTTCATTTTGTTCGTGAAAAGGTATCCTCTGGAGTTCTTCAAGTAAAATACATACCGAGCCATCATCACCTGGTCGATATATTCACTAAGTCACTTCCTAGACCCATTCATGTACGATTACGTACCAAATTGGGCATGGGATATTTTCCCTCTCCCAATTTGAGGGGGAATGTGAAACAAAGGCTCTTTCAAGTAAGGCCTCGCCTGCAGATCCCTCAGCCACGGGTCGGTTCACGAAGAGGGCGGCAAGTGTGCTTGAAGCAGGGGAATTACTCGGCGAAAAAGAAACAGAGGATATGGAGAAGAATACGTCAACGAAGGAGATATAACGTGAAGAAGAAGTGAAGGATCGAGTATCAACGGCTGAGAAGGATGTTGAATGCCGACGGGGATTGCCGAGCTGGAAAGAAGCGAAAACACGTGTGGTTAATAGAATAGAGAGTGAGTCGGTTAATAGGCGGTTAGAAAAATGTTCTGGTATAAAAGGAAAGATGTGAAAAACAGAAGAGTGTGAAAAAAAAAAAGCTCGGTTGTTGAGAGAGAATGAAAGAGTTAGAGCTCTAGTCATCCTCCATGGAAGTTCTTCAAAGAGCTCATCAGTTTCTCTAGATACAAGTAAGAACTGAGGAGGATGAAAGTCCTTGTGTCTGTATTCGTGATTTGTATACTGTCAAGCTAATGAAACATAGTTGATGTTCTTCATAAATCATGTTGTTCCGCTCTGCATATGTTCTTTGAAGTTCTTCAGGAATACTTGAATCTTGTTTCGGAAGTTTTGAACTTCATAAGTTTCACAAACTTAACAGCGTCACAGGAGTTAGAATAAGAAGAATCTCGAAAGTGATTGTGTGTTTATTCATACTGATTCTTGATACAAGCATGTCATTTGGGTATCTCCTTGACTTTCCCCACGTCAAACACATCAAGAAGGACTTCAGATCTAATGTACTTATAGGACACTCGTAGGTACACTTGCAAACTTAGTGCTAAGGACCACATATGTTGGTTCGGATCTTATTCAGCTAGTACAGAGAGCTCCGATTTGAACTTCAGACATAAACTTGATCTAAATGCATATCCTTGGTGGTGACATGACCTTGCTCTAGCTGGACATCGTTTGTGGCTTCCCGGGAGGCTCAGACTACGTAAGCTTCCAGATGGTTGGCCAAGGCCAGCATGTCAATGCTCTCGCAGTGATATGACTTGCAGACGAAGTAGATCACTGTTTGGATCACAAGGCCGAACAGGAACAAGACATCAGCAGGACGAGGCAGAGGGTGCCGATGCCTACCACAATTCCTAAGTTCCATAAATACACCACAAACAACTGGTACACTATCATGATCCCATAATAGAACATGACCAGCGGCGGGAAGATGAAGCTTGTGACTTGTCGCTTGCCCTCAATAAGATTTATGCTCTTGACCATTGCCTTGATCCCATAGTTCTCCTCCTCCAGGACAGAGACCACGCTTGCCAGCTGCCAGACAATGCTCAGGTACATGAACCCAACGAAGAACAGGATCGAGAGGATGATCCAGATTGCTATCCCAAATGGCAAGAAACCGATCAGCATCACCCCCACGAAGAAAGTCCCCAGCATGCATAAGCTGTAGGCCAAGTGGAACAAGAAACTCCATATGAACGTGATGGTGAGTCGCTTCCACACCTTCGGGACCATGGACATGATATTTTTGAAGGTGGTGGGCTTTCCCGTGTAATTGCAGGGCACAGTGTATGTGACCGCAGAAGTAATAAGAAGGGAAAGCACCAGGAGGAAGACTAGGTACGCTACTTTGATAAGCCAAAAATTCTATACGCTGGGATGATAGATATTCATCCATGCGTTCATTGTCTCCCCTGTGATGAAGTCTGTACTTTTCAAATCGAATTCTTGCTTTCAGATTCTCAGAAACTTGGAATTGAACGAAGAAGATGATGGAGAGAGGAAGTACAAAAGCTAGTGTGATTTGAGTGAAGATTTTCTTCCATGAGACAATGATCTTGAACGACTCCTTGAAGATGCCAAGGAACCCAAGATATCCAAGCTTCTCTTCGTCACTATCCATCTTAGTTGACACTCGGCTTATGTTGTCCTCCATAAAGGTGGTTCAGAAATTCTGCAGATGTTGCCGAGAGAGATTCTGTAGATGACTATGGAGGTTCACTTCTAAAACGACAGTTTGATCACGTTGCTCGTCTCTGCATGGATTACAATCTACATTGTTTAATATAAGCAAAACAAATTCTTTGGACAAAAAACAGTGACAATGACAAAGTCTTGCCCTAGGTAGCTGCTAGCTGGGGTGATCTATTGTCGTTCACTGTTGTAATATGCCTACACTAATAGATACCGTCATACTAATGCTCCGGCAAGTTTTGTTCTTTCCCCCTTTTTCTTATCCTCTCTCAGAGTATGAATCCAAAAATAAAAATACAAATTGATTAACAACGTGGTAAGGGAAATTTGGCCATTCAAATGTCTGAGAATCTACACCCAGCATGAGCAAATGATAAAATAACTCTGTTTTGACTACAGCAAATAACAATTGTTTAATAAAACTATGCTTCAATTTTATATTTTGTCTGCATTATTTTAGCGTGACTCCAGATAGTACCGGATGATGCACCACACAAAGAATTCTAGGAAGGGAATGAAAACAGCCCAAAGCCTCCTTCATTTTAAATATAAGGATTGCCATCTCTTCCTATCAGTATGCGATAATGATCATCTTCTCACACAGCGGTATCATTACCGAAATATTGAACTTCATTCAATCAACATTGATGGGGTTCTCATTGTTCTGTCCTAGGAATGAAGCCAACATTGGGATGGCATGGCGGTTCATTCATCTGCTCAATGGGGGGACAGGCAATAACCGAAGATCCTATGGGTCCTGTAATGAATCTGACAGGAACTTGCTATGTAACTCATTGTACATATATAAAAGCAAAACAACAAAAAACTAGAGCACATCTTGTAAAAGGCGCACTGTCATATGGATCATAGATCAAAGAGTCATACATTTCCAAGCTGCACACTTTATTGTCTTAACACTAATAACTTCACGAACTCCAAGTTTTTCTATCGCACGGAGACCAAGATGCAGAAAACTCCCAAACTAACACACGGAATATAGAAATCAGACATGAAGTTGCTCAAGCTGGACAGAATTTGCCTTTAGAGGGACGTAGTCTGCGAGATAGACCTCAAGATGCTCAGACAGAGAGGACCTATCAATGTTCTCGTGGTGGTAAGACTTGCAGACAAAGTAGATCACTGTCTTGAGTACCAAATCAAAAAGGACCACCATTAGCAGCAACAACAAGCAAATCAGTCCAACCACAATCCTGATTCCAATCCCTTGAACCAAGTAGTCCAAGACCACAAGGCACTCAAACAGTGCCTCAACCAGGGCAGACCACAGCATGACTCCAAGAAAACACCCAACCGACATACCCATCTTGCCCTTTATCAGCCTCCTGCTCTTCACCATCGCCTTCCTTCCATACACATCTTCAAGAACCGAGATCACACTCGCCAATTGCCAAATCATGGTGAGATAAACAAACACAACAACGTACAAGATCAGGAGAATCACCAACATGGCAATCTCAGGTCCAGGGCCAACTGGAAATGCCCTCACGATGACGACCCATCCGATCAAAAGCGCAACAGCCACCACAACGAACGCTACGAAGGTTACGAAAGTCCAGAGGAAAGTGACCATGAGCCTCTTCCATACTCTGGGCACGACGCTCATGATCTTCTTGAAAGTAATCTGCTTGGCGGTGTAGATGCAGGCCACCGTATAGACAACAGCCGAGGTCGAAAGCAGAGAGAAGATAAAGACGAAGATGAAGTACCCGAGCTTGATGAGCCAGAAGGCGACCCACTCCTTCCTGAGCACGTGGGACGGGTCCCTGTACCTCTGGCTGCCCTCCCAGGTGTAGTTCCGGTCGTTCTCGTGGTCGACGATGTTGTGGGTCAGGAGATGCGAGACCAAGGAGTGGGCGAGGATGGCGACGCAGAGAGGGAGGATGAGCGCGAGCGTGATCTGGGCGAAGATCTTCCTCCATTTGAGGATGATCTTGGAGCTCTCTCTGTAGACGCCGAGGAACCCAAGGAACTGCAGCTCGTGCTGGTCTCTGTCCATCCTTTCTTCCGCACAGAGAAATCACAAGAACGGGGATATTTCTCGAAAGCAGAGAAAGCGGAGAGTAAAGAGATAAATGATGGCGATGGCGATGGCTAACAGAGTGTGTGGTATAGGAAGAAGGGAAGACTTTGAAATGTCAACGAGTCAATGCGGATTCCTCGCTCCCCCAGAATCGACTTTGCTTAAGGAAGAGAAGAAAGCGTCTGGCCCGAAGTTTCTTGGGTTTCCCCAAGTAGCGACGCCGCAGCACGAAACGCGTGGATGGTCGCCCATGGAATTCAGCTGAGGCGGTGCGATGTGGAGTCCGCATCATCGGGGATGAATGAAGTAGCGTGGAAAGTGAGCGAGGGTGCCCGGGTGATGAAATAGCGTGGAAATTGAGCTAGCGTGCTTGGGGGGACTTTGCCCAGGAAATCTCCATGAGAAGCTCAAACATATGTATCTATAAAGAATTTTATAGCCCCAAGCGTCCTCGGCTATGATATGCTATGCTTTATCGACATGCTTTGCTCTTCGTTTCTATACGGGTTCCGCTCCGAACATTCTTTCTTATGTAAGTTGCATTCTCTTGATCTGCATTTTAACATCCATTAAATTTTGTACTTAAATACTCGGCTGATGTTCCATGGTTGAGACATAAATATGAAACTTGAATAGTCCAAAAATTTTCAAGAACTTGGAGTGAGCACAATTGCCTATGATGAGCTTAAAATGGAAGATAATAGAGACATCACAGAGCAAGGTACAGTAATAAATATTGAACTTCTAAACTCAATCTTGTTAATGAATTTGATCTATTGAGCTCACACATTAAATACTTGGGAATCTCCTAAAGGTAAAAATCACATGTGCCTTTCTTAAGTGTGCATCATATTCTAAGTGAATCATAGAAATGCATTAAAGAGAGTGAATTGAGATAGTTACAATTACAAAGATCATAATATTCTAATGAGCTCACACTTTGTGATGCGCTATAATACTTGAGCTCATTCATAGAGTACGTTATGTTTCTTTTGAATTTAGATAGGTTTCGCTTATAGAGATCATAATATTCACATGAGCTCACACTAATTATATGGTACTCCTGAAAGCACTTGATCCATGCTTATTGTTGCAATATTCAACGTACTTAGATTATTAAATTTACATGCGGTTCTTTTTTTGGTGAACACGTGGTTTCTCTCCACTAATGAGCTTAAATTATTTTGTTGGACTTTCTGAAGTTAGAGATGAGCTAACCTATCAAGTTTAGCGAGAATCAAATGAGCACTTGAAGAATGTCTCGCACTAGGGGAAAAAAGGTAATTAACTAATTATATGAAAAAATCTCACAATCTTAAGGCATGAATAATAATCGTTCTATTCTTGAAAGCAATTTATAGCCAAAAATAGATATTATTTCTGTTCCCAAGATGAGTTTCCAAGTAGAAACACGTTTGATTACAACGCAAAATTTATATTCCCAAAGCAAGGATTCCTTTAGTAGGCCTTAAAATTTCTTGGCAGTCAACGATCGGTGTCCAAGTGACTGACGGTTGAGTGATGGAAGAGTTTTAATTTCTCATTTATGTTCAAGAAATAGAAAAGTAGAAAATCATTTCTATTCTAAATCTATACTCGGGCTAAAAATTTATTCTAGAAAATGAAATTACAGTACCAAACAGATTTATATTCTAAACATATTCTTAGGAACAAAAAATAAAAATTAAAAAAACACAAAAATAGAGTAATTACCATTCATGCCCTTAGAAACCTCGCTCCCTTGCTTCAAAGCTTTGGCACAAAGAGCAGGAGGAAAATAACTAAAGTTTCCGCAGGTTTTTCTATGGTGTTGTTTGCATCTTATTTTGTCTACACGTGTCACTAATGTCGAGTATATATTGTCCACTTTTTTTTTTTTTTTTTTTTTTTTACTTTTCTTGTATTATTTGAAATTTATTTTTTTGTCTTTAATGTTGGACGATCAAAACTTTCATTCAAAACGAACAAACACTGATGGACAAGACTCATTTGGATTTTCTCATCGAATTTTTTCAGTTTACACTCTTTATTGATTTCAAAAGTTTAAGGTAAAGCAAAAGCAACTACACCATGAGCTGTAATGAACAGTCTTCTACCTTTGTTTTTTGCGCTAAAGAATAAATGATTTAAAAAATATTTTTCTAAAAATAATTACTTGCATCGTTTGAAGTAATTAGTTAATAAAAAAAATTTCATTGTTGTTAACAATTTATATCTAAATATGTTCAAGGACAATAAAAGTGTTTTTCGTTTATTCTTTTTGTAAGCAATATAAACAATTATTTTTAGGAAAAAAATTCACATCATTTATTTTCTACAAAACAAATGAAATCTTAAATTGCATTATTTTTCATACAATGATAATGATGATCAGAAGATGCACCATTACTAATAAGGAATGATTTTACTTACTGCTGATAGAAATAAGCATATTTAAGAATCTGACCAAGATATATAGCTCATGTGAGGTTAAGCCACGCGTGAGCCTAACTTTGTGATTTGATTTTCATGGTGGCTTTTCATGGGCACGCCGGGGAACCCAAGGAAATCAAGAACGAGGGAAACGATGGATTTTTTTTTTTTTTTTTGGTCAGTTCTACTCTATACCTAATGTACACTCATTCTCAGACTTTTATCCTGCCTCTTGCAGGGCGTGGGAGTCAAAACCCACTCCTGAAACTTACGCGTCCCCACTCCATCCCTCCCTGAGGGAAGACTTTGAAGTTTCAACGAGTCAAAGCTTGTTATTCAGATTCCCTACCTCTTCATGCGGTTTCATCCCCTGTACTGTAATTGAATTTGCTTATGGAAGAGAAGAAAGCTTTTGGTCCCGCTGTCTCTGCTTTCTGCCTGAAGTTGCTCAGGTCTCGTGATCTAGTGACATTGCAGCACGAAACGAGTGGATGGTGGCCATTGGAATTCGGTAGAGCTTATGAGTGATTCTGCGTTGAAGAGATCATATAATGTGGAAAGTGAGTGAGCGTGTTTATAAGTCTCCATGAGAAGTTGACATATATTTATAAAGAATTCCATCATGTCAAGACATGAGACACGACACTTTGTCGTCATGCATAGCATCCTTAGCTATAATTTGTTTTATTGACATGCTTTTGTTATGAGCCGGCGATTTGAAGTCTGCATCAAAGTGATGAAATATTGTGGAAAGTGAGCATGCATGCTTGTGGGCCTCCATGAGAAGCTGACTTTTATACTTATAAAGAATTCTATTATGCCGAGACATGAGACAGGGTGCTTTGGTGTCACATTGAGCATCCTCAGCTACAATATGCTTTATCGAGATGCTTTTGTTACGGGCTAACAATTTGGAGTCTACGTCGAAGGGCATTCCATGGAAAGATCAAAGCACGACGGTATTTATCTTCTCAAAAACTCTTGATAGATTGTTCATAAATGAGTTCCAAATGATTCGTCAAAGCATCCCTAATCAACGGTTTTTGATCGCAAGAAAAGTGGAACGATTCTCGTGGAAGAAATCGGACCACACATGCATGTAGTTAGAAGGGAAAACAAAATTAAAAAAAGAGAGAGAGAGAGAAGAATTCCATTCCGAGCCGAATTAGAAGGGGGAGAAGGAGGAGGAGGAGACGCGTGGCTCCCTACTTACACGTGGTGCTTCGGTGAGCGTAGCGCAAGTCCGATGGGGCCCAGGAGTCGAGGCGGAGAAGGTGCTGGGCTGGCAAAACCCAAATATTGATCGACGCTCTTGGCATTCGACTCTTTCGTTATTCACCGAAGAAAATAATAATAATAATAATAATACCTGTAATAAAAATAATTTTGTATTTCTCAAGGATTTATGCACAAGATTCGGTTTTCAACATATTAATGTGAAGCTTGCTATTTATTTTTAAAAAAAAAATTAAAAAAATATACGTGTCGGTATTTATCATATCACATAAGACAGCCGGTGTCTACGTTGCCATTAAATGATGCAGTTCATCAATCACATATGAGTTGCATCACAAGCGATCTTAGTTAACTATTGCCACACTTTGTACGTTATCAATTCATGTGTGCCTGCCATAAATAAGGTGCTCAACTCAGGCACAGTCAAAACCAATGATATCATGATTTTCATATGCAATTGCACATTAGTGCGCCACCCATCTTGCATCAATTGATCGCACAGGTCCTGATTATAAAGTAAAATCGTTATGACACGTCCGATACCATATCACACAATTTTATCCCATAATAAAGTCCAACCATCTCAACACTCACACTTGTTCCACTTATATAGGACCTCCCGACCATAGCTAACTTTCCAGTTGGCGATCATCGACCTCAACACTCATGTGTGCTCTGGTTATTAATGACCTCCCGGCCATAGCTAATTTTGCAGTCAACGATCATCCGACTCCTGCCGGGCTACCGATAAATATCGGGCTTTGTCTTGCCCCATCAAGCACGGTTACGTCTAAAACTCTTATTTAGATGGTTCCCCAAAAAGGGACATCGGTTCAGAATCTATTGTGATTGGCTTCCGACTCCCACCGGGGATCGCCTCCAAACCCTGTTGGGTGACGATTCAACTTTTGATCACACAAACATACTACCGCAACTCACTACGCATCGTCTCCAAACTCCCGTTGGGTGATGGGTTCCACTTCTTGATCATGCAACACACCATTAAGACTCCATTCTTATCTTTGAGCATTTAACCAATGCACAATGCTTATAAATACAATTTCAAATCATTTTCCCCTAAAGGTGGTTCATTTCGGTGTTTCTCGAACAAAGCATATTTCCCTTTTTGTGAAAATCACTCAATTTATGTGGATGCACATGCATTTATACATTCAAATCACCTCATACGATCAAAACACATGAATTTAGACAACTTTTCATGCTCGGGCGAATAGTGTGCATAAACAATACCGCATGAACAGTGTTTCGTGAACAGCGTTCGTATGAACAGTGAATTTCTAGAATTAAATAACTAATAAATTAAATCCAAAAGTCATTCAAAACACTAATTAAAATAAGCAATAAATCAATTAAAGCTAAACAAGCTTAATTAAGCACATAAGCATCATTAAGCCAATAAAGCAAGATTAAGCTAAACTAATCTTAGCCATTCATCTAACCACCTATCTTAGGATTAATATAGCTTAATTAAATCTCCTAAACTAGAATTAACATTAATTAAACCAAACCTAAGCAAGTTTAGATACTAATCGATGGATTAGGAGCTAAACTCACCGTTAAATGGGTCGGAGACACAGACACGGCGGCATCGATGGAGGCTACGCTCGAGAACCTCAACCACGACGATTCAAGGCGGTCCCAAGCTTAAAACAGCAGCAACAACCTTTGCTTCACACTACAACTCTGGAAATTGAACAGTAGAGGAGGAAAGGAGTTGGGCGGGCTAACCGGAGCTCCGGCGAGGGGTTGGTCGGCGACCAGCAGCACCTACGGGTTGAGGGGGACTTGCTGGTGGGTGAGTGGGTGGAGGTTGGGTCGAAATGGGAAAAACATGGCTGAAACAGGCGAAATAGGTAGAACAGTGCAAGCGGGTGGAACAACGGTTCGACGAGCGCTAGCTTCTGGTCGGCTGGCGGGTCAGCCGGCATCTTCGTTTGGCGAGCGGCTAGGTTGGTTTGTATGATTTGGGCCTCTTGGACACGGTGGTGGGTGGCATGAGAGCTGATTCACATGGGAAGGCAACTATTGACTCAGGTTTTTAGAGAAAGGTATGCTGGAGCAGAAATAGGAAGAGAAGGAAAACATGGGAGAAAGAACTGCAAATTCCTTGGGGCTAAAGAGGGGAGAGAGAGAGAGATGTGAGGGCTGGTTTTTCTGGTTCTCTCAAGCTCTCAAATATCTCCACAATGGATAAAGTAAGGCTTGGGAGGAAGAACGGGACAGCTAAAGATAGGAGGGTCCCTCCTTGGCTTCTAAAGCCTTCTCTCTTATCCCTTTGTCTCTTGGCAAGGCCCCACCAACATTGACTGTCTCCCTCAGCCTCTTGGCAGCCCACAAACTTTCCTTGCAAGCCAATGAAGTGGTCCAAAAGTGGTGGAGACCATGGCCTACGAATTTGGTGTCATTTTCCCCAAATTGAACCAAATTTCTCTTCAATTGGACATAAATCGGTCCCCATAAATTCCACCAAGATGTCCTCGATCAAATTAACATTTTTCCTTGCCAATAGAACCAACTTGCATCCTAAAAATGCGATAAAAAACGGTCCCCTCAATTTTCCGATCAAAAACGGCTCCATATTGAATTTTCACCAAAAATCTCGGTTTGCAAAAAAATCTTCGGAGGATGAGTTGACGGTCCTAAAATAAATTGTGACATGACAGAATTTTCAATTTCTGAAATTAGGTTTAAATTCACTATTAGTTTCAACCGGGTGCGATTTTAGCGTGATCTAACCTACCATATAGCTTTTAAGAATTTTTAGTGCAATTGACCTATGGTTGATTATTTCCGAGCCACATTGTGCATCTTTGACTCATTGGCGACTCTTGGTTGTCGTGAATTTCAAGGTTTCAAATGCGGACACAGGGTACAAAATGACAGAAAAATCAGTTTAGTGCCATTCAACGAGAATTTTGCAATTAGGTAGAATCACCCATACTCTAATCACATACCTCAGTCGAACCGACCTATCTCCAATCTTTGATCGATTTTGACCGTTCTGTATTGACCCTTGCAGATAAACACAGTCGAGCAGTCGATTTCTAGTCGAATTCTCAAGTTTATTGCGTTTAGATTCTTTAACGGCTTCACCCGATAGACTAGTTATCTCATAAGTGATCAGCTCAAAGAATAGAACTATAGACACGTTGATGAAAAGCCCAACTTATTTATTTGAAAACAGAATTAGAAATTCGGGATGTCACAAATTCCCTATTAAGTTGCCTTTTCAAATTTAAGTTCTTCAACACAATAAGCGTGTCATCCACATATAATAGTAAATAAATAAAAGAACTATCATGCAATTTTTAATAGCACACACAACTATCATGCGCACTTCGCGAGTAGCCATGACTCAACTTAAAGTGTCAAACCTCTTGTACTATTGTCATGAATATTGCTTGAGAAGAATGTTTCAACCTGTAAACATGATCTTCTTTACCCTCAATAATGAATCCCCCTATTTGAGACATATAGATTGTCTTCTCAAGCTTGCCATGTAAAAAAAACAATTTTGACATTAAGTTGCGCAAGTTCTAAATCATAAAAGGGCTACTAATGTGAGCAACACATGAATGAAACTATATTTCACTACTGGAGAGAACACCTCATTGAAGTCGATCCCCTCCTTTTGACTAAAGCCATTCACTACCAAACATGCCTTGAATCTTTCATCTTCAACCCCTAGAATTCTCTCTTTTCTTTTGAAGACCCACTTGCACTCAATAGATCTTTTGCCCTTGGGCAATTTCACGAGATCCTAAGTATGGTTCTTATGAAGAAAATCCATCTCTTTATTCATCCCAACAAGCCACTTCTTAGGTTTAGAACAAATAGTTGCTTCACGAAACGTAAAAGGTTTTTCAATACCAAGCTCTTCAGCAGTTGTAAGAGCATATGCTACCAAATCAGCGCAACCATACCTTTGGAGAGGCTTAATTTGTCATTTAACTCTCACTATAGCCAAACTTTGAGGTTACTCAATTTTTTCTAATTCTTGATAAAATTTAATTATTGTTGCTCATTGTCACTTTCTGGTAGAATAGGAACATCTTCAACTATTTTTTGTGGATGCCCTACATGAAGCTCTAACTCTTTCTGAATATTCTCCTCAAGAATACTTATAGATTTAGTAACAATCTTTCCTTGTTCAAGCATAGAATTTTCATCAAAAGTAACATTCCTACTAATTATGAACTTTGGTGATTAAGGTTTAGAACACCATAACCTATATCCTTTAACCTCATCTATATAACCAACGAAAATACATTTCTTGGCCCTAAGTTCAAGCTTACCCTCTTTTACATGATAATAAGCAGGACATCTAGATATTTGTAAACTAGAACAATCAAAAGGTTTATTTGACCATACTTCATTAGGAGTTTTACATTCAATTGCGGTTGAAAGAGAACAATTCACTAAATAACACATCGTGCTCACAGCTTCAACCCAAAAATCCTTCCCAAGTCTAGCATTAAAGAGCATACACCTGGTCCTCTCTACAAATGCGCGGTTCATGCGCTCCGCTATCCCATTCTATTGAGGTGTATACCTGACTGTTCGATGTTGAACAATCCTTGGATTTTCATAATACTTGTTCCTAGTTTGATTTTCTTGTTGAGACACTTTATCTTCTTCCTAGTTTGATTTTCTATTAACTTTTTCCACTTCTTGAATGTATCAAAAATGTCACTTTTACGCTTCAAAAAATAAACCCAGACTTTCTTAGAAAAAATATCAATAAATACTAGAAGATAAATTGCACCACTTCTAGATGTTACCTTTGTCGATCCCCACAAACTGGGGGTGAATATCGTCAATTGTGCCCTTCCTCGAGTGCACCACAATACTGAAATTAACTTTGCGTTGCTTCCCAAAAACACAATGTTTTCAAAAGTCAAGTGAGACTGTATGTTCTCCATAAAATAAACCACGTTTACTTAAGATAATCATTCTTCTTTTGCTTATGTGGCCCAATTGCATATGCCACAGAATTGACTTTTCAGAATCCGAAGAGGATGATATATTTAAAGAACCCACAATGGTACTTCATCGCAGAATGTAAATATTTCTTTTTATGTTACCTCTCATTACAATCAAAGAGCCTTTTGAAATTTTCGAAACTTCATCTCCACTTATGTATATGCACCCAATGGAATCTAAACTGCTCAATGAAATAAGATTTTTTTTTTTTCAAATCTAGGATCTGCCTAACATTTGTCAAAGTTATTACATTGTCATGACATTTAATCTTCACTAAATCAATGCCTACAATCCTGCAAACTGCATTGTTGCCCATCAAAATTGAACTATCATTGACTTTCTCATATATGTAGAACCAATCTCTATGTGGACACATGTGGTATGACCATGTTGAATTCAAATTCATTCGTCATCGTCATGACAATCTGAAGACAAAATAATAAAAACATTGTCTACATTAGCTAACTCGTTATTTTTCACCAAACTAGCCAAATCAAAACTCTCCATTGACTTCTTCCCCTTAGCTTTGAGTATTAGACACTCACTTTTGTAGTGTCTGAATTTGTGATAATAGTAATACTCCACCTTAATGTTTTGTCATCGACATGACAATTTGAACCAACCTCCAAATTAGAGTTATACATGCATACAATGTTCTTACTATTTCGTCTTCAAATTGTCATGTTGATGACGAATGGATTTTGGATTCAGCATGTTCATGCAACATGTCCACATAGAGATTGGCTGCACACATATGAGAAAGTTAATGATGATTTAGTTTGGATGGGCAACAATGCAGTTTGCAATATTATAGGTATTGGGACAGTGTGGATTAAATGTCAGGACAATGTAATAAGAACTTTGACAAACGTTAGGCACATCCCAAATTTGAAGACAAACCTTATTTCATTGAGCAATTTAGATTCCATTAGGTGCATATACATAAGTGGAGGTGGAATTTTGAAAATTTCAAAAAGGCTCCTTGATTTTGATGAGAGGTAACATGAAGAAAAATCTTTATGTTCTGTAGGGAAATATAGATGTGAGTTCTTAAGTATATCATCCTCTTCAGATTCTGAAAAATCAACGTTGGGGCATATGAATTGGGCCACATGAGCAAAAGAGGAAAGACCATCTTAAGTAACCGTGGTTTACTTTGTGGGGACCATATGGTCTCACTTGACTTTTGCAAACATTGTGTTTTCAGGAAGTAGAGCGGAGTTAGTATTAGTATTGGGGTGCACTCAATAAAGGTCTCCATGAGAAGGGGCGCACGCGCGTGTGGTGTGCGTGTGCATGTGTGTGTAAAGAATTCTATTGTGTCAAGTCACATGACACGGGACATGGTGCTTTGGTGTCACGTCGAACATCCTCAGCTATAATTTGCCTTATTGACATTCTTTTGTTACGGGCTAGCAATTTGGAGTCTGCATTGAAGCGACAATATAGTGTGGAAAGTAAGTGAGCGTGCTTGTGGGTCTCCATGAGAAGTTGACATATTTCCTATAAGGAATTCTATTGTGTCGAGACACGAGACACGGCGCTTTGGTGTCACGTCAAGCGTCCTCAGCTATAATCTAATTTATCGAATCAAGAGATTAACTTGCCATGGAACCATAAGATCTTTAGGTTTCTGTCAACTTAAGTGGCGTTAGGTCACATGAGCCAAGAGCATTTAATAAATTTTTAAAATTAGAGATGAGCTATACCTATCATGTTTAGTGGGAAGCAATTGAGCACTTGACGAATCTCTGGGACCATGTTACTAGGGCGAAAAAGTAAAATATTAAATATTTGAAGAAAATAGGTCAACCTTATGGTGCAGATAATAACTATTTTGTTCCTGGGAATAATTTATGGCCAAAAATAAAATTTTCTATTTTTATTTTCTAGATGAGTTTATGAACAGAGTTACATGTTTGATAACAATATAAAATTTTTGTTCATAGAATAGAAATTCACTTGCTAAGCCTTCAAATTTCTTGGCGGCCAGCGACCAACAAAGCGAAGGGTGGCTGATAGCATCTGGCGACAGCAAGTGATGAAAAGAGCTTTTACTTTTCATTTGTGTTCGGGGAATTAAAAAGCATAAAATTTCTCCTTCATTTTTTTTAAAAAATAGATTTCTTAGCTAAAAATTGGTTTCGAAAATAGAAAAAATCAAATTGCATTACCAAATGGATTTATGTTTCAAATTTGTTTTTGAGAATAAAAAAAAGAAAAATAAAGAAATAAAATGTTTATCATTCACGCCCTTAGTAACCTCCCTCCCTTGCTTTAAAGCTTTGGTACAAAGAGCAGAAGGAAAATAACTAAAGTTTCCGCAAGTTTTTTTTATGGTGCTCTTTCCAACTTATTTTGTCTACACGTGTCATTAATTTGGAGTATATTTGGTCCACTTTTTTACTCTCTTTTAAAAAAAAAAAAATTGTTGTATCATTTGAAATTAATTTTTTGTCTTTAGTGTTGGATGATCAAAACTTCCATTTAAAACGTACAAACGTTGATGGACAAGACTCATTTTCTCATCAAATTTTTTGAGTTTCACACTCTTTATTGATTTCAAAAGTTTAATGCTAAAGCAAAAGCAACTTTACCATAAGCCGCAGTGCTCAGTTTTCTTAAGTTGCTTTAATTTCCATATGATGATAATGGTGATCAGAAGAGGCACCATTACTAATAATGAAGGATTTTATTTACTGCTGATAGAAATAAGCATGGTTAGAATCTGACCAAAATATATACAGCTTGCATGAGGTTGAACCACGCACAAGCTTTACTTAGCAATTTGTTTTTTCTTGGTGACTTTAGCAAATCTTTAATTCTTATGCATATATAGTTTTCTATTTCAATTCTTATGAAAATATATAAGTAATTAGACGAAAGGAAAATATTTCATGATCGTACATATCTTGATAATGCATGTTTCAATTTAGTTGTTTATATGTACATAGATCTTGTTTTGAAATATCTACGTTGTCAGAAGACCAAGAAGGTATCGAAGAAAAGGGTTTTCTGTATTTCACCTCTGTATTGAGCTTTGTACAATTATGTATTTAATTACAATCTAAGAAATTAATAAAGGAAAAATTGTATTCCTATATCTCTTCTATCCTAAAATAACTTTTGATTTTCTGTCTATCAAGGATTGTGCATGATTTCAGGAATCAATCATATCTTCCAACACTCTCCCTCAAGCTGGTGGCTTGTAGATGTCTAAGACACCAAGCTTGCTCAGAAGATATGAATGTTGTCTTTGGCATAGTGGCTTAGTGAACATGTCAGCTAGTTGTTCTGAAGTCTTGATTCCCTTTGTCTCGATTACACCTTCTTGAATTTTTTCTCGCGTAAAATGGCAATCAACTTCTATGTGCTTTGTCCTCTCGTGCAAAATAGGATTTGCCGCGAGCTTGAGTACTGAGTCGTTGTCACAAAAAAGTGTAGTTGATCCCTCGACTCGTGCCCCAAGGTCTTGAAGTAGCCCTCTCAGCCAAACTATTTCACAAATAGCTTTGGCCATGGATCTATACTCTGCCTCAGCCGAAGATAAAGACACAGTAGATTGCTTCTTCGTCTTCCATGAGAGCAATGATTCACCAAGTTTGATGCAGAAACCAGTAATAAATCTTCTGCTCATGGGGCATGTGGCATAATCGGCATTACAATAGGCCGTCATCTTCATGTTGCACTTTCGGGAAAAAAGTATCCCTAATCCTGGACATGTCTTCAAATACCTCACAACTTTCAAGGCCGCGTTCATGTGGGATTGCTTCGGGCTGTGCATAAATTGGCTCAGATTTTGCACTGCATAGCAAATATCCGGCCTAGTCATGGTGAGATATATGAGTTTTCTCACTAGTCTCTGATATCCTGATGGGTCTCTTAACAACGGATCGTTAGAAGAAGAAGAGGATAATCCAGAGTCATATTCGGCAGTTGTGAGCTTGACATTTTGCTCAATGGGAATAATAGATGGTCTGCAACCTGATAATCCTGTCTCTGATATGATCTCCATTATGAATTTCCTCTGACTGAGGGAGATCCCCTGATGTGGGCGAGCTATCTCAATTCCAAAAAAGTATTTAGGTGGCCCTAAATCTTTGATGTGAAAGGTGGAATGTAGATACTCTTTAAGTTTCTTCACGGTAGAGTCATCATTTCCCATGATAAGTATGTCATCAACATAAATCATCAAGTAGATAGATGACATACCTCTTGTCCAGGTGAATAGAGCATAGTCATACTTGGACTGTTTGAATCCAGCGGCCATGAGTGCAGTGGTGAACTTGGCGTACCATTGTCTGGATGCCTGCTTCAACCCATAAAGGGATTTGCGGAGACGACATACCCTAGACTCCCCCTGTCTCCATAATCTAGGTGGAAGATCCATGTATATTTCTTCATCGAGATCCCCATGTAGAAAAGCGTTATGTACGTCCATCTGGTGCAGTGTCCAGTCACGAAAGGCGGCAACAGATAGGAAGGATCGTACAGTGACATCCTTAGCAACGGGCGAGAAGGTTTCATGGTAGTCAAACCCTTCTCGCTGTATGAACCCTTTGGCCACCAGTCTAGCCTTGTATCTCTCTACAGAACCATCTGCCCGATATTTGATCTTGTAAACCCACTTACACCTAATGGGTTTGCGGTGGGCAGGTAATTCGACAACATCCCATGTATGATTTTCGTTCAAAGCATATAATTCAGCTTCCATGGCCTTTTGCCAACGAGGATCATCTTTGGCCTCGTTATAATTCGATGGCTCTCTTTCTTCAGAAATACGACTCATGCAGCATAAATGTTCTGGTGATAGCCTACCAAAAGATATGTATGATGACATGGGATAGCGAGTACCTGATGATTTGGAAGAGCCGCATATGTAATCCTTTGTCCAGGCTGGAGGACAAGCTGTTCGTCTAGAACGGCGCAGTGATTCTTGTTGTGTTGATGAAGATTCTTCCACAACAGGGGTTGACTCTAGAGGATCTAATAATTGTGCTGCTTCTTCCGTATGGGGTTCTTCAGTGAAGTAATTGTCAGATGTCTTTGTAGGTAATGTAGGCGGCTCATCAATTGGAAAGGGTGCAGCAATGAATGTTTCCCTTGGAGTTGTATCGTCTTCCAATAAGAAGGCTGAGTTTCTTGCCTTGTCATCTCCATGTGAAGAAGTAAGAGATTGAAAAGGAAAAATTTCTTCATGGAATATGACATCTCTGCTGATAAAAAATTCACCTGTAGATGGTGCATAAATCCGATACCCTTTCTGTAAGGTGGGATACCCCATGAATACGCATTCACTAGCCCGAGGTCCCATCTTATCCCTGTGTCCGACTGTAGTGGCATAACAAAGGCAACCAAAAACTCTGAGATGGCTCAGATTTGGTTTCTTGCCATACAACATTTCAAATGGCATCTTCCCTTTCAATATCCGTGATGGCATGCGATTAATTAAGTATGCTGCAGTAATGATACAATCCCCCCAGAAATTCTCAGGGATAGATGCTTGAAACTTGAGAGCACGTGCTACTTCCAAGAGGTGACGATGTTTTCTTTCAACAACACCATTCTGCTGTGGTGTATAGGTGCAAGAACTTTCGTGCAGAATCCCATTTAGTGAAAGGAAAGAATCACATTCAGTGTTGAAAAATTCCCGTCCATTATCGGTTCTAATATGGCGAACTGTTTTTCCAAACTAAGTTTTGGATAAGTTTAGAAAGGTTCTCAGATGAGAAAGAACCTGATTCTTGGACTGCATGAGAAATATCCATGTTGCTCGGGAAAAATCATCGACGATCGTGAGGAAGAATCGTGATCCATCGTGATGTTCTGTATGATAGGGACCCCAAACATTTGCATGGATTAATGAAAAAATACTATCTGCTTGGGAATCGCTATTTGGAAAAGCAACACGTGTTTGTTTTGCCAAAGGGCAGATGGGACAATGGAGACAAGGGAATGAGGCACTATGTCCCAGTCTTTTATGATAAAGTGAATTTTTCTCATTGCTAACGTAGTTACACAATGATTTATTGAATTGAACAGATGACAAATCGAAAGTGCTGGGAAAAAAACATCCAGAAATAAAGTCCTTGATAAGCTTTACCCAAGCCCATAAGTTTGCTAGTCGAAAGGGCATGAAAGAAACAATTATTTGGAGTGAATAGGACACGACATGAATTTTCCTCAGATGCTCGACAAACTGATATGAGATTGAATTGGAAATCAGGTACATAGAGCACATTTTGAAAAGTGATTAAAGGACTAAGGTTCACAGTGCCGGTTATGGCAACTCCTGTGGAATTTCCATTTGGAAGTTGCACTGATATAGGGAAGGATAATTTTGTGACCTTTGAAGAAGGTCCTTTATCACAGGTTATGTGATCACTAGCACCTGAATCTATAATCCATGCACCCTTCGATATTGAATTCATCAAGCAATAAGATGTACTTGTAAAGCTCCCAGCTTTATCGGACGCATCCAGCCTTTTTAGGGCTTCCATCAATTCTTGATATTGCTCAAAAGAAATCGATTTGTCCATCTGTTGTCCCAGTACCTAAAAAACTTGTGAAGATTTGCCTTTTTCTTTTTCTCCAGGTTTCCCATGCAATTTCCAACAATTTTCAATTGTATGGTGAGGATGTTTACAAAATTCGCAGTACATTTTACCTTTTCCTTTTTGGGTATTTTTGGCGGTTGTCGGAAACTTGCTGTTTGGCTGAAAAATTTGGGCCGAATTGGCTGAGGTGGGCCCAAAAAGTTCTGTCTCGATGGGCTGAGGATTTCGCGGCCCAAGTACTCTCCCTCGCGGCCCATCATTCCCAGCCATTCCGTTACATGGGCTTGTTGAGTGTGGCCCAACCGCTGAATAAAACTGACCGTCAGATTGCTTGATTAAATCGGAACCGTCGATCTGCTCCCCATAAAAGGCGCTCGAGCTAGGGTTTCGCGACCCCAAATTCGCCCCCTTTCTCTCCCCAAACCTAGGGTTTCTCTGTGAGGGGCGAATTTGGCCTCTGGCGGCGAGTGCCATCGCCTCGCCTCCTCTGCCGTAGGTCGTTGTCCTCTGTTGGCTCTCCTCCTGGACGGCGAGCTGGTAGATCTGGCCAAGATTTGGCATGGGTTCCATCGTCAGGATCTGAGACCGAAAAGCCAAGTATGCTTCGTTGAGGATTAGGAGAAACCTAATCGATTTCTCCCTCTCGCGCATGGTTCTGTACTGTTGTAGAGCGGATTCGAGCCAGTCGAACCTTTCTTCGGCTGATTCCAATTCGTTCCACAGTGCTGACAATTTGTTGTAGACCGTGGCGATGCTTGTATTCCCTTGGTTGAGATCTGAGATCTGCTGCGTTATGGAAAAAAGCTTCACTTGATCCAGTTTTCCATATCGATCTTTGATGTTATCCCACATTTCTTTCGCATCTTCTGTCGGGGGAAGCCCCGCTGCGACTTCGGATGTAATACAGTTCCCGATCCATGTTCTAACGAGCTGATTGCATTTTCGCCAAAAACGGGCCATTCGCTCATCAGTTAGGATGGGAATGGTTCCATCGAGAAACCCTTCCTTATCTTTTGTTACCAGGGCGCGCCGGAGCTCTCGCGACCAGGTTGAATAGTTTTCTGGGCCCGTCAATTGTTGATTGATCAATTTGGTCTCTGGTCCGTCGGCATTTGATGTATAAAGGGAGTCGCCAGGCTCCGGCTGTCCTCCGGCAGCAAAAAATTGGTAAGGAAAGAAACTTGGTGGAAAGGATGGGTAGGTATTCGCCCCTGCATTTGACCCACTTTCTTGATCCGCATTTGAAAAATTGGGGTGGGGACTCGTTCCCCCCGATGCGCCTAATCCGCCCGTCTGCTCTGGCCCGAAGGTAGAGCGTGCCTCAGCATTGGTTGGTGCGCCTCCTTCGGTCCGCACATTGCCTTGGTAGTGTGGCTGTGATGGAAATGGGTTTATCCCATGGATCCATTGATATGGCATCCACTGGTATGGATGGCCCGAGAAAGGCTGCCCTAGGTTGAATTGAGCCGGAAGATTCTGCCAAGGCATGTGCAGAGGTTGGACTTGGCTCTGGCTGAGGTGTTCTGCTGTAGTTGACACAATGGTTGAATCTTGATTAAGAGTACTCTGTGGTGTGGCCTCTCTCCCTGGCTGATTATCGGATCTGACGATAAGGGCTTCGGAAGTACTCATTTGTAGGAGATAAAATCAAGACTAATTCTAATGGCTGGTGAATATTTTGCAGGTGACGATTTCTGAGAGCAATGTGGTTGAATGGATGAAAAAATTTCTTTAGAGTTGCAGGTAGGTAATAGAATAAAAGGAGAGAATTTTTGCTGAGTACTGTTTCTGTTTTGCAGGACAACAACAGACAACAATCGAGGAATGCAGACAATTCGATGAGATGGGAGCTATGCCAGGATCAGCAGCAGCTCTGATACCATGTCAGAAGACCAAGAAGGTATCGAAGAAAAGGGTTTTCTGTATTTCACCTCTATATTGAGCTTTGTACAACTATGTATTTAATTACAATCTAAGAAATTAATAAAGGAAAAATTGTATCCCTGTATCTCTTCTATCCTAAAATAATTTTTTATTTTCTGTCTATTAAGGATTGTACATGATTTTAGGAATCAATCATATCTTCCAACATACGTAAAAGTGAGGCTGAAATTTTTTCAACAAAAAAAAAAAAAAATGCTTTCCTACATCTAGGAAAACAAAAAATTAAAGAGAAAATTTTACTGTTTAAAATGTTTGTTACATATATTTAGCGAATAATTTATATGTGCATTATTTATTCTGCAAATCCATTTCTTATGCACACATCACATTCTATTTGTAATATATATAATTATGGAATATAGGCTTTTTCATCTAATTATACATAGATATCTCAAAAAAAGATGAAAAAAAATGCACTCCGTAATTGCACGTATCTTGATAATAAATGTACATGTGGATTGTATTTTCAAATGTCTATATAAAAAGAAGGCTAAAAGTTATATTTGATGGTTGCGTTTATTTTATAACATGAACATTAGGAAATTACTAACTTATTGACATAATATTTAGGTTGAAAACAACTACTTTAAAAGGTTCCTATGATAAAATAGTGCATATTTCAATGATATATGTTGTTAGAGGATCATTAAAAGAGTTATGTAACACAAGACCATTTATATGATAAATAGATGACATTAGGGGATCGATAAAAAAAATTTCTTCGCTAAAGAATTATAGCTCGTCTCTTACAGGTAAATGAAACATTACAAATCAGAAAATATTTAGTATTTCCAAAAAAAAAAAAAAAAAAGAACCCATCAGACATGAAGTTGCTCAAGCTGAACAGCCTTTTGGCCTTCAGAGGGACGGTCTCCAAGACGGCCCTCGAGGTGATCAGACAAGCAGAAGCTGTCGATGTTCTCATGGTGGTAGGACTTACAGACGAAGTAGATCACTGTCTGCACGACCAAATCGAAGAGCGTCAGCATCGACAGCAACAGCAAGCAGATCAGCCCCACCCCTATCGTGACTCCAATCGGAGGCAAGCCCAAGACAAGAAGGGATTCAAAGAGTGCCTGAACCAGCACGGACCACACGAAGACACCAAGAGAACACCAAACCCATAGGCCCATCTTGCCCTTTATCAGTCTCCTGCTCTTCACCATCGCCTTCCTTCCATAAGCATCTTCAAGAACCGAGATCACACTCGCCATTTGCCAAATCATGGTGATATAAACAAACCCAACGATGGACAAGATCAAGAGAATGACCGCCACAGCAATCCCAAGTGCAGGGCAAACTGCAAATTGCCGCACCGTGGCGAGCCATGCGATCAAAAGCCCTACAGCCACCACATTGTACACAAAGAAGGGTGCGAAGCACCAGAAAAAGGTGACCATGAGCCTCTTCCACACTCTGGGCACGACACTCATTATCTTCTTGAAAGTAATCTGCTTGGCAGCGTAGATGCAGGCCACCGTGTGGACGACAGCCAAGGTTGAAAGCAGAGAGAAGATGAAGACAAAGATGAAGTGGCCGAGCTCGAAGAGACAGAAAGCAATCCACTCCTTCTTGAGCATGCGGGACAGGTCGCTGTATCTTGGGCTGTATTTCCAGGCGTTGTCCAGGTCGAGATCGATCTTGAAGGTGAGGCGCTGCAAGACCTCAAAGGCGGCAAGGGAGACGACGCAGAGAGGGAGGATAAGCACAAGCGTGATCTGAGTGAAGATCGTCCTCCATTTGAGGATGATCTTGGTGGTCTCCCTGTAGACGCCGAGGAACCCAAGGAACTGCAGCTTGTGCTGCTCTCTGTCCATTGTTTTTTTTGGCACAGAGAAATCAAGAACATCCATGGGTAGAGAGAGACTGGGATATTTCTTGAAGCAGAGCAAGCGAAGAGACTCAGAGACTCAGATGACTGAAGGTTCTCGAGAAGAGAAGAAAGCTTTTGGTCCCACTTTTCTTTGCTCTCTGCCCCAAGTTTCTCGCGTATCCTGATCTATTGACATCGCAGCACGAAATGCGTCGATGGTGGCCATTGGAATTCAGCCCAGTCATGGAATTTGGAGTCCATGGCAAAGTGATAAAATAGTTTGAAAAGTCAGTGAGCGTGCTCTTGAGAAAATTTGTTTTATCGATATTCTTTTGTTATGGGCCGGCAATTTGGAGTCTGTGTCGAAGTGATGAAATAGTGTGGAAAGTGAGCGAGCGTGCTTGTGGGTCTCCATGAGAAGTCGACATATTACCTATAAAGAAGACTATCATGCCGAGACACGGCGTTTGGTGTCACACCAAGCACTCTCAGTTATAATTGATTTTATCGACATGCTTTTGTCACAGGCCGGCATTTCCTTAGCCACGGAATAACTTGTGCAGTGCCTAGTGAGCAAACAAACACCAAGCCAGCCTCCCTTCAATGGTTATTCTAAAGAACAATATGGCAAATAGCATACATTGATCAAATTGTATCACGCTCAGCTTAGCTTAGGTGTCTAGTCTATCGAGTGAGATGGTAGATCACTTTAGACTTAATAGCTGGTTTTGGTCTACCATAACCTCAATAGGAGAGTAGCATTAGCTCCAGACTAGTTTGTGCATGGGAGGCTATCCTCACCTTCAGAGCCATATAAAGATATATTTGCTCTATACTAGAATTCCTAGCACTAACTGTCTTAATGCCACTCTCATAGATCAATTATATTTATCCCTTTGCATCATTCACTCTTCACCCGGTGACTCCAAGCTCCACTCACAAGGATCATGAGTGTGAGAGAATCACAGTACGTGAACTTTGCTCTTCATTTCTATACGCATTATGATCCAAACATTCTTTCTTATGTAAATTGCATTTTCTTGATCTTCGTTTTAGTGACTGTTATATCTTGCACTTAAATACTCAACAAATGTTCATAGTTGAGACCTAATATGAGACTCGAACTTTCCCAAAGAATGTTAAGAACTTGGATTACACACGATTGCTCTTGATGAGCTTAACATGGATGAGAATAGAGACATTATAGAGCAAGGTACATAGTTAATGACCTAGTAAACATTGATATAAATCTTAGATAAGGGCATCATAAAGTATAAATGTTAAACTTATAAACTCATGTCGATGTCTTCGATCTATTATGCTCACACATTAATACTTGGGAATCTCCTCAAGGTAAAAATCACGTGTGTCATTTATATTTGCATCACATTCTAAGTGTATCATATAAATGCATTAAAAACAGTGAATTTAGATGTATTACACTTACAAAGATCATAATATTCAAATGAGCTCACACTAATTTTATGGTACACTATGATATTCAAGCTCACACTAATTTTATGGTACACTATGACACTCAAGCTCATTCATAGAGTATGCTACATTTATTTTGAATTTAGATAAGTTTCACTTATAGTGATCATAATATTCAAATGAGCTCACATTAATTATATGGTACCCCTCAAAGCACTAGATCCATGCTTGTTGTTGCAATATTCAATGTCCTTCGATTATTAGGTTTACATGTGGTCTTCCTTTATCTATAAGTTTAAGTTGTTTTGTTGGACTTTCTAACACTCATAAAGATATTTTGAATTGGAGGTGATGTATGATGATTTTTTTTTTTCTTTTGGGTTCAGATTGTACTATGATTAACTTGCCATGGAATCAGGAGATTTTTAGGTTTCTTTCTACTTAAGTGAAGTTGTGTCACATGAGACAAGGGCATTTAATGATTTCTTAAAATTAGAAACAAGCTATACCCATCATGTTTAGTGGAAAGCAACTGAGCACTTGAAGAATCTTTAGCACCATGTTACTAGGGAGAAAAAGTAAAATATTAACTATTTGAAGAAAATATGACATCCTTATTGTGTGAATAATAACTATTATGTTTTCGAGAATAATTTTCTAGCTAGAAATGGAGTTTTCTCTTTCTATTTGTTTGATAAGTTTATGAGTAGAGATACGTGTTTGATAACAATACAAAATTTCTATTTTCGAAAAAGAAATTCATTCAATAAGCCTTAAAAATTCTTGGCGACTAGTGGGTGAGTGAGCCACAGAGGGCGGCTGACAGTATTTGGTGAGAGTGAGCGATGAAAAGAGTTTTCATTTTTCATTTATGTTTTAGAAATAGAAAAGTATAAAATTTTTACTTCTTATTTTTGTTCAAAATTTATTTCTGAGCTAAAATTTGGTGTCGAAAATAGAAAAATAAAATTGCATGACCAAAAAAAAAAAATTATACTCCAAACTTATTCCTAGGAAAAAAAAAATATATAGAAAAATAAAGAAAAATAAAGAAACAAAATGATTATTATTCACGCCCCTAGCAACCTCACTCTCTTGCTTCAAAGCTTTGGTACATAAAGCAGGAGGAAAATAACTAAATTTTCTGCATTTGTCTACATGTAACATTAATTTCAAGTATATTTGGTCCACTTTTTTACTCTTTTTTTTTTTTTTTTTTTACTTTTCTTATATCATTTGAAATTAATTTTTTTGTCTTTTGGATGATCAAAACTTTCATTCAAAACGTACAAACGTTGATGGACAAGAACTCATTTAGTTTTTCTCATAAAATATTTTGAGTTTACACTCTTTATTGATTTGAAAAGTTTAATGGTCAAGCAAAATCAACTTCACTATAAGCCACGGCGCTCAGTTTCTTAAGTTGCTTTATTTTTCATATGATGATAATGATGATCAGAGGAGGCACCATTACTAATAACAAAGTTTATCTACTACTGATAGAAGTAAGCATGGTTAGAATCTGACCAAAATATATATAGCTTGCGTGAGGTTGAACTACACACGAGCTTTACTTAGCAATTTGTTTTTCTATGGTGACTTTAGCAAATCTTTTATTCTTACACATATATTTATTATGCTCCATTTCAATTCTTATGAAAATATATAAAAAATTAGATGAAAGCAAAATATTCCATGATTGTATATATCTTGATAATGCATGTTTCGACTTAGTTGTTTATATGTATGTAGATCTTATTTTGAAATGTCTGTGTAAAAGTAAGGCTGAAATTTTTCAAAAAAAAAAAAAAAAAAAAAAAAAAAAGGCATTCCTATATCTAGGAAAATGAAAAATTAAAGAGAAAATTTTACTGTTTAAATGTTTGTTACATATATTTAGTGGATAATTTATATATGGATTATTGATTATGCAAATCAAGTTCTTTTGCATATGCAACATTCTATTTGTAATATATATTATTGTGGAATATAAATTCTTTCACCTAATTATACATAAATATCTCAAAATAATATGAAAAAAATATGCATTCTGTAATTGCACATATTTTGATAATACATGTACATATGGATTGTATTTTCAATTGCCTATATAAAAAGAAGGCTAAAAGTTATATTCCATGGTTGCATGTATTTTATAACATGGACATTAGGAAATTACTAACTTATTGACATAATTATTTAAGTGTTGAAAACAACTACTTTAAAAGGTTCCTATGATATAAGAGTGTATATTTCATCAAATATATGATGTTAGAGGATCATTAAAAGAGTTATGTAACACAAGACCATTTATATGATAAATAGATGACATTAGAGGATCAACGTTGACATTTAAATTTTGGCAACCCAATCATTCATTCATTGCATAGAAAATTAGAGATTAGTTTTTAACCCCTAAACAAAAATTATTGAAATTATCTTGCATAGCATATACTTTTAGGATCATTTAATATTATTGCATTGGACTAGCGACGGATAGACTCAAGTGATGGTCCTAAACTTAAGGGAGCCCACAAAAGCATGAAATTCAGTCAAGCCCATAAAGTCCGCATAACTGTAAATTGGTGATCTGAATTGGAAAGAAATCTGAAATCAAGAGAGCATCTTCTTTATAATTCTAAGCCATGAAAAGAGGGGTGGGCAAATATAAGCTGATGGGCTCAAGCAAAATCCAAGCATTGGACCAATGTTTGCTAATGGAAAAGAAGAATTAAAATCTTGAAAAAATTGAGCATATATTCTCTTCATATGTAACCATGGCATTATATTATGTTTATGAGTATGGGCAAATAAAACAAGGAAAAAAGGATTTGGCTGAGCTGGCAAATACAATCATGTGGACAAAGCAAGTGGAAAAGGGCAAAAGAAGATTTTGACATAATTCACTGATGAGAACAATTCATACACTGCTTGAGAAAGATCTCTTTTCTTGATATAAAAGGAAAGTGGGCAACGATAGATATCAACTCACACAATCTAATAAAAAACTTGCATGGAATTGGAAAGGAGATTGTATGCAATATGCGATTGGAAAGAGGAAAAAAAAATTTTGTTTCTTTCCTTGGTCGGCTCTATTCCTTTGCATATAAAAGGAGAACACTCGATAGACACCGGGGGTTGGAAAAAAAATCACAGATACACGTGACGAATAGAGAGAGAAGAGGAAGAGAGAGCTCTTTTGGCCAACCCTTGGCAAAGATGCTCGTCTTGATGTGCCACGTCCCCGCCGTTGTGCCCTCACCGTGGACGACACTGCTGCATCGCCCCTCCTTTAGCCACAAGCCAGCCACCCCGTGATGATGGAGCTGCCTATGCCGAGCCGCTGCAGTTTGTGATCCACTGTCAAGCCATCGCCATCCGGGCCTGACGAGCTCACTGCACCACCGAAGTCCCCGTACGACGACGCTGAACCAGCCTTCCGACGATGAGTCACCGAGCGTCATTTGCTGATCAAGTTGTCGTTTGCTGATCGAGAGCTCCAGCCCAACACCCACTACAAAACGCGAAGCAGAGGACGTTCGTGAAGGAGCACAAGGGTCCATCCACGCTTCACTTCAACAATTCTTGCCCTAGTCCAAGCTTCTTCACGGGGGCCAATACAGTATCTTGAGGAGAAAAGGGAAGAAGAAGAAAACAGCAAAAAGGTGAGGGTGGGGTTAGTGGAGAACCATTCACGAAAGAAATACACCTTCGTGAGGGTAGTCTTGGAAGAAAAAAAAGAGTTTCGATATTTGGCCAAATGCTAAAAGCTTAATACTAGCATTAAGCTTTTAACTTTCCTAATGCTAGCTTTCACTTGAAAGCTAATTCAAAATGATTATCAAATGATCCAACATTTTCCACATTATATTTGAAATATATATAACCATGTAAGATAGCTTTTTTTGGATCTAATTATACATAGATATGTTACATTCCAAAAGTGCACATATTTTGATGACAAATGTACATGTAGGTTGCATTTTGAAATGCCTATATGAAAAGAATGTTAAAAGTTATATTTCATAATTGTGCGTACTTTATAACTTGAACATGAGAAAATTACTTAAAGATAACGTGTTAGCTTATATATTTAACTATAGAAAACAATTACTTTAAAAAGTCTCTATGACACAATTGCGCATATTCCATCACTATATAATATTAAAGGATCATTGAAAAGTTATGTAACACAACAAAATTTTTATGATAAAGAGATGAATCAATAAAAAAAATTCCATCACATCAGACTTGAATAATAGCTCGTCTCTTACTGGTAAATGAAAATTACAAATTAGAAAACATTTAGTAATAAAAAAAAAATGAAAGAACCCCCCTGAAGTTGCTCAAGCTGGACGGCCCTTTGGCCTTCAGAAGGGACAGTCTCCAGGACAGCCCTCGAGAAGATCAGACAAGGAGCTGTCGATATTCTCGTGGTGGTAGGACTTGCAGACGAAATAGATCACTGTCTGCACGACCAAATCGAAGAGCACCAGCATCGACAGCAACAACAAGCATACCAAGCCAACCCTGATCCTGACTCCATTAGGAACCATGTGACATCTCGACTTTTCTCAATTTTATTTTCAGTCAATTGAGTCGGGCAATTCATCTGTGCATGTAGTTCGTCTCTCTAAGTTGGTCACTCACGAGGGAACTAGTCTATTGGGCGAAGCAATTGTTAGACTCGAGGATTGATCACCCTAGGGTCGGATGCAAGAAAATTTCCCTAAAAGCTACTCAGTAGATTAGGTGCGTTGAAATCGCACCAGATTGAATTTAACCGTGAAAATTGAGATTGAATTTAGAAATTGGAAGTCCGATTATGTCACAAACCTTATTAGGATCATGGGATAATTTTGTGGACTTTAATTGGACTTAATTAGAAGAGAATTGAATGAAAAATTGAAGAAATTGGATGTACAAGAATTGGACCCCGACGAAAAATGAAAGTGCAACCATTGGAGAAGTTGTGGAGGAATTGAGTGAGTGGAAGATGACATGGGATGATGTCATGGTGGTTGAGGCCAAGTGTTGAGGGCTTGACAAGTAGAGGGGGAGATTAAATCTCCAAAAAGGCCCCATCACCATCATCTTCAAGCTTGGGAAAAGAGAGAGAGAGAAAAGGAGAAGGAAGCTCAAACCGGCCAGCCCCCCAGCCCGTCGACCAGCCAGCCTACGCACTGCTCCTCCACTGTTCGCCGTCGTCGCCACCTCGCGCGACCGCGTGTCGCCCCGCGCCCGCGCGCCCGCGCGCCGTCGACGCCGCCTCAGCCGTGCTCCGTTTGTCTTGGCCTGTGGTTGCCAGCTACCATTGAAGCCGCGCTGTTGTCGCCTTGTCCCTGGAGTAACCAAGGCCGCCGTGAGTCGCCACCTGAACCGCCACCCTCTCCTCCGCCTCTACTGCCTCTAGCCGTTGTCGTTTCTCCCCTTCTTCGGCCTCAACTTGTAGCAAGAAAGAGTGGGTATTTCAGCTTGGTTAAGGCCCGCTTTGGCTGTCTTCCCGACCCCGGAAGCTAGGCCCGCCTTTGGAAAAGTTGATCCCGGCGTTGCCCTCGTCGTTTTGGTCCAAGCGACGAGTTAATCAAGTGAGTTTACCTCGCTAAACCTTCATTAGAGTGTTAATGATGCCCTAAGTGTGCTTAGTTTAAATTAAGTGAGTTTAGGTGGGTAGTTTAGTTTATTTAATTATGATTTGGATTAAGAGGTTGGTTTAAGTTAAAGTGTGTTTATTTAAGGCTAAGAGAAGTTATTTAATATTAAGCCTTGATGGGACATAATAGGATTTTATTTTTGAATTATTTAATTGTTTCGAAATTCTGGAATTTATAATATTATATTATATTCCAAAATTATTAAAATATTATAAAAAATGAAAAAAATTATTTTTGACTCTGATTGCTCAGAATTTCGTGTCGATCGCTACTGTATACTTAGAATTTGAATTTGATGATTGATTGCGGCAAATTGAGTGTGATTGCAATAAATAAGGATTCTTTTTAGAAAATCCCAAGTGTCGAAATTTGATGGAAGAATGACCGTAATTCGCCACCTGATAAAGGTCATGCCCAATCGGGCCGAGATTGACCATCTAATAGAGGTCGTGCCCAATAGAGCCGTGATTGACCACCTATTAGAGGTCATGCTCATCGGGCCGAGATCTACCACCTATTTAATAGGTCGTGCCGAGTGGAGCCGTGATTGCCACTAATTGTTAAACCTACTTGTAGGGTCGTGATTGGAAGCAATGATTGAATAATTAGAATGACTGTATGATGATCTCAATGACATGTAATCGGTCGAGTCGATTGATCACTGAGACAATTCAAGTGATTGAATTGTTCTTATGTAGTGACTGTGCCACAGTTGTTTAGATGTCATAATTACACGTGATTGAATTATATAAATTGTGCTAACCTGCAAATGAAGATTAATGCGAGGTAAGTCTTCTTGATGTTGTGGCTAGGCCACTTTGGGGCGTATTTACTTTCTAATAGGAGTTTAGGAGAAGTGAACTTGCTGAGACAATATCTCACCCCGTTGTGGGAAAATATTACAAGGCCGTAGATAGCGGTACCTTCGGAGAAGAGTGGCATGCCGGTGGAGGTTCACAAGGCGACGCAGAGTGTCCTTGGGTCTATCAGCTGGTTAGGTCCACTGTCTGGGTTTAGGAGACCGTGGATGCCAAAGTCCCTTATATGTTTAGAGCTTGGTTTCGTTATGGGGCCAATGGCGTTAGGGTTGGCCCACTAGATAGCATGGACATTCCGCTGGTTGTGATGGACGCCATTTTGAGTGAAGGCACGGCGGATCTTCCTGATGGTAGAGTGGTCAACGCATCGCCTCCGATCTCTTGGGTGTTAGACGCTGAGAATGTGGGATCGACGAACGAGTTTGACTAGTAGTCATAGGACTATTCCTCTTTTTTTTGGTGGACCGATCCCTAGTGTGTAGACTGACCCTTTTTGATGCACATAGCCTCTGACTCATTTTGGTTGTATGTAAACCTTGGTTGATTATATGAAAGTATGTTGGTTTGTATTTGAATTGATTTTCTTCCTGCTGTCATATCCCGTAATTTATTTGTCAGGGGTTTCTTAATACGTTCCGCATGCGCATAATAAAACCAATGGGGTCGGCGACACAACCTGGGAATGTTGCATTTACATGACCATGATGGGTTGTTCACGTGTCTCGAGGCTCGGGGCGTGACAACCCTGTTTAAGTTGTATCAGAGCATGGTTTGTGTATGGAGTGATAAGGTGCGATGAGTCATGGGATAGTTAGTAGGAAAGACTTTTCATGTCCTAATGTATGTGATTGTTAGTTGTTTGTTAACTTGGTTGTGAGGTTACTCAAATTCTAATGTAGTCTTGGAATTTTCCAATAGGCGTCTATATTTAGCCTGTAGCATGAGTGATCGAGTGCCGAGAGCTGCTAGGAAGAGAGCAGCAGGCCCCGTGTTTCGGGGTGGGTCTTCGTTGAGGGCTGGTGCCCATGGTGCCCTGGGAGGAGCGCAGACCGGGACTAGTGCAAGTGGTGCAGCTTTGCCTCCAGACGGTGCAGCAGCCCCAGAGGATCCGAGGTTTATTGGAATCATGCATATGCTTGAGGTGATGAAAGACAGGATGGATAAGCAAGCCGTTGCTATCGTCACCACAGTGAACATCCCCAATGCCGCTAATGCCACTGCTGCTGTTGCCGCAGCCGCCGTCGCACCGGTTGTCGAACCAGAAGGGGATCCTGATGAAATTCCACCTGAGGATGTGGCCGCTGGGAGGCCTAGACAGAAGTTGGTACAACATTTTCTAACGTTGAATCCGCCAACGTCCACGGGAGCAGGAGATCTCGAAGCTGCAGCACTATGGATCCCGGAGTTAGAGAATGCCTTTGAGTTGCTGTTGTGCACTGAAGCAGAAAAAGTCGTTCTGGCAGCCTATCAGTTAAGGGGGACCGCAGCTACATGGTGGAAGATTAACAAAAGGATAGTGTTCCCTGAAGGTGTAGTTCTAGAGTCGAATGCTTTTCTTGAAGTCTTCAATGAGACTTTTTGATTGTGCTAGAGAGGTGAAGATGGCGGAGTTTTAGTGCCTTCATCAAGGTACAATGTTAGTTGATCAGTATGAAGCGAGGTTCGCTGAACTGTCGTAGTATGCCCCTGAGTTGGTCCAGCGACCGTCAGACCGAGCTCGAAGGTTTAGAGATGGGTTCCGACCGGAGGTGAGGAGCTTGTTGGCACCATTAGATCTAAAGGAGTACAATGACCTCTACAAGCGGGCCCAGCTGATTGAGAAAGACCAGAATGAGAGAGCTGCCGCATTTGGGTCACGGTTTAATTCAAATAGAGATGATAATCGGTTTGGGAAGAGGCCGATGTCTGGAGGAAGGTACCTTGTTCCACCCAACAGGAAGGGTGGAGTGAGGAAGTCGTCATCGAGCTACGTTAGAGAATGTCATTTGTGTGGAAGGCGACATGGCTCAGCCTCGTGCCCTCTTAGGACGGGTGCCTGCTATGAGTGTGGCCAGCAAGGCCACATTGCTAGGGTTTATCCTAGGAGACAGATGAGACAGCTTCAGTTGCCGCCGCTGCTACCGCTGGGTCATAACAGAGGAGTCGTGCCACAGATCATGCCGCCGGGTGGATTGAATCGATCTCCAACTCAGGGAAGGACTTATGCGCTCACCAGAGGACAGGCGGAGGATGCGCCTAATGTGGTCACAGGTATGGTCTTACTGAACGACCAACCTGCTTATGCTTTATTTGATCCTGGAGCTTCACATTCGTTTATAGCTGAAAGATATGTTAAGTTGGTAGAATTAATTCCTGAGTTGTTGGAGTCCGTGATTAGCATATCTACGCCGATGAAAGATAAGGTTTTAGCTATAGTAGGTTGCCTTGGTTGCAAGTTAGTGATCGGTGAGCGAGAGGGGATAATAGATTTGATAGTCCTAGCCATGTATGATTTTGATGTGATAATTGGCATGGACTGGCTCACCAAGCAATGAGCTAAGATGGACTGTTACAAGGTGATTCAGTTTAACCCTTTAGAGGGTGAGAGTTTCGAATTTATTAGGAGTCGAGGAGGACCCTCGATTTCCTTAATCTCATCGCTCGAAGCAACTCATTTGCTAGGCAAGGCTTGCTAAGGTTACCTGGTGACTATCGTGGACACGACAGTAAAGGAGTCGAAGATAGAAGACATTCTAGTGGTGAAAGAGTTTGCGGATGTGCTCCCGAAAGAATTACTAGGTTTGCCGCCAGAAAGAGAGATAGAGTTTGTAATTGAGTTAGCTCCCGGGACCGAGCCTATCTCCAAAGCTCCTTACTGGATGGCCTTGTCAGAGCTTAAGGAACTAAAGGTGCAAATGCAAGAGTTGTTGGATAAAGGATTTATACGTCTGAGTGCATCGCCTTGGGGAGCACTGATGTTGTTTGTGAAGAAGAAGGATGGTTCATTATGCTTGTGCATCAACTATCGACAGCTCAACCAGGTGACAATTAAAAACAAGTATCCGTTGCCAATGATTGATGATTTGTTTGATCAACTTCAAGGAGCGTCGATATTTTCTAAGATCGACTTGAGGACGGGGTATCATTAGCTAAGAATCAAGAAGGAAGATATACCGAAGTCGGCGTTTCGCACTCGATACAGCCATTACGAGTTTACTGTGATGCCGTTTGGGTTGACGAACACCCCAGCTACTTTCATGGGTCTGATGAACCGTGTGTTCAGAGAGTATTTAAATTAGTTCGTAATTGTCTTCATTGACGACATCCTGGTGTATTCGAGGAGTACTGAGGATCATAAGAGACACTTAAGGATAGTGCTTTAGACTTTGAGAGACCACGAGTTGTACGCTAAGTTCAATAAGTGCGAGTTTTGACTAACTCGTGTGGCTTTCCTAGGTCATGTTATCTCTGGAGAAGGAATCTCAATGGACCCAGCCAAGATTGAAGCAGTGATCAACTGGCCGAGACCGACTATAGTGACAGAGATCAGAAGTTTTCTAGGTTTAGCAGGGTATTACAGACGGTTTGTAGAAGGGTTTTTAGTGTTAGTATCGCCGATGACGAGACTGTTGAAGAAGGAAGAGAAGTTTGTATGGTCAGATTAGTGCTGGTGTAGTTTCCAAGACCTCAAGCAAAAGCTAACTGCCGCACCTATGCTTACTATTCTATTTGGTCTAGGAGGATTTGAGATCTACAGCGATGCATCATTTAAAGGATTGGGTTGCATATTGATGCAGCATGGTAGGGTTGTTGCGTATGTGTCCCATGAGTTGAGACCTCATAAGTTGAATTATCTAACGCATGACTTAGAACTTGCAGCGATCATCTTTGCCCTTAAGATTTGGAGGCACTACCTGTGTGGAGAAAGATTCCAGATCTTCACTGACCATCAGAGTCTTAAGTACTTATTCTCTCAGAAGGAGTTGAATATGAGACAGCGTCGATGGATGGAACTCCTAAAGGACTATGACTGTGAGATTTTGTATCATCCCGGAAAGGCGAACAAGGTCGTCGATGCATTGAGCAGGAAGTCTTCAGTTGCACAGATGGTACTCAAGGAATGGAGTCTACTTGAGGGAGCGCGAGACTTGGGATTTAAGTTTGAGGTAGGCCACCTTTCGAATCTTATGGCCACCCTCAGAATTGAGCCGGAAGTACAGGTCAGAATCAGGACGCTTCAACAGACAGATCTGGATATTCAGAAAATCGTACAAGAGAATACAGAGAAAAGCAAAGCTGACTTCCAGATTTCTGAAGATAGAATGTTGAGGTTCCAAGGACAACGATTGGTTATACTTGATGATGTGGAGCTTAGGGAGGAGATTTTATCAGAAGCGCATTGTAGCTGTTACAACATTCATCCTAGTAGTACCAAGATGTATCAGAATCTGCGTCAACACTACTGGTGGTGTGGCATGAAGGCGGACATCGCCAAGCATGTCGCCAAGTGTTTGACGTGTCAGTAGGTGAAAGCTCAGCATTGCAAACCAGGAGAACTTCTGTAACCCCTTGAGATCCCAGAATGGAAATGGGAGCATATTACGATGGACTTCGTGACCGGACTACCAAGGAGCCATAGAGGAAATGATTCGATATGGGTAGTGGTTGATAGATTGACGAAGTTGGCACACTTCATCGCGGTTCGAAGGGACCTAAGTTTGGATAGGCACGTAGATTTGTATGTGCGTCATGTAGTTCGTATGCATGGGGTGCCAGTCACGATTACTTTAGACAAGGACCCGATCAGCGCCGCTTTTTGGAAGAGCCTATAATTAGCTTTAGGAACGAAGTTGCAGTATAGTACGGCTTATCACCCTCAGACAGATGGCCAGTCCAAGAGGACGATTCAAATCCTCGAGGATATGCTGCAAGCTTGCGTCTTGGACTTCAAGGGAAGTTGGGAGGAACAGCTTCATATGGTCGAGTTAGGAACAGCTTCATATGGTCAAGTTTGCCTACAACAACAGTTACCAGCAGAGTATTCAGATGGCTCCTTTTGAAGCGTTGTATTACAGAGCGTGCAGAATGCCAGTGTGTTGGGATGAGGTCGGGGAAAGAAAGATCACCGGTCCAGAGTTGGTTCAGCAGTCAGTGGAAGCAGTTGCAATTATCAGAGACAGACTAAAGACCGCTCAGAGCCGTTAGAAAAGTTATGCCAATAAGCGTCGGAGGCCATTGGAATTCCAAGTTGGTGAGCACGTCTTTTTGAAGGTGTCATCGATGAGAGGTACTTCTCGCTTTGGCAAAAAGGGGAAACTGAGTCCGAGGTACGTAGGTCCCTTCGAGATTTTGGAAAGAATAGAGACTCTAGCGTATCGTCTTGCACTGCCGCCGAAGTTGTCACAGGTACACGACGTCTTTCACGTGTCGATGTTGAGGAAGTATGAACCTGACCTGACTCACGTTCTAAACTTTGAAGAATTAGACGTGGACGATAGGGTGTCGTACGTTGAAAGCCCGGTTCAGATTGTGGATCGCAAGGAACAAGTTCTATGCACCAGGACCATCCCAATATTCAAAGTGGTCTGGCAACACCACGGCACTGAAGGAGCAACCTGGGAAACTGAAGAATCGATGAGACAATTGTACCCCTACCTTTTTGCTTAAAGATTTGTAATGGTTTAAATTTCGAGGACGAAATTTTTATAAGAGGGGAAGAGTTGTGACATCCCGACTTTTCTCAATTTTATTTTCAGTCAATTAAGTCGGGCAATTCATTTGTGTATGTAGTTCATCTCTCTGAGTTGGCCACTCACGAGGGAACTAGTCTATTGGGCGAAGCAATTAAGGAATTTTAACGCGTCAGACTTGGGGACTAATCACTCTCGGGTCGGATGCAAGAAAATTTCCCTAAAAGCTACTTAGTGGATTAGGCGCGTTGAAATCGCACCAGATTGAATTTAACCGTGAAAATTGAGATTGAATTTAGAAATTGGAAGTTCGGTTATGTCACAAACCTTATTAGGATCATGGGATAATTTTGTAGACTTTAATTGGACTCAATTAGAAGAGAATTGAATGAAAAATTGAAGAAATTGAATGTACAAGAATTGGACCCCGGCGGAAAATGAAAGTGCAACCATTGGAGAAGTTGTGGAGGAATTGAGTGAGTGGAAGATGACATGGGATGATGTCACGGTGGTTGAGGCCAAGTGTTGAGGGCTTGACAAGTGGAGGGTGGAGATTCAATCTCCAAAAAGGCCCCATCACCATCATCTTCAAGCTTGGGAAGAGAGAGAGAGAGAGAGAAAGGAGAGAGAAGCTCCAACCAGCCAGCCCCCCAGCTTGTCAACCAGCTAGCCCGCATGCCGCTCCTCCGCCGTTCGCCGTCGTCGCCGCCTCGCGCGACCACGCGTTGCCCTGCGCTCGTGCGCCTGTGCGCCATTGATGTTGCCTCAGCCGTGCTCCATTTGTCTTGGCCTGTGGTCACCAACTACCGTCGAAGCCGTGCCGTCGTCGCCTCATCCCCGGAGCAGCCAGGGCCGCCGTGAGCCGCCGCTTGAACCGCTGCCCCTCTCCTCCGCCTCTACCGCCTCTAGCCATCGCCGTTTCTCCCCTTCTTCGGCCTCAACTTGCAGCAAGAAAGAGTGGGTATTTCAGCTTGGTTAAGGCCCGCTTTGGCCGTCTTCCCAGCCCCGGAAGCTAGGCCCGCCTTTGGAAAAGTCGATCTCGACGTCGCCCTCGTCGTTTTGGTTCAAGCGGCGAGTTAATCAAGTGAATTTACCTCACCAAACCTTGATTATAGTATTAATGATGCCCTAAGTGTGCTTAGTTTAAATTAAGTGAGTTTAGATGGGTAGTTTAGTTTATTTAATTATGATTTGGATTAAGAGGTTGGTTTAAGTTAAAGTGTGTTTAATTAAGGCAAAGAGAGGTTATTTAATATTAAGCCTTGATGGGACATAATAGGATTTTATTTTTGAATTATTTAATTGTTTCGAAATTCTAGAATTTATAATATTATATTATATTCCGAAATTATTAAAATATTATAAAAAACGAAAAAATTATTTTTGACCTCGATTGCTCAGAATTTCGTGCCGATCACTACTTTGTATTTAGAATTTGAATTTGATGATTGATTGTGGCAAATTGAGTGTGATTGCGATAAATAAGGATTCTTTTTATAAAATCCCAAGTGTCGAAATTTGATGGAAGAATGACCGTAATTCGCCACCTGATAAAGGTCACGCCTAATCGGGCCGAGATTGACCATCTAATAGAGGTCGTGCCCAATAGAGCCGTGATTGACCACCTATTAGAAGTCGTGCCCATCGGGCCGAGATCTACCACCTATTTAATAAGTCATGCCGAGTGGGGCCGTGATTGCCACTAATTGTTAAACCTACCTATAGGGTCGTGATTGGAAGCAGTGATTGAATAGTTAGAATGATTGTATGGTGATCTCGATGACATGTAATCGGCCGAGTCGATTGATCGCTGAGACGATCCAAGTGATTGAATTGTTCTTATGAAGTGATTGTGCTGCAGTTGTTTAGATGTCATAATTGCACGTGATTGAATTTTATAAACTGTGCTAACTTGCAGATGAAGATTAATGCGAGGTAAGTCTTTTTAATGTTGTGGTTAGGCCACTCTGAAGCGTATTTACTTTTTAATAGGAGTTTAGGAGGGGTGAACTTGTTGAGACAATGTCTCACCCCGTTGTGGAAAAATATTACAGGGTCGTAAATGGTGGTACCTTCGGAGAAGAGTGGCACGCTGGTGGAGGTTCACAAGGCGACGCAGAGTACTCCTGACCCCGGAAGTCCCTGGGTCTATCAACTGGTTAGGTCCACTGTCTGGGTTCAGGAGACCGTGGATGCCGGAGTCCCTTATATGTTTAGAGCTTGGTTTCGTTATGGGGCCAATGGCGTTAGGGTTGGCCCACTGGATAGCATGGACATTCCGCTGGCTATGATGGACGCCATTTTGGGTGAAGGCATGGCGGATCTTCCTGATGGTAAAGTGGTAAACGCATCGCCTCCATTCACTTGGGTGTCAGACGTTGAGGATGTGGGATCGACGAACGAGTCCGACTAGTAGTCATAGGATAGTTCCTCCTTTTTTGGTGGATTGATCCCTAGTGTGCAGACTGACCTTTTTTTATGCACATAGCCTCTGACCCATTTTGGTTGTATGTAAATCCCGGTTGATTATATGAAAGTATGTTGGTTTGTATTTGAATTGATTTTGTTCCTGCTGTCCTATCCTGTAATTTATTTGTCAGGGGTTTCTTAATACGTTCCGCATGCGCATAATAAAACCAATGGGGTCGGCGATACAACCTGGGAATGTCGCATTTACATGACTATGGTGGGTTGTTCACGTGTCTCGGAGCTCGGGGCGTGACAATCCAAGTCCAAGACCACAAGTGATTCAAACAATGCCTGAACCAGCACAGAGCACACCAAGACACCAAGAAAACACCGAACGGATAGACCCATTTTGCCCTTTATCAGTCCCCAGCTCTTCAGCATCGCCTTCCTTCCATACGCATCTTCGAGAACCGAAATCACACTAGCCAATTGCCAAATCATGGTGATATAAACAAACCCAATGACGTACAAGATCAAGAGAATAACCACGACGGCAATCCCAAGTGCAGGGCCAACTGAAAATTGCCTCACCATGATGAGCCATACGAGCAGAACCCCCACAGCCACAACGTTGTACACAAAGAATAGTGCGAAACTCCAGAAAAAAGTGAGCATGACCCTCTTCCACGCTCTGGGAACGATACTCGTGATCGTCTTGAAAGTAATCTGCTTGGCCGCGTAAATGCAGGCCACCATGTAGACAACAGCCACAGTTGAAAGGAGAGAGAAGATGAAGATGAAGATGAAGTAGCCGACCCTGACGAGCCAGAAAGCAACCCACTCCTTCTTGAGCGTACGGGACGGGTCCCTGTACTCCGGATCATCCTTCCAGGTGTCGTTTCGGGTGATCTTGTGGTCGAGGATCTTGAGGGAGAGGAGCTGCGAGACCAAGGAGTGGGCGAGGAAGATGAGGTAGAAAGGGAGGATGAGAGCGAGCGTGATCTGGGCGAATATCTTCCTCCATTTGAGGATGATCTTGGAGGTCTCCCTGTAGATGCCGAGGAACCCTAGGAATTGCAGCTCGTTCTGGTCTCTGTCCATCGTCTCTTTCGCACAGAGGAATCAAGAACTAGCGAAACGACCGAGGTTTAGAGCGACTGGGATATTTCTTGAAGCAGAACTAGCGAAGAGATTCAGAGACTCGGGTGCTTATAAAGGGTCTTGAGAAGAACAGCCACCGAGTGAATTGATAAATGAAGATAGTGATGCCGTCAAGAAGAAAGCTTTTGGTCCCACTTTCTCCGCTCTCGGCCCGAAGTGTCTCAGGTTTCCTCAATTTGGGCGGCCATGGAATTTAGCCGAGTTGATGCAATTTGGACTCCCCTTCAAAAGTGATGAAATAGCGTGGAAAGTGATGAGTGTGCTCGTGGGACCTGGCCAAGAAATCTCGATGAGAAGCTGAACATATAAATCTATAAAGTACGGGTTTGTAAAAAATTTTATCGTGTTGAGACACTAGGCTTTGGTGCCGTGCCGAGCGTCCTCAGCTACAATCCGCTTTATCAACATGCTTTGCTCCTCGTTTCTATATGCATGCAGATCCAAACATTCGTTTCTATGTAAGTTGCATTTTCCCGATCTATGTTTTAGTGTCCAATATATTTTGCATTTAAATACTTGGCAGATGTTCATATAGTTAAGACCTAAATATGAAACTTGAACTGTCAAGAAATTTTTAAGAACTTGGATTGAGCACAATTGCCCATGATGAGCTTAACATGGATGAGAATAGAGACATCATAGTGTGAGGTACAAATACAATAGGTCTATTGAGCTTATGTACATAGTTCATGGCCTAGTAAAGATTGAAGTAACTCATGTTAAGGGCATCATTAAGTATAAACATTAAACTTACAAACTCAAGCATGTTTATGTATTAGGTCTATTGAGCTGAAACATCAAATACCTAGGAATCTACTACAAGTAAAAATCACATGTGCCGTTTTTATGTGTACCATATTCTACGTGAATCTTATAAATGCATTAAGAGGAGTGAATTTACTCATAAATACAACAAGATATGCAGTACGATACTCGAGCTCATTCGTCGATTATGTTATGTTTGTTTTGAATTTAGATCAGTTTCACTTACAGAGATCATAATACTCAAATGAGCTCACACTAATTACATGATACTTTTTCAAAGCACTTGATCCAAGCTTATTGTTGCAATATTTGACGTCCTTTGATTATTAGGTTATATATATGTGTGTGTGTATTTTTATATATGCGGTCTCCCTATACCTATGAGCCTAAGTTGTATGTTGGAATTTCTAACACTCGAAAAAATATTTCGAATTAGAGGTGTTGTACGATGATTCACTTGCCATGGAATCAAGAGAATTTTAGGTACTTTCAACTTAAGTCAAATGAGCCGTGTTGAGAGCATTTAATAATTTTCTAAAATTAGAGACGAGCTACCTATCGTATTTAGTGGGAATCATCTGAGCACTTGAAGAATCTTTGGCACCATGTTACAAGGGAAGATAAAAGGTAAAATACTAACTATCTAAAGAAAATCTAACAATCTTAGTAACCTAGCGGGATAATGATACAAACGGTTCCTAAATTTTGGTTCAATGTATAATTTGATTTGTAAACTTTTAATTTGTGCAATGTGGTCCTTGAATTTTTAATTTATTCATTGTAATTTCAAACTGTATTAGAATATTCAATATAGTCTTCCATTAATTCAAAATCAAAGACCATATTAAACATTTTCATATAGTTCATGGATTATATTAAAAATTGTTGACACCTAAATTTTTGTGATCCGTTTATCATTTGTTAATTGTATAGAAAATTAGGGATTAAATTTCAAACCCTAGCAAAAATTCTCATTAAACCACATAGGCATTATGGACATTTGCATTACTACTATTAAAATTAAAATTATTAAAAAACTTAATTTATTATTATTAAAATGAAAAAGGGGGAGCGAGACCGGGCCGAGGGCGGCCCGGCCTCTTTCTTTTCTTCTACATTTTCTCTCCCGCTTGGGCCTGGCCTAACCCATTATTTTTCTCTCTCTCTTTTCAGCCCAAGCCGACCTTTACTTCCTCCTCTCTCTCCTGCTCTCATGCACTCTGCGAAAAAGGAGAGAGAGGACCGAGGACAGAGGCAGAGTAGACTAGCAGAGCATCCATCGGGAGAGAGAGAAGATATCCAAGAGAAAGGTTGAGGGAATGATTGAGAGCAAGAGTGAAGCGAGAAGTCGAGATTTGTGAGAGGGTAGAAAGCAAGAGAGAAGCTCGGCCGTGCTCGAGACCCTGCTTCCCGACGCCCGTTCTTCCGGTAACTCCTTTTGAGCCGAGGATCCCGTCTCGACTACACAAGGCGGTCGGCCGCGGCTCGATCCGTCCCGGGCCCCATCACTTGTCCGCCGTTGTCGGCCCGGGTAGGGCCCCATCACCCGACCGCATAGGCGCGCTCCACGTCACTCCATTTTCTTGCCGCCGGACCGGGGCTCGTGGTTCTACGGTTCGATCGAGTTGTGACCACGGCGGTGCTGCGTCTTGTCGCCTCCAGACCATGCTCGGTTGTCTATTTCTATCTAGGCCGCCCTTTTGATGTCTCGGTCGAGTTATCGTTTGCCCTCCAGTCGACGCCCACCGGGTGTTCGATGAAATGTCTTCGTGATCCCCACGACGGTTATGTCCTTCTCGCCGAAACCGTAGATCCCTTCGTTCCCATTTTGTTGGTTTCTATAGGTCATTGTCACGATCCCTCGCTTCTGTTCTTCGTTACGATTACTTTCGTGTGCGTGGTGCGTTTTGCGTTCACCGTTCCGGTGATGGACGGTAGCCAACCGTGACTTTTGTAGAGGGCGAGAATGGACGGGACCCATGAGAAGCGTTCGGTTCTGCATCTCCAGTGAGAACGATGGAGGTTTAGTTTGAATCTTGCCGGGTTTTGTTTAGGATGAGTGAATACGTTGATCTGCTGGGCTCTGCGCATGACGTGAGTGCAGATGTTCATGAGAAGTGAGGAGGGGTGCAGGGAGCAGCAAGGAAGATGTGACCCATGTTCGGTGCAGAGGAGGGACGAACAAGAAAATGGAGCGCAATAAAAAATGGAAAATGAAAAGAAAAAATGGAAAAATAAAATAATAGAAACATGGGTAAGAAGTTTTGCGAGTCTGGTCTAAACCTGTGGGCTGGCTTTGGTTTTGGGCTTAGATCAATTAAAAGGAAAACAGGAAATTTGGGCTTGCTTTGTTGAAACAGCCTATTCGGGCCGGATTCTTTGACCCAACCCAAGGCTTCCTTTTTTTAAAAAAAAAAAAAAATTCAAAAAAATTAGAAATCTTTGGAAAAAGCTAAAAGAAATTAGAAAAGTAAATTCGCGGTTCAAAATCCCTAAATCCGACCGGAAGAGTTTTTGAAATCACTTGTATGAAATAAACCTTAAGAGTTTTGAAGACGCTCATAGCAATACATGGGCGAATCCCTCAGGCATAGAAAACACGAAATTTCCCTATCAAAATTCATGATTAGGCCGGCGACTTCTGAATCAATTCATGCAAGTATCAAAAAAGTGTTAGATTACGTGACGCATCTCACCAAGCAACAACAGAATTTGCGTCGTATAGGTTAGTAGATATCGACTTGCCTCGAGTCCGATGGCGTTGACGATGAGCGAACCGTGAGCTTTGGCTACGAGCACGGCTAAGGCGAGCTGCTAATCTTTCAGTCCAGCTGCAGCTGAGGGACGGCGGCGTGGGAGGTTGGTGGCACGGGGTCAGCAGCAAGGCGTGAGTGAAACAGCGCTGGAGTTTGGACTCGAATTCACCGAATTCTGGTTGAAGAAGAGAGTGGACGGAAATGAAGTGAAGCCGAGCATGAGAGGGAAGGAGACTGCACCTTCTGCCTTCTTCGTGGATTCCAATTGTTGACTGATTAAATCAACCTTTCTCCTCCAGCTTGTGGCAGCCAGAGAAGGAAACGGCGCACATCTCCAGCTCTTGCATGAGACACCTTGCATGTCTCATGCAAGAACGTGGACTTGCACATGGCCAAGTCTTCATTTGGGTGCTGGAGTTGACACGTCTCGGTCAACATGGCAGCAAATGGGAGTTCAGCTGGCTGAGGAAGGGGAAGAAGACGTGGCTGCTGTTGGCTTCCTCTCGGTTAATAGCTTCTCATTTGTTGAACATCAAGGGGCGTGACTCTTCATGAGCAGCCCTTGCATGCAAAACGTAGCTGCATGGGTTAATAAATCCTTCTTGGTTGATCGGCCAAATAGAAGGGTAAGGCACGGCTGCATGAATTCTTCGTGTGCATGGAAAAATTGCTTAGCATGGCCGCACGGTCCTTGGTCGCATGAAAAAGGGGCAGTTCGTGCTAATGTTATCTTGAATTCCACGAAATTCAATTGGGAAATCTAGGAAGGCTTGAAGATTGCAAGCTATTTGTTTCCAAATATATTTCCTAGATTTGGACCTATCTATAAGAGACATTTATGGGAAATAGTCCTGATTCAATGTAACTGGGATGTATCATGATATCTCTAATATATAAGGGGATAATCACTGAAGATTTATCAGTTAGTTTAGAAAAGTGGGGATTTGAAGATATATTTATTTCAGCATTGTACCTTGTACTCTTGCAATACGCTCAAATTAGAAATCATCTCTCTCTCTTTCTCTCCCGTGAATGTAGGCGGATTCTTTCGCCGAACCACGTAAATCTCTGTGTTCTTGATTATTCTTGTTTACTTTTCTCATTTAATTGGGGTGTTCTTCTTCCGCACAACAATTGGTATCAGAGCAATCCAAGTTCTCTGTTCCTGTATTGCAACTTCTAACTAGATGGCTGGAAAAGGTTCAACCATTCGATATGATATTGAATGATTGACCGGGAAGAATAATTTTACACTATGGTGGAGAAGGATGAAGGATCTGTTGACTCAACAAGGTCTATCAAAGGTTCTTTTGGGAAAATCAAAAAAGCCGGACACCATCACTGATAATGATTGGTCTAACATGGAGGAGAGAGCGTGTATCGCAATTCGATTGAACCTATCAGATGAGGCCCTTCATTATGTAGCGGAAATTGAATCTGCTCCGGAGGTATGGCTCAAACTCGAAAGCATTTACATGACGAAATCTCTTACGAACAATTTGTTCTTGAAGAAGAGATTGTATTCACTTCAGATGAGTGAAAGAGGAGATCTGTTGGAACACCTCAATGTGTTCAATCAGATGATTAGTGAACTTACAAGCTTGGAGGTAAGGTTTGAGGATGAAGATATAGCGCTTCTACTACTGGCATCGTTGCCGGATTCGTTTGACCACTTGGTGACTACGCTCCTTTATGGCAAGGAAACCCTGGAGATCGGAGAGGTGACTGCTGCCATAATTTCAAATGACACCCGAAAAAGGGCAAGTAGTTCAAAATCTTTAGGGCAGGGACTCTTTGCGAAGGAGAAAAGCAATCAAGGAAGAGGAAGATCAACGGATCGAGGATCGAGCAGTAAGGGTCGATCAAAATACAAGGGAAAGTTCAAAGGAAGATGCTACGGGTGTAATCAAGAAGGGCATATCAAGAGATTCTGTCCAAATAAGAACGATAAAAAGAAGAAGAGCTCGGATAAGGCAAGTATAGCCGACAACATTGAGACCAATGATGGGGACGTCTTGTCCATATCGTTAGGGAATGACATCTTTGAAGATTCGTCGATCATGGACTCCGGATGCACTTTTCACATGTGTCCTCATCGAGAAGCCTTCGATGAGTACAAGGCATGTGATGGTGGTTCAGTTCTCATGAGGAATGATACTTCGTGCAAGACTGTGGGTGTTGGAACCGTAAAAATCAAGATGTTTGATGGCATGGTTAGAACCTTGGCAAACGTGCGTCATGTTCCGGGTCTAAGGAAGAATATAATCTCATTGGGAGTACTTGAATCCAATGGATGCAAGTACACGGCTCAAGGTGGAGTCTTGAAGGGGATTAAGAGAGCTCTAGTTGTTCTTAAGGGATAGAGGCACGGTAACCTATATCGACTTATAGGAACCACAGTGCAAGATGGAGCATCTGTGTCTATGGATGCTAACACGGAGATAGATAACACCTATCTATGGCATATGCGTCTTGGGCATATGGGAGAAAGAGGATTGATGGAGCTTCACAAGAGGAATGCACTCCAAGATATAAAAACATGCAAATTAGATTTCTGCAAATTTTGTGTGTTTGGAAAACAATGCAGAGTACGGTTCAATGTTGCAACTCATACAAGCAAGGGCGTGCTTGAGTATGTACACACGGATGTATGGAGTCCTTCACCGATAAAGTCAAAAGGAGGGAAGGAATACTTCGTGACTTTCATTGACGATTTCTCTCGCAAAGTTTGGGTCCACTTCATGCGACACAAAAGTGAAGTCTTTGAAAAGTTCACAAAATGGAAAGCTGAAGTTGAGACTTCAATGGGGAAGAAGGTTAAGTGCTTGAGATCGGACAATGGAGGAGAGTACAAATCAACACTATTCATGGAGCTTTGCAAGAATGAAGGGATTAAACGTCACTTCACAGTTCCGGATACGCCCCAACAGAATGGCATAGCGGAAAGGATGAATCGGACCTTATTAGAGAGAGCTCGACGCATGAGGCTACATGCGGGACTGAGCAAGGAGTTTTGGGCCGAAGCTGTCTGCATGGCATGTTATCTTGTGAATCAGTCTCCATCAACTGCAATTAAATGCAAAATTCCCGAAGAGGTATGGATTGGTAAAATTGTCGATTATTCTAATTTAAGAATATTCGATTGTCCTGCTTTTGTACATGTGCAGTGCTCGAAGCGCTTGAAATTGGATCCAAAATCAAAACAATGCATATTTCTCGGTTACGAGAAAGGAGTGAAAGGTTACAAAGTATGGGATCCAAGTGAGAAGAAAGTTCTGAAGAGCGGGGATGTTATATTCGATGAATCTGCAATGTTGAAGTCAAGCTGCATGCCACGCGCGGCTGCTAAAGAGGAGAGTGATAAATCTATCGTTAAGGTGGAGCTTGAAACCAAAGAATCTGCAGAGAATGGCCAGTCATCCGATGAGGCTCTAGAAGTCAAAGAAATAGTAGAAGTTCCTTGTACCATTGCGACGGGTCGAGGAAGGCGCACTCCCAAAGCACCGAAGAGGTACCGTTTTGAGGATATGGTTGCTTATGCTCTTATCATAGGCTCTGGCGATCCAAGCTCCTACCATGAAGCTTTGAAAAGTGATCACAAAGAAAAGTGGATGACGGCAATGATTGAGGAGATGGAGTTGTTACAAAAGAATGAGACATGGGAACTTGTGAAGAAGCCCAAGGATCGGAATGTCATTGGTTGCAAATGGGTTCTTCAAAGAAAGGAAGAAGCAACGGAGAAAGAGCAAGAGAAATACAAGGCTTGACTTCTTGCTAAGGGCTATGCACAGAAGGAGGGGATTGATTATGATGAGATATTTTCTCTGGTTGTAAAACACACATCAATTCATGGTTTACTAGCTATGGTAGCCATGTATGATTTGGAGCTTGAGCAGCTAGTGTAAGAGTTTTCCTGATTTGTGGACTAAATTATTTTGACATTGTTATTGTAATTTACCGTTTAACGTTTACTGTTTTACGGGGTTTGGTCTTAGGTGAGATAGAAGGTTTCTTAATTAGTCTAATATGAGATCGGCTAGTGTGGGCCGAGTTGAGCCTCGGCCCATAATGAGGGGGACCGGTTGGAAACTCTATAAATAGTGCTCAAGTCTCTCTTCTAGCCCTAATCTCACATATTCTCACCTAAGGGACGTTGCTCTAACGTCAATCGTGAGAGGCCGCCTCATTGAGCCAGTGATTCGGAGGATAATAGAGGAGAAGGATTTGCGCAAGGAATATTGTGTTTCCTCCGCTTCCACTCAAGAACAATGGATCCTAAATTAGGTGCGTCAATCCTTCTATTGACAATTGCTTCTTCTTGTTCTGATTGTGGAGATCTTGGGTTATGCATAATCTGCACCCAACATGTGGTATCAGAGTCTCCATAACCCTAGAACATGAACGCAATTGGTTTTCCATAACTGTACGAATTTACCCTAAATTATACCGATTTGCCCTAATTAGTATGATTTTTGCCCTAATTTGCTATTTTCGAGATTTTAAGTTTAATAAAAATCAAATTAAATTGCAAATTAGGATTCGGCTCGACGAGACGGTGAAGACCGTCGGCGGCGCGTCGCCGTGGGACGCCGCACGCGCCCCCACGCGCGCCACGCGCCTCCATGCGCGGGCGTGCGTCGCACGTGGCCGCCGACGTCAGCAACCGGGTCGACCCGATGCGTGCGCCGCATGTGACGCCGACGTCATGGTGACGCAGCAACCCGGTCAACCCGACCCGGTGGCCGACCCGATGACGTCGGCGCACAGCCCGATGACGTCGCCAGACCGGCCGACTCGACCCGGCCGGCGTCCAACCCGAATCGGCGACCGACCCGGCCCCGGGTCCGACTTGGGATCCGAACCGACCCGGGCGGCGACCGACCCGAACCGGCGACCGACCCGACCAGTGGATCCAACCCGACCCGAGGGATCCGACCCGACCCCGAGATCCGACCCGACCCGGTCAATGATTGACCGGTCCGGTCGGCAGGTCGGACCGGACGGTCGGACCGCCACCGGTCGGACCGGTTTTTGGCCGGCTTGACGTCTAGTGTGTGAGCCCCACGCGCGGCGCACTCAGGCGGCGCGTGCGGGCGCGTGGGGCCTCTTTTCGACGAGTGGCTGGTGGCGTTGGATTCGTATGAAGATTTCCTATCTTGTGGCATATTTATTTCATATGTTTGATGATTTTATTGATATGAAATTGCATATAAAGCCCTAAATATGTGTATTTTAAATGATTTTTTGCGTATTTTTTCTTGTATTTTTCTGTGATTTTGGAAATACAAGTCTTTGGGTTCTGGTATGCTATTTTGTTAATTGATAAGGCAGCTTAATTAGCATGTTATGTGATTTGAGTGATAAGTGCCCCTATCACTAAAAATTAAATCACATGTATATGGTGTATGTGAGATAAATATATCCCTGATATGAGAGAGTTTCAAGGATTCAATTGAATTGTGACCGCCAAAGTGGCACACTTGATTGGGTTTAAGAAATTTTTGTCTCGTATGTTGTCTGGGATGTCTCCTGATCTAATGCGTAGTCATACTCCCAAAGGAGGTGATTGTGTATTAGCTCATGAAGGGATACATGATGATGTGGTGGAGGATTGTCTAGTCTTAGTGGTTCTTCTGCCCAAAGGTGATTATGTGATTTTGCATGTAACTCTCTGGATGTGTACACAATACTCACATGATGCTAATTGTTATATACTGCTATTTTTCAGTCACCTTTTCTGTCAATGGTAATTCCGTCACTATTGAGGTTCTCACTGGTTCCAACTTTAAGAAGTGGAAAGAAGATTTTCTGTTTGCCATGGAGATGGCGGATGTTCATTTGGCTCTTACGCTAATCGACCGGCAGCCATTACCGCCGAGAGTACAGAGGATCGAAAGCACACTTTCGCCCGGAAAAAGAGCAATAGAATTTGCTTGCTGTCTATGAAGCGTTCAATTCAAGAACACTTGAAAAGTGGTTTGCCTGCGAACTGCACTGTTAGGCAACTGATGGAAGCTTTAGTGGCTAGGTACCGTATGTCTTCTAATGCTGAGATAGGGACACACATTCATACACTGTTTACCATGAAGTATGATGGTTCTAGTGGGGTAAGAGATTATATTCTGAGAATGGTTGATTTGCAGATTAAGCTTTAGGCTCTCAATGTTGCCATTCCCACTACCTACATCGTGCATCAAGCTTTAAACACTCTTCCTCCTGATTTTGGGATCATCAAGACTAATTATAGTTCCCAAGATGAAGCCCGGTCGTTAATGAACTGATTTCTAGGGTGGTGGCGAGAGGAAGAGAAATTGAAGAAAGACAAAGGGCACATTGCTCTTTATACTTCAAGTTCTGCCACCGATAAGGGTAAGAGTGTGAAGAATTATACTCGAAGAGAAATTCTGATGCAAATTTGGACCTTCCAATGGTAAAGGAAATTCTGAAGGTGCTGGTCCTTCTAACAGTTTGGGTCCTAAGAAAACATTCCCTAGGAAGAGGGGTGTTTTTTGCTACTTTTGTCGGGAGAGAGGACATGTAAAGAAGGACTGCAAAAGGTTTAAGGATTGGTTGTCTAACAGAAACAAGAAGAGTGAGCCTAAAGGTAATGATTCGTTGGCATTAGTTTATGAATCCAATCTATCTGAAGTTCCGACTAATTCGTGGTGGCTAGATAGTGGTGCAACTAATCATGTTGCGTTTACCATACAGAGGTTCATAAACAGAAGGACGCCAAATCAGGATGAATCAAAGCTCACTATTGGAAACAACATTGGAGTTAACGTCGAGTTCGTGGGAGATGTTGTTTTGGTTTTGGATTCTGGTTTTAGGATGATGTTAAGGAACACTTTTTACGTACCTTCATTTAGGCGGAATTTAATTTCCGTGTCTTGTTTGGACATGTGTGGATACTCTTTTGAGATAAAGAGTAATGCTATTGCCATCTTTTATGATTCCAATAAGATTGGGTGTTGCAATTTATCCAATGGATTATATCGATTGAGTTTATGTCCCAAGGACATGTATGTTGCATATTCAGCTGAAAAAGGTGTTTCCAAAAAGCCTCTATCTAAAGAACAGTCTTATGCATTGTGGCATAAACGACTTGGTCACATCTCCAAAGAAAGAGTAGAGAGGCTTGTTAAGGCTGACATCCTACCTACTCTTAAAGGTGATCAAGAGACTTGCGTAGATTGTTGTAGAGGTAAGATGACGAAAATAAAGAAGAAATCAGCTGTTCGAAGTTCTGGCTTGTTGGAGATTATTCACACTAATATTAGTGGGCCATACACAGCTACTTTATGCAGAAACTTTTATTTCATCACATTTATTGATGACTATTCCCGATATGAATACTTATATTTGATTAAAGAAAAGTCCGAGTCCCTTGACAAATTCAAGATTTTTCGGATGAAGTGGAAAAGCGAGTTGGGAAAAGACATAAAGATTGTTAGATCGATCGTGGTGGTGAATATTATGGTAGGCACGATGATGCTGGACAACTTAAAGGGCCGTTTGCCAAATACTTAGAGGATTCTGGGATAGTAAGTCAGTTTACTATGCCTGGAAGTCCTGAACAAAACGATGTAGCTGAAAAACCCAATCGAACTCTGATGGACATGATGAGAAGTATGATTAGTAGGACCAATTTACCTACTTTTCTATGGGGTGAAGCTTTGAAAACAGCTCTCTACATTCTTAATCGTGTTCATAGTAAAGCGGTTCCATTGACTCCTTTTGAGTTGTGGACTGGACGTAAACCTAGTCTCGAATCATCTTAGAGTTTGGGGATGTCCAGCGAGAGGTGAAGTTATATAATCCTACATTGAATAAGCTAGATTCCAAAACTACACGATGTTATTTTGTGTCTTATCCAGATCATTCAAAGGGGTATCGGTTTTACAACCCCAATGGGGGTACAAAAATTGTGGAATCTCAGACTGCAAAATTTCTGGAATTTGATGTGGTTGAAAAGGGTAGCTGCTCACAAACTATTGAAGATGATAGTTTGGTGGGAGTTACTGGATCCTCATCTCATCCTGTGCAGACAATTCTGGAACCTCTTGCGCCACAAAATGAACTTGTTGTGGCTCAAGATCCTATTGTTAAGACAGTTCCTGATGCAATTCCTCAAGCTCCTCAGGTTTAGAATGAGGTTGAAGTAGCTCCACTCAGAAGATTTGCTAGGGAAAGACATTTTGCTATACCACCAGACTATGTGGTCTACCTAGGAGAGCATGATTATGATATTGGCTGTGTTGTTGATCCAGTTACTTATAAGGATGCTATCTCATGTCCTCAATCAGATTTGTGGCTAGATGCGATGAAAGATGAGATGCAATCTATGAAACACAATGGTGTTTGGGAGCTTGTTGAATTTCCGAAGGTTGCAAACCTATTGGCTGCAAATGGGTATTCAACACTAAAAAGGATTCCAAAGGAAAGATTGAGAAGTTTAAAAAGGCGACTGGTGGCTAAGGGTTTCACTCAAAGAGAAGGAATAGATTATGAAGCAACATTTTCTCCAGTTTCTTCTAAAGATTCCTTGAGTGATCTTGGCATTGGTAGCTCATTTTGATATGGAGTTACACCAGATGGATGTTAAGACCGCATTTCTTAATGGAGACCTTAATGAGGAGGTTTATATGGTGCAACCCGAAGGCTTTACAAATGATGATTCGGGTAAGCTTGTTTGTAGATTGAAGAAGTCTATTTATGGCCTTAAGCAAGCTTCTAGACAGTGGTATTTCAAATTTCATAGTGTTGTCACTTCATGTGGATTTATTGAGAACAAAGTAGATCGGTGCATATACACCAAGGTCGGGGAGAAAATATATTTTTCTCATACTTTATGTGGATGATATCTTGCTTGCTAGTAGTGACATTGGTTTACTGCATGAGACAAAGCGGATGTTATCGAAAAATTTTGATATGAAAGACCTTGGTGAGGCGTCTTTTGTTCTTGGCATTTAGATTCATAGGGATCGCTCATGCCGTTCATTGGGCTTATCTCAAAGGGCATATATTGATCGTATTTTGGAAAGATTCAAGTATGCAAGACTGCAAATCAGAATTGCTCCCGTTATTAAAGGTGATAAATTGAGTCTTTCATAATGTCCCGTTTCAGATTTTGAGAAAGCTCAAATGAAGAATGTACCTTATGCTAGTGTGTTTGGAAGTATCATGTATGCTCAAGTTTGCACTAGGCCGGATATTGCTTTTGCGGTTGGGCTTCTAGGCGAGATATCGACAAATCCAGATACGATCACTTTGGGTTGCTGTCAAGAAGGTTTTAAGGTACTTAAAGAGAACAAAGGATTATATGCTGATTTATAGAGATGTTCCTGACTTGCAACTAGTAGGGTATTCTGATGCAGATTTTGCTGGTTGTCAAGATGACAAAAAGTCAACCACAGGATACATATTTATGTTGGCGGGAGGTGCAAGTATCATGGAAGAGTGAGAAACAGAAATCCATATCTTCTTCTACCATGCAAGCGGAGTTCATAGCATGTTTTACAGCCGCTACTCAGGCTATTTGGCTCGGAACCTAATTAGGGAGTTATCGTTTTTGATTTTGTGGATAGACCCATACAACTATATTGTGACAATAATTCTGCAGTGTTATTTATTAACAACAACGAAGTCTCAAGGGGTCTAAACACATGGAGGTCAAGTTTTTGACTATAAAGGAATCAGTGCGAGAATGGTGACGTTGCTGTAGATTATGTTTCTACGAGATGATATGATTGCAGATCCACTAACTAAAGGCTTACGCCCATGTGTGTTTGATCGACATGTCATTAGTATGGGCCTAGGAGCATCTTGGGATGTTGTCATTTAGTGGGAGTTATATTTTATTTTTCTTAAATAAAGTTTATATCTGCATTTGTTACAATTTAGTAATGTCTTGATATATATATATATATATATATATATATTTCAACTTTTGCATTCAATACAATATTTTTGAATGGTTTATTATTTTGTTGAATATATATATTGTTAAAAGTCTCAAGGTATTACCTTGAGTGAAGGCTAGGGGCAATTCATTATTAGCTTTGTGCATATGTTCTTGTAAAAGGTTAACCATAAGGACAAGACATATGTGGGTTCATTAGAACCATAATTTCATTCTCTTGTGACACAAACTTTTGTGTCGCCTAAGTAAGAGAATAGTGACTGACAAATGGATCTCTCTATGAGAGATGTTAGCCATTTGCCATACTAACATATTGAATCCATATCAAATAAAGTTGAAAACACTTGTGACCATGGAAGGCTCTGTGTGTATTCATGCGGTTACCGCCATGATTCGGTGTTAGAGGCTTTATGGGATAGGATTGACTATTAAGAATTATCTCTGGACCAATGTGCGCATATACAATACAATTTCAATTAATATAGTCCAAGTGGGAGAATGTAAGAGTTTTCCTGATTTGTGGACTAAATTATTTTGACATTGTTATTGTAATTTACCGTTTAACGTTTACCGTTTTACGGGGTTTGGTCTTAGGTGAGATAGAAGGTTTCTTAATTAGTCTAATATAGGATCGGCTAGTGTGGGCCGAGTTGAGCCCGGCCCGTAATGAGGGGACTGGCTGGAAACTCTATAAATAGTGCTCAAGTCTCTCCTCTAGCCCTAATCTCACATATTCTCACCTAAGGGACGTTGCTCTAACGTTAATCGTGAGAGGCCGCCTCATTGAGCCAGTGATTCGGAGGGTAATAGAGGAGAAGGATTTGCACAAGGAACATTGTGTTTCCTCCGCTTCCGCTCAAGAACAATGGATCCTAAATCAGGTGCGTCAATCCTTCTATTGACAATTGCTTCTTCTTGTTCTGGTTGTGAAGATCTTGGGTTGTGCATAATCTGCACCCAACAGCTAGATGTGAAGACGGCATTCCTTCATGGTGACTTGGAGGAGAAAATTTATATGGAGCAACCCTAAGTTTTCAAGGTAGAAGGGAAAGAGGATCATGTTTGTTTGCTCAAGAGATCACTTTACGGTTTGAAGCAATCTCCGAGGCAATGGAATAAAAGGTTTGATTCTTTTATGCTTCGTATTGGCTACATGAGGAGTGTGCATGATTTTTGTGTCTACTACAAAATTTTGGATGATAAGTCGCTTATTTTGTTGATGTTCTATGTTATTGATATGTTAATTACTTGATCCATACTTATCGTTGCAATACCCAACATCCTTTAATGATTCTGTTTATATGCTCTTCATATATATGAGGTCTCCATCTGCCTACGAGCTCAAGTTGTTTTGTTCGATTTTCTAACACTCATAAAGATATCTCAAATTGGAGATGATGTATGATGATTCACTTGCCATGGAATGAGGAGATTTTTAGGTACTTTTGACTTAAGTGAAGTCACGTGAGCTGAGAGCATTCAATGATTTTTCCAATATTAGAGACGAGCTACCTATCATGTTCAGTGGGAATCAACTAAGCACTTGAAGAATCTCTGGCACCATGTTACTAGGGGAAAGAAAAGGTCAAATAATAACTATTTGAAGAAATTCTAACAATCTTAGTAACCTTGCTCCCTTCAGGTTTTTATATGGTGCTCTTTCTAACTTATGTCATGTGTGTCATTAATTTTGAGTATATTTGGACCACTTTTTTCTTGTTTTTACTTGTATCATTTGAATTTTTTATTTTTTTTTATTTTTTTCTCTTTAATGTTTTGGACGATCAAAACTTTCATTCAATACGTACAAATGTTGACGGGTAAGACTCATTTAGATTTTCTCATCAATTTTTTGAGTTTGTCGATTTCAAAAGTTTAAAGGTAAAGCAAAAGCAACTTCACTATAAGCCGCAATGCACAGTTTTCTTAAGTTGCTTTAATATCCATATGATGATAATGATAATCAGAAGAGGCACCATTACTAATTAGGAAGGATTTTACTTACTGCTGATAGAAATAAGCATAGCTAGAATCTGACCAAAATATATATGGCTAGCATGAGGTTGAGCCACACACGAGCTTTACTTAGTGATTTTTTTATTTATGGCAACTTTAGCAAATTTTTAATTCTTATGCGTGTATTGTTTAGTTTGTTCAGTTTCAACTCATATGAAAATCTATAAATAATTAGATGAAAGCAAAATATTCCGGGATTGTACATATCTTGATAATGAACGTTAGTTGTTTATATAAACATAGCTCTTATTTTGAAAAATCTATATGAAAGTAAGGCTGAATTTTTTCGGGGACGTGGCTTTCCTACATCTAAGTTGTAAAAGGAAAACGAAAAATAAAAGAGAAATTTTAATTTTTAAAATGCTATGTTACATATATTACCGAATAATTTATATGGATTATTGTGCATAATATAGGGAAATTCTATCCGCATATCCAATTCTTATTCATGTACTACATTTTATTTGAAAATATATATAATCATCAAATAACTTATTTGATCTAATTATATAGAGATACCACAATATCTATGTATAATTGAATGAAAAAAGTTGCATTCCGTAATTGCACATATTTTGATAATAAATATGCATATGGGTTGTATTTTAAAATGCCTACATGAGAGGAAGGCTAAAAGTTATCTTATATGATTATGTGTTCTTTATAGCATGAACATTAGCAAATTACTAAAAGATAACGTATTAACATAAATATTTAACTCTAGAAAATAATTATTTTGAAAAGTCTCGAGACGTGTCGCCGTGGTTTACTCGGCATCCGGCCGTGTGGGGTTCCAAGGTCACAAAAAAAAAAAAAAAAACATAAATATTTAACTCTAGAAAATAATTATTTTGAAAAGTCTCGATGAAATGTAGCTACATATAATGTTAGAGGATCATTGAAAAGTTATGTAGCAAAAGAACTTTTTTGTAATAAACAGATGAGACAATGAAAAAAGCTTCCATCACATCAGACTTGAATTACAGGTAAATGAAACTTATAAATCAGAAAACATTTAGTATTAAAAAACTGAAAGAACCCATCAGACTTGAAGCTGCTCAAGCTGGGCAGCTTTTTGGCCTTCAGTGGGGCAGTCTACAAGACAGCCCTCGAGGTGATCAGACAAGCAGGAGCTGTCGATGTTCTCGCCGTGGTAGGACTTGCAAACGAAGTAGATGACTGTCTGCACGACCATATCGAAGAGTACCAGCATTGACAGTAACATCAAGCAGATCAGCCCAGTCCCAATTTTGACTCCAATAGGAACCAAGTCGATGAACACAAGGGATTCAAACAGTGCCTGAACCAGCACGGAGCACACCAAGACACCAAGAAAACACCAAACGGATAGACCCATCTTGCCATTTATCAGTCTCTTGCTCTTCACCATCGCCTTCCTTCCATACGCATCTTCAAGAACCGAGATCACACTCGCCATTTGCCAAATCATGGTGATGTAAACAAACCCAACGATGGACAAGATCAAGAGAATGACCGCCACGGCAATCCCAAGTGCAGGGCCAACTGCAAATTGCCTCACCATGACGAGCCATACGATCAAAAGCCCTACAGCCACATCATTGTACCCAAAGAAGAAGGCGAAGCACCAGAAAAAAGTGACCATGAGCCTCTTCCACACTCTGGGCACGACACTTATGATCTTCTTGAAAGTAATCTGCTTGGAGGCGTAAACGCAAGCCACTGTGTAGACGACAGCCGTGGTCGAAAGCAGAGAGAAAATGAAGACTAAGACAAAGTAGCCAAGCCTGACGAACCAGAAGGCGACCCACTCCTTCTCGAGCGTTGGGGACAGGCCCCTGTAATTTGTGTCGCTCTCCTCGATGTCGTTTTGGGTGATCTTGTGGTTGAGGATGTTGAAGGAGAGGAACTGCGAGACCAAGGAGTGGGCGAGGAAAATGATACAGAGAGGGAGGATGAGCGTGAGCGTGATCTGGACAAAGATCTTCCTCCATTTGACGATGATCTCTGAGGTCTCTCTGTAGACGCTGAGGAACCCAAGGAATTGCAGCTCGTTCTGGTCTCTGTCCATCGTCTCTTTCGCACAGAGAAATCGAGAACGAGTGAAATGATCGATGCGTCGAGAGACTGAGATATTTCGTGAAGCAGAACAGGCGAAGAGACTCAAGAGACTCGGATTCTTCTAAAAGGGTTTTGAGAAGAACGACCACAAAGTGAATTTTTTTTTTTTTGGTCGAACCACAAAGTGAATTGACAAATGAAGATGGGAAATGATTAAGTGACGGTCACCACCGTGATAATAACAAACTGTTTTGGATTACAAAAAAATAAATAACAAATAAATAGAAAGGGAAATGATTAAGTAACAATCTTTAATTTACTATAATAATAACAGTCAACATATTGTTATTCTCACAATTGGTCAAAGATTGTTATGCTAGCAAGACCCAATCTATAATAACAGGAGAAATTACGGGAGATGAATCTAAAGAGAAAGCTTGACTCGGTCAAATTTCAAAGCCTTCCCTCTTCTTATCCCCAGTCTTCACGATGACTCGGTCAAATTTCAAAGCCTTCCCTCTTCTTATCCCCAGTCTTCACGATATTATTATCTTTATTGAGTCTTGCTAGTGTAGCAGTCTTTGGGGGCACGGTATCAATTATGTTGTGTGCCACCAATTATTATGAGGTATTTTTAAGAATTGAACTTCACAATAATTTTTTTATTATTTATTATTTATTTTTTTTGTCTCAAAAAGATTGTTATTATCACGGTAGATTAAAGAAAATCATTTAATCATTTTGATTCACTTTCATTAGTATCGGCTCGAAGCTTTCGAGGTTTCCTGATTTTGCATGATTGATTTTAGCCTGAAACATGTGGAGAGGTTTTGGCCTTTCCCTCGCGGCCATGTAATTCAGCCGTGTCGACGCTATTTGGTCTCCGCGTCAAAGGGTTGCCGTAACGTGGAAAGGGGGCACAGTTGTTGACCTTGCTAACAAATATCCTTGACAAGTTAACGTATATAGTGGGAGTGAGTATGGCATCAAGTAGAATCGGAAATCAGTCCGGTTTTAAGTTTGAATGCACCCCAGTCCAATTTATGATTCCATTTTTTTTAGGAATCATCAGTTCTCGATTCAGTTCCAGAATTAAAAATCGAGAACCGAACTGGAGGAATCAAGAATTAAAGTAGCGATACATTATTGAAACATGGCACGCTGCTTTATATTCTGAAGGTATTAAAAAAAATGGATGTGATGCGATGATCACAAATAGTCAATGACTCATCAACATAAGTTTCATCAAGGAATACCTTGGAAGTACATTAAAGAAATGCTTGAGGATAATTATCAAAAAAGTTCTGAACTTATTATAATTATGCCAATTTAGTCCCCCATTTTTTTTGCCAATTTAATCATCAACCTTTTATATTTGCGCTAATTCAATTCATCCGGTCAATTTTGACTAGCAGGCACTAACATGGACATAAACCATCTGATTGACTTAGACATAAATAATTTTTAAATAATATTCTTTTGAATTTTTTATTAATATTAATATTAATATTTTCCTTTTCTTTTTCCTTTTTTTATTCTCTTCCCCCCTTCTTCCTTCTTCCTCATTGTCGCTGGCTAGAGACGAGAGCCAATGAGGCTCACCCCACCGGCCACTAACAAGGACGAATCTCATCCAACCATGGAGGATCAATCTCGCCTACCCCTCACTCTCTATGGCTAGGCAAGGCCAAGCCTCACCAAAGCTAGCGAGGCCTCGCCTAGCGATGGCAAGGGCAGCCTCACCCTGTCGCTAGGCGAGCCTCTCCAACCAAAGGAAGAAGGAAGAAGAGAGAGAGAGAGAGAGAGAGAGAGAGAGAGAGAGAGAGTAAAAAAGGAAAAAAATTATTAAAAAATAATAAAATTATTTAAAAAAAATATTCACGTTAATGTTGGCCAGCCAAAATTAGTCAAATTGACTGAATTGGCAAAAAATAAAATTGGGACTAAATTGATCTAATTGCAATAAGTTTAAGGCTCTTTTTGTTAATTTTCATGAAATTCTCAAGTGGTTGAACAAATTAAGCACTCCAACAAGATGCAAGCTGGTAGTTGATGCAGCACAAGTCCTTGCAATGCAACTAGTATTTCCAAGAACCTGCCAAGAACAACCTAAGGCAGTGAGAAACTGAGGACCTCAGTTATGCAAGAAATTCGGGCTTCAATGTGTTAACTTGCAATTCAATAAAAAAAAAATGTGTTAACTTGCAAAATGAGTAAACTAGCTACTGTCTGAATTCTTAGTCAATGGTGCCATCTATTAGTCGATTCCCCAAACGCAATCCTCCTTAATCGAACTAGAACGGAGGGCACATACACAATCGAACAGACAAATAAGAAATGCAACCTCCACCCTTTAATGAGACTTATCATTGGGTAACAGAGACAACGAAGATTAGAGTTGAGCAAGCAAATGCAAGGTTTCACACAGTGGCCTATTTTAAAATATTACCTGAGGAGACATTAAAACGACTTGAAGAAACTTATTTGGGGGAAAGACCCTCCGGCGACTTCCCATTCACAAGCAGCGGCTAATCCCCTTCATTGTCCCCATGGAATTCCTTTCCAAGTCTTAAATAATTGACATAGTTGTATTTCAGCTTTTGGAGTGAACTGGTTTCACATGATGTTCTGTTTCAGCATCATTGCTGTATTTGTTGACACTGAAAAAGCATATCGTGCTAACATCAGTGTCTTATTCTAATTCACAGTTATATTTCATGATTGCGCATAATTTATAACATCAACATTGGCAAATTACTAAAACATAAACTTGTTAGCATAACTCCTCAAGTTTGTAGCTTATTCTCTCTACTCTGGTAGAGTTCCCCCTCCGACAATGGAGTTTCCCCCTATCCCCTTTGGGTGATAGCTCCCCCACAACCCCATACCCATTTCCATTCCTCACGAAAACTTCCCATTTCACCACCCATCCTTCACTGTACACCAAAACCCTAAAAATAACCACACCCACCCCTCGTTCATAGCTTTCGTAAGAAACCCTACCAAACCCTAAACCCCTTTGCATTCGCTGAATCCTCGTGAAGACAACGATCATTGCGAGGAGATCTATGCAGAAGAAGTCCACCCAAGTTCTGCAAGAGCTCCCTTCAATCAAGTAAGAATCTGAATCCAACTGCTGGTTGTGTCCTATCTTCATCTAGGTTTGGCTCCCCTATTTCCTATTTCCTGCACGTCTCACAGTCATGGAACAAGAGACAGAGAATCAGATCCGAGTTGCCGCCCTCTGTAAGAGCCTAGGGCGCTTATGGTCCGAACAAGAAATTATCACCGTAAAGAAGGAAATACCTGATGATATATTACTTGAATGTCAACACACTTTGTATGGAAAACTGCTCTCGCGCCCAAATGTGAATTTTGAGGCTTTTTGCACAGCGATGAAGAAGTCATGGAAAACAAATACGGTCCTAATCACTCAAAAGGAACCAGGCTTCTTCTCATTTATGTTTGAATCCTACGAAGACAAGGAAAAAGTCTTAAGCCATGGGCCTTGGTCCTTTTCGAGCAATCTACTGATTTTGAAGCAATGCGAACCCGACGTCCCAGAACACTGCTACGACTTTACCTGCTGCGACTTCTGGGTTCACATTGTGGGGTTACCGCCGGGCTGGATCATAGAGGATGTCGCGACCAAATTTTTGGGGTGCACCACCTAGAGTTTGGCTAATGGATTGTTAAGCCTAGACTTAACTCGGGCTCTCCCAAGCCCATACCAATTCACGACTTTAGGTTTGGATTCTTAACATGCAAATGATTTTTATTTAGGAGTCGCCACTAATCAGTTTTTTGGTGGGTCGATTAGAAACCCAAGCAAAGTAATTGGAGATTTACTTTACTTCTATGAACCAGAGATTCTTGGTACGGGGACTTGGTTACACTAGATTTCTTTAATGCCCTTTCGGTACCATTCTTTTTTATTTTTGAAAAATGTTTTTGCAGGCAACTTGAATTGATTTTAATTTATCTCCCTAACATATGAGGCGATCATGCGGGTGTGCAGACCACCAATTTAACACCCAATAAAGCAATGAATAAAATTATGGGACTTACCTCGTAGCAACGAAAGCATTTGCGTTATTAGATCAGAATTCACATCAACAGTCCTAGATATTATTTCTAATTAACACGCAATTTCTTTTTCTTTTTTTCTTTTTTGTTTTCACTTTGTTTAATAGGAACTTAATCTATATGCAATGCATGCTAATAATCTAATATGACATGGCAACATGACCTAAATGACATGGCAATATGATTTAAACTATATGACATGAGTAGAGTAAATTCTAAAGAAATGCATTAATTAAATGTAATCTAAATGATCTAATTCTAACGATTGACAATTTCTAATTGAATGAACCTAACAAAAATCACTAAATGATGTGCATTGTATGAACCTAATTTTATATGACGTGCACATGGTTCTTATTTTCCTAATAAGCATGCGATCTATGCAATGACATGCAAAGAATGCCCTAAGTTTACATGCATGATGATTTTTGTTTTTTTTTATTAATTTCAAAATTAAAATTTAATATGCAATTCAAATAAAACTAGCATCCTAAATGAAATTTTATTTTTGTTTATTTTCATGATCTAAAATAAAATCCTTAATATAAATATGCAAGACAATAAAAATATAAAAATAATCCTAATCTTAATTTAAGATTTTTTTTTTTTTTTTTTTTTGAAATTAACAATTTCTAAACATGCAACCTAAACTAGTTAATTTGATTTTTTTGATTTATTTTATTTTTTTATTAAAAAATGAAATTTCTATCCTAAGCATGCAAACCATAAAATTAATTCAAACAACCCTAGCAAATCAAGCAAAATTGATCCCCAAATTGATGAACCGTATCTCGCGCATGAGATCGGGTTGGCTAATTTCACGAAAAGTCACAAATCGGATCTCGGGCGGGAGATCGAATTGGCAATTTTTTTAAGTAATTGCGAGTCGGATTTCGAGTGCGAAAATCGGACTGGCAATTACTAATTTTATGACAAATTTATCTCATGGAATTTCACCTTAACATTAAAGGGAGAATTGCACTAAAAAAACAACAAATAATATGCCATACTAGTAACAATAAAACATAAAAATAAATAACCTAAAAGAGTGGAAATAAAAATAAAAAAAGAAAGATTTACCTAATTTTCTTTTTGTTTTTTTGCTTTTTGTTTTCTTTTTTAGCCAAAAAGAGGAAAAAGGAGGAGAGCCGGCAAGGGGGAACGCCGGCTAGGGTTCCGGTGAAGCTCCGGGGATGGTGCGACGGCGGCGCGACTTCGGGGCTCCTGGGCGCGAGCAGAGGCGAGGGGCGCGCGCGCAGGCGGCTTGGCAACGGTGGGGGTGCGGCACGGCGTCACGGGCGTCGATCGGAGCGGCGGAGGGTGTCACGGACAGGGGCCTCAAATCTGGAACGGGGCGTCGCGGGGGCTTTGGGCTGAAGTGGGGGTCGCGGCGCCGGATCAGGCTTGGGCAGCGGCTGGCGGCGTCGGGGGCTCGAGGGCGGAGCAGGGGACCTCTGGCGGCTGCGGCAAGCTGCTCCGGTGTCGGGCGAGACGGGAGGTGACTAGCGGGGCGAGCAGCGCTGGCGGCATCGGGGGGCTCGAGGCGGCAGTGGTGCGGCGGCTGCGAGGGCAGCGCTGGCTCGGTGGCGTGGAGGCGCGACGGCGTCGGGGGGCTGAAGGAGCCGACGCGGGCGGGCACCCCCCTCGGGGAAGATGAACAGTGCCGAGGGGTTTTTCACCTTTTTCTTTTTACCTTCTACCTCTCTCCCCTCACTTTTCACCTTTCTTTTTGCTTTTGCTTTTCTTTTGTGGCTTTTTTTTTTTTTTTTTTTTACGGAAAAGAACCCCCAAAGCTCGACCGTACATAGCTCTTTTATACACCAAAAAATTGCATCTTCGTGGCATATTTTACTTCCAATTTTGCTCATGTAAAATCCCATCAAATATATTTTTTATCCTGCGCAATATCTTTTGCATATTTGATGAAAAAATTCCCTTCTTGCCCAAAGATACATATTTCGGCGTATATTACCTAAATCTATAAAAATCTTAATAAAATAAAACAAAATATAACAGAATCAAAAAATCAAATCTACCTAAACTATATGCCATGCATCTTATTATTTTTATTTTTTAGCAAAAATGAGCCCCAAAATTAGGTGTCAACAGCTGTCCCTCTTTGAAGGTGAGCTCGTAGAGGTTGCCTTCAAAAACACATTGAGACCTAATTTTTGTTATGCTTATGCAATAAATGATTTTTTGTTGGAAATTGGATTCCATTTTTAAATGCAATTTACATGATGCATGCAAATGCTAATGCAAATGAACCTACCTAGAATAACTTACCTTTGAGGAGGATGAAGTAGTCCGAGGTAGAGGGTGTTACATGTCCAGGACCCGTACCATTCTACGGTCGCCCAGAATAGTAACATGGCTTTGTGAAGATTCTGTTTTCCCAGGATCCGTTTTATGCTACGGTCACCTGTTAGAGCAATAAGTGTTGTCAAGGACCTGTACCATTCTACGGTCGCCTTGACGAAGAAATTTATTTTTCAAGATCCGTTCTATGCTACGGTCACCTGAATGGAGAAATTGCTTTTCCAGGACCTTTTCTATGCTACGGTCACCTGTTAGAGCAATAAGTGCTGTCAAGGACCCGTTCTATTCTACGGTTACCTCGATGAAGAAATTTGTTTTTCAGGATCCGTTCTATTCTACGGTCGCCTGAATGGAGAAATTGCTTTTCCAGGATCCATTTTATGCTACGGTCACCTGTTAAAGCAATAAATGTTGTCTAGAACCCGTTCTATGCTACGGTCACCTAGACTGAGGTTTTGCTTGGTTAGGACCCGAACCATTCTTCGGTCGCCTTAATCAGATTGAATCTGGAGAAAAATTTTTGAGAGACAACTCCATTGAGTGTCAATGTAAAGAACTCTGGGCTACGAAAGCACGCCAGGTCGATAAAAGAAAACTGGGCTACGGAAGCACGCCAGTTCGATAAAAGGGAACCTAGGCTACGAAAGCACGCCAGGTCAATATAAATGGACACCGGGCTATGAAAGCATGCCGGGTCGATAAGAATGGGCTTTGGGCTACAAAAGCACGCCAAGTCAAGAACTGGACACCGGGCTATGAAAGCACGCCGGGTCAATGAAATGGGACATTGGGCTACGAAAGCACGCCAGGTCAATATACAGGACACCGGGCTACGGAAGCACGCCGGGTCGATGAAAGGGACTCTGGGCTGCGAAAGCACACCAGGTCAATACAAAGGACACCGGGCTACCGAAGCACGGCGGGTCGATGAGAATGACAGCTTGACCGAGTCAAGTGTCGATGCATTGGAGAGAGAATACCTGCGCAATGACAAGTATTTTGAGTATGGGTAGAGATATACTTACCTGGTGATATCTCTGATTCTTGGGGATATGTTTTCTGGAATCCTATGGAGGTCTCTCACCTGTTGGTAGAAAATAAATTTTGGGAACATCAAGGATGCACCTCGAATGTTCGTGATGGTTTCTCATCTTCTAATATCATGAAGCATTCTGAAAGGAGCCTGAATGTTAGGAGCTCTTAGGCCTGTCAGATATGATTAGAGCAAAAATTGATATGCATTTATCAAAGAGGTAGACAATTTGAGCTACTCTAGAATGCACATTTCAAAGTTCAATGGGTTTTCTTCAATTCAATCAATGTTTCTGCATAATGACTTTACCATATTTGCATCATCCAAATTTCCACAGGAGAGAATTGTTGTTCAAAACAATGTCATGAAATTCTTAAGAATGATAAATGAGACTTTCAGTTAGAAAGGACTTTCACTCACTCTTATCTAGAAGAGCTATTTTATGAGAATCACTCAATCTCACTATCATCATACCAACAAGAGTCCGAGTAATCTCGCAAGCGGTACGACCTTACCAATCTGAGAGGTCTTTAATAGGGACTGTAATGTGGGCTTGGTCAACGGCTTAACAAAGGGACTCTTTGAGTCAAGGCTATTGAAAGAACAATTCTGTATTCATATCCGGGTTTACAAGTCAAGAACCCTGCAAAATGAGAAAGAAACAATCTTGCTCGCACTTCTTCGAGCAATGCTTAAAAACATATGAACTCCTACGTTAATTCAAGTGCCCTAATCTGAAGAGACTTTGTAAGGGACGTAACGTAGGCTGGGTTCATGGGTTGAGAAATGAAAGGATCATTAGGCTCAAAATGTGTGTAAAGGGTGAGAGTTGATGATCATCTTGGCATTGCCGCCAATTTTCTTTTTCACCATCAGGGATTGTCTTCGTGAAGTGCCCCATTGATTGTAGAAACTCAGCATTTGAGTTCTTTGAGTATTGCTCTATTGGAGATCTTGACTCTTTTTTTTCATCTATGGCCATCGGCCTTACTTTTACCAGGCACACTGTTTTTTCATGCCCCTAGTTCTCATTTGTTTTTTCTTCACTTCTTTTTCATGGGCATTGCTTTTTCATGCCCCTTAGTTCTATTTTGATTTCAATTCTTGCGCATGATGCATGCGTCAAGTAATTACATTTTGAATGACACTCTAACTTTCCAGGGTCTTCATCTGCCTTTTGCCTTCCCCCAGTGTGGGGGATGATCACCAATTGGGTTTAAAGAAATGAAATTGCAGGCTCAAGTAGGCTATACAAAGGATATAAGTGTATAGGATAGAGAAAGAGATGCTCTTCATCATCCTAGAGCACTTAAATTACCACATGAATTCAATGTAATAGCATGACTAGAAGATTGATGTAAGTGAGAGCAAGAACATTTCTTTTCATTTTTCTCACCTCATGATACTGTCTTACCTCCAGCTTGCCCTAATGTGGGGGTGGTTCTTGACAGGGGTAATTTGGAAAGAATCTCCACAGGTGTACAAGGCTCAAAGGAGTTAAGCAATGGATCGCATGTTGTGTTTAGGATAGAGAAATGAATTGCCCCTCATCATTTCGGTCATCGTACCTTTTGCGAGAGAACCCTTTACCTTGTAGATATGGAACTTCCTACACTCATCTCACAAGTGTATAAGTAGGGGATTGTGTATGGGATAAAGCTTGCCTTTCATCATCCTGATACGTCTCATTCAGCATTCTTAAGCATTGATGTCTCTTAATTGAGTTGTCTATCTTGACAAAATCTCCTCATGAAATTGGTGAGTTAAAAAAAAAAAAAAAAAGAAGGTAAAATCACTATAGAAATCCTCTTTTCAAAAGAGTCCAGCAACTTTAAGCATGAAAAGTTTTTCTGACTTCAAAAATACTCTCATAAGTATGAAAAACATGATTGCAAGCATTCATTCAATGAATTGTCCCACAAAGGGACTGTCTCAGCAATGAGTGTCCTTGGATTGCCCCACACAAATTAATCAATTAAGGATGAAAAATCCGATCTTTGATTCAATGAAATCTGGCTTTTGCCCCTGCATAGAACAACGTGCATGAATAGGATATTATGCATCATCAAAGTAAATTCAAATTGCATAACCATTTTGGCTCGGATCGAGATTTTGTCCATAGTGTCCCAATTCGTCATCCTTGGAAAATGTCATCAAGATCAGCTAGGAAATGGTCCTTTGCCCCCACGTCTATTTTTCCCTCGGATGTATGTTTCCAAATCAACGGGTCCACTATCACTGGAAATTGACGCCTTACTTTCAAGCGTCTCTCTGTTATGCTTTGAGACATGATGTAAATGAGTTAGAAAAACAGACAAGGGTAACCTGATGCATGCTTTTGGAAATGGGTTTAAAAATGATTTTTTTTTTCTTTTTTCTTAGGGGGGAAGCATGAAGAAGCCTAGTCCTCAGAATTTCTTCATGGATGATATTTTCTTTTCACTGTTGGATATCGTCACTGGGCTGGTTAGGTATACCCCATCATGTCCTCAAAACAAAACTTGTAATTTTATTGATATCCATCAATCAAATTACATTTATTAGAATGAAAAATGTGATATTCAAGCAAACTAAATTAAAACAAATCCCTAAAAATTCCCACGCATGGGAAGATGCAACCGAACATGCCCCTAATTAAATGAGGAAGTGATCTACTTAAGACCATGAATCATGCGTGCTTGAGTTCTTCACCCTCCTTGATCTCGTGATTAGAGCCCTCCAAGTCGGAGATTCTTCCTTCTAGATATGTCACTAGTCTCTTCATGGTGGCATCAAACTCAGCTACCTCAGGAAAATAAGACAATTCAAAAGTTCTCTTGGCTCTCTTCTTCGAGTTGCAGTTCCTCACTGAAGATAGGGTTCCTATGTCATCACAACCTTTTTGCTTGATGAGAACAGCCACAGTAGCTGACAATTCATCAACTTGACTTTGGTGGTGTGCAATTCGCTTGTTCATATTGTCAATAATACGGTCAAGCACATTGTTTTGATCCACCATTTTAGCTCTCGACCGTGTACGGATGGGTGAGCGGGATCGCTCCATAACCACCTAATGGAAATGAACGGGAACATATAAGCATGAGGTGTACATATAATGAGCCAATCCATGACAATGATCTAATCAATTTTTTCATTTTTTTGGCATTTATGAAAAATTTGTACAAGAAGGACATTTCCCAAAAATAGATTATGCAAATAAAGATAGATGCCCTAGTAAGACGAAATTTCTTAGACATGAATTGAAAACAAATTCTCCAAAGTGTTTTATTTTCCAAAAGGATTCATTGTATGGCAATTTTCTCATTTCATTTTTGATTGACAAAGGAATTAGATCAAATGACTATCCTAGATTGTCATGGACCAACCAAAAGCACGACAAAATAAATTGCAAGGTATAGAGATAGAAGACTTACTTAACCAAGAAAAACTAATGGCAATCACATAGACATGCGCATGGTAAGTGGTTCAATTTCTAATCTATAAGGCTTAACAAGGTGAAGCCACAAGGATGATCGGACTAGCCACGGGCGTGTGGACTATGTCGGGTCCTCATGACTCCGGCTTGGTCAAAGAGCCAACCCGGGTCGCGGGCATGCGGACCGAGGTGGGTACTCTTGACACCATGAAAGAAATTTCGGGATTGAGATGGGCGACTCGTACCACGAGCTTAAGGTCAGAGTAGTATCTATCTCAATACCATCCTAGATGATCCTATGCAGCCTAGGTCCGGCGGCTGGTTGTGTGTGCAATAGTGTAGTGCTAAATGCAAAACATGCACAACAGTTTATATAAAGCAACACTTCATACATAAAAATAAACCATACATTCCTACACCTCCCTGCAAAACAAAGGTCAGCAAACACTTCCCCTTATACCTCCCAATTTGCAAAAACATTTAACACCTTAAATGTTAGGGACATACCTGGGATCCTTGTTGCCAAGCAAAAACAATTTTCCAAAAAAGTAAATTGGCCTAAGTCCATTAAGAGTTTCAACTCAAGTCCCCAGCGGAGTCGCCAAGCTGTCGCGACCAAATTTTCGGGGTGCACCACCTAGAGTTTGGCTAATGGATTGTTAAGCCTAGACTTAACTCGGGCTCTCCCAAGCCCATACCAATTCGTGACTTTAGGTTTGGATTCTTAACATGCAAATGATTTTTATTTAGGAGTCGCCACTAATCAGTTTTTTGGTGGGTCGATTAGAAACCCAAGTAAAGTAATGGGAGATTTACTTTATTCCTACGAACCAGAGATTCTTGGTACGGGGACTTGGTTACACTAGATTTCTTTAATACCCTTTCGGTACCATTCTTTTTTATTTTTGAAAAATGTTTTTGCAGGCAACTTGAATTGATTTTAATTTATCTCCCTAACATGTGAGGCGATCATGCGGATGCGCAAACCACCAATTTAACACCCAATAAAGCAATGAATAAAATTATGGGACTTACCTCGTAGCAACGAAAGCATCTGCGTTGTTAGATCAGAATTCACATCAACAGTCCTAGATATGATTTCTAATTAACACGCAATTTCTTTTTTTCTTTTTTTTTTCACTTTGTTTAATAGGAACTTAATCTATATGCAATGCATGCTAATAATCTAATATGACATGGCAACATGACCTAAATGACATGGCAATATGATTTAAACTATATGACATGAGTAGAGTAAATTCTAAAGAAATGCATTAATTAAATGTAATCTAAATGAGCTAATTCTAATGATTGACAATTTCTAATTGAATGAACCTAACAAAAATCACTAAATGACGTGCATTGTATGAACCTGATTCTATATGACGTGCACATGGTTCTTATTTTCCTAATAAGCATGCAATCTATGCAATGACATGCAAAGAATGCCCTAAGTTTACATGCATGATGATTTTTTTTTTTTTTTTATTAATTTCAAAATTAAAATTTAACGTGCAATTCAAATAAAACTAGCATCCTAAATGAATTTTTATTTTTTTTTTTTTTCATGATCTAAAATAAATTCCTTAATCTAAATATGCAAGACAATAAAAATATAAAAATAATCCTAATCTTAATTTAAGATTTTTTTGAGGTTTTTTTTTAATTTTGAAATTAACAATTTCTAAACATGCAACCTAAACTAGTTAATTTGATTTTTTGATTTATTTTATTTTTATTAAAAAAATGAAATTTCTATCCTAAGCATGCAAACCCTAAAATTAATTCAAACAACCCTAGCAAATCAAGCAAAATTGATCCCCAAATTGACGAACCGTATCTCGCGCATGAGATCAGGTTGGCCAATTTCACGAAAAATCGCAAATCGGATCTCGGGCGGGAGATCAAATTAGCAATTTTTTTAAGTAATTGTGAGTCGGATTTCGGGCGCGAAAATCGGACTGGCAATTACTAATTTTATGACAAATTTATCTCATGGAATTTCACCTTAACATTAAAGGGAGAATTGCACTAAAACAAACAACAAATAATATGCCATACTGGTAACAATAAAACATAAAAATAAATAACCTAAAAGAGTGGAAATAAAAATAAAAATAAAGAAAGATTTACCTAATTTTCTTTTTGTTTTTTTGCTTTTTGTTTTCTTTTTTAGCCAAAAAGAGGAAAAAGGAGGAGAGCCGGCACGGGGGGAACGCCGGCTAGGGTTCCGGCGAAGCTCCGGGGACGGTGCGACGGCGGCGCGACTCGGGGCTTGTGGGTGTGGGCAGAGGCGAGGGCGCACACGTGCAGGTGGCTCGGCAGCGGTGGGGGTGCGGCACGGCGTCACGGGCGTCGGATCTGGAGCAGCGGAGGGCGTCGCGGACAGGGGTCTCGGATCTGGAACGAGGGCGTCGCGGGGCTTTGGGTCGGAGTAGGGGTCATGGCGCCTAGATCTGGGCTTGGCGACGGCAGCTGGCGGCGTCGAGGGCTCGAGGGCGGAGCAGGGGACCTCTGGCGACTGCGGCGAGCTGCTCCGGCATCAGGTGAGACGGGAGGTGACCAGCGGGGCGAGTGGGGCTGGCGGCGTCGGGGTCTTGAGGCGGCGGTGGTGCGGCGGCTGCGAGGCGGCGCTGGCTCGACGGCGTGGAGGCGCGACGGCGTCAGTGGGCTGAAGGAGCCGACGTGGGCGGGCACCCCCCTCGGGGAAGATGAACAGTGCCAAGGGGGTTTTTCACCTTTCTTTTTGCTTTTGCTTTTCTTTTGTGGCCTTTTTTTTGGACGGAAAAGAACCCCCCAAAGCTCGACCGTACATAGCTCTTTTATACACCAAAAAATTGTATCTTAGCAGCATATTTTACTTCCAATTTTGCTCACGTAAAATCCCATTAAATATATTTTTTATCCTGCGCAATATCTTTTGCATATTTGATGAAAATATTCCCTTCTTGCCCAAAGATACATATTTCGGCGTATATTACCTAAATCTATAAAAATCTTAATAAAATAAAAAAAAATATAACAAAATCAAAAAAATCAAATCTACCTAAACTATATGCCATGCATCTTATTATTTTTATTTTTTAGCAAAAATGAGCCCCAAAATTATGTGTCAACAGAGGAGGTTTATGAGGAGGTGGTAGGTCAGATAGATCCAGTAAAAGAAACTCAGTTGGAAATGCAGGATAACGCTTACACCAAACCTGGAAAGGTATGCGTTGAGCTTGATCTTATAGCGCCTCTGAAGACTGGGACCTTAATATAGCTGGGTTCCAAGACATTGTGGGTCGAATTCAAGTATGAACGCCTCCCTCGCTTCTGTTTCTCCTGTGGTAGAATGGGACACTTTGCTTCAGATTGTGCAGAAATACCCTACAAACAGTCAGATTGGGAAGGGAATAAAGTGGGCAAGTATGGAACGTGGCTAAAAGCTGAAGCTAGGAGGAAGAGTCCTCATTGGGAAGCATTCTATGGGGCAGTAATACCCACTGAGGAATACGTACCTGAGACACCAATCCAATCCAACCTCGCGCTTCGAAGAGACCCAGGGAAAGCAAGAGGGCCTAACAAAAGCAAAAAGAGAGCTGAAAACCCCTCGGAAGAGGAAAACAGAGCAGAAGCATCAAACACAATAGCAAAAAAGTCTGCTAAGGGAAAGCAGCCTCTTTATCTCCTAGATGGAAATGAAGCAGGACACACCGCAACAGGGGATCCAATAAGGAAAGATCTGAAGATTCATCGAGCAAAAAAGCAGAAGAAAACTGACGATCCAACGATGCAAATGATCGATAGAATGGAGTTGCTGGAAACTCTAGTTCAGTTGGCGGAAGAGGGAAGCAAATGGGTTCTGGTGGCTGGCCCTAATAAGCCACCAGCCACCTCATGAATATACTAAGCTGGAGCTGTCAGGGGCTGGGCAACCCCCTGACGTTCCAAGAGCTTAGAGCCGTAGTGGCTCAGGAAAGGCCCACTATCGTCTTCTTAATGGAGACTAAAAATAAAGCACCGAAGTTGGAAAAGATGAGAAAGAGACTTAACTTTCAACAGGCATATCTGGTCGAGCCTACTGGCATCGCTGGTGGTCTTGCGCTTCTGTGGAATGAAGAAACTTAGGTTAGAGTGAGGAGCAGTTCCCACTTTCTTATAGACATGGAATGCCAGGATCCTCAGAGTGGCAAGACTATGAGGATCACTTTCCTCCACACCCCAACGAATTATAAGGACAGAACACTACTCTGGCAAATACTGAAAGAGTTTCATGGCAAAAACAACTTACCATGACTTTATATAGGGGATTTCAATGATACTCTCTACAGCTGGGAGAAGGAGGGCAGAAGGGAGTCTGAATAGTACCGCATGGCAACCTTTCGGGAGATGCTTAATGACTACTCACTCATGGAAATAGATAGTAAAGGCTGTCGTTTCACCTGGTCAAACAACAGAGAAGGGGAAGACTTGATCAAAAAGCGTTTAGACAGAGGGGTGTGCACAATGGACTGGCGCATTACCTTTCCCAATGCTGAAGTCTATGCTTTACCAGCCGTTGGATCGGACCATAGCCCTCTTCTCCTATCCTTGTATCCTGGTAATGGAAAAAGAAAGAAGGACTTTAAATTTGAATCGTACTGGCTAGAGGAGGAGGATTGTAAAGATATTGTAAGCAAAGCTTGGGCCACTACAACTCTGGACAATAGCAGCCTCCCACATAAGATTCAGAAAGTCACACAGGTTTTACTAACCTGGAGCAAGAAGAGATTCTCCAATGCAGCCACTCAAATCAAGCAGCTCAAGCAGCATCTCACTGAAATCACTAATGGCCACCCCGGCGAAACTACCAAAAGAGAAAGTCAAATCATTAAAGAGCAAATAGATTACTTATGGAGGCATGAGGAAATGCATTGGGGCCTATGTTCCAAAATTACATGGCTTAAATGGGGCGATCAAAATACGAAGTTCTTCCACGCTACTACTATTCAGCGTAGGAACAGAAATAGACTTACAATGCTGAAGACTGATGAACAACAATGGATAAGGAACCCCGTCCAAATTCAGCAGCATGTCAAGACCTACTTCCGGGAGCTCTACTCCTCGGCTGGCCCGAGAAACCTCCAGCCGATCTTGAACCACTGCCCAAACGTAGTCATAGAGGAAATGAACCAGTTACTTATGGCGGAAGTCTCAGAGGGGGAAATAAAAGAAGCAGCATTTCAAATGGGTTCCCTCAAAGCTCCAGGACCTGATGGCTTGAACGGGCAATTTTATCAACACTTCTGGGAAGAAATTAAAGGAGATCTTCTGCAGACGGTCCAGCAGTTCTTTAGGTCTGGTACTTTCGATCCATTACTTAATCAGACCTTCATAGTCCTTGTGCCTAAAGTCAAAAATCCAGAATATGTTAGCCAATTCCGCCCGATTAGTCTATGCAATTACAGTTATAAAATCATCACTAAAGTATTGGCAAATCAGTTGAAACACTGGCTGCCTCAGATAATCTCACAAGAACAGAGCGCCTTTGTTCATGGACGTCAAATACAAGACAACATTATTATTGTTCAGGAAGTGCTGCACCAAATTAAGATCAGGAAAAGGAAAAGAAAATTCCAGGCCATTTTAAAATTAGATATGCAAAAAGCATATGACCGGGTTTTATGGGACTTTCTCAGAATGTGTATGCTGAAAATGGGGTTTTCAGAGCAATGGGTGCAGTTGATCATGCAGTGTGTTACATTTGTTACTCTAAATGTCAAAGTAAATGGAGAGAAGATAGAGTTTTTTTCCCCCACATGTGGCATTAGGCAAGGCGACCCCTTATCCCCCTACTTATTCATTGTGATGGCAAATGTATTATCAAGGATGATACAAAATGCACTAGCTGATGGCACTCTTAAAGGTATCCAACTTAACAGATACTGTCCTACCCTTACCCATTTGTTGTTTGCTGATGATGCGATTTTCTTTTTGGATGGGTCAATCCGTGAATGTCAGAACTTAGCAGATATATTAAACCAGTATTGCTATGCTACCGGTCAAGCAATCAACCTAAATAAGTCTGGTATGTTTTTTTAGCAATGGCTATCCTCCGGATCTAAAGCGGAATATGACTCATGAAATGAGAGTACCTATCCTAAACAGAACAGGGAAATATTTAGGGCTACCATCGGACTAGGGGCAAACGAAAAAAGAAATGTTCTCCTGGATTCTAGCAAGAGTGCATATGAAATTAGAAGGATGGAAAGAGAAATACCTGTCTAAAGCTGGCAAAGAAATCCTTGTAAAAACAGTGGTGCAAGCCTTGCCACAGTATGCCATGTCAATCTTCAAAATCCCTGTTTCAATATGTAGAGCAATTGAGAAACGCATAGCAGAGTTTTGGTGGAGGCAAACTGAAGCAAAGAGAAGCATGCACTGGAAAAACTGGGAAACACTGAAAAGCAGGAAAGACCACGGGGGACTCGGTTTTAAAGACCTAATATCCTTTAACCTAGCTATGCTGGGAAAGCAGACCTGGCGTTTGTCCCAATCCCCTTCAGCATTATGGAGCAGGTTATTGAAAGGGCTTTACTATCCTCAAGAAGATTTCTGAAAAGCTAAAAGAGGCCCCCGACCATCTTGGGGATGGTAGAGTGTACTTAGAGGGCGTGACACCATCCAACCAGATGTACAATGGAGTGTGGGCGATGGGAAATCTATAAGTATTCACCAAGATCATTGGCTTCCCAAAGGTGTTTTATATGGTCCAGCAAACAAAGACGACCCCAGCATGGTGGCTGACTTAATAGACCAACAGAGAAGCGAATGGAATGAGTCTATGTTAAATCGATTGTTTGAGCAGAGAGTAGTTAATGAAATTTTATCAATTCCTATTCCACAACCACCACAAGCTGATAAGCTACTATGGAAAGCCAACTCTACTGGACAATATACGGTTAAGAGTGCATATAACAGGGTTCGCGCGTGTTAAGTTATGTCTCGAGTTTAAGCCCATTGGATAAATACGCATAAGTCTGGCCAAATAAACAAAGTTCAATGGAGTGTTTGTGACGTCTTCGAATTTTGCTCGTCCGGCATTAATCCTATCCGTGCGTATGCGTAGAAGGAAGAAGCCATTGAAAGCTGCATGGGGCTTTAAGTTCTTTGACTTTCAAGCATGCAAGCGAAGTCAAAAAAGAGAGATTTTTCTTCTACCGAAAAGGAATGCGTCCATTATCTTTTACATTAAATAAAAGGACCCATAACCTACAACACATGCATGAAGAAGACTTCTTTTATGCTTGTTTTTTTCTTCGGGAACGAGAAATTTGAAGACTGCAGCCCACCTCATTTCACAGATCAATGGCACACTTGTCAGCGTGAATTTTGAAGAGACGATCGTGCGAATTTCTTCAACCTCATTAAATGCATGCACATGGCTATGTGCATGCATGCATGTAGAAATATTGGTCAACACTTGCTGCTTTCGAAGCCTATCTCGTAGGCGCCAATCCTCCTCTCTGCTTGGTCATCTTTTGTGGGCTGTTCTTCTTTTATTATTAATAAAGAAAGGGGGACGGCTGAAACATTCCTACGTGTGTCAGTGCATGCTGGTCATTATTCTTCAGCTCTCATTAATTGCGTGGAGGTGCACGCTTTGAAGACCGGCGCCATTCTGACAACTCTGGAGGATAATTTTGATTTGTTTTCTTCCCTACCATCAATAAAAAGGAGCGAGAGCTTCGGAGGACGTTGTAGTAGAGAAGAAAATAGCTCAGCAAAGAGAGCGAAAAGAAAAGAGCTCGAGTGAGAGTGAGAGGCCGTGAGCTCAGAGAGTTTATTTGTGCTGAGTTGAGTCCTTTGAGTGAGTTATTAAACACCGTGGATATCGGGTATAAAGTAAAACTGGGAAACACTTGAGTGCATTGAGTGATTGTAATCTTGTAATTCTCCGATTTATAGTGGATTAATTTTGTTGGCTCTCCCCGTGGACGTAGGTTCCGATATTCGGACCGAACCACGTAAATTTCTGGTGTCCTTTTATTGTTCCTCGTTTTATTTCGATCGATTTCTATAGCTCCCGATATAATTGCAAAATATTACGATCCGCTTCCACTGCGCCGCCGATTTCCAACAGCGCGAGATCTTTACTCAAGGAAGAAAACAGAGCCTCCTCATCCTATAGCCCTCCTCGCCACCTGTGGACAAGACTATGGAAGATGTCATGCCCGCCGAAACAAAAAAATGTTCTTATGGAGTCTATGTCAAGATGCAATACCAACCAAAAACAAGCTATACCGGAGAAACATGACTCCAGACCCGCTCTGCCCACTCTGCGTAAGCTTTCCTGAGACGGTGGAACACGCCTTCCTGCACTGCAAAAAGATTCAACAAATCTGGTCAGATACGCGTCTCAACCTTCATCAAGGCACTTCATCAGCGAACTGTATGGACAAATGGGTCGATGAACCCCTCTTAGATAACAAAATCGCACTGGATCGCAGTCTCATAACAGAGGTTCTCTGGCAGATCTGGAAAAATCACAATGCCCTCATCTTTAGGCAGACATTTAAACGACCTCAGGCTCTGATTGAAGAAGCTATGGCACAAAAAAACGCCTATCAGCGATGCAGCCCTCAAAACAACTTGAGAACGAAGATGGAAGAGCACTTACCTCAGATTTGGAATCCCCCGCCGCAGACAACTTTGAAGCTCAACATAGACAGCTCTTGGGTATCACCGGACGAGCCAGGTTTGGTCGCGGGGATCCTTCGGGATGCCAACGGAGCCTCGATCGATGGGTTTGTCTGCAAGATCCACGCCGCCTCTCCCCTTCAGGCGGAAACCCTAGCCCTTTTGCACGGGCTGAGAAAACTGGAAAAGAAAACATGAAAGTACGAAGGGGAACTGAGGAGATGAAGAATCCAGAACTAGACTTAAAACACGTGAGGGACCAGTTCAAGCGGAAGACTTCTGATGACTGCTTCTTGCACGTGGGGGAGCCGGCAACAATGAATAGAGAAGTTTTGGTGGAGAGCGACTGCAGGCCCCTAGTCGATTTCATCATGGGCTGCAAGAATGCGCCGTGGCCCATTCGATCTCAAGTGGAACAATGTCAACATATATTAGCCCATTTACCTACGGTATCGGTATCTTTGCTATCCGAGGGAGGCGAATCAAGCGGCGGATTGGGCAGCCAAGCACCATCGCAACAAAATGCTTCCTACTAATTGGCTTCGGTATCCACCCAATCAGCTATTATCTATATTATGTTCAGACTCTGACTTATCTTGTAAAGTTTCGTGCATATAATGAAATATCGTATCACTTTTCGACAAAAAAAAAAAAAAAAAAAAAAAAAAAGAAAAAAACTTGTTAGCATGAATATTTAACTATATGAACAAATACTTTAAAATGTCTCTATTATATGATTGCGCATATTTCATCAATATATAATGTTAGAGGATCAATGAAAAAGTTAGGTAACACAAGACCCTTTATATGATAAATGAATGACATTAATCAATAAAAAAATTTCGTCACTAAAGAATCATAGCTCGTGTCTTACGGATAAATGAAATTGCTCAACTTGGGCAGCCTTTTGGCCTTCAGAGGGACAGTCTCCACGACAGACCTCCAGATGATCAGACAAGCAGGAGCTGTCGATGTTCTCATGGTGGTAGGACTTGCAGACGAAGTAGATCACTGTTTGCACGACCAAATCGAACAGCACCAGCATCGAGAGCAACATCATGCAGATCAGCCCAACCCCAATCTTGACTCCAATAGGAACCACGTCCAAGACCACAAGGGATCCAAACAGTGCCTGAACCAGCACGGAGCACACGAAGACACCAAACTCGTAGGCCCATCTTGCCATTTGTCAGTCCCTTGCTCTTCGGCATCGCCTTCCTTCCATATGCATCTTCAAGAACCGAGATCACACTCGCCAGTTGGCAAATCATGGTGATATAAACAAACCCAACAACGTACAAGATCAAGAGAATGACCGCCAGGGCAATCCCAAGTGCAGGGCCAACTGAAAATTGCCTCACGACGATGAGCCCTGCGATCAGAAGGCCTATGGCCATGACAATGAACACAACGAAGAGTGTGAAGCTCCAGAGGGCACGACACTCATCATCTTGGTGATAGTAATCTACTTGGTGGCAATTGTTATGAAAATCTATAAATAATTAGATGAAAGCACAATAATCAATTACCGTACATATCTTGATAATGCATGTTTCAACTTAGTTGTTTGATATATACGTAAATCTTATTTGGGTTAATACCCTAAAAAACCCCAAACTGGTATACTTGTGACAAATTTACCCCAAACTAATTTTTTGACCATGAAAAACCCCAAACTAGTATACCTATGACAAATTTACCCCGACTAATAAAAAAAAACCCTAAACTAGTCATTTACCCTAAACTAATTTATTCGACCGCAAAAAACTCCAAACTGGTAAATTTGTGACAAATATACCCTTTGCTAAATTAGATTAATACAAAAAAATCACAAAAATTGTAAAAAGTTTGTAACAAACGGAGCGTAAAATCCTAAATTGGTATATTAATCTGTCACATGTTTAACTTAATAATTTGTGATAAAATTTAATAAAAACTAACAGAGGGTAAATTTGTCACAAGTGTACCAATTTGGGATAAATTTGTCAAAGGTATACCAGTTTGGGGTTTTTGATGGTCAAAAAAATAGTTTTGGGTAAATTTGTCACAGGTGTAACAATTTAGGGTTTTTCAATGTATTAACTCATCTTATTTTGAAATGTTTATGTAAAAGTAAGGCTGAATCTTTTCAAAAAAAAAAAAAAGCTTCCCTACATCTAGGAAAGTGAAAAATAAAAGAGAAAACTTTATTGTTTAAAATGTTATGTTACATGTATTTAGCGAATAATTTATATGTGGATTATTGTGCATGATAGTATCGGGAAGCTCTAATTTTGCAAATCCAGTTCTTATGCATATACCACATTCTATTTGTAATATATATATATATATATATATATATATAATTATGGAATATAAGTTTTTTTCATCTAATTATACATAGATATCTCAAAATAAGATGAAAAATTATGCATTCAGTAATTGCACATATTTTGATAATAAATGTACATATGGATTATATATTCAAATGCCTATATAAAAGAAGGCTAAAAGTTGCATTTCATGGTTACACGTACTTGATAACATGAACATTAGCAAATTACTGACTTATTAACATAAATATTTAACTGTAGAAAAAAAAAATTACTTTAGAAGGTCTCTATGAGATATTTGTGCATATTTAATCAATATATGATTTTATAGGATCATCAACAAAGTTATGTAAGGCAAGGCCCTTTATGCGATAAATAGGCGACATTAGAGGATCAATAAAAAAAAAATGTTTCGTCACTAAAATTATATCTCGTCCCTTACAGGCAAATGAAAATTACAATTAAAAAAAAGCAATTGGTATTTAAAAGAAGAAAAAAGAAAAGAAATGGAAGAAACCATCAGACATGAAGTTGCTCAAGCTGGACAGCCTTTAGGCTTTCAGAGGAACGGCCTCCAAGACGGCCCTCGAGGTGATCAGACAGGCAGGAGCTGTCGACGTTCTCATGGTGGTGGGACCTGCAGACGAGGTAGATCACTGTCTGCACGACCAAATCGAAGAGCACCAGCATCGACAGCGACAGCAACAGCAAGCAGATCAGCCCAACCCCGATCTTGACTCCAATTGGAACCAAGCCCAAGACAACTAGGGATTTAAAAAATGCCCAAACCAGCACGGACCACACCAGGACACCAAGAAAACACCAAACACATAGGCCCATCTTGCCCTTTATCAGTCCCCTGCTCTTCACCATCGCCTTCCTTCCATACGCATCTTCAAGAACCGAGATCACACTCGCCAATTGCCAGATCATTGTGATATGAACAAACTCAATCACGTACAAGATCAATGACCGCCACAACAATCCCAAGTGCAAGGCCAACTGAAAATCTAGGAAACACCGACACTCAGTTTTCGTGTTGTGTTGGATACTCCGACACGTGTCCGATACTTTTCGACACTTGATTAACACATGTCAAATTTTCTGACACCTAATCAACTTTTATGATACTTTCCGAAATTCCAACACACGATTCTAACACGTGAATGATAATTATTCTATTTTCAAGAACAATTTATGGGTAGAAATAGATTTTTTTAGTTCTATTCCCTAGATGAGTTTATGAATAAAGACATGCGTTTAATAACAACACAAAATTTCTGTTTCGAGAACGAAAATGCATTTGGTAGGCTTTGAAATTTCTTGGCGACCGGCGGGCGGGTGGGTAAACAAACGGGCGAGTAATGAGAATAGTTTTTATTTCTCATTTATGTTTCAGAAATTAAAAGTAAAAATCTTATACTTTCGCATTTTTGTTCCAAATTTATTTTTGAACTAAAAATTTATGTCAAAAATGGAAAAATGAAATTGCGTTACCCATTGGATTTATGTTCCTAATTTGTTTTTAGGAACCAATATATATATATATATATATATATATATATATATATATAAACATTATGATTATCGTTCACGTCCTCAGTAAGCTCCCTCCCTTGCTTCAAATCTTTGGCTCAAAGAGCAAGAGGAAAATAACTAAAGTTTCTGCAGTTTTTATATGGTGCTCTCTCCAACTTATTTTTTTCTACTTGTGTCATTAATTTCGAGTATATTTGATCCACTCTTTACTCTTTTTTTTACTTGTATCATTTGAAATTTAAAAGGGACAATGAGTCTCTTCCACTGGGCACGACACTCATCATCTTGGTGATAGTAATCTACTTGGTGGCGTATAAAGAATTCTACTGTGCCGAGACACAAGACACAGCGCTTTGGTGTCACGCCGAGCATCCTCAGCTATGATCTACTTTATCGGCATTCTTATGTTACGAGCTAGTAATTTTGAGTCCGCGTCGAAGTGATGAATAATTGTGGAAAGTGAGTGAGCATGCTTGTTGGGCAGAGGTATTAAATGGGTAGGTCGGGTCGGGTTTTTGGGTCGGGTCATTAATGGTCCAACCCAACTTGACCCATTAACCCATTTATGACCCATTTATGCCTAACGTAAATTTTCCGACCCATACCCGACCCATTTAACTAAACTTAACAAAAGCTTATTTCTTATTATATATATATATATATATATATATATATATATATATTTTTTTTTAAAAATAGTTTTGCTAAAATAGTTTAAAACAACATAAATTTAATGGACATAAATTTAGGGAATTTTTATAATTTTTTAAAAAATTATTTTAAAAATCGAATTTTAATTATTTTTTATTTTTTAAAAATTAAATTTTTAATTATTTTTATTTTTAAAAATTAAATTTTTAATTATTTTTTATATTTTTTAATACAATTTTTGTCACCACCATCCCGAGGGTGAATTATTCAAAGAAGGCTATTGGATTACTAAGTCCGAAGACTTGGCACAGACCCTCCCAAGTCCTACCAATCGCGACTTGATATTAAGAAATTAGCTCATTTAAACATGCAATTATACTCAATTTGGAGTTGCCACTAACCAATTGGGGTTAGTTAGAAACTCAAGCAAAGTATGGGGGAATTCTTTACTTTTGCGAACTAGAAATTCAAGAAGTCCGGGAACATGGTTACGCTAAAAAAATCTAACGCCCTTTCGGTACCTTGTCATTTTAATTTAGAAAATATTTTGCAGGCAGTCTTGATTAATTTTAAACTAAGCTACTAACATGCAAAGGGTGGTCATGCGGGTGCACAATTAATGAAATAACATTCAATCAACTGAAGTAATAAAATGTAAGAAATTATAAACCACAACTTGATTAAGGTCCACTCTCTAAAAAAACTCACAAAAATGCTAATCAAAATGCATGCCCTAAACATGATATCTAATTTTTTCTTTTTCTCCTTTTTTTAATATTAATTAAACGTAAACTTAATTTAGATTTGATATGCATGAATTTTACTTTAATGATATGTGAGTTGCAATTCACGAGGCATAACTTGAACTATCACTATATGTATGCAATCTAATTTACATAACCCTAAATATGCATATGCTATATGATATAGGATGTATGACGTGGTAATTCCATATGCATGTTCTTTTTATGATTTTTTTAATGATTTTTTTTATTACACATATGCAACCTACACTAAACAATGATGACATGAAATAGGATTAATTATAAACTAATTTATTAACTAACCAAGTAAATGACCTTTTGTGTTTTCTTTTTTAAATGACTTAATAATTCTTATTAAAAAAGAAAATAATGATGCAATACTAATCTTCGGCTTTTTTATTAAAAAAATTGCACAACGAGAATATTAAAACATTAAACTATGACCACTAACTAAAGCGCAACATGTGGTGTGCACATTATGAAATCTATATAACCTAAATAACATTTTTTGTTCTTTTTTGTTTTATTAAAGTTGTTGACACCTAAATTTTGACGACCCAATTAGTCATTTATTGCATTAAAAATTAGGGGTTAATTTTATCCCTAAAAAAAGAATAGTTAATTGCATAGCATATAGTTTTAGGTACATTTAATTATAGTTGCATTTATTTTTAATTTGGACCGGTGACGAATGAGTTCGATTTGATGGTTCTAAGCTTCTATTCCTTTGATGGCTAAAGTTATGCGTGCGAAGATTTCATAATATTTTTTTGTATAGAATTAAAATGCGCATGATATTTGAGTGGGGGCTGAATCTTTTAGCTATGGGAAAGAAATAAAGGGGAAAAAGGAAAATGAAACAAAATCTGCAAGTTCATCTCTTCGTGCAAGGAAAAATACGTAGATTACAAGAAGCGGGATCAGTCAACATAGGAAATATAATCGAGACCATCTTTAGGCACCCACGGGCACAAGCAAAAAGGAAAGAAGTCAGAGTAAAAATATATTTTGAACATTCCTCGGAGGAAAGAAAATTAGACACGGTGAGATTTGAAAAGAAGGAAAGGATGCGAAAGAAGAAAAAAGCAAGCATAAAAGCCAAAAAAGGTGGACTCTCTTCGGGGGGAGATGGCGAATAATTTTTGGAGCACATAATAGAGAAATACACGAGAGAATAGAGTGTTTGAGATGTGAAAGTGAAGGATCAAATGAAGCTGTATAGAGGAAGAACAGATAGATGAAGAAGACGATATGGATAAGCTCTAGAATAGAGAATAGCTCTTGAGAATGCTTCTGTATTTCATTGAAAACAAAAGAACTACTGTAATACAAAGTAGCAGTAATGTATATATCTTCTATACTCTTCCTCCTCTGCTCTCTATTGTAACACTCAAGCTGATCAATGTATATCGAAGCTTTTATAGAGCATCCATGGAGGTTTTTCTCTCTCTCTCTCTCTCTCTCTATCTATTTCTTCAGCTATACTCTTTTTATATCAGTCTTGTAGTAACAGAAAGACTAGAAGTTTGTTTTTACAAGAGAAACAGAATACAACTAACAAAACTAACTCTAAGCACATGTGTTGACTTCGACTTTATACATCTTGACAAACCATGTCATCTTCCATGTCATCAATCCAGTTTAATCTGCATCATAGAATTTCCACCGTTGATCATTATTCTTGTTGCTGCATCATCTTGCTGTAAGCTAAAGCTGGATCCTTGTGTTGAGTTAAAGCTGAAGCTGGATCCTTGTGTTGAGTTAAATCCTCGTCCTCTGTTTCCTCTGTTTTCTTCAACTGAGGTTTATGTTTAACATCCCCCCTCAAATTGGGAAGGGTGAGGAATCCCATTCCCAATTTGGTGCGAAGAAAGGCATGAATTGGCCGTGAGAGGGATTTAGTGAAGATATCAGCCAATTGAAAATGACTAGGCATATATTGGACTTGAAGTGAACCAGTAGACACTTTTTCACGAACAAAGTGATAATCAATCTCTACATGTTTTGTGCGAGCATGTAAGACTGGATTTGCTGTGAGAGCTATAGCCGATTTGTTGTCACAAAATAAAGAGGTAGCTGTTGCAAGAGAAATTCCAATATCACATAATATAAAGCTGATCCAAGTAAGTTCAGCTGTGGTAGATGCTAATGCTCGATACTCTGCTTTTGTGGAAGATCTGGAAACTGTAGCTTGTTTCTTGGCTGACCAAGAAAGCAAATTAGAGCCAAGAAATGTACAGAATCCTGTAGTAGATTGTCGAGTAATAGGACAACCTGCCCAATCAGCATCTGAAAATCCATATAGATTTGTTGAGCTTCTGGAATGAAGATAGAAACCAAGCTTGATGGTCCCTTTGACATATCGAATTACTCTTTTTAATTGATGATAATCTGCCACTGTGGGATGTTGTAACTTTTGACAGAGAAGATTTGTGGCAAAGGCTATATCAGGTCTTGTAATGGTTAAGTATTGTAGACCCCCTACCAGACTTCTGTACTCAACAGGGTCAGTGAGCAGAGCTGCAGCATTGGCTATTGGAACTGGCCGAAGTGGTAGAGGTGTAGAGATTGGTCTGCAATCTGTCATGTGGACTCGTTTCAGTAGGTCAAGAGCATACTTTGTTTGGCACAGAAATAAGTGCTGAGAAGTGCGTTTGGCTTCAATGCCTAGGAAGAAGTGTAAGTAGCCAAGATCCTTCATATGGAATTCCATGCTGAGTTGCTGAATCAATGAGTTTAAGAGTTAAGGTGAGCTACCTGTCAAGATTATGTCATCGGCATAAAGCAACAATAGTACTGTATGTGATTCAGCATGAAGAACAAATAAAGAGGGATCAGCCGTGCTACAGAAAAATCCAATTTCAAGAAGGAATTTGCTGAACTTGTCAAACCAAGCTCTTGGAGCTTGCCGTAGACCATATAAAGACTTGTGAAGCAGACAGACTTTACCTGGCTTTTGAGGATGAACAAAACCAGGGGGCTGCTCCATATGAACAGTCTCAGTTAGGTCTCCATGGAGGAAGGCGTTTTTCACATCGAGTTGGTGTATTGGCCATTGCTTCATCAAGGCTACTGATAGCACTATGCGAATTGTTGCATGTTTCACAACAGGACTAAAAGTTTCAGTAAAATCAAGGCCGGCTTCTTGATGAAATCCTTTGGCTACTAGTCGAGCATTGAGTCTGTCAAGACTCCCATCAGGTGCCAGTTTGGTCTTGAAGACCCACTTACAACCTACAACATTCATCTAGTTGGTTCGTGGTATCAATGTCCAGGTGTGATTATCATACAAGGCTGTCATTTCTTCTTTCATTGCACTGTACCAGGCTTTATTAGCTAGAGCTGCCTTGATGGATCTTGGTTCCATAGGAACCTGATACTCTGCTAAACAAGCATATTTTGGGTTAGGCTTTATAATGCCTGACTTCAATCGAGTTTGCATATGATGGCCAGTAGGATGAGATTGAGAGGAAGATATGCTAGAATTGTGTTGTTCTGGTTCAGAATGATGATATTCTAAATTAATAGAGGTACTTGAATGTATAGCACTTTGATTTGGTTCTGTGAAAAGATCAGTCTGTATTGGTACTGAAGAACTAATGTGTTGCACCTGCTCATTGTATGAATGACCATTGTGGTAACTATCTATATCAGGATGATACTAACTTGTATTTCCTTTTTGGTGAGAGGTGCTGCTGTATGCTGTATCAGAATGTAAGGATATGGACCATTGAAGTTCTCCAATCCATTGTTTATACAGAGGTGTATACTGTGCATATTCAGTGACTACTCTTTGTGAGAAAGGAAAAGATTTTTCATCAAAGATCACATGTCTACTAACATAGATTCGTCCAGTTGATGGTACAAGACATCTGTACCCTTTGTGCTGTGTACTATAACTAATGAAAACACTGGTTAAGGATCTTGGATCAAACTTATGCTGTGCATAGGGTCGTAGACAAGGAAAGCATGCACAACCAAACACCCTCAGATGATCATAAGTTGGTTCTTGATGATATAGCTTCTTGTGAGGAGACTGCATCTGTAGTTTTGATGTTGGCAGTAGGTTTATGATATAATTGGCTATAACAAAAGCATCAACCCAGTACTTTAAAAGGACTCTGCCATGATATAACATAGCAAGACCCAATTCTACAATATGTCTATGTTTTCTCTCGGAGATGCCATTCTGTGCAAGTGTATAAGGACAAGAGAGATTCTGTTTGATACCACAATCTTGCAAATGAGCTTGGAACTTTTTACTGAGAAACTCTCCTCCACCATCACACTGAAAGATTTTAATCTTTGTTTTGAATTGATTTTCTACTTGCTTCTGAAACAGAACAAAAACTTCATAAAAGTCTGATTTCAATTTCAGTGGATACAGCCAACTATATCGAGAGAAGTCATCTACAAACAAGACATAATACTTGAAGTTCTGAAATGAATTTACAGGTTAGGGACCCCATATATCACAATGAATTCTCTGTAGGGGCATACTTGTTACAGACTCAGAGGAAGGAAAAGGTAGTGCTGTGGTCTTAGCAATTTGGCAACTAGTACATATATTCTGTATTCTGTCATTACATTGAATGAGTTTTTGTTTCTTCAAATGCTGCAGAGTATTCAAGTTGGTGTGTGCTAGTCTTTGATGCCATGTGTCTTTTCCCACTCCTCTGTGTATCTGAGCTAGAAAGGTCTGTGCTGTTTGGGGGTTTACTTGATATAGCCCTTTAGTTTTCCTTCCAAGTAGTTGAGTTGTGTTGGTCCAATTGTCATTTATATAGACAGCAAATTTGTCAAAAATAAAGGAGCATGGATAGTCATCTGTAAGTTTTGATACAGACAGCAAATTTTTCTTGATACTAGGAACAATGAGAACATCATTCAGAGGTAACTGTCTTTCTTTAATATGAAGTGATGTATTCCCAGTGTAAGTGACAGGCAAATGCGAACCATCACCAATCATGACTGTATCTAGTCCAGTACATACAGAGGAGTTTTGAAGTATACCAGGATTAGCTGAGATATGTGCAGTTGCTCCAGTGTCTGGATACCATTCACTGCCTTTGGCATCTTCAAGATGTATGGCTGCTAAGGCTGTTGGTATTTCTTCGGCCCGGTAAGAGTTGTCAAATCTGTACTAGCAGTGCAAAGCATCATGGCTTGGTTTCTTACAAATTTGACACTCAAGTTTTATGCTGTTGATTTGCTTCTCATCATGCATACTTTTAGGAGATGTTAAATTGGAAGGATAAGATTTCACTTCTTGATATCTTTGTGATTGTCCAGCATAAGGTCGAAATCCAGAAGTGGGTACAGGATTAGATGAATTATTCTCTAGCATGTAACTATTACTACTAGTTTGTACCTTAAGTTTTCTCCAGGATATCTAAATCCTCTACCTCTGTTATTGGAGAACCTCCCTCTTCCAAAGCCTCAAGCTCCTTTGTAATTTCCTCTTTGTGCTATAAAACTTGAATTTTGAGGAATGTACTCTCTTTCAGTAACTTCTTTGAATTGTACTTGAGAATTTCTTTGCCCAAAGTAAGCCATGTTAGGATTGAATTGTGTTCTGGAGTAGTTTTGTAATCTTGAATCAAATCTTTCCAACTGTGCAACTACTTCATCATACTCAAGTTGTGGCTTTAGGCAATATATTGTTGTTCGAAAGCTTTCATATTCAGCTCCCAAACCTTCCAACACACCAAATAACTTGGTTATGTCATCCACAGGTTTACCTATAGCTTTCAGTTGATCACAAATGGCTTTATATTCTCTAAGGTAAACCAAAAGAGTTTTATCATGTTTTTGACAGGCCTGGAGTTTTCCCCTCAGCTCGAATTCTCTGGCTACTGATCTCTGGGTGAAGCGATTCAGTAGAGTCTGCCAAACTTCATAAGATGTTTCTAAACCAATGATTAAGCTCAGTATACTTTCTGAGAGGATCCACTTATCCATGAAGATATAAGCTGATCAGTTTTTATCCAGTCATTATAATCTAGATTTATCACTTCAGTTTCATAACCATCAACCATAACTTGCAGCATACGAGAAGGAGACTCGATATCACCATTAACAAAACCAAATAGATCTTGGCTTTTCAGAAATCTTTGAATCTGTGCTTGCCATAATAGAAAGTTATCCTCGGCAAGCTTAATTGTGACAAAGTTTGATATGTTCACATGTATCGGGAAAGGGTATTTCAATGTTCTTGTTGCCATTGTTACAGGCTTCTCAGCTTAAAATTGGATACTAACAAAGACAATCAACTATAATAGTACTGATGAACTACTGATATGATTACCGTGATTGCTTATTGCTTTAGATTCTCCATGTTGACATAAGGAGCAATTTCTGAATGAAGATTACCACCAGCCTCAGCAAGCTCGACCTGATGCTCTGATACCATGTGAAAATGAAGGATCAAATGAAGCTGTATAGAGGAAGAACAAATAGATGAAGAAGACGATATGGACAAGCTCTAGAATAGAGAATAGCTCTTGAGAATGCTTCTGTATTTCACTGAAAACAAAAGAACTACTGTAATACAAAGTAGCAGTAATGTATATATCTTCTATACTCTTCCTCCTCTGCTCTCTATTGTAACACTCAAGTTGATCAATGTATATCGAAGCTTTTATAGAGCATCCATGGAGGTTTCTCTCTCTCTCTCTCTCTCTCTCTCTCTCTCTCTCTCTCTCTCTCTCTCTCTCTCTCTATTTCTTCAGCTATACTCTTTTTATATCAGTCTTGTAGTAACAGAAAGACTAGAAGTTTGTTTTTACAAGAGAAACAGAATACAACTAACAAAACTAACTCTAAGCACATGTGTTGACTTCGACTTTATACATCTTGACAATCCATGTCATCTTCCATGTCATCAATCCAATTTAATCTGCATCATAGAATTTCCACCGTTGATCATTATTCTTGTTGCTGCATCATCTTGCTGTAAGCTAAAGCTGGATCCTTGTGTTGAGTTAAATCCTCGTCCTCTGTTTCCTTTGTTTTCTTCAACTAAGGTTTATGTTTAACATGAGATGGGCATAGTCGTGGTCGAAGATTTCCCTTCTCAGCCGTGACCTTGTGCCGTTTGTCGAGTTTCGCTGCCGTTTCTGACGCCACTGGCCACTTTTGAGTCTCTCTCGAAGACACAAGACAATTGCCCACGGTATATTGAGTCATATTCGAAGTATCTCTTATCGCTCACATTCCCACAGAAGCAATTTGTGCTAGTTGGGACTAATTTCTTCTTGCAAAGACTTTTGGTGAATCCGCAGCAGGTGTCAGCCCTTGGACGCTCCTCCCATCTTGCAACAATCCAAGTGCTTCATTGAATAGTCAAAGTCGCCCCTCAAAGTTTACGTGTAAATTCTTGAACCAACCGCAATTTGTGACTACTCGCCGAGCAAGAGCCTTTGTTGCGCGTGGTTCGAGTCACAAGTGCGAGCCCCATCGTGCTGATCACCTACTACAATTCGCATGATTTGTTGTTCGTCTGAGTTTGGAAACGGTATCCGATCGATATTACAATTTGGTGCTACTGTCCGAGGCCCACGAGGAGATCCCAGGTTATTCAGCGAAGTGCAACAATCGTCACCGCCGTGACCATGGGCTCGTGGCTTCATCAACGCGAGAACTTGCCTAGCGGCCGTGCTACTTGATTTGCCGGTCATTGCAAGTCCCCTCACCGTGAAATCAAGGCTTGAAGAGAGGAGGGAGCGCGAGTTTTCTTGGCCAAGCCTTGGCTGAAATCCACGCTGGCACCCCCACGGTGGTGTTTTCATCATCTGCAACGCCTTGTTAATGAGTGCTGCCCTATTGAGCTGTTGCCGACACCATGGTTTGATGTGCCCGAATCGTGTCGAACTCCCCGATGTGTTCCCTTCCGTCTTGGAGCATTGCTACTTTATCCACCGAATTGGACCAAAAGTGACATGCGGATGCTCTAGTTCCCACCATTGTGCGAGCCAAGGACAATCAACGTGTTGTCCCAATCGTTCGAGCTGCTGTCCACAACGCCTTCTGCCTTTGACTTGCTACGTTGATGAGCTCTTCATCGACGCTTCAAAAATATTCTGGGCTGAGTACAAAACCACCTTCCATTAACAAAGCAGCGGGGGTCAAGTTCACAGAGTCATGGCAAAATTACACTTAATGCATGGTTCATCTTCTTGAATAATCTACACGTGGAAAGCAAAAGAAAAATTTATTCTTTTCCTTGCTACCCTTTAGTTTTGTCCTTTATTGCAGGGTTGTTCGTCACCAAGCCATCCCCATTAGTCCAGATCGGTTTTCTTTCACCTACTCTTACAGGCTTTCAAACGATTTTGCCATAGTCCAGCGGACTCTGGTCCACATTCGAAGCCGGTGGTTATCTAGCACCATTGGGATCTCCAGCGACAATTTTTGTAGCTACTCAAGCTTGCTGCCTGCCGCCGCTGCTCTTCCCTCGAGCATCATCCACAAGCCAAAATCCGGTCCCGATATCCAAGTCCGAGCTGTGAGTCTCGCCGAGCATTGTCATATCGCGAGTAGCGTTTGAAGTCCAAATATGGAAGCTAATATTCGGAATAGGTAAAAATTTTGTCTATTTTGATTTCCGAAAATTCTGTTTCCTTATTTGACATGTTCGTTGGTGCACATAATGGAAATTTCCGATATGCCATGATATTCGCAACTCGAGGAGCCTTCTAAATAGGGAAATCTTCTTAATTCCGCAATGTGCATATGATTGACGGTCCGATTTCACACTAGAAATACGACCTGCAATCGTACGGAAAAATCATCAATCCGATCTCACGCTCGAGATACGATTCGTGATTTTATTTAAAAGGTTGGCCAATCCGATCTCATGCGCGAGATACGATTCGTCAATTTATTTTCCAAAATTAAATGGACATGAATGATACCTTGCTTGATTTGGTGCCATGTTGTTCTTGATGCCTTTATTTGATTGCTCCCATAAAAAGAAAAAAAAAAAAAAAAAAAAAGAAAGACATTCGAGTTAGATTAGATGCATGTTAGGATATTACTTGTTTTAGGTTATTTTGCATGTCTAGAATAGGAAATTTATTTATTTCGAATTTCTTAAATAAAAATACCAAAAACATAAATTTAGGATGTTAGATTTTTGTTTCACTAGTTTAAATTGCATGTTAATTATTTGCCAATTTTAAATTTCGAATTTTATTAAAAAAAATAAAAAATATCATGCATATGTCATGTAAAATTTATGGCATTCTTTCCACATCATTGCATGTTAAGATTGTCATTATAGGTTCAGATAAATTCTCTTAAATAGATTGCATTTTTTAGGAAAATAAAAAATGTCGTATGCATGCCATATAGAATTAGGTTTACGAAATGCATGTTATTTAGTGATTGTGGTTAGATCCGTTTAATTGCCCGTCATTAGAATTAGATCATTTAGATTGCATTTAATTATTGTATTTCTTTATGAATTACTTTAGTCATGTCACATAGTTTAGGTCATGTTGCCATGTTGCATTGCATATAGATTAAATTCCCATTAAACAAAGTGAAAACAAAAACAGAAATTGCATGTTAATTAGAAATCATATTTAGGGTTGATGATGTGAATTCTGATCTAACAACGCAGATGCTTTCGTTGCTACAAGGTAAGTCCCGAAACTTTATTAATTGCTTTATTGGGTGTTAAATTGGTGATTTGCGAACCCGCATGATTACCTCACATGTTAGGGAGATAATTAAAACCAATTTAAGCTGCTTGCCAAACACTTTTCAAAAATAAAAAGAAAGGTACCGAAAGGGCGTTAGAAAAATCTAGCGTAACCAAGTCCCTGAACTCACAATCTCTAGTTCGTAGGAGTAAAGTAAATCTCCCATTACTTTACTTGGATTTCTAATCGACCCACCAAAAATAGATTAGTGGCGACTCCTAGATAAAATCTATTTGCATGTTAAAAAACTTGAACCTAAAGTCGCGAATTGGTATGGGCTTGGGAGTGCCCGAGTTAAGTCTAGGCTTATCAATCCATTAGACAAATCTTAGGTGGTTCACCCAAAAATTTGGTCGCGACAAAAGGAAAATTAACCTAATCCTATATGAATCTAAAAAATCAAAATGCAAAATAAATATGAAATGCATATGGACCTAAGTACTTAAATTCTAGATATGACATATGATATGATATGTGATGTGCAAATAATGATGATGCATCAAAATATACGTCCTATTGATAATCTACCAACATGACTCAATGACATATTATCTTTATGTGAATCAATGATGCAAAGCAATTCATGAATTTGCCATGAAAAGTCGAAATAATCAAAAATCTAACCCGACGTCTCGCGGCTCAATATTTTTTATTATCATGACTTAATATGACCAATTTCCTAAATTGGGTAATGATAATAAATCAGAACAAATCAAGTTAGAATAAAAAGAAAAATATGAGTCCAAATAATCAAAATAAACTTAATCTAAAAATTTACCTAGTCTACCTCACGGTTAACTTGAGGAATGGCGAAGAAACAGTGGTGGCCCAGCTACGATGGTGGTTCGGTAATGAGTCACCGCTCAAAACAGGGGTTGTTCGTTGAAACTCTAGCAAGGCTCGGGTGACAACCGGACCTGCAACAAAAATAGGGGAGGCAACAGGTGGCTCTGTTCGGGCGTGCAGCAATGAGCAGAGGAGCAACAACATCGGGCGCAGGGCTGTGGCATGAGCGGAGTGGGTTGCGGCTCGGCGGAGCTTCAGGTCGGCGTCGAGACTCCGATGAAGGCAGGCGGTGGCGCGGTGAGCGTCGGCGGCAGGTGTCGCTCGGGAGGGCGCGTTAAAGGCAGAGCTCGGGCGGACACCGGCAGGGCTTCGAGCGAGGTGGTCGCAGATGGCCTCGGCTTCCAGGCGGCGACGGTGAGCAGCTGGCGTGGTGGTATCGGTTGGCGTCAGGAGATTGCATCGATCGTGGGCAGCAAAGGTTGAGCCCAAGGCGTTGAAATAGAGATAACGGCGTCGATTGGGCTGAAAGGGCGTTGGTCAAGGGACTCGTGGTGCTGCAGCAGTGGTGTCGGGTCGCAGCAGATTGGAGATCTCGTACCGACGGTGATATGGGGGCATAGGTGGAGCAACATGAGCACAGCAGCGAGTGTAAGAGGCTGGGGTCGCGGATTGCAGAGGCACGGTGGCTAAACGACAACAGCAGCACGGCGATCAGGGGGGTTCAAGGACCGGCGATGCAGCTTGGCAAGGCGATGACTGGTGAAAACTCGAGCTGCAGAAGTGTGGTGGCGTCGAGTCGTCATGGCTGGCGGTGCGGCAGTAACCGGATCGGCGGGTTGCAAGAAGCGTCGGTGCGCGAGGCGCGTACGTCAGGTCTTCTCGGTGAGCTTTGTAAGGAGACCGGCAAAGCGGCCGTGGCGAGAGCGAGGGTGCTGGCGCGACAAAGCAGAGGATCTCGAACTGGCGACGATGTGGGGGCACGGGAATGGTGGCGGTAGTCTTGGCAACGCGGAGAAAACGGGCAGTAAGAACACCGAATGGAAGCTCACAAGGAAGATGCACAGTGGTCCATCTTTTTGCCCTTTTATTTTATTTTATTTCTTCTCTCCCTCTCTCCTCACCTCTCTACCGAACTCTACCCTCTCTCTCTCTGCCACTGTACTTTTCTCTCTTTTCCCTGCTCACATCAACTCCTTTTTGACTTTTTTCTCTTCTTTGCTTTTTCCAATTCCCAAAGAATCCCCAGAGCAACTCTCGAGAAACCCCTTTTTCAATTATTTTCTGAATTTTCTTTCCTTCGACGAAGACGAAGAGAAAACCCCCCTTGAACCAAAGCTCCCTTTTCTCTATTTATAGAGAAAAGGGATATGTGCATTAGAAGTCCTAAAACTTATCATGAAAATGCAATTGAGTCCTAAAACTTTCAAAAAGTGTAATTAAGTCCTAAAACTTATCATGAAAGTTCAATCAAGTCCTAAAACTTTCAAAATGTTCAATAAAGTCCTAAAACTTGTCTTGAAAGTGCAACTGGGTCCTAAGATTTTCAAAAAGTGCATTCCATGGAAAGACTTTGATTAAACCATTTTGATAAGTTTTAGGACTTGATTGCACTTTTTGAAAGTTTTAGGACTTAGTTGCACTTTGTGACAAGTTTTAGGACTTAATTGCACTTTTTAAAAGTTTTAGGACTTAATTGCATTTTCATGATAAATTTTAGGACTTCCAATGCACTTATCCCTAGAGAAAAAGTCCAATTTGTTTTTGCAGGTGAGATATTCACTCAACCACTCAACAAATTAGCGGCTCCAAAATCACATGATTGTTGAACTTTTATATTTTGAAATTTGGTTCAAAATTAAAAAAAAAAAAAAAATTCCCTCCACAACCAAATGCTCTATTCTTATTTTCTAAAAGATAAATTAAATTTTAAAATAGGTGTCGACAATTTTTCTTTTTCTTTTTTTTTTCTTCTTCTTCTTTGGCTGGCCATCGGCCACAACGACGGCGGCGGCCGGCCACGGGCGAGCCTTGACCTCGCCCTGGCTCGCCGACGCCGGCGAGGCCTCCGCCTCACCAGGTTTGGCGAGCTCCAAGCTCGCTGGCGTCGAGCGAGCTCGAGCTCGCCCCTTGCCGAATCTGGCAAGGCTCAAGCCTCACCCGATGCCGGTGAGCCTCGAGCTCGCAATATCGGGTGAGCTCAGCTCACACGGTGAGCGAGCCTCGAGCTCGCCGGATCGATGAGCCTCAAGCCTCACCCAATCCGGGTGAGCCCCGCCGACATCGGGCGAGCTTGAGCTCGCCCAATCTGGCGAGGTAGATGGCTCGCCGATGCCCGGTGAGGTTGAGGCTTGCCGAGAGGCCTCCGCCTCGCCAAATTCAACAAGCTCGAGCTCGCCCAACGCCAGCAAGCTCGAGGCTCACCTGGCCGGTCGCCGGCCATTCTTTGTGTCGGCGATCGGAGGAAGAAGGAAAAAAAAAAAAAAAGAAAGAAAAAAAAGGAAAGAAAAAAAAAAAAAAATAAAAAATAATTATAATTTTGGTTTTTATAAAAAAATATTTTTGTAAAGTTAAATAGAGAAGAGAGAGATTGTGAGGTTTTGGGTGAAAATGGGTTCTGAATCCAACCCATTTATGACCCATTTAGGACCCACTTAAGACCCACCCATCTTAAGTCTTTAGTTGTTAAACCCATTTAACTAACTTCTTCAAAAAAACAAGTGACTCATATATGACCCATTTATGTGACCCATTTAAATCATAAATGGGTCATATATGGGTCTAAGACCCATTTTAACACCTCTATTGTTGGGGGTGGGTCTCCATGAGAAGCTGACAATATACCTATTGCTAAAAAACACCAAAAGATGCACCAATTGAAGCACAAGTAACAAAGGATGAAAGGAAAACCGACATCATATGAGACGCAAGATTTACGTGGAAAACAAAAAATAGGAAAAACCACCGGGAGAGAGAGGGATTTCACTATCTTCAACAAAGAGTACGAGAGTACAATCTAAAAGCTCAAATAAACCACTTGATAAACCACAAGATCTAAAAATCTAACAACAAGATAGAAAAAAACAAAAAAAACAAAACAAAACAAAACAGTCATTAGCATGGAGGTTAGGGTTGGAGATGTATTATTAAACACATTCATTTTATAGTCTTCTTCAAAAAATCCTAAAACAAATGTGCATAGTATAAAATACCCTTATCTCTTAATTTGAAAGTCAAAACTCAACAAATCTCCACCTTGATTTCAAATCTCCAAAAGAGCATTATGCCTAATACCACAAGACTTCTCTCCATCATCATCAAAAGTGACCATACAAGGCCACCCCCAAAATGGTTGAATCGACAATGCACACCCCCTAGCCTACATGAGCATGCTCAGTGTAGGAAACGAGGGATGAAGTGCCACCAACTCCGCCTAAACAACTCAAATGGTGAAAGCGCCAAGCAAGTCCAATTATGCTTGAACTTTGTCAAGGGAATTAGTTTGGGGAACATATGTATCAATATATCCATTGTAAATACTTTCTTCATTGCAATTGTACCCTTGGCAACCTCATTATCGTAGATCAAGTTTTCTGATCTAGTGATATCGTAGCACAAAATGTGTGGATGGTGGCCATTGGAATTCAGTGGAGCCTATGCAATTTGGGGTCCACGTCAAAGTGATGAAATAGTGTAGAAAGTGAGTGTGCGTGCTTGTGGGTCTCCATGAGAACCTGACATATATACTTATAAAGAATTCTATCATGCCGAGACATGGCGTGGTATCCCGCCAAGCCTTCTTAGCTATAATCTACTTTAGCAACATGCTTTTGTTATGGGCCAACAATTCCTTGGTCACGGAATAGCCCATGCAATGCCTAGTGAGCGAACAAACACCAAACCAACCTCCCTTCTATAATTGATATAAAGGACAATACGGCTATCGCGACCTCTCTTTTAGGTGCGCCCGACCGGATCGGGTACGAGCGCCTAGGGAGGCTAATGGCTCGGTTGGAATTAATTAAAGCCTGGACTCTCCCAAGTCTGCCAAATCACGACTTTAAAATTTTTAATTTGTAAATCAATTTTTAAAATGGAGTCGCCACTAATCGATTTGGGGCAGGTTGATTAGAAACCTGAGCGAAGTACCGGGAGAAATACTCATTTCTGCGTAACCAGAGAAATTAGGATTGGGGACTTGATTACACTAGTTAATCACTAATGCCCTTTCGGTACCTAATCTTGTGTAAACCCTAAGGTTTTTTTGGATGTTTGGGGATTTTCCATGCATTTTAGGAAAAATCACATTTTTGGGTATTTTCCTCATTTTTTAGACATAAAAGGGGTTTTTGGATTTTTTGGGGGATTTTTGGAAAAATACAAGTCTTTCTTGGCATTTCATGAAAATTTTTGGCTTTTTATGAATTTTGGCATTTTTTGGGAATTTTGACATTTTTTGGATTTTTATAAAATGTTTCTGACTTTTTGATTTTTTTGGAAAATAAAAATATTTTTAATATTTTAATATTTTTTTGAAAATAAAATGTTTTTTTAATATTTTAAGTATTTTCCGAAAATTATTTATTTTTTGATTTTTTAATTTTTTTGGAAAATAAAACACTTTTAAAACATTTTTAAACATTTTTCTGATTTTTTAATTAAAAATGATTTTTGATTTTTGGTTTTTTTGAAAATGGAAATAAAAATATTTAAAAAAAAAAAATCGACCCGGGTTGGATCCACGGTCGGATCCGCCCGGCTGGTCCGAAACGCGAGACAAGGCCCGCGTTTTGGAGCGGGGTGCCAAAACGGCGTCATGGCGGGCGTGGACGCCCGACCCAGCCCGGCGACTCGCTCCGAAGACTCGGTTCCCGCCTATCTGCAAAACGGCGTCGCATCAACCCCTCGCAAAACGACGTCATGTCTATTCCCTCACGAAAAGGCGTCATGGCCGCTCGACCCGAAGACCCGGGTCCTAGGGCGAAACCTTACCCGGATCCGGCTCGGCTTTCGACCTGACTCCCCGTGAAGCATAAAACAACGCCATCTTGGGGGGGCAGCTAACCCAACCCGACCTGCTTTGCGACCCGACTCCATCCTCTTGCGGAATGGCGTCATGGAGGACACCCGACCCGGCTCCTTGGCAACCCTACCCGACCCGGCTTCGGACTTCGACTCGACTCGCCACAACCTCCTTCGAAACGACATCGGCTCCTCTGTAGCCCTACCCGACCCGGATCCGGCTCGCGACTTGACCTTCAGCCACCCCCAAACATACGAAACCCTACCCGATTCCCGATCCAGGTCCGACCCGGTGACCCGGGATCGCGACCCGAAAAATCGGGAACCCTAGGGTTCCGATTTGGGGGCACCAAGGGTTGGCGACAATGGTGATGGTGGAGACGACGGTAGCGGCGGTGACAGCTGGATTGAGGGCATGATGATGGCGACGGCCTCGGTGATACCTGCTTGTGGCGTCGGCGTGGCTCGAGCGGCACTCCTCCTCCTCCTGCAACCTCTCTCTCTCTCTCTAGATCTCCCTCTCGATTTCTCTCTCTCTCTCTCTCTCGCAACTGCCTCCGGCGAGGGCTTGGATTGAAGCCGTGAACTCTCGGCCCCTCTGAAGTCTCTCAAAGGGTGTTCAAGAGTCACGACTTCGATCGAGCTCCTCTTCTTGCCTCCCTAGGCAGCTGCGTGTGTTGATTAACCGGGGGCGGGGGGGCGCGGGGGGGGGGGGGGCAAGGGGGAGGGGCCTATTTATAGGCCAAGGGTGGCCGGCCGACGAGGGCTCGATCGGAGGGACTGCCGCGGCTTCAACCGGCCGGACCGGCGTCCCATCCGACGCGTCTCGTCGGCTAGCTACTCCCCCTGCTCCCCCACGTGCTTCGCCGCTGCTCCTCTGCTGCCACTTGCCCTACTTCGCGCCTCAAGCGCGTGCATCGCACGCGAAACCGGGCGAAGGGGATGATGACCGCGGGTCGGGCGCGGGCGCGGGCTGACCCGCGGGCTTTTGGGCCGCGAAGGCCCCCTGGGCCGTTTCCTTCTGTTTTCTGTTTTTTCGGTTTTTTCTTTTTTTTTCGTTTTCTGTTTTTTTAGTTTTTTCGGTTTTCTTCCGTTTTTAGACCAAAAATAAAATAAAAAACTTAATTAAAAAATGAAAATTTAGGCGTCAACAGTTGCCCCTCTTTGAAGGTGAGCTCGTAGAGGTTGCATTCAAAGACAAAACTGATGCCTAAATTTTATCCGTATACGCATAGCAGATCATATCTAGGACATATTATCCTATGCAAAAAGAGAGCAATATAACTTTACATATAAGAAGATACCTGGAGTTACTTACTGGGAGAGAGTGAGATAGGGTGTGAACCCCGATTTTTGGCAAGTACTAAGGTGTCATCTTACCTAATGATATGAGGAGGCTGCTTTTCCAGGACTCAAATCATTCTTCGGTCGCCTGTTAAAACAATGGATAATTTGTCTAGGACCCGAACCTTTCTTCGGTCATCTTGACGGGGGATTACTTCTCCAGGACCCAAACCATTCTTCGGTCGCCTGTTGGAGCAATCAGAGGGTTGTCTTGGACCCGAACCATTCTTCGGTCGCCTGTTGGAGAAATCAGAGGGTTGTCTCGGACTCGAACCATTCTTCGATCGCCTCAACGGGGAATTACTTCTCCAGGACCCGAACCATTCTTCGATCGCCTGTTGGAGTAATCAGAGGGGTGTCTCGAACCCGAACCATTCTTCGATTGCCGTGACGGGAGATGTGCCGACCTTTCTCAAGGCATCTCATTTGTGGGTGTCTGACTTGTATCAAGAACACCAGTTGGTACCTGACCATTCTCAGGAGATGCGCCGACCTTTCTCAAGGCATCTGTTTTAGGGGGTGTTTGAATTCTGTCAGGGACACCAGTTGGAACCCGACCTTTCTCGGGGGATGCGCTGACCTTTCTCAGGGCATCTGATTTGGGGGTATCTGATTTGTATCGAGAACACCAGTTGAAACCCGACCTTTCTCGGGGGACCTGTTTTGGAAGATATCTGGACATTCACAGACATTAAAGAGTACATGGATATTCACAAGTACTAATCTGACGGATATTTGGGCCTTGGCAGGCACCATAAGTGTGAAAGGGGTACTTGGATGATCACAAGTACGAGTTTTTAGGGATACTTGGACGTTCACAAGTATTGAAGGGGTATTTGATGATTGAAAATATGGAGGGCATACCTTAGGTATTTGTGAAGGTCACTTACTTTCTGGAAATAGGGAATATCGAGGACGTACCTGAGATATTCATGAAGGTCTCTCACCTTCTGGAATTTGAGAATATCGAGGGCGTACCTGTGATATTCGTGGAAGTTTCTTACCTCTTGGGAATTGGTAATATTTGAGGACGTGCCTCACGTATCCGTGAAGGCATCCTGCCTTTTGGAAATCGAGAATATGAGGACATACCTGAGATATTTGTGAAGGTCTCTCACCTCCTGGTAAAGGGAATATTGGGACGTACCTTGGATATTCATGAAGGTCTCTCACCTCCTGGTAATGAGAATATCAAGGGCATACCTCGCATACTTGTGAAGGCCCCCCGCCTTCTGGATTCTGGGAATACCAAGCTTATGGAATTTGGGAATACCGAGGACGTATCTCGGATATTCGTGAAGGCCTCCCGCCTTCTGGAATTTGGGAATACCGAGGACGTACCTCGGACATTTGTGAAGGCCTCCCGCCTTCTGGATTCTGGGAATACCGAGGACATACCTCGGACATTCGTGAAGGCCTCCCGCCTTTTGGGAATACCGAGGACGTACCTCGGATTCATGAAGGCCTCCCGCCTTCTGGAATTTGGGAATACCGAGGACGCACCTCGGATATTCGTGAAGGCCTCCCGCCTCCTGGATCTTGGGAATACCGAGGGCGTACCTTGGGTATTTGTGAAGGCCTCCTGCCTTCTGGGAATTTGGGAATACCAAGGATGCACCTCGGATATTCGTGAAGGCCTCCCGCCTCCTGAATGTTGGGAATACCGAGGGCGTACCTTGGGTATTCGTGACGGCCTCCTACCTTCTGGGAATTTAGATGCAACGCGAGGCTTACCTGGATGGCCGTGGGTATACAGGTGTACAAAGTAGAGGAATATTTGGATGAACACAAATATTTAACAATATGATCAGGGATCACTCAGTTGGTCCAAGTGTAAGAAAGCATACCTGGGTAATCGCAGGCACATAATGTGGAGGAATGCTTGAGTGGTTGCTAGCATTCAATGACTTGAGGACAACGCTAACAGGTTGAGTGTCACGGAAATGGGGGATTCGAACAGCGGTCAACTTTTAAAAATGAGAGGATACTTGGATAGTCACAAGCATCTAAACTTGAATGACAACATGAGTAGGTTGAATGTCAACAAAAAGGGGTACTTGAGTAATGGCAAACATTTGAAAACAGGGGGATGCTTGGGCAATTGCAAATATCAATAATTCGAACAAGCTGAGCATCGATAAGAAGGAGTACCTAGGCAGCGGTAAGTACTCGAAGGTGAAAGGGATACTTGGTGAGTCACAAGTATCAATACTTTGGGGACAACTTGCACAAGCTAAGCGTCAATAAGAAGGAGTACTCGGTGAGTGATGGGGGTACTCAAAGATTATCAAACATAAAATTCCAGGAACAGGAATGGGGATATGCTTTCTTGTGACATCTCTAATATCTATGAGCATGCTTGCTATTTGTACAATATGCAGACATGTATGCAATGATCTACATGCTGTAAATTTAAGAATGTGATTTATGCATGATGACCTCGTCAGTTTTGCATCATTTGAATTTCACTGGGGAAGATTTTGAAAGACAGCTTTCGTTTAGAATGTAGATGTCTTGAGCATGCCAGATGAGGGACTTTCAGTCTGAAAGGACTTTCCACTTACTCTCATGGGAAAGGCTGTTTTATCCTGACCATTGATGCAGGATTTATAAGAACCACACTATCTCACTGTCATCATGTCAGCAGGGGTCCGAGTATTCTTGCAAATAATACGACTTTACCAATGTGAGAGGTCTTTTTTTGGAGTTGTGATGAGGGCTGGCTCAATGGCTTATCAGAGGGGACCAATAAGGTCATGGCTTTGTAGGAAAGATGTTGCATGGTTATCTCCGGGTGTGCAAGTCGAGAATCCTGCGAAAAGAGATAGAATAATCTTGCTCGTACTTCTTCGAGCGATGTTTATAGACATATGAAATCCTACGTTAATCGAAGTGCCCCTAGTTTGAAGAGACTTTTTACAATAGGACGCCGTGTAGGCTTGACTCATGTGTAAAAGGGTCACAGCTGGTGATTGCCTTGGCATTTGTTACCGGTCTTTCTTCTTACAGTCAAATGAAGATTCTATTGATTGAACCATAACAACAGCTTCTCTTGAGAATACAAATGGTTGTATTTTTGTTTGGGGCATCGGCCTTGCTTTTTTCCAGGCACACTGCTTTTTTATGCCCCCATTTCTTTTCAATTCTTCACTCATGGGCATTGACCTTGTTTTTACCAGGTACACTACTTTTTTATGCCCCAGGTTTTTTGTTCTTGTTGCTTGAGGAACTGGTCTTGACGAGTTCGAGCAAATGCCTTCACTAGACCTGTTGAGTCTCCATCTTTTGCTGTCTCTTCTGATTATGCTGCTTGAATGGTGGCAGCTTCTGCTTTGCCTCCTTGTGATGTTGAGTTTACAGACTCAATTGGTTTGTTCAATGAATACAAGTGTGTAGAGAGAGAATTACTCTTCATGACTCTAGGGCACTTAAATTAACACGAGTGTTCATATGCAATAAAGACACTCAAAGATTGATGCAAGTGCAAGCAAGAGAATTTCTATCCCTTTTCTCACCTCGTGCTGCTGACTTGCCTTTGGCTTGCCCCAGTGTGGGGTGGTTCTTTGACGGGGGTTAAGATGGAAATTTGGCCAGTGTATGGGGCTTAAAGTGAGCGATGGAATGCCTCCTACTATTTGGTCATCGTACCATCAGCGAGAGAACTCTTTACCCTGTAGTCATGGAATTTTCTGCACTCATCTCACAAGTATATAGATGGGGGACTGTGTATGGGATATGGCTTGCCTATCATCATTCAGACGTGCCTCATCAAGCATGCTCAATTAATCTTGTATTCTTCACTTAGCAGTCTATTCTAATAATCCTTGATAGAATCAAAGATTTAGACAAATGAAATCATCATGCACAATTCACATGGAAAAAGGCATGCAGTATATGATGTGAAAGAGCTTTGTATTTTTTTCAAAAATAAATGAATGGCTTTTTACTCAAGAAAAATCTATTAACAGCTTCAAGGGTGCTTAATTAGTGAAATGGTATTCACAAATGTATTGAAATTTGAACATCAAAAGAGGTTATTTACAAAGGGTTATTTACAGATGGGTGTCAATAAAATATTCCTATTGGTTAGGGACATGACACATGCATGATCAGCCGGGGATTGGGGATCTGATCAGGAATTTCTATCTTTGCTTTTTTTGTAGAAGAGAAGTTTGTGGAAATAGCTCAATCAATAGGGCCCAGGCTGTAAGCGACTTGAGGCTTAAAGAATCTCTGTCATTCGTTTTTGAGATGCCACTTTGAAATGTCATTATGTTTTGGGAAAGCTTATCAGGGTCTGACATGCTTTTTACTTATTGGTTTTCCGTATCTTAGACAGTCAGGTGACTCTGTAAAAGACAAGAGAGAGCGTGTTAGTCACGAGCTGTTTCAGAAATCAGATAACTGGAAGCAATACAACATTACTCTTTACTGGTTTGCAGATGATTGGGTGGACGAGGAGGACATGAAGTCTGGTTTTTCCAACGTCATTAGATCAATTACTCTCTTTAATTGGCTTGTGGATGACACGTCCCTTTACACAAGGTTGAGTGTATTTGATGCTAGTCATTTCCGTACACTAGCTTGGCTAGCATTTGTTTTGTCAAACCCAACCATCGGGTTTGGTTCTTGCTTGTAATGCCTCCTGTGAAATAGGGAAAATATGTTAAGAGCAAGTTCAGATGGCGGGAGTATTGGAAACGATACCAAATTACCCTTCCCTAGAGCTTGTCTGTGCTAGCTCTTGAGGATATTCAAATGTTGATGATGGCCTCCTCATCTTGGCATAGTTTAATGTTTCCTTTAGTGGGCCTTCCTTACTTGTAACCCTGTATGCATGATTGCTGGTCGTTGATTCATCTTCAACGCATTCCTTCTGTGGAATTTCTCCCTCTGTCTTTAGCTATAGCATCATTGAGCAAAAGTCATTTACCTCAAGTTTCTATGAAAGTTGAGATGGACAATCAAAAACCTCCAGTTTTCTGATGGCAATTACTCTTTGGAAGAACATTTGCCCTGGAGTGAAGTTTCTAGATTTCAAAGTTATTGTCTAAGGTGTGGGGCTATAGATCGCCTTGATTGTCTGGATTTCCTCCCTGTTGACAGTAATCACTTTAAAGGAAGAGAAGGAATTTCTTCCTCATGCTCCTGGGCCTGTCGAAGCTGTGGCACCTGGCTGTGTCGCGTGACGAGGTAGTCCTTTCGCCTAGGAGGGAGCTGGGCAGGAGTGAGGCACGTCATACATGCCTTGGTTTCAACTTCATACATGTACCTATTACATTTCATCTTTTGTATTTTGTGGCCGAGGGTTCTTTTCATTGTTTCCCTCTTGAAAACTTTTTTTCTTCTGTCATGGATCGTGGCAGCATTGAGCAAGGTCATGCTCCTCAAGTTTCTACGGAATTTGAGATGGACAATCAAAAATCTCAAGTTATCTGATGGCAACTCCTTCTTGGGGAAAACATGCATCTAGAGTGTAGCTTTTAGATTTTAAAGTCACTGTCCAGGGTGTGGGCTACAGATTGATTTGACTGCCTGGATTTTCTCCCTATTGACAGTAATCACTTTAAAGGAGTTTTTTCCTCATGCTTCTGGGTTTGTGAAAGTTGTGACGCCCGGGTGGCTGGGCATGTCGTGTGACAAGATAGTCCTTTGGCTCAGGAGGGAGCTGGGCAGGAGTGAGATATGTCATGGATGCCTGGATTTCAACTCTATGCCTGTACCTATTATGCTTCATCCTTTGTATCCTGTCAATAGAAGGGAGAGGTTGTTATTTTCAATATTATGTTAGGGGATAAGACTTACCCTTTTTGAAACAGAATGATCCTTTTTGTCTGCCCCCATTTTCTTGGAACAATGTCTTTGTGTTTGGTCTGTTCACATGGTGTGTCAATTTCGGATGCTTTCTATCACATTGAATTAAAGGGGATGGTATTCTGAGACATAAAGTAAGAGAGTTAGGAAGAGAAACATGCTTAACTTTGTTGTCTCATTTTGGCAAAAGCTTTTGGGTAATGAAATACTTTTTATTTTCAAAACATGTTTTTGGGGAGAAAAAGCATGAGGAAGCCCAGCCCTCACTATTCTCCTTGGATGACATTTTCTTTTCATGGTTGGATAACATCACTGGGCAGGTTTGGAGTACTGCCTCATGCTTTCAAAACAAATACTAGAACCGTTCATTACAATACTTGGGATGAAAAATACAATAACAGCACACTAGACATAATAAGAAACAAATAAAACCCATGACAACTCATGTGTAAAGGAGCGCTTTGATAGTGCCAGTCTTGAAGCTAAGCATCTTTGGATTCTTCGTCTTCAGTAGACTCGAAGTACTCGCATGCGATGACCACTTCGTTGAAGCTACGGAAGTGCAACCCGTGCAGCCAACAATGGCAATTGTAGGACAAGGCTTCTACGAACTGTTTTATCAATTCTTCTTCGGCCAGTTCAAGGTGGATTTGCATTATGAAAGCCCTCCATCTCTCGGCATATGCTCGGAAATCCTCCATTGGCCTTCTCTCGAAGTGGGCCAAATCCTCGCAGGCAGCTCAGTTCCAATATGGCTTTGGTACTGATGCAGGAATGTGAAAGTCAGCTCGCTCCAATCCTCTATGAGAAGAATATTTGCTGTGAAGAACCATTGTAACGCAGACCCTGTAAGGGTTTCTTGAAACGCCTGAGTTGTGAGCATTGCTGGGCTATAATACCGACTCATTTCTTCGTAGAGATACTGCAAGTGAGCCACGGGGCAAGTCGTGCCATTATACTTGTGGAGGTTAGGTATTCACATCTCTATGGGGGTTAGGATTCTATAAGAGTGAGACGGGCCTGATAGGTCCTAGTTAGGCCACCGGTTTTCCTATTGCATACCCATTGTAGCGTCGAATTCTTCTTTTTCGGGGACGTTGGACAAGATTACTCCATTGCTTTCTTCAGAACCAAAATTACTGGATGAGACATTTAAGCTATTCTCACGGTTGGGTGACGAGCCTAGCACTTCGTCGGGATTGTAGCGGATAAAGATGTATTCCTCTTCTTCTGATGGATCTTCATCTTCAGATGAGAGCAAGAAACAGTTATAGGATGAACTGTCAGTCTCGCCATTGAAATAGCGCTGGAAGTCCTTGGGATGGTATTCTAGTGGCAGGAAGTCTTCAGGGTTGTATTCCAAGGGATGGCTGCCTTTAAAGTTGTATTCCTGGGAATGCTCGGAGCTTTGGTACTGTAGCTTGTCGTCGGATGACGTATCAATCTGGCTAGGCTTTCTTTTCTTGGTCCCGAATCCAGACCTTTTGAGTAAGGCCCTGTGTTTGGCTAGCTCAATTTTGTCGCGGGAAGTGAGAGATATTAGAGCTTCACTGTCTGAGTCACTTTCCAAGTTGATAGGGGTTGGTGCCTTTTGGACCCTGGCTCTTGGAGTAAGTCTAGGGAGCTGCTTCATCATGCCCCGGTCTTGAACAGGCTCTGAACCTTCGATCTCGTACAAAGGCTCCTTGCCTTTCCTAGTGGGAAAGTTTTCATTAACTGGATGCTGTTCAGCTGTCCATTCATTTTCGTTGACATGCTTCTCTCCAATCCCGGCAACTAACGACCTCTCGTGCTCCATGGTTATCGGTTCTTCGTAGGGCAAGGCTATGTTGGAACTGATGTCAATATCGTGTTCTTGATGGAAAACATGAATTAGTTCCCTCCAGGCTTTAAGGAGACTAATCTTTCTGACAATGTACCATCGCAAGGCAGGGCCAGTCAAGCTCGACTGGTATGATTGAATCATCTTTTGGACTAGGTAGGCTTGCAGCTAGGCCTCAGGGTGGGAGGTATTAGCATACCTTTCACATTCGGGTGTTTTGAATTTTTCAGGAATCTCAAAATTGGAGTAGTCAGATAAGTTGATGGGGTTCTGCCCCTGTAGCTGGCTTAACTTTTTCATGATCTTTTCAAATTGCTCATGGAGTTGGCTAGTTTTTAGCACATTTGCAGGGGCCACGATAGTGTTTAGGGCAATTATAGAGTTGGGCTCATCATGAGTGGATTTTATCTGTCTCGAGAGCTGTTAAAGGGCAATGGACATCTACCCTACACCGTCTTCAATGTGGGCAAGGCGATTCTGCACTTCATCCTGATCAGACCCTATCATGAGGGGCCAATCGCGGGTGGCTAACGGTTGATGATTCATGATTACCTGTGGTGCGTGAAAGCAGTGAATAAGCACAAAGCAAGCAAAGATTGACCCATGGCAATGATCTATCTACTTTTATTCATCAAAAGAGGGTTTTACAGACTCCTGACAAAGTACTGGACATTAAAGAAAAGTTCCTAGACAATGGGACAAAGTTTTCACAAAAACTAAAGAGACATGACTACTAAAACATATGCGACAGGGGGTCTTGTGAAAGCTGTTTATTTCCTTGGACTGGCTCTGAGCTGAGTATTCGGCCTACTCCCACATCCTTTGCAAAAGCTCCACTCGCTCGCGCGGGCTACTCTCTCTGATTGAGCGAGGGATTGATGGCTTCCACTTTGTCGGGATGTGATAGTTGTGGATGTAGGATGCAGAGACGTGGTGGGCTTTCTCCTCCCCTTCAAGCCCTTCAGGTATCACAATCTTTTTGCGATGGCACTTGTCCCAGATTTCCTCGGCAGTAGAAATCTCAAGTGTGTAGTCATGGCTTGTGTTGAAAAGGATTAGAGGGGTTCTCCTCCTGGAAGGCGGCGGGATCCTCTAAAGGGCTCCAAACTGTCGTGCCACCCGATATGGGTGATAGGGAACGGCACCGGTGCAACCGAGCAACGGAATTGGGTGGTAGCGCTTGAAGCGAGCCCTCTTTTCATGGAACCAGCCAGCACACCACTGGAATGTCTCAGGAGCTGGATTTCTCAGGAAATCGACCCAATGCAAGCTGGTTTGATTAGGAATGTATGGTCCTAAAACCATGAATTTTTGTAACGGGTGCTCAGAGGTATTTGTTTCCAATGATCGCATGATACCTCGGTATTTGCTCAAGTGAGAAAAGGACCGGACTTGCAAGATCTCGAGGGAAGCTCGCATGATTTTTTCTGTGTTGTCTTTAAAACGGTTAAATGACAGAAAAGTTTCAGCTAAAATCATGTTAACATAATTTGCCCCCTCAAGATCTGATTAACGATCCAAACCATTTTAGGACTTATGGCATTTCTTTGGTGGGGGAAAATAATGAGCCCGAAAAATGCTAGGAGGAAAATTTCACTTCTTTTGGTCATGGACTGATTTTGAAAACATTGATTCAAGAATTCCAAAGGGCAAGTATTATTGTTATCATCGAGAATTTGCTTCATGACATAGAATTGGATTTCTAAGAATCGTGCTAGCCTGCGCCATGGAAGGACGCCTGTCGATGGTCTGACCAGCTCTTTCCCAAGGGGCATTCCAATGATGATGCTGTACTCTTCCAGGGTCGGGGTTAGCTCAAACCTACCGAACATAAAGGCGAGTGTCCTTGGGCACCAAAAATGTGTAATGCCTTGTATGACTTTTGGGCGAACAGTAATTCGGATTAATGAAAGGAGATGGCCGAGCTTGGCCTTCACAAACTCCTGGGCAAGCTGATCCAACTGACCCCACCACCTGAAGAGCTCTGCCTTGGGAGCAGGAATGAACTGGATGTCATCTTCCCCCATCGCATATAGACCAAGGTTTTGAAAAGCTTATCCTATATTGCCATGGGCCAATAAGAAAAACTGAGTAAAAAGTAAATAAATTATTTTGCTTTTAAGTAAAATGACAAGCACAAAGACATACACATGAGATGTGCGGCTCGATTTCTAACTCAGAAGGTTTGTTGAAATTAAAAGGGCATCCGCCGGTGCGAGTCTCGCGTTAGCGAGTGTACCCTCTTAACCTCGGCTAAGAAATTCGGGAAAAGAAAGGCAACCTCTACATCGCAGTCTCGCGTTCGAGGTTATATCTTTCTTAACACCATCCTAGAAATCCTATGGTGGCCCAGGTCCGGTGGCCGGGTTGTGTGTGCCATGTGTAGTGTTTTAAAACAGTAAAGCATGCACAACAGTTTATAATCACAAGACGATTTAATAAGCTTATAATAAATCTCCAAAATATTGACCTGTAAAAAGAAAAAAAACCTAAGTCAGTAAAGAATTTAAACAAAATAAATATGGCCTTAGTCCTCAAAGTCCCTAGCGGAGTCGCCAAGCTGTCGTGACCTCTTTTTTTGGTGCGCCCCGGATCGGGTACGAGCGCCTAGGGAGGCTAATGGCTCAGCTGGAATTAATTAAAACCTGGACTCTCTCAAGTCCGCCAATTCACGACTTTAAAATTTTTAGTTTGTAAATCAATTTTTAAAATGGAGTCGCCACTAATCGATTTGGGGCAGGTTGATTAGAAACCTGAGCGAAGTACCGGGAGAAATACTCGCTTCTGCATAATCAAAGAAATTAGGATCGGTGACTTGATTACACTAGTTAATCACTAATGCCCTTTCGGTACCTAATCTTGTTTAAACCCTAAGGTTTTTGGATGTTTGGGGATTTTCCATGCATTTTAGGAAAAATCACATTTTTGGGTATTTTCCTCATTTTTGGACATAAAAGGGATTTTTGGATTTTTTTGGGGATTTTTGGAAAAATACAAGTCTTTCTTGGCATTTCATGAAAATGTTTGGCTTTTTATGAATTTTGGCATTTTTTGGGATTTTTGACATTTTTTGGATTTTTATAAAATATTTCGACTTTTTGATTTTTTTGGAAAATAAAAATATTTTTAATATTCTAATTTTTTTGGAAAATAAAATGTTTTTTAATATTTTAAGTATTTTCCGAAAATTATTTATTTTTTTAATTTTTTTAATTTTTTGGAAAATAAAACACTTTTAAAACATTTTTAAACATTTTTCTGATTTTTTTGAATTAAAATTGATTTTTGATTTTTGGTTTTTTTGAAAATGGAAATAAAAATAAAAAAAAAAAAATTGACCGGTCGATCCACGGCCGGATCCGCCCGGCCGGTCCAAAATGGAGACGAGCCCCGCGTTTTGGAGCGAGGGTGCCAAAACGGCGTCGTGGCTAGGCATGGACGCCCGACCCGGCCCGGCGACCCATTCCGACGACCCGGTTCCCACCTATCGCAAAACGACGTCGCATCAACCCCTCGCAAAATGACATCGTGTCTATTCCCTCACGAAACGGCGTCGTGGCCGCTCGACCCGAAGACCCGAGTCCTAGGGCGAAACCCTACCTGGATCCGGCCCGGCTTTCGACCCGACTCCCCATGAAGCATAAAACGACGCCGTCTTGGGGGGGCAGCCGACCCGACCCGACCTGCTTTGCGACCCGACTCCATCCTCTTGCGGAACGGCGTCGTGGAAGACACCCGACCCGGCTCCGAACTTCGACCCAACTCGCCACCGCCTCCTTCGAAACGACGTCGGCTCCTCTGTAGCCCTACCCAACCCGAATCCGGCTCGCGACCCGACCTTCAACCACCCCCAAACGTACGAAACCCTACCCGATTCCCGATCCAGGTCCGACCCGGTGACCCGGGATCGCGACTCGGAAAATCGGGAACCCTAGGGTTCCGATTTGGGGGCACCAAGGGCTGGCGACAATGGCGATGGCGGAGACGACGGCAGCGGAGGTGACGGCTGGATTGAGGGAAAGGGCATGGTGACGGCGACGGCCTCGGCGGTACCTGCTTGTGGTGTCGGCATGGCTCGAGCGGCACCTCTCCTCCTCCTGCAACCTTTCTCTCTCTCTCTAGATCTCCCTCTCAATTTCTCTCTCTCTCTCTCTCTCGCAACCGCCTCCGGCGAGGGCTTGGATTGAAGTCGTGAACTCTCGGCCCCCTCCGAAGTCTCTCGGAGGGTGTTCAAGAGTCACGACTTCGATCGAGCTCCTCTTCTTGCCTCCCGGGCAGCTGCGTGTGTCGATTAACCGGGGGGTGGGGGTGGGGGAAGGGCCTATTTATAGGCCAAGGGTGGCCGGTCGACGGGGGCTCGACCGGAGGGACTGCCGTGGCTTCAGCCGGCCGAACTGGCGTCCCATCCGACGCGTCCCGTCGGCCAGCTACTCCCCCTGCTCCCCCACATGCTTCGCTGCTCCTCCTGCTGTCGCCCGCCCTGCTTCGGGCCTCAGGCGCGTGCATCGCACGCGAAACTGGGCGAAGGGGATGACGCCGCGGGTCGAGCGCGGGCGTGGGCTGACTCGCGGGCTTTTGGGCCGCGAAGGCCCCTGGACCATTGCCTTCTGTTTTCTGTTTTTTCTATTTTTTCAATTTTCTTCTTTTTTTTCGTTTTCTATTTTTTTAGTTTTTTCGGTTTGCTTCCGTTTTTAGACCAAAAAATAAAATAAAAAACTTAATTAAAAAATGAAAATTTAGGCGTCAACAACGGCGAATAACATACATCAATTAGATCGTATCACGCCCAACTTAACTCGGATGTGTAGTCCATCAAGCGAGATGACAGATTACTTTAGGCTCAAAAACTGGTTTCAGCCTACCATGGCCTCATCAAGAGAATGGCATCAACTCCTAACCAATTTGTGTACATGAGGCCAACCTCGCTTGTAGAACCGCACAGATATATATTTGTTCTATCATAGAACTCTTAGCACCAACCGTCCTAACGTCACTCCAATGGACCATTTGTATTTATCCCCTCTACATTGCTCTCTCCTCGCCCTATAACCCAAAACTCTACTTATAAGGGTCACGAGTACAAGAGAATCACAGACCCTGACATTTTGCTCTCCGTTTCTGTATGTATTATGATCCGAACATTCGTTCCTATGTAAGTTGCATTTTATTGGTCTATGTTTTAGTGACTGTTATATCTTGCACTTAAATACTCGGCAAATGTCCATAGATGAGACCTAATATGAGACTCGAACAGTCCCAAATTTTTTTAAAAACTTGGATTGTGCACAATAGCCCATGATGAGCTTAACGCTAATGAGACTAGAGACATCATAGTGCAACGTACATAGTTCATGACCCAGTAAAGATTTAGGTAAATCATGATAAGGGCATCATCAAGTATAAATGTTGAACTTATAAACTCAAGCACGTTGATATATTTGATCTATTATGCTCACACATTAATACTTGGGAATCTCCTAAAGGTGAAAATCACATGTGCCATTTATATTTGTATCATATTCTAAGTGAATCATGCAAATGCATTAAAAAGAGTGAATTTAGATATGTTACACTTATAGAGATCATGTATTCAAATGAGCTCACACTATTTTTATGGTACACTATGATACTTGAGCTTATTCAAAGAGTACATTACATTTGTTTTGAATTTAGATGGGTTTCACAGAGATCATAATATTCAAATAAACTCACATTACTTATATGATACTCCTCAAAGCACTTGATCCATGCTTATTGTTGCAATATTCAATGTCCTTTAATTACTAGGTTTACATGTGGTCTCCCTGCACCTATGAGCTTAAGTTATTTTGTTGGACTTTCTCACGCTTGTGAAGATATTTGGAATTGAAAGTGTTGTACGATGATTAACTTGCCATGGAATTAGGAGATTTTTTTAGTTTCTTTCAACTTAAGTGGAGTTGGTTACATGAGCCGTGAGCATTTAATAATTTTCTAAAATTAGAGATGAGCTATACCTATCATGTTTAGTGGGAGTCAACTGAGCACTAGATGAATCTCTGGCACCATGTTAGTATGGGGAAAAAGTAAAATACTAACTATTTGAAGAAAATCTGACAATCTTATGGCGTGAATAATAAGTATTCTGTTCTCAAGAACAATTTCTGACTAGAATTAGATTTTTTTTTGTTATATTCCCTAGATGAACTTATGAGCAAAGACATACATTTAATAACAACACAAAATTTCTATTCCCGAAATAGAAATTCATTTGATAGGCCTTAAAATTGCTAGCAACTGACGGTTGGCGATCGGCGGGCAGGTAGTTGATGGCATGTGACAAGAAGAGTTTTTATTTATCATTTATATTCCAAAAATAGAAAAGTAAAAATCTTATACTTTGCATTTTTGTTCCAAATTTATTAATGAGCTAAAAATTGGTCCCAAAAATGGAAAAATGAAATTGTGTTACCAATCGGATTTATGGTCCAAACTTGTTCTTGGAAACAAAATAAATAAACAAATAAATAAACATAATGATTATCATCCACGCCCTCAGTGACCTCACTCCCTTGCTTCAAAGCTTTGGCACGAAGGGCAAGAGGAAAATAACTAAAGTTTCCATAGGTTTTTATATGGTACTCTTTCCAACTCATTTTTTCTGGTATCATTAATTTTGAGTATATTTGATCCACTTTTTTACTCTTTATTTCTTTTACTTTTCTTGTATCATTTGAAATTTAATTTTTTGTCTTTAATGTCGGATGATTAGAACTTTCATTCAAAGCGTGCAAACGTTGATGGACAAGACTCATTTAGATTTTATCAAATTTTTTGAGTTTACAACTCTTTATTGATTTCAAAAATTTAAAGGTAAAGTACGAGCAACTTCACCGTAAGTGGCAGCGCCTAGTTTTCTTAAGTTGCTTTAATTTCCATATGATGATAATGATGATCAGAACTCGCACCATTACTAATAATGAAGGATTTTATTTACTACTGATAGAAATAACCATGTTTAGAATCTGACCAAAATATATACAGCTCGCGTGAGGTTGAACCACGCACGAGCTTTACTTAGCAATTTGTTTTTCTACGGTGACTTTAGCAAATCTTTAATTCTTATGCATATATTTTTTATTGTCTTCTATTTCAATTCTTATGAAAATATATAAATAATTAGATGAAAGCAAAATATTCCATGATCATACATATCTTGATAATGCATGCTTCAAATTAGTTGTTTATATGTTGTAGATCTTATTTTGAAATGTCTATGTAAAAGTAAGGCCGAAATTTTTTCAACAAAAAAAAGGCTTTCCTACATCTAGGAAAACGAAAAATTAAAGAGAAATTTTCACAATTTGAAATGTTTGTTACATATATTTAGTGAGTAATTTATATATGGATTATTGATTCTGAAAATCATGTTCTTATGCAGATACCACATTCTACTTGTAATATATATAATTATGGAATATAAATTTTTTAATCTAATTATACATAGATATCTCCAAATAAGATGAAAAATTATGCATTCCATAACTGCACGTATTTTGATAATAAATGTACATATGGATTGTATTTTCAAATGCCTATATAAAAAGAAAGCTAAAAGTTATATTTCATGGTTGCGTGTATTTTATAACTGGATCATTAGGAAATTGCTGACTTATTGAGAGAAGTATTTAACTGTTGAAAACAACTACTTTAAAAGGTTCCTATGATATGATAGTGCATATTTCATCACTATATAATGTTAGAGAATCATTGAAAAGTTATATAACATGAGAACCTTTTTATGATAAATAGACAAATCAATAAAAAAAATACCATCACATCAAACTTGAATTACAGCTTGTCTCTTACAAGTAAATAAAAATTACAAATCAGAACACATTTAATATTTAAAAAAAAAAAAAAATGAAAGAACCCATCAGACTTGAAGTTGCTCAAGCTGGACAGCCCTTTGGCCTTCAGAGGGACGGTCTCCTCCAAGACAGCCCTCGAGATGATCAGACAAGCAAGAGCCGTCGATGTTCTCGTGGTGGTGGGTCTTGCAGACGAAGTAGATCATTGTCTGCACGACCAAATCGAACAGCCCCAGCATAGACAGCAACAACAAGCAGATCAGCCCAACCCCAATCCTGATTCCAATCGGAACCAAGTCCAAGACCACAAGGAATTCAAACAGTGCCTGAACCAGCACGGAGCACACCAAGACACCAAGAAAACACCAAACCGACAGGCCCATCTTGCCCTTCATTAGTCCCTTGCTCTTCGCCATCGCCTTCCTTCCACACGCATCTTCAAGAACTGAGATCACGCTCGCCAATTGCCAAATCATGGTGATATAAACAAACCCAACGATGTACAAGATCAAGAGAATGACCGCCACGGCAATTCCAAGTGCAGGGCCAACGGAAAATTGCCTCACCAGGACAAGCCATACGCTCAGAAGCCCTACAGCCACAACGTTGTACAGAAAGAAGAGTGCGAAGCACCAGAAAAAAGTGACCACGAGCCTCTTCCACACTCTGGGCAGGATGCTCATGATCATCTTGAAAGTAATCTGCTTGGCAGCGCGAACACAGGCTACCGTATAGACAACAGCTGCGGTTGAAAGGAGAGAGAAGATGAAGATGAAGATGAAGTAGCCGACCTGGACGAGCCAGAAAGCAACCGACTCCTTCTTGAGCGTGCGGGACACGCCCCTGTACTCCCGGTCATCCTTCCAGGTGTCGCTTCGGGTGTTCTCGTGGTCGAGGACCTTGAAGGAGAGGAGCTGCGAGACCAAGGGGTCGGCGAGGAAGATGACGCAGAAAGGGAGGATGAGAGCGAGCGTGATCTGGGCGAATATCTTCCTCCATTTGAGGATGATCTTGGATGTCTCCCTGTAGATGCCGAGGAACCCTAGGAGTTGCAGCTCGTTCTGGTCTCTGTCCATCGTCTCTTTCGCACAGAGAAATCAAAAACGAGCGAAACCACCGATGTTTAGAGCGACTGAGATATTTCTTGAAGCAGAACTAGCGAAGAGATTCAGAGACTCGGGCACTTATAAAGGGTCTTGAGAAGAACAGCCACCGAGTGACTTGATAAAGGAAGATAGTGATGCCGTCAACAGTAGTGGGAGTAGGTAGGAAGAGGTAAGACTTTGAAATTTGAACGGGTCAAACCTTTTTCTTCAGATTCGTACGTCTTCATGCGATTTGTTGCCGCCATTATTGAAAATGGGGGCAATAACGTGGAAAGTGCGGGCGCTTGTTTGACCTGGCTACGAAATTTGCTTGAGAAGTTACATGTCTATACATGCGAAGCAGAGATTTGTTTAAAATAATTGGGTCCCCCAGACACTGGCGTTTCGTGTTGGAGTGTGTGGAGTGTGTGGTTACTACTCCCATTGATAGGAAGGCACAAGAAATCCCACTCCTCAATGAGTGGGATGTGATCTAGGGGATCCGCCACGATAGGATTGTAAAGAGATAGCCTTCATAGTTTGGTTTGTATTTTATTAGTAGTTTGAGTTTGAGTTCGTGAATAATTACTAAGTATATATAATTCTTTTGTCTTATAAATGAGAATTGTAACAAATAGGTAGGAGGTGTTAATTATAGTAGAATCTTCTACTAGATGTGGCCACAGTTTAAAGTTGAATTAGGTGGGATAAACTTTATATCTTGATTTCTCTTACTCACTTTTACTCCATATTTCATTGTGTTTGCATGTTTAATCCTAATTTAATTTTGGCCCACCACAGTAGAAAGGCAATCACTTAGCCCACAATTGAGATATATATATAACAATTGTGGCCAATAGAGTGTGTCTATACACATTTTAATTTTTTTATTTTTTTATTTACCTGTTATTACTATTCCAAAATATACTTTTATAGCAGTAACAATTTCAAAGTATAATCTACACTGCACATCAAGATATATTTTCTTGAAACTTTTATAATTTTTAAGCAATCACTCTTTTCAATATAATATTAGTTTGGTTCATAAAGATATTTAAGTATGACACCGCCAATATTTTGCTATTGTGACATGAATGTCTAAATAACATATCAAATATGGTGATGCAAGTGAAAATTCAATGGGTAGTCATCTTGAAACCAGCAAATTAGATTTTATAAAGTATAAAAAATAACTGGCTTTGAGTATTTATAAATATAAAATATATCAACAACTAACTGTTGGCAACAAAATTTGTACAAGAAAAGTTAGGTTATTTAAACATTTTTAATATGAAATAAATCAACGGAGTTCTATCTATGCATTTCTAGTCGAAAGAAGTATTGTGAATTTCTTTAAAAGTACAACTTAAATATTGCATTATCTCCGCAAGATACCAAAGAATTCTCTTTGCAATGCATTGTCAAGATGACGATGTCCACCAACTCTTGTTATAACAAAAGGATAGACAGCAAATATATACTCCATAGATAAGGGAAAATTTCTATAGAAAGAAAGAAAACTGATATATATGGAATTGGAATATGATTTTAAGAAATCACTTCTAAATCTCTATGAACTGAGAGGAGCGAATGGAAATTATTCTAATTCTACTCAAATAGCTTGCTCACCTTTTCCACACCAAGTCGATCGCCTAAAGGTGAAGAATCTGACAAATGGAGGAAACTTATCATTATATTTATTTCTATTTTTTTACATGCTCGAAAAATTACATCTACTCATATTTGATTCAAAAAATTAATTTCAGTTTTAGGTCTCATGTTTTCTTTTAATCGGCGGATATAACTACGTGATAGGCTTTGGATTCATTTTAAGGAAAAATTCTCACGTAAACTCTAGTGGAGAATTTGACTAATGGAAATATTTATTTTGTTACAATTTTCTGCATATTATTACTCTCACCGAAATTCATGTTGACCCAGCATCTAGAATCAAGTAATATGAACATGTATAATTTCAGAATCGTACAACACATATGCATCTTGCTAAGCTTGAATTAAGATATCTAATTTATATCAAGGTTGAACTCTACAAATAGTCTGATTTTGATACCATATCAGAAAATTATTTTTTCCACCATCAATGGAATTAGATAGAAAGAACAGCACCAGTGAATTTCATATGCAATGGATATCAAGGGAGGAAAAGTATGTGTTTTAGCATTAAACACAGGCAGGTACTTGCAAGCGCGTCTTAAAAGGTGCAACCTATCGATCTCTTGAACTCAACTCACCTCTTTTTCTTCACAATAGGTATGAATCAAAAGGTGCTAATTAACCCCTCAATATCAGAGCATAAGAAAGAATTAGCGCACCCTGAAATTTTTACTTAGGTGAGTCACTCGGAGTTAAGTTTGCCCTCTCATCTTATCATCAAAATTAGTGAGATGATTCAGCATATCTAACTAAGTAGACTTTTTCATCATTTAAAAAACAAAAAAAAAAAAAACAAAAAAACAAAATCCCTAAAGCAAACCATTTTCAACTTGTGGCACTTTTCATTTATCGACATGTTCTGCTGCTGATTAAAAAAAGCATCATCCACATTGAGAAGCTACCGGTTCAGAGAAGCTACCGGTTCAGGTCAAGCCCTAGGCTGGATGGCCCTCTTGCCACCGTTAGTCAACTCTCTCTCTCTCTCTCTCTCTCTCTCATGGTGCAACTTAGGCTCCATGCTTTTACCTTGTCTGCCTCAGGATTGCAAAAGGGCTTATTTGAGTCACAGGGAAGTCGCATGGCCATAGATAGTTCTGAAGATGAATTTACATTTTTCACGTACTTCCAAGTTTACTTTGCAACAGGACCCTTTTGAGGATACCTTTGTATTATGGGGAGGATGGGGTCAATTCAAATTCGCCCTGTATCAATATAAATTATCTTCAGATTCGAGACGATTGATTGGTAATCAAAAGACTCGTAGCTCGGTGGCATGAGCTTCTTAACCAAGTGGAGTTTTAAAGTTCCTACCTCCTTTCTCTGGTCTTAGACAACCAGCATAATATAGAGGATTGAATTTGACTTGACACTTTTTTGAACGACACAAGTATCCCTTGGTTTATAGATCCACTCAACAAAAGAAGCAGTTTGAAGCTGATGTTTGACCGACCTTAGCCATAATTGTCTTCATTCTTTTTACCACCTAACCTGTTAATAGAGACACCGAGGGTCAAAAAACCTAATGCGGGCATTGACCAATTTCCGGACCACTTTGGATTATAAGTTGTTCTAAGGGGAGGGGAACTCCAACATGGGACAAGAATTCCAAATATCGGTGTCCCCTTCACTACCCAATTTTTGTGATCATACATTGTTACCAATTATGCCCCGCCTCCCAAAAGGGAAAAGGAAGAAAAAGAAACGGACACAACCTCTAGCTCTAAAGGGCTATAAATTATCGAAGTTTCTAATCATACTTAGCACAATACTAGGGAATTGTAACACCAAAATGGATAGAGGATGTTAAATAGATTGATTCAGATATCTGTTTTATGGAAGGGACAGAAGTCGCAAGAAAGGAATGAAAATTTATCGTCTTGACATTTTTCAGTCTCTCTGTGACTGGAGATTGTAGAGGGATAAGTGGTAGATTAAAAGAATCACCCTTTTTTCCATCTGAAAATCCCAAGTGGCAGAAAATGAATTTATTTTATTCATAAGACAAGAGATGTCCGTGTCTTGATTCACCTTTCTTTTCCTCCCAAGAACCTGTACAAGTGGAGTAGGCACTAGCATCCCTTAAGTTTATTCATGTCTTCCTGTCCTTTCAAATATCCAAACTCATGTAGCAAAAGTGTGCATCGAAGACCGTTAAATTGAGAGCGGGGACGATCTTGTGGCGGTAAAGAGCGGATGGGACCAACATGCAATTGCAACAGCGCATCCTAGTTCGGATATTATTGTTAGGAGAGTATCAGGAACCACTCCCACTTGCTCTGGGGTCGGGATTGATGTCGGGAGGGATTTCAAACGTGACTATAGAAGATATGCATGTCTGGGATTCTGCCGCAGGAATCCGTATCAAGACAGATATTGATCGAGGAGGCTATATAGCTAATATCAATATAATTAACGTGATCACGGAACAAGTCAAAATTCTCATAAGATTTAGCAGAGGTTCTAATGATCACCCAGTTGAGGGATGGGACCCGAAAGCCATTCCCAGAGTGAAGGGTGTATTCATAAGCAACGTGGTGAGCATGAATTCTACAAAAGGCCCTGTCTTAGATGGCATGAAGGTTTCACCATTCGAACGGTTATGCATGAAAAATATCAGCTTATTTGGATTACCTCCTTCTATGTGTTGGAGAAAACTCTTTTGCTGTTTTGAAGTTGACAAAACATCTCCGTCAGTTTGTCTGAAGATTTCAAGATCCAAATGTTTAAGTCTGAAGATCTCTATCATTAAAGTCTGAAAACAGCTAGACTCAAATTTCAAAGTTTGCCCAAGTTGACAGTTTTCCAGACCAAAAGATTACGACTCTTGCAGATGGGATTATATCTTCAATAATTCGTTCTATTTGGTTATGGAAGATCTCTAACTGGATATAGTCTCAAACTATTCAGCTATTCTCATTAGAATCCATTTCGATTTGAATATCCTTTTGAAGTACAAGCAAACTTGGAAAGTTCTACTTATAGAAACTCAAGATCCTGATTGTATGGGCGAGCAGAATTGATGAACTATCTTTTACATTTAATCGACAGCTCAAAGATCACCTTAATTGATTCATTCCAACGGATAGATTGGATTAACTACTTTGGAAGATGCCAACGGCTATGAAGGCATGATGGAGTATTTAAAGGTGGATTCTTTGTTGTTCGATGTGTGTGGGCTAATAGAAAATTTTCAAAATCTGAACCTCTGAAGTTCCTTGTCTTCTCATTTCTTTGAGCTATAATTGTGTACAAAAGAGAGAAGCATTCAGTAAGGATTTGTGTGAAATAGCTAAGACTCTCCATTGAGGAAGTCTAGACTACAAGTTTTATCAATCTCTTTTGATTTATAGTGAAATACAGCCGGTGGACTATCAATGCGAGAGAGTGGACATAGACTTAGATTAAGCCGAGCCACTATAAACCTCTGTGTTCTATTCCTCTTACCTTAATCTCCTTATTTTTATTGCTGCATGATTCAATTGGTTAATTGTTTTAACTTCAAGTCCTTTATACTTTGAATTATATTTCAAAGTCGATTGAATCTTTTCAAAGTTTTTAAAAAGAAAATTTTTATACACCTATTCACCCCCTCTAGATGTGTTTACTAGCCTTTTTCACTGTGAAGTGGCACTATGAATTTCTTTCACGAGCTTTACTTAGCAATTTGTTTTTCTACGGTGACTTTAGCAAATCTTTGATTCTTATGTTTATATTTCTTATTGTGTTCTATTTCAATTCTTATGAAAATATATAAATAATTAGATGAAAGCAAAATATTTCATGATCATACATATCTTGATAATGCATGCTTCAAATTACTTGTTTATATGTACGTAGATCTTATTTTTAAATGTCTATGTAAAAGTAAGGCTGAAATTTTTCAACAAAAAAAAAAGGCTTTCCTACATCTAGGAAAACGAAAAACTAAAGAGAAATTTTTACTATTTAAAATGTTTGTTACATATATTTAGCGAATAATTTATATTTTTTTTTGGTAAAGACGAATAATTTATATTATGGATTATTGATTCTGAAAATCCAATTCTTACGCATATACCACATTCTACTTGTAATATATATAATTATGGAATATAAATTTTTTTCATCTAATTATACATAGATATCTCCAAATAAGATGAAAAATTATGCATTCCATAATTGCAAATATTTTGATAATAAATGTATATATGGATTGTATTTTCAAATGCCTATATAAAAAGAAAGCTAAAAGTTATATTTCATGGATGCGCGTATTTTATAACATGAACATTAGGAAATTACTAACTTATTGACATAAATATTTAACTGTTGAAAACAACTATTTTAAAAGGTTCCTATGATATTATAGTGCATATTTCATCACTATATAATGTTAGAGGCTCATTGAAAAGTTATATAGCATGAAAACCTTTTTATGATAAATAGACGAATCAATAAAAAAATTTCCATCACATCAGACTTGAATTACAGCTCGTCTCTTTCAGGTAAATGAAAATTACAAATCAGAATACATTTAATATTAAAAAAAAAATGAAAGAACCCATCAGACTTGAAGTTGCTCAAGCTGGACAGCCTTTTGGCCTTCAGAGGGACAGTCTCCTCCAAGACAGCCCTCGAAATGATCAGACAAGCAGGAGCCGTCGATGTTCTCGTGGTGGTAGGACTTGCAGACGAAGTAGATCACTGTCTGCACGACCAAATCGAACAGCACCAGCATCGACAGCAACAGCAAGCAGATCAACCCAACCCCAATCCTGATTCCAAGAGGAACAAAGTCCAAGACCACGAAGAATTCAAACAGTGCCTGAACCAGTACGGAGCACACCAAGACACCAAGAAAACACCAAACCGATAGGCCTATCTTGCCCTTTATCAGTCTCTTGCTCTTTGCCATCGCCTTCCTTCCATACGCATCTTCAAGAACCGAGATCACGCTCGCCAATTGCCAAATCATTGTGATATAAACGAACCCAACGATGTACAAGATCAAGACAATGACCGCCACGGCAATCCCAAGTGCAGGGCCAACCGAAAATTGCCTCACCACGACAAGCCATACGATCAGAAGCCCCACAGCCACAACGTTGTACACCAAGAAGAGTGCGAAGCACCAGAAAAAAGTGACCATGAGCCTCTTCCACACTCTGGTCAGGATGCTCATGATCATCTTGAAACTAATCTGCTTGGCAGCGCGAACGCAGGCTACTGTATAGACAACAGCTGCGGTTGAAAGGAGAGAGAAGATGAAGATGAAGATGAAGTAGCCGACCCTGACGAGCCAGAAAGCAACCCACTCCTTCTTGAGCGTGCGGGACAGGTCCCCGTACTCCGGGTCATCCTTCCAGGTGTCGTTTCGGGTGATCTCGTGGTCGACGATCTTGAAGGAGAGGAGCTGCGATACCAAGGAGTGGGCGAGGAAGATGACGCAGAAAGGGAGGATGAAAGCGAGCGTGATCTGGGCGAATATCTTCCTCCATTTGAGGATGATCTTGGAGGTCTCCCTGTAGATGCCAAGGAACCCTAGGAATTGCAGCTCGTTCTGGTCTCTGTCCATCGTCTCTTTCACACAGAGAAATCAAGAACGAGCGAAACGACCGATGCTTAGAGCGACTGGGATATTTCTTGAAGCAGAACTAGCGAAGAGATTCAGAGACTCGGGTACTTATAAAGGGTCTTGAAAAGAACAGCCACCGAGTGAATGGATAAAGGGTGATAGTGATGCCGTCAAAATTGGGGATAGGAAGAGGTAAGACTTTGAAATTTGAACAGGTCAAACCTTTTTCTTCAGATTCCTACTTCTTCATGCAATTTGTTGCCGCCATTATTGAATTTGCTTGAAGAAGAGGATAAAGATTTTGGCAATCACCCACGCATGGCTGCGCTGACTGAGGCGTACTTCTGATTTGGCACCAGGTCAGGGATTTGACTTTTCGAATCGTTACGACTCTCAAAATAATTCTGTGATTTAAGTGGAGCCCTCAGCAGTGGATTGCTAGACCAGTCTCTCTCGAGGTATAATCGATGTTATACTCTCAAAAGTGAGCTAGGCCGATGAGCTAGGTCGGATCTTTGGCATAAAAAAAAAAAAAAAAAAAAAAAAAAAAAAAAAAAAAATTTGGCTCCCTTTCTTTGGTCTTGGCTCGAAGGTGTCGAGGTTTCCTGATTAAACATGATTATTGGCCGAAACGCGTGGATGGGGTTTTGGCCTTTTCCTCGATTCGGGTGGCGGCCACGAAAATTCAGCCGAGCCGACGCGATGTGGTCTCCGCGCCGCGTCGAAGGGGCGGAATAACGTGGAAGGTGGGGGCGCTTGTTTGACCTGGCTAGGAAATTTCCTTGAGAAGTTCACGTCCATACATGCGAAGCAGAGGTTTGTTTAAAATAATTGGGTCACCCAGACACAGTCGCATTTTGTGTTGGGGTGTGCGGTTCATACTCCCATCAATAGGAAGGCACAAGGGATCCCACTGCTCAGTGAGGGGAGGTGGTCTAAGGGACCTGATCCGATAGGATCGTAAAGAGATGGCCTTCATAATTTGGGTCCATATTTTATTAGTAGTTTGAGTTTGAACTTATGAATAATTTCTAAGTATATACAATCCCTTTGTCTTATAAATGAGAATTGTAACAAATAGGTAGGAGGTGCTAATTATAGTAGAATCTTCTACTAGATGTGGTCATGATTCAAAGGTGAATTAGGTGAGATAAACTTTATATCTTGATTTCTCTTACTCACTTTTACTCCATCTTTCACTGTGTTTGTATGTTTAATCCTAACATTTCTTATAGGCACCAAGTGTTGTATGCTATGATTTACTATTTCATGTTGGGATATGGTTTACACTCTCCATCGACAATAAAGCGCGGGAATCCCACTCCCTAATGAACTCCCCTAGTGAGTGGAGTGGGGGGTCCCGGGGCCTGCCCTAGTGGGGTCGTGGGGATAGGATTTTTATAGTTTGGGCCGTATGAATTTTGGTCAATCACGGTATTAATTTCTTGTGTTTGTCAAGATGCGACATGAAAGCTTCTTGATGGATTCGCCAAATCAACGCTAGTTTTCTTGGCGATTCAAGCTGAAACCCTAGCTTTTGTTGGAGCTCTAAAATTTTCTCTCCAAATGACAAGAACTCGTTGAGATGGAGTCAGACGGTGCAGCTTTAGTTCAAACAATGAAGGGCGCAGATCAATGGGAAGTGAGAGTGGTTTATCATGAAGCCCATGAGCTTCTGGGCCAATTCCCTTTAATTTTGGCCCACCACAATAGAAAGGCAATCACTATAGCCCACAATTGAAATATCTATGTCTATATATAAATAACAATTGTGGCCAATAGAGTGTGTCTATACACATTTTAATATTTCTATTTTTTTACCTATTATTACTATTCCGAAATATACTTTTACAGCAGTAAAAATTTCAAAGTATAATCTACACCGCACATCAAGATATATTTTCTTGAAACTTTTATAATTTTTAAGCAATCGCTCTTTTCAATATAATATTAGTTTTGTTCATAAAGATATTTAAGTATGAGACCGCCAATATTTCACTATTGTGACATGAATTTCTAAATAACATATCAAATATGGTGATGCAAGTGAAAATTCAATGGGTAGTCATCTTAAAACCAGCAAATTAGATTTTATAAAGTAAAAAAAAACTGGCTTTAAGTATCTATAAATATAAAATATATCAACAACCAAATGTTGGCAACAAAATTTGTGCAAGAAAAGTTAGGTTATTTAAATATTTTTAATATGAAATAAAGCAACGCAATTCTATCTATGCATTTCTAGTCGAAAGAAGTATTGCGAATTTCTTTAAAAGTACAACTTAAATATTGCATTATCTCCACAAGATACCAAATAATTCTCTTTGCAATGCATTGTCAGGATGACAATGTCCACCAACTCTCGTTAAAACAAAAGGATAGACAGCAAATATATACTCAATAAATAAGGGAAAATTTCTGTAGAAAGAAAGAAAACTGAAATATATGGAATTGGAAGATGATTTTGAAGAAATCACTTCTAAATCTCTATAAACTGAGAGGAGCGAATGGAAATTATTCTAATTCTACTCAAATAGCTTCCTCACCTTTTTCACACCAAGTCGATCGCCTAAAGGTGAAGAATCTGACAAATGGAGGAAACTTATCATTATATTTATTTCTATCTTTTTACATGCTCGAAAAATCACCTACTCATATTTGATTCAAAAAATTAATTTCAGTTTTAGGTCTCATGTGTTTTTTTAATCGGAGGATATAACTACGTGATAGGGTTTGGATTCATTTTAAGGAAAAATTCTCACGTAAACTCTAGTGGAGAATTTGACTAATGTGAATATTTATTTTGTTACATTTTTCCATTATTCTCACCGAAATTCATGTTGACCCAGCATCTAGAATCAAAAAATATGAACATGTATAATTTCAGAATCGCACAACACATATGCATCTTGCTAAGCTTGAATTAAGATATCTAATTTATATCAAGGTTGAACTCCACAAATAGTCTGATGTTGATACCATATCTGAAAATTATTTTTTCCACCATCAGTGGAATTAGATAGAAAGAACAACACCAGTGAATTTCAGATGCAGTGGATATCAAGGGAGGAAAAGTATGTGTTCTAGCATTAAACACAGGCATGTACTTGCAAGCGCGTCTTAAAAGGTGTAACCTATCAATCTCTTGAACTCAACTCGCCTCTTTTTGTTCACAATAGGTATGAAGCAAATGATGCTAATTAACCCCTCAAGATCAGAGAATAAAAAAGAATTAGCACACCCTGAAATTTTTACTTAGGTGAGCCACTTGGAGTTAAGTTCGCCCTCTCATCTTATCCTTTAAATTAGCAGGATATTTCATAGATTCAGCATATCTATCTACGTAGACTTTTTCATCCTTTAAAAAGAACAAGAATCCCTAATATAAACCATTTTCAAGTCATGTGGCACTTTTCATTTATTGACATGTTCTGCTTCTGATTAAAAAATGCATCATGCACATTCAGAAGCTACCGGTTCAGGTCAAGCCCTAGGCTAGGTGGCCCTCTTGCCACCGTTAGTCAAATCCCTAATATAAACCATTTTCAAGTCATGTGGCACTTTTCATTTATTGACATGTTCTGCTTCTGATTAAAAAATGCATCATGCACATTCAGAAGCTACCGGTTCAGGTCAAGCCCTAGACTGGGTGGCCCTCTTGCCACCGTTAGTCAACTCTCTCTCTCTCTCTCTCTCTCTCTCTCTCATGGTGCAACTTAGGGTCCATGCTTTTTCCTTGTCTGCCTCAGGATTGCAAAAGGGCTTATTTGAGTCGCAGGGAAGTCGCATGGCCATGGATAGTTCTGAAAATGAATTTACATTTTTCAGGGACTTCCAAGTTTACTTTGCAACAGGACCCTTTTGAGGATACCTTTATATTATGGGGAGGATGGGGTCAATTCAAATTCGGGTTATATTAATATAGGTTGTCTTTGAATTCGAGACGATTGATTGGTAATCAAAAGACTCGTGCCAAGACGAGCTTTTTAACCAAGTGGGGTTTTAAAGTTCTTGCCTCCTTTCTCCAGTCTTAGACAACCAGCATAATGTAGAGGATTGAATTTGGCTTAAAACTTTTTTGAATGACACAAGTATCCCTCGGTTTATAGATCCACTCAATCAAAGTAGCAATTTGAAACTGATGTTTGGCCGACCTTAGCCATAATTGTCTTCATTTTTTACCACCTAACCTGTTAATAGAGACACCGTGGGTCAAAAAACCTAGTGCGGGCATTGACCAATCTCTGGACCACTTTGGTATAAGTTGTTCTAAGGCGAGGGGGAACTCCAACGTGGGACAAGAATTCCAAATATCAGTGTCCCCTTCACTACCCAACTTTTGTGATCATACACTGTTACCAAAATTCCACGCCTCCCAAAAAGAAAAAAGGAAGAAGAAAAAGCAAGAAAAGAAAGAAAAGAAAAAGGACACGACCTCTCGCTCTAAAGAGCTAATGTTATTGTGATTTATGCATACATACAAAAGGAGGAGGAGATGACAATCAATATCCACCATTGTTTTATCGCCATGTCCAAAAGGTTGATCTTCCATTCTTTAGAGCTTCAGCACTATTGTGCCCACATGAATATAATGATCCTACCTACCCAAACATAATCATAACATTTATTGGATGATTGATAAATGGTATGACTCAGCTTTACCTATCTCAAAAAAAGAAAGATCTTTCCTAACTAGCCCCAACAACTTTTATGCTAGAGTCACCAAGATTCTCATTGATATGGGAAATAAAGCTTCAAGTGGCAAAAGATAAAGCCTTGCCATGTTTAGCATTAGTGGCATTTCCCAGCCCAACAGCATAAAATAAAATAAGATGAAAGGGCCAGTAATTTGAATTTATAGAGTTAATTAAAATATCTTGGATCATCACTTGTATTTTCTAATTTTGCAATAATGAAGATAATTTACAAGTAGTTGATGATCGATCTTTTTATATTTAAAATGATTATAGGTCTCGCCTTTTTTTTTTTTTTTTTTTTTAATGATAATCGAGATTATATTACAAATGATCGACGTCTTTACATTTTATTTCATGTTGTCCGTTTAATATTTTTTTCATTATTCTTTTCGGACACGTAACGTTGCATTTCTTTGTTAGCTGTCGGAAGAGAAACACGGGCCTACATTCTTGACTGTATTCCACTTTCTTTTTCCTTTTTTCTTTTGTTTTTTTAATTTCAATTCACAACTATAGTTGGAAAATAAATTTGGTAATACTTCTAATCTTAGTAGGATTGTGCATTGGTCCCCGATCCGACCTGGAAACTAAATCAGACTAGCCATATAAGGAATTGGACCAACTGGTCAAGATTAATCAAAAAAAAAAAAAAATGGAAATTTCTACCCTATCTTTTCCATTTGGCACGTACTCAATGATTTTACCAAATAAATAAGAAAAGAGCCAGCAAAAGGTACTAGAAAAATCTGGATCATACCCTCTCTTGTGGCCTGTAATTAATAATTTTACCAAGTAAATAAGAAAAGAGCCAAAAAAAAAGCTATTATAAAAATCTCGGTCCTGTCCTCTCCTTTTGGCCTGTAGTTAATAATTTTACCAAATAAATAAGAAAAGAGCCAAAAGAAAGGTATTGTGAGAACCTCAGCCCTATCCGCTCCATATAGTCTGTAATCAATAATTTTACCAATAAACAAAAAAGCCAAAAAAAAAAAAAAAGACATTGTGAAAATCGCAAATAAACCTTAATTTATAAATTAGTTTTTTAACGTTGAAAAACTCCTACCTATAGAATATAGAAGAAACCGAAAGGAGAAGAAAGAATGAGGAATTACCAAACACTGCAGTTCAATAATTTTCACCTAGGCAAGACATGGATCGGTTCTAGAATCGATAGAAACGGCCGGTTTGTTTTCAGATCAAATGAACTATGGTTCCTAATTTCATAAATGTGAAATCGATCTTCAGGTTTTAGGATAGGAATCGACTCATTCAAAAACTAATCGCCATAAGATTTCAAAATTTTTTTTTTTTTTTTTTTAGGTGGTCCAAAAAGAGAAATGTGATCACCCCACAAAAGTCAACTTTTCTCACAGGATCCCGTGAATGGCGCCTTCCTTTCCCCTCCACCTCCTCCCGTGAATATGCGCCTCCCTGGCTCGCCCTCCCTACATCCGACCACCACCGAACGAGACTCCCACCCCCCGTCAAATAGCCTTCCGACACGTCATCCACATCGGGACAGCCGCCGCCGCGGCGACGCGTGGCGGCACCGCGAGGCGCGCTGGGTGGGGTCGCCCGCAGAGGATCGCGGACCCCGCCAAAATCTCGACCGTCGCCGTCGATACCGAACAAACCGGATCTTCGATGTTTACGGAACCGGGGCCCACCCGCCCGTCCCGGTTTTTACGAGCCATCCCCACGACACGCTTTCTCTCCTCTTCTTACACGCCCGAAAAACACGAAATAATTTAAAATAGGGAAAAAAATAATAAGTAATTAATAGATAAAAAGGAAATTAAATAAATAATCTTATTTTTTCTATAGAGAGAGAGAGAAATAAAATAAATAATAAAATAATAATTGCGTGCTTTTTCTTTCTTCACCTTCGCTTGTTTCGTGCGCTGTTGCATCCTCCTTCCCTTTTCCTCTCTGCATGCATGTGAGCGACCACGACGACGACGACGACGGCGGCGGCGGCGACGACGGCGGCGACGACGACCGACCATGGAGCCCGAGAAATCCGCCTTCGGTTTCGGATCCGCCGCCGCCCACCTGGCCCGGCCCGCGTGGACGCCCTTCCTCCTCCTCCTCCTCTCCTTCCTCGCCGTCCTCTCCGTCCAGATCGCCACCAAGCCGTTCTCCCCCCGCCGCCGCCCCCGCCGCCGCCGGCGGTAGCCCCCGGCGGCCGCCCGGGTCGCGCCTCCGCCCGGGAGCTGCGCCGGGTTCTTCCCCGGGGGGTCCCCGCCGGAGAGGAAGGTGGTGATGTCGCTGCGGGACTTCGGCGGGGTCGGCGACGGCGCGAGGCCGGAGACGGAGACGTTCCGGCGGGCGGTGCGCCACCTGCGGCGGTTCGGGGGCCGGGGCGGGTCGCAGCTGAACGTGCCCAGGGGGACGTGGGTCACGGGGAGCTTCAACCTCACCAGCAATTTCACCCTCTTCCTCGAAGAGGGCGCTCGGATCCTAGGCTCCCAGGTTGGTCAAACTTCTCCCCGTTCTCCTCCTTTCTTTCGTCCTAGTTTTGACCGAACCATCGTATCCTGTCCAACATCGGAACTTTCGTCCCGACGAATCTACAAGACACGCGTACATCGACATGACATGTACAGCGGAAACCGTTGTTGCTTTCGCTGTTGCTGTTATTCTGGGGATTGTGCTGATTGATGGGTTTTGGGAGGTACAATGATGGTGCATGATGATTGGCCATGGCCAAGTTCCCATCTTTTCCCTTTTTCCTTTCGTGGGCAAGTCACGTTTTGTTCTCGATCTCCTGCTTTAATCCAGAAAACGACTCGATGATTCTTCACTGTGCCGATCCATCATTGCCTTGTCCCAACAGTGGGGGGTCCGGCACCAGATGAAATTCTACAGAGAAGCCCAGTTTCATGCGTAATTCAAGGTTTAAACTTGAGAAAAGAAGGAAGAAAATCGCAGTTCGCTCAACTGTCATTCCGTCCGTTCTGTAGCTTCCTCATCTTTTTTTTTTTTTTTTTTAACATTCATGCACAAAGACTGAAGAAGATGCGTGAGTCTCTGCTGCTGCAGAGCAAAGGGTCCCACTGCTCACGAATTTTCTCCCTTTTATCTTTTTTTTTTTTTTTAGTTCTTATTTATTTAGAAAGGTAACTTTTACGATGCCAGTTTATCATATTATAAGCTCCATAAGATTCTTGCAAATCAGTGTGATCACGCGTGGACAGAGTCAGAGGTGGTGAACGAACTTGTTGCGCCAGTTTGAAAAGCTGATCTTTGTGTCCGTTCTTTTGACATTTTGGCCGGCGCTTTTGGCTTTTTTTTATTCCTCTTCTATGAAGTGGTTTCTTTCTGTGGAATTTAAATAATAGATGAAATTAGAAGTCGCATCCTTTCCTCTGGTTTAACTCTTTGTTTGCTTGTTTTCATGTATATAAGCAGTGTTCATACATTTTCGCTTCAAATTTGAGTAGTAAAATTGGGCAGAAATGTCTGTGAACTGGGTATTTTGGGAGTTTCGGTGAAATTAGTTTCTGAACATTTGTAAACTGGTTAATACCCCTTTCCAAGGCATTTCAAATGGACTTTAGCTGAATTTTTCCTGTGGCATTACCATCTATCATTATCGACCACTCATAGACTAAGGCAATCGCGGGTTTAACTGAAAGAATCGGGGGGTTTGTGGAAAATTTTCCCATAAATTATTGGCCTTATTCCAATAGACACAAGTCAAGAATAGCAAGAGAAAGTGAATCCTATGTAACAAGATAGATATAGACTCCATATGTTAGACAAGTCGAGATTAGGCTGACAATGTGAATCCTGTGTAGAAGGATAGATATGGACTCCACATGTTAGTTTTTTCTATGGTAGAAATATGTTGGAGATTTTCATTGCTTGAAATGCTTGCAATTGCAAAATCTTGATATATACATATTTTGCAAGGATAGGATCCAAATGATTGGCCCATCATAGAGCCTCTACCATCTTATGGAAGAGGAAGAGAGAGATTAGGAGGGAGGCACATAAGCCTCATCCATGGGAATGGCCTCACTGATGTTGTCATCACAGGTACCGATTCATTCTGCCACTCATAAATGTTGGCAATTTTTAAAAGATGTGCAAATTGAATGGACTTGGTTGAAGTATACCCTTCTTGGCGTGCCAACGAAGAGCTAATGGAATTTCACATTAATGTGATGTTGAAATACATCTTTGTCTTCCTTCAATAGCTTGTCTTTTCTAAAATTTGTTGTCTTCTATTATATCTTGTCTTCTTGTTGTAGCTGCAGCTTTCCCCGTGGAATCCTTGAGTATGCATTTGTTAGTCGACGAAATATCACTGCCTTTGCTTTGCCTGTCAAAGTTTCCAAGTTTGATTTTCTGTGAATTACTGGTCCAAAATGGTTTCGTAGGGAAAGGTGACTTTCAACCCAGTTAAACAAGTGAGAGGCCCTCTTGGGTGCATCTAAAATTATTTCGGTGGTCCGGAAATAATTGCATCTACTTGATAAACCAAGTTTATCTGACATTTAGTAGGACTGACTAGTTGACTACTAAAAGACAGAGTAGGTAATGGTATTGATGCCGCACAAGTCTAAGCAATAATGGAGGATTCCATCTATCTTTTAAGAATAGCCATGTAGTTGAAGAGTTAATGTATGAAGTATTGATATAACTTGTGCTCCAGATGCAATGTAAGCTAAGATGATAAGACCATACTGTTGAACAGGAAACAATGGGACAATAGACGGTCAAGGGAAGATGTGGTGGGAACTATGGTGGAACAGAACATTGGAGCACACACGAGGCCATTTGGTCGAACTCATGAACTCACATAACGTTCTCATCTCCAATCTTACCTTCAGAAATTCACCCTTTTGGACGATTCATCCCATTTACTGCAGGTTTGGCAATTGCTCCCCTATGCTGATTTGTGGATTCTGCATTAATCTCTTGAAAAGTAGCTCTATCGTGAAACCAAGCGAATGCTTTTGATGTTTTCAACACAAGTTTCGCACAAACATTCTCATCTACCCATGTTTTAAACGAGTGTTTATTTCACGAGGGAATTGTACTTATTTGAAAGGACACTGGTTCCACGCCTTTTTGGGCCAATATTCAGTTGCCTAATTGGAGAATATTTTTTTTTGTGTGGTTCAGTAACGTTGTTATAAAAGACATGACGATCTTGGCTCCCCTCAATGCCCCAAATACAGATGGTATTGATCCAGGTATGTCACTGGTTCCCTCCGCATTTCTCTTTCTCCTTGGAGTATCAAAGTTTCTTATCATACTCAGCACAATACTAGGGAATTGTAACACCAAAATGGATAGAGGATATTAAATAGATTGATTCAGATATCTGTTTTATGGAAGGGACAGAAGTTGCAAGAAAGGAATGAAAATTTATCTTCTTGACATTTTTCAGTCTCTCTGTGACTGGAGATTGTAGAGGGATAAGTGGTAGATTAAAAGTTCACCCTTTATTCCATCTGAAAATCCCAAGTGGCAGAAAATGAATTGATTTTATTCATAAGACAAAAGATTTCCGTGTCTTGATTCACCTTTCTTTTCCTCCCAAGAACCTGTACAAGTGGAGTATGCACTAGCACCCCTTAAGTTTATTCATGTCTTCCTGTCCTTTCAAATATGCAGACTCGTGTAGCAAAGTGTGCATTGAAGACTGTTACATTGAGAGCGGGGACGATCTTGTGGCGGTAAAGAGTGGATGGGACCAATATGGAATTGCAACAGCGCATCCTAGTTCGGATATTATTGTTAGGAGAGTATCAGGAACCACTCCCACTTGCTCTGGGGTTGGGATCGGTAGCGAGATGTCGGGAGGGATTTTAAACGTGACTATAGAAGATCTGCATGTCTGGGACTCTGCCGCAGGAATCCGTATCAAGACAGATATTGGTCGAGGAGGTTATATAGCTAATATCAGTATAAGTAACGTGATCATGGAACGGGTCAAAATTCCCATAAGATTTAGCAGAGGTTCTAATGATCACCCAGATGAGGGATGGGACCCAAAAGCCATTCCTAGAGTGAAAGGTGTATTCATAAGCAACGTGGTGAGCGTGAATTCTACAAAAGGCCCCGTCTTAGATGGCATGAAGGTTTCACCATTCGAACAGATATGCATGAAAAATATCAGCTTATTTGGATTACCTCCTCCTGTGAAGTGGCACTGTGAATTTCTTTCAGGGTTCGCTGATGACGTCTCTCCAGTGCCGTGTCCTGAGTTGCAGAACAATAGTTCGACATTATCTTGTCCATAAACACTGTAGGAAGTATGTTTGTACAGCAATATGAAAAGGATATTCACGATACTATTGCGGCAATGAAAGACATTTCCAGAGAAAAGGACTCGAAATATGGGAGTCTTGTGATTCTGTTTGCATGACAGAAAGGCCGAGATGTTGAGATTCCTGTCATGTGAATTAAAGGAGGCATTCTGGCCTCAGCAAGAGCCCCCAGTTTAGGAGAGAATGACTGGTTCTCGTTACTTGCGTTGGTGTGAGGAAGAGATGCTTCTGGCATGATTGACAGTTACTGGATTTACACAACAAAGCAACATTCATTGATTCAAATGATTTTCTGTATTCTTTGATATTGTGGATATACACAGCAAGAGGAGAGATCAGGTTGTACAGAAGACGGTGGATACTGTGACGTAGCATGTGAAGATCCAAGTCTTACAGATTGATGCTAAAGTTGATATTGATTACTCAGAAGTAACATTTTTTACTTGATTTGTGTGTCATAGAGTTTCATGCTTAATGCAATGAATTTAATTTAGCCTGCTGCATGATTCCATTTACATTTTCCTAAAGAAGTCTCAGTTAGGTTTGCTGTTATAACTAAGGACTTCATGTGAGATTTGAATTCCATTGTCAATCCTGTTGAGTGTCAAACTTGCTTATACAGGGAACCACACAAGTCTGTCCATAGTTAATAAATTGACAACGATGGTAAAATTTTCTTCAATTCCTTGATTAGGATCTACCCCATGATGCCCTTTGTTATCTCTCTGTTTTGGTGTTTGCCACTAACAATTTGGTGCTTACAACACAAAAGGCCTCACAAATATGAACTAACAAAATTCAAATATTGATACGACCGACCTTACACATACTAGAATCGTAAAAATTGAATTACTGATATGACCTTACTGAGATATGTGCGCCAGCGAAATGAAACTGGAGTTCACTTGTCTCGAGTTAATCTTTCTCCGATGATTTGAGGGTAAACATGTTATGAAATAACATTCTCCGGCAGAGATTGCCAGAAGAGGGTTATCGAACGATGAAAGAAAGAACACGATGTCAGATGTATTTACCCAACTAAACACGGGTTCCCTTGCTTGTAGGATGAGACATGTAGACCATGGTGAATGAAACCTTAAATAGAAGATATGAACAAAGGACGGATGAACCAAAAGAAGAGAACAAATTCGGCTCAAGTTTTATCCAAGGAAGATCAGGTACATGTTGAGTTTACGTAGTTGCTTTCACGAGGCTAAGGAAAACATCGAGGTTTTCACCATTTCCAGAAGACATTTGAGCCACACTTGTACTTGTCCTTCCCTTCGCATTCCAACGCCAAATCATCAGAAAGGAAGGGCACTTTCTGCAGCACACATGACAAAGAATATCATGATCAACAAGAGAAAGTCCTCATGGGGACAAATTGTTCTGTAACTCTTTGATTTAGCGACGACCATCATTGAGTTCGTCATTGATGTTTCGCTCAGAGATACCACGCCGGTTGTATTAGGACAACAGGAGATACGAACAAATATTTCAATTGTGTCGAACCCCTAGGAAAAGTTAAAAAAGAGATGAATTGAACCTTTTGCTCGGCAAGATCCTGGCAGCCAGTGAAGTTCTCGGGGAACTTGCAGGTGCCAAACTCGACCGTGTATGCTCTCGCAAAGTTCGCTCCGCTTGTGGCCAATCTCTTCTTATCATTCAGTGCCTACAATCAGATCATTAATCATCAGCTGAAATGAACTCAGTTCAGGTTGGAACCTATCCACCAAAGAGAGAGTCCGCATCGAACAATACCTTGTTGGCCTTGCTCTTCTCAAGATACTCCTCGATGACGCCAGCATCAGCAGAGGAGGTGGAGGCGACAGCGGTGGCAAACACAGTGGCTGCCAAGCAGGCAAGCGCGGCTCTTCTTCCTTCGCCCACTTTCGACTCGGGAACTCTGACTTGTTGGGCCCTGATCATAGGCAACTTCTGACCAGGCACACCAGGAGTTGCAACTGAACCAAGCTTTGAGCTGAGTTCAGATGACCCAGTTCCCGAAATGGCATACTTGCAAGCCAGCACACTGGAGTTCATGGTTGCCATTTAGCAAACTTGGGTATGAATTTTTCTGGGCAACCCCCGGTTTTTTTCCTTGGAAAATTCTGAAGAGCAACGAGGGGTTCAATTAGTACTGCTTTTGAAATTATCGGGTGTGCTTAGATATGGTGGAGAGTGATGTGGAGGAAAAGGATGAGGGAGGCAACAAAAGATTGTGGTGGGAGTGTGGATAAGGTGAGATTGCCTCGCTCCTATTGGCAATCTGCATATTCCTTTTCCTTACTGGGACCAGTGGTGGGACAAGCTAGGCTCGTGTGGCGAGCTCGAGTCCTGGACCCACTTGGGAATCCAGGGTTCATGCTTTATATATCTTTGGACTGAGTCTCGATAGGAGTTTCAATTATTCTTACATTGAGGAGACATTCTGAGATAAACATGTCCGAGAATTGATCGAGAATATGTTTGGCAATATGCCTATAGGTTCAACCCAAGACAGAGACATGCAAAACAGATAAGCAAAACGTCAATGACCACATCTCAACTTCTTATTTTGGTCACAATCCAATGCCGCCACAGGACTTCATCAATGAATCTGTATCGACAATTGTGTGGCAGCAGAAAGAGCACTCTCTTCAAGATGACATGCTTGTTCATTTGCTCAAATCTTGAAGGAACAAACTAATTGACACATAAGGAAAAAAAAAAAGCAATTGATACATTAAGCTCGAATGTGTCGATATCAAAATAAAGAGAGCTTAGGAGACCAATGACCCACAAAACATAGAGAGACAGAAAGATCATGAAGTTCAACATTTTCTCAGAAATTCCTTCAAGTTCAGCATTTTCATGCACGAGCTCCAAACAATCAAGATGCCAGAGCAAAATCAAACGAATATGCGCTTACCAAGTTTGAAATTTCACATGCCATCAAAATAACTTCAACATATTTCACATGAAAAATACAATAATCTATCTGTACATCAATCAAAAGGGTATCTACCAATAGACGTGAATACACTGTTGGCAAGCAGCCTCCATAATAGACAGTTTGCCGTCTGGATCGAAGATTAGTCAGCATGTTGTTTATCATGCTTAAAAAGAAAAGAATTTAATTCTCTACCAGCTGAGAAGAAAACAAAAAGCATATTACAGAAACAAGGCGATGAAGAGAAAAGGAACCAAAATATGAATGTCCAAAATGCTTCCAAGTAAAAAAGTGATTCACTAGGGGCTAGAAGGCAAGCAGCTCAAGCTATATCCAAGGATGCACCAAAGCTTGGACATTGGATCGTCTCTTCGTTTTCTAAATGGCACACCTCCAGAAACATAGATTGCAACCAATTTGTTCTGAAGTGAGATCAAATGAAAGAATCAGTCTGCCAAAAACAAATTGAACATTTATCTCTATGCTGGAAAGGCCCCTTTGCGTTTATTGTCATCTCAGTCGAGACAATCTCTTTCTCTTACGGTTCTTTTTTAAGGCAACAGTCATTCTTGTGGAGTCCTTGGAACTTGATGGCAATCCTAAGGTGGCTGATGGTACACAAACAGATGTTCTGGTTTTCTTGGACGACCATTGGATTGGCAGTCTTTTCACTACAGTGCCAATATCATTAGTGCTATTCAACTCGACAAGTTTCTGTATCTGATCAAGCATCTGATAGGTCCAAGCCATTGACTGATCTAATGCTAGCGAATCATCCAAAGGCATTCTCCAGATATTCAGCAATATCTCCCTGAATGACTGCATAGACATGGAAGATTGACAACCTTGACGATTTTCACATATCATGTTGACCTTTAAGACATGCTTGCAAAGGTTTGCCTGCATCGACCATGGGCAATCACAAAAAGCAAACTCTGATCCTGGGTTCCACACTAAGTGTGTCACACTGCTGTCTTTTTGGCCTTGCACTTTGGCATAGAGGTGATCTTTCTCATCAAAGGTGACAGCAGAATCAGGAATTTGCAAAGCTCGGTGCCACGATGTAGAAGTGATATATTCCTCTCTAACATTTTGAAAGGAATCACTTTCATCTGCATATCTGTCAAGCCAATAACTGGAATGAAGCTCCGTAGTCAATTTATGCACAAGCCAGTCTACTCTCCATAGTGCGTTAAGGTGTGAATCATCGAACAATTTTGTTTTTAGCTTCGAATGGTAGGCTTCTATGGCACTCGATGCTTCCTGGCTTGCAAGAGGAAGGGCTTTCATTGTTGAAAGCCACATCTCTGTCCCCAAAGAAAAACCAAACCATAATGACACAGATTCCAAGAAATACAGTGAAAATCGAAAGAGCAAAACACCTGTAGGGATATGGAAGGCTTACCAATCTTGGGTACCCAAAATGCCTTGAAATACTCCATGAAAACAGTTTGATCAGCAAAATCAAGTACTAACTCTTCCAGCGCAGCCAAAGTTTCAGACCCATCCCAGATACTGTAAACAATTTGTCCCAAACGTTTGAAAAGCTCACGTTGGACTTCAGGATTAGAGCACTTCTTCACCACATTCCTTAACCATGTTCTACGAATTCGCCAAAGAGAAAAGAGGACAGGACAGCTAAATATATCCCTGAAAATTATAGTACTAGGTTAAGGAATTAATTATAGGGCGTAATATATTGAATCTTCAAATTTATTTTAGCTTAGGAGGAAAGATCAATAGAAAGAGATACGTGCCTTATGGGATCAATTTCTGCAGCAGCATCATCGATCAGAAAACCACTAACCTTCCACCCAGGCTCAACACTTCTAGCTCGATCAAGAAGTGCTTTCATCCACTTGGAGACATCGGGCTTCGAAAAGCTACGAGTAATTACCCAGGCGACAGGAAGTGCATGCTGCCTAGAATCAAAGACGAGTAACGTGCACAATGGGTACTGCCAATGAAGTAAGCATTAACTTACCAGCCATCGGATAATTCTTAATCAACTGGACAATTAACTCACAGATTGGGGTTACCTTCAATCTCTTAATGCCAAAGGTTGAATCTGCTGCTATGAGACTGCGGTGTCCAAAACGAATCATTTGTTGCAACTGCCATTCTGTTTGAATGCCCAGGATGAAAGCATCTGTTTCTGAAGTATCCTGATAGAAGAATATAGATTTCTTATTTCGTTCAACCCACATCCGGATACTGGCTTGATCATCTAGATCCAACTCATGAGTGGATCTTCTGATGATCATCCCAAGTTTGTGGACGTATTGTGAAGCAAGGCTATTGACCTTTGCATCTGAACCACAATAGCGTTGAATCCCTTCAATATGCTTCTCCAGCACATTCTCTTCAGGAATTCCAAGATATATCATGGACATAGTTTGTTGCTGAATCTCACTACAGATATATGGAATGTTCTTGGCACCAGGGCCAATAGCATCTCTATCTAGTGGCCCATGGCAGACAAAGCCAGCCTTGTTTACATGACGCCTATCATTATATATAAGAAGTGCAAGTGATGGACGGGCATAAAGGCGCTTCACTACAAAATGACAAGTGCAGCCTCGCATGGATTGAGGTCTGGCAGCACGATTTCTCGTGTTTAACCGATATCTTCGACTAGGTAATATGCCACCGCCTTCCCCGTAGTTTTCAGGACCAAATGAGCACCAATACCTGCGTAAAAAGCAAAAGAAAAATAACATCATTTTCATTTAACTGCCAAGTGCATGTTTTTAATCCCTTCACCGGGTATCAGATCCTATGGCTCTTTTGGCATAGTAATCAGCTGGATAAGAAGCAACCATCTTTCTGACAGTTGTAATAATGCTAAGGATACCCATACATAGACCTGATCGTGGTCAAAATTCTCCAGAGTATTTAGAAGCTCATAATTTCTACTAATGAGAGAAAGAAATGGAAATCACCTAGGGAGAAGAAATACTCCAAAGCAATTGTACGGCACTACCTTAGCTCCAGAGCAACTTGGTCGATGCTAGCCAAAGTCTAAACTTGTTCAACACACGATGGGGCAAAACATAGATAATCATAACAATGTACAAGATAACAGGAGTTTAGAATAATGTTATCATTTAACAATATTAATGAAACTTACGATGTTTTGAAAGTGAGATCCGACATGAACTAGAAACTTGAGCATCACATTTTTACAAGATTTTTCCTCCCATAAACAAGTAAATAGACAATTAGCAATCAGACAAAATGAATTTCAAGAACAACACTAACTTGAAAACGTTTGCAACCTAAGAGTACAACACTTATGCTGAGAAACCAATCAACAGCATATCCTTGAGACACATTCATTAGCAGAACCGACAAAAGTATACCATTCAGCTTTCTATATATTGATGCATTAAATGTCCAGAATTTCAAGGGAAAGCAAGAGAAATGATACTGCTGTTCGAACACAAAGTGTGTAGAAATTATCTTCATCCATACCAAAACCCACTTGTTACTAGGATATTTAGGTAGTTATCAGATATCAAGAGAACATGGCTCATGATAAAACCCGCCTACTAAAGCATATCTCAAAAAGATAGCTGTGAATCACATTTGTAGAGCTAACACTTCCCAAAGATGAAGGAATAATATATAGGCCAAGAAAGAGAATCATAAAGAATGTAACTTCTGGGTAGGCCACACACTTACATCTTATACTCCAGATATTCATCGCTCTTGTACTCCTTCAAGCTCCCTTTAGATCGTTTTCTTCCCCTTTCAATGTGAAACCTCGTCGGACATTCTACATTTGAGCACTCACCAATTATGAAGGAATCAATTCTCGAATAGGGGATTAGAGCGACGTCGTCATGGTGCTCGGGAGTCCCAAACTTGGTCCAAGTCAAATCAGCAGCGGAGAAATCCTCATCCTGTGGATCTTGCACAGGGATATCGAGTATGGATCCCACAATATCCATCAGCTGCACAACTTATCGAATCACAAGTTTTACACGAAGCCCCACATCCTGCAAAAAATTGCAGAGGCAACCAAACTCAGGCTTTACTCTAGTAGTAAGTATGGACAACGCTTGCTAATCAAGATTCAGGAAGAAACCCAACAACAAATTCTAACCATAAACAGTTCAAAAATTGCCGCTTGTCCACCAATTCCTCACAAGATTACACATTTCTGCTTCAATGCTCCTTGTCAAACGGATAAGAACGAAAATTACAGACTACTAAGTACGGAAAATGCTTCCTAATCAAGATTCGGGAAGAAAACCAACAACAAATCCTAACCATAAACAGTTCAAAAAAAGCTGCTTGACCGCCAATTCCTTACAAGATTACACATTTCTGCTTCAATGCTCCTTGCCAAACGGATATGAGCCAAGAAAACGCAGTCCACTTACCTTTTCTCCAAGCTAGAGATAGAGAGAGAAAAACTACACTCGCCCAATCTTTCCGAGGAACTGAACCACAAGGACTAACAGAACAAACCCCAAAATTCGCACCTAAGGAGGCGAAAAGAAGAAGAAGAGAATCCTACCGAGCAACAACTCAACACCGCCGCTCACTCCGACCAACCCCTTGTCGCTGCCAATTCACAATCAAGCAAGAACAACTCGGCGAACGGACGGGAGCCGGCGGGCGGAAAAGGAATCGACGGAACCGCCGTACCTCGGCGGCGAATCGATCAATCGCGGTCGCCGGCGGCGGAACCTGCGTGTCTCCGTCGCTGGGAACTCGCCAGGCGGAGGCAAGCTCGGTGAAGGAGCGTTGGTATTCTGAGGAGGCGAAGCAGAGGAGGAGGAGGAGGAGGAGGAGGGAGATTGAGGAGGAAGAAGGAGATTGAAATATCTCCCAGGGTTTTTCACGGGTTTTCACCTTGCCTTTTTTTCTTTTTTTCTTTTTTTGTTATAACTTCATATGTAACTAATTATTTTTAAAAAATTATTTTACAAATTATTTATTTTTGACGAGACAAAACGTACTAAAGTTTAAAAGATTTTGATAGAAAGAGGCGATCAAATCCATCTCTGCCGGTCCTCGAATTCTTCGAAAATTTAGGACTCAATTACAAACATTCAAAAGATTTTATTATGATGAATGAAGATTTCATGCAATGGTATATTGTGGACGAGAGGGATAGTAGCACAAATAATTGTTCGCTTTTAGTTCGATGTGCAATATCGCTCCCAAACTTTTAATTTATGTAGTATCATTTCTAAATTTTGACTAAATGTATAATATCACCCTCAAATTTTTACCTTATTCAATTTGATTTCTAAACTATTGTTCAACATTCAATACAATCCGTAAATTATATGAAAACATTTAAAGGTATATCTACCTCATTTAACATTAGAACAAAGTTCGAAAATAACACTAAATAAATTTAAAAATCAAGAACAATGTTGTAAAATTCATAACTCATTTATGTCATTTCCCTATATAAGAATTAGGAATTCTCTTATTCATTTTTGCGATGCCATCCTTTCCTTTTATGATGCTCGAAAGACCTATTGATCTGGACTCGATGCCGGACTCTCCTTCTGATCGTCCTCAGGATTGTAGTCCTCTTTCTGTTCAGTCACTTCGATGAGGATAAATGTCTCACAAAATACAAAGAACATCGATTTCATTCAGCTAAATTGAGGGGGATGTGATTCAAGAACTTAAACGGGATGCGTGATCAATAGGCCCCTGCCCAGCGGCTCCGGCAAAGCACAACGGCCCCGACAACATTCATCAAACTACTCGCACACATGCGCGAGCTGACGCTCGAGAAATTATCTACAAACTGCATCAGTGGAAACTGCTAAAGATTTGGCAACGGTCTGTTCCCAAAGAGAAATTAGCACAAAAGTAGGGTTGAACACATGAAGTTTCTACAAGGACATCAGGGTGGTGAGTCGGTGACTAGTCCCAACCAGTCAAACCCCATTTATCTGCAAGATTGTACATCACCAGTTGGTTCCACACGGAGCCGAAGAGACCCTCTCCTCCGATTGCGAATGTCAAAGCCCATGCGCACAGAACTGCGCCAAACACCGAGAATCCAATGGCTGATCTGAAAACATCTGCGAAAGAGAAGATTCCCAGTGAATTTGCAGCATGTTGACGCATATAGAAGAACGGAAAGGAAAAAAGCATAGACATGGAAAATGAAGAAAAGCTGATTTCGATGAGCTGTGGAATGCAGAACAGGTGCATTTGTCACTGATTGCCACAGCCTCATTGAAAAAATGCACATGTATCTAACAGAACAGAAAAAAAAAATGAGGACTTGAAATCTCAATCTCCTACCATGTTCCAGCAAGCATAAGATTCCATGAAAAGATGGTCTATGCTAACATCCCAGGGAGTAAGCTGAGTAATTAACTCAACAAAATTTAACATTTGAATCAAAGATAAGAGAAGGCACCCTCAAATGCAGCTTCAACACAACACACCCATCTTCAACAAATATCATCCTCTGGAAAATGCCATCTTTAATGATCTGTTATGGTGTAATAGGAAGATAGCTGCAACTTATTAGCCAATTGGTTCACAGGTTCCAACTCATTAATGAAGTAAAGACATACACCTCAGCCTCAAGAGGAGTCCTGATATCGTTCAACTAGTCCTGAGTCTGAATTATTTGAGAAGGATAAGTCAAAGTACCCATTATTTACTAGTGCCACATACAGAGTAACATAATCAAGCAATTTGATCTTTATTTGCCAGAGAGGTTTTTTCATGACTTCAAAAGGAATGTCCAAATAATTATTCACACTGTGTCGCAGATGCTTAAACTTAATAGTTGCTATCTGATCCTATTTTTAAGAAAACTAAATATCTATTAGCACAGCACAGAAGACTGCTATGATCCTGCAAAGGCCATCTCCAGGTCAGTTGTCAGAATCTGAGACTTATATGTGCATCATTTTTGGTTAGGGAAGGGAATTCCCAGGTACATAGTCAACATGTCGATATTGACGAGAATGACTCCGTATATCACAAGACATCTAAGCGTGCATTATTTTCTGAGCCAATGTTAACAACCAGAAACCAACAGTATGTGGACTTGATAAAGCTCTTCCATTTCTCTCCCTTCAAAACAACCTGCAGTCAAATTGTTCGTTCTTTCTTCTTTACCTATGCTCTTTCAGAGTGTCTAGCAAACCAAGGATTTTACAATTTTCTACTTATATGCAAGAAAAGATAAGTTTGAAGAACATCTTCAGCAATTTGCTCATCAAAGGACAGTAAAATGACCAGTGACTAACAAATTCTACACTTGGTATAGCACAAATTTGGTAAAATCTTCGCCCTCTTCTGCATATTTTTTATAAAAGGATACTTGTTCCATCAAGGCCAAAGACTATATGAACCATCTCCACATAGCATGATTTCTTCCCTCCTCTTCTATGTTCAACAAGCATCCAGCAAAAAGATTTTGCTGAAAATATCCCACTATTGAGTGCCACCCCATCATATCAGGCACCACCTGTTCCAAATCTGCCTTATCTAAAATCAAAAGTCTCATGGCCCTTGCTATAAGGCTTGTTTGGATACACTAGAGAACACTCTGAACATGTCTGACAGCCTATTCTAATTTCTAATTTTGAAAACTACTTCTGCACAGAAGCCTGCTTCAGGAAGCACAAAACAAATTAAATCATTAAAATCTCTCAAACATACTTTCGTTTAAAAAAGGCAGAAAATGGTGTCCCTTTACTCTCAGAAACACTTTAAAACAATTTTTAAGAAGATTGCCAACCAAAGTATTAAAATCCTCAAGACCTCAACAAAAGTTGGAGATCTCAGTTACTTATCTGTCTCTAGCAATTTAGAGATCCCAAAATTAGGTCCCTAATTGTGTTATGCTTTCTGACTCCAGCTACTACATTTAGAAAAGTAAATTTCATAAATCCCTCACCAACAACAATCTTAAATGTGGTTCAGCGGGATAAGATGGCATGAGGCCATCATCAGGAAGTAACTAAAAAATCCCCATGTTCGCTAAATATGAAAGCACAACTGATTAATTAGTTTCACTTCTCTCTATACGTGCTTTGTGATGAATAGATTGAAGAACAATGTAATGAATCCGTATAGATACTCTGTGAGCTCAAATATCGGGCACATGACATTTTCTGATTTTGCAACAACCATTTCAACAAGTCACCATTTCTACAACGAAATTGCCGGGCATATGAGAGAAGGAATCCAGTAGGTACCAAGTTCTTAATCTTCACAAGTTCACTTCCCCAACAAATCACGGGTCACTTGATTGTCCTCTCAAACATATTGCCGCAACCCCAGAAAACAGTCAAGTCATTATGGGTCAAGCAATTCCTTAATAGACTCCAAACCGAAAACTCGTTCACCGGACAATCCAATCATCGAATAAGTTCAGCAAATTGGGAACCCAAAAGACCAAATAGAACCGAGATACCAACCTGCCCATCAAATTAACTTCCTTCGAAATCAATCAACGTCGGAACTTGTTTTCCCACACATTCTAAGCACAAGAATCAAAATCTAATGCAGCATTCGTGCTTCCAATTCCTCCAAGAACATGATCATACAGCAACAACAGCGCATCATCGCGAAGAACACCCCACGATCCGAATCGACACGCAAACGCACGCAACCCACAACATCAAAAAGCAGCGAGAGATACAGCGACGAGTCCTTACAGCGGCGAATCTGAGGGAAGGAGCGCTTGTGGGCGAGGACGGGCCAGAAGTAGAAGCAGTTGACCGCCCAGAGCCACGGCAGGAGGGCGAACCCGAACTGGTAGAACCGCCGCGCGTAGCCGACGGCGTCCTCCTCCGACAGCCCCAGCGGGCCGTCGATCGTCGGCCAGAGCGGCAGCGACGACGCGATGGAGTTGGGGCTCGGGTTCGGGTTCGGGTTCGGGTTCGGGCTCGGGTTCGCGTCGCGATTGGGGCTGGGGCCGCCGGCCGGCGAGCGCGACGCCTCCATTTTTGCACCGCTCCGGCAAGTCTTTGGCTTTCTTTGCTTCGTGCGCCCTTCTTCAATTCCTAGTCCGTCCTAACGCAAATCGCCGAACGACTCCTGTGAAATTTTCATTTAAAGAAAAATATTTTTCATAAAAATTGTTTTTTAATAAATAATCAATTCTCATTTATTTGATTTTTTTGAAAAAGTGTTTCTGAAAACATTTCAAGGCAGTTGGATTAATGGGTACTGAAGGAGGTGGGCTAGTAAACGTTTGACAACTTGTTAAGTTTGGGAAAATGATTTCTTCTATTCAAAAACGAGAATTGGTTCTTTTGGAAGTGTGGGTGTTCTCTTTGTTGGTAAGTATTTTCCATTAATTGGGTAAGACACACCCATGAAAAATTCATTACATCCAGCTCTATTGCAAGGCAACATATTTGGAAATTAATACCAATGTAAATTTGAAATTGATACAGCCATTCCATGTTTATTCTAAACTAAATTTCCTGTCATAAAAACCTCATATTGGTACATGAGCAATAAATCTACTGTAAAATTGAGGCAAAATTAGGGAGAAGGGAAGTTTAGGGCAAAAACAACATATTTCCCAATCTTGATTCATTTTCTTCAAAATTCGCTTCCCAAAATAATTTGTTGAGACATATACGTTGAATTGTCACATTTTGAGTATCTGAGTTATTTGTCATGCATATTCTCACGTCTAATGATTCAATGGACATATATATTAAACATAAAAGCTAATCATAAGTGAATTCGTCATGAATGTACCAATTTGAAGTTTTTCATAACATGAAAATTAATATGAGATAAATGTAATTTGAATATACCGGTTTAAGATTTTAGTCGTGATGGCAGGTAATATTAACTTTATTCATAGCGAAGCAAACGTTAGTCATCTTACCAATCGAACAAACAAAAGCGAGGGTTAAAATGGCAATGAGGCCCATGAAACGCAACACAAATAGAAGAACATCATATAAGCCCAAGGCCCAGTGGCTTCCCTTGGCAATGGCAAAATCAATCTTTATTTGAGTTTCGGGCCAATTGATGTATTAAGAATGTGTTTACTTAAGCATTCCCAATGAGTTTTGAAGACTCCAAGGAACTTTGGCTTTTGAACTACAAAGTTTTTTCAAGAAAAGCTGGACCATTTGGTAATTATTTTAAACTAGCTTTAAAAGGAAAGTCAGTATTGGGAATGTTAAAAACCTAATGTTAATAGAGACTACTATTAAGCTTTCAGCATTTAGCTAAATGTTGAAATTCATTTTTTCTTTCAAACCACCATCACCCATACTTCAAATTTTTCAATTTGCCTTGTTATTATTTTTTTAAATGCTAAAAAAATCAAATATATATTTAAAAAAAAAAAAAAAAAGACCAACCCTTCGTTGGTCCAACGAAAGGCTACGGTTGTTGGCGAGCTTGATCTAATACCTACAACCGTTGGTCGAGGTTGCATCCTCATCGAAGGTCACTCGACCTCGGGCAACCCAGGCGTCACACGACCCTTGCTGAGGGTCGCACCAAGTCAAGTGACCTCTACTGATGGCCGCTAATGTTAGATCCAGTTTGCCGGTGGCCATAGCCCTTCGTCGGACCAAGGAAGGGTTTGGTCTTTTTTTTGTAAATTATATATGTGTGTGTGTGTGTGTTTTTTTTTTTTTTTTAGCATTTATATATATATATATTTGATTTTTTAGCATTATTATTTTCTACTAAATGGCATTTCTCTCAAAGTTGTTTCTCAAAACATAATTTACCAAATGACATTTGCATTTACCCAAAATCCTTTAGGATAAATTATTTTGTATTTTTCCAATGAGCTTTTCCTGATCATTCAATTTTAATCGGTCAGGTCCTCAGCATCTGAACTGATACTTCAACTGAGTCTCGAGCTCACCATCAACAAGTTTTCAATACCCATAATCCTTATTTCATCTCCCACTAGACCAAGTGTTGCATGACCATGATGGAAGAACAAGTTTTTTATACACGATGAATGCAAATCATAGATCATGCTTATTGATATGTTGTGATCCATGTCATTGTTAATAGCAATTATTTCATTTTTAAAGGACGAAAAATAGAGACAAGGATGCAAATTGGCGATATACTACTGTATAGGATTTATAGGAACTCGAATTGGGACACTAAATGGAAAAAAATTAGGTGTTAAAAAATTAAGGTTTGTGAACACACACTCTTTCTCCCTACATAACATCCCGTGAATGATTTAAGCTTGCACCTCGTACCATTCGAAAGATGACGCCATGAACAAGGACACTGCAACCTCCTCCTTTGGGGTTTGTGTTGAGTTGGTGCAACGTTAGAAACTTCAGTGACTACAATGATTGAGTTTCAAATGGAGTGAACCGTGAAATCAAACCAATTTCGAAAATTAGTAGTAATATGTTATCCACGACAAAAGAATGAAAATTTTGCAAGACGGGATTTCTTCAAAGAATGTATGATGTTTATGTAGGAATAACTCCCCTCACATAGGGAATTTTTTTTCCCCTTATTTTTCGTAATTTTACCATGAATCAAATAGTGACCTAACTGTAAAGCCGCTGACGACAACTTTACCAAATTTAAGATTGATAAACGTCAAAGACTCCAAGTCCGACATTTCTCTTACAGCTTGCTGTTTTAATCCATTTTCCTTATATTTTAAAGAGTCAATACCTTGAAAAACCCTAAACCTGGTACACCCGTGACAAATTTACCCCAAACTATTTTTTTGACCACCAAAAACCCCAAACTGGTATACCTTTGACAAATTTACCCCAAAGGCGGTACACTTGTGACAAATTTACCCTATGTTAGTTTTTATTAAATTTTATCGTTAAACTATTAAGTTAAATGACACGTGAGAGTTGATTAATATACCAATTTAAGATTTTACATTCCGTTTGTTACAGTTTACAATTTTTGTGTTTTTTTTTTGTATTAATCCAATTTAGCGAAGGGTATATTTGTCACAAATTTACCAGTTTGGAGTTTTTTGCGGTCGAATAAATTAGTTTAGGGTAAATTTGTCATAAATGTACCAGTTTAGGTTTTTTTTTTTTTTTTTTGTTAGTCGGGGTAAATTTGTCACGGGTATACCAGTTTGGGGTTTTCATGGTCAAAAAATTAGTTTGGGGCAAATTTGTCACATGTGTACCAGTTTGGGGTTTTTTAAGGTATTAACCTTATTTTAAATTGCTTCAATCCAAAGCAATATTTGAGGAAAGTGAGTGAGGCATTTGTGGATCAGAAGACGAACTATCCTTTCTCATCAAGCAAAGGATCCTATGCTTCCCAAAACTCAATTTACCTTTGAAAGTAATTGCTAAATCGAAATCCAACAAATGCCACCAGAAAAAAAAAAAAAAAAAAAAACCACGGCAAACTTCAAAATGATCTTCAAACTGAGATAAGTGCGCCAAGGAAAAGAAAAGAAAAGAGAAGAAAAAAACAGAAGAGAAAAGATAAGTGTGCAAAGGAGGTAAGTGGGGTGTCTAAGTTAATGAGAGTAAGTATCAAATCTAGCATTAATTCAGGTACAGTAATATTTGTCTAAGTTTTGAGATTGATGGGTAAATGGAAGTCAAAGATTAGTAATCTTTCCTAAGATATTTACAATTAGTTTATAGATTCAATTCCTAGCATTATTTCATGCGAGCATTAGGCATCTTTATAGGTTTGTCTAAGATTTCAATACTAGTAATGTTGTGGTGATCTTGCACTGATATAATTTCATAAAGTTAAGTCAAACGGCATTATTCCAAGTAAATTTGTCCATATTAAATCAATGGTGTGCCACGTAAAATAATTGATAATGAATGAATCGTCACATCAATAATTTTAATTGAGTTTTCATTGGGAGGATTGATTAGAATTTCACTCAAAGATTTTAAACTACATTGCAACAATAAATAGGTATTGAGACCAAACTGAAATCCATAAATAAGTTTAGGATTGAAATGGATTCCTTTAATTCAAAATGACTCTAATTCCAAATGAATCAAACCTAAGGGTTCCTCTGCAATGTTCATCCACGAAGAGTGGTTCTTTCCAAAGAAATGAGTGCAGATTAAAAAATCTCCTGCAATATGAATGCCCCCATCAGTGCAATGGGATGTTTTCTCATTCTTTCATAACTCGAGCTCGAAGAAGGAAGAGATAAGAGGGTCCTATAGGTTGTTTTTCATGGAGGTGGAAAATTCGCTTTAGCCCATCACATGAATCCCATGAGCCTCTTATCTCGAATGTTTAGGGGAGTATAATGCTAGCTAGGTTGCACCGACACCGACACGCGACACGCGACACGACACGACACGACACGCCGACACGTCATTTCTAAAAAAGTAGTGAATTCCGACACGTTCCGACACGTTATATATTAAATAAATATTTTAATATATAAATACATAAATAAGTAAATAATGATAAAAAGAGCCTAGAATTAAATTAATCTATACTAAAAATGTTAATCCTACATTTTTTAATATCATTCATTGTTTTAATTTGACAAATTCAATTACATTTCATTGCAATAATTCATAAAACTTGGATGAAAAAACAAGTAATCCACGTTCCACTATTAAATTTAAAATTTAACAATAAGAAAAAAAAAAACAATCAACATTCCATCATCAACTATAACAAAAAGTCATTCATCCACATTATCCACTTCATAAAAAAAAAATAGACTCCATCTCCGGCTCATCAAGTGAAAGATTTGCAACTTTAAGGACCCCAATATCTTCAAATGAGTCAAATGCATCTCCGCCGATATCCCACATCTTGGTCTCTCTTTCTGCATATTGCGGGCTTTTTCTTGATAGAAGACGAAAGTTGCTATGAATAAAAACTAAATCTTCTGCACGTTTTGGGGTCATTCTATTTCTTCTCACCGAGTGCACAAATGAGTAAGTACTCCAATTTCTCTCAGCACATGATGAAGAAGAAGGTTGTGCAATAAGCTTTAAGGCTATGCTTTGAAGGATCGGTGCACATGCACCATGATTAACCCACCAAGCCTTAGAATCCATGGAATATCGATTTTGAATTGAATCAAAATCTCTAAAATCCCCATTTTTACTCGCAAAATCTACATACTCCAAATTCACCTTGTTGCGCTCATCCAAGTTAGGAAAGTATTTCTTGAAGTATTTTAATCTTTCTTGGTTGATCTCTTTATTCTTGTATGGAGAAATTCGAGTAGGATCTTCATCAAGCCATTGATCACAAAAGTACCTTTATTTAATAAAATGAAATAAAATTAGAAAACAATAATAAATAAGAGGAGTATTAAACTATCACGTTAAAGAAAGAATAACTACTAAAATAATAATCTCATACAATTTTAGAACTTACTTGGGATTTAAGGCATGTGCCAAGCAATGAAGTGGGGTGTTGTTTTTTGTCCAACGATCTACAAGAATTGTATGAACCGCCTCATAAAATGTAGACTTCTCATCTAACCTCTTCACTTCATGTGCATATATAACTTTCTTCACTTTTTCGATCATCGAACCGTGAAGGAAAGTACGTAATCAATCGAATTCCACCAAAAATCATCCAACACCTTCTCCTTGACAAACTTAGCTTTCCCTTGATTATCATCTCGATAGATATTCCATTTGTCACAAATCACCATGCTTCGAAGACTACTTTTTATCAACTTGAATCTCCTAAGCATCACAATCATCGAAGCAAAACGTGTATTCGCTACAGAAAGCAACTTCAAGCTAACAAAGTCATTATATATTGCCAATCTCATAGAATGGTTCATGATGAAATGTTTGATTTGCATAACTTCCTTAACAATATCCGAAATCCAACTACATTCCTCATAAACTATTTGATTGCTCTCTATATTTTTTGCGGCACAAATGTTCCTCAAAGCTAGACTAAGGGTGTGCACCACACAAGGCGTTCACATAATGGATGGAAATTCTTGTTCAATGAGTTGTCCCACACCCTTACAATTTGAAGCATTGTCCGTAATCACTTTGACCACATTCTCATGCCCAATTTCATTGATAACTCCTTTCAACAAGTTAAAAATGAAATGCATGTCTTTTATTTCTCCCGAGCAATCAACCGATTTTATAAACATTGGCTCTCCATCCGATATCGCCATAAAATTAATAAGCGGTCTTCTTTGTGAGTCGCTCCATCCATCACTCACAATACTTACAACATTCTCCTTCCACATGTTTTTGATAGGTGCACACAACCTATTAATATTTGCCTTCTCTTTTTGCAACAAAGTGGTCCTCAACAAATTATATTTTGGTGGTACATAACCCGCAATATTATGATTAGCAGCATAAGTGAAAGCGGATTGAAAATAAGGATTCTTTGCTAGGTTAAACGGCAAGCCCGCCGAATAAAACATCCTAGCAATCTCAAAATCTAGATGTTCTCGTTGAGTCATATTAAATGCAACCTCAAGTGATTTTCCGCTCCCACTTGCACCTTTCCTTTTTTTGGAGTTAAATGATAAATCCATTCCGTCACCACCACCACCACTATTTGAAAAACTAGAAAGAGGCCAAGGTACATTTCTAGGTGCAATATTCAATAATTTAGTATTGACCTCTTCCTCTAATTTTTCCATCTTCAAAAGATCTTTTTTTTCTACTTTTGTACACTTTCCAATTCCTTTTCCACTTATCATCATCAAATAGCCCCTCACTTTTGTGTATGAACTCTTAAAATCTTTTTGACAGAAGTTGCATCTCCAAGACAAATTTCCTCCCGCATCAGTATGATTAACTAACTTAGTAACATACCTCCATAATGGCTGTTTTACAATTTCATTGCTAGAGGTAGGTTGTTGTGTACTTGAAGTACTACTAGCCATGTTTGAACTTGAAGACATTCTGCAAAAAAAAAACAAAAAAAAAACATATTATTATCAATTGTTATAAGGTTTCTTAGTTAAAGTTAACTAAGGAAGCTTAGTACCAACCGGAAGCATGTTGTGGGAAGCAGTAAGTAGCAGTAGACAGCAGCAAAATAGTGAGGGACAACAACGAAGACAGCAAGTAGCGGTAGATGGCAGTGAGCTGTTGTGAACAGTAATTATACAGCAGCCAACAGCAACCAATAACAACGAACGACAAATAACAGCAGCAATATGGCAGCGAACAGCAACGAACAGCGGCGAGCTGTTGTGAACAGCAATAATACAGCAGCCAACAGCAGCCACCAACAACGAACAACAGCCAACAACAGCGAACGATAGAGAACAACAGCAATACGGCAATGAACAGCAGCAAAATTTCCATCATCAATTCCCGACCATCACACATACACAACCAAAGCCATTATGAGTATTCACAATACAAAAGAGGAAATGAAACAAAAATAGAGAGAAATCATAGCAAAACCAAATATACAAATAACAATTTGGAAGTTGCCATTGCAGCAACAATCATGCACCAAACCACAAAAATCCATCTCTCAAACTTCAGCTCCCGGACATCAAGCAACTCAAGTCACTAATCTTAACAAACGAAATGGTTCATCAGTCCACATAAAGCAATTGGTACATATTTGACTAGATGACAATATGTAGAAGCTTTAGCCTTTAGATATGATCTTCTTTCTCCTCAGCAGTGAAGATGAGGACCAAATAGGGCATGAAAATTCAGGGTCGATGTTGAAGAAAAGAGCAGATAGGAAATTCATGTAAAGTCGAGACAAGATTCGACCCAAGAGTTAATTTAGGCAAAGCGAGATGTGACATGTTACTTCAGAAACTCAGTTTGATGTGACATGCTACTTCTGAGACAAAACTCAATTGAACTGCAATATGCCGGATTTGTTTATGACTCTAAATGTTTGTCTCAAAATGCCTAAGCACAAAAACAATATTATTAATGACAATGCTGGAAACATGTAAGCACCGTGTACATCACGAAGATCTGTTTTGGTCATGATATGTTAGTAATTGAATTTAAATTTATAATGCAGTTCCAATTTTAACTGCACTAGTGTACCAAATGGACACTTTATAACCGATAAGCTGATGGAAAAGATCTATGGCTATTCAATAAATAAAGCGCCGCATTTTCCTCCAATTAAGTAGAAGAATATATAGGCCAAATGCCTCAGTTGATTCGTTTTAAAAGTAGGAAATTCATACAAGTAGAAACCTCTGTTTGGCATGATGTTCCCAGTCCACTAGAAAAAACATGTATATATATATACAACTTCACCCGAATCCTGATCACCTAATCCCCAAAATCCCTACATGAGCATCGGCCGAACACCTTCCACATACTCAAACAAACCCAAAGAGAAAAACCACATTATAATTTATACCCCCTTGTATACCATTTCCTTACCTCCCAAGAAAGCAAAGAACATAACAAATAGAGATAAAAGAACACACGCTTTGGATGGGTGAGCGCTACTCCTTCATGCCATCTTCCACCCCACCGAGCCTTGGCCATCAGATCCTTCCTGACCCTGAATGGATTTCTAGAATCCAAATTCCCCAAGGAGGCCCAGTGTCTCCCACTTTTACGCTCGTCTCAGCCAAAAGGAGGAAAGAACATAAAAAATAGAGACAAAAGAACAGACGACCCAAATCCCCCTTTCCCTGATCCAATTCTAGGGTTTGCTAAAAAAATCCCAAATCGCATTATAAAGAAATCTAAGATGCTAAATCGAAAATGAAAACAGAATAACACAACTTATTGACCTGAGATGAGCAAAAAGATGAAATCGAGAGACAAAGAGAAGATCGGGGTGATGGCCCAATGCTTGCGAGAGAGGAAGGTGAGGCCGGAGGCAGTTGTGGCGACGGGTGGGGCTAAGGCACGAGGGCTATGGCGAGTCGACGACTGGTGGGGTGGGCTGCGTGGCCGGCGAAGCAACACCGGCGAGACTCTCACAGTCACGGCGAAAGAAGAGAAGGAGAGCGTCGAGAACGAGAGGTTTCTTCCTTTGCGTGCGACTGAGACGTGAGAGAAGGCTCAGAAAAGTAAACAAGTAAATTCATTTTACCTTTTTTTTAATTTTTAATTTCTTTTTTCATATATTTACATTTGACCCCAAAAGTATTGAAAATTTATAAAAATAACCCTGTGCGTGTCGGGGTCACGTGTCAGAATTTCCGACTCGCGTGTCGGAACGTGTCGGAGCGTGTCGGACACGTGTCGGAGTGTCGGACACGACACGAAGAGTCCCGGAGAGTGTCCGTGCAACCTAGCCCCCCAAAAATGCGCATCTTTTTGTGGAGCATCTGTCAAAATGCTATCCCTACAAGGGAGAATTTATTTAAACGAAAGGTGTTACCTGATCCAATTTGTCCGATTTGTAATAACCAGTCGGAGACCATCGAGCACCTATTTTTACTTTGCAAATGGACAAAACCTATTTGGGCATTTCCACGTGTCAATCTAAGATGCCATCCGAACAACATCTCTCGGTTTGATAAATGGTTGATGGAGTGATTTGAAGGGCGCAAGGGCTTACCTGATCTAGAGTTAGTGGCGATGATGCTGTGGTTTGTCTGGAAAGCTCGAAACAACTATGTCTTCAAAGCAAAGCCACTAAATCCAAGAACCATCACAGATCTAGCGCTAGCACACAAACATAACTTCAAGAGGTGGCAGAAGAAAAAAGAGACAATGAACTCCCCAGATCTGAACTCACCGAGCCGATGGAGACCACCGGAGAAAGGGTTTTTCAAATTAAACGTTGACGGCTCATGGGTTCGAGGAGAAAACATCGGATCGGTTGCTGGCATCCTGCACGACTAGGCCGAACAGGTGCTCAACGGTTTCACGAGAGAAGTTCGAGCTTCGTCCCCTGCTCAGACTGAAGCCCTAGCAGTCTTATGCGGTTTGGAGTTCCTGTAGTTTTGAAAAGTATATCACGTGCAAGAAGACGAACAGGGGAAAGTACAAAAGCAAACAGTGGAGTTAGAGACAAATAGTTTGACTACTGAGCAAAGTATCATGGGCCGAGTTCAAGCTCCTTGGAACGTGGAGCCCCTTACTGAGAAGTGCAAAATTTTATTGGCCCAGTTAGAATCGACGAAGCTAATCTACTGTCCTCGAGAAGCCAATACAGCGGCAGACTGGTTAGCAAAGTGTTGGAAGATATGCAGAAAATCCTTGGACCCGAATTGATTTGATTTCATAAAATCAATCTAGAAAACTAGATTGATTTAAATTGATCTGTGTAATATTACATTTCCTTTTTGAGTGTACACCTTGTAGTATAACTGTACATTATCGAGATATACAAAATATACAAAAAAAGAGAAATTTCTCTTAGCCTTTTCTTCCTCGTCCGAGCCTTGCTTCTCGCCTTACTTTAACGTCTGACATGGTATCAGAGCCACGGCTCTAAGTTCTAAATTCCGCACTAGATTGCTTTCATTTTCAACCTACAAGACAAGAACTGTGTCTTGTAACAAGAGAATCGGTTTTTTGTTCGTAAAAAGGGAGAAGAAGCGAAGAGGGTCCACTTACCATGAACCCAGAAAATCAACCTCCTATTGGGACTGGAATTCTGTCCACAGGAGATATCTCTTCGACCGTGGAGATGCAGGGACACAACGCCGAGACGAATCCTGCAAACATTACAGCACAGCAACAATGGCAAATGTTCCCAGCTTAGGCGAATGTGGGGCAGCCCATACCGGGCCAACCTTACCAATGGGTACCCTATCCATGGTACATCGGGCAAAGCCTGAATCCATCATCGCCGGGGGTAATGACTTACCAAAGTGGTGTTCAGCTCGATGGGAATCCACCAGCCGCAAGCGGGGCAAATCCGGCCACCGAGACAGAACCAAGAAGTGGTCTGGAGAAATAGGATCCGGAGCAACCCTTCACCCGAGTCTCTTTAATGCGGGGCATGGATCCGAGTTCAATGGGTCGGGTACAGGGACAAATCCCTACCCGAACCCAAATTTTCCACGCGGTTTCTTTCTGTATCCGATTGCGACAATCACTGGCCGACCCAAACCAGGGGGCCCCTTGCATGTGTCCATCGCCGACGGTCCAGAGGTGCGACTCATCAGTCTACAACTGACCGGGCCAGAAAATTATAGCAAGTGGTCACAAGATTTCCGGAGGGCTCTCGTGACCAAAGATAAGGACGGTTTCCTTGACGGAACCGTACCGATCCCGTCAGAAGAAAGGCTCGCAAGGCACTGGAGGAAGTGCAACCGCCTGATCCGCACCTAGATCGGCAATTGTGTCTCCCCAGACGTCGCAGCAGGCCTCCCACCAACAGAAGATTCCAAAACCATGTGTGACAACATCAAAGAGATGTAGGGAAAGTTAGATCGAGCGAAAATTTTTTGTCTCACGCAGGAACTCACAGATCTCAAACAAGGAAACATGTCAATCACGGCGGTTTACAACAAACTCTCACCGCTCTGGAACGAGCTCGAGGCCGTAGAGGAAAAGCTCGAAGGACCCCAAGAAACACTTCGGCAGTACAGATCTATCAAGGAGAGGGAGAAATCAACTCGATTTCTCTTGATTCTAAATGAAACTTACCTCACGTTTAAACGGCAGATTCTGGCGATGGACCCCGTGCCGCCCGTTGGTCAAATTTTCCAGCTGGCCATCCAAGAGGAGAGCCAGAGACATACGACTCCGGAGCAGGCACGAGGAGGAGACGCCGTAGCCCTCGCCCTCCGCGAAGAACGCCGCGAGAGAATTGGGGGCGAAAACCCTAGCTCAAGAGAGAATTGGGGGCGAAGGGCTAGGGCTAGGGTTTGAAATGGGGGAGAGAGCCTTTAAAAGGGACAGATTCTACGGCCAGGATCTGACAAGGCGATCTGACGGCTCGAATCTATTGAAGAGATCTGACAGCTCCGATTTCCCCCGAAGATTCGACGGTCCACAAAGAGTAGATCCATCCGTTGGATCGGACGGTGGAGATAATCCCGTGATCAAAGCATCCGACGGCCAGTTTTTTCCATAAGAAATTTCAGCCAAAATTTAAAAACAAAAGATAAATTGTATTGTGAACATTGCAAACACCCGCATCATACCATAGATAGTTGCTGGAAATTGCATGGAAAGCCAAGAGAAAAAGGTAACAAATATTCTGTAGCTTACCAGGTGACTGGACCCACTGGGACAAGTAGCAACCGGCCCATTACTTATGGGGAATATCAGCAATTGATGCAGGCATTACAGAATGCAGACATCGGAGATAAAAGGGGAAGCTTCTCAGGTATATTCCATTGCCTAATAAACTCAATTTCGAAAAGAGCATGGATAATAGACTCAGGAGCAAGCGATCACATCATTTGTGATATGAGTTTTTTTCTCAAAAAGAAATAGGAAATTGGAGACACCTATGGAACTTCCAAATGGAAATATCACTCATGTCACATTTACAGGGACTGTTCAATTAACCCCTGAAATTCTCCTGAAAAACGTCCTTTATGTCCCACAATTCCAGTTCAACCTCATTTTTGTATCCAAAGTTTGCAAAGAAAACTCCTGCCAAATACTCTTTAATGCTAACAAATGTTTTTTTAGGCCCTTTCGACTGAGAAACTGATGGGCTTGGGTAATATTTCTAAGGGATTATATTTCTGGGCCAGCACTCCAAGTCACCATGACTCGATTTCTTTCAATAAATTGTCATTGTGTAATGCCATTGCCAATGATAAAGATTTTCTCTTGCATTCACGAATGGGACATAGTGCTTTTTTCCCTTACCCTAAGTGTCGTGTTTGCCCCCTAGCAAAACAATCTCGTATAGCTTTCCCTTCCAAGTCAAAACATTCGAATAATATCCTCTCTTTAATTCACGTGGATGTCTGGGGCCCATATCACATAGCACATCATGACGGTTCCCGATATTTCCTCACGATCGTTGATGATCACTCTCGAGCCACATGGGTATTCTTGATGCAATCAAAGGCACAAGTTCCAGCTCATTTGAAGACATTCATTACCCTGACTAGAAATCAGTTCGGGAAATCAATCCAGCGAGTATGAACTGACAATGGGAAGGAGTTTTTTAATCATGAATGCAGGTCACTCTTCCTGGCTCATGGGATTCTACATGAAAGCTCCTGCGTTTACACTCCACAACAGAATGGGATGGTGGAACGTAAATATCGTCACTTGCTAGAAGTTGCAGGTGCCCTAAAATTTTAGGGATCTATACTAGCAACATATTGGGGAGATTATGTCCTTACTGCAGCCTACCTCATTAACCGAATGCCCACTCGGATATTGGCTGGTAAGTCATCCTTTGAACTACTTTATGGAAAAAAACCAGCAGTAGATCATCTACGAGTTTTCGGCTGTTTGTGTTATGCTACAACTATGGGACCTCGAGATAAAATGGGGCCACGAGCAAGGAAGTGCATCTTTATGGGCTATCCCAACCTGCAGAAGGGGTACTACGTCTTGGATGCATCAACAGGAGAATTCTTTGTTAGCGGGGATGTCATATTTCATGAAACTGTTTTCCCATTCCAGGAAACCACAGGGGATTTGAACGTCTCCACCAGCTCACATCAATCCCCTATTGAGGACAACCAGTCTCTTGAATATTTTTTTGCTACATCTCCAGGGCAAGTCATCTCACAATCACTTGATCAGCTTGCACCAACAGAAAGGTTGGAAAGCATACCCACTGCTCCACCCGATCTTGAGAATTCTTCTGTGCTTCGCTCAATGGACCAGGTATTAACTATCCGACATCTTCATATGTTTCCTTTGAAAGACTTTCATCAGAACATAAATGTTGCATTAGTTGTATATTCGATGAAAAAGAACCATCCAGCTATGAAGAGGCATCCCAAGATCCACGCTGGCAAAAGGCAATGGCAACAGAATTATAGGCGTTGGATGATAATCACACCTGGGAGATAGTCAATCTTCCTAGGGATAGGAAATCTATAGGATGCAAGTGGGTCTATAAAATAAAATATCCAGCAGATGGATCCATTGAACGATACAAAGCTCGATTAATGGTGAAAGGATATACACAACGAGAAGGTTTCGACTACAATGAGACTTTTTCTCCAGTTGCCAAAGATGTCACTGTCAGGTCATTCTTATCCGTCGCAGCAATTCATGATTGGTCGCTCCATCAAATGGACATTCATAACGCCTTTCTTCGTGGTGATCTAGATGAAGAAATTTATATGGACATTCCTCAGGGCTTACGGAGACAGGGGGAGGATAAAGTGTGTCGTCTTCGTAAATCCCTTTATGGGCTGAAGTAGGCTTCCAGACAATGGTATGCAAAATTTGCTAATGCTCTCATCAATGCAAACTTCAAACAGTCAAAGTATGATTATGCTTTGTTTACATGGACCAGAGATACGTCATCTATCTATTTAATGATTTATGTACATGACATCCTTATCATGGGAAACGATGAAGCTGCAATAGAGAGTCTTAAAAAATATTTGCACACCACTTTTCACATAAAGGATTTGGGAGCACCAAAATATTTTCTTGGGATTGAGATTGCACGATCCCATCAAGGAATTTCTCTCAGTCAGAGAAGATTTGTATTGGAAATCATATCAGAGGCCGGTTTATTAGGGTGCAAGCCTGTTGTCATTCCAATTGAACAGAAGATCAGGCTAACTACAGCAGATCATGCCGGGGGAGCATCTCAGGATGATTCACCACCGTCGGCACAATATACAGCTCAAAAAAATGAACACGAAGACTAACAAATTACACCAAAGGGAAGGAAATCCATTTATTTTTGGGGAAAAAAATGGGGATGTTTGATGAAAGTGATCCCTGAACTTACCGTATGCCAAATCAAGATGTTCAACTCATACATGCTTTTTGATCAAGACCGTCTTATACCCAATTCCAATGAATTGAAGTCTTTTGACATGCCATCGACCTTATTCAAAAGTCTGATATGAAGATTTCAATTTGCTGAATATTTGAAATTATGCCCCATGTGTATATCTATATATAAAGATACCATAAGAAAATTGATATGCTCGCAGATATTTCACACCTAAATTTGAGGGAACTATATGATCTTACCCTCAGTGTCACCATTTTGGATGACATTCTCAAAATTTGTCGGAAATAAATGCCATTGAATTCGATCGTGAGCACCCTATATATTCAAGAGCTTGATTACATATAAAAATAGATTCGAGTACACCTACTAAAGAAATGAGGTAAACTCGAGGACCAAATGTATACCTTTTTTGTCTTTATTTGTAGTGCTATTACGATTAGAAAATCTCAAATTGGTTCATCTACAATATATTTACTCCAATAATTTAAAATACCAAACTGGATATCCCATAGTATATTTCTTTCAAACTAATTCTCATTTCATGAAAATTCCAAACTACTGACCTAAAATCTACCCACCTCGTTATTTTTAATGGCATGATACCTTCATCTGTATTTATAAATTACATGAGCATCACGGAGCTTCTTTTTTTGGCTAGAAATATTAGCATCATCGAGCTTGAGAATACAAGAATCAAAAAGTGAAAAAAAAAAAGGGGGACATGCTCCCCTTCCTTTTGTAGCACCCTAAAACCCCCTTAAGGTCGCCATAGTTATCCTTCTTACTTCGCATTTCAGATTTAGCCATGTATTCTTAGGCTCTTTTTTTTTCTTTCTTTACAAATGGTCCCAGCGCACTCAACTTGCGGAAGCGAAATCACATCTCCCAAATCTCCTTTCTCACAACCAAAAGGGCAATGCACACTAACTAAACATCATAGGATAGCGAAACCAAGTCATTTTTATTTACATATCTACAAGATGGATTCTTTTAGCGTAGGTACATATCAAAAGAAAGCCAACTCATGGCTAACATGGCTTATACTCAAAAGGACAAAACCATCTACCCCTCAAAACCCTCGTACATAGGCACATCCATCTCTCGGTCTCGGCTATGTCCAAAAAATCTCAGTCCCTAGCTCCCAGCTCCCCCGCAGGCTCTAAATCCACCTTGGTTCGTTGGATGGCGGTGGTGGTAGCATGCCTCGCATAATTCTGTCCCGGCGCACGTGGACGGAAACGAACTCTTGGAACACTGGGCCATCCTCTAGACCCACCTCATAGCGTACCAACACCCGCACCCGGAAGAACGTCAACCCAGGGACGGATGGACAATCGATCTCAGACACCTCCACCTCTAAGTCAGATGGGATGCCATAAAAAGTACCTGGCGAGACTGGCTGGAGCGACATGGCTAGGCTGAAAGTTAGTCCCCAAAAAAGGGATTAGTATAATAATTCAGCAAATACATGATCTCTATGGCCACTCATACATCACACAAGACAGTCAAACATGTCCCATCATCACATAACAGCAACAGATATATCATGGCATCGTATAGCATCACAGGTAAAATCATACACATGCCAACCATTAAGCCATAGATATTCAATCATTCATGCACTTACTATCCAGTGCTCATGCATGTACCATGCATACATATCATTCAATACTCAGGCATACACCATGCTTTCATATCTTTCAAAACTCAGGCATACATATCACCATATGCACATATATACCATCCAATGCTCATGCATACCAAATTTCACCATATGCACATTTCATTTCCAATTTTCACAATATTAGTTAGCTTTTAATGCATTCCCGGCACACACTATCCGGGCTTTCGGCCCCCCACATTTCGGGCATCTCGCACCCCAATTGGTATCATGAGGAATTCACGGCACACACCATCCGTGCTTCCGGCATTTACACTCCCTGGCCGGGCATCTCGCACCCCAACTGGCATCACGAGGAATTCACGGCACACACCATCCGTGCTTCCGGCATCCCCTACGCTCCGGACATCTCAACTCCGAGGCCATCTAGATTTACGCTCACAGGGCTACTGGGCATCTGGCATTTTCACTCCCTGGCCGGGCATCCCGACACTCCCGGGGCATCATTGGCTCACACCATCCGATGGCCTTCTCATTTATCATGATTTACAAACACGGGCATGGTTCATGGCATACAACATGATGCTCACCACTCATAACTATATGCAATGCCAAACATTTTCACTCATGTGGCATGAAATTCACATAGAACAACTCCATTGAATTAGTTCCCATCCTTTTCTTATAAACTCATAGAATTCAGCATGTATAGTTTTCTGAAAACGTTTCAATTAAATACCAAATGACTCTCAAAAATTATGAAACTCACAAACATGACAGCCAAGACAAAATGACACACTTTTCATGAAGAATGTATGTTCTAAATGTCAACACATAAAAAGATATAACTCAGCCATTGCAACACATCAATTTCAAACATCACAGCTTACACGGTTGCAGAATAACCCTAAAATAAATATCCAATTGTCCTCTAAAAATCATGAAACTTTACACATCAATATTAAGATATAAAGGTACAACGTTCTTTAAGAAGTCATGTTCAAACAATCCTCACACAAAAAGATATAAACTCGGCAATACCAATCACAGTTTCGGGCATTCCAGTTTACACAGCTTTGGAATTACTTTAAATTAAATACTCAAACATCATTAAAAAATTATGAAATTTCACCATGTCATAGAAAAGAGTCTAAGGTAAGTTTCTCATGAAGACATTACCATCAGATTCTTCCTAGATAATTTGTTACAACAATCAAAAGCTTCTGTTTACAATAACAAACCAACCAGAATCAATCATCAGTGAAAATTCATCATTTGAGCTACTTATCCTCCTTCTTTTCTTCTGATTTTTGGATATGTTCTAGTTTAATATGTTTTCTTCAACTTTCATTTAGAAGTCGAAGCAATATTCCCAAAAGAAAGTCACCTTATGATCCTCACAACCTACTGACATTCCACAAAACAGTCCAGATTCCATGTTCTTGAGAAAATATGGGTTTCACTAGACTATACCTGTTAGATTGGTCTCAATTTTTAATATGTTGTTCTTCAGAATATTCTCTACATTTCTTATGAAGAAGTCGAAGAGAAATTTCCAGCAAAAAGTCACGTTCAACAATCAACGAGCATCAAAGGTCGACATGCAATCCGATATTCAACCAGTTTCATGGAAAATCGATTTCACCCCTCAAATCTCATCCATTTTGCTTCAAATTTGAGTATGTTATAATTCAAGACATGCTCTACAACTTTTGTGAAGAAAACGAAGTCATATTTCAACCCTAAGATCATCTACAAACCCTCACAACTCCTGGCGCGTGTTGTTCTACTCGGACAGATTGCACTCACCACAGATTCACTCTCAAAACCTCAATTTCTACCCATCAAACTCACGAATTCAGCCATTAGACAACACCACAGCAACACCACAGCAAGTATCAGTAGTTGAGAGACCTGTCCTTGCCTTAAAATTTAGCTAGGCGCGCGAAAGAATGGCGACGACTCACGGACGGCTCGGCTTCTTTCTTCTCTCCCTCCTTCTTCTTCTTTTCCTTTTCGCCCTTCTCTCTCTCTCACTCTCTTAGCACGGTCGAAACCCCTCACAAACCGGCCATTCCTCCTTTTATACCTCTAATTAATCATCATTTGGGTCTAATGATTGCTTTTCATGCAGCTTGACACTTAGCATAACCGGTGACACTTGGAAACACACATGGACACCTCACTCGGCCACATGGACAGCCACTCTCTCCCTTTGGCGTGTGTGGGGTGGCTCGGCCAAAGTCCTCATGGGCTTGTTGGCCGGCCCACCTAGCTGGTCATGAGTCCAATTTCACTCGACCCAAGCTCCTCAAGTTCATTTCTCAAATTAAATTTCTAATCCTAGCTTATACATGTTTAATTACAAGTACAATCCTAGCCGTATAACATTACCACAATATCAATCAAGGGTAATTTAATTTCGTAGAACACACAGCTAGGTATAGAAATTCCTCTCAATCCATTTTTCAATCCAGGCTTAGTCACACATGAGCCTACAAAACCATAGTTCATCGAATGCTCGGCCTTTGGCTCAATTGTAACTTATTAATCCACTGACTAAAGTCTATCAGTGCCTCCATCAATAGACCACAGTCATCGCATCCTCGAAATTCTTGGATGCCACACCTTTCATGTGATGTTTCTAAGTAATGCCCAAGCATGGTGGTGGAGGGCCCTTCCCCCACGCCCTTAGAAAAATCAACCTAGAAATAAGCATCATCGATCCACATAAATGAAAAGCAAAATAAAACTAAATAAAATAAAATAAAATAAAATAGTGAAGTTATGTGAAGTGGGTGGTTGAAACGTCCCTCCAATAAAACCCAAAAAAATGCTTTTGTTTTAGCAAAGCATCCACCACCAAATCCATTTTTTGGGTTTTTATTGGAGGGACGTCTCAACCACCCACTTCACATAACTTCATTATTTTATTTTATCTTATTTGGTTTTATTTTGCTTTTCATTTATGTGGATTGATGATGCTTATTTCTAGGTTGATTTTTCTTAGGGCGCGGGGGAAGGGCCCTCCACCACCATGCTTGGGCATTACTTAGAAACATCACATGAAAGGAAGGGGAGCATGTCCCCCTTTTTTTTCAATTTTTGGTTCTTGTATTCTCAAGCTCGATGATGCTAATATTTCTAGCCAAAAAAAAGAAGCTCTGTGATGCTCATGTAATTTATAAATACAGATGAAGGTATCATGCCATTAAAAGTAACAAGGTGGGTAGATTTTATGTCAGTAATTTGGAATTTTCATGAAATGAGAATTAGTTTGAAAGAAATATACCATGGGATATCTAGTTTGGAATTTTAAATTATTGGAGTAAATGTATTGTAGATGAACCAATTTGAGATTTTCTAATCGTAATAGCACTACAAATAAAGACGAAAAAGGTATACATTTGGTCCTCGAGTTTACCTCATTTCTTTAGTAGGTGTACTCGAATCTATTTTTATATGTAATCAAGCTCTTGAATATATAGGGTGCTCACGATCAAATTCAATGGCATTTATTTCCGACAAATTTTAAATGGTGAAACTGAGTGTAAGATCATATAGTTCCCTCAAATTTAGGTGTAAAATATCTGCAAGCATATCAATTTTCTTATGGTATCTTTATATATAGATATACACATGGGGCACAATTTCAAATTTTCAATGGCATTTACATTTGGTCCACTTACCATGAACTCAGAAAATCAACCTCCTATTGGGACTGGAATTCCGTCCACAGGAGATATCTCTTCGACCGTGGAGATGCAGGGACACAACACCGGGACGAATCCTGCAAACATTACAGCACGGCAACAATGGCAAATGTTCCCGGCTCAGGCGAATGTGGGGCAGCCCATACCAGGCCAACCTTACCAATGGGTACCTTATCCATGGTACGTCGGGTAAAGCCCAAATCCAATGACTTACCAGAGTGGTGTTCAGCTCGATGGGAATCCACCAGCCGCAAGCGGGGCAAATCCGGCCACTGAGATAGAACCAAGAAGCAGGTCTGGAGAAACAGGATCCGGAGGAACCCTTCACCCGAGTCTCTTTAATGCGGGGCATGGATCCGGGTTCGATGGGTCGGGTACAGGGACGAATCCCTACCTGAACCCAAATTTTCCACCCGGTTTCTTTCTGTATCCGATTGCGGCAATCACCGGCCGACCCAAACCAGGGGGCCCCTTGCATGTGTCCATCATCGACGGTCCAGAGGTACGACTCATCAGTCTACAACTGACCGGGCCGGAAAACTACAGCAAGTGGTCACAAGATTTCCGGAGGGCTCTCGCAACCAAAGATAAGGACGGTTTCCTTGACGGAACCGTACCGATCCCGTCAGATGAAAGGCTCGCAAGGCACTGGAGGAAGTGCAACCACCTGATCTGCACCTGGATCGGCAATTGTGTCTCCCCAGACGTCGCAGCAAGCCTCCCACCGACAGAAGATTCCAAAACCATGTGGGACAACATCAAAGAGATGTAGGGAAAGTTAGATCGAGCGAAAATTTTTTGTCTCACGTAGGAACTCACGGATCTCAAACAAGGAAACATGTTAATCACGACGGTTTACAACAAACTCTCATCACTCTGGAACGAGCTCGAGGCCGCAGAGGAAAAGCTCAAAGGACCCCCAGAAACACTTCGGCAGTACAGATCTATTAAGGAGAGGGAGAAATCAACTCGATTTCTCTTGATTCTAAATGAAACTTACCTCACGTTTAAACGGCAGATTCTGGCGATGGACCCCGTGCCGCCCGTCGGTCGAATTTTCCAGCTGGCCATCCAAGAGGAGAGCTAGAGACATACGACTCCGGAGCAGGCACGAGGAGGAGACGCCGTAGCCCTCGCCCTCCGCGAAGAACGCCGCGGGACGGGGTGGGGGCGAAAACCCTAGCTCAAGAGAGAATTGGGGCGAAGGGCTAGGGCTAGGGTTTGAAATGGGGGAGAGAGCCTTTAAAAGGGACAGATTCTACGGCCAGGATCTGACAACGCGATCTGACGGCTCGAATCTGTTGAAGAGATCTGACAGCTCTGATTTCCCTCGAAGATCCGACGGTCCACAAAAAGTAGATGCATCTGTTGGATCGGACGGTGGAGATAATCCCGTGATCAAAGCATCCGACGGCCAGATTTTTTCCACAAGAAATTTCAGCCAAAATTCAAAAACAAAAGGTAAATTGTATTGTGAACATTGCAAACACCCGCATCATACCATAGATATTTGCTGGAAATTGCATGGAAAGCTAGGAGAAAAAGGTAAAAAATATTCTGCAGCTTACCAAGTGACTGGACCCACTGGGACAAGTAGCAACCGGCCCATTACTTATGGGGAATATCAGCAATTGATGTAGGCATTACAGAAAGCAGACATCGGAGATAAAAGGGTAAGCTTCTCAGGTATATTCCATTGCCTAATAAACTCAATTTTGAAAAGGGCATGGATAATAGACTCAGGAGCAAGCGATCACATCATTTGTGATATGAGTTTTTTCTCAAAAAGAAATAGGAAATTGGAGACACCTATTTCTATGGAACTTCCAAATGGAAATATCACTCATGTCACATTGACAGGGACTGTTCAATTGACCCATGAAATTCTCCTGAAAAACGTCCTTTATGTCCCACAGTTCCAGTTTAACCTCATTTTTGTATCCAGAGTCTGCAAAGAAAACTCCTGCCAAATACTCTTTGATGCTGACAAATGTTTTTTTTCAGACTCTTTCGACTGGGAAACTGATGGGCTTGGGTAATATTTCTGAGGGATTATATTTCTGGGCCAGCACTCCAAGTCACCATGACTCGATTTCTTTCAATAAATTGTCATTGTGTAATGCCATTGCCAATGATAAAGATTTTCTCTTGCATTCACGAATGGGACATAGTGCTTTTTTCCCTTACCCTAAGTGTCATGTTTGGCCCATAGCAAAACAATCTCGTATAGCTTTCCCTTCCAATTCAAAACGTTCGAATAATATCCTCTCTTTAATTCATGTGGATGTCTGGGGCCCATATCACAGAGCACATCGTGACGGTTCTCGATATTTCCTCACGATCGTTGATGATCACTCTCGAGCCACATGGGTATTCTTGATGCAGTCAAAGGCACAAGTTCCAGCTCATTTGAAGACATTCATTACCCTGACTAGAAATCAGTTCGGGAAATCAATCCAGCGAGTACGGACTGATAATGGGAAGGAGTTTTTTAGTCATGAATGCAGGTCACTCTTCCTGGCTCATGGGATTCTACATGAAAGCTCCTGCGTTTACACTCCACAACAGAATGGGGTGGTGGAACGTAAATATCGTCACTTGCTGGAAGTTGCACGTGCCCTAAAATTTCAGGGATCTATACCAGCAATATATTGAGGAGATTGTGTCCTTACTGCAGCCTACCTCATCAACCGAATGCCCACTCGGATATTGGCTGGTAAGTCATCCTTTGAACTACTTTATGGAAAAAAACCAGCAGTAGATCATCTGCGAGTCTTCGGCTGTTTGTATTATGCTACAACTATGGGACCTCGAGATAAAATGGGGCCACGAGCAAGGACGTGCATCTTTATGGGCTATCCCAACCTGCAGAAGGGGTACTACGTCTTGGATGCATCAACAGGAGAATTCTTTGTGAGTGGGGATGTCATATTTCACGAAACTGTTTTCCCATTCCAGGAAACCACAGGGGATTTGAACGTCTCCACCAGCTCACATCAATCCCCGATTGAGGACAACCAGTCTCTTGAATATTTTTTTGCTACATCTCCAGGGCAAGTCATCTCACAATCACTTGATCAGCCTGCAATAACAGAAAGGTTGGAAAGCATACCCACTGCTCCACCCGATCTTGAGAATTCTTCTGATGACCATGAAGAAAACATTACTGCAGAGATATCTCCTCCTCCACCACCAATCGATCAGCTGTGTTGATCGAGAAGAACCACGAGACCACTAACGTGGACCAAAGATTACGTCTGTGCTTCGCTCAATGGACCAGGTATTAACTATCTGACATCTTCATATGTTTCCTTTGAAAGACTTTCATCGGAACATAAATGTTGCATTAGTCGTATGTCCGATGAAAAAGAACCATCTAGCTATGAAGAGGCATCCCAAGATCCACACTGGCAAAAGGCAATGGCAGCAGAATTACAGGCGTTGGATGATAATCACACCTGGGAGATAGTCAATCTTCCTAGGGATAGGAAATCTATAAGATGCAAGTGGGTCTATAAAATAAAATATCCAGCAGATGGATCCATTGAACGATACAAAGCTCAATTAATAGTGAAAGGATATACACAACGAGAAGGTTTTGACTATAATGAGACTTTTTCTCCAGTTGCCAAAGATGTCACTGTCAGGTCATTCTTATCCGTCGCAGCAATTCATGATTGGTCGCTCCATCAAATGGATGTTCATAACGCCTTTCTTCATGGTGATTTGGATGAAGAAATTTATATGGACATTCCTCAAGGCTTACAGAGACAGGGGGAGGATAAAGTGTGTCGTCTCTGTAAATCCCTTTATGGGCTGAAGCAGGCTTCCAGACAATGGTATGCAAAATTTGCTAACGCTCTCATCAATGCAAACTTCAAACAGTCAAAGTATGATTATGCTTTGTTTACATGGACCAAAGGTACGTCATCTATTTATTTAATGATTTATGTAGATGACATCCTTATCATGGGAAACGATGAAGCTGCAATAGAGAGTCTTAAAAAATATTTGCACACCACTTTTCACATAAAGGATTTGGGAGCACCAAAATATTTTATTGGGATTGAGATCGCACGATCCCATCAAGGAATTCTCTCTCGCCGAGAAGATTTGTATTGGAAATCATATCAGAGGCCGGTTTATTAGGGTGCAAGCCTGTTGTCATTCCAATTGAACAGAATATCAGGCTAACTATAGCAGATCATGCCGGGGGAGCATCTCAGGATGATCCTATACTATGGGATCCGACATGCTACCAGAAGCTCATTGGAAAGCTTATATACCTAACCATGACTAGACCTGATATATCATATGCAGTGCAGAATCTGAGTCAATTCATGCACAAACCAAAAGAATCCCACATGAATGCAGCACTGAAGGTCGTCAAGTATTTGAAGGGATGCCCAGGACTTGGAATATTTTTATCCAGAAAATGTAACATGGAGATGATAGCATTTTGCGATGCGGACTAAGCGACATGTCCAATGAGTCGAAGGTCCATAACTGGCTTCTACATTAAGCGTGGAGACTCTCTTCTCTCATGGAAAACCAAGAAGCAAGCAATAGTTTCTCTATCGTAAGCTAAGGCAGAATATCGGGCCATGGAAAAAACTACGTGTGAAGTTGTCTGGATATGAGGTTTGCTCAGTGACCTTGGAGTACGACTAAGAGGACCCACGAGGCTATACTGTGACAACGAATCAGCTCTGAAACTTGCAGCGAATCCTGTAATGCATGAGAGAACCAAGCATATAGAAGTGGATTGTCATTTCACTTGGAAAAAGATCCAAGAAGGGGTAATTGAGACAAAAGGGGTTGGAACTGCTGAACAGCCTGCAGATGTGTTTACCAAAGCCTTGAGTCAAAGACATCATGCATATCTCTTAAGCAAGCTGGGTGTCTTGGATATCTACAAGCCACCAGCTTGAGGGGGAGTGTTGGAAGGTATGCAGAAAATCCTTGGACCTGAATTGATTTGATTTCATAAAATCAATCTAGAAAATTAGATTGATTTAAATTGATCTGTGTAATATTATATTTCCTTTTTGAGTGTACACCTTGTAGTATAATTGTACATTGTCGAGATATACAAAATATACAGAAAAAGAGAAATTTCTCTTAGCCTTTTCTTCCTCCTCCGAACCTTGCTTCTCGCCTTGCTTTAACTTCTGACACAAGGGCACACTGGACTAAATTGCTCCCTCAAAATTGGAGAGCTCTTCCTCCTTCAACTCTTTCGGAAATTTTATGTTCGGAAACTTATCCATTGTCTTTATGTATTTATCATCTTCATGAATGAAAGTATATCTCATCTTTGACCAAAAAAAAAAAATGGCACCATGAAAGATCGAGATCCAGACATAATCGCAAGTCAATCGTGCCCGGTGGCGCGTCCAACCTCTTGTGGGTTTAGTTAGTGGCATGATGTGCACAGATGGGACCCCCTACTTCAAAAAAAAGAAGAAGGTGGTGGCGGTCCGATGTTTATTCACCTATCATACTTTGGAATCATCACCAAGCAAGACATCACGTTCGGCCATTCGTGTCCTCTTAGGTCCATCTCATGATTTAAGCAAAGAGGGACAATGTCTCTCCTTGAATATGAAGTTTTGGCTTTGGACCCACATCACCAGTTGCTGCCGTCATTGACATGGGACAACAACAATAACAATACAAGAGGGAGAATTACCAAAAAATAAAATAAAATAAAATTGCACCGTAAATAGGGAATTGTTGAAAATAAGACAATAATCTATGCGTGAATAATAATGAGTGGAAGGCTCTAGACCAATTTATTAGATTGAGGTATGACGTCTTAAATGCTGATATGCATACATGGTGCTAATCAAATGATGCGGTCTTGCCAAGTAAAGCTAACCATATCTCAAGTCTTATCTAATAAATACACGTGGGTCCTTTTGATTGGGAACAGTGGACATTAAATTCACCACCGTCGGCACAATATACAGCTCAAAAAAGCAACACAAAGATTATGACAAATTACACCAAGGGGAAGGAAATCCATTTATTTTTGGGGAAAAAAATGGGGATGTTTGATGAAAGTGGTCCCTGAACTTACCGTATGCCAAATCTAGATGTTCAACTCATACATGCTTTTTGATCAAGACCGTCTTATACCCAATTCCAATGAATTGAAGTCTTTTGACATGCCATCGACCTTATTCAAAAGTCTGATATGAAGATTTCAATCTGCTGAAAATTTGAAATTATGCCCCATGTGTATATCTATATATAAAGATACCATAAGAAAATTGATATGCTCGCAGATATTTCACACCTAAATTTGAGGGAACTATATGATTTTACACTCAGTTTCACCATTTTGGATGACATTCTCAAAATTTGTCGGAAATAAATGCCATTGAATTCGATCGTGAGTACCCTATATATTCAAGAGCTTGATTACATATAAAAATAGATTCGAGTACACCTACTAAAGAAATGAGGTAAACTCGAGGACCAAATGTATACCTTTTTTGTCTTTATTTGTAGTGCTATTACGATTAGAAAATCTCAAATTGGTTCATCTACAATATATTTACTCCAATAATTTAAAATACCAAACTGGATATCCCATAGTATATTTCTTTCAAACTAATTCTCATTTCATGAAAATTCCAAACTACTGACCTAAAATCTACCCACCTCGTTATTTTTAATGGCATGATACCTTCATCTGTATTTATAAATTACATGAGCATCACGGAGCTTCTTTTTTTGGCTAGAAATATTAGCATCATCGAGCTTGAGAATACAAGAATCAAAAAGTGAAAAAAAAAAAAAAAAGGGGGACATGCTTCCCTTCCTCTGAAGTGATGTTTCTAAGTAATGCCCAAGCATGGTGGTGGAGGGCCCTTCCCCCACGCCCTTAGAAAAATCAACCTAGAAATAAGCATCATCAATCCACATAAATGAAAAGCAAAATAAAACCAAAAAATAAAATAAAATAAAGGGAAAAAATCACGAAAAACCTCAAACTTTATCCCGTGTGACACATTTACCCTAAACTTTTTTTTGTGTCGTGAAAAACCCCAAACTTTCCAAACCGTGACACATTTACCCCATACTTTTTTTTGACACCAAAAACCCTGAACTTTCCAAGTGTGACACATTTACCCCAAAATTGAAGGGTATTTTGGTCTTTTCATTTTTAAAAATTTTTTCATTTTTTTTCATTTTTTTTCCTTCTTCTTCCCTCCGCCGGCTCGCCATGGCTAGCGGAGGGAAGCCGGCGTCCGGTGAGGGTCGCCCGACGCCGGCGAGGGCGAGGGCGGCCCTCGCGGCGTCGGGCTCCCTCGCCGGATCTGGCAAGGGAGGCCCTCGCCCGACCCTCGACGCCGGCGAGGGCCGCCCGACCCCGATCTAGCGAGGGCCGCCCTCGCCCTCGCCGACGTCGGGCGGCCCTCGCCGGACGCCGGCTTCCCTCCATCGGAGCCGAAGGAGGGAAGAAGAAGGAAAAAAAAAAAAAAGAAACTAAAAAGACAAAAATGCCCTTATAGGGTAAATGTGTCACGGTTTAGAAAATTTAGGGTTTTTCACGGCACAAAAAAAAAAAAAAAATTTGGGGTAAATGTGTCACACGGAGCAAAGCTTAGAATTTTTTGTGGTTTTTTCCCTAAAATAAAATAGTGTGACTATGTGAACTGGGTGGTTGAAACGTCCCTCCAATAAAAACCCAAAAAATGCTTTTGTTTCTTTGGTGGTGGATGCTGCTGAAAAAAATTGCATGGCGGGTGGGAGGGTCTCTCTCCCTCTCTCTCTCTCTCTCTCTCTCTCTCTCTCTCTCTCCCTGTAAAAACCCTGCGTTAACATCATCATCATCATCTCTGATCCTCCATTGAAGAAACGAAACGACTCCGCGGCAGCAACAACGAAGGGAGGAGAGGAAGACGGAAAGCTCCACCTGCCAACTCCCCTCCGCTTCGGTACAGAAACGAAGGAGGACCACATGCCGCTGTCCTTGCGTTCTTGGTCCGTGGCGGGAGCAGAGAGCTCGATCACCGACGAGTGTTGATCGGCGGCGGCGGCGGCGGGGGGGTCGAGGATCATCGGGATCGTGCGGCGCGACGGAGGGGCGACCGGAGGCTTTGACTTTTCGCCACCTCCCTCTCTCTTTCTTGCTCTCCACCAGGTATGATGAGTTCACTTCGAATTGCGACGTGTTGATTCCTTCTTTGATTCTGATTTCTCACAGAGAGAGAGAGAGAGAGAGAGAGAGAGAGAGAGAGAGAGAGAGATGTGTTGCGATGATTCGGTCGCGATCGAGTCCGGACTGCGGTGGTCGAAGAACGGTGGTTCAGTGGATGAGCCTGGCGGCGCGTGGCGCTCACGCTTGGTGGTCCCCGGAGAGCCGCCGCCGCCACCGCCACTTGAATTTCTTTTTGTTTTTTCCTGTTTTACTTCATCATTTTCGGACTTTGTTCTTTTTTTTTTTTCGAATTTTGTACGCTATTTTTGGAAAATTAGGAGAGCAGCGGTTGCGATAGATTTTTTTTTTAATTTTATTGTTACGGAAAGAAATCGGTTAGTTACGAAACGAAAGTGGACATGGTTTTTCTTTTCGGAAATGTACTTGAATCTTGTCCTCCTTTTGAGAAAATATTCAGTGGTTAGTGCGCGCCAGGTCATCCGCTGACCTGGTGCGCACAAACCAATGAAATACCGGCACGTGTCCGCGAGCGGGACCCGCTGAAAAAGGAAGGCGCTGGTTTTGGGGTTGGCTCGGCTCGGCTCCACCGCAGAAGAAAGGACGATTAGGGTATTCCTCCCGCTCAAAATTTTTTCTCTCTCCTCATTGAAATTTGCTGGGTTTTCTCTCTCTCCTCTCTCGCCTCTCACTCTTCCCTCCCTCTCTCTTTCTCTCTCCGACGAACAGGACGCGACCTCCCAGTCTCTCTGTGCCCTCCCTCTTTCCGACCGGCGAACCACCGCGAGCAAATCAAACCTGGGTTGGAAGAGATCTCCCATCGTCGCCTTCATCTTCTTCCCCCCTTTTTTGTTTTGCTGTTTTTTTTTCCCATAGTGTTCGATGGTGGATCTGGAGTTGCATATGGAGGACGACGTGATGTCTCACATCAACCTCGACGGCTTCTTCGGCGACCTCCCTGAGGCCGGCGACCTCCCTGAGGCCGACGACGTCATCGGCGCTTGCTCCTCGACGAACGCGTCGTCGTTGTCTCCAGACTCGGGGGTCTCGTGGTTTGACGAGATCGAGAACATCCTGATGAAGGACGACGAGGACGGCGGAGTTGTCGGTGGCGGGATTAGGGCTGATTCGAGCCAGGAGTTCTGCGATAGGTTGCTCGCTAACGTGCTCGTTGACTCCGCCGGAGATGGGTCCGTGGAGATAGCCGACAGGTCCGGCGACAAGGAGGAGCCTGGATCGTCAGAAGACGGCTGGGTCGAGGCTGTGAAGGTTGATGGGGCTAACGGTGGCGGTGAAGCCTATGATCCTGCTTCTAAGAAGCTCAGGAGGTACGTTGATTTGGTTCAGCGCCTTCTCTGTTGCCTGTAAAATTCCGGGTTAGTGATCCCCAGAGGGTGTGTGATGTCTGCTGCGTTCGGCTTGAGTCTGTCTAGCCTTACCTAATGGATCAAGTAAGCCACGCTTCTTAGTTTCCGACCCAAGATCTGACAGACCTTACCTAATGGATCAAGTAATGCACAGATACGATTTGCTTTGCCTCGAAGGGCTTGCTCAGGCCCTACGTGTATTCAATAAACAGGAGGAGACACCTCAATACAGTCTTTGTAACATCAGCAGGGGATCAATGCTTAAGATGCATGTAAAACCAAAGGTACTGATATGTGAGGATTGATCTGTCTAGATTGATCTATGCTGGAATCATTTATTACCTGAGTGACCATTTATGTGTTACAGACCTCACAAATCCGTCCATACGTTGTTTCTGCTGTCTTAAGAGGGATGACATTTGATGAAGCCAGTTATAACAGCTTCATTGATCTTCAAGACAAGCTCCATCAGAACATTTGCCGGTATTAATTTTTGGATCTTTAACATGCAGCATAATACATGTTTTCCTTCTCTATTTCAAGATTTTAGGTTTGAGAGGGAGTGGCGGGAGGACAACACATTTTTGGGAAGCTTTTACTATGTTCATTTGAACCTTAAATGTAAAGAAGAGCGACCGTGATCTTACATTGAGATGCAACGTCCTATATGGCTTGTCCAAAGCAATGGTTTTAAAAAATTTCCAGCATGCAGCCCATTGTCTTTGCAAGCGTGCATTTTAGTGTGATACAATAATGTTACTTTATAAATTAAAGATGTGAGGGAAGCATTATTTATTTTTATTTTTATTAAAAATAAGTCACGGCTTCACCGTTGCTTATGCTCTATGTGCTCGTAGGGGCCATATGTATTATTACCCTTAGGAGGGCTTTAAATTGTGAGAAATGCCTGGATGTGAAGAGAGGACTTCGCTGAGTTGTTTTGAATAATTTGGTGAAGTGGTGATGATAGATATGTTGCTTGAACTAGTTTTCATTCTCGAGATCTATATTCAATTTGATATTTTATTTGCATGTAATAGATGCCCAGCCCCCCAATCCCTCCACTTAGTACATCAGACGCTTGTGCTTATGCTAGATCCTCAAAATGTTCTGCTTGGATTGACATGCTCGGATTCTCTCGATATTTTAGGAGAAGAACATTGGTTGCAATTGGGACTCATGACTTGGATACGCTAGAAGGCCCCTTCAGCTATGAGGTGTGTGTTTGAACTAATCGCCTAAACTAGAATCTAAAATCAAGAATTCTGCACGTCCTACTATCCTCGCTTGAAGCTAAGGCCCAGCTAGAACTTAAATGATAGATTTTTAGATTGCTGGCATAATGGATCTTGTCATGATGGAGTGTTATCCAGGCTGGAAGCTTGTGCTCACCTATTCTTTCCTTTTTCTCTCTCTATATATTTAAATGCCCGAAGGATTCCCTCTTGAAGCTTCTTTCTACCCCACACTCGCCTCAAAGCATCTATTACATGTTTTCGAGGAGTTGCAGCTAGCTAGACAAGCTTTGACCAGTTCAAGTTTTGTCATCCTCTCGAGCTTGTCCCGCAGGATGGTATTACTATATATATCCGAGATACTCTATTTTGATCCCAAAAATTCATAGTATTATGTTTTGCTATCAGGAGTGCTCATCTACTAGATAAAGCATAGACAAAAACAGACATGACAAGGAATTGCACATTTGGTTTAGCTTAATATGTATGAGTCATATAGTTGCTACAGCTAAATGTTTCTTCTTAATATGTACGAGTTATATATCTGCTACGGCTAAATGTTTCTTAGAGCAAAGTATGATAAAATGTTACGAGAAGTGCAGCGTATCACCGACTCATGTTCCTTTTCCTTTGGTCTCAGACTTTGCCGCCTTCCAGTATAAGTTTCGTCCCCTTGAAGCAGGTAGTTCCATGATAAAGATTGTATTTTTGTGTTCATGCATGTGCCATGAGTCTGATATGTAGTGAAGATCTATGTATTTGTAAGGATTTGTTAACTGTTCTGTATGGGCAATTCTTAAGTAGTTGATTAAGAAATTTTTATGGTTTTCAATTGGATGCACAGATTGTTCTTGTGGTATTTGTAATTTTTTCTTTGGAAAGTGAATCATATTAAATAAGTATGCTTAACAAGTGCCCTTTTGTTAACAGTGCTCTAAGGAGACCTACTAAGTAACTAAAAAGGAAATTTTGTAGTTTCCAATGCATTAGCGTGTTATTTGTAATTACTATTTTGCAAAGTGAATTATTCCAAATTAAATATGCTTAACATGTCAATGCCACTTTTGAGTTCATGAGATTGCTTTCATTTATATATTTGTTTTGTTTTCTCTACCAACTGTGATTGATGTGTTGGCTGATCGCGCCTTAGTTTCTGTTCTGATATTAGGTGAAGAACTTCAGAGTTGATGAACTAATGGAATTTTATAAGGTGGGTCCTCAATAGCTGCTCCTTTTAATGGTCTTTTTATAACTGTCATATTTGTTTTGTTACATATATCTTATGCTTGGAACTTGCTTATTCAGTGTGCTAGTTGATATCTTCCTGTAAATGAAGAATTATGTAATAGTTCCTCATTTTTGCCATGTTGTTTTACCTGTTTTTCGCTACTTTGTTGTAGTCAGATTTGAAATTGAAGAAGTTCTTGCACATAATAGAGAACTCGCCTGTGTTCCCTGTTATCGATGATTCAAAGAGGTATCTTGGTTTCTTCATACACTCTTCTTTGTAATGTGAGTTCCATGTATAAATATGAAGTGTGTATATTGATGTTAAGGGAAAATAATAAATAACCACTTAAATGTAATGACATGTTGACTTAGTTTTGATTCAACCATTGCCACTTAAGTCATTAATATTGCAACCTTGAGTTATTTGAGGGTTGATCGATGCATTGGGTTCAATTTGCAAAGAGAAAATAATCTAGGCCTTCAAGCATCTTTTGCCACATTAAGCCACTAAGTGCTTGGTCTCGTTTATGAGTTGAAGTGAGATCAATTGTTCTGTTTAGGTGTCACTAGTGTTCTCAAAAGCACTGGAGTTGTGCGGGCAGGCACCCAATGTGGCGACTTCAAAAGCACCTCAAGTAAGGCTGGTCATTCTCTGAGGCATGGGGTTCTAATCTAGCTCATTCAGGTCCAATGATATTTGATTACTCCAGTTGTGGATAGATTACACTGTTGCCATTGGCTTCACAATTTTGGTTCCCATTGAATATGCTCAATGTGAACAAATTGTAGTGACTATTTAGTTGTCATAGCCAAGCCAAACAAAGTGTGGGCAAAGTGATGCTTCATCCACTTTTTGGGTGTCTTGCAATCAACAATTTGACAGATATTTGTGATGTATAGTCTGATTGATTGGCAAGCATCTACATTGACTGAAATGATACAGTTGACTAAGCTTCTTATCACTGAAAAGGCTAATTTTTTACTCCATGCAGAACTGTGCTGTCTCTGCCGCCAATTATCAATGGTGCACATCCGGCAAAAACTTTAAAGACGAAAAATGTTCTCATTGAATGTACTGTGACGGACTTAACAAAGGCTAAGATAGTTCTAAATACAATGGTGAGCATACTCAATTGTTTGTCCTTTTCTCTACACCCATCCTTCTGTATAGAGGACTAATGCGGGCAAGTGTTTTCCTTTAGGTGACAATCTTCTCAGCATACTGTGGGAAGAAGTATGAAGTTGAACCGGTTGAAGTGATATACTCTAATGGGGAGTCATTCGTTTATCCTGATTTGTCCCTATACAATATGGAAGTGTCCTTATCTTATGTCAACTATTCAATTGGAGTCGCCTTGAAAGCTGAAGAGGTATTGTGAATATTCATTTCAAGCTGGAGTTTAAATGTTCGCATTAGGTGGATGTGAGCTTATATTAGAGTTGGCTATATTATTCTCTCATCGTTGAGTTAAATTTTTGTTCGCCATTTGCTATTGTGCTATTTTGTTGCTACAATGATATCTAACAATGACCTTGTTTTATTTATTGGGTGGCCATCTCTCTCGCTCGCTATCTCTCTATCTCTCACCTGAATGGTGTGCGGTGGTCGCCTTTGTATCTCTCACGGGTGCGCGTGAGATGGAGAATCGATTACAGCGGACTTAAGTGACTATTTCGACGGAGACGACCGTCACCATGGGGGTCGTTGTGGTGTTGGTGTCGCCGGCCATCGAGGAGGACGTCGCTGTTGTCCTAGAGTTTCGGGGGCAGTCATTAGGTCTAGGTTTTCTTTTTGTTTGTTTGATTTCTTTTCTAATCCTAGTATTTTATATTAGAAAGCATCTGTAATACGTACGATTATATATGAATGAGTCATCGGATAAGTGATTTGATATAAAGAAGTTCGAGGATTGTAATTTTCAATCCCTCATTTTATTCCATCTAACTCCATGCTACCCTCTGTTCAAACACAGCTTGATCCTATTTTGGAACAGAGAGATCTCAATCTGAGATTGCCGACTCTATTTTGTTCAGATAAAGATAAGGGTAAAAAGGGACTCTTGATGATAACAACGTAAGAAGAGAAAACGAAAGAGAAGACCTATTTGATTTTCTTTAGATATTCACTGAAGAAAAAGACAGAAAAATTGAAGGGAATTGGTCACTTTGTATTCGATTCGAACAGAGAAAAGGAAAAAGTTCTAGTCTAGGACAAAGAAAGAGGAAAAACTCAAATGATTTTATGTCCCCTCGGCAGTCCTTCCTATCCAACGGGAGACAAACCATTGCTGAACTTAGAGGCGTGCCACCATTGCCACCACGGGCGGTGGTAGGTGGCAACCGCTAGTAGAGAGGGCTGAAATGTGGCAACATATCACGCTTAAGAGGTTTCGGATTTTCCTTTCTTGCGTTTTCCACTTAAAGGACACACAAGAAGGCGCCGAACCAAATCATGAACCCACTTAGGCAAGGCAACTGCTATAATCATACGGGCTAATCATGGGTGTGGTTCGGGGGGATTTACATAAAAAGCTCGGATCTACTCAAAATCGGCAATTTTCTCTTGTTTATGATCGTATGCACTACTTCGAAACGGGGAGGGAGGTGAATTTCCGCTACACTTTGCATTGACTCGAGTCTAATGTGCGGTGTAGTACCGAACGAGATCCATAGAAGAACCGTATATCAAGTCGTAACCACGCAACCTGTTTTTCTGGGTTCATCATGAACAATCACATAAAATTTCCTCCATCTAGGACATGCCCAAGCAATCTTCAAAGTAATCGAAAAGAAGGGTGGTTTTTGCTTGTCTTCCCGATACCCTCGCAAACACCAAATATGAAATGGATAGCTATATGTACATTCCAAAGATTATATTCCTCTCTTGAAACCCCCCAGCGAAGAGAGGGAAGCAATGAGTTTGAACATGTTGTACATTTGATAAGAATAGACAACTTTACAATGGCAAGAATTGCAGCTAAGAACTTCCATAGGCAGTATTAGGGACAATTGACCAAGCTGTACGGCACTAATATGGTGATGACCACTCCAGCTTCTGATACATGTCTGCGAGTGCGTTATAAAGGATGGCAGCAGCTGGCGACCTCGGCAACGAACCAAGTATGTCCAATGCATTTATAGACTAGCTGCCATAAAATCGGCAATTTTCTCTTGTTCGTGTTGTCACGACCCTGCCTTGAAGGAAGCATCCAACAAAAGCACCTGCCAATTATTTAATGAAAAAGTTGAGAACAATTAAAGACCTTCAGAAAGCGAAACGAGCCCCACAGACTGCTGGTAATGAAATGATAGGAAAATGAGAAATACAAATTCTAGACCTCTCCAACTTTTTACTACAAGCATCTCAATTTGAGCATCTCAATTTAAGTAGGATCTATGACGAATCAAGCTCGGTGTTCTCTCAAATGATTGCTTATTCAAAAATATCCCTGCGAAGCTTTCTCAACTAATGTCTCTCCCTTTTCCCCTTTCTTTGGTACTAAGAAATGGGCAACAAGCAAGCTTCTCAAGAAATGCTCTTTGTAGAAACTTTTCAACCAATGATCTAATGAAAACAGCTTCACATAGCTTGAAATGGTAAAGAGTATCATCATTTTATTGAATATATAAATAGCATTTGTGTAAGAGCATTCTTTTACATGACTGCCTAAGGACAGATACCCATGCCATACAAGCTAGACTACACAGCTCACCTCAGCAACAGAGACAAATGAGGAAGAAAGAAAGTGAGAACAAGATCCTTTGCAAAATGAGCAGTTTTTCTACGTCCCGAGACTGTTATTGCATCCACTTAGGACTTAATAGAAATAGAGAAATTACTATCACATTAAAACAGTTAATATCATAGGATACTATCCATGTTTTTTTGCATAGCAATGTATACATACCCCAAAAATCAGTCCAGAGGACAACTCCACAGTTTAAAAGGAAAAATAGCTATATAGATGAGTACCTTTATTACAGCTGTACGTATAACAAGCAGCACAGCCACGATCCCCCGCTCGTACATCAGCTTTTACTGGAGATAAGGCTGGATCAAATTTTGAGATGAATGCGAGAAAACTTGAGGATTTACCGAGGAATCTATCGCATTCAGATGCTGAATGAGCTCGTGCTTCGTGAATGGAATTTTGGCGTATGAGCATGTTCTCTAGGTATCTGAAAAGGAGCATAAATTTCAATTGACCCAATCATCATTACAACTAAGGTACCAAGAGAATCAGAACAACTGGCTGCCCAAATGTAGAGATGTCTATGGCAAGTAATTCTTATTGTTGGTTTCATAAAATAAAAAAAAATTGAGTTGCTTTTAACCTTTCATAGTCCAGAACTCTATGCACCTCATTAGCATGACGCAAAGCCGCCAATGCCAACTGCACCAGAAAACATAAAAAAGCCTTTAAGAATATAACATGGGAGTTCAGCTACACCATCAAACTAAGGAGAAATTCTAAAGGATTTATTCATTGAGGTAGAGACCAAGATCTTGGAAGTGCTCAAGAGTTATAATTTCCAAACACATCCACTTTGTTACCGCGTATTGCAGCCAACATTTCTAAAGGTCACAAAATTGCTCCCGCACCATATTTCTCTGTTGCCCGAGATACCCATTTAACACGTTGAAGCATCGACATGAGTTCAACTCCTTTTATTCGAACAAATCTATAATCCTCATATAGAGTATATAAACCTAATGGGAAATTATCCAAAAATTGAAAGCAAGTTGCTGGGCCTAAAAATTTGCTCATGAACCAAGTAAAAGTAGAACTGTAAGAAAAGGAAAATGCAAGAAGTACCTGTCTAGGAGGAAAGAGAAGTGGTGCATCGGTAACCATAATTTTGTCTACCTCCTCTTTTGCGTTTTCGGAAATGATCAAGAACCATAATGCAGAAGATTACCGTGTGACATAAGGCTATGAGCAGTCTATTTCCAAAAGTACACATTTGCAGTAGTAATATAAATAAGAAGAAGAAAATAAACAGGAACATATAAAACGAAACAATTGACTTAATATACTGTTGAACAAAGATTCTATAACGCTTGGGTCAGAGGCTCTCACATACATAAGGCAGAAGCCATGTAATAACAATATTTGAAGTTCATCAAAAGCATGCAAATTTCTCAGCACAAACATCACCCAGCAGTATGGTGAAATGCCAGATGTAAGCTCAACCCACCTGCTTATTGTAGCCTTTAAGCTTAATTTCCTTCCAAGGGTCATGCTTCTCTAATGTCAAGCAACTAAGTTGATGCACATGGGGTGGTTTTGTGTTTACTTCCCACATGTTATACTTACAACTAAGGTTCTCACTCGTTAGATCTCGTTAAGAAGTGAATAAGTTTATTGAGGTAGATATATAGTTCCATAAAGTGCTAAAGGCGGCCTTGCGCATACACAAATATAACAGGGCAACAATTTGGCATTTCTCAATTTCATGTTCATCTACAAACAGATACGCTCAATTTAACAACGGTTTAAGGCGATGACCCACTAAGCATATGAGGTGGTTGTTGTCATACCTTCTAAAGTAAGGAACTGGCATCGAAAGCTTTCTCCCTTGAGTTAAGTTCCTCAATAGGTAAAACTCCGCTACAATTGAGAGGAGATCCTTCATCTCAGCCCCACTAGCTGCGATCAAGACTCTGCCATCAGAGTCAATGGTTATTTTTGAATTTCGGACCAAATCTCCCGTGAAATATGAGAGAGCGCTCTGAGTGAAAAATTGAAAGTTAGGGTAGACGAGAGAAGGAATGATGGGCAGGCGATGCATGTCAGTTTCCACTGAGTGAAGACCCGTTAAATCGTTCATACTAGAGACATATCTAGTCCAGCCTTTTCAGCACAACTCAATCCAGACATGCTAAACTCAAAGACTTCTCTCTGCATGGTGGATTGTTCGGCAATTCCGGTGCCTGTAGTTGAGTGGACATCTTCAATAATAATAAATAAACCATTACTTGACCATCCCCTCTCACGACAAGTAACTTGTTTAATTGCAAAGAGCACTGCAACACATGCCCTACAAAAGCTATATTGTTTTCTTTAGAAGCAGATCTTGGTTTCAGTGATCTCCTAAACCTATATAAATGGTTCAGCACTTCAGCCAGTTCTACCAACCCCAACAGTAATCCCCCATTTGTTGTTGAAATTCAGTTTCCATGAATTTTCTGACCATACAAATGCAAGTGCCATGACTAAAGTGCTTGTTTCAGTTTCCATTAAGCGTATGATTCTACAAATTCGTGTGGCCTAATATAATTGCTTATACTTGTCAAGCACTTGCAAATGGATACAAATTCATATTCTTAAGTAGTTTTGTGGTAAGATGATTTAAAACCGTAAGGGTGATAAATAATAGTGGCTCCAAAAATTTCATTATCTCGTGGCATGAAGGGTGAGATTTTCATCAAATGAAATCAATGACTTGAAGCTTGTAATTAACAAATTTACATGAGAAATAAATTATACCCGGAAGGAACGCGAGCACTATATTTCAAGGTCTCTCCTGTTGGACAAGCTGACATATAATGTGAATTGATTTAAAAAAATAAAAAATAAGAGAGAGAGAGAGAGAGAGAGAGAGAGATCTTCAACTGAGTATTATGTGCATACCTTGCAAATCTAGAATCACGGGATCTTTCTCCACAGAATCAATCTGCACACACCAATTCGCTGCTAACAGTACATATGGGGGTTCCACGCCTCCTTGAATTGATTAGGACCGAGGGTCATGGATCCCAATCTTATAATGTCTTGTCTTGTCCTAGCAAGCGAGCAAAATTGGCTGAAGATCCCGCACTTTCCATAATTAGATTTCCCGAATGCGGGATGCAAAATAACAAGGAACCGACAAGCTGACCAACATTAGCCATTTCTATAATCTAACATAGAACAAAAGAAAATCCCTAGCAAACATCGCTGCACATAGATCTAAACCACCATAAACAATTGAGGAGGTCAGAATCAACAAAGACAAAGCTTCGCAACGTGCAAGCACCAATGAAAAGCAAAATTTAATTGCAACTTCGCAGCACTCTTTAAACCCGAAATCACCAAGCTTGGAGCATCAAGCCATGGAGGTCAAGATGGAGTTGTAAAATTTCAATCTTTTAGATAGAGTGGTGAAAAAACAAAAAACTCGTGATCAAGAGATCTTACATAGATGAATCTCCTAGAGAACCAGAGTTCTGCAACACATCAGAGGCCCAGTCAACGACGTGCACAGTGCAGCAAACTCACAAAAGCCTCAGCTAACGACGAGCTACAGAGCTAAAACACCACACGACCCAATCAAAGACCGAACGCCAAGCGGCAAGCACGGAGCTGCCACGACAACGAGTAACAAAATCGACAACACCGCACAAGAATCAACCAACGGAAGCTATCCAAAGCGCTTTGGCAATCCCTAGGCACGAAACCCAGTTCGTTCCGATTCGGATCTGCGACGGACGGAATCGAGAGGAACCGAGAGAAGTCGAGACTCACCCTGAAGACTCTGCTCGCGCCCTTGCTCCTGACCAACAACGAGGCTCGGCGGATAACCATGCGAAGCCATCAAGCGAGCTCCGCCATCATCGACCAAGAACGAGGCGAGGAGGGAAGCGCTTAGGGTGAGTGAGAGGACTCGAGACGAGAGAGGAGGGGGCGCTTGGGGTGAGTGAGAGGGCTCGGGACAGAGAGGAGAGGAGTGCTTGAGGAAGAGAGAGGCAGAAGCGGGAAGAAATAACGCGCCCTCCGTTGAAAAAAAGAGAGAGAAAATGTGGCAGGCCTCTCCTTCTTCGCCGCGCCGTCGACCCCGCCCAAGTCCGCCGAGATCTCCCTCGTGACCAAGCAGGCTAGCGTCAGGGACAATGCCCGGTCAGCGGCGGGGAGCCTGGTGCCACTCGGGAACGAGACCGAGATGACCAGCGAGGCTTTTGGGCAGGCGGAGGAGGAGGCGGAGGCGGAGGGCAGAGGCGGAGACGGAGCCGGAGCCGGAGGAGGTGGGATGCGCAGAGAAGGAAACAGAGGAAGGCTCTGAGCGTTCTTGGTTCTTTTTACGAGGAGAGAGAGAACCCGCCCATTCAAGTGAGGAGAGAAATTTTGAGCGGGAGGAAGACGCTGACCGTCCTTTCTTTTCTGCAGTGGAGCCGAGCCGAGCCAGCCGAATACCGGCACTTTTCTCATTTTCCAGGGGTCCCGCTCGGGACAGGTGTCGGCATATGAGTGGAATGTGCGCGCCACGTCAACGGATGACGTGGCGCGCACGAACCACTGAATATTTTCTCCTTGTCTTTTAAAAGTGAGAAAGAAAACTGTTGGTCACTGAATTTTGCTATAAGATTTATCATTTTATTTAAGTTTTAAAAATTTGATGAGATTATATGTGTCGAGAGTTACGAATTTTGAAATGTCTTAGTAATTTCATGTTGAATTGGAGTTAAATTGTAAAAGCTGCCAAATTCGAAAAAAGGATAATGTTGAAATACGAGTTACAAAATTGTCTGCAGACATGGCTTGATTGGTTGCAAGAATGAATGAACAGAGAACATCTTCGTCTGTTGCCGAAAATAGTCAGGCAAAGATGGTCATTCGTGACAAAAACATTTTCCGTCCACTAATTCTTCTAAGCGATATAGGCGATCATGTTTTTTTGGGAGAATGTTGTCCAGATTAGTTGTGCTTTTTAGTACCTACTTTAATGGTTTGTGAATTGGATAGTTCTCGTTTTCTGTGAGAAAGATCATGAAATCTCGATATCCCTGACACCGAAACTGCTCGAGGGCATGCTCTGCTGTGTGGCTACTCGACTACAAAAGGGAAGTGGTTTCTTATGTTAACTGAGAAAATACACTGCAGGAAAGCTGCCATCCTGGGGTAAGCAGTATTGAGATTCATGGGTTGGTTGAGCAAGATCCTCGGAGGTTCTAGCCGTCGGAAGCATCATCATGGGAGATACGGGGGTTATAGAAGTGGGGAGGAGACGCATAATTCCGAGGTGACAAAAACTCCTTTTCTATTCTGTCCGTCAGTCTCTCTGTCATATGTGCTTGGCCATATGTGCTTGGTACTTATCCTATGAACATACATGGATTCTGACCTGGGTACATCCAACATTTGTATGGAAGAAGACAGTGAACTGATTGGTAAATCTAACTTCTTGATTCTGAATGCAGGATGAATTGGCAAATCAAGAAAGAGGAGAGATTGACTATGCGATTGCACTCTCTCCCGAAGAATACGATCGAAAGGGGAAAAAGGTGGTTGGTAAGTTTGCTGATTCGTAAGACCTAAGCATTCCCATGATTGCTTGGTTGCAAATTATATTTATCCTCTGAACTCTTTTGACCAATTTAGTTGGACTAAGAATTTAAGAATAATCAGTTTCTTCTCAGCAGATCTGGCGATTGGCACTAGGCTGTATTTAGAAAATAAACATTGATTGAATGGACATTGGACATTATTGCTACGTGTGTTGGCCTTGTTATATGAACAATTTGAAGAGAATGGATAATGATGCCTTTGGATGAAGAATGTTTTGTTGTTTCCCAGTTGCTGGTGTCACGTGAATTTGGAGATTTTAGTCTTCATCGGTTTGCTTAGTGCCCTGTTATTTCATTTTTCTTCAGAAGCTGATGAAGATGACCGCTCAGTGGGAAGAAGAACCACCTACTCATGTAGAATCAGAAGACGATGAACAAGTTGAAGCTCCGAAAGTGGAAGAGAAGCATATTGAATATCAACTGGAGGAAGATGAACAACTTGCCAAGGCTCTCCAAGATAGCCTGAGTGTTGAATCACCCAATCGATATGAAAGTGGAAACATGTTTCCCCCTTACTGTTTGCTCAGCAAGATCGACTTTCTTCTTCACAATGATAGGGTAACCATCACATGCCTGAGTTCGAGTCTTGCTGTGCGTGAAGACATACATCAATTGGATCAATCCCTGTCAGTGGCCACGAGTGATGCACTAAAACACCTTCCCTTCAGGGACGTTTGTTTGAGAGATTCTGTGGGTCTGTATGATCTAATATCTGCAGATACAAGTGATTCTGAATTTGCATCCATGCTGGAATTGAATGGAACCGATTTGCATTTGAAGATAGCCTGAGTGTTGAATCACCCAATCGATATGAAAGTGGGAACATGTTTCCCCCTTACCCGTTGTTCTTCCCCTCTGGCTATAGGTAGGTCGTTTAGTAAGATGATTGCTTTAGTTTCCATGAGTAGTGACAAGTCAAATGAGTAACCACGTTCCTTCTTTTTTTGGCAATGAGACTTTGTCAGATTCTCTGTTGATTTTCTTAACCCTAATTCAATCACATTTACGTCCTTTTAGGATGCATATACGTGTATGCCTAAACGATGGTTGTCTTTGTAAAATCCAATGTGTCTCGGCATTAGTAACTATACCTCGTGTTCAGGTCATCAGATGGACAAGTGACCTTCAAATTGAGTTACCTATGACTCTGGGCATCTAAATTCCAGATCTAGTTGTCATCTCAAGTCAAGATCTGGGTTAGTGTCCACAACAGAATAACAAATGCCAATCATCTAATCTAGCAACCGCTGTTTGGGGGCTAATTCAGGGAAATATCATTATCATGGACTAAGATACCCTACTAGCAATAACAATGGATTTATGTTCCTGTTGCTGAACCATTTACGTCCTGCAGGATCCATCTGATCTGCATATTGAATGTTTATTTCTTGTAGAATTTGTGCTGGTTGCAACACCGAGATCGGGAGTGGGCGATACTTGAATTGCATGGATTTAGTTTGGCATCCAGAATGCTTTCGCTGTCATGCTTGCAATCATCCGATTGCTGATGCTGAGGTCTATTTCTTATCCCAGATCAAAACTTTGTTCAAGTAAAACCTAAAGGATTTCTAAATCCTCATAATTTGCAGCAGTATCGATTGTATCTTGTACTGACTTTTAAATTTTCCTCGGTGTAAGTTCTCGGTTTGGGGGGATTGCCCGTATCACAAGTCCTGCTACAGGCAACAGCATCATCCAAGCTGTGATGTTTGCAACAGCTATGTAAGTACATTTCTTTGACTGCAAGACATACGCTCCATCTAAAAATTGGTGCTATCAACATATTTGTTCCCTCTGTCCTCGTTGCCCAGTATTGAGAAGCTTGACTATTAATCTCTGTTGTATTCACTATTTTATTGAAGTAATCACCATTTGAACGACCTTCTCATCTCTTTGCAGATTCCAACAAATGCAGCAGGCCTTATTGAGTATAGGGCGCATCCTTTTTGGCAACAGAAGTATCGCCTCTCACACGAGCGGGATGGAACTCCTCGATGTTGTAGTTGTGAAAGAATGGAAGTGAGTTCTCCTGTTGCCACAAATGGCCAAATCCATGTTTTGCCTCAACTAAAAATTGTAATATTTCTTGTTTCTTACTCTGTTCTTGATATAAAGCCTTAAAACTTTTCTGCAGCCAAGAGACACAAAATACTTGTCACTCGATGACGGTCGAAAGTTATGTTTGGAGTGTTTAGACTCGGCGATCATGGACACGGACAAATGCCAACCGCTTTATGTTGAGATACGAGAGTTTTATGAGGGTTTGGATATGAAAGTGGAGCAACAGATTCCATTGCTGCTGGTCGAAAGGCAGGCACTAAATGAGGCCAGCAAGGGAGAAAAGAATGTAAGTGCTTACGTCTTTCAGTTTCTTTGGTTAAAATAACTTACTGTTTGGTCAGCAAGATCGACTTTCTTCTTCACAATGATAGGGTAACCATCACATGCCTGAGACCAGAGGACTCTGCTTGTCCGAAGAACAATGCGTTACCACGGTAAAGACTCTCTTCCTTTGACATTTCACTGCTTGAAAAAGAGGGCTATTGCGAAGTAGATTGAAAGGCTTATGAACTTCTTCCTGATTTATCAGATTATAAAGAGGCCGATAATTGGGCCGGGCTACATCTTCGGGATGAGGACTGAGCCTTATAGACTAGTTCAGCAATGTGAGGTGACGGCAATTCTCATTTTATATGGTCTTCCAAGGTATGTTTTACATCTTGTTAAAATTCATTTTTGGTTTTTTACAAGCGAACTGCTACTCTGAATGGCTGAACGCTTCCAAAACTGTACAAACTCTTGGTGAGGACTGAGCCTTATAGACTAGTTCGGCAATGTGAAGTGATGGCAATTCTCATTTTATATGGTCTTCCAAGGTATGTTTTACATCTTGTTAAAATTCATTTTTGGTTATTTACAAGCGAACTGCTACTCTGAATGACTGACCCGTCTTTGGTGTCTTCTTCTATATCTGCTATTATTGGCAGTATTGGGCCAACCCTAGCCAAAATACCTGATTTTACCACAGGCGGTAGCTGTACAAACTCTCCATCGTCGACAAGCTCACTCAATGTTGCAAGGCAAATTTTGCGCATCAATATAACATGCCTATGCCTCCTTAGGGATTTTCTTGGTGAGCGTCAAAGCAGAGTGTTTGAGATAGCTCTTGCAACAGAAGCATCTTCTGCTCTTGCTGGAGTTTTCAGTCCTGGGAAGTCATCTCGAAGCCAATATCAGTTATCTCCTGAAGCTCATGATTCCAATTCAAATACTTCTAGTGTAGTTGGTAGAGCTGCAAAAGTCATTGCTGCTGCATCAGCTCTTATCATTGGAGCTGTCATTCAAGGGATCACTAGCCTGGAGAGGATGGTCTCCGTCTTCAGACTGAAGGAGGGCATTGATGTGGTTCAATTTATGAGGAGCACAAGATCAAACTCGAATGGTAGTATCCCATCTCCTGGGACTTTCAAAGTAGAGAGTCCAATTGAAGGTCACGTTCATTGGTTCTGTCTGCTTGTTGGGAACTGCAGAACAGTTTCTGATGGATTAGTTGTTGACTTTTAGGGGAGCCCTCTATTGTGCTTTTTCAAGAATGCAACAGACTCTACCTGTTGGCCTGGTCTTTCCACCTGCCTACGCGATAATGGCATTCCTTATGTGGAGGCCTTTCATTGTGAGTTCGAATCTTGCTGTGCGTGAAGACATACATCAATTGTATCAGTCCCTGTCAGTGGCCATGAGTGATGCACTAAAACACCTTCCCTTCAGGGACGTTTGTTTGAGAGATTCTGTGGGTCTGTATAATCTAATGTCTGCAGATACAAGTGATTCTGAATTTGCATCCATGCTGGAATTGAATGGAACCGACTTGCATTTGAAGTCAATTGCGTTTGTATATTATTATGTCTAGTGATCAACGGACATATATATTAGATGGAATTCGTTGTAGGTGTACCAATTTAAAGTCTTTTATAATATGAAAATTATTATGAGATAAGTGTAGCTTGAATATACCAGTTCATGATTCTTAGTCATATTATATAATGAGCGGGTAATATTAACTTTACTCATTGCTAAGCAAACGATAGCCATCTTCCCAATCGAACAAACAAAAGCGGGAGCTAAAATGGCATGAGGCCCATGAAACGCAACACAAACAGAAGCATGTCACATAAGCCCAAGGCCCAATGGCTTCCCTTAGTAATGGCAAAATCAATCTACATTTGAGTTTTGGGCCGTTTGATAGATTGAGTCCTTACCATTCAATTTTAATCGGTTAGGTCCTCAGCATTTGAACCGATATTTCTATGAAGTCTTGAGCTCGCCGCCGGCAGATTTCTGATACCCAAAATCCCTATTTTATCTCCCACTTGGTCTTCTTTCTAGTGTCACGTGACCATGATGGAACAACAAGTTTTTTATACAACGACGATGAATGCAAATCACAGATCATACTTATGGATATGTTTTGATCCATGTCATTGTTAATTGCAATTATTTCATTGTAAAGGACCAAAAACTGAGACAAGGATACATTTCGGCAATATACTAATGTATAGGATCTATAGGAACGTGAATTGAGACACTAACTCTATTCATTTCGCAAAAAATAATTTCCAGAAAAATGTTTTTAGATTTTTCGGCGTTCGTTTCACGGAAAATGAATTCATTAGACAAAATGTTTTTCATGAAAAAAAAAGTCTTCTAAATTAAGGAAAAATGTTTTGCACTTTTGAAAAGTGGAAAACATTTTCCTCACTTGATCTCTCTTATTACACATCTCTATAAATCCTCACTTCCTTCTCCCCTTTCTTTTTCTTCTTTTCTTTTTTTGTTCGAATTGTTTTTAAATTTTCTTTTTCTTTTTTAATTTGAATTATTTTTAATTTCCTTTTTCTTTTCTTTTCTTTTCTTTTGTATCACATCTTCTTCTTTCTTGGCTAGTCATTGACCGTTGTCAAGTGAATCTCGAGCTCATCGATCTCAAGCTCGCACTCTGCACTCTTGCTTATCATTTTCTTTATTTATTTTACGCGCAGTTGTACATTGCTCAAGCAAAGGACTCTACATGCTTTGCTTCTTTTCTCTTTTGCCTTTTTTTTAAATCCATACGAACATTTTTTAGAACAGATGAGCATTTGACGACGATGAGGGAACAAAGATATGAAATAAGTTTGCCTGGATTTAAAAGCAAGTTTATATTTGATGAATTTATAAGTCGGTAAGTAATGCATGCCTAAGTGGTGAAGTCTTAGAAAATATTTTTCTTATCGAATACCGGAAAATATTTTCTGAAAAATTTTCAAGTTTTAGCCAAATACTAGAAAATGTTGTCATTTTCCTGGAAAATGACTTCTGTGAAAATATTTTCTAGAAATTGCCCATTTTCTGCAAAACGAACCGATCCTAAATGGGAAAAAAAAAAAATAGGGGTTTGAAATTTAGGGTTTATGACAAGACACTCTTTCTCTCAACATAATATCCTTTGAATGATTAAGCTTGCACCTTGGACCATTTGGAAGATGACGCCATGAACAACGACACTACAACCTCCTTGTTTGGATTTGTGTTGAGTTGGTGTTACGTTAGAAACTTCAGCGACTACAATGATTGAGTTTCAAACGGAGTGAACCATGAAATCGAACCAATTTTGAAAGCTAGTAGTGATATTTTATTGACGATGAAAGAATGAAAACTATGCAAAAAATGGGATTTCTTCATAGAAAGTATGATGTTTATGAAGGAATAAGGCTGCGTATGGGAGTGACATTTCCATAGATCTTTGAGTGTTCAAAACCCCTAGGGGTAAATTTATAGTGTTTGGCAAAATTTTTCGAAAGCCCATTATACAAATGCTAGCCTTTTGAAGGCTGCAAGGTAGTTAAGGGTTATCTAGCATTCTCGACAAGTTATAGTGCGCCTTAAAAAAAAAAAAAAAAAAAAACGTTCTTCCTTCTTTATCCTCAAAATTTTATTAAAATTTCAAGTTTGACCATATTTAAATAAAAACCCTAATCTTCTACTCTTCTTTTCCAAGCACATACGCCACGCCATGCTGTTTCCCTTCCCTTTCCCTCTACTTTTCTCGACTCTTCTTGAGCTCTCGCTCTTGCCACTTCAAAGCTTACCTCTCCAGTCGCCGAAGCTCGCCTCTCCGGTCACCTGCTGAAGCTCGCCTCTCCCCTCATATAGGGAATTTTTGCTTTTTGGTTTTCCCTTATTTTACTTAACTTTACCATGAATCAAATTGTGACCTATCCTCAAAGCCGCTGACCACAACTTTACCAAATTTAAGATTGATAAACATCAAAGAGTCCAAGTCCGACATTTTTCTTAAAGTTTGCTCTTTTAATCCATTTTCCTTATATTTTAAATTGCGTCAATCCAAAGCAATGTTTGAGGAAAGTGAGTGAGGCATTCGTAGATCAGAAGACGAACTATCCTTTCTCATCAAGCAAAGGATCCTATGCTTCCCAAAACTTAATTTACTTTTGAAAGTAATTGCTAAATCGAAATTCAACAAATGCAACCAAAAAAGCCCCACGGCAATCTTCAAAATGATCTTCAAACTGAGATAAGTGTGCCAAGAAAAAAGAAAAAGAAAAAGAAAAAAAAAACAGAAGGGAAAAGATAAGTGTACAAAGGACGTAAGTGGGGCATCTGAGATTCTGAGCTAATGAGGGTTAGTACCAAATCTAGCATTGATTCAGGTACCATACTATTTGTCTAAGTTTTGAGATTCATGGGCAGAAATCAAAGTTGGTAATCTTTCCTAAGATATTTACGAGCAGTACATGTTAGAGTTTTCCTCTAATATGTGGACTAAATTAATTGACATTGTTATTTACCGTTTAACGTTTACCGTTTTACGGGGTTTGGTCTTAGGTAAGATAGAAGGTTTCTTAATTAGTCTAATATGGGGCTTTAGTGTGGGCCGAGTTGAGCCTACCCGTAATGAGAGGACTCAGGCTGAAACTCTATAAATAGTCTTCATCTCTCTCCTCTAACCCTAATCTCACATATCCTTACCTAAGGGGCGTTATTCTAATGCTAATCGTGAGAGGCTGCCTCATTGAGTAGGGTAATAGAGGAGAAGGATTTGATGCGTGGATAAACCTCTTGAGTGTAGGCAATCCCTTTCTGCTTCCGCTTTCAAGAACGAGATCCTAAAACAGGTGCGTTAATCTTCTACTCTTGGGTGTGTGTTCTTGTTTTAGTTATGGAGATCTTGGGGTTGCGCAATTTGCGTCCATCAGTACATAGACTTAATTCCTAGCATTATTTCATGCGAGCGTTAGGCATCTTTATAGATTTGTCTAAGAGTTTCAATACTAGGATGTTGTGGTGATCTTGCACTGGTTTAATTTCATAAAATTAAGTAAAACGCCATTAATTCAAGTAAATTTGTCCATAACAAATCGGTGACGTGCCACGTAAGATGATCAATAATGATGGGACCATCACATCAATAGTTTTAGTTGAGTTTTTGTTGGTAGGATTAATTAGAATTTCACTTAAAGATTTTAAACTACATTGCAACAATAAAAAGGCATTAAGACCAAATTGAAATCTATAAATAACTTTAGGATTGAAAGCAGAATCTTTAATTCCAAATGAATCAAACCTAAGAGTTCCTCCGCAAGGTTTGTTCACGGAGGGTGGCTCTTTCCAAAGGCATGAGTGTAGATAAAAAAAATCTCCCGCACTATGAATGCCCTCGATCAGTGCAATGGGATGTCTTCTCATTCTTCCATAACCCAAGCTCAGTGAAGGAAGAGATAAGATGGCCCTATGGGTGCTTTTCCTTGGAGGTGGAAAATTCGTCTTCCCCCATCACATCAATCCCATGAGCCCCTTATCTTTGATGTTTAGGGTAATATGATGCTAGGCATAATAAGTATAAGGATGTCTGAAAATTCTCTTTTCTCCCTATGCCGTATGCTTTAGAAGAAGCTTATATAGTTTGGGAAGGGGCCCCTTCTCCCATAGCTGTATACATGGAATTTCCTTCGAAATGAAGGAAACATAATGTTCATAATTGACATGTGCATTAATACTATAATGTTATTTTTTAACAAGAACTAACCCAGATAAATATCTTCCATGTAGGCTATCAATATAGAGCAACCATGAAAAATTATACTAGTGACTAAGCAATGGAACTTTACAACCTCATGATAGGAAAATTATTCATATCCTCTACTACGATTTAAATAAAAAAAAGGTTCTTAGAAAAGTAAGGAAAACATCTACCACAAAAGATCTTGGAACGCTTTTTGTACTTAAAATTCATAGGGGAAAGAAAGAAAAAAGAAACCCTTTTCTAGATTCACCAAGAAGACATCATATCAAAATCACTTTCGACTTTCCAATTGATTAATTTCAGTGACCACATAATGGACGACTAAGAAAAGTTAGGCGCAAACGGCATGGAGACATTGGAGATGGGGTCATCTTTGTGAAAACCAACAAAAGGAGTGGTCGGCTAATGGCGCTTGCTTTGTCTGGGGAGAAAAAAGGTGGTCCTTTCGCTTATGAAACATCTTTATCATTATAAACAAATACAAAGATATTATTTTGTGCCCATGAAATGACTGATCTAACTTTGCATTGTAAGTCGTGTAAAAAAAAATCCGTATTTTTAAGCGTACCATGTCGGGTATTTGACATATTCCCATTCATGTCTTATGGAACTTTAAAATGTTACAGTTTGGTAGAAAATCATTGGTGTATGTACACGCTAAATTAGGAATCCAATCTCTTGTTTTACCTGAATATAGATTAATGCTTTCTACTGCCAAGAGCGCATCACATAAGCATATCAACTTAAGGGTTTAACCCAATAATCATAACACCAATTTAGGAAAAATTACCCAATGACTCTCAAATCTATTGTACCGGTGTCAAGTTAGTTTTAAATTTTCTAATTTTTTTTTTCAAATTAGCCATAAACCTTTGCCGATCAATTTTAGCTATAAATTATTGACTTGATAATCTAGTTATCGATAGTCCTCATATATGATACACCACAATGTTAGCAATTTCCTCTTCGTTGCAAAGATTTATAATTAAATTAGCAAAGTTAGAAAGTTTGGGATTGAATTGACATACCTACATCATGTGTGGGACTGATTGGATAATTCCCATTAACTTATATAACCAACTAAAATCCGTATTCTAGAAACAGTAGAGTTGCAGCAAGTGGACCACATTAGATTAACTTATGAGATATATCCAATATTTTTTGGTATGCATAGTTGCTTTAGAGTTTAATTTATAAAGGGTCTCTTAAATGCACCTATATATTATTTCAATCCAAAATAGCTCATGCCCCTAACAATACCACGCAGATAGCTTATGTAAAATCAGAGGCTTCGCATAGGGTTACCCATAAAAATCAACCATTGCATGGTTCATGACTTATGAAAGATTCTATGATCACTTATAAAGATGTGTGCACAACCCATACAAAAGTCATAAAAGCTTTATGGCATTTATTGGTTTCTTTCAACTTTCCACGTGGGTTGGGTACGAAATTAACATCACCATTATCAGCATCAACCATATCTTCTTTTCACTGATTGATGGGACTCTTTGGTTTGATGCACCGGGAGACACTAAGATTGACCAACATCTACCGTCTCCCATGTTTAATATGGGCCTAATTACTCAACACCACTCAACCCTCGAGGTCCGAGTCACATCGGCATGTTGGCATTTCGCGATTCTCCCGCACAGAGGCACGAGTACTTGAGACCACACACGTGGATCGGGCGTCCAGCCTAGATACCAGCGCTACAGCTTTTCTTTTGTTTGCTCAGGTAACACTTCAACTTAGTGGCACCATGAAAGATCGAGATCCAGACATAATCGCAAGTCAATCGTGTCCGGTGGCGCGTCAAACCTCTTGTGGGTTTAGTTAGTGGCATGATGTGCACAGATGGGACCTCTAGTTCAAAAAAAAGAAGAAGGTGGTGGCAGTCCGATGTTTATTCACCCATCATACTTTGGAATCATCACTAGGCAAGATATCACGTTCGGCCATTCGTGTCCTCTTAGGTCCATCCCATGATTCAGGCAAAGAGGGACAATGTCTCTGCTTGAATATGAAGTTTTGGCTTTGGACCCACTTCATCGGTTGCTGCCGTCATTGACATGGGACAACATAATAACAATACAAGAGGGAGAATTACCCAAAATAATAATAATAATAATAATAATAATAATAATAATTGCACCAAAAATAGGGAATTGCTGAAAATAAGACAATAATTTATGTGCGAATAATAACGAGTGGAAGGCTCTAGACCAATATATTAGATTGGGGTATGACGTCCTAAATGCTGATATACATACACGGTGCTAATCAAATGATGTGCTCCTGCCAAGTAAAGCTAACTATTTCTCAAGTCTTATCTAATAAATACACGTGGGTCCTTTCGATTGGGAACAGTGAACATTAAATTCGCCACCGTCAGCACAATATACAGCTCAAGAAAGCAACACGAAGACTATGACAAATTACACCAAAGGGCCATTTATTTTTGGGGGAAAAAATGGCGATGTTTGATGAAAGTGGTCCCTGAACTTACCGTATGCCAAATCAAGATGTTCAACTCATACATGCTTTTCAATCAAGATCGTCTTATACACAATTCCAATGAATTGAAGTCTTTTGACATGCCAGCGACCTTATTCAAAAGTTTGATATGAAGATTTCAACCAACTGAAAATTTGAAATTATGCCCCGTGTGTATATCTATATATAAATATACCATAAGAAAATTGATATGCTTGCAGACATTTCACACCTAAATTTGAGGGAATTGTATGATCTTACACCCAATTTCACCATTTTGGATGACATTCTCAAAATTTGTCGGAAATAAATGCCATTGAATTCGATCGCGAGCACCCTATATATTCAAGAGCTTGATTACATATAAAAATAGATTCGAGTACACCTACTAAAGAAATGAGGTAAACTAAAGGACCAAATGTATACCTTTTTCGTCTTTATTTGTAGTGCTATTACTATTAGAAAATCTCAAATTGGTTCATCTACAATACATTTACTCCAATAATTTAAAATTCCAAACTGGATATCCCATAGTATATTTCTTTCAAACTAATTCTCATTCCATGAAAATTCCAAACTACTGACCTAAAATCTACCCACCTTGTTATTTTTAATGGCATGATACCTTCATCTGTATTTATAAATTACATGAGCATCACGGAGCTTCTTTTTTTGGCTAGAAATATTAGCATCATTGAGCTTGAGAATACAAGAATCAAAAAGTGAAAGAAAAGGGGGGACATGCTCCCCTTCCTTTCATGTGATGTTTCTAAGTAACGCCCAAGCATGGTGGTGGAGGGCCCTTTCCCCACACCCTTTGAAAAATCAACCTAGAAATAAGCATCATCAATCCACATAAACGAAAAGCAAAATAAAACCAAAAAAATAAAATAAAATAAAATAGTGTGATTATGTGAAGTGGGTGGTTGAAACGTCCCTCCAATAAAAATCCAAAAAATGCTTTTGTTTCTTTGGTGGTGGATGCTGCTGAAAAAAATTGCATGGCGGGTGGGAGGGACTCTCTCTCTCTCTCTCTCTCTCTCCCTCTCCCTCCCTGTAAAAACCCTGCGTTACCATCATCATCATCATCTCTGATCCTCCATTGAAGAAACGAAACGACTCCGCGGCAGCGACGACGAAGGGAGGAGAGGAAGACGGAAAGCTCCACCCGCCAACTCCCCTCCTCTCCGGTTCAGAAACGAAGGAGGAGGACCACATGCCGTTGTCCTTGCGTTCTTGGTCCGTGGCGGGAGCAGAGAGCTCGATCACCGTCGAGTGTTGATCGTCGGCGGCGGCGGCGGGGGTCGAGGATCGTCGGGATCGGGCGGGGCGGCGGAGGGGCGACCAGAGGCTTTGACTTTTCGCCACCTCCCTCGCTCTTTCTTGCTCTCCAGTCTCCACCGGGTATGATGAGTTCACTTCGGATTGCGACGCGTCGATTCCTTCTTTGATTCTAATTTGTCACACAGAGAGAGAGAGAGAGAGATGTGTTGCGATGATTCGGTCGCGATCGAGTCCGGACTGCGGTGGTCGAAGAACGGTGGTTCAGGGGTTAAGCCCGGTGGCGCGTGGCGCTCAGGCTCGGCGGTGCCTGGAGAGCCACCGCTGCCGCCGCCGCCGCTTTAAATTCTTTTTGTTTTTTTCCTGTTTTACTTCATCATTTTCGGACTTTGTTCTTTTTTTTTTTTTTTCTAATTTTTAAAGTTGCACACTATTTTTGGAAAATTAGGAGAGCAGTGGTCGCAATAGATTTTTTTTTTTTTAATTTTATTGTTACGGAAAGAAATCGGTTAGTTACAAAACGAAAGTGGACATGGTTTTTCTTTTCGGAAATGTACTTGAATCTTGTCCTTCTTTTTGTTTTTTAAAAGTAAGAAAGAAAACCGTTGGTTACTGAATTTTGCTATAAGATTTATCATTTTATTTAAGTTTTAAAAATTTGATAAGATTGTATGTGTCGAGAGTTACGAATTTTGAAATGTGTTAGTAATTTCATGTTGAATTGGAGTCAAATTGTAAAAGCTGCCAAATTCGAAAAAAAAAAAAAGGATAATGTTGAAATATGAGTTAAGAGTGTCTTTCTCTTATTTTTCGTACTATGATGCCTTTGGGAAATTAAGAAAAATATGGAGAATGAAAAATTCTGATGGAAAATGATGGGATATTTGAATATTTCGTGAGTGATGATAGGAGAGAAAAATCATTAAAATTGCGCTGTTGGAGAGCACCATACCCGTGTTGTGAGATGCCCGAAAAATGGCATTCCCCTTTATCGAATTCAATAGCAAATCGCCATTTTGGGCGTCTTGCAAACAATTTGTTGCTCATGATTAATGAAATTTTAGCATTTTAGTCCTCTAACAGGAGAAAAAAGAAAAAAAAAAAAGTGAGGGGAAAACGAACCGGGAGTCATGTTACAACAAGTGGCGGAATAAGATGGAGTGAGGTGGAAGGTTAGATTTGGTGGGTTAAGATTCAGAGAATAATGTCAAGAAGGCCCCGCTGGCTGGCTGATGCAGCAGCAGACATCAGCTTCGTCTTGAAGCCTTGTCAGTAGTGAGCTTTTTCCTGGTTTTGACGTGTGAATCTTGCTACATGCTGGTTCTTGGGGAAAGGAAGAACTTTTAACTTGACCTTCATGCATAATTTCGGCCCTGAATTTGCCCTCGGATCTGCAACCTGTTGAAACCTCTTCTCCCTCTCTCTGAAATGCTTGTTTGACCCTGTGACCCTTTTGTCCTGCGGAAAGAAAAGGGAGCTCTTGCTGTTTCACTTCTTTTGGTAAAAAGATTGATAGCTGATCGAGAGCTGGAAGTCACATGTCATTGTGTTACTTTTTTCCTTTCTGGGATGAGTGAAGGGATCTGCTTTCTGGGTCTTTGCACTTACCTGATGCTCTCCCCATTTGTGTCATCTTCATGAACTGGTTTTGAGAGGTGAGCTCTTGCGATGGTCTCTGCCTGATTTGAGAACGACCGTTTTTGGTTTGTGTGTGGGTTGAAGGATCTGTTCTTACATCTCACGGCAAGTTTCTTTCGTGGGAAACCAGCCACTTGGAAAACATTGTCTGCAGACGTGGCTTGATTGGTTGCAAGAATGAATGAATGGAGAACATCTTCGTCTGTTGCCGAAAATAGTCAGGCAAAGATGGTCATTCGTGACAAAAACATTTTCCGTCCACTAATTCTTCCAAGCGATATAGGCGATCATGTTATTTAGGAGAATGTTGTCCAGATTAGTTGTGCTTTTTAGTACCTACTTTAATGGTTTGTGAATTGGATAGTTCTCGTTTTCTGTGAGAAAGATCATGAAATCTCGATGTCCTTGACACCAAAACTGCTCGAGGGCATGCTCTGTTGTGTGGCTACTCGACTACAAAAGGGAAGTGGTTTCTTATGTTAACTGAGAAAATACACTGCAGGAAAGCTGCCATCCTGGGGTAAGCAGTATTGAGATTCATGGGTTGGTTGAGCAAGATCCTCGGAGGTTCTAGCCATCAGAAGCATCATCATGGGAGATACGGGGGTTATACAAGTGGGGAGGAGACGCATAATTCCAAGGTGACAAAAACTCCTTTTCTATTCTGTCCGTCAGTCTGTCTGTCATATGTGCTTGGTACTTATCCTATGAACATACATGGATTCTGACCTGGGTACATCCAACATTGGTATGGAAGAAGACAGTGAACTGATTGGTAAATCTAACTTCTTGATTCTGAATGCAGGATGAATTGGCAAATCAAGAAAGAGAAGAGATTGACTATGCTATTGCACTCTCTCTCGAAGAATACGATCTAAAGGGGAAAAAGGTGGTCGGTAAGTTTGCTGATTCATAAGACCTAAGCATTCCCATGATTGCTTGATTGCAAATTATATTTATCCTCTGAACTCTTTCGACCAATTTACTTGGACTAAGAATTTAAGAATAATTAGTTTCTTCTCAGCAGGTCTGGCGATTGGCACTAGACTGTATTTAGAAAATAAACATTGATTGAATGGACATTGGACATTATTGCTATGTGATCACAAACTTGTCCTTGTGTTGGCCTTGTTATATGAACAATTTGAAGAGGATGGATAATGATGCCTTTGGATGAAGAATGTTTTGTTGTTTCCCAGTTGCTGGTGTCACGTGAATTTGGAGATTTTAGTCTTCATCGGTTTGCTTAGTGCCATGTTATTTCATTTTTCTTCAGAAGCTGATGAAGATGACCGCTCAGAGGAAGAAGAACCACCTACTCATGTAGAATCGGAAGACGATGAACAAGTTGAAGCTCCGAAAGTGGAAGAGAAGCATATTGAATCTCAATTAGAGGAAGATGAACAACTTGCCAAGGCTCTCCAAGATAGCCTCAGTGTTGAATCACCCAATCAATATGAAAGTGGAAACATGTTTCCCCCTTACCCGTTCTTCTTCCCTTCTGGGTATAGGTAGGTCATTTAGTAAGACGATTGCTTTAGTTTCCATGAGTAGTGAAAAATCAAATGAGTAACCACGTTCCTTCTTTTTTTGGCAATGAGACTTTGTCAGATTCTCTGTTGATTTTGTTAACCCTAATCTAATCATATTTACGTCCTCTTAGGATGCATATATGTGTACGCCTAAACGATGGTTGTCTTTGTAAAATCCAATGTGTCTTGGCATTAGTAACTATACCTCGTGTTCAGGTCATCAGATGGACAAGTGACCTTCGAATTGAGTTACCTATGACTCGGGCATCTAAATTCCAGATCTAGTTGTGTCATCTCAAGTCAAGATCTGGGTTAGTGTCCGTAACAGAATAACAAATGCCAATCATCTAATCTAGCAACCGCTGTTTGGGGGCTAATTCAGGGAAATATCATTATCATGGACTAAGATACCCTACTAGCAATAACCATGGATTTATGTTCCTGTTGCTGAACCATTTGCTTCCTGCAGGATCCATCTGATCTGCATATTGAATGTTTGTTTCTTGTAGAATTTGTGCTGGTTGCAACACCGAGATCGGGAGTGGGCGATACTTGAATTGCATGGATTTAGTTTGGCATCCAGAATGCTTTCGCTGTCATGCTTGCAATCATCCGATTGCTGATGCTGAGGTCTGTTTCTTATCCCAGATCAAAACTCTGTTCAAGTAAAACCTAAAGGATTTCTAAATCCTCATAATTTGCAGCAGTATTGATTGTATCTTGTACTGACTTTTAAATTTTCCTCGGTGTAAGTTCTCGGTTTGGGGGGATCGCCCGTATCACAAGTCCTGCTACAGGCAACAGCATCATCCAAGCTGTGATGTTTGCAACAGCTATGTAAGTACATTTCTTTGACTGCAAGACATACGCTCCATCTAAAAGTTGGTGCTATCAACATATTTGTTCCCTCTGTCCTCGTTGCCCAGTATTGAGAAGCTTGACTATTAATCTCTGTTGTATTCACTATTTTATTGAAGTAATCACCATTTGAACGATCTTCTCATCTCTTTGCAGATTCCAACAAATGCAGCAGGCCTTATTGAGTATAGGGCGCATCCTTTTTGGCAACAGAAGTATTGCCCCTCACACGAGCGGGACGGAACTCCTCGATGTTGTAGTTGTGAAAGAATGGAAGTGAGTTCTCCTGTTGCCACAAATGGCCAAATCCATGTTTTGCCTCAACTAAAAATTGTAGTATTTCTTGTTTCTTACTCTGTTCTTGATATAAAGCCTTCAAACTTTTCTGCAGCCAAGAGACACAAAATACTTGTCACTCAATGACGGTCGAAAGTTGTGTTTGGAGTGTTTAGACTCGGCGATCATGGACACGGACGAATGCCAACCGCTTTACGTTGAGATACAAGAGTTTTATGAGGGTTTGAATATGAAAGTGGAGCAACAGATTCCATTGCTGCTGGTCGAAAGGCAGGCACTAAATGAGGCCAGCAAGGGAGAAAAGAATGTAAGTGCTTACGTCTTTCAGTTTCTTTGGTTAAAATAACTTACTGTTTGCTCAGCAAGATCGACTTTCTTCTTCACAATGATAGGGTAACCATCACATGCCTGAGACCAGAGGACTCTGCTTGTCCGAAGAACAATGCGTTACCACGGTAAAGACTCTCTTCCTTTGACATTTCACTGCTTGAAAAACGGGGCTATTGCGAAGTAGATTGAAAGGCTTATGAACTTCTTCCTGATTTATCAGATTATAAAGAGGCCGATAATTGGGCCGGGCTACATCTTCGGGATGAGGACTGAGCCTTATAGACTAGTTCGGGAATGTGAAGTGACGGCAATTCTCATTTTATATGGTCTTCCAAGGTATGTTTTATATTTTGTTGAACTTCATTTTTGGTTATTTACAAGCGAACTGCTACTCTGAATGGCTGAACGCTTCCAAAACTCAGGCTGCTGACGGGGTCAATCCTTGCTCATGAGATGATGCACGCTTGGCTCCGGCTTAAAGGTTTTCTCTTTGCACTCTCCTGTCCAGTAGTCTTATAAGGTGTACTTGATGTGCATCGAGGATACATATCTGACAGCTGAAGCTTCTGCAAAAATTGTTGATTGCTGTTTGGCAGGTTATCCCAATTTAAGTCCAGAAGTTGAAGAAGGCATATGCCAGGTTTTGGCTCACATGTGGTTGGACTCTGAGACCTATTCTAGCTCTGGAAGTGAAGTCACATCCTCTTCTTCCTCCTCATCCTCACCGTCATCATCTTCATCAACATCCACTTCATCGAAGAAAGGTCTGCGGTCTGACTTTGAGAAAAAGCTTGGTGAGTTCGTCAAGCACCAAATAGAGGCAGATAGTTCGGCAGCCTATGGAGAAGGGTTTAGGTCAGGCAACCGGGCTGTGCTCAAGTACGGCCTCCGAAGCACACTTGACCATATCAGGATTACCGGATCCTTCCCTTTGTGAATAATTTTCATAGAAAAATTGAATCAAGTGTTGGAAAAACACATTGAGAAGATATAGTTCGATAGGCCAAAAAAGATACAAAGAAGAGACAATGATGAGACTGAATGAGAGATGGAATGCTGATGAGACATTGGATGAATGTAAATTAGTACAGGATGTAATCCAAACGCACAAAATTATCTCCTTCCTCTGTAATGGCGTGTGCACTGGACAATGTTTTTGTTGTGGTTCTGGACTTAATTTTCAGTACACTGTGTTCATCTGTCGTTGAAAGAATTTTGGTTTTGTCATGCTTGAAGCTGTTTTAGAGAGTCTTGAACATGTGAGCTCCGAGTTGGAATCGTTAGGAAGGTTCACTAGAAGGCCAGTCTTTTAAAGAATTTGAGAATCCTCGACATGGAGCGAAACTCAAAAGAGAAATGGGAGACTCGATCTACCCATTCTTGACCAACAGAGCAGCTATGAGTAGGGGTGAGCATGGTCCGGGTTAGTCCGGGCCACCCTTTAACCCTAGGACCAACCCGTCTGATGTCGGTCCTCAATTTTTACCGGGATCGACCCTATTGGCCTAGGACCAAGGACCAGGACCGACCCAATGGGTTCGGTCAGGCCTGGTCAACCTGACTCGATCGATAATTTTTTCGTCTTATTTTTTATACTCCCTAAAAAAGAAAACCTACAAATTAAAATTATACATCCATCGACAATGATGTGGCGTTGTGCAACTAAACTATATATACCAATACCTATTTAGTAAATTTAAGATAACACAATAATATAAATTTCATACTTGCTAACCGCTCATCGAGATATGGGACAAGATGGAAAGTTCTTGCAATTATCTATCTTTAATATTCATAACACCATATGAAAAAGCGTTTTCTTGCATTTGATCACTAGAGTCCACTCAACCAAAAAATGAGCTTCACACCACTTGACTAGCAAATCATCGTAGAAGAATCTGAAAAAGACTACTCTACTCTTCAAAAACTTCTACCATTTGACACAAATTGAAAAGCAAAATGCAGCTGAAATTCATTAATAAAATACAATTAAACCATAAAAAGTTCAAAATACTTAATATAAATCATGAATATATAACTTCACATCTTGTTAATTCACTTGAACTTCTAAACACTTGAAAACAAAACAAACGGCACATAATTAATACTCAACAAAAGTTTTAAATTGAAATTACTATTAGTGCTATTAATAGAACATCTCAATATAATATAATATAGTAGATATTTTACTTAGGTTTGAATATATAAAAGAATTATAAATAATATAATATAATATAATATACGGGGTTGGTCAGGGGTTGGGATCGACCCAAAACTCTTAGGGCCGGGACCGGCCGCACGGTGTTGGTCCCTGGAATTTCAGGACCAAGGATCGACCCAGTCCCCTTAAGAACCGACCAGGACCGGCAGGGTTGGGCCGGTCCAGGCTCGGTCCAGGGTCGACCCTAGACTGTTGCTCATCCCTAGCTATGAGCAAAGCGATTTTCACAAAGACGTGCATAATATGTGGAAGAGCAGTACACGATACCGTGACTGCTTGAGAATGTGACGAGATGGCGGTGATGGTCGAGCCAAGATGAGAAGCAGCTTGAGCTCGACAAACGTAAGAGGAAGTAACTGTTGAAGCAGAGTACAAGTACAGAGAGCTGAGGAGAAGAAGAAGTCGCGCACATCCGATGCCGAAAACTCTGCTCGTATCCTTCCACTGTTGCTGTCTCGTTTCGTTTCCTTCAGAGTGTGTAGGTTTTGTTTCCAGTACCAGTCAATCAGTTTTCCCTAATGTCTATAGTTTGGTCTGTAGAATTAGTGTTTACTGTTGAGGCGTCTTTGTTCGCAAAGTTGACTTTTAAAGTCTTTGCATTGACATTATCGGCACTTCAATTTCAGAGCACTTTGATTTCCTTCCGAATCCATTTTCGAGCGGTTTCATCATCGCTCTCAGGAGCTCGCCAGCCCTTTTTTTTTTTTTTTTAAATCTCCTTTCAATAGGTAAATTTACTTGTATTTTTCTAGACCTCAATCAAATGTGGGTGGACAACATCCACTGCATGTCCTTATGAGTTTATACAAAATAGCATATTCAAGAACCTTAAGATTCCCAAGTAAATCCCAAATGTTCCTTAAGGAATTTAAGAAGACATAGTGATGATGACCCAATTGTCCCAGAATTAAGAGCAGTCATATGTCGGCATGCCTTTTAACTTAAGAAACACACCATTCCGGACAAATCCAGTGCTATTTTAAGGCTCGAACACTTTGTATCGAGTCTGAACTAGAGTTAGATTTCGAGTGTGCACGTTCCCAATTGCCTATAATAAGATTTTATGCAATTAATTAGCACCATCTCATATCTTGAACACTTTGTAATGAGTTTGGACTAGCATAACAATTCAAGCATTCATATTCCCAAAGTTTTGTCAGAATTAGATTCCATCGACTTTGTGCCAATTTTATCATTTTGAATGACATTCTCAAAATTTGTTGGAAATAGACACCATTGAATTCGATTGTGAGCACCTTGTATAAGCTTGATTGCATAAAATATGGGTTCAAGTGCACCCACTAAAAAAAATGAGGTAAACTCGAGGACCAAATGTATACCTTTTTCCTCTTTATTTGTAGCATTATTACTATTAGAAAATCATTATTGGCGATGTATGTAAATGTTAAGAGGCAAAATGCAGACCCTTCATAATAATATAGTGTGGTTTGCTATGAATCCCTAAATCTTCTCTCCTCTCTTCTTTTCTACTTGGTATGATTCTTTAAAACTAAGAATATTTTGATCAATTTTGAAAGTATGCTATGCATTTGCCACAATGTGGAACCTATACATTAGAATTTTACTATCCTAAAATTTTGTATGATATAAGTCAAAAGATGAAAAAGGAATTTGGTGGCCAACAAGCAATCCCTATTTTGAGGCCGAGGAAGGACTGTGCATGTGGAATAACGTACCTACCACAAATTTTGTTTTCATTTTCCCTAACTTGTATCATAGGCAAATTTGCTAGTATAATAACCATGGCATTTTTTAGCACATTTTTGGTTAGAAGTTGAATATCCAGTGCAGCAAGGGAGATTTTTCATACCATGATAGAATCCTCTAAAATTGCCACACATTCCACTATAAATGCTACTGTTTCTCTTAGTCCTCCTCTTGAACTCTGTACTTCCAATGTCTCTAAAATTGACTATCTTCATGAGGTCTCCTACCTCAATGAAGATAGCAAAATTTCCGAGACTCACCTTTCACTTACAAATTCATATTATGCTTTTGTCAAACCATCCTTTTTTTCACCTATCTGTTCTATTAAGCATACTCCTAAAGAAGTTAAAGAATATGTCTAGTTCTCAAAATTCAATGATCATCCTATCCCAGCTACGCAGCAAGAGCACTTTGTCACACTTCAAATCCCTTCTGACTTTCCAAGATAATGGATACAGCGGGGATATACACACCTTCACTTTGGTGCTATTAGACTTGCTTTATCCTTTCATGAAAGGAAAGGGTTACCTGTAGTTGCACAAATGACCCTTCTAAACACCCCATTTTAGGACTACCAACATGCTTGCGCTGGCACCATCCAAACTACCCTTAATGCATGAACAATGTTTGTTAAACCGTTTCCTAATTTCAAAATAGCTCTCTTGGATCCATGACTTCTCTCAACTCTTAAGGTTCACCTATAGATTACTAGAACATCTCAGACTCTATATTCTATTGTTGCTACCTTACATTACCAAATGGTTTATTAGGTCTATAATCATATCATTGATCTCAACTTCCTTCATTCTAAAGATACTTTGTTCATTTTGGTGGACAATGATCAAACTTCTTTTATCCATGTGCCTAGACAGATTCCTTGAGATTAGCTAGTTAAGTTACTCCTAGGCAAGTGGGTAACTAACTATAAAAAAAATCCACCAAAACTCCAAGCCCATCAAATCCACATAGTCTCAATTTACCAAGAAGAAAAATGACACATTAATCATTAAATTTAGTAAGGAAAAGGAAGAGACCACTTCCTCTATATTTCCCACTATTCTTATGATGCAACCTGTGCAGCTTATGATCCAACTGATGACGGCCATCTAGATCCAAAATCCATGATTGAGTCTTTCGCCTAGGAAGGACGTCCTATTCATCACTACAAAGATTCCCATACAAGACACTGTTTTTGGGATCTTGATTGCCAGTGTTCCCTTTGTACAAATCCTTCGAATGAATAAGAAGATGATAGGCCATTTAGAAGAAAGAAGTGATCAAAAGATAAACTTTACTAGAGGTACCTTTATGGAGACCCCATTGTTGGACCTCTTGGTGAAGATAGTGGAAAATATCAATTTATGGTCTTGTATAGACCACCTTGGTCACACCCTCCTCCCAAAATCCCTAAACCATGTGAACCTCCTCCACCTCTTCAGCCACCATTTAGATAGAAACCTTCACCCCAAAAGCCGGTTGTCTTACCCTTCCATAAACCCATCTACAAATCGGTAAAAAGGAACTCTTTTCCTCTAGAAGTACCCCAAACACCTCAGCCCTCATGTTACCCAAAACCCGTCCTTCCATTTGTCTATATGTTTTAACCTCGAGACTTTCCACCTTTAGAAACATCTAACTTTACTACCCAAATTCCGACATTAGAAGAGTTTATGGGTGTTCACAATCGATTTCGTCATATTCCTGAGGTCTTGAATCCGATAGATATTGACGACCATGGAAGACAAACAAAGGTCACGACTGTTGAAGTTGTCCTGAATTTGTAGTCAAAGAATGTCTTGGCCCTGAATAATATTCTCAAGACAATTAACATCAAGCTTTCAATTGTTCAAGCTCGTCTTGATCATGTTGACCAAAAGGTTGATCAAACAACTTGGGTCACAAATAAATTACTTGAGACATTCAAGAAGAAACTCAAGTAGATGGAATCTAGAACATATATTTCTCATCATTAATTGAAAGATCGGTCGGCTGAAATAGAAGAATTGAGGAGACAAATCAAACTCTTGCATGATGGAAAATTTGTTCTCTTTCCAGATCCATTTTCCTAGCCTTAGCAAATGATTTTAATAGAAGTGGGCCCCTCTATGCTACATCAATTGCCTCAATTGTTGGTGAAACTCTAAAGTAAGATCAAAGTGATATTGTTACACTTAGAAATTGTATCAAAGAAATGGAAAAAAAAAAGATTAGTGAAGAAAAGAAGCTAGCTTCTAAACCCTTTCTAAAGTCTCCATCTACTCATATGGTCTCAAACCCACTTGAGGCACTGTTGCGAGATCAAAGCAAACGAAAGATACCAACTATTGCTGCATTTGACTTTACCGAGCAAAATATCTCTAAATTAGCCTCAGAATCGGACTCTCTCTCCTCCAAAAATACTTCAATCTTTGAGCCACAAATACTAATATCCCATGTACCTGCTATCTTTATGGTTGATCCCCTTTAAGTAGAAATGGAATCAAGTCCATTCAACCCAGAAGTAGTACACTTTCATGACTCAAACCCTGAATAGAAGTCTTCAACTTCAAAATTTTGCCTCACATTTGATGGTATCCCCTATTCTAAATAACCATATAGATTACAAGAGTTTCATGCTTGGCTCAACACCCAGGCACTTTCTGTTGAAAGTTGGTATGAAATACGGACTGAGTTTTTGAGTAGATTTACCGGAAGCCTAAAAGAATAGTGGAGATTTGCTCTTGATCAGGATTAGATGGCATTTTTACTCCATATAGATTTCCGTCAAACAATTAGTGTGATCCACCACTTCTTTATTGGCAAACCAAAGGATCTTCTTGAGCCTAAAAAAAAAAGAAGAAGAATTTTTTGAAAAAAAAAGAAGAAGCTATTTTTATGAAGAAAGCATCTCAAAGGTACTTCCAAGAATCGCTTCAACTATTTTATGATCTCAGAGTTGATCATAACCTAAAGTAGGTATTTTTGGCCTCCACTCCAAAAGAGATTGGCCAGACTGTGGAAAGATCCATACGAAATAAGTTAAAGATGGTTGCTAATGTTCCTCTTGGGGAACTCCAGTGAGAGATACATCTTGCTTTTAATAATCTTTGCTTTTGAAGGAAGGTTTTTAGAAGTTACCTTATAAGCAACAAAGAACTTGACCAGACTTGTCAAAAGCCTCAGTTAAGAATTAAGTGTTCAAAGAAAGACTCCTGTGATAATCCTTCTTATGGAGATCGATGCAAAAAATGAACACTTCAAAAGATTCTCTTTAGGACATAGGAATAAAAGGTGCAACTGGTGATTCTTAGAGAAAGATGTTGTAGATGAAGCTCTTTTGGAAGATGAAGAAAATCCGATAGATGTTATATTTGCAACAAAAAAGCCCATTTTGCCAAGAATTGTTCAAAGACCAAAGCAAGAAATTCCTATCTAATTTAGAAGATCGAGAAGCAAATTGGAGTACAGGATGATATGTTGAATTAGTCTTTTCCTAAAAGATGAACCAACCAAACACACTATGTGTCATCTAGACGTGATCACAGACTAGTGAACTAGTGATATTGAAAGCTTATCCAAAGAACCTAAAGAAGAGGTATTTTTCTTTTCGGAACCACCCACAATCCAAGATCTCCATGCATATATTCTTCTATTCTTTCATATTTCCCTATAGAAATATACCTATTCAAGTATGATAAGTCTATTTCTCTTAGTGGCCCCATTGACAGTGGACCAGTGATTCTATTCTTGATACAAAGATACTTCAAAAAAAAACTAGACATCATACACTTGGTATTTTAACTCTACTTCTGGAGGGGGTGCCTTTTGCTCCTTAACGTTTACATACACCACCTTATATGGGCATGAGATAACATACTATTTAAAACATCGAATGAATTTTTTCAAGGCCAAAAGGGAGCGTCATCTACTGAAAACCAACTTTATATCTGTTTTCAATGTGGATTCCCAACTGCCAAAATCTAGTTTTAAGGTCAAACTTAAAGTATACTTTAACTTGGGTGAGGTCGGAGAATAAGGAATTCCGATGTGGCAAAGGAAATTTATTATATGGTAAAAATTGGTTAAGAGGCTGATAATTGATAGCCAATCTTATCTTTCCTCTATTTTGCTTCGCTTGTTTGTTGACATAAAATGCTTCAACCCATTGAGAATCTAGTGGCTCCTTGATGAAGTAAATCCAAGCATTCCTTTTGTACTAAAAATAAATGTTTTGGATTAGTTATAGAGTGACTGGCTTTGATAGGATTGACATCCTCATTTTTCTTGAAAGGAAAATTGGTGAAAAAATCAAGATTTTTCCACGAAGTGTTGAAGCATTTTTTAATAAAGTCTAAGTGAGAATTTGCACATGCCCAAAAAGAGTTTACAGAATTGGATCCAAAATACTCATCTAAATAATGAAAAATCTTTGGATATCTATAAGTTTTTGGAATTGCCATTTCAATCGAATTCCATTAGGCATAACTCCAAGTTTAGGAATTGGTTCCCTTATGCTACATTTGCTCCAATAATTTACAATTCCAAAATGGGTACCCCATAATATACTTCCTTCAAACTAATTTTCGTTTCACAAAAATCCCAAATTGACCCATAATCTGCCCACCTTGCTATTTTCAATGGCATAAAACCTCCATCTGTAATTATAATCACACGAGCATCATTGAGCGACCTTGGGGATACAAAAACCGGGAGAAATGCGACTCTCTTTTCATGTGATGTTTCTAAGTAATGCCCAAGCGTGGTGGGGAGGCGCCCACCCCCTTTTCAAAATCAACCTGGAAAAAAGTAAATAATTCAAAAGCAAAAATGATTAAAAAAAAAAAAAGAAATTAAGTGAAGTGGGTGCCCAAGATGGTTTTTTCTTGGGTGTTGGATGCCGCCGAAAAATTGCATGGGGGGGAACCTCTCTCTCCCTGTGAAGTCCCCGCGTTACCGTCACCGTCACCGTCAGCATCATCTCTGATCGCCCATTGACGAAACACGACTCCGCAGCGGAAACGACGAAGGAAGGAGAGAAAGAAGAAAAGCTCCACCCGCCAACTTCCTCCGCCCCAGTAGAGAAACGAAGGAGGAGGGCCCACGTGCAGTTCGCGTCGCGTTCTCGGTCCGTGGTGGGTCGCGGTCGGAGCTCGATCACCGTCGGGCGGCGGCGGCGGCGGGGAGTCGAAGATCGTCGGGATCGCGCGGGGCGGCGGAGAGACGACCAGGTACGGCGAGTTTCGCTTCGGATTGCGACGTGTTGGTTTCTTCTTTGATTATAATTTCTCTGTGAGAGAGAGAGAGAGAGAGAGAGAGAGAGAGAGGGGAGTGTTGCGGTGATTCAGTCGCGATCGAGTCCGGACTGCGGTGGTTCAGTGGATGAGTCCGGCGGCGCGTGGCGCTCACGCACGGCGGCGGTGGCGCCTCTTTAAATTCTTTTTGTTTTCCCCTGTTTTACTTCATCACGTTCGGGCTTTATTTTTTTATTTATTTAAATTTGTCCGCTATTTTCGGAAAATTAGGATAGCAGCGTTTCGTAATAGATTATTTATTTATTTATTTACTCATTATGGAAAGAAATCGGTTAGTTGCAAAACGATAGTGGACATGGTTTTTCTTTTTCGGAAATATGCTTGAATCTTGTTCTTCTTTTGGCGTTTAAAAGTTAGAAATAAAAGCGCTGGTTGCTGAATTTTGCTATACAATTTGTAATTTTATTTGAACTTTAAAAATTTGATAAGCAAGTTTAAATATATATGTATGATTGTATATTTACGCAATTTGACATGTCTTAGTGATTCTGTGTTGAATCGGAGTTAAATTGTACGAATTGCAAGATTTGAAAAAAAGGGTAATGTTGAAATATGAGTTACAAAAGATTTCATGTGTCTTTCGCTTATTTTTAGCATTATGCTCTGTTCGGGAAATTAAGAAAAATAGAAAGAACGCAAATTTGGGTGGAAAATGACGAGAAATTTGAAAGTTTTGTAAATGGTGGTTGGAGAGAAAAATCATCATATTCTTGAGCATTTTCTTCTGTATTTCCCCTCCTCCCGAGCATCTTCCAAACATGAATTAGAATGCAGAGTCGAGTTGCATGTGGAAGGCGATCTACACTGTCTGAGAGCAGCAAAATGCAGTTTCGTGCATCTTGCAGACAATCTGTTAGATATGATTGAAGAAATTTTGTATTTGCACTACTCTTAACAGGAAAAAAAAAGTGAGAGGAAAATGAACTGGGAGTCATGTTACGACAAGTGGTGTAATAAGATGGAGTGAGGTGGAAGGTTAGATTGGGTGGGTTAAGATGCAGAAAATAATGTCAAGAAGGCCTTGCTGGCTGGCTGATGCAGCAGCAGGCATCATCTTCCACTTGAAGCCTTGTCAGCAGTGAACTTTTTCTGGGTTTTGACGTGTGAATCTTGTTATATGCCGGTTCTTAGGAAAAGGAAGAACTTTTAACTTGATCTTCATGCATACTTTTGGCCCTGAATTCGCCCTCGGATCTTCAACCTGTTGAAAGCTCTCCTCTCTCTCTCTCTGAAATGCTTGTTTGACCCTGTGACCCTTTTGTCCTGCCGAAAGAAAAGGAACTCTTGCTGTTTCACTTCCTTTAGTGAGAAACAGTGATAGCTGATCGAGAGCTGGAGGTCACATATCATCGTGTTACTTTTTTCCTTCTTGGGATGAGAGAAGGGATCTGCTTTCTGGGTCTTTTCTCTTACCTGATTCTCTCCCCCTTTGTGACATCTTCGTGAACTGGTTTTGAGAGGTGAGCTCTTGCCATGGTCTTTGCTTGATTTGAAAATGACCATTTTTGGTTTGTGTGAGGGTTGGAGGATTTGTTCTTACATCGTACGGCGAGTTTCTTTAGCAGGAAACTAGCCACTTGGAAAGCATTTTCTACAGACATGGCTTGATTGGTTGCAAGAATGGATGAATGGAGAACATCTTCATCGTTGCCCAAAATAGTCAGGCAAAGATTGTCGCTCGTGATGAAAACAATTTCTGTCGACTAATTTTTCTAAGCAATACAGGCGATCATGTTTTTTAGGGGAATGTTGTCCAGATTAGTTGTGTTTATAGTTCCTAGTTTAATGGTTTGTGAATTGGATAGTCCTTGGTCCTTCGTGTTCTGTGAGAAAGATCATGAATTCTCGATATCCCTGACGCAAAACTGCTCGAGTGCATGCTCTGCGATGTGGCTACTCAACTACAAAAGGGAAGTGGTTTCTTATGTTAACTGAGAAAATACATTGCAGGAAAGCTGCCATACTGTGTAGGCAGTATTGAGATTCATGGGTTGGTTGAGCAAGATTTTCAAAGGTTCTAGCCATCGGAAGCATCATCAGGGGAGATATGGAGGTTATAGAAGTGGGGAGGAGATGCATAATTCCGAGGTGACAAAAACTCCTTTCCTATTCTGTCCGTCCGTCCGTCTGTCATATGTGCTTGGTACTTCATATGAGCATATGTGGATTGTGACCTGATTACATCCGACATTGGTATGGAAGAAGACAGTGGACTGATTGGTAAATCTAACTTCTTGATTCTGAATGCAGGATGAATTGGCAGAGCAAGAAAGAGAAGACATTGACTATGCAATCGCACTTTCTCTCTCAGAAGATGGTCTAAAGGGTGAAAAGGTGGTTGGTAAGTTTGCTGATTTGTAAGACCTAAGTGTTCCCATGATTGCTTGACTAAAAAAGTTATATATTTATCCTCTGAACTGTTTCAACTGATTTACTTGGACTAAGAATTGAAGCATAATTAGTTTCTTCTCAACAGATTTGGCTATTGGCACTAGACTTTATTTAGAAAATAAACATTGATTGATGGACAATGGACAATATTGCTACGTGATCACAAACTTGACCATCTGTTGGCCTTGTTAGATGAACAATTTGAAGAGGATGGATAATGATGCCTTTGGATGAAGAATGATTTGTTGTTTCCCAGTTGCTGGTGTCACATGAATCTGGCGATTTTAGCCTTCATCTGTTTTGCTTAGTGCCGGGTTATTTCATTTTTCTTCAGAAGCTGATGAAGATGGTCACTCAGAGGAAGATCCAGCTACTTATGTGGAATCAGAAGATGATGAACAAATAGGCCAAGAAGAATATGAACTTGTTGAAGCTCCGAAAATGGAAGAGAAGCATATCGAATCTCAGTTGGAGGAAGATGAACAACTCGCCAAGGCTCTCCAAGAAAGCCTGAGTGTTGAATCACCTCCCCGATATGAAAGTGGAAACATGTTTTGCCCTTACCCATTCTTCTTCCCTTCCACGTCCCTTCTTTTTTTTGGCAAGGAGGCTTTGTCAGATTCTCTGTTGATTTTTTTTTAACCCTAATTCAATCAAATTTACGTCTCTTTAGGATGCATATACGTGCATGTCTAAAATGATGGTTATCTTTGTAAAATCCAATATGTCTCGGCATTAGTAACTATACCTCATGTTCAGGTCATCAGATGGACAAGTGACCTCTGTATTGAGTTACCTATGATTCCAGGCATCTAAATTCCAGATCTGGTTGTCATCTAAAGTCAAGATCTGGGTTAGTGTACGTAACAGAATAACAAATGCCAATCATTTAATCTGGCAATCGCTGTTCGGGGGCTAATTCAGGGAAATATCAATATCATGGACTAGGATACCCTACTGATAATAAGCATTGATTTATGTTCCTGTTGCTGAACCATTTACTTCCTGCAGGATTCATCTGAGCTGCATATTGATTTTTTTTTTTTCTGTAGAATTTGTGCTGGTTGTAATGCTGAGATCGGGAGTGGGCCATACTTGAGAGGCATGGATTTAGTTTGGCATCCAGAATGCTTTCGCTGTCATGCTTGCAATCATCCAATTGCTGATTGTGAGGTCTGTTTCTAATCCAAGATCAAAACTCTGTTTAAGTAAAACCTAAAGGATCTCTAAATCCTCATAATTTGCAGCAGTATTGATTGTATGTCGTACTGACTTTTAAATTTTCCTCGGTGTAAGTTCTCGATTTGGGGGAATCACCCGTATCACAAGTCCTGCTACAGGCAACAGCATCATCCAAGGTGTGATGTTTGCAACAGCTATGTAAGTACATTTCTTTGACTGCAAGACATACGCTCCATCTAAAAATTGGCGCTATCAACATATTTTCTCTCGCTGTTCTCATTGCCCTGTGTTGAGAAGCTTGGCTATTAATCTCCGTTGTATCCACTATTTTATTGAAGTAATCACCATTTGAATGACCTTCTCATTTCTTTGCAGATTCCAACAAATGCAGACGGACATATTGAGTATAGGGAGCATCCTTTTTGGCAACGAAAGTATTGCCCCTCACACGAGCAAGATGAGACTCCTCGATGTTGTAGTTGTGAAAGATTTGAAGTGAGTTCTCTGTTGCCTCAAAGGGCCAAATCCATGTTTCACCTCAAACTAAAAAATTTAATATTCTTGTTTCTTACTCTGTTCTTGATATGAAGCCTTCAAACTTTTCTGCAGCCAAGAGACCCAAAATACTTGTCACTCGATGACGGTCGAAAGTTATGTTTGGACTGTCTAGACTTGGCGATCATGGACACGGCTGAATGCCAACTGCTTTACTTTGAGATACAAGAGTTTTTCGAGGGTTTGAATATGAAAGTGGAGCAACAGATTCCGTTGCTGCTGGTCGAAAGGCAGGCATTAAACGAGGCTAGGAATGGAGAAAAGAGTGTAAGTGCTTACATTTTTCAGTGTCTTTAGTTAAAATAACTTACCGTTTGGTCAGCAAGATCGACTTTCTTCTTCACAATGATAGGGTAACCATCACATGCCTGAGACCAGAGGACTCTGCTTGTCCGAAGAACAATGCGTTACCAAGGTAAAGACTCTTCCTTTAACATTTCACTGCTTGAAAAACAGGGCTTTTGCGAAGTAGATTGAAAGGCTTATAAACTCCTGATTCATCAGATTATAAAGAAGCCGACAATTGGGCCGGGCTTTGTCTTCGTGGGGATGAGGACCGAGCCTTGTAGACTAGTTCGGAAATGTGAAGTGACAGCAATTCTCATTTTATATGGTCTTCCAATGTATGTTTTATAGCTTGCTAAACTTCATTTTCGGTTATTTACAAGCGAATTGCTATTTTGCGTGCTGAAAGCTTCCAAAACTCAGGCTGCTTACGGGGTCAATCCTTGCTCATGAGATGATGCACGCTTGGCTCCGGCTTAAAGGTTTTCTCTTTGCCCTCTTTCATGCAGTAGTCTTATAAGATGTACTTGATGTGCATTGAGGACACGTATCTGACAGCTGAAGCTTCTGCGAAAAATTGTTGATTGTTGTCTGGCAGGCTATCCCAATTTAAGTCCAGAAGTTGAAGAAGGCATATGCCAGGTTTTGGCTCACATGTGGTTGGACTCTAAGATCTATTCTAGCTCTGGAAGTGAAGTCGCATCCTTGTCTTCTTCCTCATCCTTGCCGTCATTGTCTTCATCAACGTCCACTTCGTCGAAGAAAGGTCCGTGGTCTGACTTTGAGAAAAAGCTTGGCGATTTCATCAAGCACCAAATAGAGTCAGATAGTTCGGCAGCCTATGGAGATGGGTTTAGGTCAGGCAACCAGGCCGTGCTCAAGTACAGCCTTAGAAGGACACTTGACCATATGAGGATGACAGGAACCTTCCCTGTGTGAATAATTTACATAGAAAAATTGAATGAGTGTCAGGAAAACACGTTGAGAAGATATCGTTTTACAGGCAAAAGAAGATACAAAGAAGAGATAATGATGAGACCGAATAAGAGGTGGAATGCTGATGAATGGTTTTCCAGACATTGGATGAATGTAAATTAGTACAGGATATCATCCGAACACACAAAATTATCTCTTTCTTCTGTAATGGCGACACCATGTCATATAGTGTGCATTTGTCATGCTTGAAGTGGTTTTAGAGTCTTGAATATATAAGCTCCGAGCAGGGTTCGTTAGGAATGTTCACTGGAAGGCCAGTCTTTTAAAGAGTTTGAGAATCCTCGACATGGAGCGATACGCAATAAAGAAGAAACGGGAAATTAACCCATTCTCGACCGACAAAGCAGCTACGAGCGGTGTGATTTTCGTGTTGACACGCGTAAAACGTGGAAGAGCAGCACACGACACCGTAACCACTAGAGAGTGTGACAAGATGGTGGCGACAGTCGAGCCAAGACGAGGAGCGGCTCGTGGGTGAAACTTGGAAGGAATAGTAACTGTCAAAGCAGAGTATAGATACAGAAAGCTGAGGAGGAGGAGGAGACGACGCGCACAACATCCCCTGCATGTCCTTATAAGTTCATGCAAAATAGCATATTCAAGAACCTTAAAATTCCCACGTAAATGCCAAATGTTCCCATAGGAATTTAAGAAAACACTCTGATGATTACCCAATTGTCCTAGAATCAAGAACAGTTATATGTCGGCACCCCTTTTAACTTAAGAAACACACCATTCCGACCAATTTCACACTATTTCAAGGCTCGAACACTTCGTATCAAGTCCAGATTAGAGTTAGATTTCGAGTGTGCACATTCCCAATTGCTTATAATTAGATTTTATGCAATTTATTAGTGCTGTCTCAAATCTCAAACACTTTGTATCGGGTCTAGACTAGAGTAACAGTTCGAGCATTCATATTTCCAAAATTGGGCGGAAGTAGATACCATCAAGTCTGCGCTCAATTTCACCATTTTGGTTGACATACTCAAAAAATTTGTCGGAAATAGATACCATTGAATTCAATTGTGAACTTGTTGTATATTCAAGTGCTTGATTGCATAAAATACGGGTTCAAGTACACCCACTAAAAAAATGAGGTAAACTTGAGGATCAAATGTATACCTTTTTTCTCTTTATTTGTAGTGTTATTACTATTAGAAAATCATTATCGGCAGTGTATATAAACATTCAGGGGCAAAACAAATTTCGATGTGGCAAAGGAAATTTATCATCTTGTCAAAATTGATGAGGCTAATAATTGATAACCAATCTCATATTCCATTTGTTTTGCTCCGCTCACTTTTTGACATAAAATGTTTTACAAGTTCATTGAGAATATAAGGGCTCAATTAATCTTTGATGAAGCAAATCTGAATGATCTCTTTGTGCTAAAAGTAAATGTTTTGGATTTATTCTAGAGTGATGGGCTTTGATAGGATTGACATCCTCGTTTTTTTTAAAGGAAGATTGATGAAGAAATTACAATTTTTCCACAAAAGATTGGAGCATTTTAAGACAAAGTATAAGTGAGAGTCTGGACATATCCCAAGAAGGGTTTGCAAAATTGGATCCAAAATTCTCATCTAAATAGTGAAAATTCTTTTCGTTGTCTATAAATTCTTAGAACTACCCTTTGAATTGTAGTTTATTAGCCACAATTCTAAGTTTATTAATTAATTTCTTTACGATATATTTGCTTTAATAATTAAAATTTCAAATTGGGTACCCCATTATATATTTCTTTCAAACTAATTTTTATGAACATAAAAATCCCAAACTGACCCATAATCTACCTACCTTGTTATTTTTAATGGCATAAAACCCCCATCTGAATTTATAATCACATGAGCATCATTGAGCTTGATGATACAAAAACCAGAAAGTGAAAATGGGGGAAATGCTCCTCTCCTTTTTTCTCTTGGGGTGGTGGTGGCTTATGAGAAATTGCATGGGGGACTTTCCCCTGTGATCCTGGATCCTCCATTGACGACCGGCTCCACAGCAGAAATGACGAGGGGAGGAGAAGACGGAAAGCTCCACACCCCGCCCGAACTCCCTCCGCTCCGGTAGAGGAACGAAGGAGGAGGATCCCCGTGCAGTTCGCCTCCCGCTGTCGGTCCGTGGCGGTCGCGGTCGGAGCTCGATCACCGTCGGATGGTGATCGGCGGCGGCGGGGTGGGGGGGGCGGTGTCGAAGATCGTCGGGATCGCGCGGGGCGGCGGAGAGACGACCGGGGCTTGACTTTTCGCCACCTCACTCTCTCTTGCTCGCGACCGCGTACGGCGAGTTCGCTTCGGATTGCGACGTGTTGATTTCTTCTTTGATTATAATTTCTTATAGAGAGAGAGAGGGAGAGAGGGGAGTGCTGCGGTGATTCAGTGGATGAGCCCGGCGGCGCGTGGCGCTCACGCACGGCGGTGCCTTCGAGCAGCCGCCGCCGCCGCCGCCACTATGAATTCTTTTTGCTTTTTCCTGTTTTACTCCATCAATTTCGGGCTTTTTATTTTAAAATTTTTTTATTTAAATTTGACCACTATTTTCGGAAAATTAGGATAGCAGCGCTTTTCAATAGATTATTTATTTTTTTATTTCCTCGTTACAGAAAGAAATCGGTTAGTTATTAAACGATTGTGGACATGGTTTTTCTATTAGGGAATGTACTTGAATCTTATTCTTCTTTTGGCTTTTAAAAGTAACAAAATAAAAACGTCGGTTGCTGAATTCTCCTATACAATTTGTCATTTTGTTTAAACTTCAAAAATTTGATAAGCAAATTTAAATATATATGTATGATCGTAGATATGTACGGTTTGAAAGTTTTGTGAATGGCGATAGGAGAGAAAAATCATTATATTTTCGAGCATTTTCCTCCGTATTTCCCCTCCTCCCGAGCATCTTCCAAACATCGAATGGAATGTAGTTGCACATGGAAGGCGATCTACACTGTCGGAGAGCAGCAAATCACAATTTCCTGCATCTTACGGACAATTTGTTACATATGATTGAAGAAATTTAGTATTTTCACTACTCTAATAGAGGGACAAAAAAAAGTGAGGGGAAAATGAACTGGGAGTCATGTTATGACAAGTGGCGGAATAAGATGGAGTGAGGTGGAAGGTGAGATTTGGTGGGTTTAAGATGCAGAGAGTAATGTCAAGAAGGCCCCGCTGGCTGGCTGATGCAGCAGCAGCAGCAGACATCAGCTTCGTCTTGAAGCCTTGTCAGTAGTGAGCTTTTTCTGGGTTTTGACGTGTGAATCTTGTTACACGCTGGCTCTTGGGGAAGGGAAGAACTTTTTAACTTGATCTCCGTGCATACTTTCGGCCCTGAATTCGCCCTCGGATCTTCAACCTGTTGAAGGCTCTCCTCCCTCTCTCTGAAATGCTTGTTTGACCCTGTGACCCTTTTGTCCTGCTGAAAGAAAAGGAGCTCTTGCTGTTTCACTTCTTTTTTTGGTGGAAGAGTGATAGCTGATTGAGAGTTTGAAGTCACATATCATTGTGTTACGTTTCCTTCTTGGGATGAGCGAAGGGATCTGCTTTCTGTGTCTTTTCTCTTACCTGATGCTCTCCCCTTTTGTGACATCTTCGTGAACTGGTTTTGAGAGGTGAGCTCTTGCGATGTTCTTTGCTTGATTTGAAAACGACCATTTTTGGTTTGTGTGTGGGTTGAAGGATTTGTTCTTACATCTTGCGGTGAGTTTCTTTCGTGAGAAACCAGCCACTTGGAAAACATTTTCTGCAGACATCGCTTGATTGGTTGCAAGAATGATTGAATGGAGAACATCTTTGTTGTCGCCGAAAATAGTCAGGCAAGGATGGTTGTTCATGACGAAAACATTTTCTGTCGAGTAATTTTTCTAAGCAATACAGGCGATCATGTTTTTTAGGAGAATGTTGTCCAGATTAGTTGTGGTTTTAGCACCTAGTTTAATGGTTTGTGAATTGGATAGTCTTGGCCCTTTGTTTTCTGTGAGAAAGATCATGAAATCTCGATATCCCTAACGCCAGTAACTGCTTGAGGGCATGCTCTGCTATGTGGCTACTCAACTACAAAAGGGAAGTGGTTTCTTATGTTAACTGAGAAAATACATTGCAGGAAAGCTGCCATACTGGGTAAGCAGTATTGAGATTCATGGGTTGGCTGAGCAAGATCCTCGGAGCTTCTGGCCATTGGAAACATCATCATGGAGATATGGAGGTTATAGAAGCGAGGAGGAGACGCATAATTCCGAGGTAACAAAAGCTCCTTTTCTGTTCTGTCCATCTGTCATATATGCTTGGTACTTATCGGCTGAGCATACATGTATTCTGACCTTATTACATCCGACAGTGGTATGGAAGAAGACAGTGAACTGATTGGCAAATCTAACTTCTTGATTCCGAATGCAGGATGAATTGGCAGATCAAGAAAGAGAAGACATTGACTACGCGATCGCACTTTCTCTCTCAGAATTGATCTAAAGGGGAAAAAGGTGGTTGGTAAGTTTGCTCATTCGTAAGACCTAAGTGTTCCCATGATTGCCTGACTGAAAAAAATTATGTTTATCCTCTGAACTCTTTCGACTGATTTACTTGGACTAAGAATTCAAGCATAATTAGTTTCTTCTCAACAGATTGGTGATTGGCACCAGACTTTATTTAGAAAATAAACATTGATTGATGGACATTGTACAATTTTGCTATGTGATCACAAACTTGACCGCGTTTGGCCTTGTTAGATGAACAATTTGAAGAGGATGGATAATGATGCCTTTGGATAAATAATGTTTTGTTGTTTCCCAGTTGCTGGTGTCACGTGAATCTGGAGATTTTAGCCTTCACCTGTTTTGCTTAGTGCTGTGTTATTTCATTTTTCTTCAGAAGCTGATGAAGATGATCACTCAGAGGAAGAACCACCTACTTATGTAGAATCAGAAGATGATGAACAAATTGGCCAAGAAGAACATGAACATGTTGAAGCTCCGAAAGTGGAAGAGAAGCATATCGAATCTCAGTTGAAGGAAGATGAACAACTTGCCAAGGCTCTCCGAGAAAGCCTGAGTGTTGAATCACCCTCTCGATATGAAAGTGGAAATATGTTTTGCCCTTACCTATTCTTCTTCCCTTCTGGGTATAGTTATGTTGTTTAGTAAGAAAATTGCTTTAGGGCCTATTTGGTAATCATCCCAACAGTGCCGGATTCTGATTTTTTGTTCCCAGAATCAGTTTGGGACGAGAATCGTGTTTGGTAAAATTTTTGTTCCCGGGAGCAGATACATTTCTAGAATCAGTTTGGGACAAGATTTGAGAAAAAAAAAAAAAAAAGTTGATTCTGCATCCGAGAATCAAAAAAAGAATCAACACATTAAAACTCTCTTCTTTCCTTTCGCCATCCCGCGACCACCGCCTGCTGCCATCCACCGCCCGCTGTCGCCCGCCGCCGATCGCCGGTCACTGGCCGCCGGTCCGGCGAGCTCGCCGGAGGCTCGACAGGCCAGAGCGAGGTCCGACGAGCTCGCCGGAGGCAAGCCCAGCCATCGACGAGCTCACCGGAGGCAAGCGCAGCCACCGGCGAGGCTCAGCTGACGAGGGTCGGCCTCGCTGAGGGCCGGTGACGCTCTGATGAGGTCGCTGGCCCTCGACCGGCCGGTCGCTGGAAGAAGAAGGATTATAGGAGAAAAGGGAAAAAAAAAAAAAGAAAAGGAAAAAAGGAAAAAGGAAAAAGGAAAAAAAATAAAAGAAAAAAAGTAAAAAAGTAAAAAAAAGTTATTTAAAAATTAAAAGAAAATTAATTTGGAAAGAATCAATGAACACGTTATCAAACGCAATTCTATTCTAGAATCAGAAATTTTGGACAGTTATCAAATACGTTTTTTTTTACTCAGAATCAATTCCAAGAACAGAATAAAAAATAATCGGTTTGTCGAATCGGTTCGGGAATGTAATCGTTACCAAATGCGCTCTTAGTTTCCATGAGTAGTGACAATTCAAATGAGTAATCACGTTATCAGATCTAAGGATTGGCCATCTCCATTCATTGTCGATGATGACATCAGCTCGTGTATCAGATCTAGGCATTGGCCATCTCCATTCATTGTCGACGACATCAGCTACTGTAGCATATTTTCCCAAAGTAGAGTCATAGATGGTTGTCTCAAGATCTTTGTCCAGAACTCCATGGGGACACCAATGATCAAACCACGATGAAATGGACTCTGCCATCACCAACAACGTACTGCACATGGCTGCCATCTCAACTTGAGTGACTTCCTCCGAGCATGACTACTATCAGATCTAGGCTCAACACGTCATATGCCGGCATGCCTTTTAACTTGAAGAACTGACCGTTTTGACAAGTTTATGCCGTTTCAAGGCTCGAAAACTTTGTATCGAGTCTGGACTAGAGTAATAATTCGAGCATGCACATTTCCAATTGCTTGTAATTAGATTCTACACAATTAATTAGTATTGTCTCAAGACTCGAACACTTTGTATCGAGTCCGGACTAGAGTAATAATTCGAGTGTGCACATTTCTGAATTGCCTTTAAACTGGATGCCAAAATCGAAAAAAATAGTAAAAATACAGTAATTCTAGGGTTAATTAGTGCAATCATGTACTGTGCAATATCTATGAAGCGTCTCCACATACTTTGGTATTTGTAAGGTAGGTCCTGAAATTTTGAGAATTCCCAAGAGAGACCTCTCTCCCCTAATATTTTTTCACCCAGATCCTATCAGAATCACTATTCACAATATAATTGCAGCCTTCTTTTGACGTAAACTCATCGACAAATCGTCGCTAGGATTCTCATTAAAAGATGAAATATCATTTCGCCTGGTTTACATTTTGTACTTACCATTTTAGCACATAATATATTTTACAACTAAAATCATCGTTCGGGGGGCTTTTCACTTTTTCACATCTTTATTTTTCATTAATTCGTCTCTTTAAATTTTAATTTAATGTTGAACACCTTACATACATATGGTTATATATAAATATTGACCGGTTAGAACAGTTGAACTTTCTTTATTGCTTTTGAAACTTGAAGTATTTATATTTTATAATTAACTACTTTATCTCAAGTTTTAGGACAAAGGCAAAGCGGCCGTTAAAAACGTTGAGAAAGAGAAGACAAACGACAGTTTTCTTATCTTCCACTTCACACTCTCCTCCCTACTTCACTGGACCAAAAGCCAAGCTGCTTCAAGAACAGCTTAACCAAGGTCCCTGCACTCCCAATCCTCTCTTCCCATGGCTTTCTCCGCCGTCTTCTCGCGCAACGCCTTCCCTTGCATCTCGCCGCCGCACCCTCAACCCATTCCCAGAAACTACCCGCTCCTTCGTCCGCCGTCGGTCAGGGTGTCGACGGCGAAAGTGAGAGCTTCTGCTGCTGCGCCGGAACCTGATGAAGGGACGCCCGCGCAGACGAAGACCGAAGACGCCCCGAGCGCGAATGCTCAGCCTTCGACCGCGGCTCCTAAACGGCCCAAGAAGCCGGTTTACTCCAGTGAGTCGCTCTCCTCCGGGGTTGATCTCATTCTTGGGTTGCTATGGAATGAGGGTGATGGGACAGAGGTGGCTGACTGATTGTGCGGTGTTTGTTGTTTTTTTCCCAGTGAAGAAGGGCCAGATCGTGAGGGTGGATAAGGAGAAGTACCTCGACAGTGTCAATGTGAGGGCAATCCTCTCTTTCCATTTCTTTTTATTGGGTAACTGGATTCTTTTGTTTGGTTGGTGTTCATCAAGGAATGTGTATCCATGAGTCCCAATTATGTATGAATTTGCGCGTAAAGAAGACATTTTCATCAATCTTATTAGTTTCTTGCTTTTATAAAGTGGCTCTAACTTGCCGCGTTGATTATTCTTCTGCATCTTTTCTTTGCCCTCTCGATTTCCTTGCAATGTTTAATAATGTAATTGTTTGGGGTAATTGACTATGCTGCCATATGGATATCCCATTTCAGTATTTATCAGTTGGACATCCACCTTATTATAAAGGTCTGGACTACATCTATGAGGATCGTGGTGAGGTAGATTGTTTCTTTTCTGCGGAATTTAAACAGTTGAATTGGGAAGTGTCCCCATAATCTAGTGCTTTCATCTAACTGTCTGCATTTCTGATTGCTTGAACAATCATAGGTCTTGGATATAAGGATCTTTGAGACTGGAGAATATGCACTTGTAAGTTTATACTTGGACCATGTTGGTTTTGTTAATTGAATGAATTTTGTTGTTGGGATATGAGTAGAAGTTTCCCCCCGTTCTTCCCACTTGAGTTTACTTTCCCCTGTAAGTTCAAAAGCATTTTGACCTTGGGAAGAATCACAGAGAATTTTTTTTTAATTTTTTAAATAAAAGTATGAGCAACAATTAGATTTAATTTGGCAAAAGATTGGTTAAATGTCAGTGCAGCTTTGAGATTAGTACTCTCACTCACCGGTATTCATTTTGAGCCATCAGAAACTGGGAAATCTTATATTTTGACATTACCTGTATTCTGGATAAACTATAAACAGTAAACTTATATCCTTGGTTTGTTTATGCTGTTTGTATCTGTAAAAGATTTTGAAGCAAAACTAGAGCAGTATTCTGTAATTTAGCTGTTACACGGGCTACTTATGGTTAACACTGATAATGCATTTTCACAGATTGCATGGGTAGGTATTCCTACTGCACCAGCATGGCTTCCAACCGACATGTTAATCAAGGTACCCTGTCCTAACACCTATTCAATGACTGTGGAACTCAATTATACTACCTGTATTTTGCACTTCACTTGTCTTAAAAGATTTTGCTATTTTACTATATTCTTAATCTAGCCTAATCTGGACTGTATTGCTGCATTTATGTTTGGCTCATCTGTTTGGGCCAAAAAGAAAAGGAAAACAAAAACAAAAAAAGTTTTGATGTGTCTCGTGCTGTTAAGACTAGCTTAATCTTGCTTCAGGAACTTGAATGAAATTATTACTCCAACTAGCCTGCTCCGGCATTATGTAAATATTGATCTCGTGGCTAATACACAAGTTGCTTATAGCAACAGTTCAGCTGATTGTGGCTGAATACTTCTCCAGCCAACCTCAGTAAAGTCCATTGCTGCTCAAGACTAAACACTGACTCATTTTAGAGAACTTTGAAATTTGATCTTCAACTACTAGATTGGCCCTGAAAGTTTGAAGTTCTTATTTCATCTATATTTGCTCAGCCATTCCAGTCACCTAACTCAGGCTCATATTTCTTGCAGTCGGAAAAACTTGACTATGAGAGATTGTGACATTCCTGGTGCACCATTGCAGATCTCTATACTTGTAAACATTGATCATGTCTTGATTGGAGCTATGCCATATTGAGAGAAATAGTTAAGTTTATCCTTCGTACTAGTTTGTGTATTGTAACCATGTCAAGAACAGTTTTGACAACATTCTAATTCCAATTCAAATTCAAATCCTTTGATTGTGTCACTAATCTCCCCATGGCAGATGAAAACTGTTACACAAATTTTTAATAGAAAAATAGTGAGATGAGGAAGTTCAAGAGGGTGAAACATTTTGATGCAAAACATCCTGTTGAACTCCTTTTTTGGTTTTCTTTTTCTATGGGGTCAAAGGATTTACGAGAGGAAGCGATAATGCTTAACAGCGGAAGAAACTTCTACATTTTCTGGAGATATCAGTGGCCTATTCGACTCCCTGATAATTACATATGAAGACAGAATCGAGGTACAAAACGCACAGCACCTGATAAGTTTGAGTGTGGTGCGTGTTAGCTGTTTAGTGTATGAGTCGCCTTTACGAAAGATTGGTCGGACAAATTGACACCCTCTCTCTGTTTAGCAAATTCTTAATCTTGCATTACTCTGTTTTTAGAGGTTTCTATATACACCTCGAGTCTATTGAAGAACTAGATTCTTGTATCCCTTTGAAATAAGAAGTTATTAACATGACAACACTGCGTGATAGTGACATGCCATACTGTTTGATCAATAAAAGGTGAGATGCATATGAGTATGTGGGGGATAAATAGGATGAGATTCATGACATTGATAACAGTGGTTGGTGGGTTACATCAAGTCGTCATTGATTCATCGTGAATCCTGCACAAAATACCATTTCATCCAAGACCAACCATGCCTAGCAGATGTAACATCTCTGTGCTTATAGGTATCAACCCTGAAATCAAAGGCGGCATGTGACTTCTCAATTTGAGTTCGTATACAAAATCCTAGTTTACTCTATTGCATTGTAAAGCTTCACGTTGTCATTATGATCAGTGCAGCTTCCCGTCATAGAGATTTTATAGATTTCTGGCTTTCTACAGTCAAAAGTCGTGGCGATCTTGGCCGATACACTGCAGAAGCAACTGAACGCAAAACCTTGGCAGAATTAACCCTTTGACCTGGGGCATGAAACAGAAAAGGTTTTGGCATCGTTTGACGACACCAAGTTCAATCGGTCGGGAACGTGAACAGAGAAAGATGGAAAGTTATGATCAGCAAATATGAGATGAATATATCATTCCACATTCGACAGTCTTCAAATTCTTAATATTATAATGATTTCTCTCCTTCATGTCCCAGGAAAATATATACAACGTCCATTAGATGATCTACTATTATAGGTTTATTTTTCTTTTACATATTCACTTCACACTAACAAAAAATTCTTATGTGTCCGGTTATACTAAAGTTGCATTTATCATGGACTATTAAGGAGTCAAATAAATATATTTAAGTTATGTTCCAAAAAGTTTGTAAAGCCTCTAGCTTTTACAATCCAATACCGGATTTTATTTTAATGAGCGCCCTCTGATCACAGGTGAAAAAAATGCTGTTTACACCTTGACGCCACTGGCCAAATTCATGACATTACACTGATTATAAACCCTGTTAAACCAAGCTTGTTTGTGAGAGAAAAATATTGCTCGCAAAAGCACAAAGCATAAGCCCATTTAGTGGATACAAAGTGACTAGAGAGAACAGTGCAGGAAAAAGTACACAAGAACTGCAGGGTAATGGTCATAGTTGATGATTAGGGAAAGAAATGCTCAACAAGATGTTACCATTAACCATCACTTACAACAACAAAAAGTCCTCAGTTCGCAAAATTTGAAGGTGATTTCACCTCGAGTATTGTCAACTTAAAAGATACGAGGATCACAGCTGCTACACAACAACATAAACTGAGACACCTCCTCCAACACTGCTTTAACTCTTTAACCAATTTCAGCACACTCCATTCCCCCGCCTCGCTATCATTCCCATGGCCAGGTCTGAAGAATGTAGATACAGCGGTCAGCTTAGAAATGAATTCGAATGCCATATAAGTAAATCATGGAAAAATACGAGACAGCTCCCGAAATGGAATAAATTATGAGAAACATTATCTAAGATAGCACTGTGCATAATCCAAATTGCACTAAGATCAGATAGGTGGAAAGGCAAATAGAACCCTATTGATGCAGGTATTTAAAATGACTGCCAATGCCAAGTAAGAATCACAATGACTGATACCTAGAACAAGGTACTGGTGCTCAGGTTGTATCAAACAAATCTTGCAATTGTACGGCAATTTTAAGCTTTGTCTGCAAAAAGAAACAGTAGATTGATGAATGAGCAACTAAAAGGGAGTGTACCATTAATGGTCCAGTTTATAACAAAATATTGTATACAGGGGAAGAAAATAAATTCAAGCACTCAAAAGTTAAAGAGCGCAAGAAGGCAACATTTGGCTATACCAGTTGTCTCGAGGCACCATTCTCTTGCATTCTGAAACATACGCAACCATGGGCTGGGTCCTTTCTTATCCACATCCCAATGCTTTGGGTACCAGGGGAATTGCCACATCAAAAAGCAACGCTCAGGATGAGGCATCATTGCTAAATGTCTTCCATCAGGAGAACATATAGCAGCCACTCCTAAAGGTGAGCCATTCACATTGAAAGGATAGGCTTCAGTTGGATTTCCATCATCATCACAGTATCTCAGCGGCACCAGCTGTGAATGTAGCACACGATCAAGGACACCATCATCTGGGAAATATGCCCTTCCCTCACCATGAGCAGCCCATACTCCTAGTGTACTACCCTCCATTCCTTTGAACATTATTGCAGGTGAATCCTTTATTGTTACACTAGTGAAGCGACACTCAAAACGGCCAGATTCATTATGGATGAACCGTGGCTGTGATGGGTCCCCACCCGCTCCAAGAACTCCCCCAACCTGTGGACCCGGAACCCAACCCAGCAAAGCCATGAGCTGACATCCATTGCAGACTCCGAGACTGAACGTATCAGGCCGCCTGTAGAACTCCTGAAACTGAGAGAGAAGAGGTTTGTTGAATCGTATAGAAGCTGACCAACCTTTGGCTGAATCGAGCACATCAGCATAGCTGAACCCTCCAACAAAGACCATTCCACGAAATTCATTCAGAGAGACGGATCCATTAAGAAGGTCCGACATTGTAACATCCCATGGTTCAAACCCAGCAGCATAAAATGCAGCAGACATTTCTCGGTCTCCATTGCTGCCTTCTTCTCGAATAACAGCTACTTTGGGCTTCAAAGAGGTATTTATGTACTTTTGATCAGTGAATGAAGGAATGAAGGACAAATTCCAAGAAGGTTCACATCTGGACTTCAATCCTTCCTTCTCTTGCTCTACACAAGAAGTCAATCTTTGGAGTTTCTCCAGATTAAAGCTGGTTTCTTCCCACAAGTCTCGAAGGAGAGCAGTGTGCTCATTCAGGTGTGTTACCCCATCAACCTTCAAATCTATCACGGGAGTGGAAGTAACTTGGCCAATGATTTGGGAAGAAACACCCACCTCAGAGAGCTTTTCCAACACACTATCCAAGTTCTTCTTGCTGACCTCGAGGATAAGTCCAAGCTCTTCTGCAAATAGTGTTTGGAATAGGCTATTTCCACAAGAATCCAGACTTACGGTAAAGCCACAGTTACCTGCAAACGCCATCTCAAGAACTGCAACCAACAGCCCTCCGTCACTAATATCATGACCGGCTGATATCATTTCATCATCAATGAGATTCTGAACACCGTCAAATACCCCCTTAAGGTAAGAAACGTCATCGAGATCAGGACACTCATCCCCAATTTGGTCAAAAACGTGTGCCAGAGCAGATCCACCTAACCTTCGCTTCCCCTTTGCCAAATCAACGTGGAGCAGGAAACCATCATCGCCAAGTTTGAGATCTGGTGTCACTGTTTTAGTGACATCAGGGCATGTGACATATACACTGATTACAAGATTTCCAGGGGCCTTGACCACCTCCCCTGCAGCGTGGGCTGCCATGGACAAACTGTCCTTTCCACCATCAATAGCAATTCCAAGCTCTATCATTGCTTCAGAAAGAGCTGTCGCAGCATCATACATGGCCGCTCCTTCTCCATCAAGCTTCGCAGCATACATCCAGTTGCCACTAGCCTTGACATCAGAAAGAGAAGTAACTTTGGCCCATACTAGGTTTGTGAGTGCCTCTCCAACAGCCAACCGAGCCATTGCTTTTGGGTCCAAAAGACCTTTGATCGGCTGCTCTCCTATTGCACATGCACCTCCTGTCAGGTTGTCATAAGTCTGAGCAATAACTGCAACATCTGCTAGTGTGATCTGCAAGGGGCCCACAGTCTGTTGCTGTGCTACCAGACCTGTGACACAACGATCCACCTTCGTTGTCAAGAACCGTTTCGAACAAACAGATGGAAGTCTCAGAACCCTCTTCAGAGAATCCATCACTGTGATTCCAGGAGCAATATCAAGTGGCTCTAGTGGATGGACCACACGCTGGAACTCAAAGCATTTCTGCGGCATGTCACCAAGCACTTTCTCAAGCTCGAGATCCACGGCAGGAGGAGGGGGTGGGAGTCCACTTGCTTTGGATTTTTTAGTAAGGTGACTATCAACCAAAACTACTCGTCCTTGACCATTTATACTTCCTATAACGGCCATGGAAACCCTCTCTCTTTCACATATCGACTGCAACAGTTCACGGCTTCCAGGCTCCACCAAGATTGCATCTTGCTCCTGATATTCTGCACCCCATATCTCCAGAACAGACATGGTGTGGTCGCCGACTACAATAGCTCGGATGTCAATCTCAGCACCTTTAGGGTATATAATCTCCTTGACAACATTACAGTTTCCACCCGCTCCCTGATCATGAATGCTGATGATCGGGTTCTTCTCCCCCATTTCAATGCAAGCACGAACAACACGATATAACTTCTGAGCCATCTCAGCATCTCCACGCTGAACAGCATTAAAGTCAAGCTCAGCATCATTTTGCCCACTAACCATGCTTGATGCTGCCCCGCCTCCCATTCCAATTCGATAAGCAGGCCCTCCAATTTTCACAACCAACATCCCTATGTCGGGCTCCCCTTTTACTATATGAGTGTGATCAATCTGTCCAATGCCTGCACTGAACATTATAGGCTTCAACCACTCACGCCTCTCCCCATTGGGAAGTCTCATGCCAAAAGTCCTAGTGTACCCCTGAATCAGTGGCTCCCCGAATTTGTTCCCATAATCCGAGGCACCATTGCTAGCATCAATGAGGATCTGCAGAGGTGAAGCCAGATTCGATGGATATGAGAAGGACAGATCCTCCCAAGGAGCATAAGACCCCTCCAGGTTTAAGTTCCCAACACAGTAACCGGCTGTAGCTGCGACTACAAAAGACCCCCTACCAGTGGCATGGGTGTCCCTGATTCGACCACCAGCTCCTGTCTCTGCACCAGGATAAGGTGCAACTGCACATGGGAAATTATGGGTCTCGGCTGTAAACAAGATATCCAGTTCCCGACCTGTTTCATTCAATGGACATGTTGAACCTGGCTGAACAGGGCGCAACTGGTTTACAAGGAAGCCCTTGATTGCACTTGAGTTGTCCTTGAACCCAATGACGGAATTATTTGGATTGGCCTGCAAGGTGCTCTTCACAATCTGCATCAGAGTTTTGTTCATGGGCTGTCCATCAATGACCATCTTCCCAGTGAAGAACCAGTGCCTGCTGTGTTCACTGTTTGACTGTGCAATATCGAACAGCTCCACAGTTGTTGGATCACGCTTAATGTCCTCTCGAAACAACCTAGTGTAATATTGTAAGTCTTGCTCATCAAAAGCCAAGCCCATTTGCTCATTGATCTCCTCCAAAGCCTTTCGACCCTTCTCCATGACAGGTATATAACACACTTCCTCGGGCACCACACTGGTCTCAAAAGATGTCAGCCTCTGGGCATAAACACACTCTGTCATCCTATCGTGAACCATTTGGGCAAACTCATAAATTTGATGATCCTGCAAAGGACCCTTACTGTACAACAAGTACCTTCTCGATCTCTCCAATCTTGTCACTTCACTCAACCCACAAGCTCGACAAATGGATACTGCATTAGCAGACCAAGCTGTCGTAAACGATAGTCTCGGCCCAACCTCAACTACAACCGTATTTAAGCCTTCCTGCCTCTTCTTCTCAAGAAAGCTCTCAGTCCCCAAATTCTCCGGCTCATATGTTTCTTGAAGGAGCCACTTGAGAACCGAAAGCTTTTCACTAGAAAGCCTCGATTCAAGCCCGATGTTAAAACACTGCTCCGTCTTCAAACCAACAATCTGATTGAACACTTTGGTCTGAACTGATTTGAGGAGTTCTGAAGTCGCATTCTCTTGAATCAATGGAATGCGGAAGAAATGTATGACTTCTTTGGCAGGTTTTTCACTTAAAGCTGATTCTTCTTCAAGAGCACTGCTCACACCCTCGGAAACCACAGCTTTAGGCTTTGCTTGAGCATGGCATCTCAAAGAAATCCGTCTACCATCTTTCACGCTCCCCACTAAATTCTGTCTTTGACACGTACCCCAGAGCAAATGGGTCCGTCGCCTTTGCACATTTCTCTGCAAAAACAAGGTCTGCCTACTAGTGCCCTGCATCAAAGATTTAATGATCGATACTTCAGCATTCAATAAGTGAAAAAATAAATCAACTTGCAATAGTCAAGCTAAAGCATTCCAATTTATGAGCAAATTCAGCAAAAATGAAAAAAGCATCCAACATCCATTTATCAATCCAACTTAAACTCGCTAAAATCATAACAACAATAGGATCTTTGTCAGGCCAAAACAGCATGCTGGTGATTTAGACATACCTTCAAGAACTCAGCAGCTGTGATTTCTCGAGCGCAGGCCATTCCCCGAGACCTGTTCAACAAAGGCAAATTCAGCCCAGGCCCCCGAAAGAAAAACAACTAACCAAAGGAGGCTCAAGCAACCAATTTGATGTATAGAACCGAAAGCTCTAAAACAGGCTTTCAAATGGATGAAACTTATATAATAACCAAAACCCAGAAGGCAAGCAACCAATACTGAATTGGTCCCAGAAGTCTAGCAATTGGTTTGAGGAGGAGGTGAACTGATGCCCATAATTTCATCGGGGAGAAAAAGAGACGAGATTGATCAAACGGGTGCAGTGGAAATGAAGGGAAAGGAAAAGGGTAAGGGAAAGGGAGCTTCTTGATACATGCGAACTTCTTTGCTTGCCGCTCTGCTAGAGGCTACGGCTAGTGAAGCAAGCGAACGCTCACTGCCCAGTAGGGTCTGCCCGGCGGCACGGACTCTACCACAAAGAGCAACCGGAAACAGAACTAGACCCGGCAGCAAGGTACCTGAGGCCAGACGGCGGCGGCGGCGAGGGGTAGGGCGGGGGGAGCGGCGTCGCCGCTTGGGAAGTCGTCGGGGCAAGCCGCCGCCGCGGCGCGACGGAGCGGGGCCGGAGGAACGACGGCGGCTCGGCGGGGCGACCGGGCGAGCCTCGAGGGGCGGCGAGAGGCGGCGGGACGAACCGAGCTGCGAGTGAGGTGAGGAAGCAGGGAATTCGTTTGCTGAAAAGAGTGAAGAATAAGAAGAATAAGAAGAAGAAACAGAATAAATTAATGAAATGGACTTTAGGGTTTCTTTATTCCCACTTAGATTTTCATAACTAATGGTACAATCATTTTCATTTTTCATTTTTCATGTCATATTTTCGGACGTCGCTATTTTCACTCCCAACAAAAACTCTATCGACCCAATTTGGTAAAATTGTCATCAGTCATTTAATTGCGTCTTCAAGTGATAACCTCAAATTTAATCACTTCCCTTCTTCTTTAAATTTTCCTAATTTCTTTGCACGATATAATTGTCATAATTAAAAAAATTTCATATTTTTGTTTTTCTTGTCATGGTAATTCCATGTTCATTGGAAGTACGCATATGCGTTTCCTTTTTTATTGTTAGGTTTTTCTTCCGTAGACCTAATTCTTTTTATGCTTGGTAACAAATTTATGGTTTAATTGTTAATTATGATATAAAATTTTCAACATAAATACTTTTTTTTTTAAAAAATAGTGTGTTTAATTCTGTTGTATATATCATCACCCAATAATTTCTTTTTAGTTGTCTTTTATATACACATGTAACATGGTTACAATCTTTAATGTGAAACTTTAAAAGACGGAATTTAATTATATTTAAACATTGCATAAAACAAGAGTTTTTTTTTAAGCTAGTGAAATCTCATTAATTTGGATTAACAAAAATTAGCATAATCCAAGAACTGTTTATAAAAAGAAAATTAAAAAAAAAGGAAAGGATTTAATGATGATATGCTCAACAAAAATAAGAGTTTACAAACATGTGATTGCGTTGAAAATTTGTTTATGTTAATTTTTCTCTAAATTCTATTTGACAATTAAATCATTAATTTGCTCAACAAGGTAGAGTCTTAAACATAAATTTGTGGTCATTAATTCATTATTTTTAAATTTCGTTTTGGATAGATATGTTGTAAGTGTACCGGTTTAGAATTTTTTGTGGTCATTTGGGATAAATTTGTTACAATTATACCGGTTTAAGATTTTTTATGGTAAAAAAATTATTTTTTGGCAAATTTGTCATAAGTATACCGGTTTAGGATTTTTCGTGATATTAATTCTTTTATATATTAATATAAGCTATGTCATTGTAATTTATTGTATCCTTAGTATCAATGAAAAATTGAGAGGTCTTCCTTGTGCCATTTGGACTGTGTCATTGTAATTAATTATATTATTCTTTATGTTTTCTAATACCAACAGATGCGGTGAAAACAAATCACCGTTCTAATTAGGTAGAGAACTAGGGTGTGAATGGTAATATTTCTATTTCGGAGAATAATTTTTATTTTAGAAATAATTTTTTTTTTTCTACTCCCTAGAATAAGTTCTAAGTAAAACAACTCGTTTGGTAATATATAAAATTTATATTTTCAAAATAGAAAAAGAATAAGAAGGCGTTCGGTATGATTCATAAAAAGAATATGAATGCGTTTGACCGTGGACCGGCGATCGTAATCGGCCAGTGGATGGTAGCTCGTAGAAAGTGACAAGAAAGAAGAAGAAAAGAAAAGAGAAAAAAAATGATTTATTTCTAAAAATTATTCTCAAGAATAAGAAATTATTTTTTTTCTGTTTTTATTTCTATTTTAAATCTATTTTTCAGTTATTTTTCTATTTTGAATAATAAAAAAATTATTTGATGTTCTAAAATGGATTTTTATTCTTTTTTCATTCTGAGAAGTAAAAGAATAAAAGAAGAGAGGAACATAAACGTTCCCATGTGCTATACCCTAATCTCCTAGGCCACGCAAGCCAATTTGGTCTATTAAAGGGGGAAACGACTAACATTTGCAGGTTATGCGACAATTTGACGTTGCTGCATGGCCATCTAGCTACAAAATGCTAATGTGACTGTTGACATGGTAGACATAGGGATGACAAGTCGTCATCATCGGATGAGACGAACAATATCAAAGAGCAATGTCTAGAGAGAGATATTAGCAGTAATTGAAAACCGGAACCACACTAGATGCGAGGTAATCTTCCAATCTGAAAAAAGACAATAATATGAATGATCGCACAAACAATCTTAATAAAACAATGATAGTTACTTGTTTCTTTCCTCTAAGCAACTTAAGCATGAGAAACGAGTTCCTAAAATATAAATGGTTAATATCAAGGAAAATTTCAAACTAATACATATTTGATAAGTTTATCATAAATTAATTTCTAACTACCCAAAACTCCAAAAGAAAAAGTTTGTGATAAATTTCCCCCTAATTAGTTTTCGTTAAATTGGATTAATATAAACAATGGAAAACCCCAAACTTATATATTCGTTAATTGTCGTGTGTCATCTAATTCAACAACATAATGATAAAATTTAATGGAAGCTAATGGAGAATAATTTGTTACATATATACGAGTTTGGGATTATTAGTGATCAAAAAAATAGTTTTGAGTAAATTTGTTATATATGTACTAATTTGAGGTTTTTTGTGTTATTAACCCAAAAGCAAAGTATAAGTTCCGTCCCTTATATAACTAAATTTTTAATTAAATGATAAAATTGCCATCAATTGTTGAATTCCAATTTAAAGTAGTGGCTCCAAATGTATCGAGATTCCTTTTATATTTTTCTATATCTAAAGAGAATCTAGTTGTCATAATTGAGTATTTTACAAGTTTTGCTTTTAGATATTGTGAGTATTCCAAGAATATTCAACGACATTGCGAGTCTAAACGAGAAACATGCAGGCCTGATCCTAAGAATATTCATCCACATTGTGAGTTTAACTGTTGCAATTAACAATAATTAAAAAAAAAAAAAAGACACTAGCATTGTATTATCCTCCACCTTATGTCATATATCTTAATGTAGCTTATTTTTAATATGTAATCCCAAGCATCGAAGAGTATGTCAACACCAAGCCGGCTCTTTCTTGTATCACTTCATAACAATGTGATTTGTCTTATGCTCAACTTTCATCTATAAATAGAAAGATACATCCGACACATCTCTCAAAATTTCAGTATTCGAAGAGTTTAAAGAGTTGAAAAGCATGGCTAAGATAACCAGCCACAAGTGCACCATCTTCTTCAACTTGCTTTCGATACTCTTCTTTGTCCTCATGGTCTCCATGGCCGAGAGCAGAGTCGTTGGAAGTAAGTAATGCGTGAGTAATATTCATTATTAATAATACATTTGTCGTAAATTTCGTCTTCATAACATTGCTATGTATGATAATCATGCAACTCTTTATTCTATTTGAAATAGATGATGTAATGATTATTGTTGTATTTCCCCCTTGTTTGGTGATGCATGGTGCTTCACAGGGGTGGCGACGACGAACCCTGGCCTGGTGTGCGACAAGGTGGTGGGAGTGAACAGTGGAGACACTTGCTTTTCAATAGCACAGCACTCCCAGTTGAGTTCTGAATCCTTCAGTTCCATCAATCCGAATCTGAATTGCGATGCTCTCTTCGTTGGTCAATGGCTTTGCATCTCCGGGAGGTCAACCTAACCTAAGCCACAAGCATGTTTACACTTTTCCGAAGCTATATTAATAAGGAATGACATGCGGGCGAATAAAGGAGGAATGTAAATGCCGTGCAGTGATCACCCAGTTGATGGTAACGCAACTGTGGTGGTCTGGTCGTCATGTTTTGTTTCAGTGTCATCAAGCAATGCAGTTCGAGTTTTTTGGTTAACGGTGTCAATAAATATGGTACGCATCTTGTATTTGCATTTTTGCTGGACAAACCGAGATAGCTAGCGTGTTGAATACCTAAAGTCGGTGGAAATTTTTGTTAAAGAGAGATATTCTGGCCGAGAAACAAACCTAGGAAAAATTTAATATGTTTTTCACCAAGTTAATATGTGAGAAAGAGAGGATGGACAAAGCTATATAGTCAGCAGTTTTTGTTGCGAAAAATGACCGATTGAGCATCAAATGAACAGAACAATAAAGTACATCGGACATTGGACTTACATGGTTCAATCTACTTAACATAGGGCAGCATAGGGTTTTACCTTAGACCAAGCGAGACAATGAAAATTACAATCACATTCGAATTACTCAAGTATTTTCACTGATTTTCAATCTCTAATTACATTAATAACTCATATAGTATCTCACACTCATAATTTCTCATAAGATAATTTCTCAATTTAAAAATAAAATACATATTTTTTTACCCACGAGAATTAGTCAAGTTCAATACTCTCGGATTGTTTCATGGGATGGATAACTTATGAAGAAGCCACCTCTAACTTCTTCACATGAGGCACGAAGACCCACTCTTGTGTAAAATATGTTGATCCAAAATAAGAAATGCCTTCTAGGAAATAACTAAAACTATGAAACCTTGCATGGAGTGAGTTTCCTTCATAAATTCAAATTTAAGATACTTTTTAACAATTCCCACATTACTTTGACATTTAAGTGAAGTTGCAATAGCTTTATTAAAATATGAACTTCACTACTACTCTCCCTCAGTCTCTCATAGGCCCAATCGCAATAGAGATATTTCAAGTTTAGGCCATGCATGAATTTCACCATAATTATAGACCTTATCAGATCGCCAACTTCACTTACACTTCTCATTACACAAGCATTCTCAAACAAAACCTTTACTAATATAGATAAAGCAAAATCACTATTGTATCAAATATTTGTAAGGAGATTGGATATGCATTTGTGAAACTCGGCAACAACGACAAATATCGGCGACAAAAGAAAACCCCAAGTGCCAAAACTTGGTACAAGGGGACACTTAAGTGTCAAAAGTTAGGAAAGTACACTTAAGTGCCACTTTTTTTTTTTTTTTTGAAAAATGAAACACTTGAGTGCCACATTCGACGAACCCCGCTAGAAATCCTATGTGGTATTTTTTTTTTAAAATTAATTTTGCTCATTTGCATGGCTTGCCGAAGGCTAACTCAACAAAGAAACACAAAATGAATGTCGTTTTGGCATAATTCGAATTTTAATATAAAAATTAATTACATTAAATTTAAATCCAAATTAAAAAAAAAAAAAAAAAAAAAAGAGGAAGAAGGCAGCCGAAGGTCGAGGGCTTAGCCCTCGTCATCGCCGTCTTCCCACCATCGTTGGAAAGACGAGGGATAGAGGGCGACGGCCCTTGGCTCAATCAAGTGAGGGCCGACAACCCTCACTAGCTCTAGGGGAGGGCTGCGACCCTTACCCCAGATTTTGGCGAGGGCTTGTAGGCCCTAGCCACCGATCGGTTGGGGTCGTCGACCCTTGACTAGGGCTCGGCACCACTGGTCGACCCTCCCTAGCCTTTCCGGCAACGGTAGGGAGGTGGCGGTGGTGAGGGCTGAGTGCCTTCTTCCTTTCTCTCTCTTTTTATTTTATTTTATTTTAATAATTTGGTTTTAAATTTATTTTAATTAATTTTTATATTAATTATTTACCCACTTTAGCATGCAAAACAACATTGTTTTGCACTTTGCTTGTCGGAAAATTATCACGTGAACGTTTTGGCTGGATTTTCTCGTCGTTGGCACTTAATTGATCCATTTTGCTTCAATTTTGACATTTAAGTGTTCATTTGTGCCAAGTTTTGACACTCCATGTGTTTCAATGTCAATTATTGGCTATATAGGCTTTACCTCACTACAAGCACAATTTGTGTTGATTTCCACACTAGATCCTACCACCTTAGGAGTTTTTGGTAGCAATTTCATTTTTAGCTGAACACAATCCAAACCCACATAAATACTCCCATAATTACTTTCACCCATAAATATTGGATAATTGTCAAATGTAACTTCTTTATTGACAACATGTGAATTCAACTATAGGCACCACAAGCGATATTCCCTCACCTTGTGCATAGCCTAGAATATGCACTTTTTTAGCCTTTCGTCAAACTTGTAGTCACTCGTTCAAAGCTCAAGTAATCAAATATTCTAATAATAAGATAATCAGCAATATTATCTTATTACACTTCTTTAGGAGTCTAGCATTCAATCATATCCGATGGGATGTGACATCCCAAAAGGTCATGCACAATACATGTTGTTTCTGATATATGATAATTAATTATTTTTGGATGTGTATGAACATGTAGAGATACAATAAAATAAGCAAAGAACATCCCACATAAGATCAACCGCTTGAGTTAATATACAGATGCATACTTACATTAATAGAGGTCCTTGTTATAACATCCAAAAGAAAGCGTAACATGTCACATCAATCTTGGGAATAAGATTGGGGTTGCTTAGCCCCACCATATAACTTCGGACACCATCAAATCACTTCCATCATTGAAACCGATAGGACCATTAAATCCCATCGAGGTCTTCCTACCTTGCTATTAATGCTACCGTACCAAGCGACAAATTGATGATGGATAAGCGTCAGTAACCCTACATCAACCCAAATGGTAGAAGTACACTTAATATCCACTATTGCTAAACTAGGTATAAGGACCTTCTCAGTCACACTCAAAATATACAAGTGCTCTAATGCGGGCGGAGGATCAGATCTATAGATCCATACAAAAATGAAAAGAGGATGAATAAGAGCCTAATGAATGAAATCTCTAGATTTAAGGTATGAGATTATCTTATCAGTTAACCCCTCAAAGAAAACAACATGAAAGACACGTATAAATTATTCACATATACAAAATGAAAAAAAGTAAATGAGTTATCTTTTATGTAGTGATGTGCAAATGAAAACAACTGAACCAAGTGCCATAATATTATTTACTCAAACACAAGTATACATATTATTTTAGGGTGATGTGTACTACAAGTTCCAAAACTTATTGTGAAAATGCGATTAAGTTTTAAAACTTTCAAAAAGCCTAATCAAATCTTAAAATTTGTGAAATTGATGCAATCGAATTATTCTATTAATACTATCATTTTGTGTAGCAAAAAATGCCACGTGACGTTTTTAAATTCATTTCTTTCTCTTACGTGGCATTTTTAATTAATTTTTCTTTTAAATTTTATTCAAATATTATTTAAAAAATAATAAAAAAGATAAAATAATTTTTTTAAGAAAAAATAAATTGGAAAAAGAAGAACAAAGAGGGGTAGGAACTCGCCTGTGTGGTGGGCTATGAAGCATCGACATTCTTTAAGAGCCTTCCTGTCATGTCGGTACTTCGATACGTATCCGACACTCTCCGACACTTTCGAACATTTTCCGACACTCTCGAACACTCTCCAACACTTGGTCAACACGTGTCGGAAAATCGGACACTTGATCAACTTTCTCGATACTCTCCGATACTCAAGTCGAAATTCTGACATACGAGTTTCCGACATGTGATTCCGATATTGAGGTCAATTTTAAAAATTCAATAAATGAGAGGTCAACATATATATGTAAAGAAATAAAACACAAAAATAAAAATTATAAATGGAGAAAGAAGAAAGACCTAGTCTTCTCTTCTCTTTTGACTCCTACTTCCCGTGATACACAATTCACCCTTCAAGTTTTTTTTTTTCTCCTCTTCCAATATATTTAACATGTGAGTCCATAATATGGATCACTTGTTTTTTCTCCAAGTTTTATGAATTATTGAAATAGAGTTGAATTTTTCAAATTGAAACAATGAATAATATGAATTTGATTAAAATTAATTTGATTGAAATAATCATAAAAATGACAATTAATTATGTATATATAAAAATATATATTTACTATATAATGTGTCGGAATTCTCTGATTTTTAAGAAATGACGTGTCGATGTGTCGCGTTGTGTTGTGTCATGTATCGTGTGTCAGTGTTGGTGTTACTTAAGTTGTGGGCGCTGCCATGGCCACCCATTGCCAGAGGGGCTAGTGAAGGTCGCTCACTAAGAGGGGGTCGATGAGGCTTGATAGGCTTGGGCAAGGCTTGCCTAGATTTTGGTAACGCCAACCCTCACTTGGGCCTAGCATCGGCATAGGCGAGGGCCCTCATCGGCCAAATTTGGGCGATGTACGTTGCCTAGATTTGGCGAGCTTCGCTAGGCCTAGGCGAGGCCTCATTCGCCCTCACCTGGGCCAACAATGATCTGGCCTCCTCTATAGTTGGCAAGGCCTTGCTTCATTTGGGTGCCCTCAACCTAGCTTGGGCAAGTCTTGTTGGCACTCGCTTGAGGCGGCTAAGGGTCGGCCACTATTGCCCAAAGTTGGCGAAGGTTGCCCACCCCTTTGGCAATGGGCAACGGTGGTAGCACACACTAGCGATTCTTGCTCGTTCTTCTTTTCTATTTTTTTTTTTTTTTCATTTTTAAAAAATTATTTTAGCTTTTTTTTTTTTTAGTTCTTTAATATTATTTGAATAAAATTTAAAGGAAATTTACTAAAAATGCCACATAAGAGAGAGAAATCAATTTTAAAATGCTAACAATGTTTACTATTAGATAAATTGACAATGTTAATGGAAGGACTTGATTGCATCAATTTGATAAGTTTTAGAACTTAATTAAACTTTTTGAAAATTTTAGGATTTAATTGCACTTTTGTGATAAGTTTTATGACTTGTAGTGCACATATCCTATTATTTTATGAAGCATAACTACCACATAATAGCTCATTGAGATACACATATGAGTATTTAGCCCTCCTCATCTCATATTCTGAAAATTACATGATGCCCCAATAAAGTTTCTCATTTTACAAAATTTACCCCAAACTTCCGATGTTCACTTAACAAAGGCATATTGAATAAACTAAATACCAAAAATTATTCATTTGTTATCTAAGGAATATTAAAACTTTATTTACACTGTAAACATGCCATAGATTTTACAAAATTGCCAAAACAGCAAGTTAAATTATCTAGATTAACCATTATTTCCAGAAATAACTTAGCTACCTGTCATCATAAGGTTTCCAACTCTGAAATCAGCCCCCATAATTTTCAGTTTTTACATATTATTCTCCTAGCTTGATAAAATTACAGGTTTGCCCCTAATGTTTCGAAACTTGTTATTTTGAACCCGTTTGATTTACTTAAATTGATCTAACTTAATAACCCACTAGTCAACTCATGAAACGACAAAATAAAATTGTTAAAAGAGTCCTCTCATTTCTTCAAATTTACAAAATTGCACCTAGACATGTTGAAAAATATAAAATGCCTCTTTTAGGCATAGTTTGTCATTTTCACATTTTTTCCCATCCAAGATACAAGAAAACGTTTTGGTAGTCATTCAAACACATCCTAGGCATGTAGAGAACTTTTCTATTGAAGCCAAGAAACAACGACATGCCATTCTTGAATTTCAAATACACTCACTATCAAAATGTTAACAAAATGAGCAAACATCAACCAATAAAGTTCAAGAGTAGTAGTAGCTCAATTTAGCTTAGTCCCTTAAGTATTTACTTACCTTGAGTGAAACCTTGAACAAAAAAAGTCCTATTCACCTTGAAAACAAAATAAATAATACAACTTAACAACTAACATTCTTCAAAAGGAAAATCCTATTGGATAAAAAGAAAATGAAGTCCATGAATTTTATGTTGTAAGACACTTGATGGAAAACTAAAAACAACACAAAATGGATAAACCTTTGGGCTTGGTTGGAAATTTAGTTGGAACCTTTGCTTTTGTAAGAAAAGATTGGAAGGTTAAATTGAAAAGTGGAGTTGGAGCCTTCTAGATGGGGATGTCTTGGCCAAATTGAAAATTGAGGAGGTGTCCCTCTTTCTCGGTTGTTATTTCACTTTTAAATATCACTATAACCCGATGGTTAAATATTTGGGTGACAGGTGGCTCGATTTGGGCAAAAAGATGAAGATGTTAGGGAATTTTGATTCTGTTTTACATTGCGGTAAATAAATAGGAAACTTGGTATCCGTTTAAGTCAAAAAAAATTTTAAACTCACTAAACTTCTTAGCAAAATCTATCAGATGATAAGGAAATCTCAATTCAGTAATTCATAGTTTTGATAATTATATGATATGTATTTTGGAGTCTATCAATCAACGCTCCCAATCGTTGCTCAAAGTTACCGTGGGATAAGGTTCTCATTGTTACTCCATGTAGTTAATTTATCCATAAGTATCAATTAATTTAGGCATGTCCAAATTAGTAAATGGCTTTTTTTTTTTTTTTAATTTTCTTAAATTATAACTTCTCGTCACCTACAAAATTGCAATCCGGAAAACCACAGAGAGGGAAGGTATTTTCCAAATTTTTTGCACGTCATACATTTAGTGACCTCATTGAAATTTTCACATATGTCACCCAATTATCAACTTATTTAGAAATTTTGAAATGTTATAGAATATCCATTTATTAGATAGCTAGCCATACTAAGCGCATCTGCTGAGAATTTCCTCCCATGTCATGTTTAGTAATATTTTGCTCATCAATTGTCCCCCTCTGGCGGTTCACTTACATTAGTGTGGTCTCTTGTTATGCCTTCAAACAAAATTCGGTTTATAATTCTGAGTAAGACTCCATACTATGAGCAATCTGCACATGCTTGATCACCATGCCAGTCTCCTTTCATTGATAAAACATAATTTCCTTTTACAAAATCAAAATCAGAAACATGCAAGCGCCACCCTAATATTCATCAGCGTAAAAATCCAAGCGTTGTGACTATTCTTCACGTGAAAAGAACATTCTGTTGCAATTAACGATAAAAAAATGACACTGGCATCGTACAATCCTCCACCTTATGTCATATATCATGATTAACCTTTAATATGTGATCCCATGCATTGACTGTGGTCATATCCCCCCATTCCTATAGTGAAAGAAAGTTAGGTGAAATTAATTCCTGTCGCACTCGTATTTCTGTTCAGTACCATAATCTTCCACTTCTTTCAAGGAATCTCATTCCTAAATTCGGCCCAATGAAATACCTTAGTAATTTCACGGCCTACGGCAAACGTGAGACAAAGCTCAGGTGAATTGGCTGAAACATGGGAAACTCGAAAACTTTTATTAATAAAATGTAATTTTTCTGCTGAATCAGAAACATGCAGGCCTCTTCCTAAGAATATTCATCGACATTGTGAGTTTAACTGTTGCAGTTAAGAATAAAAAAGACACTAGCATTGTATTATCCTCCGACTTACGTCATATGTCATAATGCAGCTTATTTTGATATGCAATACCAAGCACTGAAGAGTATGTCAACACCAAGCCGGCTCTTTCTTGCATCACTTCATAACAATGTGATTTGTCTTGTACTCTAATTTCATCTATAAATAGAATGATACACCAGGCACAGCTCTCACAATCTCAATATCCGAAGAATTTAAAGGGTTGAAAAGCATGGCTAAGATCGCCAGCCACAAGTCCACCATCTTCTTCAACTTGGTTTTGATACTCTTCTTTGTCCTCATGGTCTCCGTGGCCGAGAGCAGAGTTGTCGGAAGTAAGTGATGCGTTACTAATATCCATTACTGATAATGCATTTCTCGCATAATTTCGTCTTCATAAATTGCTATATATGATAATTATGTACCTCTCTATCATATTTCCAGTAGTAGATGTAATGATTATTGCCACATTTCCCTCTTGTTTCATGATGCATGGTGCTTCACAGGGGTTGCAACGACGAACCGAGGCCTGGGGTGCGACAAGGTGGTGGGAGTGAACAGTGGAGACACTTGCTTTGCAATAGCACAGCAGTCCCAGTTGAGTTCTGAATCCTTCAGTGCCATCAATCCGAATCTGAACTGCGATGCTCTCTTCGTTGGTCAATGGGTTTGCATCTCCGGGAGGTCTACCTAACCTCAACCACCGACATTTTTACACTTTTCTGAAGCTATATTAATAAGGAAGGATATGCGGATGAATAAAGTGTGTAAATGCTATGCACTCTATCACCCAGTTGTGGGTAATGCAACTGTGGTGGTCATCATGTTTTGTTTCACAGTCATCAAGCAATGCAGCTCTAGTACTTTGATTGAAGGTGTCAATAAATGTGGTGCACATCTCGTATTTGTTTGCTGGACAAACCGAGATAGCTAACATATTGAATACTTAAAGACGGTGCAAAATTTTGTTAAAGAGAGAAATTTTCTCCCCGATAAACAAACCTAGGAGAAATAAAAATGTCCTACACCAAGTTAATATTTGAGAAGAAAGGATGGACAAGGTTATATAGTCAGTAGTTTTGTTGAGAAGAAAACAAGCAATCAAACATTAAAATGATCAAAACAAGAAAGTACATCGAATACCGGACTTACATGATTCGGTTGGCAAGACCTACCTCACGAAGAGAGTGGCATATGATTCTATTATAAACCAAGTAATGTAATAAAAATTACAACTGTACTCGAATCACTCAAACACTCTCGAAACATATAATAACTCACATAGTATTTAGCTCTCATAATTTATTGTGAAATATTTTCTCAGTCTCAAAAGCGAATACACAACATCTTTATCCACGAGATTAATTGGTTTCAAAGCTCTTGGATTGCTTCAACGGATATTTCCAAAGAAGCCGCATCTAACCTTTTCACATGAGGCATGGAGATCCACTCTGTATAAATATTACTTTGATCCAAAATAGGAAATTTCTTTCATGAGGTTTCTTAAACTAGAAAACTAGTCAAACTAGGAAACCTACTTGGATCTAGTTTCCTTTGTAGGCTCATACTCAAGATATATTCTAATAATCTCCACCTTAGCTTGATAGTTGAGTCACGTCTCAACCGCTTCATTAAAATATGAACTTTGTTGCTACTCTTTCTAGTCTCTCATAAGCTTAATCACCATAGGGATATTTCAAATCCAAGCCGTGCTTGAACTTTGTCATAATTATGGACCTTATCAGAATGCCAATTCCACTTGCACATCTAACCGCTCTATAAGGATTCTCAAATAAATTATCCTCTACCACAGATAATGCAAAACCACCATTGTGTCAATATTTGTAAGAGGATCAAACATATATCTTGTCAAACTAAGCAACTACAACAATCATTAACTCACCTCGCTACAAGCATTATCTGTTTCTATTACAACACTAGTACTTGCTATCTTAAGAGTTTCTGATTGCAACTTCATTTTGAGTAATACACTATCTAGATCCATATAAATACTACCCTGATCACTCATTCTCAAAGTATTCGATACTCGTCAAATGTAACTTCTCTATTAACAACACGTGAATATAATTATGGGCACCACAATAAAAAGATATTGATCACCGTACTAGTACTTGCTCCCTTAAGAATTTTTTATTGCAACTTCATTTAGAGTGAAACACCATCAGGATCCATACAGACACCACCCTAATCACTCCTTCCCATAAGTATTGGATACTTATCATATGTAACTTCTCTATTGACAATGGGTAAATTTAATTTTGGACACCACAATAAATAGCCTTGCACCTTGTGCATAACTTAGAAATATGCACTTTTTTGCCTTACCATCAAACTAGCCATCACTCCCTCGAACAAAACAAAGGCAATTAGATATTCTAATAATAGAATAATCAACAAAGTTATATAAGCACCACTTCTTTGAGAATTGGACATTCAATCATAGTTCATGGGGATGTGACGCTCTAGAATGTCGAGTGCAACACACATCATTTCCAATAAATAATAAATAATTTTTTTGGATGTTTATGAACATGCAGAAATCTAATAAAACATGTAAAAATCATCCCACACCAGATCAACCACTTTGGTTTGTATTGTTTTATGAAGTGCAACAACCACATCATAGCTCACCAATTCACACTTGTATATAGCCTTACTTGTCTCTCGCTAGGACTCATCTCAACTAACGAGCCATTGACACCAACAAATGTGGGACGGAATTAGAAATTCATCTAGCCACGCATTAGCCTATCCATCATGAGTGTCCTTTTCATTAGTGATGACAAATACGACATTGTACACCCTCATTATGATAATCTAATAACCAACTTCAAGCCACATCGTAAATCATGTAAGAAATCGTTGGACCTTACGTTCCCTTAACATTTTGGAGACCCATCTTAGATGGTAGAACATCAAAGTTTATACGCAAACTCATACAAGTGAATCTGCTCTCTGGTGAAAAGGCCATGGTACAGATATTCAGTATATGTGTAAACAATGACGATATAATAATCATGTATCTTTCGAAACATCGATCTTAATTGATTAAAGCCTATGCCATCATCATTTAGTAAAGAAATGATACAAGTTCATTATTCATTTAGGTTACCTTTGAGTTCCTTTGTAACTTGTGTTACTCATATATTATTTAATTCTAAGTCCAAGCCTCGATTAAATTCACTTTAATCATTTAAATTATAACCAATTTTCTGTAATTTTAGATTTACAAAATTACATAATTGCTCCAATAAAATTTCTTATTTTATTACTTTTACCGCTAACTTCCAATCTACACTTAATAAAGCCATATTAGATAATTTACACACCAAAGACAATTCATGTGTTGTCTAAGACATATGAAGACTTTATTTACTTTTAGAAATCAATATAAACCAGTGGGTAATCATTGGCTGACAAATAGCTCGATTTGGATAAAAAGATGAAGATGTTAGGGAAGTTGGATGCTATTTTATATTGCAGTAAATAAACAGGGATTTTTTTTTTTTTTTTTGATAAATGTAAGAAATATATTGACTTTTAACCAACAGAGCTATATAGCAAAAGAGACTTGACAGCAACAAAACTTGCACTCAAGAAGACAAACAAGTCCAATCGAATGGAAGGGTGTTGAGAAAAGAAAAGAAAAAGAGAGGGGAAGCCAAACGGCGGCGACCCTCAAAATTAAAAGCAGGAAAGACCTGACACCCCAAAGGCTGCACGTCTTCCACAGGAATATAAAACAAACAGGGCAGCTAGCACGGTGTCACGACCTAATTTTTCAGTGCACCACCTAAAACTAGGTTAATGGATTACTAAGCCTTTAACTTAGTTCGGGCTCTCCCAAGCCCATACCAATTCGTGACTTAATGTTCAAATATTTAATATACAAATGAATTTTATCTAAGAGTCGCCACTAATCATTTTTGGTAGGTTGACTAGACACCTAAGTAAAATAACGGGAGAATTATTTTACTCCTACGATCCAGAGACTAAGGGTACGGGGACTTTGTTACATTTGACTGTCCTAATACCCTTTCGGTACCGTTTCTTTTTTTCAAAATGCTTTATGCAGGCAGCTTGGATTTATTTTAACTTAAACTAACTAACATGCGAATGGTGATCATGCGGGTGCACACTCAATGAAATAACAATCAATGAATCAAAGTGCTAAACTCATAGACTATAACTTATATTAAATGATGATGGTATGAAATGAGATTAGTTGTAAATTAACCTGTTCATTAACTAAGTAAATGACCTTGATGTTTTCTTTTATTTTTTTTTTACCTTTTAACTAAATAGCCTAATTGTAAATTAAGTAAACCTATTATGCATACAAACTAAAATGCATTTTAAATGTTCCCTAGGAACGAACCTAGACTCTATTATGCAAGCTAAAGTAACATGATCCTAATGTAAACAAATAGCGAGATTCTAGTTAAATGGATTTTTATGCAAATTAATTGCTATGCATTTCATGACCTAACTTTACTAGAAAATATATTCCAATAACTTTACTGTATGGACCAGCTAATATGCAACTAAGGTTTTTCTTTATTGAGGTTTTAAAATTAACGAAACCCTAATTAAACTATCTAAAGGAATAATTTTCTAATTCATTTTTTTAGGATTAATTGACTGGAACCCTAATTTGTCTTAGAAAACTATTTCCAAAAATGAGCTAATTAAAATGAGTGAATACTATCTAAAACTAATGGTTAGGTCTAACTCTAAACTAAAATTATTTAAAGATGCAATTCTAAAAAAGTAAAGTCTAATTTACTTAAAACTACATACCTAATTTAAATCTATATAATTGATTCGCTAATCCTATATGCTCATGCAATGATTTTATGATTTTTTTATTTATATTTTTATGATTTTTATTATTTTTAAAGATAAGTAATGAAATCTAAACAATCAACCAAAATAAAGGATTAAAATAATCGAAAAAATAACTGTTGTCTCACGGGTCAAATTAACGATCATTATAACCCTAATCATCATAACAAAGAGTTCAAAATAATTAAAAATCTGATCCGAAATCTTACGGATCAAATTAATAATCATTTCACTATTAAAATCTTGCTAATAAGTCCAACAATTAATATAATTAAAAAAATGACCCGATGTCTCTCGGGCCAAATTAATAATTAAAATAATTTTGGATTAAACCCTGTGGATAACGCCTACAAGATATTAAGAATATTAAGATCCAACATTGCAATTTATACAAATAAAGTAAAAATAAACTAAACAAAATAAAGTAAAAAAAAAACTACCTAATGTACTTTCTCTTTTTTTTTTTTTTTTTTTTTTTTTTTATCTTTTTCTTCTCCTTCTTTCAATCACGTGCAGCGGTGGGTCTCGATGGATCACCAAGGTAGCCGGGTCGTCGGATCGGCGAGAGCTCCGGCGAAGGACAACCGGGTGAATCGGCACACCGGCAAAAATCAAGCTCGGTGTCGCAACGGGCGATCGGCGCGGGCGGCGGGGTGCGACTCCCGGGGCCGGGTTAGGAGGAAATTTGCAAAACGAAAGCTTCGTCGCGACCGGGAGGTGGATCGGTGGTGGGATCTCGAGCGGTGAGGCGATGGGCGCGTCGGCGACGGAGATGCGGCGCGCGGGGGGAGCTGTGGCTCGAGGCGGCCCAGATCGGCCTCGGGGCAACTGGGCTTCGCGAGTGGGGGCGAGGGCGGTGCGCGGCGGGCGCGCGGGCCGCACGGCGTCTGGCGGGGAGGGCTCGGGATCTGCGTGGGCGGCGTCCGAACCCGACGATGAGTGTCACGGACGGGGAATTAAGTCGCGGACGGCGCTCGGCAGAACAGGGTAGGAGTGGCTCCGGCGTTGGGCTTCACGGATGTCGACCCGAGGACGGCGGCTGGCCACGGCGCGAGAACCGGCGACTGGAGGGCATCGGTGATGGGCACAGCAGCCTACTAGTCGGCGCTTGGTTCGTCGTGGGTCGGATGCGGCGAGACGGCGGTCACACGGGCGGCGGTGGATGCGGGGGGGTCGCAGATGGAAGTTGCAGGGGGGGTGTGAGCAGCGAAGGAGACGATGAACAGTCGTCCCTCCGCTTTGTACTTTTCCCCCTGCCTCCTTTTTACTTTTCGAGTAGTCCTTCCTTTCTCTCCACGTCACTTTCACTCCTCTTTCTCCCTTGAAGCAACAAATTTCTCCCCCATTGAAAACCCACGTACATGTTGCTTTTATAGGTAAAAGTAGACGATCTTCGTAGAATATTTGATCTGATTTTTTTAATATACGAAGGTCATCTATAACCTCTCGATCTCTAAAAATCCTTTTATTTCCTTATCGTTAAATATTTTCAATTGATTTCAGCGACTTCATCTACAAACAAAGATAAGGTTTATCTTTTGACAAAAAAATAAGATTATAACGCGATTTCCTTAACTTCCATAATATCGCATCAAAATCTTAAGTTTTTTTCAAAATAATTAATTAACATGACGACGGGCTTGGATTAATTTTTCTCCGTGGGCCTAGCCTGCCGAACATAGAGCTCAGAAAAATTCAAACCATTCCACCACCGGCCTAATGCAAAACATGTAAATTAAAATTGAATGTACCTAAATCTATGTGTTATGCAATTAATAATAACTAAACTGGTAGTAAAAATTTAGGTGTCAACAGCTGCCCCTCTTTGAAGGTGAGCTCGAAGAGGTTGCCTTCAAAGACAAATTGAAACCTAAATTTTTACCATGCAAAATTTTCCTTTAAAAATGAATTCCATTTTAGAATGCAATTTTACATGATGCATGGAAATGCTAATGCAAACGAACCTACCTGGAATAACTTACCTTCGAGGAGGATGAAGTAGTCCGAAGTGGAGGATGTTACATGTCCGAGACTCGTACCATTCTATGGTCGCCTAGAATAGTGACACAGTTTTACAAGAGAATGCTTTCCCAGGACCCGTACCATTCTACGTTCACCTAGTATAGCATCGTGTGGTTGTGTCTAGGACCCGTACCATTCTACGGTCGCCTAAATGGGGATTTTGCTTGATCAGGACCCATAACATTCTACGGTCGCCCGACCTTGCAATAGAGATCGGTGACCGGGACCCGAACCATTCTTCGGTCGCCTTAATCAAAGCGAAATGGTGTCTAGGACCCGTACCATTCTATGGTCGCCTAGACTAAGGTTTATTTTTCGGGATCCGTTCTATGCTACGGTCACCTGAATGAAGAAATTACTTTTCAGGATCCGTTCTATGCTACGGTCACTGTCGAGTAATAAGTGTTGTCAAGGACCCGTACCATTCTATGGTCGCCTTGACGAAGAAATTTTCAGGATCCGTTCTATGCTACGGTCACCTGAATGGAGTTTTGCTTTTCCAGGATCCATTCTATGCTACGGTCACCTAGACTGAGGTTTTGCTTGGCTAGGACCCGAACCATTCTTCGGTCGCCTTAATCAGATTGAATCTGGAGAAAATTCTTTGGGGGACAACTTAATTGAGTGTCAAATATGCTTGAAAGGGAATACGTGCAGTAACAAGTATTCAAGGTATGGATAAAGATATACTTACCTGGTAAAATCTCGATTTTCAAGGATACGTCTCTGCAAAGCATGGTTATAGGACAGGCAACATGCGTTTGCAATCATAAACATGCATCAATTTAATGGATGTTCATGATAATTTCCATTAATCTTGCATCATTTAATTTCCATTTTGAACACAAGAGTGTCATGAATGTGTCAAATGAGGGATCCTTCGGTCGAAAGGACTTTTCTCTCATCCTCATTAAAATGGCTATTTCATCACGACCTTTGATTTAGGATTTTTCAACGGTCGCTCTATCTCACTTTGTCATCATGCCAAACGAGGGTCGAGCAATCTCGCAAATTGTACGACCTTACCAATCGAGAGGTCTTTTAACAAGGACTGTAATGTGGGCTGGTGAATGGCTTAACAAAAGAGACTCTTTGAGTCGAGGCTATTGAAAAAAAAAAAATGACATTTTACAATTGTCTTGGGGTTTACAAGTCAAGGATCATACGAAATGAAGAAGGATCTATCTTACTCGCACTTCTTCGAATGATGCTTTCACACATATGAATTTTTACGTTAATTCGAGTGCCCTAATCGAAGAGACTTTGCAAGGGACGTAACGTAGGCTTGGTTCATGGGTTGAGAAATGAAAGGATCGTTAAGCTCAAAAAGTGTTTAGGGGTTCAAAGTTGGTGATCATCTTGACACTTCCACCAATTTTCTTCTCCATCATCGAGAATTTTCATATCACGACTCCACGATTGCAACATCTCAGCATTTGAGTATTTTTTAGTACCACATGATTGGAGGGTACAACTTCAACCAATGTTTGATTGATTTTGATTTTTTTTTTTTGTGGGCATTGGCCTTGCTTTTACCAGGCACATTACTTTTTCATGCCCCCATTTTTTACTCACTTTCTTTGGACTCACACCGCTTTCACTTTTCATCAGCATTGTAAGCCATGCTTCTTGAATGGTTTTTCTTGTCTTGCCCAGTGTGGGGGATGATCACCAACTGGGTTTAATGTGAAATGAATTTATAGGCTCAAAGGGGTTAAGCAATGGATAAAAGTGTGTAGGATAGAGAAAGAAATGCTCTTCGTCATCCTAAGGCACTTTAATTATCGTATAAGTCACACTTGCAAAAACAATATTCGAAGATTGATGCAAGTGTAAGTAAGAAAATTCCTATCATTCATTTGGTCTCGGTACAAGATGATTCTTGGGGGATAATTTACAAACTCTTCATGTATATGGGCTCAAGGGGTACGCAATGGGTATACTAGTAATGTTTTAGGTAGAAGAAGAAATTGCCTTTCATCACCTCGGTCGACGTACCCTTCGCGAGATCGCTCTTTTCCTTATGAGCATGGAATTTTCCTCATAACTCATTGGGGTCGAGTGTTTGAAACGAGTGTATGGGAATAAGGCTTGCCTTTCGCCATTATAAAGTATCCCGCTTGACACATTCAATTTATCTCATACGATTCATGAAGGAAAACATGCAAAATTTACAACAAATTAGGATGATTGAATGAGACAATTTATTTATCTTAAAATGCTTACAGTTCAAAACATGATACATCAAACTCAATCATGGGTAATATTTTTGACTGCATCGAATTCTTGGAACGGAAAATTCCCGACCATCCATTTCAGCTAGGATCAAAGCACCTCCCGGGAGCACCTTCTTTACCACATACGGGCCCTTTGTAATTTGGGGCAAACTTGCCACCAGGATCTGGGAAGATCGGCAACAACTTCCTTAGGACAAGATCATTTACCTCAAAACACCTTGGTCGTACCTTACGATTAAAGGATTTGGCCACTCTCTGCTGATATGCTTGACCATAGCAAAGAGCCTTCAGCCTTTTCTCATCGATCAAGTTTAGCTGCTCAAGTCTTTGTTGCGTCCATTCAGCCTCAGATAACTCCACTTGGGATAGGACTCGCAGAGAAGGAATCACAACTTCCACAGGTAAGACTGCCTCCATGCCATACACCAGAGCAAAAGGGGTTGCCCCGGTAGAAGTACGGATTGATGTCCGATATGCCATTAGTGCAAATGGTAACCTATCATGCCAATCTCTATAATTCTCAGCCGTCTTAGCCAAGATCCTCTTAATATTCTTATTAGTTGCCTCCCTTTGCCCCGTTCATCGAGGGCGGTAAGGGGACGAATTTAGATGCCTGATCTTGAGCTCTCTAAACAAATCATCGATCAACTTATTGTTCAAATTCGTTCCGTTGTCGGTGATGATTGTTTCGGGGACACCATAACGAGCTATTATGTCACGCTTGATGAATTTCACCACATTGCGAGTAGTGACACTAACAAATGACGTGGCTTCAATCCATTTGGTGAAGTAGTCTATTGCCACCAAAATGAATCGATGCCCATTTGAAGCCTTAGGATTTATTGGGCCGATCACATCAATCCCCACATTGAGAAAGGCCATGGCTCGAAAAGCGGGTGCGGCTCTATTGGGGGAACATTTATCTTATCACCGTGAATCTGACAGCGGTGACAACTTCGAACATACCGAATACAATCTCCTTCTAGTGTGAGCCAAAAATATCCTAATCTCATGATCTTTTTAGCCAACATGTGCCCATTCATATGAGGGCCACATACTCCTTCGTGCACTTCTTGCATGATTTGAGCGGCCTCAGCTGCATCCACACACCACAGAAGGACAGAATCATAGGACCTCTTGTACAAATTTTCGCCACTAATGAAAAATTTTGAGGCCATCCTCATGATGTATTTCCTTTCAGTCAGAGTGCTTCCCTCGGGAAATTCCTGTTTTTTAATGTAGTTCATGATATCGTAATACCATGGCTTTCCATCGGTTCCTCGTCACGTGACCATACAATAGGCTGGCTTTGGTAAAACCTCTATTTTCAATGGCTCCACCTCTAATCCGTCACTGACTTGCAACATAGATGACAAAGTTGCGAGTGCATCTGCAAACTGATTATGACATCTTGGCAAGTACTCGAATGAAATTTCCTTGAATTCTTTTACCAGATCTTTTAGATACTTGTGGTATGGGAGCAACTTGGCATTTTTGGTTTCCCATTCTCCTACGGTCGTAGTATGATCAGTGTAGAATCTCCGAATACTTTTAATTTGGCCACACCCATCTCGATGGCAGCTTGAAGCCCGAGGATGCAAGCTTCATATTCAGCTATGTTGTTTGTGCAGGGGAATACCAATTTTGCGGCTACCGGGTGGTGTTGCCCTTACGGGGATATCAAGACGCCCGGTACAGGAACCGGACAAATTCACAGCTCCATCAAAGAACATTGTCCATGAGTCTTCATCTACGGTCGAGAACCCGATCGTGCGGGAAGCTGTCCTCATTACTTGAGACTCTTGGGTTCTCGGCCAATATATCGGCGATCACTCGACCCTTAACCGCTTTTGTGGCATGAACTGTACATCAAATTCCGAAATCAAAATTTGCCATTTGGCCAACTTACCAACCAAAGCTGGTTGTTCAAGTAAGTATTTGATAGGATTGCTTTCGGTCACAAGGAACGTTTGGTGATGAAGTGTGTACTGTCGCAATCTGTGCAATACCCACACCAATGCAGCACAAGTCTTTTCCACTTCAGAATATTTCAATTCCGACATAGTGAACTTTTTACTCGAGATAATAAATGGCGCATTCTTTTTATCGGCGGGACCTTCTGAGCCAACATTGCACCCAATGACTCACTATGAATGGTGAGGTAGAGAATCAAGGGATGCCCGGTGAGGGCGGGACAAGAAGCGGCGGATTCATCAAATATTGCTTCAACCTGTCGAATGCTTTTCAACACTCATTATCCCTAGTTAACCCGCGCATTCTTCCTCAAGAGCTTGAAGAATGGCTTGGCAGTTTGAGAAAGTTGGGAAATGAATCAAGCAATATAATTCAACCTTCCCAAAAGGCTCAGGACTTCTTTCACCGTTGATGGAGGTCGCGGCTCACATATGGCCTTAGCTTTAGCGGGTCGATCTCGATCCCTTTCTGCTCACAATAAATCCAAGTAATTTACCAGATGTTGCTCCAAACACACACTTAGCGGGATTTAGTCGAAGCTTGAACTCACGGAGTCGTTCAAACAGCTTCTTCAAGGTTTCGACGTGGCTTTCCCCAGGCCGAGTCTTTGCAATCATATCATCAACATAAACCTCGATCTCTTGATGCATCATATCATGAAACAATGCTACCATGGCTCGCTGGTAAGTTGCCCCTGCATTCTTGAGTCCGAAGGGCATGACCTTATAATGAAAGGTCCCCCACGGGGTAATAAACGCAGTCTTCTCCTTATCTTCTTCTTTCATCCTTATTTGATTATACCCAGGAAAACCCATCCATAAACGAGAATAGTTCAAATCCGGCGGTACTATCCACAAGGACATCTATATGAGGCAATGGGAAATCATCTTTGGGGCTAGCCTTGTTCAAATCTCGATAATCGACACAAACTCGAACTCGACCATCCTTCTTCATTGCGGCACGATGTTAGCTACCCAATCGGGGTATTGTGAGACTTCAATGAATCCCACTTTCGAAGTTTCATCACCTCTTCCTCTATCTTCTTGGAAAGTTCGGGTTTAGTTCTTCGTAACCTCTACTTCTTAGGTGGGACGTCGGGATTAGTAGGCAAGCAGTGCTCCACAATTGACGGGTCTAAACCCAGCATATCAGCATAGGTCCATGCAAAGATGTCTTGATATTCTTTTAGCAACTGAATTAGGCGTTCGGCCTCATCTCTTGGGAGGTTCGCTCCAATTCTCACCTCCTTAGCTTCTTGAGTGTCACCTAAATTAATAGTGACGGTATGTTCGGTTGTAAGAGACTTGGCCTTTTCATGCTGCTCCCAGCTACGTTATACCTCGATGAAATCCTCGATCGAGCCTTCGAGATCCTCATTATCAACACTTCTTGAACCAGATTGGACCATTCCTTCATCTTTGCATGTTATATGATTACCCCTGAAACAGGAAGTAGGTGAATCAAAAAGACAAACAGGGTAAAGCATATTGCCTATCTTTTCGAAAGATTTTAAAAAGCATTAGAAGAAAGATTTTTGAATCATTTTGACACAAGAAAGCATGATGAAGCCCGGGCCTCGGGAATTCTCCTTGGATTTGTCATTTGTTTTATCGGTTGGATATTATCACCGGGCTGGTTTGTTGTACCTCATCATGCCCTCAAAATAAAAACTGTAATTTTATTGATATTCATCAATCAATTACATTTATTGAATGGAAAATGCAAGTCCAAATCCTAAAAAAATGAAGACAATCGCTAGATAGCGATAATTAATCCTAAAAAGCAATAAAAATTCCCACGCGGGGAATGTGAGAAAGCGATAAATGAGTTACTCTTGTGGGCGTGGGCCCCTTTCTTCCGAGATCCTTCATCGATGGCTCCTATGACGACGTCATCGAACAAGTTGGTGATTCCCTCCAAGGCGTCATCAGCATTCTCTATCTTCGAAGACGTTGGATCATCCATGCCCCCCATCCATCGGGACATGCTACGAGAGTCGTTGTAAAAGGCTGGGGGGGAACCGGGCTCGATTTGCCTCTACGGAGGAGGACGTGTCGTGGATGCTTGGGGGTGGTAATGGAGGCATTGGATCATCCATGTCATCCCAGTTGGAACTATTTCGCGGGGTCAAAGTAAAAGGGGGGAACCGAATATTTCACCATATAATCGAACTTCCCACTTGGTTGCCCCAAGGTATCCATCACCTCTATTTCATTTTGCATCATGACAGGGGGGCTAGGGAATGTCTCGTGAATATTTGGAGGCGGTGAGTTTTGCCTGCCTCTCTCTCGCTCGTGTGACGAGTTCCGCCTTCCTTGCCTTGGCCTTCGAACTTCCTCCACCTTGACCATGGTACCCTAATCCGACAGATCGGGGCCTTTGAGGGACTTCAATGGGATTTTGAATACCTTGACCACTTCTTCCAAGACCAGAACCGGGGACAAAATTATTTCCAACCATTACCCTTCCTACCATAAGGGCGGCATTCGAAACTTCGGGAGGGGGTGGTGATGAATCCCAGAAGCATGTATGGTAGATACCGGCTCAAATGAGTGATAGCTTGATTCAAATTCAGCATCGGGCTCTACATAAGGGATAGCCGTCTCATGGTAAATACGATGATCCTCCTCTCCATAGACAGTGACCAGCTTCCCTTTAATCACAAACTTCACAGCTTGATGCAGACTTGAAGGCACTGCTCCAGCTGTATGAATCCAAGGGTGACCAAGCAAGAAACCAAATGCAGTGGGAATATCAACCACTTGAAATGGAATGTTAAAAACGACTAGCCCTATTTGGACATCGAGGTGAATTTCTCCAAGCACCTCCCTCTTCGTACCATCGAAAGCTCGCACAGACGTCTTTGCAGTATGCATCCTAGACAGGTCTACCTTGAGACGGTGAAGAGTGGCTAGTGGGCATATGTTCAAGGCAGACCCGTTATCAATGAGCACTCGCGACACATGAAAAGCCTTGTGTTTAACGAGATATATAAAGTGCTTTGTTATGCCCTCTACCCTCAAGAGGGAATTCCTCATCGAAAAAGCAATCGGGTCCTTAAGAAGGACTGATCCCACAAAATCTTCCAACTTTTGCTTCAACCGTTTCGGTACGCGGATTTCACTTAACACTTTCATCAACGCTTTCTGATGCACAGGGGATGTTAGCGGGAGTTCTAGCAAGGAGATCAGGCGGGCATCTTTCGCAGGCTGATCGACCACATTATATTCACTCGCCTTAATCACAGCCAAAAATTCCTTAGCTTCCTCGTACGTGACATGCTTTGCAGGTTGAGCATTAGGTTGAGCATATGTTCGCCGGACTTTGTAACAAGATCAACATCTAGGTCATAGCACCAAGGCACCGCCTTATTGTCGACATACTCATACGGTTGAGGCATCTCAATCACAATCTCTTTATCCGGTGCATCTTCTAGTGGGGGCACATCTGTGAGCGACGGATTTACTCCTTCTTTACTATCATCGAGAGCAGCCTGCTCCTCTTCCCAATCGATGATAATATGGGAAATAGTAGAAACTATGGAGTTATGGTCTGCATAAACGATAACACCATCTTCCACCATCTTGGCAACCCGTTCTCTCATTAGTGAGAGAGGAATGTCTTCATGATGGATAATATCCGGCTCTCACCAGCCCATTGTAGGCATACGCCACGCGTACCTTCGAGTTCTTGATTCGGCCGACTTCCGATTCCAAGATAACATTCACCGCACCATCATGCTCCGGTAGGGGATTTTTACGGACATTCGGTCGAGTAGTTTGAAACGAAAATGCCTTCGTATCCAAAAGGTTTTGGATCTTGTGCTTGAGGGTAAAGCACTCATCCGTTGAATGCCCCACTTCTCCGCTATGGTAATCGCATTTCTTCGTCGAGTCATAGCCACGCATGCTTTCGCGATTAGGGCGCTTCGGTTCAGTGGAAAGCAGACCCTTTTTCCGGAGAATTAGCAATACCTGAGACGGAGATCCAGGGAGGGGAGTAAATTGCCTTATGTTATTTGCTTGGGCAAATGATTGACGGCGATAGTTTGTTCTTTGCCTTGCATTCATCCGGATGGCGGGGCACGGTTGGCACCCTCTTGGCTATAAGCTACATTCACATCCACAGCCGCTTCCTTCTCCTTCTTGGCGGTGAATCTCCTACTTGATGACTCAGCAAACCATCCTTCTCTTATCCCCATCTCGATTTGTTCTCCGACAGGAATCAACTGATTGAAACTCTCAACATACGTGCTTGCCATCCGGTTACGGAACTCAGATGGGAGCGTCTTCACAAACAACTTCATCAACTCCTTGTTAGTAGGCTCAGGGGTGATTTGAGCCGCCAGGTTTCTCCATCTCATAGCGTATTCCTTAAATGACTCACCCCTCTTCTTCTCCATCCGCTCAAGATCCTCTCGGGAAGGTGCAATATCCATGTTGAACTTATACTGTGTTAGGAAGGCGTCAGCTACCTCACTCCAAGTGTCGAGAAGATTTATATTCTTCATTACGTACCAGTTGAGGGCGGGCCCAGTCAAGCTTGCATGAAACGACTGGATCATGAGAGGCTCGTTCTTGACATATTGGGCCATACGTACGTGGTACATCTGCAAATGAGCTTTTGGACAGGAAGTACCATCATACTTCTCAAACTCCGGCATCTTAAACTTTTCGGCATTTTGACCTTCTCATAAACCGACAAGTCAAATGGGAGCGAATTCGCAACTCCTGCAATTGTTTCAATTTCTCCTCAAGTTTGGTGAAGCGCTCCTCCTGCTCTACTTTAGGGGCATTATTAGTAGACGCAGCCTTTTCGTCGGCAACGAACAGCGGGTCGTCCTCCAGACCAGGCATGTTGACATCACCTACTTGGGCCTTGTTCGCTTGGTTTGGCATGTTGGCATCACCTACTTGGGCCTTGTTCGCTTGGTTTGGTGTTGCTATCTCAGCAAGGGCCGGTGCAAGAGCTTGACTCACTTGAAGGGATTTTACTTGATCCGTCATAGATTGCATCGAGGTAAGCAATTGCGCAAGTTGACTTTCCATGGCAGACATGCGATCACGCATTTCATTTTGGTCGGCCATTTTTGCTCTCGATCGTGTAATGATAGGTGACCGTGGAGGATCCGTTATATCACCTAATTTATGTAAAAAGAGATAATGTAAGAACCAATTATAAGGTTGGAAAATGGTCCATGACAATGATCTAAACGCCTCATTTTATTCGGAATCTGAAACAAATTCCTAACAACGAACTAAGAATTGAAATTCATGTTCCTAAACATTGCACTAAAAAATTGAAAATACTAAATTCAAAATCCCTAAACATTGAACTAGGACCTAAAACATCCTATTTTATATGCTTTCGGGAACCCAGCACTCTGCAAAGCTTCTTATTTTCAGCTTCGAGCATTTCCACTTTCCGCTTAAGATGCTCAATTTGTGCTCGTTGGGTGGGCTTCTCGGTCACATTAGGGACAACTGGACGTAAAGCGGCAGGGATCCGGTGTTCTTGGATGTAGAACGCCGATGCATGGTGGACCTCTTCTTCGCCTTTCAGTCTCTTGGGCACCAAAATCTTCTCCAAGTGGCATTCATTCCACGCAATTTTGACCATCCAAATCTCTTTGAAGTAATCGTAATCCTTACGAACAAAGCGAACTTGGAACAATTCTGTCTTGAGGGGCGGGGGAATTTCTTGGAGAGCTCTGTGCGACGGGCCACCCTATATGGGTAATAAGAAGTAGCTCGGAAAGGCCGAGCAACGGAGCGGCTCATCATACTTATGAGAGAAGCGGGCTTCCTCGACGTGGAGCCACTTAGTATGCCATAAGAATGCCTTAGGATCTGGGTTCTTCAAAAATTAACCCAATGGGCATATTGTTTATGAGGTGAAAAACGTTCTAGGACCGCAAATCTTTGTATGGGATGCCGAGAATCATCTATCCTAAATTGTTTCATAAGATGCCCAAATCCTCTTATGTGGGAGAAAAACCATATTTGCAAAAGTTCAGGGAGGGCGCGCATTGTCTTTTCCTCATTTTGTTTGAAACGGGTTAGTGACAAAAATGTTTCGGCTAAAATCATATTCACATAATTTAACCCGTCGCAAACCCGATTAACCACCCATGAAATTGCAGGATCAATGGCATTTTTTCGATAAGGAAAAACAATTAGCCCAAAAAATGCTAACATGAAAATCCTAGCTTTTGAAATCATTGGTTGGCTTGTAAAACATTCTTCCAAAAAAGACAATGGACAAGCATAACAATTGGCTTTGACAACCTTTCTAACCGTTTGGCTTCTATTTTTAAAAATTGAGATAATTCAGAGATGGGGTCTACGCCAATAGGTGGCCTAACAAGTTCCTTTTCCAAGGGCATTCCTATGCAATCTTGCACTCCTCTAGTGTCGGAGTCAGCTCAAACTTACCGAATATAAATGTGGAAGTCTGTGGACACCAGAAGTGTGGGAGTGCCTGTATCACACCAGAATGAATGTTGATTTCTAACAGAGGGAGAAGTCGGGCGATCGTGGCTTTCACATATTTCTGGCCATTCTGATCCAACTGGTCCAACCACATTTTGAGCTCTTTTTTGGGAGTGGAAATGAATTGTACATCGGTTTTCCCCATCGCATATAAAATAAGAGGCGAGGACAAAACCTAATTGTCATGGACCAACAAAACTTTAAGTAAATAAATTACAGGGAATTTAAACAACTTACTTTCACCATAAAGGAATGACAATCACATAGACACACGCATGAAATGTGAGGTTCGATTTCTATCTAAATGGCTTAACAAAGTGGAGCTAAGAGGATGATCGACCGTTGCAGTCTTGCATTAACGTGTCGAGGTTCTCCTAACTCCGCTCGGTCGAAAGAAATGTCCATTATCACGCAATCTCGCGGAAATGGACAAATACATCCGACACCATGAAAGAAATTTCGGGAAGAGAAGGTCAACCTCTACATAGCAGTCTCGCTTTGGAGGAAGTATCCTTCTCAACACCATCCTAAGAATCTTATCGCGGTCCGAGTCCGACCGCAGGTTGTGTGTGTAATAGTGCGGTGCTAAAAATGATATAACATGCACAACAGTTTAATTACAAACAACACTCCATACATAAAAATAAACCATACATTCCTACACCTCCCTGCAAAACAAAGGTCAGCAAACACTTCCCCTTATACCTCCCAATCTGCAAAAACATTTAACACCTTAAAGTTAGCGACGTACCCGGTATCCTCGCTGCCAATCAAAAACATTTTTTCTAAAAAAAAGAAAAACTGGCCTAAGTCCACTAAGTGTTTTAACACCAGTCCCCAGTGGAGTCGCCAAGCTGTCACGACCTAATTTTTCAGTGCACCACCTAAAACTAGGTTAATGGATTACTAAGCCTTTAACTTAGTTCGGGCTCTCCCAAGCCCATACCAATTCGTGACTTAATGTTCAAATATTTAATATACAAATGAATTTTATCTAAGAGTCGCCACTAATCATTTTTGGTAGGTTGACTAGACACCTAAGTAAAATAACGGGAGAATTATTTTACTCCTACGATCCGAGAGACTAAGGTACGGGGACTTTGTTACATTTGACTGTCCTAATGCCCTTTCGGTACCATTTCTTTTTTGAAAATGCTTTATGCGGGCAGCTTGGATTTATTTTAACTTAAACTAACTAACATGCTAATGGTGATCATGCGGGTGCACACTCAATGAAGTAACAATCAATGAATCAAAGTGCTAAACTCATAGACTATAACTTATATTAAATGATGATGGTATGAAATGAGATTAGTTGTAAATTAACCTGTTCATTAACTAACTAAATGACCTTGATGTTTTCTTTAATTTTTTTTACCTTTTAACTAAATAGCCTAATTGCAAATTAAGTAAACCTATTATGCATACAAACTAAAATGCATTTTAAATGTTCCCTAGGAACTGAACCTAGACTCTATTATGCAAGCTAAAGTAACATGATCCTAATGTAAACAAATAGCAGATTCTAGTTAAATGAATTTTTATGCAAATTAATTGCTATGCATTTCATGACCTAACTTTACTAGAAAATATATTCCAATAACTTTCTTTGTATGGACCAGCTAATATGCAACTAAGGTTTTTCTTTATTGAGGTTTTAAAATTAACGAAACCCTAATTAAACTATCTAAAGGAATAATTTTCTAATTCATTTTTTTAGGATTAATTGACTGGAACCCTAATTTGTCTTAGAAAACTATTTCCAAAAATGAGCTAATTAAAATGAGTGAATACTATCTAAAACTAATGGTTAGGTCTAACTCTAAACTAAAATTATTTAAAGATGCAATTCTAAAAAAGTAAAGTCTAATTTACTTAAAACTACATACCTAATTTAAATCTATATAATTGATTCGCTAATCCTATATGCTCATGCAATGATTTTATGATTTTTTTATTTATATTTTTTATGATTTTTATTATTTTTAAAGATAAGTAATGAAATCTAAACAATCAACCAAAATAAAGGATTAAAATAATCGAAAAAATAACTTTTTGTTGTCTCACGAGGTCAAATTAACGATCATTATAACCTAATCATCATAACAAAGAGTTCAAAATAATTAAAAATCCGATCCGAAATCTTACGGATCAAATTAATAATCATTTCACTATTAAAATCTTGCTAATAAGTCCAACAATTAATATAATTAAAAAAATGACCCGATGTCTCTCGGGCCAAATTAATAATTAAAATAATTTTGGATTAAACCCCTGTGGATAACGCCTACAAGATATTAAGAATATTAAGATCCAACATTGCAATTTATACAAATAAAGTAAAAATAAACTAAACAAAATAAAGTAAAAAAAACTACCTAATGTACTTTCTTTTTTTTTTTTAAATCTTTTCTTCTCCTTCTTTCAATCACGTGCAGCGGTGGGTCTCGATGGATCACCAAGGCAGCCGGGTCGTCGGATCGGCGAGCTCGGCGAAGGACAACCCGCAGTGAATCGGCACACCGGCAAAAATCAAGCTCGGTCTACAACGGGCGATCGGCGCGGGCGGCGGGGTGCGACTCCCGGCGGCGCCGGGTTAGGAGGAAATCTGCAAAAACGAAAGCTTCGTCGCGGCGGGAGGTGGATCGGTGGTGGGATCTCGAGCGGTGAGGCGATGGGCTGGCGTCGGCGACGGAGATGCGGCGACGGGGAGGCTGCGGCTCGGCGCCCGGATCGGCCTCGGGGCAACCTGGGCTTCGCGAGTGGGGCGGGCGGTGCGCGGCGGCGCGCGCGGGCCGCACGGCGTCTGGCGGGGAGGGCTCGGGATCTGCGTGGGCGGCGTCCGAACCGACGATGAGTGTCACGGACGGGGAATTAAGTCGCGGACGGCGCTCGGCGAAACGGGGTAGGAGTGGCTCCGGCGTTGGGCTTCACGGATGTCGACCCGAGGACGGTGGCTGGCCACGGCGCGAGAACCGGCGGCGGAGGCGTCGGTGATGGGCACGGCAGCCTACTAGTCGGCGCTTGGTTCGTCGTGGGTCGGATGCGGCGAGACGGCGGTTACAGGGGCGGCGGTGGACGCGGGGGTCGCAGATAGAGGTTGCAGGGGGGTGTGAGCGGCGAAGGAGACGATGAACAGTCGTCCCTCTGCCTTGTACTTTTCCCCCTGCCTCCTTTTTACTTTTCGAGTAGTCCTTCCTTTCTCTCCACGTCACTTTCACTCCTCTTTCTCCCTTGAAGCAAAAAATTTCTCCCCCCATTGAAAACCCACGTACATGTTGCTTTTATAGGTAAAAGTAGACGATCTTCGTAGAATATTTGATCTGATTTTTTAATATACGAAGGTCATCTATAACTTCTCGATCTCTAAAAATCCTTTTATTTCCTTATCTGTTAAATATTTTCAATTGATTTCAAGCGACTTCATCTACAAACAAAGATAAGGTTTATCTTTTGACAAAAAAATAAGATTATAACGCGATTTCCTTAACTTCCATAATATCGCATCAAAATCTTATTTTTTTCAAAATAATTAATTAACATGACGACGGGCTTGGATTAATTTTCTCCGTGGGCCTAGCCTGCCGAACATAGAGCTCAGAAAAATTCAAACCATTCCACCACCGGCCTAATGCAAAACATGTAAATTAAAATTGAATGTACCTAAATCTATGTGTTATGCAATTAATAATAACTAAACTGGTAGTAAAAATTTAGGTGTCAACACACGGCCACCAACAAGACAAAGGAAACAGGAAAAAAACGACATCACAGGAGGGAAAAGGACGGCCCCAGCTATGTTGTAACACTTGTCGCCACCTTGGAAGAGGAGAAACAAGTCCTCAATTTCATTGCATCATTCATCTCCTTGGCGTATCCGCATCAAAAAGAAGAGAGGATAGTTGGGTCTAACCCCCAACTTCATTGAGTTCTTCTATTCCTTGGTGTATCCGAGACCTGGCTGAAGGAAAACATCACCAAAGACACAAACAAGAAAGGGAGTAGCCAACATTATCAACAAGACCTATTAGACGGTAAGGAAATCTAAATTCAATAAAATTGAACTTTGCTAATTATCCGATATGTATTTTGGAGAGTATCTATCCCTGTCGACAATTACTATAATGATAAGTTTTCAATGTTACTCTATATAGGTAACCTATCTATAAACATTAATTAATTTAGGCATGTTCAAATTAGTAAACACATATATATTTTTAATTTTCTTAAATTATAAATCCTTGTAACTTACGAAATTGCATTCCAGAAAACCACAAACATGGAAGGTATCTTCCAAATTTTTTTTTGTACGGCACACATTTAGTGACCTAATTGAAATTTTCACAAATGTCACCCACAATCCAAGTGAATTATTTATTTAATTTTTGTATATTGACAATTATCAACTTGTTAGAAAATTTCAAATGTCATAGAGGATTTATTCAATAGGTAACTAGCCATAGTAAGTGCATCCACCAAGAATTTCCTTCCATGTCATCTCTAGTAATGTTTTGCTTGTCAACTCTCCAACCCGTTGTGTCATTGGTAGTAATATGATCTCTTGTTACAACTCCAAGTAGATCTCCATGCTACTATGAGTTTGCACATGCTTGATCTCATGCTAGTCTCCTTTCATTAAAAAGGACATAATTTTTTTTTTTAACAAAAGAAACATGCAGGCCTCATCCTAATAATTCATCGACGTGAGAACCCAAGTGGAGTGGCTATTCTTCATGTAAAAAGAACAATGTTAGTTTACCTGTTGCAATTAACAATAACACTAAAAAAAAAGAGACACTAGCATTGTATTTGTTGGAGAAAACTGTTTTGAAGATGACAAAACGTTTCCAAAGTCTAGTTTGAGGAGTTGCAGACTCAAGTGTTATAGTCTAAATAACTCTAGGCTCTATTGTTAAAGTATGAAGACCGCCAAACTCAAGATTCAAAGTCTGCCCTCACCGACAGTTTCCAGATCGAAGAATGAGGACTTATCTAGATGATGGATTATCTTCAAGGGTTCATTCCGTATGGTTTTTGGATGACCTTATGGCTGGATATAGCATGTACATGATTGATTATTCTTATTGGAATCTACCCCGATATGAAAATCTTTTGAAAGGTGAGCAAACTTGGAAGGTTCTACTTTTGGAAACCAAAGATCTTGATTGTATGGGCGAACAGGATTGATGGGCGAACATCACAATCATCTAACAACTTGAGATCTCCTTAATTGATTGCATCCAATGGGTAGATTGGAAGAATTTTTTGGAAAGTGCTAACGGTTGTGAAGGCATGAAGGAGTATTTAAGGCGGACTCTCCAGTTGTTCGAAGTAGTGCGTGAAAAATAATTTCAAAGTCTAAAGCTCTCTAGTTCCTTGTTCTTTTATTCATCGAGCTCAAAGTTGTATACAAAAGAGAGAAACACATAGTGAGACTTTGTAGAAGACCAGTAGAGACTCTTCACTGAGAAAGTTGAAGATCACAAATTGTAAAATCTCTTTCGATTTATAGTGAAATCCAGCTAGTGGGCTGTCAGTGCGGGAGAGTGGACGTAGGCTTGATATAAGCCGAGCCACTATAAACCTTGTGTTCTAATTCTCTTTCCTTGAACTCCTTACTTTTATTCATAGCTTTATATAATTATTTAAAGTTGATTATGTTCTTAGTCTATTATCTCCTAAAAGCAATTTACTTTTACTAAGTCTTGAGAAAATTTTTAGTCACACCTATTCACCCCCTCTAGGTGTTTGCACTAACCATTTCAATTGGTATCAGAGCTCGTGTGCTTATTTATTGAAGTGTTTTTACTTCTTAAGCTAAAGATCTATGGCTACTGTTTTGGCTCCAAGTTTGGTTGAAGGCTAAAGCAACACCAGACCTCCCTACTTTGATGGGAAGGAATACAATGTTTGGAAAAACAAGATGAAGGCATTCCTGAGATCGAAAGATCCCCTTGTTGAAGAAAAATTCCTTGGAGTTTTGAAGTTGACAAAACAGCCTCTAGAGTAAGGTCTGAACAATCCAAGACTCAGTCGGTTAAGTCTGAAGATTTCAAGTCGCAAAGGTTTTCCGTCTGAAGACGGTCAAGACCCAAAGTTCGGTCTGAATTTTTTCCGTCTGAAGACTGTTAAGACTCAGTTTCCGTCTGAAGACCTTTAAGACCCAAATCTAAGTCTGAAGACAGTTTGCGATTTTGACAGGATGGCAACAGGTTATTCTTATGGTTAAGGAAAGTGAGATTTGGATATTGTATTCCCTATCTTATCCATGGAATATCTCTGGCTGTGATCATGAGCTCAGAAGATTTATTCTTCGGATTTTTATCCGTTGAAGATTAAGTGAATTTTTGGAAGGATCTAATTTTGGGAACTCAAGATCTTGATTGTATGGGCGAACAGGATTGACGAGCTATTGTCTACTTACATTTTTCGGCAACGTGAAGATCACTTAAATTGATTTAGTCTAACGGGTTGATTGGATGAATTCTCGAAAAGTGTCAACGGGTATGGAGACACGAAGGCTATTTAAGGTGGATTCGTGTTGCTTGAAAATAAAGAGAGACTTGGTAGAAAAATCTATATGTTAGAACCTCTGAAATCACTTGTTCTCTAAAATCTCTCGTGTTCAATCTGTGTATCAAAGAGAGTCACCTTTAGTGTGATAACAACAAAAAGCTGTAGGAGAGACTGTACATTGAAGAAGTCTAATTCGTGAATTGTAATGTGACTCTCATTTGCTACATAGTGACTACAGCCAGTTTGCTGCCAGCGTGGAGAGTGGACGTAGGCTTGGAATAAGCCGAACCACTATAAACCTTGTGTCAATTCTCTCTTACTCTATCTCATTTTACTTTTTGATTGCATGATCTATCTATTGTTGATGCATTAGTTATATTAAATTGTTCTTTAATTAAAGATTTCAAAAGAATTCCGCGATTACCTATTCACCCCCCTCTAGGTGGATTCACTAGCCAATATCACCCCTGAAATGTGATGTGATATAGAAAGAGATTATTCCCAAAGCTACATCAACCTCAGGGAAGGAAGTTGCAGATGCTGGAGAACTGACACAAGTGGGAATAATCAAGAGACAAGCTCTTAATGCTAAAGCCATCTATTCCTTATATTGTGCGTTATCTTCTACTGAGTATAACAGAATTTCATCTTGTGAAACAGCCAAAGAAGACTGGGATAGGTTGCACGTTACCTATGAAGAAACTAATGAGTTAAACAAAAATCAATATCCTACTCGGACAGTATGGAGCCTTCGAGATGAAGCCAAGAGAATCCATCACTGACATGTTCAGTCGTTTCATAGAGATTGTAAACGGTCTAGCATATCAAGGGCATCCAATCCCAAGACCAATGAAGGTCAATAAATTGCTGCGTGGACTCTCCAAAGATTGGAATCATGTGAAGACCTCTATAAGAGAAACCTAGATGATCATGCCTCTTTTAGTAGACGAATTGGTTGGCACACTTCAATCATATGAAGTAGAGCAAATCAATGAGGAAGAAGATCCCAAGGGCAAGAAGTCAATTGTCTTAAAATCTAATGATGATTCTAATGTTATAGATTCAGAAGATGACATGGACGATGAAGAACTAGCATTTATGATAAGGAGGTTCAAAAAGTTGAACAGGAAAGGAAGAAGGTTTAATTGGAAGAAGTAGGGCACTTAAAGATTTCAGAAGAAATCAACTGAGGACAATGAGACCAACAAAGATGTAATCTACTTCAAATGCAATAAAAATGGTCACATTAGACCTAACTACCCTCTGTTGAAGAAAAAAAAAGGAAAAACAGAGAAATTAAAAAAAGGCTCTCAAAGTAAAGACATAAAGCGATATTTAATGTGAGGAAAGTGATGACAAATATGCCAACATATGTCTAATGGTAAATTCAGAATTAGACTAAGACTCTGAAATAGACTCATACTCAAACAAATAAGTTGGGGTAAGAAATTTAAAGAAACCTGCTAAAGTCTCAAAGTATATAGATAAACTCCGTCTTAGTCTCAAAACAACTCTTAAAAGGATTTTCAAACTGAAGAGGGAGAATTCTAAACTGAAGCAATAGGAAACTTCTTGGAAAGAAAAATTTGAAAATCTAGATAAAAGCTTTGTTGATTTGAAAGAAAATGCAGACTCTCTTTCGAAGGAAAATACTTTTTTGAAGGAGGACATTTCAAATATCATAAAGAGATTTTCATTAGAATTTGAGAAGTTGGAAAAGATTTTTTCAGTACAAAGACCTTATTTCAACAAATCTTGTTTGGGAATGACACTAGAAACCATTCCTTCAATTGATTTTCCAAAAGTGAAGGAAAGAATCAAACAAAGACCTACAAAAATGTTTTATAGGAACCATTTTCAAAAAGTTTTTGTAAAACCTGTTGGCCGAAGTACTCTCAAATATTGAAAGTGTAATAGCTCAGAACATTTTGAGAAATAATGTCTTAAGGTTTAGAGACTTGTTAAGAAGGATTGAGCAAAGACTATATTTCGTACTAACTCCCCTAGACCCAAGAAAATGTAGGTACCAAAGAAAACTTGAGTTTTTTTATGATTGCAGGTCACTATCAAGAAAAAGATCAAATGGTATTTAGATAGTGGCTGTTCGAGATATATGACAGGAGATTCAAGTTATTTGATAAAGATCATGCAAATAAATGGTGGAAAAGTTTCTTTTGGTGGAAACAACAAAGAAAGAATTATTAGATATGGAACTGTGAAGATTGAAAGTCTCACAATCAATAAATGTCTCCTTAATGGAAGGTTTGAATTACAATCTACTTAACATTAGTTAATTGTGTGACACATGATTCAAAATTAATTTCCAAGAAGGAATTTGTTCGGGAACTAGTAAAGATTTCTCTCAATTTTTCACTAGACGAAGACATAGGAATATTTATTTTCTACATATAAAACTGGAAAGTTCTCAGTGTCTAATATCCATTCAAGAAGAAGCAAACCTTTGGCATTGAAAGCTTGGCCATGTTAACATGAAGCAGATTGTCAAAATTTCCTCCAAGAAGCTTGTTCATGGACTGCCCAACCGGACTTATCAAAAGTTTGTATTATGCACACAATGTGTTTTGGGAAAACAGGTTTGAAGTTCTTTTAAACCTATAAATAAAGTTTCTACTAATCGAGTTTTGCAGCTTCTACATATGGATCTCTTTGAACCAACCAAAACTCAAAGCATTGGTGGAAAGAGATATTGCTTGGTAATTGTGGATGATTACTCTCATTTTACTTGGGTATACTTCTTGATAAGTAAGTCTGAAGCATTCTCTCACTTTTCAAAATTTTTCAAGAAGGTTTCGAATGAAAAAGGTTATGCTATTTTAAGCATATAGACAGACCATGAAGATGAGTTTGAAAATCAAGATTTTGCAAAATTTTGTGATGAATCTAGTTTTTAGCATATTTTCTCTTCTCCATATACTAAAGAGCAAAATGGGGTTGTGGAAATAAAGAATAGATCTTTGTAGGAGATGGCAAGAACACTCTTAATTGAGAGTAATATTTCCTCTCGATTTTAGGTTGAAGCAGTCTCTACAGCTTGCTATACTATTAACAGAGTATTCTTGATGCCTGTTCTAGAGAAAGCTCCTTATGATGTATTTAAAGGGAAGAAGCCAAATGTTTCTTATTTTCATGTGTTTGGTTGTAAGTGTTTTGTTTTGAAAAATGTAAATAATCGAACTGGTAAGTTTGAAGAAAAATCAGACGAATGAATTTTCTTTGACTACTCAACCTCAAGCAAAGCCTACAAAGTATTTAACAAAAAGACTAAGTCCATGGAAGAATCTATGAACGTTAAGTTTCAAGACTCTTGCAAAATCAACTCGACCAAACTCAAGTTGAAGAATCTGAATTTGCTCCAAACTTTATAAAGTTTACTTCCTCCGAAATAGTTTAGACTTTTGAAGATCAACAACAAGATGAACCAAAAGATTCAATTGAAGCAGAGGATCAACAAATTCACAAACCAAGTAGCAACTGGAAGCATAAGTCAAGTCATCCCAAGAAACTCATCATTGGTAACATTGATGAAGGAATTTGAATCAGATCCAAAAGGCAAGAAGAGTCTAGTGTTTTAGCACTCATTTTTGAGATTGAACCCAAAAGTATAGAAGAAGCTTTGATTGATGAAAGCACGATTGAAGCTATGCAAGAAAAGCTCAACAGTTTAGCATCAATGATGTTTGGGAACTGATTCCTAAACCCAAAGGTAAATCTATTATTGGAACTAAATTGTTCTTTAGGAATAAGGTGGACAAGAAAGGAAAAGTGGTCAGGAACAAAGCAAGACTCGTGGCCAAAGGATATATGCAAGAAGAAGGGATAAACTATGACGAGACCTATACATCAGTAGCGATGTTAGAAGCAATTAGATTATTACTTGTTTTTGCTTGCTATAAAAATTTTAGGTTATTCCAAATGGATGTGAAAAGTGCATTTCTAAATAGATTCATCCAAGAAGAAGTGTATGTGAAACAACCACCTGGTTTTGAAGATCCAAGAAAGTTAGACTCAATCTACAGAATGAAAAAGGCCATATATGGATTGAAGCAAGCACCTCGAGCCCTGTATGAAAGGTTATGTAAATTCCTAACTCAAAATTGTTATGTTAAAGGAAATGTAGCTACTACTTTGTTTATTAAAAGAGAAGGTAAAGATTTTCTACTTGTTCGGATTTATGTTGATGATATTATATTTGGAATCAACTAATGAAAATCTTTGCAAGAAGTTCTCAAGATGCATGCAGGATGAGTTCGAGATGAGTATGATGGGTGAGTTAACTTTCTTTCTAGGATTACAAGTTAAATAATCAAAGAAATGTATCTTTATTCACCAAGAGAAGTATGCAAAAGATCTCATCAAGAAGTTTGGATTAGAGAATTGCAAAAAGACAGAGACACCTATGTCAAGTTTTCAAAGCTAGACAAAGATGAAGGAGGAAAGAGTGTAGATCAGAAGTTTTACAGGAGCATTATTAGTTCACCCATTCATTGGTTCGCTTCTTTACCTTATTGCATCTAGACTTGACATTTTGTTTATTGTTTATATTTGTGCCAGTTTCTAATCAAATCCCAAAGAATCTCATTTAAGTGTCGCAAAGCGCATCATCAAATACATTGCAACTACTCTCCAAAGCTAGGTCTATGGTATCCCAAAGAAAGAGACTTTATACTCTTTGGATATTCAAACACAGATTTAGTAGGATGCAATATTGATCGAAAGAGTACTTTTGGTACATGTCAACTGCTGGGTGACAAGCTGGTATCTTGGTTTTCAAGAAAACAGAGTATCGTAGCTCTTTCAATAGCTAAAGCAGAATATGTGGCTTTTGTGAGTTGCTGCTCTCAAATCTTGTGGATAAGGCAACAACTAAGAGACTTTGGTAGTGAAGAATTGTGCATTGAGATCAAATGTGACAACACCAGCGTCATCAATCTCACAAAGAATTTAATACTTTATTCAAGAGCAAAACATATATAGATTTAACACCACTTCATTAGAGATCATGTTCAAAATGGAGAAGTTATGATTCGGTTCATTGACTCGAAGAATCAGTTGGCGGACATATTTACAAAGCCACTGGACAAAAACTTACTTAAGTCTATTTGCAACAGACTGAACATCATATATTCTACCGGGTAAAGTCTGAAGGTGTTCAGATTCAGAATGTCCAAAAGTAATCTGTAAGTTAATGCTTTCTAAATGCATGTGATTTTATCTTAGGATGGAATTTTTGAAAAGGTACATTGATTGTTTGAATCGCTATTTGCCTATTTTATTTTTAGAATTTATCTTTTTTGTGTTTTGAATTTATGACAGTTTTCAATTTTCGAAAAAGATAGTTTTTACTTTTTCCTTTGTGACGATTCATATACCCCGCATCACTTGCTTTATATACCATCGATTTTCATCTTCTCCATTTTCACTCACAAACCCTAGAGTACAAAAATCCTATTTTCCCTCACTTTCTCTCTAGTTTAATCCAAAAAGCTTTCACCTTTTTCACGAGCGAGTTCGAGAAATCCTCCAAAGTGACAATGTCTTCTCAAAGAAAGTCTTCTAAGATCGCAAGCAGGGGACCATAGTATATGCGAGAGGGTGCTACCCACTTTGATCTAACTAAGGAAGAAGATTCTCCTCAACAGCAGTAGCAACAAAGTCAACAACAACATTCTCAACCACGTCACTCTTCTCAGCACAGGACTCAAGATCTTCCACAGCAACAACTAGAAGAAGAAATTGTGGAAGATATGGAACTTGTAAGAACACTGAAACTTGAATCTCTCTTTAAACTCTATTCTAAGTTGAAAGAGGGTGGTATTGCAATGTCTTTTATTGATGAGTTCTTGAGAGAGAGGGGTTATAAGAATGAAACTTTGTTCTTACAATCCATGGAAAGGATGGGCATTGTTGAAATAGGCTAGTGAATCAACCTAGAGGGGGGTGAATAGGTTGTTGCGGAATTCTTTTGGAATCTTTTGTGGTAGAATACATTGATATCAATGATATATTAAAAATAAATAAACCACGTATTCATAAAGTAAATAGAGTAGGGTAAGAGAAAATTAACACAAGGATTATAGTGGTTCGACTTAGTCCAAGCCTACGTCCACTCTCCACGCTGGCAGCCAACTGGCTGTAATCACTATATAGCAAACGAGAGCTGTTACAGTATATGGACTAGACTTCTTCAATAGACAGTCTCTCCTACAGCTTCCTGCTGCTTTTGCACTATATCTCACTCTCTTCGATACACAATTTGAACATGAAAGATTTTTAGAGAACAAGTGATTTTGGAGATTCTAATATCGAGATTTTTCTACCCAGTCTCTCCTTGTTTCCAAGCAACATCGATCCACCTTAAATAGCCTCCGTGCCTTCATACCCGTTGGCACTTACCAAAAATTTATCCAATCAACCCGTTGGACTGAATCAATCTAAGTGATCTCCTTGTCGCCGAAAAACGTAAGTAGACGGTAGCTCGTCAATCCTGTTCGCCCATACAATCGGGATCTTGAGTTCCCAAAATTAGATTCTTCCGAAAATAAACTTGATCTTCAACGGATAAAATCCGGAGAGTAAATCTTCAAGCTCTCGATCACAGCCCAGAGATATTCCATGGTTAAGATTAGGAAATACGAAATCCAATATCTTACTTTCCTTAGTCATAAGAATAACCTGTGGCCAGCCTGTAAAAATCACGAATTGTCTTCAGACTTAGATTTGGGTCTTTGAAGGTCGTTAGGCGAAAGCGAGTCTTGAAGGTCTTGACCGAAACTTCGTCTTAAGCGACTTGAGACGGAAAAACTTCAGGCGAACTTTTGGGTCTTGTCTTTGAAAACCTTTAGACCTTGAAAGCTTCGGACGTGACTGACTGAGTCTTGGAGTCTTTAGACCGTACTGTTGAGGCTGTTTTGTCAACTTCAAAACTCCAAGGGATTTTTCTTCAACAATTGTGCCTGAAGGTTTGGCAGCAAGGACCTTTGTTAACACTTATATGAGAAACTTTCATCAAGGAAAGTTGTTTTAGAACTTAACACAAAAATCAACACAAAAATAGCAAAAACAGAGATTCATTAAAACAAATCTTGAACTAATACTGGACAGACTGGACCTATATCTAGATCTAAGCACTTTTGGCCAAGCTAATCATGTCCAAAAATTTTGAAAAAAATACAAAGGATGCACAACACCTGTATGAGCAACTTTTATCAAGGAAAGTTGTTCTACAAATCAACACAAAAATCATCACAAAAATGGCAAAATAGAGATCGATACGGAATAGATTGACCTAAGCCTAGATCCAAGTAGATCTGACCTAGTTGAACACATCCAAAAATCATGAAAAAATTACAAAAGATGCACGACATGATCATGAAAGTGGCACAAAAATAACAAAGTCAGAAGGCGGAACCGGATCAGAACCGAAAAAAACTTAAACTACTGCAAAATTGTTAATCTTCGGAGGTGTTTTTGGAGGACTGAATGACGTTTGTTTTGGTTGTGCAAGCCTATCATTTTGAAGCTCGGGATGTCTATTACCTAATTCTAAGAGGGCTCGAGCTCAAACGAGGTCATTTCAAACCTCATTTTAGCCAAAATAGTAACCTATGTACATGTCTACGAAAATCACATATTAGGCTTAAAATTATAATTATCATTCAAATCATCAACAACTCATTGCAACAATCATACTCATCAATATTATGCATGTAAAAGCTCCTAATCTTGAATCCTAGCCTCGATTGACTAACTCGATCTTGCTTCATCGGATTCAAGTTTTGGATCATTACCTTTGTTGCAATTTTCGTCGGTTTCAATTGCAATTAGTCGGATCTAATCATCGGATCACAACTGGGACTCTAAGAATGTAGATCAAGTCACTACGGCTCGAATCGGGATCGATCAAACCACCAGCTCAAGGAAAAAAAAGAACCGATCCAAAACGGATTGGCCTTGACTCGCCGGCGAAGATTGGGCCGTCGTGAAGATCCGGCAACCGATCTAACCTCCTCTATCCATAGCAACTTCAAAGGACTCTACTACAGCAAATCAACAGTGACTTGAAGACTTGAGAGCTTCGGCGATCGTCGATTGGAGCCTAAAATGAGACTGGTTCAAGAGGCGGATTGAATGTAGAGGGAGAGAGTGATCTATTTGTGTAGCATTTTGGAGGGAGAAATGAGAGAGAGAGGCTGAGGAGAGAGAAAAAATTCATGCAAATGAGCCCCCTCTTCTGAAAATTGAAGAAATTTCACTTATATAGTCCCACATTAAGCGATTTTGGCCGTTGGTTCGACCCTATAGCCAAAATCTCGATCCAACAATCAAAAATCCATTTGAAGGCTTCATTATGATCTCAAGGTGTTGGGTAATTGATCTAGTGGGTTTGATTTGCAAAAAACCAAGCCAAAATCGGGGATTGCGTCAAAATGTCTAATTAGGCGTCAATTTGGAATTTGATGAAGTTTGTGGACCGTTTTGTAAAATTTTGGGAAATTGAAGGCGTAGAAGTGAAATTGGGATTGAGAGGGTTCGAACCGATGGCCGGAGGCCAAGAACCGACCGGCAAGGGCTCGAACCGACCAGTTAGATCGGCCGGACTGGTTTGGCCCGGTTCGGATGGATTTTGACTAGTTCTTGATTGGTTTGCTCTAGGTTTTGCTATCATTTTTTCCACTTAGGACCCTAGTGGGTCAAAAATTTATGCAATTTGACACCTAAGGGACCTAATTGAAAAGGAATTTTATCCTTTTTATGAAGAAATTGACCAATTAAGATACAATTAAGCTAACCACACCTTATGAATGTGATTTAGGGGTCTTTTATTGACCTAATTGAATGATTATCATGGAAAAAAATGAGTCGAAACCATAGGTGCTTTGAATTGGGCCTAAAGGGCTAAATTGGTAAAATTTGCAATTCAATGGACAAAATTGCAAATTAATCAAAATTGAGCTCAATTAGTGTCACAATTGTCTTGTCTAATGAGCTACCCATAGGTAAGATGACTTACCACATTCAATTGATCTTGAATTGAAGTGCTCAAACTTAGGTAAAAAAAATGGATTTAAGCCTAATATTAAAATTGGACCTAGATTTATGTAATTAAACCATAGCCATGAATGGGTCAATTCAAATTTTGTCAATTGAAGCTTAATTGCTTGACTTTCTAATGCTTTGGAGGATAAAATTCTTCACATTGATGAGTTCTTGTGTGAATTTCACAAAATTGACCTCAAATTTGGACTAATCTTAAGAAAATAAGTGAGAAATAATCATCCATTCACAACTTATGAAGGATCGATTTTGGTCCCCTAATTAGGGCTCAAAACGGCAATTCGTATTTTGACTCGATCAATCACAAAATTTAATGCTCAAACAGATTTTAGATAGTCCCTAAACCAAATGTCAAAGAAGGAACTACACCTAATTATGAATAGAATAAAAGTAATTTTATTTTTGGTCGATTTAAAACCTAAAGCTAAAAAATTCAAAAATCAAGGTTCTTAATAGAATTTTGTGAAATTTTTGACACAAAAGTCAAATTGGCATTAAAAGAAATGTATTTGTGCATTTATTTATTTATTTATTTATTTATTTTTTGGGTTAAAGGTTTGATCAAAAAGTCAACTATCTAGTTGATTTTTCCTAAAATGTTGATTTTTTTGATCAAAATTTTGAATTTCCAAGAAATTGATTTGAAAAAAGTGAAATTAAAGCTAAGTGAAATTTGTTGGGTAAAAGGTCAATTTTTGACTTGGGGTTGACTTTTAGTCAAAGAGTTGACTAAAAAGTCAACCCGAAAGTCAATCGTTTGACTTTTCGAGTTTTTCTTGAAAACAAGCTAAAAATTGCTTAAAAATGATAATACAAAAAAAGAAATGAAAAATGACATTTTTTTGGTTGAGAGATAGGGTTTCGTGGTGATTAGAAACTCGAATCTTGATTTTTTTATGTTTTAATGATATGTCGGCTAAAAATCAAGTAGTAACAATCATCATGGAAAGGCTTGTAAATATTTAACTTTCTAGAGTTAACAAGTACATAAATAAGAGTAATGCTTTTGGAAATGTTTGTTGCTGTGTTTATACTGTCCCTGCTAATAAATTTGACTTTGTGTTTATAATATGCTTTTGTTTATTCATTTAATCAAAAGAATAAAAGTATGGGTCAGCGATTCGTCCCGAGACGTCGCAACTAAACCATCATCGAGGCACGTTCACACGCTCCGGGTTCGAATGTGTCCAAATTCACTCACAATTTCGTGGCCAGCATTATTTCCGTTATTCTTCCCCTTAATTTCCGCTTCCCTCAATCTTTCCATTCGGCTTTTCTTGTTTGCATTGCCTCATGCATGAACGCCCAATATTCGGCCGAGTGAGGGTCAATTCTGTCCATATTGCCGGATAAATCCCACTGATTCTTTTCCTAAATTTGCTCACTCTACTTGCCGTTTCACGGCTCGCTAATTTCAGGAGCACCAACTTATCTGGATTCTTTCCCTCATTTCATCTCTTCATACATTCTTTTCTTTTCTTCCCATTCCTAACTCAGTATCTTGCTTTCAAGCCTCTGTGCTTCATCTTATTAATGACATTTACAGATTTATACCGGAAAAAAAAAAAAAAAAAAAAAACTATCTTGCCCCTTGCCGGCCATATTTCAAATATGTGAATCATTTAATTGTGGAAGAAATTCCACCGATTCCTCCTCTGGCTTCGAGCACGCCCCCCAAAATTACGGTCCTTTTAAAATTGTGATGTGCGATCCCTTTTCTTAAGCCACCATTCTAGCCGTCATGCATCATCCTTCATTCCTTATTGGCCAAATGTAGACTCCAATCCGGTTTACCATGTAGAAAATCCAAATTCAAATTGCGACCTTGATCCATTCAATGAATCCAAGATTTTCGCTCAAAATATGTCAATTTCAATTGATGCCAGTCAATAAGAAAGATTCTGCATGTAATACTCCACGGTATTTTGCACGCCACTGATGAGAATGCAAATGAGAACTATGCAATATTGATTTTTTTTTTTTTTTTTGAACTGGATTTCTTAATTTTTCATGCGATAAATGACTAAAGAAAAATCAAAATTTAGGTGTCAACATTGACTGAAAAATGTTAAGGCCCGTGAAATACCTGAGTAATCTCGCTGCCTACATAAAATGTGAGCCAAAGCTCCAGTGAAATGGTCATGAGATGGGAAACTTTAACACCATCTTCATTAAGATGACATAATTTATCCTACGAAGTCAAAAATATGCAGGCCTCATCTTTCATATTCTCCAAATTAATCTGATTTATAATATGTAACTCAAAGCCGGCTCATTCTTTTAACTCATAACTATGTACTTTGTCTCATGCTCTTTTTTCATCTATAAATAGAAAGGTCCGCAAGGCATATCTCTTACAAACTCAGAACCGAAAGAAGCTCAGATATTCGAAAAGCATGGCTAAGATCACCAGTCACAAGTACACCGTCTTCTTCAACTTGGTTTCGATACTCTTCTTCGTCCTCATGGTTACCCGGGTCGAGAGCCGATTCTTTACAGGTAAGTAATGGGTTACTAATCTCCATTAATTGATAATATATATTTTACACCCGCCTACTTCAAAATCTTGTTGCAACTTAATCGTACGTTGAGGATCCGCTTTCTATTTCAAAACCTCGGCCAACCACAAGTTACATCCCTAGTGCCAGCACTTTCGACCGGTTTTGAAAGAAAATCTGTTTTAATGCTGCATTAATAGCTGGAAGTTTTTCTTTCCTACGGGAGGATGAGCAGCTTGACATTACCTATGTTTTCCCATAATATTAAAGTAGTTTGCATGCATGAGCTAAGCACAATTCTTTTAATTGCAATTAAAAAAATTTATTCATTTTTTTTTCATACATAATTCTGTTGCAAATACAATGTATATAAAGGACTCCAAGAGATAAAAATACCACTATGATACCAAATCAAAAAAATTCATTCATTTATTCCCTACATAATTATGTTGCAAAAACAATGTAAATAAAGGACTCTAAGAAAAAAGATACAAAAGGCAACTGAATAACAAATATTCCCTAAATATTTGTTGACTTACTAACTCTAAGAGATAAGATGCAAAAGGTAATATAATAACAAAAATTCCCTAATATTTGCTAAATATTTCTTCCCTTAACAATTGCTAATGTAAATTACGCAATTAGTGTTTCACTTAGTCATCAATCAAGTCGTTCCGTTGGGACTCAAGTCTTTCTTTGGTTTGTGCATGGTGCTTTTACAGGGCATTTTTTTTGCCGCCGAGATGTGCAAGTGAACAGTGGAGACACTTGCTATGCAATAGCACAGCAGTACGGCTTGTCTCTGGACACCTTCTATTCCTACAATCCAAACGTAAACTGCGATGATCTCTCCATTGGTCAATATCTTTGCGTCTTCGGGGTGTGGATCTAAGCCAGAAAGATGTCTAGTTTACACTTGTATGAATAAAGGATTGAATAAGTGCAACGCGCTCATCACGCAATTGCTGGTAATGCAAGCGCAGGAGTCTGGTCATCATGTTTTGTTTCTGTGTCATCAAGCAATGCAGTTTGAGCATTGTGACTAGAGGGTGTCGATAAAGTTCGTACGTATGCTTTATTTCAGTTTTTTGGTGAACAGTTAAAGTATATTTGTTATTCATAAGAAAATATTGGGTGGTAGCCACCTCAGCAATGCATTAGTCCATTCCACGAGCAACATGTATAACTTGCGGGTCCACCTTTAAGAAAACCCAAAAGTCCCTCTAACTCCTTCGTTTCTCTCTTTTCTACACCGTTGCTCTCTTCGTTTTCTTTTTGCCCTTCTAAGGCCGTGGATGACGCTCGATTGCAACGGCCAACCATGGACAAACCACTCATGAGGATGTCGACACTTACCCATCCTCGTTGTCGGCATCATTCAGGCATGCTATTGATCCTCAAGCATCCATTTTTCCCATCTAGCCATGGACAACGCTCACGGCCAACCATGGACGACCGGCGAGTGTCAAATACCCTGAGTGCCAAGACTTGACATGGGTAAACACATAAGTGCCAAAATATCCAAAAGATACACTTAAGTACCAAAATAAGAGAAAAAATGAACATTTGAGTGCCAACGGTGAGAATTTCCGGCAAAATTGCTAAGTTTGCATTTTCTCGCATGATTTTTAACTGACGTGGCAATTCTTTTAAAAAAAATTATCAATGTGGCGCTAAGATGGCTAGATAAACCCAAAACGATGTCGCTTTGGTCTAAATTTAATTTTTAATATAAATATTAATTAAATTAAATTTAAACATCTAAAAAAGAAAATATCAGATAAGGGCCATGGAGGCCCTTGTTGCCACCTCCCCCACCATCGCTGGAAAGGGCCAACAACGGTGGGGCAAGGGTTAGCCGGAGCCCCAGATTTGGGCGAAGGCTTGTAGGCAACAAGCCTTTGGATACTGTGAAAATAATAATTTGTTGTAAACCACAAATTTTTGAAAAAGTGGGTGTCACGCCCCAATCCTCGAGCGCGTGTCCATCCCTTAGTGGTTGATTAAGATTGCGGCTTCGCAGGACGAGTCGTCGACCCTTTCATTTTATTGCACATGCGGAAGCGAATAACAAATCCCCTGATAGTAACCATCTCGGGATAGAAAAGCAGGACAACAGATTTACAAATAAAACATGCTTTTATACACATACTAAGTCATGTATAGAAGTCTACAACCAAAAGATTTCAAGAGATCGACCCTCAAAAGAAACTGTTCTATTTGACTAACACTTCAGATCACCTCAACTCAGCTCCAGATCTTCCATCCTACGGTCTTGAAAAGTTAAGCCCACGACGGGGTGAGATATAAATCTCAATGAGTTCACGCTATAAACCCCGATTAGGAGGGTAATAGGCCTAGGGCGTCCTAACCACAAAATCATACAACCACAAAGACTTGCCTCATCTCAGATCCTCCCTGCTGTAGGTTAGTATAGTTCATATCACAACCATATGCATATAGCAATTTTACACATCAATTGGAACGTCTACATCAATCACTACTCACACAATTAAGAACTACCGACACACATCGGTCCATCAATTCAATCATAGGAGTCTTGATTATAGGGCCAAATCGTTATGACATGTCCCATTCCATGCTACATAATTTTGTCCTATAATCCGGCACATCAATTTCACTCAACATGCATTCCAATTAATTATTACTACCCGCACAGGTAGTTTTACTCGACACACGCTAGTCCTCTATCCACCGACACACACCAGGGATAGGAAACGTCTACCGACACACACCGGGGACGGTAATATCCATCGACACACATTGGGGATAGGTAATATCCACCAACACACACCGAGGATAGGTAACATCCATCGACACACACTAGGGATGGTAATATCCACCGACACACACTAGGGATAAGTAATATCCACCAACACACGTCGGGGATGAGTTCTCTTAACTAGCATACAATCATTCAATTTCGGCCAAGGACATTGTGCTTTGCACTCACATGTCTCAATTAAGATAATGACATTGGCTTGTTTTCTTATTATTAAAAATATCCGGTGAAAAATATCGTGTGTGGGTACATGGTCAGATTGAACCCGAAAATCGATATATTCCTTTTTAAAATCACACTGTTTTATATAGTATGTAAAACCATTTTTGGTGTTAAAACCTAACACTCGGGATTTTTTGAATAAATATTGGAAATTTATAACTTTTGGAATAAATGACCAAAATTCCAATCAGCACTCAATTTGCATAAATTAACACTTAATTGTAGAAATTAACCACACCATTGCAATCAGCACGAAATTTCGGTCACTGGCTATTCCGGTCTAATTTTCGAATAATAAATAATAAATAAATAATTATCAAAATTAATTAAATAAATACAATTTAAATGCTATAAATAGGGACTTAGGCCAGAAAAGCCTAATTAAATACCGAGATGGGCCCGGAAAATTCCCTAGCCAATCTAGATAATTAATACAACATGTTTAGTCTCTAGTTAATCTAATCTAGCCACCTAACATGCAAAATTGGATAATTAAATTACTAATCTAATCAACTAACCACCTAATCCCTAATTAACTTAAACTAAACACCCCTAAATGTCATTAGCCTACTAAGTAGAGTTTAGTGCGTAAACTCACCGGTTTAATGCGAAAACTGGTTCATTGCGACGGCGGCGTGACGGCGGCTGAAACTCAAGCTTGCGGTGGTGCTAACGGGGGCTTGGACCGGGCCGAAAATGGCCCCGCAAGGCCTGCAGAAAGGCTGTTCGATTATGGGTTTGAGGGCTGATCAAACGGTGAAATTGCTTGGGTGGTGGAGACATTGCTTGGCTAGGGCTGAGGAGAAATAGCAAAGGAGCTGGAACGCAGTCGTTGAATGCGGGTGGTTGCCCAAGCGGTGGAGACTAAAGCTTGGACGTGTGGCAGCTGCGGTGAAGCACAGTGGACACGGTAGCATGAAAATCGGTGGAGATGGGCTTGCGATTGGCAGAGGAATGGGGTTGCCTCGGTGGGGGAACACGTGGGCGTGTGGTTTCGATTGAGGGATAGAAATACGTGGGGCTGAAATGGAGATGGGGGGAATTCGATGGTGGAGAAGATGGGCAGCAAAGGGAGGGGTGAGGAATGTGGGACTAAGGAAAAGGAAGAAGAAGGTGAGTAGAGGGAGGTCGATAATGAAGGGGATGGGTCGCACGAATGGAAGGAGGAGGAGAGAGAGAGAGAGAGAGAACCAAGTTTAAAAGTCAAAGTAAAATATCTATTTTCATCATTCTTTGGCCTCAAAAGTCTCCATGCTTATCCCTCTCATCCCCAATTACTTTCTTGCATTTTATTTACACAAATGACCAATTTGATGCCAAATATTACACACCCCACACAAGCCTACGAATTTCTTCAATTTGGACTTCAATTTCTTCACTAATTTCCCCAATTTGATGTCCAATTTTGCTAAGGAAGAAGTCCACACAATTTATGCAAGTTCCCTTCACCAAATGGCTCACTAAGGAGGCCAAAAATCTCTTCAATTCAGCCCATCCAAATTTCCGTTCTTTTCTGAATAGTTCGAATTGATTTTCCGTAAAAATCCCGAACTCGACAAAATTTTGCCGAAAGACAAGACGACATCCTATAAATGAATTGTGATGTGCTCAAACGTCCGAATTCCGAAACTGAATTCAATTTCGTGGTTAAAATTGACCGAACGTGATTTTAGTCCAATCCAACCTACTGGGTAGATTTTAGGGATTTTACTGTAGATATATCTCTTAACAGTTTCACCTAATAGATTTGTTAACTCGTGAGTGATCAGTTTAGAGAAAAAAGGATCATAGGTGTGTCGATGGAAAGTCCATTTCATTTTATCGGGACGGGTAAAAAATTCAGGATGTCACAACTCTTCCCTTCTTATAAAAATTTCGTCCTCGAAATTTAAACCATTACAATTCTTCTGCAAAATGGTGGGGTATTGTTGTCTCATTGAGTCTTCACTTTCCCATGTAGCTCATTCTGTCCTGTCGGTGTTGCCAAACCACTTTGACCAAAGAGGTCGTCTTGGTGCGCAGTATTTGATCCTTATGATCCACAATTTGAACGGGCTTTCCATGTATGACACACTCTGTCATCCACATTGAATTCTTCGAAATTCAGGATGTGGGTTGTGTTAGGTTCATATGTCCTCAACATCAACACGTGAAAGACGTCATGCACTTACGTTGACCTTGGCGGTAATGCAAGACAATATGCTAGGATCCCGATTCTTTCCAGAATCTTAAAGGGACCTACATACTTCGGACTCAGCTTTCCCTTTCTTGCCAAAGTGCGAAGTATCCCTCATTGGTGATACCTTTAGAAAGGTGTGCTCACCAACTTGAAATTCCAATGACCTTCAATGCTTACTAGAGTAACTTTCCTGGCGACTTTGAACGGCCTTTAATCTGTACCTGATGACTGTAATTGCATCAACTGACTGCTGGACTAACTTTGGGCTTGTGATCTTTCATTCTCTGACCTCATCCCAACAAATTGAAGTTCAACATGTTCTGCCAGACAACGCTTTGAAAGGAGTCATCTGAATACTCTGTTGGTAGTTGTTGTTGTAAGCAAACTCGACAAGATGAAGTTGTTCCTCCCAGCTTCCCTTGAAATCCAACATGCAAGCTAGCAATATGTCTTCGAGGTTTGAATCGTCTTCGAGGGACTGGCCATCCGTCTGAGGATGATATGTCGTACTATATTATAGCTTTATCCCTAAAGCAACTTGTAGACTCTTTCAAAATGCAGCTATAAACCTTGGGTCTCGGTTTGATGTAATTGTCACTGGCACTCTATGCAGTCAAACGATCTAACGCACATGTATATCTACATGCCTATCCAAGTCCAGATCCTTTCGCACAACGATAAAGTGAGCCGACTTTGTTAGTCTGTCGATCACTACCCATAAAGAATCATTACCTCTCTTACTCCTTGGTAAGCTTGTCAAAAAATCCATTGTGATATGTTATCATTTCCACTCTGGAATCTCAAGAGGTTGCAGAAGTTCTCCCGGCTTACAATGCTATGCCTTCACTTGCTGACACATCAGACACTTGGCGACATGCTTGGCGATGTCTGCCTTCATATCGGACCACCAATAGTGTTGACGTAGGTTCTGATACATCTTCGTACTGCCAGGATGAATGTTGTAACTACTACGATGAGCTTCTGACAAGATCTCTTCCTTAAGTGTTGCATCGTCAGGTACACACAATCATCCTTGGAACCTTAGTGTTCTGTCTTCAGAAATCTAAAGGTCAGCCTTTCTCTTTTTAGTATCCTCTTGCAGGATCTTTTGAATCTCTAGATCTGTCGGCTGAAGCGTTCTGATTCTGATTTGCACTTTTGGCTCGATTCTGAGGGCGGCTATAAAATTTGAAAGGTGACCTATCTCAAACTTGAAAACCGAGTCTCGAGCTCTCTCAAGTAAAATCCATTCCTTAAGTACCATCTGCGCTATTGAAGATTTTGACTCAGCACATCTATGACCTTGTTAGCCTATCTAAGGCGATATAGAACATCACCATCATAATCCTTCATGAGTTCCATCTAGCGATGCTGTCCATATTCAATTCCTTTTAAGAGAATAGGTACTTGAGACTTTGATGGTTGGTGAAGATCTGGAATCTTTTCTCCACACAATTAATGTCTTCAAATTATTTAGAGTGAAAATAATTGCTGCGAGTTCTAAGTCATGCGTTGGGTAGCTCAGTTCATGAGGTTTCAACTGACGGGACCCGTATGCAACAACTTTACCATGTTGCATCAGCACACAACCCAATCCTCTGAACGACGCATCACTATAGATCTCGTATCTTTCAAGTTCAGATGGAATGGTCAGCATAGGTGTGGTAGTCAGCTTCTGTTTAAGCTCTTGGAAACTACGCTCGCACTTGTCTGTCCATGTGAATTTCTCTTCCTTCTTTAATAGTCAAGTCAACGGTGAAACTAATGCTGAGAATCCTTCCATGAACCTTCTATAGTACCCTACCAATCCCAGGAAACTTCTGATCTCTATCATGGTAGTCTGATTACTACTTCGATCTTGGTCGGGTCCATGGAGATTTCTTCGCCTAAAATCACGTGACCTAGGAAAACAACACGAGTCAACCAAAACTTGCACTTGCCGAACTTAGCATACAGCTTATGAATCCTTAGCTGATGATACCCTATCCTTAAGTTGATCTTAGAGAATATCGACGCTCCTTACAACTGGTCAAACAAGTTGTCGATCCTCGGTAGTAGATACTCGTTCTTAATCGTCACATGATTGAGTTAACAATAGTTGATGCATAGGCCCAACGAACCATCTTTCTTCTTCACAAACAAAACTGGTGTTCCCCAAGGTGATGCACTAGGACGTATGAATCCCTTATCCAACAATTCCTGCATCTGCACCTTCAATTCTTTCAATTTAGACAACATCATCCGGTAAAGAGCCTTAGAGATTGGCTCTGTCCCGGGGGCTAACTCGATCACAAGCTTAATTTCCCTCTCTAGCAGCAGACCTGGCAATTCCTTGAAAACATGTCAGGGAACTCTTGCACAATTGTGATGTCCTCGACCTTCAGCTCATCAACTGTCGTATCTACAATAGTCGCTAGGTAACCTTAATAACCTCCGTCTAACAAACGGGTTGCTTCAAGTGACGAGATTAAGGGGATTGAGGGTCCTCAATTTCCAAAAAGTTCGAAATTTCATTTGTTGATGGGTCAAACTGTTTCACATTGCGACAACAATTCATTACAACAAAAGCTCCTCGAGCCAAACCTTTTTAAGCAATCTAGTCAAGTACAACTATAGCCAATGATTCTCCTTTCTAATACTTCATTACAACAACTAAGGTTCTATAAACTTAACCAAAATTCTGCTGTGCCACTCTGATAAAATTGTTCTAGGAACATTGCCCTTCCTGTCTGGTGCATGACTCAATTCATCCCTGAGTTGGCGGCTTGTTCAATCCACCATACAGTGCATTCTGCGGTGTAATTCCTCGGTTCTGACCCATCAGTGGTGGTGGTAGTAATTGTTGCGTCCCATTGGTCTTCGGGGACAATTCCTATCTATGTGACCCCGCTGGCCACATTCATAACACGTACCCATCTCAAAATGGCACGGGGCTAGTCCATGTCATTTTCCATAGAAGTGACACGCCATTCTATCTTGGTGTTGACTTTTCGATCCCACCCATCCTGTTGGGCGAAATAAGAGACATTCCTCCAGACATAGGTCTCTTCCCAAACCTATTCCCATCTCTATTCAAACCAAACCGCGATCCAGATGCAGCAGCTTGTTCATTCTGGTCTCTCTCTATTAGCTGTGCTCGTTCATAAAGGTCATTATAGTTCTTCAGATTCAATGGCACCAGCGAGCTTCTCACTTCCGATTTGAGCCCATCTCTAAACCTTCTTGCTTGGTTTACTAGATTCTCAACCAATTCGGGGGCATACTGCGATAGCTTAATGAACTTCGCTTCATACTGATCTACAGTCATTGTACCTTGGTGAAGGCGTTGAAATTCCGCCATCTTCAGTTCTCCGGTACAGTCAGAGAAGTATTTGCCGTTGAAGACTTCAACAAAGGCATTCCACTCTAGGAACACACCTTCAGGGAAAACTATCCCTTTGGCGGCTCTCCACCAAGTGCTTGCAATTCCCTACAGTTGATAAACTATAAGGATGACCTTCTCTGCCTCAGTGCACATCAGTAGTGCAAAGGCATTTTCCAATTCCTAAATCCAGAGGGTTGCAGCCTCAGGATCTCCTATGCTAGTGAATTTCGGTAGTTTCAACTTTAAAAACTGCTCCACGAGCTTGTGCATCGGCCTCACTCTCTTAGCAACCACGTTCCCAAGTGGAACTTTGGTAGGTGCGACAATAGGTGCGGTAGCGGCTATGACAACAGCAGCAACAGCAGCATTGGCTACTGCAGTAGCGCAGTTGTGGCAGCGGTGGTAATGGTGGCGGCTTGATTCTAGGTTTGCCGCCCATCATATCTCTCACCGCCTCTAGCGCCTGCATGATCTCAACAATTCCCGAATCACCAGGTGCTACTACACTAGCATCGACGGGAGTAGTACTACTCCACTTGCACTGGCCTTAGCCTATGCTCTACCATGACCACCTTGGGTGCCGACTCTTGTCGACATCCTACCCCAAGTCACAAGGCCTGCCACCCTCTTCTTAGGAGTCCTATGCACTTGGTAACTCATCTTGCATACTTTTTACAGAAACCTACTTTCCAATTCCACACAAAATTAGAAATTGAGTGACCCCATAAAACAATCTACCAATTAGCTATCACTCACATGCATCAGCATAATTAAAAGGCATTTCCTACTAACTATCCCAAGAACCCATCGCACCTTATCACTCCATATAAAGACCTTGCTTTGATACCACTTAAACGGGAATGTCACACCCCATCCTCGAGTGCGTGCCCATCCCTCGATGGTCGATTAAAATTGACTTCCCAGGATGAGTCGCCGACCCTTTCATTTTATTACCCATGCGGAAGCGAATAACAAATCCCCTGACAGTAACCATTTTGGGATAGAAAAGCAGGACAATAGATTCACAAACAAAACTTGCATTTATACACGTATTGAGTCATGTACAAAAGTCTACAATCAAAAGACTTCAAGAGATCGACTCTCAAAGGAAACTGTTCTATCCGACTTACACTTCAAATCACCTCAGCTTGACTTTAGATCTTCCACCCTATGGTCCTGAAAAGTTAAGCCGACGATGGGGTGAGAGATATAAATCTCAACGAGTTCATGCTCTAAATCTCGATTAGGAGGGTAATACACCTAGGGCGTCCTAACCACACAATCATACAACCACAGAGACTTATCTCGTCTCAGATCCTCCCTGTAGGTTAGTACAGTTCATATCACAACCATATGCATATAGCAATTTCACACATCAATTGGAATGTCTACATCAATCATTACTCACATAAACAAGAACTACTGACACACATCGGTCCATCAATTCAATCATAAAGGTCCTGATTATAGGGCCCAATCATTATGGCACGTTCCATTCCATGCCACACAATTTTGTCCCATAATCCAGCGCATCAATTTCACTCAACATGCATTCCAATTAATTATTACTACACGCACAGGTAGTTTTACTCGACACATGCCGGTCCTCTATCCATCGACACACACGTGGATAGGTAATGTCCATTGACACACACCAGGAACGGTAATATCCACCGACACACACTAGGGATAGGTAATATCCACTGACACACATTGTGGATAGGTAACGTCTACCAACACACACCGGGGATGGTAATATCCACCGACACACACCGAGGATAGGTAATATCCACCGACACATGCCTAGGACGAGTTCTCTTTGAAAGGGCTAATGCAAACACCTAGAGGGGGGTGAATAGGTGAGACTAAAATTTTTCGCAAGTCTTAGTAAAAGTAAATTGCCTTTTGGAAATAATAGACTAAGAACGTAATTAGCTTTAAACAATTATATAAAGCTACGAATAAAAGTACGGAGTTCAAGGAAAGAGAATTGGAACGCAAGGTTTATAGTGGTTCGGCTTAGATTAAGCCTACGTCTACTCTCCCGCGCTAACAACCTATTGGCTAGATTCCACTATGAATCAAAAGTGATTTTACAACTTGTGATCTTCGACTTTCTCAATAAAGAGTCTTTACTAGTCTCTCACAAAGTCTCACTAAGAGTTTCTCTCTTTTGTATACAAACTTTGAGCTCAATGAATGAAAGAGCAAAGAACTAGAGAGCTTCAGACTTTGAAATTATTCTTTCACGCACACTTTGACAACTGGAGAGTTTGCCTTAAATACTCCTTCATGCCTTCACAACCATTGGCACTTTTCAAAGAAATTCTTCCAATCTACTTATTGGACGGAATCAATTAAGGTGATCTCAAGTCGTTGGATGATTGTGATGAAAGCCCATTAATCCTATTCACCCATACGATTGGGATCTTTGGTTCCATAAGTAGAACCTTTTATGTTTGCTTGCCTTTCAAAAAATCTTCGTATCGGAGTAGATTCCAATAAGAATAATCAATCTTGTAGATGCTATATCCAGCCATAAGGTCATCCAAAAACCATACAGAACAAATCCTTGAAGATAATCCGTCATCTGGATAAGTCTTAATTCTTCGGTCTGGAAACTGTCAGTGAGGGCAGACTTTGATTCTTGAGTCTGGCGGTCTTCAGACTTTGATAGTAGAGTCTGGAGTTCTTCAGACTTAACATTTGAGTCTACAACTCTTCAGGCTAGATTTTTGGAAATGTTTTGTCAGCTTCAAAATAGTAAATGAGTTTTCTCCAACAATCTCCCCCTTTTAATGGTGACAAAACTTTCCTGCAGATTTGAAAACCTTTGACCTGCAAAACAACACTTAAGCAACACATGATATCTTATAAAAATAAGTTGATTAGGACATGGATAGCATCAATTCTGCAATCACAGAAAACATGTTAATCTTGCAAGATAAGATAACTATCCATCCACAATCAGTATCATAAGCTTAATTATTACAGGCGTCAAAAGGATTCAAAGTCAAACAGTAGTCAAAAGTCCAAAGTATATCAGTTCAAAACCAAACAAGAATACCAAAGTCCAAACCAAAAAGTCATCAAAATCAAACCAAACAAAAAGTACCCAAAAAGATAAGTCAGTAAGATAAGTCAGGTCGAATCTGCATAAAAACTCTCTTCCTTTTTGTCAACAGCAAAAAGTGGAGAATCATTATAAAAAGAGTTGGGTAAAAATCATGGCTGTTTGGGGATGTGAATGAGCTAGAACTCCCCATAGACTTGACAGTCTCCTCAAGCTTCCTTAAAGTCTCCTTCAATTGCTCCAAATCTTCACCTTTGGCAGTGTCTTGTAATTGAATCTTCAGGGCTTGTAGTTGTTCTTGCAAAGAAACTAAAGTGGACTGGAAAGCTTTCTTGAGGTCCTTTATCTCAAACTCCATTCCATATTGTTGTTTCTTCAAATCCAAAAGGATATCCAGTAGTCTTGAAAAGTGTTGGTTCTGGTGTAGCATTGGGTCCAGCCGAATTAGTTCCAAGGGTCTTGAGATGTGAGGGAACATTAGCAGTTCGATCACCAGGACTAGGAGTGGATGCCTCAACATCTTCTTCAGGGTATTGAGAGGCATACTCATCCTTTGGATCTGCTAGAGATCTACTAACATCACTAGTAAAGACAGGTGAATAAGTACCTCTTTTTTTCAGCAGCTCCCCCTGTTTCTATGTCTTCAGGTAGAGAAAAGAATTCTTCTTCCTATTCTTGCTCTGCTTCAGCACCCAAGTGATGTTTTCCTCTTTCTTCTCCTGCAGTTCCACTCCTTGTCTTCTCTGAGTCATTGGACAAGGATACAACAAATGTTAGCTCAAAAAGAGTCATCTTGACCATTTTTTTTCCTCTTCTTCTCTTCCTCTCTCTTCTTCCTTTGTTCTTCTTTCTTCTTCCTCTGTTCTCCTTCCTTCTTCTTCTGTTCTCCTTCCTTCTCTTTCTTCATCTCTCTTCTCTATCTCTTCTCCTTCTCTGTGCTCTCTATCCTCTGTCTCCTGAAAGCTAACAAAACTCCTTAAATTTCTTAAGGCAAAAGTGGAAAGAGTGATATCATCCTCATCTTCTTTGTCCTGCAAGATAAGGCTCTCCTCTTCTTAGCTAGAGTGCTCATGGGCTCCTTCCTTTTCTCTTCGTTGCTGCAGAGTCTTGTTTTGCCTTGACAGGGGACTTCTCCTTCATGCACTCCACCACCTTGTTTAGCTCCTTCAGACGCATCTTTGAAACCATTTTCTGTGGCATCCAAGAAATTTGACAACCCTCGAGGATGAGATGACTGTGGCCAATTGATAGAGACACTGATAGACCTTAGTTAGTGGATTAATAAGTTGCAGTCGAGCCAAGGGCCGATCATTCGATGAGCTATAGTTTTGTATGCTCACTTATGACCATAATGTGTACTAGAGAATAAATTGATGAATCGTGAGACCATGAGGACTAATGAGCTACAATTGAACTACCCTTGATTGACCTTGTAGTCATGTGATATGGCCGAAGATTGTAAGGCATTTATTTGAAGGAAAAGGCTATGTTTATGTGAGGTACAAGGTTGTAATTTAAAGTTCAATCTAGATTCAAGCTTATAGGTTACTTAACCTTATAAATAATTTAACCAAGATGTAATTAATTTGAGGGATTAAACTTAGGAATCTTGGGCTTAAGGACTTGGGCCAAGTGGAATTGGACTCAAGGAGGGATGGAATTGGGCCAGCCAAGCAGCCCATGGAGAGCTGGCCGGAGCTTCCCACGCACGCCCAAGGGGAGCCAAGCTGTCCATCCAAGTGTCCATGTGGCTTATGCTTCTTGCCAAGTGTCAAAATGCATGAAAATTCATCATTAGACCCAAATGATGATTAGTTAGACATATAAAAGGAGTGACCGGTTTATTTGAGGGGTTTCGACGGGCTGAGAGTGAGAGAGAGAGAGAGAGAGAAACAAGAAGGAAAAGAAGAAGGAGGAGGAAGAGGAGAGGAAGCCGAGCTGCCGAGAGCTGTGCCATGTTCTTGCCGCTGTTTTCTTCGCACGTTTAGCTCAACTTTAAGGCAAGATTGGTCCCTCAACTGCTCATGCATGCTGTGGTCATGCTGTGATGTTGTTTGCTGGTCGAAATTTTGGGTTTAATGGGTAGAAATTGAAGTTTTGAGACTGATTTTGCTGTGGGTGTAATTCTGTCCGAGTGAGCTTGCATGCGCCAGATCTTTGTGAGGTTCTGTAGATGTCCTTAGGGTTAAAATATGACTTTGGTTTCTTCATGGAAGTTGTAGAGCATGTCTTGAAGTATAACATACTCAAATTTGAAGCAAAATGAACAATATTTAAGGGGTGAAATCGATTTTCTAAGGAACCGGGTAAAAATCGGCTTGCATGTCGACCTTTGATGCTTGTTAGTTGCTGAACGTGATTTTCTGTTGGATATTTCTCTTCGACTTCTCCATATGAAATGTTGAGGACATCCTGATGAACAACATACTAAAAATTTAGACCAATCTAACCGGTATAGCCTAGTGAATTGTGTATTTTCTTAAGAACATGGATTCTGGACTGTTTCCGTGGAACGTCAGTAGATCGTGTGGGTCGTAAGGTGACTTTTTCTTGGGAATCTTGCTTCGACCTCTAAAAGAAAGTTGAAGGAAACATGTTAAACTAGAACATATCCAAAAATCAGAGGAAACGAAGGAGGATAAGTTGCTCAATTGATGAAATCTCGTTGATGATTGATTCTGTACGGTGCGGTGGTAGAAACAGAAGCTTTCAATTTATATAACAAATTTTGTAGGACGAATTTGATGTTGATGTCTTCATGAGAAATGTAATTTAGATTCTTGGCTATAACATGGAGAAATTTTATAATTTTTGAATGATTTTTGTGTATTTAATTTAATGTAATTCGAAAACTGTGTAAACTGGGAGGTTTGAAATTCTAAATTGTATTGCCGAATTTATATCTTTTTCTGTAAGGACTGTTTGAACATGGTTTCTGAATGAAAGTTGTACTTTTATGTCTTAATATTGATGTGGTAAAGTTTCATAATTTTTAATGGACAATTGGATATTTAATTTAGAATTTCTCTACAACTGTGTAAGCTGTGATATTCGAAAATTACTGTATTGCAATGGCTGAGTGATATCTTTTTATGTGTTGACATTTAGATCATGCATTCTTCACGAAAAATGTGTCATTTTGTCTTGACTATCAGGTGTGTAAGTTTCACAATTTTCGAGAGCCATTTGGTATTTAATTGAACCATTTTCAGAAAACTACACCTGCTGAATTTTATGAATTTATAAGGAAAGGATGAGAATTGATTAAATAGAGTTGTTTTATGTGAATTTCATGCCATGTGAGTGAAAATGTTTGACATTGCACATAGTTATGAGTGGTGAGCATCATGTTGTATGTCATGAACCATGCATGTGAGAAGGCCATCGGATGGTGTGAGCCGATGATGCCCCGGGAGTGTCGGGATGCCCGGCCAGGGAGTGAAAATGCTGGATACCCAGTAGTCCTGTGAGCGTAAATCTGGATGGCCTCGGAGTTGAGATGCCCGGAGCGTAGGGGATGCCGGAAGCACGGATGGTGTGTGCCGTGAATTCCTCGTGATGCCAGTTGGGGTGCGAGATGCCCGGCCAGGGAGTGTAAATGCCGGAAGCACGGATGGTGTGTGTCGTGAATTCCTCGTGATGCCAGTTGGGCTGCGGGATGCCCGGAATGTGGGGGGCCGAAAGCCCGGATGGTGTGTGCCAGGAATGCATTAAAAGCTCACTAATATTGTGAAAACTGAAAATGAAATGTGCACATGGTGAAATGTATGCATGGGCATTGTATGGTATATATGAGTGAACATGGTGAAATGTACGCATGGGCATTGGATGATATATATGTGCATATGATGACATGAATGCCTGAGTGCTGATGATTTGTGTGCATGGTACAAGCATGAGCGCTGGATAGTAAGTGCATGAATGATTGAGTGTCTATGGCTAAATGGTTGGCCTATGCATGATTTTACCTGTTGATGATGTATGATGTTGTGTTATATTTGTTGCTGTCATGTGTTGATGTGACATGTTTGACTGTCTTGTGTGATGTATGAGTGGCCATAGAGATCATGTATTTGCTGAGTTGTTATACTCACCCCTTTTTGGAGAAATACTTTCAGACTAGTATGCCGCTCCAGCCAGTCTCTCCAGGCACTTTCTATGGCATCCCTTCTGACGTAGAGGTGGGAGTGACCCAGATCAATAGTCCAATCGTTCCTGGACTGATATTTTTCCGAGTGAGGGTGATAGTTCGCTTTGAGGTGGGTCTTGAGGATGGCCCCGTATTCCAGGAGTTCGTTTCCGTCTTCGTGCAGCGAGACGGGGTCATGCGAGGCATGCTACCACCACCGCCGTCCGACGGACCAGGGAGGAGGTAGGGCCTGAGAGGGAGCTGGGAGCAGAGAGCTGAGATTTTTTGGACAACCGGGACCGCGAGATGGATGAGCCAGTTTTTGAGGGTTTTTTTGAGGGGTAGATGAGTTTTCAGCCCAATTTCCATTGTTATATAAATAAAAGAGTGATGGCCCTTTTTGGTTATGTGAAGGGAGATTTGATGAGTTGTGATTTCGCTTGCGCAAGTTGAGTCTTATTTGGGACCATTCGTTTTAAAAAAAAAAAAAAAAAAAAAAAAAGAGCCTAAGAATTTACAGCTCAAACACATAAAGTAAGCGTGGCGACCTCAAGGGGAATAGGGGTGTGAATTTTGAAGTGTCCGGGAATATGAATTTTGAAGTGTCTGAAGAGTCAAGTGATAAGTGCAGAGTAAGGCAGTTGCCCCTTGTCCTTCATAGTTGTCCTATACATGTGTATGAGGATAGTGTGAGGTAGTGAAAACTTAAAGTCAGTGTTGATGGCGTACATCAACTTTGCTTCAAAGTGAGAGACATCAATTTTTAACATCGATTTGGGTCTGATGCAGTTGATCATGATTTTGTGAATTAAGATATTGGAGGCAAACATTCTAGAGTAAGAAATCCTACCCTTAGCAAACCTGTCCCAAACAAGTTCCAGTGTAGCATGACCAATAGACACACTAATTGGTTGGAAACTCCCTCTTTCCACACCAATCACATCAGCCAATGTGTCCACATCGACCACAAATTCTTTGTCCCTAACCGTAAAAGAAAATCTATTCGCATCCAAAAAAGATAGATTTGAATAAAAATAAGCTGTTAGTTCTGGGTAGGCGATAGTCGTTTTAGAGCAAAAACGTTTGAGTTGAAGGAGTACAAACTTCTCCCTTAGTTTCACATTCAAGGAATCGAGAAAATCAAAGTCCACACATCTAGGGTTCATAACCCATCTATTTAGCAGTTTCAAGTAGGTCTTCTTGTGATCCTTAGAGCGGAATTTACTCGCTCCCTCACCACGAACACTTGCAGCAACGCCCATCCTAGGTTGAAAATTCGTGAGCATCCTTTCATCATCATTTTTCCCTTCAAGCTGATTAAAAGTTCCGAACCGTGGTTCACTTGGAAAGTTGGCAAATATCCATGCAGCTAAACCTTCAGGCGTAATGCCCATCCTTTCCATGGATTGCAAGAACAAAGTTTTGCTCTTGTAACCTCTCTCTCTCAAGAACTCATCAATGAAAGACATCGCAATACCACACTCTTTCAACTTAGAATATAGTTTAAAGAGAGATTCGAGTTTCAGCGTTCTTACATGTTTCACATCTTCCACAATTTCTTCTTTCGGTTGTTGCTGTGGAGTATCTTGAGTCCTGTATTGAGAAGAGTGATGTGGTTGAAAATGTTGTTGTTGACCTTGTTGCTATTGCTGCTGAGGAGAATCTTCTTCCTCGATTAGATCAAAGAGGGTAGGACGCTTTTGCATACACTGTGGTCCCCTACTTGCGATCCTAGAAGACTTCCTTTGGGAAGACATCGTCACTTTCTTTGGGGGATCTCTTGAACTCGCTCGTGAAAAAGGTGAAAGCTTTTTGGTTAAACTAGAGAAAAATGAGAGAAAGTAGGATTTTTGTATTCTAGGGTTTGTGAGTGAAAACGGAAAAGATGAAAATCGATGATATATAAAGCAAGTGATACGGGGTATGTGAATCGTCACAAAGGAAAAAGTGAATATTGCCTTTTTCAAAAATGAAAAATTACCATAAATTCAAACCTTGAAAAAGATAATTTCTAAAAATAAAATAGGCAAATAGCGATTCAAACAACCAATGTACCTTTTCAAAAAAAAAAAAAATCCATCTTAAGATAAAATCACATGCATTTAGAAAGCATTAACTTACAAACTTTACTTCTGAATATTCTGAGTCTGAACACCTTTAGACTTTACCTGGTAGAATATATGATGTTTAGTCTAGTGCGGATAGACTCAAATAAGCTTTTGTCCAGTGGCTTTGTAAATATGTCTGCCAACTAATTCTTCGAGTGAATGAACTGAATTATAACTTCTCCATTTTGAACGTGATCTCTAATAAAGTGATGTTGGATCTCTATATGTTTTGCTCTTGAAAGAAGTATTGGATTTTTTGTGAGATTGATGGTACTGGTGTTGTCACATTTGATCTCGATATACGATTCTTCAATACCAAAGTCTCTTAACTATTGCCTTATCCACAAGATTTGAGAGCGGTAACTCCCAAGAATCACATATTCTGCTTCAGCTGTTGGAAGAGCTATAGTTCTCTATTTTCTTGAAAACCAGGATACCAGCTTGTTGCCTAGTAGTTAACATGTACTAGAAGTACTCTTTCGATCAACTTTACTTCCTACTAAATTTGTGTCTGAATATCCAAGAAAGTAAAGTCTCATTCTTTGGGATACCATAGACCTAGCTTTGGAGTAGTTGCAACGTATTTGATGATGCTCTTCACGGCACTTAAATGAGATTCTTTGGGATTTGATTGTAATCTAGCACAGATACAAACACTAAACAAAATGTCAAGTCTAGATGCAGTAAGGTAAAGAAGCGAACCAATAATGCTTCTATAAAGCTTCTGGTCTACACTCTTTCCTTTTTAATCTTTATCCAGCTTTGAAGAACTTGACATAGATGTTTCTTTTTTGCAATTCTCTAATCCAAACTTCTTGATGAGATCTTTTGCATACTTCTCTTGGTGAATGAAGATGCCTTTCTTTGATTGTTTAACTTGTAGTCCCAGAAAGAAAGTTAACTCACCCATCATATTCATCTCAAATTCATCATGCATGCATTTAAAGAACTTTTTGCATAGATTTTCATTAGTTGATCCAAATATAATATCAATAACATAAATCTAAACAAGTAGAAAATCTTTACTTTCTCTTTTAATGAACAAAGTAGTATATACCTTTACTTTAACAAAACTATTTTGAGTTAAGAATTTACTTAACCTTTTATACCAGGCCCGAGGTGCTTGCTTCAATCCATATAAAGCCTTTTCAATCTGTAAACTGAGTCTGACTTTTTTGGATCTTCAAAATCAAGTGGTTGTTCCACATAAACTTCTTTTGAATGAATCCATTTATGAATGCACTTTTTACATCTATTTGGAATAACTTGAAATTTTTATAGCAAGCAAAAGCAAGTAATAATCTAATTGCTTCTAACCTCGTTATCGGTGCATAGTTCTCGTCATAGTCTATCTCTTCTTCTTGCGTATATCCTTTGGCCATAAGTCTTGCTTTTCCTGACTACTTTTCCTTTCTCGTCCACCTTGTTCCTGAAAACCCATTTGATTCAAATAATAGATTTACCTTTAGGTTTAAGAATTAGTTCCCAAACATCGTTGATGCTGAACTATCTGAGCTCTTCTTGCATGGCTTCAATCCAACTTTCATCAGCCAAGGCTTCTTCTATATTTTTGGGTTCAATCTCAGAAATGAGTGTTAAAGCACTAGACTTTTCTTGCCTTTTGGATTTGGTATAAATTTCTTCATCAATGTTGCCAATAATGAGTTCCTTGGGATGACTTGACTTATGCTTCTAGTTGCTAGTTAGCTTGTGAGTCTATTGATGCTTTACTTTAGTTGAATCTTTTGGTTCATCTTGTTGTTGATCTTCAGAAGTCTGAACCACTTCGAGGGAAGTAGACTTTATAACATCTGGAGTAGGTTCAAATTCTTCAACTTGAGTCTGATCCAGTTGGTTCTACATAGAGTCTTGAAACTTGACGTTCATAGATTCTCCCATAGACCGAGTCTTTTTGTTGAATACTCTGTAGGTTTTGCTTGAGATTGAGGAGTCAAGAAAAATTCTTTCTTCTGATTTTTCTTCAAACTTACTTGTTTGATCATTTGCATTTTTCAAAACAAAACACTTACAACCAAACACATGAAAATAAGAAATATTTAGCTTATTCCCTTTAAATATCTCATAAGGAGTTTTCTCTAGAATAGGCCTCAAGAATACTCTATTAATAACATAGCAAGCTGTAGAGACTGCTTTAGCCCAAAATCAAAAGTAAATATTACTCTTAATTAAGAGTGTTCTTGCCATCTCCCGCAAAGATCTATTCTTTCTTTCCACAACCCCATTTTGCTCTAGAGTATATGGAGAAGAGAAAAAATGCTTAAAACCAGATTCATTATAGAATTTTGCAAAGTCTTAATTTTTAAACTCACCTCCATGATCTGTCCTTATGCTTAAAATAGCATATCATTTTTCATTCTGAACCTTCTTGAAAAATTTTGAAAAGTGAGAGAATACTTCAGACTTACTTACCAAGAAGTATATCCAAGTAAAACGAGAGTAATCATCCAAATTACTAGGCATTTTCTCTTTCCACCAATGCTTTGAGTTCTAGTTTGTCCAAAGAGATGCATATGCAAAACCTGCAAAACTCGATTAGTAGTAACTTTATTTATAGGTTTAAAAGAACTTCTAACTTGTTTTCCCAAAACACATGGTGTGCATAATTAAGAGTTTTGATAAATCTGGTTGGGCAGTCCACGAACAAGCTTCTTGGAGGAAATTTTGGCAATTTGCTTCATGTTAACATGACCAAGCTTTCGATGCCAAAGTTTTACTTCATTTTGAATGGAAATTAGACACTGAGAACTTTCTGGTTTAATATTCATAAGATAAATATCCCCATGTCTTCATCCAATGAAAGATTAAGAGAAATCTTTACTAGTTTCCGAACAAGTGCCTTCTTGGAAATTAATTTTAAATCCAGTGTCGCACAGTTGACTAATGCTAAGAAGATTGTAATTCAAACCTTCCACCAAGGAGATATTGTTGATAGTGAGACTTCTAATCTTCATAGTTTCACATCCAACAATTATTCATTTACTGTTTCCACCAAAAGAAACTTTTCCACCATTTATTTGCACAATTTTTATAAAACAACTTGAATCTCCTATCATGTGTCTCGAGCAGCCACTATCCAAATACCATTTGATCTTCTTCTTGATAGTGACCTGCAATCATAAAGAGAACTCAAGTTTTCTTTGGTACCCACATTTTCTTAGGTCCAAGGGAGTTAGTACAAAATACAGTCTTTGCCCAATCCTTCTTAACAGGTTTCTAAACATTGGGACATTCTTTCTCAAAATGTTTTGAGCTATTACACTTTGAACAATTGAGAACAGTTTGGCTAATAGGTTTTACAAAAATTTTTTTGAAAATGGTTCCTGTAAAACGTTTTTGTAGGTCTTTGTTTGATTATTTCATTCACTTTTGGAAAATTAATTAAATGAATGGTTTTTGGTGTCATTCCCAAACCAGATTTGTTGATATAAGGTATTTTTACTGAAAGAATCTTTTCCAATTTCTCAAGTCCTAATGAAAACCTCTTTGTGATATTTGAAATGTCTTCATTCAAAAGGTATTTTCCTTCGAAAGAGAATCTGCATTTTCTTTCAAATCAACAAAACTTTTGCCTAGATTTTCAAACTCTTATTTCTAAGAAGTTTCCTGTTGCTTTAGTTTAGAATTCTCCCTCTTCAGCTCGAAAATCCTTTTAAGATATGTTTTGAGACTAAGACAGAGTTCATCTATGTACTTTGAGACTCTAGCAGGAATCTTAAAATTGCTTACCTCGACTTTTTATTTGAGTCTGAGTTTGAGTCTGTTTGAGAGTCTAAGTCTAATTCAGAATTTGCCAATAGACATATGTTGGCATATTCTTCATCACTTTCTTCGCATTTAGTATCGCTCCATGTCTCTGCTTTGAGAGCCTTTTTGAATTTCTCTATTTTTCCTTTGTTTTTATTCAATAGAAGGCAGTTAGGTCTTATGTGACCCTTTTTATTACATTCGAAGCGGATCACATCTTTGTTGGTCTCATTGTCCTCAGTTGATTTCTTCTGAAATCGTTGAGTGCCCTGCTTTTTCTAATTAAACCTTCTTCCTTTCTTGTTCAACTTTCTGAACCTCCTTATCATAAGTGCTAGTTCTTGGTCGTCCAAGTCATCTTCTGATTCAATTCATCTACTGAAAGAGGCATGATCTTCTGGGTTTCTCTTATAGAGGTCTTCACGTGATTCCACTCTTTGAAGAGTTCGCACAGTAATTTATTGACCTTCATTGGTCCTGAGATTGGTTGTCTTTGATATGCTAGACCATTTACAATCTCTGTGAAACGATTGAACATATCAGTGATGGATTCTCCTAACTTCATCTTAAATGCTTCATACTGTCTAAGTAGGATATTGATTTTTGTTTCTTTAACTCAACCAGTTCCTTCATAGGTAACGTGTAACCTATCCTAGACTTCGTTGACTGTTTCACAAGATGAAATGCTATTATACTCAGTAGGAGATAAAACATAATATAATGAATAGATGGCTTTAGCATCAAGAGCTTGTCTCTTGATTATCTCCGCTTGTGTCAGTTCTCCAATATTTGCAACTTTCTTCCTTAAGGTTGATGTAGCTTTGGGAATAATTCCTTTCTCTACTACATCCCATTCCAAGGGATCTTTTGATTTGAGGAATGCTTTCATCTTGTTTTTCCAAACATTATATTCCTTCCCATCAAAGTAGGGAAGTCTAGTGTTGCTTTGGCTTTCAACCAAACTTGGAGCCAAAACAATAGCCATAGATCTTTAGCTTAAAAGTGAAAACACTTCAATAGATAAGCATATAGGCTCTGATACCAATTGAAAGGGCTAGTGCAAACATTTAGAAAGGGGTGAATAGGTGAGACTAAAAATTTTCGCAAGTCTTAGTAAAAGTAGATTGCCTTTTGGAGATAATAGACTAAGAACATAATCAGCTTTAAACAATTATATAAAGTTACAAATAAAAGTAAGGAGTTCAAGGAAAGAGAATTGGAACACAAGGTTTATAGTGGTTTGGCTTAGATCAAGTCTACATCCACTTTCCGCACTGACAGCCTACTGGCTGGATTCCATTATGAATCAAAAGAGATTTTATAACTTGTGATCTTCAACTTTCTCAGTGAAGAGTCTCTACTAGTCTCTTACAAAGTCTCACTAAAAGTTTCTCTCTTTTATATATAAATTTTGAGCTCAATGAATGAAAGATCAAGGACTAGAGATCTTCAGACTTTGAAATTATTCTTTCACGCACACTTTGAACAACTGGAGAGTCCACCTTAAATACTCCTTTATGCCTTCAGGACCGTTGGCACTTTTCTAAAGTAATTTTTCCAATCTACCTGTTGGACAGAATCAATTAAGGTGATCTCGAGTCATTAGATGATTATAATGAAAGCTCGTCAATCTTGTTCGCCCATACAATTAGGATCTTTGGTTTCCATAAGTAGAACCTTCTAAGTTTGCTCGCTTTTCAAAATATCTTCATATCGGAGTAAATTCCAATAAGAATAATCAATCATGTATATGCTATATGCAGCCTAAGGTCATCCAAAAACCATACGGAACAAATCCTTGAAGATAATTCGTCATTAGGATAAGTCTTCATTATTCGGTCTGGAAACTATCAATGAGGGCAGACTCTGATTCTTAAGTCTGGCGGTCTTCAAACTTTGACAATAAAGTCTAGAGTTCTTCAAACTATAACATTTGAGTCTGCAACTCTTTAGATTAGACTTTTGTAAATGTTTGTTAGCTTCAAAACAGCAAATGAGTTTTACTAATACTCTTAACCAACACATGATCATTCAATTTCGGCCAAGGACATTGTATTTTGCACTCACATGCCTCAATTAAGATAACGACCTTGGCCTTTTTTCTTTTTATTAAAAACATACTATGAAAAATATCATGTGTGGCAATACGGTCATATTGAACCTGAAAAATTGATATTTCCCTTTTTAAAATCCCATTATTTTATATATTATATAAAACCATTTTCGATTTTAAAACTCGACACCGGGATTTTCTGAATAAATATTGGAAATTCACAACTTTTGGAATAAATGACCAAAATTCAAATCATCACTCAATTTGCCCAAAGTAACACTCAATTGCAGAAATTAACCACACCATTGCAATCAGCACGAAATTCCGGTCACTGGCTCTTCCGGTCTAATTTCCGGATAAAAATAATAATTAAATAATTATCAAAATTAATTAAATAAATACAATTTAAATGCTATAAATAGGAACTTAGGCCAGAAAAACCTAATTAAATATTGAGACGGGCCCAGAAAATTCCCGAACCAATCTAGATAATTAATACAACCTGTTTTGTCTCTAATTAATCTAATCTAACCACCTAACATGCAAAATTGGATTAAATCACTAATCTAATCTAACTAACCACCTAAGATGCATAATTGAATAATTAAATCACTAATCTAATCTAACTAACCACCTAATCCCTAATTAACTTAAACTAAACACCCCCTAAGTCATTAGCATACAAAGTAGAGTTTAGTGTATAAACTCACTGGTTTAATGTGAAAACCGGTTCACCGTGACGGCGCCCAAAACTCAAGCTTGTGGCGGTGCCAACGGGGGCTTGGATTGGGCCGAAAACGGCTCCGCAAGGCCTATAGAAAGGTTGTTTGGTTCTAGGTCTTGAGGGCTGATCGCATGGTGAAATTGCTGGGGTGGGGAGATGTTGCTTGGTTGGGTTGAGGAGAACTAGCGAAGGAGCTAGAACGTGGTCGTTGATGTGGGTGGTTGGCCAAGTGGTGGAGATTGAAGCTTGGATGTGTGGTAACTGCGGTGAAGCACAGTGGACGCAGCAGCATGAAAATCGATGGAGATGGGCTTGCGATTGGTAGCGAAATGGGGTTGCCTCGGTGGGGGAACACGTGGGCGTGGTTTTGGTTGAGGGACAGAAATACATGGGGCTGAAATGAAGATGAGGGGAATTTGATGGTGGAGAAGATGGGCAGCAAAGGGAGGGGTGAGGAATGTGGGACTAAGACAAAGGAAGAAGAAGGTGAGTAGAGGGAGGTTATGAACGAAAGGGATGGGTCGCACGAATGGAAGGAGGAGGAGGAGAGAGAGAACCAAGCTTAAAAATCAAAGTAAAATATCTATTTTCATCATTCTTTGGCCTCAAAAGTCTCCATGCTTATCCCTCTCATCCCCAATTACTTGCATTTTATTTCCACAAATGACAAATTTGATGCCAAATGTTGCACACCCCGCACAAGCCTACGAATTTCTTCAATTTGGACTTCAATTTCTTCACTAATTTCCCCAATTTGATGTCCAATTTTGCTAAGGAATAAACCCACACAATTTTTGCAACTTCCCTTCACCAAATGGCTCACTAAGGGCGCGTTTGGTAATGATTTTGTTCTCGAAAACCGATTATGACAAGAAATGATTATTTTTGGTTCTGTTCTAAAGAACTGATTCTGAATTAAAGAACGCATTTGATAACTGTCAAAAATTTTTGATTCTGGAATAGAATTGCGTTTGATACCGTGTTCATTGATTTTGTTCCAAATCAATTTCTTTTAATTTTTAAATACTTTTTTTTTTTTTTTTCTTTTCTTTTTTTTCCTTTTTCTCATATTCTTCTTCTTCTTCTTTTGGCCATTCGCCGGATTGGCGACCGGCTAGATGAGGGCCGGTGACCTCATCGGAGTGTCGCCGGCCCTCGGTGAGGCCAGCCCTCGTCGGCGGAGCCTCATCGATAATTGGGTGAGGCTCACCTAGCTCGGCCGAGGCTCGGCCTCGTCGGGGCTGGGCGAGCCTCATCGGCCACCGGCGGGGGCTAAGCGGCCCCACCGGGCTAGGCGAGGCCCACAGGGCCGGGCGAGCCTTGCGGCCCGGCCCGGCGAGGCCCGCCCGGCACACCGGTGAGGCCGAGCCTCGCCGGATCGGCGAGACGGTGATCGACGGTGGGCGGCGGCAGGCGGTGGTGGACGGCAGTCGTGGGATGGCAGAAGGGAAGAAGAAGACTTTCACTATTTTGATTCTTTTTTGATTCTCGGACGGAGAATCACATTTTTTTTTTAATTCTCAATTCTTGTCCAAAACTGATTCTGGGAACAAAAATTTTACTAAACGCAATTCTGTTCCCAAACTGATTCTAGGAACAAAAAAATTAGAATCAGACACTATTTGGATGGTCACCAAACAGTGCCTAAGGAGGCCAAAAATCCCTTCAATTTGGCCCGTCTGAATTTTCGTTCTTTTCCAAATCATCCAAATTGATTTTCCGTAAAAATCCCGAACTCGATGGAATTTCATTGAAAGACAAGACGACATCTTATAAATGAATTGTGATGTGCTTGAATGTCGAATTCCGAAATCGAATTCAATTTTGTGATTAAAATCAACCGGATGCAATTTTAGTCCAATCCAACCTACCGTGTAGCTTTTAGGGATTTTACTGCGGATATATCCCTTAACGACTTCACCCAATAGATTGGTTAACTCGTGAGTGATTAGCTCAAAGAAAAAGGACTATAGGTGTGCTGATAAAAAGCCCATTTCATTTTATCGAGACGTCGAAAATTCATGATGTCACAGCGGGTCCCATAATAATTTATAATTATTTATGATTTAGTTTTTTGTGGTCTAAAATAAACTGTTATTTTTACACTATTTTAAAAACTAGTATGCAATATCGTCCACTTTTTTTTACTAATAACAAGATGGGTGTTCTAAATAGTTTATCCCTAAAGGGGGATTTTTCCTTGAACCTTTAGGTTGAATATAAAGCTAAAAAGTTACCTATTCATTATATATGGGTTCATCTTACGCTCAATGGCAGCTCTTTTTGGACATCCTAGTTCTAGAGCAACCACAACATTACACCAAGTATTAAGTTGTAATCAACCTCCACTTCAAATAAACACTCCTAACTTTCTCAGCAAACAGTCTGATGTTAGAGCCAAACACGGATGGATCCTCTTCTTGACATCAGATAGCACCAGATTAGAAAGTCTTATTAACGCAAGGAGAAGCCTTGCTGCATATCCCATCATTTCAATCTTGCCAAATACAATATAAAGCAGAATTCCAAATCTACATCAGTATGATTTATCTCTGATTAAATGGTATTGATTAGTACCACACAAATGGTGATCCGCTGGATGAAAATCTCCATCACTTGAACCTAAGAGTATAATTTTACCAAAGCAGCTGAATTGGGAAAAAGAGTGTCTTCCAAAGCAGCTCGACTCCTCTCCCGCTTCATCTCCGCATCCCAAAAACTCTAATCTTTTTATGTACGACTTTTTATATTTTGTTAACTTATGTGTATAGCTTTTTATAATCTAACCATACATTACAATAAGGTTATACTCACGTTTGAGCACTTTCATACTTCATTTTAATTATATTTTGTACGACCATGATCATAGGGTTACGTCTAGTGGCATACGAATATTGAAATGCTAAGTAGAAATAAAGTGTTCAGCTACAAAGAAAATTTCACAATCGACTTCTTATTTTCATTCCCCAATATGTACAGATTAGGATATGTTTGATACACATTGTTGATCGACGAATTCGGGCGGAGACAACCTCAGAAATCAGAGGAATGTTACAAAACGGCATTGAAGAGCTTGAGTCCCACATTGTCTCACTGTGAGTGACATGCATCCTCTCAGCGATCGACGAATTCCATGGTGTTTTGTGGTTGGAATAAATGGAAGAGCCAAACGGATGTTTCTTCTTCCCCTCTATTTCTCTCTCTTCTTATTCTGTTCCGTGTAGTGTTTCAGTCTCGCAGTTGTCCAGGAATGGCGACGGAGGCCAGAGAAATCACCGGAAACTTGTCCACCAGAATGAAATACCGCTGGCGCGAAACTGAGAGCCCTATTTTCTGGTGACCGAGCGATGGGGCTGATCACATGTCAGGACTGGCCGATGACAGACACAAGAACTTGTCGGTATACTTGTAGTGGTTGGAGAGAATCGCTTGGTGGCTAGCACTCGTCGGGAAGATCGCAAGCAGGTGAGCTTGAGTGGTTGAATGGACTCAGGAAGGGATGAACTCTAAAACTTTTGGGTCTCTTCGGATGTGATTCTTCCTTCAATAAATCAATGATGGTGATGCTATGAAGAAGTCCTCTCTCTCTCTCGTTTTGTTTTGAGCATCTCCGTATATTTTCACGATCGACTCCTCTATCTCACTCTCTGCTTGTGCGTACTCCTAGTGAAGATTTAGAGATGGACGTGATATATCGTGAAAGATGGGGTTATGGGCGTGAAATGGTGGGGATGGCAAATAATGATGAAGGTTTCTCCTGTTCTCTCCTTTTATCACTCTGCTTGCATTACCTCCTACAATTTTCCCATTCTCTTTCTCTTTGCAGAAGTGAGCATGGAGACTGAGAAACGCGATCGTGTGTAGCTGCCATCTTATGATGACTTCTTGTGAACATGCTGATTGTTATCAAGAGCGGAGATTGGGGGAGTGCTTGCTGAATGAAACGGAGATGTGAACCCTCGGAGGTCCTCCCCTCGGAGTTTAATTTGGACAAGGAAACAGAACACCATTGCAACAGTTTGAATAGCAAAATGGAATCGCGCATGTCCAAACTAAAGAAAAAGATGCTCGAAATAATTGTCGCTGGGCTTCGTAGGAAGTGATGAAGAAGCGCCGGGATCACTTATCGTGCACAGCAAAGACCAACATGGTGTGACAGTGAAAAGAGAGAGGGGGGAAGAATACTAGAAGTGCCAAAAATTGTGTAGGGCACTTACTTTATTGTCAAAAGTTTTTGCCAAATTGCTTGAATGCTAAATCGGAGATAAAACTATTACTGAAGTACCAATGGTGAGAAATTCCAGCCAAAAATAATACATAGCTTTCATAATGAAAAATTTTATGACGGCATATTATTTAAAAAATCCAATCCAAGTGGCATTTTCACGTGGCGTTCTTGATACTAAAATGATCATTTTTTTAACAATGACTCGCACTAAAATAATCACTTTAAACAAAATTCAGCACTCAAACTGTCATTATTTGTAACTTTTGTATTATATGTTGACTGGGTATGCTTACAAGCCATGTAGAATTGAGATATTAGTAAAACACATATCGAAGTTGGTACTTAAGTTATGGTTTTTTAAAAGAAAGTGGCACTTAAATGATCCGAAAAGACTTTTGATACTAGATTGAGTGCTGTACACAACTTTTGGCGTTTTTAGGGTGAGTTTGGTAACGATTCTATTTCGGGGAACAATTTTTGATGAGAAATGATTTTTCTAATTTTGTTCTCGGGAACAATTTTTGAGCAAAGTAAAGCGTTTTGTAACTTCCCAAAATTTTTATTCCTCGGATAGAAATACGTTTGGTAGGATACTTAGATTTCTTTTTTATTTCTTTTAATTTTTTAATTCTTTTTTTATATCTTATTTTTTCCTTTTTTCTTTTTCCTTTATCTTTTTCTCTTTGGCCGGTCGTCAACCACCGCCATGGTCGGTGATCAAGTAGGTGAGGTCTGACAAGCTCGCCGGAGGCTAGCTTGGCCACGGCAAGCCTCGGCCTCGCTTAGACAACATGAGGTCAGCCTCACCCTGGCCTGGTGAGGCCTAACCTTGTGTCAATTGGGGAGGCCAAGCCTCGCTGTGGTCACGCAAGGCTCGGCCTCACCTTTGCTGGGCGAGGTCGACCTCACCCAGATTAGGCGAGGCTTGGTCTCTCCAGGCCACCGCCAAGCAACGCCATCCTGGAGGTGGCCTAGCCAGGCCAAGCCTCGTTGGTGGTTAGGTGAGCTTGGCCTCACCAGATTTGGGCAACGTTAACCTCGCCCAGCCACGGCAAGGCTTGAGTAGATGAGCCTCACCGTGGCTCGGCGTCTTCGGGGGTTGGCGACGCTTCGGCGAGGTCGCCGGCCCTCGTCTAGCCAGTCGTCGACGCGGGCCATGGCCAAGGTTGATGACCGGTCAAAAGGAAGAAGAAGAGGAAGAAGTAAAGGAAGAGAAGAAGAGAGAAGAGAGAAAAAATAGATTCTAGAAATTGTTCCCGGAAGAAGAAGCTACTTTTTTCTAAGGAGACGTAAGTGACATAAGTGACTTACGTCAATGAGATGTAAGTGACGTACAATTTCGAGGACGAAATTCTCTAAAGAGGGGAGAATTTTGATATCTAGATTTCACCGGACCTCGAATATGTAACGGTCCGTGACGGGTCGACGAGTTTGTCATTAGACTATGTTGTTGGCACCACTTGCGGCTGCCATTTCATCATCATCATCGCCGGACCGAGATGTTACATTTCGTGATAATCTTATGACGTACCCTCATAGTCACGCCTTTGTTGCGTCGTGACAATCTGATCATTGTGAAACTCAACGTCTCATCAAAAATTTATTTACATAAAGCCACCAATGAGACTCACATCCACTAGCATTTGCACCCTATTAACCGAACCCTTCATGCAATTCATCTTCGACCCCATGTGTACGCAAAAGTTTACTAGGGAAAATGTTGAAGACTCCTTTAAGTACCTCACGTCGACTCTCAACCGTCCCCAGTAAAAAGCCACCAACTACCGCAATTTCATGCGTGCTCTCTTCTTCATGAAATGGCCTTGCCGCAGGCACGTCGAGCGACCGTTCTTCAGCAAACCGAAGACCCCAAATTGTTGCCAAGTTGACCAAGACAAAGTATTGTCAGGAAAAAGATCAGAATTCCAAGTTTATGAGGATGGAACGATGTGGTACCAAGGACGATTATGTGTTCCTAACAATGAAGAAATAAGAAGAGAAATTCTGTTGGAAGCACATAGGAGTAATTATAGTATCCATCCTGAAAATACAAAGATGTATTGAAACTTACGTCAACAGTATGGTGGAATGTGGCATCCAAGAAATTTGACAACCCTCGAGGATGAGATGATTGTGGCCAATTGATAGAGACACTGATAGACCTTAGTCAGTGGATTAATTATTGTGAGGATTTCGACCAGCTGAGTAAGTGAGAGAGAGAGGAAAGTGAAAAAGAAAAGAAGAAGGAGGAAACGAAGGAGAAGCCGACCGGTTGCCATCCGTGAGTCGTCGCCGTTTTCGCGTGCCTAGTTGAATTTTTAAGGCAAGATTGGTCTCTCAACTGCTCATGCATGCTGTGGTCTTGCTGTGATGTTGTTTGCTGGTCGAAATTGTGGGTTTAATGGGTAGAAATTGAAGTTTTGAGACTGATTTTGCTGTGGGTGTAATTCTGTCCGAGTGAGCTTGCATGTGCCAGATCTTTGTGAGGTTCTGTAGATGTTCTTAGGGTTAGAATCTGACTTCGGTTTATTCATGGAAGTTGTAGAGCATGTCTTGACGTATAACATACTCAAATTTGAAGCAAAATGAACAAGATTTAAGGGGTGAAATCGATTTTCTAAGGAACCGGGTAAAAATCGGCTTGCATGTCGACCTTTGATGCTTGTTGGTTGCTGAACGTGACTTTCTGTTGGATATTTCTCTTCGACTTCTTCATATGAAATGTTGAGGACATCCTGATGAACAACATAATAAAAATTTAGACCAATCTAACCGGTATAGCCTAGTGAATTGTGTATTTTCTTAAGAACATGGATTCTGGACTGTTTCCGTGGAACGTCAGTAGATCGTGTGGGTCGTAAGGTGACTTTTTCTTGGGAATCTTGCTTCGACCTCTAAAGGAAAGGTGAAGGAAACATGTTAAACTAGAACATATACAAAAATAAGAGGAAAAGAAGGAGGATAAGTTGCTCAATTGATGAAATCTCGTTGATGATTGATTCTGTACGATGCGGTGGTAGAAACAGAAGCTTTCAATTTTTATAAAAAATTATGTAGGACGAATTTGATGTTTATTTCTTCATGAGAAATGTAATTTAGACTCTTGGATATAACATGGTGAAATTTTATAATTTTTGAATGATGTTTGAGTATTTAATTTAATGTAATTCGAAAACTGTGTAAACTGGGAGGTTTGAAATTCTAAATTGTATTGCCGAATTTATATATTTTTCTGCAAGGACTGTTTGAACATGGTTTCTTAATGAAAGTTGTACTTTTATGTCTTAATATTGATGTGGTAAAGTTTCATAATTTTTAATGGACAATTGGATATTTAATTTAGAATTTCTCTACAACTGTGTAAGCTGTGATATTCGAAAATTACTGTATTGCAATGGCTGAGTGATATCTTTTTATGTGTTGACATTTAGATCATGCATTCTTCATGAAAAATGTGCCATTTTGTCTTGACTATCAGGTGTGTGAGTTTCACAATTTTGGAGAGCCATTTGGTATTTAATTGAACCATTTTCAGAAAACTACACCTGCTGAATTTTATGAATTTATAAGGAAAGGATGAGAACTTATTAAATGGAGTTGTTTCATGTGAATTTCATGCCATGTGAGTGAAAATGTTTGACATTGCACATAGTTATGAGTGGTGAGCATCATGTTGTATGTCATGAACCATGCATGTGAGAAGGCCATCGGATGGTGTGAGCCGATGATGCCCCGGGAGTGTCGGGATGCCCGGCCAGGGAGTGAAAATGCCGGATGCCCAGTAGCCCTATGAGCATAAATCTGGATGGCCTCGGAGTTGAGATGCCCGGAGCGTAGGGGATGCCGGAAGCATGGATGGTGTGTGCCGTGAATTACTTGTGATGCCAGTTGGGGTGCGAGATGCCCGGCCAGGGAGTGTAAATGCCAGAAGCACGGATGGTGTGTGCCGTGGATTCCTCGTAATGCCAGTTGGGGTGCGAGATGCCCGGAATGTGGGGGGTCGGAAGCTCGGATGGTGTGTGCCGGGAATGCATTAAAAGCTCACTAATATTGTGAAAACTGAAAATGAAATGTGCATATGGTGAAATGTATGCATGGGCATTGAATGGTATATATGTGTGCACATGGTGAAATGTACGCATGGGCATTGGATGATATATATGTGCATATGATGACATGAATGCCTGAGTGCTGATGATTTGTGTGCATGGTACAAGCATGAGCGCTAGATAGTAAGTGCATGAATGATTGAGTGTCTATGGCTAAATGGTTGGCCTATGCATGATTTTACTTGTTGATGATGTATGATGTTGTGTTATATTTGTTACTGTGATGTGTTGATGTGACATGTTTAACTGTCTTGTGTGATGTATGAGTGGCCATAGAGATCATGTATTTGCTGAGTTGTTATACTCACCCCTTTTTGGGGAAATACTTTCAGACTAGTATGCCGCTCCAGCCAGTCTCTCCAGGCACTTCCTATGGCATCCCTTCTGACGTAGAAGTGGGGGTGACCCAGATCAATAGTCCAATCGTTCCTGGAGTGATATTTTTCCGAGTGAGGGTGATAGTTTGCTTTGAGGTGGGTCTTAAGGATGGCCCCGTATTCCAGGAGTTCGTTTCCGTCTTCGTGCAGCGAGACGGGGTCATGCGAGGCATGCTACCACCACCGCCGTCCGACGGACCAGGGAGGAGGTAGGGCCTGAGAGGGAGCTGGGAGCAGAGAGCTGAGATTTTTTGGACAACCGGGACCGAGAGATGGATGAGCCAGTTTTTGAGGGTTTTTTTTAGGGGTAGATGAGTTTACTCTTTTTTGAGTTTAAGCCATGTTAGTATGAGCTGACTTTCTGTTGATATGTACCTACCCTGAAAGAATACATCTTATAGTTATATAAATAAAAGAGGTCCGGTTTCACTATCCTATAATGTTTAGTCATGTGCATTGCCCTTTTTGGTTATGTGAAGGGAGATTTGATGAGTTGTGATTTCGCTTCCACAAGTTGAGTGCGCTGGGACCATTCGTTTTTTTTTTTTTTTTTTTTTAAAAGAGCCTAAGAATTTACAGCTCAAACTGTAATGCAGACTAAGGATAGCTGTGGCGACCTCAAGGGGGTTATAGGGGTGTTACATGGAATGGTATGAAGGCGGAGATTGCTAGACATGTTTCTTAGTATTTGATCTGCCAGCAAGTGAAGGTGGAACATCACAAACCCACGAGATTGCTAAGACCATTAGAGATTCCGGAGTGGAAATAGGAGCACGTGACAATGGATTTCGTGCTAGGACTACCAAAGACATCAAATGGTCACAACTCTATCTAGGTAATAGTAGATCACTTGACTAAATTTGCTCATTTCATAGCAGTCCGTATAGATTATCCAATTGATAAATATGCCGAAATATATGTAAGCCAAGTAGTATGCTTTAATGGTGTTCCTATAACCATCACGTCAAACTGAGACTCGAGATTTACCTTGAATTTTTGGCGAAGTCTCCAAAACCACCTTAGGGACCAAGCTCCAGTTCAGTACTACTTTTCATCCGTAGATAGATGGACAGACCAAAAGAGTAATCCAAATACCGGAAGATATGTTAAGAGCTTGTGTGATTGATTTTAAGGGAAGTTGGGATGAGAAGTTACACCTGGTGGAGTTCGCGTATGATAATAGTTTCTAGTAAGTATCGGTATGGCTCCTTATGAAGTGTTATATGGGAGAAGGTGTATGACGCCTATCTGCTGGAATTAGGTAGGTGAGAGAAAACTGACAGGACCTGAGTTGGTATAAGTTACTACAGATGTTGTAGAAATTATCAAGAATAGACTCAAGACAGCCTAGAGTCGATGGAAGAGTTATGCAAATAAGCATAGAAGACCGTTAGAATTTGGTGTAGGAAATCAAGTATTTTTAAAGGTATCTCCGATGAAGGGTTGGGCAAGTTGAGCCCAAGGTTTGTTGGACCTTTCGAGATCCTCGAAAGCATAATAGATGTAACCTATCGATTGGCATTGCCCCTAAATTGTTGAATCTACATGATGTCTTCCATATGTAGATGCTAAGAAAGTATCAGCCCAATCCTACTCATGTACTTGATCATGAGATTATTGGAGTAGATGAAAAAGTGAGATACATGGAGAAGCTGATCCAGATACTAGATTAGAAAGAGCAAGTTCTCCACAAAGAAAATTCCACTGGTCAAGGTCTTGTGGTGACACCACGATGTTGAAGAGGCCATGTGGGAAAGTGAAAAGAAAATGAGGCAAAAGTACCCTTATCTTTTCAATGAGACGTAAGAAGTGCGCAATTTTGAGGACGAAAATCTCTAAGGTGGGGGAATTGTGATATCTGGATTTTGCCGGACCTCGAATACGTAACAATCCGTGACAGGTCGACTAGTTTGTTGTCGGACTACATTGTCAGCACCACTTACGATCGTTGTTCCGCCACTACCATCATCGGACTAAGACGTCACATTTCATCACGTCCTTGCGATATACCTCTTTTTGTCACATCTTTGCCCCATTGTGACAACTCGATTATCATTAAGTCCATTATTCCACTTAAGTCTTCTTCGTGAAAATGCCGCCAATAAGGCCAATGCCACCCATATTCGTGTGTTACTAAGCGAATCCGTCATGCAAGCTATCGTTGACCACCATACAACCGTGTCGAGCTGCCCCTTTTATCTCATGCACGAGAAAACTTATGACCCCAATACTTTAGCCGTGCGCTGTTCCTTTCTACTGACCATGCAACAGCCATGCACCCTGAAGAAATTATTGACTAAAACGTGTCAAACCACAAGGAATTTTTGTTCGGCCATGCAATGAGGTGGCCGCTCCTTCCCCTTGGACTAGACACGCACACCAGCTGGCTTCCCTCCGCTGCCAACACTCCGCGAGCAGCCACCAAGACACCTTCTTTTATTGACCCACAAAGTCAACAGGTGGAGTCCACAAGGTTGTAGGGAAATCTCTTCTTCTGCTCTCTCTCTCTCTCTCTCTCTCTCTCTCTCTCTCTCTCTGTGTCTACAATTCGCCTCATTCCAGCAACATTTGCAGCAGAACACCTCAGAAAATCCTCCCCGTGTCGCTCGCATTTTGCCTTCAGTCGTCTCCAGCCTAAAGCTCCACCGTGTGTCGTCGTCGCCTCACCTCGCCACAGCCGCGCTCGCCACTCACATCTCAAGGACCCAAGGCAAGAGGCGGTCCTGTTATTCTATATTGCGCAAGAATGTCCTACTCGCATGTCCGGTCTAGGTTTGGCTAGAGTCTGGGTTCGAGAAGGGCAGGTTACTCAGATTATGTTTGTATGATTGTCGATCAAGATTGGATCAGGTGATGGGCGTGTACAGGTTGACGGATGTAGGGTAGCCCTTACCGTTTGCATCTTGGTGAAGTTAGACGCTGACCATCGGATACAGGGAGGGGGATTTAGCATCGATCGATTTCTGTAGGCGGTCCGGTTCGAGTGTGTTGTTGTTCAAGCTGAAATGATGCGACTTCTAGGCGATGCGAGAATAAACGGATATGTTGTGATGCGTGTGATGACCATCGGCACAGTCCGCACTAGTTTCGGATGTGGATCCGTGGGATTGAATGGTTGTAGGATGGATTGTACCTGGTTCTCATAGGGTTGAGTCATCGCTAGTTGGTTTGGCTTCGTCGTTGTTGTGCGTAATGACCACCGACACAGCTGGCCCTAGTCGGGTGTGAAACCATGAGTCCTAGAGAGAGAGTAGGACCATTGTGCTGACTTTAGGAAAGCCAAATTGTTGCTGGTCCATCCGAAAGGATTTATATTTTGCTCAGGTTCGAGGATAAACGTGAAAGTATCGGAATGTCATGATGATTGTACGAGTGTTGCATAGGGTTGGAGACTAGAAGACCTTAGGCGAGTGACGGAATCAGGTCGAATATAAAATAGTATGAACCTCGGCTGGGTGGTCGACTTTGATTTAAAATGTTTATAGCGGTTCGGGCTAGACGTGCATGATGACTTTAATAAAAACCTGTTAGGTGCTTCGTCATGGTTAAACTGATATTGATGATGTCGGGCCCTTGTGACGACAATGCCTAGGGTATCGGGTTGCCTGGAGGGTCGTGAAGGCGATGCCTCTAGATGCCTAGGGACAGTGATGAGCCGCGGAGGTGTCCTGGGTGTCGGGATTCCTGGAAGTGTGATGTAACTTGTTTCGGATGCCTGGGGACATGATGAGTCCCGGAGGTCCTTGTGATGCCAAATAGGGTGTGAGATGCCTGGAGGTGTGACGAACATGCTCTAGATGCCCAGCGATTGAAATATGAACCGGAGGTCCTCGTGATGCCATGTAGGATGCGAGATGCCTAGAGGGATGCAAACACGGGTCTCTGGAAGATGGTGGTAAGAATTAAAGTCGAATCGATTGCTAAATTGTTCTGATTATTTGGTCGTCTTCTGAGTGTCTCATTTATGTTGTTCTTTCAAAATTTCAGTATCCTAAGTTGTTTCATTTTAGATATAGCATGTTTAGATTATTATAGGTTGAGTAGTGATAGACTTGTGTAATATGGTTTGACAGGCTGTTATTGTTGAGTAGTCGTCCTCACCCCTTATGGGACTATCACATTTCAGAGACATAGCCATGCCGCTGCAGCTCACATCTTCGCCATGTTCTATGGCATTCCCATCAACTTGACATGGGACCAGGTGGAGCATGCCGACCTTGACTTTCTGAGCGTCACCTTTATCTAGATTACGGTGATCATCACCATAGATACCGGTCTCAGCATGGGCCCTGTACTTATGGGGTTCATTGTCCTGTATGCCCGAGTCAACGGGCGTACGGTGGGGCCTTTACCGCTTTCGGAGGATGATGATGGTGGCTCGAGTGGGGTCGAGTAGGTGGAGGACTTGGGGAGGATGACAGCAGACAGCATTTTTGGACACTAAGACATGAAATCAAGTGTAGATAGACTGAAGGATGGTTGGTCAAATTTTGGTTTAGCCAGAAATAGGATCTTTTTCGCCTATATGTATCGACTGATGTTGTCTGAAAATCATAAATAAATAAAAGCGTCTGGTTTATAAATCGTGTGCATCATTTTAAAAAAGTTAGATACCCGCTTCTGCAATGAAATAGCGCAAGGATCAATAAATGGCGAGGCGGACCTTAAAGGCTGAGGGTCATCGAAGGAGGTTGCCGTCGCGAGATGTCACAGCCCACCAGAATGAAATGCCACTTGTGAAACTGAGAGCTCTATTTTCTGGTGAACGAGCGATGGGGCTGATCGCACGTCAGGACTGGCCGATGACAGAAGAAAGAACTTGTTAGTGCACTTCTGGCGGTTGGAGAGAATCGCTCGGTGGCTAGCACTCATCGGGAAGATCACGAGCAAGTGAGCTTGAGTGGCTAAATGGACTCCGGGAAGGGAAAAACTTCTTTCAATAAATCAATGATGGTGATGCTATGAAGAAGTCCACTCTCTCTCTCTCTCATTTTGCTTTGAGCATGATGGTGATATTTCACGATCAACTCTCCATCCCCATGGTCTCGAGCAACGAGAGTTATTTTCACGACGTCCCAGGCACGTTACCGTCCCGTTTCTTTTTATTTTTTCATTAAGCACATGTGGAAGCGTATATATAACACCTGGACAACAAGAAGCAGCAATGGAAAACAACCATTTAAAACATACAATTACGCCAATTACATTTACAGGCCCCTTTGTGACGGGCCATTATATTTACAACCACTACATTTTCTACACTCCAAAGGCTAGGTAAACCTTAGCTCCTCTAGCAAGACTGCAACTCTAGCACTAGTGGGAGACCTCAATGCTTACAATTATGAAAAACAACGGAGTGAGTCATGGACTTAGTAAGTAAAACCCATTAATTTTCGGATAGGATGATGCCTCACCCATCAACAAGCGCATAACTCATCCAAAACATTAGTCGATGGCAGATCAATAGCAAAATAAAAGTTTTGTCTTAGATGAAATATGAGAAATCCTCAATCAATGATATGCAAGCATAACCCAATATTCATCCACACCATGAGGAACTCATGCCTCACTAATGGTATGCAATATAACCAAAATCCATTTCATAAAGGGAGAAACTCATGCACATGATGATAAAAGGTAGTAATCACACCTAGAGGGGGGGTGAATAGGTGTTAATAAATTTCTTTTAAAAACTTTTAACCTAGATCCCTCAATTTGAAACAAAATCAGAGTAAATTAAATTACGCAGCAAAAAGTAAAGAGGAGAAGGTAAGAAGATTGGAACTCAGAAGTTTATAGCGGTTCGGCTTATTGTTAAGCCTACGTCCACTCTCCACGCTAGCGTACTCATCGGCTGTATCCACTATGTAGCAAATGAGAATTGTACAGCTTTATTATCTAGACTTCTTCAATAGAAAGTCTTTGCTATAGCTCTCGCAATTCCTCACTATATGTATCTCTCCTTTGTTCACAACTAAGACTCAAGAAATTTGAGAACAAGGAGTTTCAGAGGTTCAGACTTCGAAATTTTTCTATCAACGCACCTACTTCAAACAACAATGACTCCACCTTAAATATTCCTCCGTGCCTTCATAGCTGTTAATACTTTCCAAACGAGTTCATCCAATCTATCCGTTGGAATGAATCAATTAAGGTGATCTTCAAACTGTTGAATATATGTGGAAGATAGCTAATCAATCCTGTTCGCCCATACAATCACAATCTTGAGTTTCCATAAGTGGAACCTTCCAAATCTTGCTTATTCTTCAACGGATTTTTCAATCGAGATAAATCCAAAATCTTTGAGCTTAGTTTCAGCCAGAGATCTTCCATGAAATAGCGAATCATAGAAGATATTATCCAATCTTTGAATTACCAAACCGTTGGATTAAAACGATGTCAGCTTGGCCAGACTTGTAAAATTGAGTCTAATAGTCTTCAGACTTTGATGAGTCTAGAGATCTTCAGACGGAAACACTTGAATCTTGAACTCTTTAGACTTAAGCAACTGAGTCTTAGATTCTTCAGACTTAAGCGACGAGGATGTTTTGTTAGCTTCAAAACACTTAAGGGATTTTTCTTCAACAATCTCCCCCTTTTGATGGTGACAAAACATCTCGGCAGATTTGAAAACTCTTGACCCGCAAGGAAAACTCATACAAAATTTGAGGAGTATTTTATATTTCTTCTACAACCACAGAAAAAAAGTTAGTCCAAAAATGTAATAATCCTCACAAGTATAAATAATCCTGCAAGTTTATGAATTATAAATCCAAACCCAATCATTAAAGCAGCATCGGTCATCAGTTCAAACACCCAACATTCCAAAGTCTTAACAAACTGTCCAAACTGAAAAATGAAAACGAAGAACAAAAAGATCAAATCTGCATAACTCTCCCCCCTTTTTGTCACATCAAAAGGAGGTAGAGGAATCAATAAAAGAGATGATATCAAAAAGATCAAGGCTGTTTAGGGATGTGAACAAGCTGAAATTCACCCAGCAAGTTGACTGTCTTCTCAAGACTGGATAAGGCTTCCTTTAGAGATTCCAATTTAGAGCCCTTCACATTTGATTCCACTTGAAGTTTAAGGGTAGTGATTTGATCCTACATAGAAACAGAGGTAGCCAATAGCGCTTGCTTCAAATCCTATAACTCATAATCCATCCCATAGACTTGCTTCTTGACATCTACATGATATCTAATTGCTTCGAAAAATCAGTTGAGTTGACATTTCCAATGCTTGGACCTGCAGACTCTGTTCTTTGAGTCTAGAAGCTGGGAGGTTCATTTTTAGCTCTTCGACCTTCTGTGGGAGAGGATACCTCAACCTTTGGAAAGTGTGATGCATAGATATCTTCTGCATCTGCACCAGACCGACTAACATCACTAGTATAAAATGGCAATGATGTACCTTGTGTCTCAGCTACTCCCCCTATCTTGTGGCCAGTAGGTGGAGTAGAGTATTCTTCGCCATGTTCTGTCTCTTCTCCTCCAAAGTGATGTTGTGTAGTCTCTTCACCAGATTGTGGTATCGCAGAGGATGGCTCAAGGAATTCTTGAGATTCCTCTCGAGCTTTTCTCTCTTGTTCTTCCCTCCTCATCCTTTCTTCTTCTTCTCTTTTCATCTTCTCTTCTCATCTTCTCTTCTTCTTCTCTTCTCCTCTTCTCTCTTTCTTCTATTCTTGCTTCTTCTTCTCTTTTTCTCTCTGTCTCTTCCTCTCTCCTTGCTTGCTCTTCTCTATTTTCTCTGAAGCTAACAAAGCTTTTCAAACCTCGAAGCGTTGCAAGTGCAAGTGTCATGGCATCATCAACTTCTTCATCATCCTCATCTTGTAGGATGATTTTTCTTCTTCCTTTCTCTGGAGCAGCCATGGGCTCTTTGCCTTTTCTTTTAGCAAAGAAAGCAGAAAAGAGATTCTTTCGAGGGAGTCTTCTCCTTCAATCCCTCCAAAGCTTTGTTCAATTCCTTCATCTTCATTTTCATTATCATCTTGTAACTGACAAGCATGATAGTAGAGTTGGTCAGGCAAAGGACAGTAGGAATTTGGATTTTGAAGTGCCTGAATAACCTGGTGACTAGAGAGGAATAAGGCAATTGTCCCTTATGCTTCACCACAGTCTTGTACATGTGAAACAGGATACTGTGAGGAAGGGAAAAACTTATTCCTTGATTCAGAGTAAACATGAGTTTGGCCTCTGTTTTGGAGACATTAGTCTTCGACGTTGCCTTGGGCCTGAGACAATTAATGACAATCTTGTGGAGTAAAACATTTGAGGCATTCATCCTAGTGTAGAATATCTTGCCTTCCAGGCTTCTATCTCGAACAATCTCCAAAGTGGCGTGTGCTACAAACGCTCTAATCGGTTGGAAACTCCTTCTTTCCACCCCGATTAAATCAGCAAGAGTGTCGACATCCACAACATATTCTTTATCCATGAAAGTGAATGACAGTCTGTTTGCATCTAAGAATGACAAATTTGAATAGAATTAGGTCGTCAATTCAGGATGTCCGATTATCGAATCGGTGCAAAACCTTTCAAGCTACAATCGTGAAAACTTTTCTCTCAAATTTATCTTGATTGAATCAAAAAAGTCAAAGTCTACACTTCTTGGATTCATAACTCCTCTCTTCAACAGTTTTGAGTAAATTCGCTCTTGTTCCTTAGAGCGAAATAGACTTCCCTCCGGACATATGGTATCAACTGCAACTCCCATCCTTGGTTGAAACTGTGCAAACAGCCTTTCGTGATCATCCATAGGCTATTTTGCAATTCCAAACCGCGGATCACTAGATATGTTTTCAAACATACTTTGCGCAAGTCCTTCCATAACAATTCCAAGATTATCCATCTCGCTCAAAAAGATGGTTTCATTCTGATAACCTCTCTCTTTCAGAAAACTATCAATCAGATTTAACTCCGTTTCTCCATCCTTCAACTTTTTGTACAGCGAGTAAGCAAGTTTCGATCCGAGTGTCCTTACCGGTTAAACCTCTTTAATAACTTCTTCTTCAAACTGTTGTTGATTTGCTGTTTGTGGAGAGTCTTTTTCTTCTGTGAGGTCCACTTTGGTAGGACCCTCGGATCTCCTTTGTTGTCCTTTTCTGGCAAGCCTTGAAGATTTCCTCAACGACATGCTTAATTCGTGGGCGAATAGGCAAGTTGTTCACAAAAATTTTGGATTTCTATGGAGTAAACAACTAGAACAGAGACGCAAGTGGAGGTTTTTAACTATTAGGGTTTCGAAAAGGTGTGAAAGAGGTATCTTTTGAGAAAATGAGAGATGAAGACGATGATTCGGGATTATAAATAGTAAGAATAAAAAAAAGATACTGAACCGTCACAAAGAAAAGAAAATAAATAACTGCCAATTTTTGAAAAAGAAAACTGCCATAAATATGTCATAATTCGAATAAAAAGCAAATTTCAAAATCTCAAAAGCAATTATAAATCTAATACGGCATAAAGAGAATAAATATAAATATGAAATAACATGCATTCAGACTTTACGTTAGAGTCTGAGTATTTCAAGACCTTTCCTCAGAGTCTGAATACTTTCAGACCTTACCTTTGAGTCTGAACAACTCAAGACTTTACCTTAGAGTCTGAACATCTTTAGACTTTACGATGTTCAGGCTTGAGCGAATTGATTCAAAGTGACTTTTCTCTAATGGCTTTGTAAGTATGTCCGCTAGTTGGTTTTTTGAGTCAACGAACTGAATCACCACTTCACCATTTTGAATATGGTCTCTAATAAAATGATGCTTAATTTCAATGTGCTTTGCTCTTGAATGAAGTATTGGATTCTTTGTAAGGTTGATGGCACTAGTGTTGTCACATTTGATTTCTATGCAAGATTCTTCAACTCCAATATCTTTCAATTGTTGTTGCATCCACAATATTTGAGAACAGCAACTCCCAAGGGCTATATACTCTACTTCAGTTGTTGAAAGAGCTAAGGTACTCTATTTTTGTGAGAACCAAGATACCAACTGTTTCCCAACAATTGACATGTACCTGAAGTGCTTTTTCTATCCACTTTACAACCAGCCAAGTCAGCATCAGAATATCCAAGGAGAGTAAAGTCTCCCTCTTTGGAATACCATAGACCTAGCTTAGGAGTAGTTGCAACATATTTGATAATACGCTTCACAGTAGTCATGTGAGATTCTTTAGGATTAGATTGAAATCTAGCACAAATACAAACGCTAAATAAAATATTAGGTCTAGATGCAGTAAGGTAAAGAAGTGAACCAATTATGCTCCTGTATAGCTTCTGGTCAACACTTTTTCCTTCTTCATCTTTATCCAGCTTCAATGAATTTGACATTGGGGTTTCTGTCTTCTTGCAATTTTCCATCCCATATTTCTTGATGAGATCTCTTGCATATTTTTCTTGGTGAATAAATGTTCCTTCTTTTGATTGTTTGACTTGAAGTCCCAAAAAGAAGTTTAATTCACCCATCATGCTCATTTCAAATTCATCCTGCATACATCTAGAAAATTTCTTGCAAAGATTTTCATTAGATTGCCAAATATTATGTCATCAAATTGTTGAACAAGTATGAAATCCTTTCCTTCTCTTTTAATGAATAAAGTAGTGTCTACTTTACCTTTAGCAAAACCATTTTGAATTAAAAAATTACTTAACCTTTCATACCATGCTTAGGGTGCTTGCTTTAATCCATATAGTGCCTTCTTTAGTTTGAAGACAAAGTTTGGTTTTCTTGGATCTTCAAATCCTGGTGGTTGTTCTACATAGACTTCTTCTTGAATAATTCCATTTAGAAATGCACTCTTTATGTCCATTTGGAATAACTTGAAATTCTTAAAACAAGCAAAAGCAAGAAGTAATCTTATTGCTTCTAACCTTGCCACTGGAGCATAGGTTTTATTATAGTCAATTCTTTCTTCTTGTGTGTAGCCTTTTGTCACGAGTCTTACTTTGTTTCTCACCACCTTTCCTTGTTGATCCAGCTTGTTCCTGAAAACCCATTTAGTTTCAATAATTGACTTACCTTTTGGTTTAGGAACAAGTTCCCCAACATTATTGATTCTGAATTGATTCAATTCTTTTTGCATAGCTTCAATCCAGCTTTCATCAGTTAAGGCTTCTTCTATTGTCTCTTGGTTATTTCGGCTTGTGGCAATCCCGCTCCATCTGCTATTTCTTTCCCTTTGGATGATATAGCTTTAAGAATAATTCCTTTCTCTACTACATCTCATTCCAGAGGATCTTTTGATCTTAGGAATGCCTTCATCTTGTTCTTCCATACATTATATTCCTTTCCATCGAAGCAGGGTGGTTTGGTGTTACTTTGATCTCAATCAAACCTGGAGCCAAAATACTAGCCATAGATCTTTAGCTTAGAAAGTAGTAACACTCCCAACAAATAAGCACACAAGCTCTGATACCAATTGATAAAAGCTAGTAATCACACCTAGAGGGGGGTGAATAGGTGTTTATAAATTTCTTTTAAAAACTTTTAACCTAGATCCCTCAATTTGAAACAAAATCATAGTAAATTAAATTACGCAGCAAAAAATAAAGAGGATAAGGTAAGAAGATTGGAACTTAGAAGTTTATAGTGGTTCGGCTTATTGTTAAGCCTACGTCCACTCTCCACGCTGGCAGCCTACTGGCTGTATCCGCTATGTAGCAAATGAGAATTGTACAGCTTTCTGATCTAGACTTCTTCAATAGAAAGTCTTTGCTATAGCTCTCACAATTCCTCACTATATATATCTCTCTTTTGTACACAACTAAGGCTCAAGAAATTTGAGAACAAGGAGTTTTAGTGGTTCAGACTTTGAAATTTTTCTATCAACGCACCTACTTTGAACAACAATGACTTCACCTTAAATATTCCTCCGTGCCTTCATAGCAGTTAGCACTTTCCAAACGAGTTCATCCAATCTACCCGTTGGAATGAATCAATTAAGGTGATCTTCAAGCTGTTGAATATATGTGGAAGATAGCTCGTCAATTCTGTTCACCTGTACAATCAGGATCTTGAGTTTCCATAAGTGAAACCTTCCAAATCTTGCTTATTCTTCAACGGATTTTTCAATCGAGATAAATCCAAAATCTTCGAGCTTAGTTTCAGCCAAAGATCTTCCATGAAATAGTGGATCATAGAAGATATTATCCAATCTTTGAATTACCAAACAGTTGGATTAAAACGATGTCAGCTTAGCCAGACTCGTAAAATTGAGTCTAATAGTCTTCAGACTTTGATGAGTCTAGAGATCTTTAGATGGAAACACTTGAGTCTTGAACTCTTCAGACTTAAGTGACTGAGTCTTGGACTCTTCAGACTTAACTGACAAGGATGTTTTGTTAGCTTCAGAACACTTAAGGGATTTTTCTTCAACGCATGAGAGTCATTTACTAACAGTCGAAATCCATCGACTCTTCCGAAATCCATCGGGCATTTGAACTTAATAGAGCAACGTCCACTAATCAAGGGTGACGGCTAGAATTATCACTTCATCTCGTCCTTCTGATGAGACATCTTGTTGGCATGGGGGCATCTCGTTCTTATTAACGAGGCATCTCGTTGGCGTGGGAGCATCCCATTAGCAAGGGGGCAATGTCGCCGAATCCATTGGTTGATGGCTAGAAATTAGTCCATCGTGTGACTATGCATCAAGCATCACAATCCGGTTCTTATCTTTGCTTTTAGTTCAATGGCCCGAAAGTGTGTGATGCATAAGTGTGTGAAATAACTTATCGAAACCGAGCATGCTGAGAACGAATCAAGGATTGTGACTTGATCTTACACATTTGAGCACCGATCTATTACCCAACTTGGCTCGAGAACGATATACCTCAATATTGCATTGAGACCATAATAGGACCGGCCCGTAATGACATGTTCACTAACCTAGTACCAAACTTGGCTTGGGAACGATATGCCTCAATATCGCATGGAGACCATGAAAGGATTGGCCTGTCATGACATGTTCACCGACCTAGTACCAAAGATCGTTCGGGAGCGATGTGCCTCGATATCGCACCAAGACTAAGAAAGGACTGATCCGTTGTAATCCCACGTATGTCAAGGCCGACAAAGGTATTTTTTTGAAGCTCGGGGCATGAACTAGAATATGCACTTGTGATAATGGTTTGTTTGGTGAGGAAATAGCAAATTTTCACAAAAATGCTTTTCAAATCGATTTGAGTCAAAGCATGACTGAAGCATATCAAACAAGTACACAAATTGGAATTCTTTCAAAGCAATTTGAGCCAAAGCATGAGCGAAGCTCAACAAGCAAGAACCAAACTCAACCAAGGAACAAAGTCTAAACCAATCAAAGCAAACACAACCCAACCTCAAGCAGCAACAAGCCAATCAACTTTAGTCCAGGACTTGTCACATGCTCGGAATAGCGTAACACAATGTCTTCTCCAAATATTAGTAAGTTCTACTTACTACTCAAGGCTTATGACTTGAGCTGTTACGATTGAACGCCGACCTTGAGTCAAACATGACTCGGAATCGATACAACTTAATATCGAATCGAGACCAAGTAAGGCCTAGTCCATCACGTTTCAATGCATGTTTAAGACCAACAAGATCCCTTTTCATAGTTGAGAACATATTTTGGCTCACGGGCATAAGCATTGTCATAAAATAAATCGACAACATACGAACAATCAGAACATTATCAAACAAGTTCAAGCAATGACGGTTGGATTAGCATAACACAACACCCTAACAAAATATTAGTAAGTTCTGCTTACACACTTTAAGGGATGGCCTAGGTGACCGAGCAAAATGTGCAAGCGAGCAAATGGGCAAGAGGGGCGTGGCCACAAGAAAGAGGGAGAGGGCAACGGTGAGGGTGAGGGTAAGGTTGAGAGAGTGAAGGATGAAGAGGAGGTGGTGTGTTGTGTGGATGAGAGAGGAATGCCCCTCCCCAATTTATAGGCAATCCTAACTTGTTCTCCAAGTCTTAAAAGTGAAGACTTCCTCTCTAAGTCAAGAAGCATTAAATGCAAGGTAACTTGGTCACTAAGTCTCAAGGTAGGATAGGGATTTAGCTTGGTAACTTGGGACACCTTAACATGGCATTTAAAGACTTGAGTCCAAGCTTCGGCATGACTCACACCTCCTGAGTGAGAAAAACAGTTTTGAACAATTTCCAAAATTAGTGTCTTTAACTTATCAAATGAAATTGAAAGATTATGATATTTTAATATGTTGTAGAGAATACCTTAAGTAACATTTTTGTGAAGGAAGTCAGGTCAAATTCGTGCTGTGGAAAGAGCAGCAGATCATTGAACACAACCTAATAATCTACCCGTCAAGAAAATTCAACGGTCAGAGAGAGACTCATTTCAAAATCCAAATTTTCACAAAACTCTTTGAAATTTCTATATGTCATGGACATGAATGTCTTTTAAAACTTTCATGAAGGAAGCATGGTTAAATTTGAAAGGGAAAATTTTATAATAATTCAAGAAGGCAACCCGGTCACCATTTTCACCGCACGGGATAGGTTCTAGAAGGTGAATGATTAGGCCTTCGTCCCTAGCATTTCACCTCATAAAAATATAAAATTTAAGTACGTTTTAGATGAAGATGTTCAAAACAACTTTCATGAAGGAAGTTTCTTTAAATTCATATCACAAAAATTTGTGTAAAATTGCAAATAACGAAGGTCCAATAATTTCAAAAATTAAAGGTGGCAATCTTAATTGGAAAAAGGTGGCGTCCCACTTGGTCAAGAAGTATTAACTGTTGGGCATCCTTATCTTCCAATTTTCCATCTAGGTCCTAGGTTAGCTTGGACACTTCATACTCCTTCATTTAATGAAGAGATTCTAGAATTCTATTTTGCTTTATCCTTTCCTTCCTCAAGAAGGTGGTATTCCTTTGTTAAAAAGGTGGTATTCCTTCCTCAAGAAGACGGGCTAGAGAATTCTATCATCCAAGTTGATTTCGGGGTCGAGGAATGGAACATTAGGCACACCTCGAAAATCGAATCACGTAAACCCGAAGTTTGGTCATTACGTTCCATATTCGTCCAAACCATTCCTTTGGACTATCGGTCGGCCAATAGGGTCAATTGTCCTACGATTGGTTCAAGGCCAATCCTAAGGCTACCCATGGCCTAGCACTAAGCCAAAGCACTCATGGATATTAGAATTAGTGACGAAATTGCTGAGTCTATCCCTAGGCTCATTCCAATCGGCACCCAATCCACCAGTAGGGTTCATGATTGGTGCATTACCGATCCATGATTGAACATCACCAATTCAAGATTTCATTCCGATCACTAAGAATTAAATAAGGAATGATACATTTTTTTAATCGAAAGACGAACACACTTGATTAATTCAGATCATTCGTTATTGGTGCATAATTAGGCAGAATCACCCGCGACCAAAAACTACGACTGGTTAAATCGACCCATGACTATCCGCCAATCCAAAATCATCCATGACCAATGCTCATGATCAAAAAGTCATCTTATGAGCTGGTGATCCTATTTCATGGGTATGGTTGATAGAAAATTCTAGGCCAACACCTTGACCAATTTGTGACAAGTCGGTTGGTCAGACCATGACTGATCCACGATTCTTTGCTGATTGAACCGATTGATCCATGGTCAATGGTCCATGATTGATCCTTTTGGGACCTCATGGCCGATCCTTATGGGGTCGGAATGAGGATGTTATACTCTACTTGTGCATACTCCCAATGAAGATTTAGAGATGGACTTGGTATATCATGAAGGATGAGGTGATGGGCATTGGTGGGGATGGCAAAAAATGATGAAGGTTTCCCTTGTTCTCTCCTTTTATCACCATGCTTGCATTACCTCCTACAATTTTCCCATTATCTTTCTCTCTGCAGAAGTGAGAATGGAGACTAAGAAACGTGATGGTGTGTAGCTGCAATCTTGTGATGACTTCTTGTTAACATGTTGATTGTTATCAAGAGAGGAGATTGCGGGAGTGCTTGCTGAATGAAATGGAGATGTGAACCCTCGGAGGTCCTCCCCTTGGAGTTTAATCTTGGACAATAAAATAGAACACCATTGCAATAGTTTGAATAGCAAAATGGAATCGCGCACGACCAAACTAAAAAAAAAGATGCTCGAAATGATTGTCATCAATGTCCATGAAGCAAGAAGAACACAGGATGTCAAGAGAACCCACAAAAGAGTGAATAGATTGTTGGGCTTTGCAAGAAATGATGGAGAAGCGCAAGGATCACTAATCATGCACAACAAAGAGCAACGTGGTGTGACAGTGAAAAGAGAGAGGGGGAAGAACACTAGAAGTATCAAAAATTGTGTAGGGCACTCACTTTACTGTCAAAGTTTTCGCCAAATTGCTTGAATGCTAAATCGAGAAAAAAGGGTTACTAAAGTACCAACGGTGAGAAATTCCAGCCAAAATAATACATAGCTTTCATAATGAAAAATTTTATGACTTGGCATATTATTTAAAAAATCGAGTCCAAGTGACATTTCCACGTGGCGTGCTTGATGTTGAAATGATCGTTTTTAAACAATGACTGGCACTAAAATAATCACTTTAAACAATATTTAGCATTCAGTCTATCATTATTTATAACTTTTGGATTATATGTTGATTGGGCGTGCTTACAAGCCATGTAGAATTGAGAAATTAATAAAACACATATTGAAGTTGGTACTTAAGTTGTGGTTTTTTTAACAAAAAAAAAAAAAAAAGTGGCACTTAAATGATCAGAAAAAGACTTTCAATATTATAGTGAGTGTTGTACACAACTTTTGGTATATTCAAGGCGTGTTTGGTAACAATTCTGTTATGGGGAACAATTTTTAATGAGAAATAAAATTTTCTAATTATGTTCTCAGGAACAATTTCTTTGCAAAAGAATATGCTTGGTAACTTTCCAAAATTTCTTCTTGAGATAGAAATATGTTTGGTAGGATTCTTAGATTTTTTTATTTCTTTTAATTTTTAATTCTTTTATTATTTTTTCTTTTTTTTTCTTTTTTCTTTCTCTCTTTGGCTAGTCGCTAGCCCATTGCCATGGTCGATGACCGACTAGGCAAGGTCTGGCAAGCTCGCCGAAGGCCAACATAGCCACGGTGAGCCTAGGCATCGCCCAAATGGCACGAGGTCAGCCTTGCCTCGCCTGGCGAGGCCTAGCTAATGGGGAAGCCAAGCCTCATTGTGGCTGCGTGAGGCTTGGCCTTGCGAGATTCGGGCGAGGTCGCCTCGCCTAGCCACGAGGGGAGGCCAAGCCTCATCATGGCTGCATGAGGCTCGACCTTATGAGATTTGGGCAAGGTCGACCTCGCCCAGCCACGGCGAGGCTCGGGCCGGCAAGCCTCACCATGGCTTGGTGTCTCCCGAGGCTGGCGACACTCCAGTCAGGTCATCGGCCATGGCCAAGGCCAACAATCGGCCAAAAGGAAGAAGAAGAAGAAAGATTTGGGAATGTGACCTCGCCCAGCCACGATGAGGCTTGGGCCGACAACCCTCACCGTGGCTTGGTGTCTCCCGAGGCCGGCGACACTCCAATGATTTGGGCGAGGTCGACCTCACCCAGCCACGGCGAGGTTCGGGCCGGCAAGCCTCACTGTGGCTTGGTGTCTCTCGGGGCCGGTGACACTCCAGTGAGGTCGCCGGCCATGGCCAAGGCCAACGATTGGCCAAAAGGAAGGAGAAGAAGAAGAATGAGAGGGAGAAGGAGGAGGAGAAGGAGGAGAAAGAGCAAGAGAAGGAGAAGTAGGAGGAGAAGGAGAAGGAGAAGGAGAAGAAAGTGGAGAAGGAGAAGAAAAGAAGAAGGAGAAGCAGAAGGAGAAGCGAAGGAGAAAGGAAGAAGAAAAGGAAAGAAGAAGGAGAAGAAGGAGAAGAAGAAGTGAAGAAGAAGGAGAAGAAGGAAGGAGAAAAAGAAGAGAAGAAGGAGAAGAAGGAGAAGAAGGAGAAGGAAGGAGGAGAAGAGAAGGAAAAGGAGGAGGAGAAGGAAGGAGAAGAAGAAAGAGAAGGAGAAGAAAGAGAAGAAGCGAAGGAGCAGAAGAAAAAGAAGAAAAAGAAGAAAAAAAGAAGGAAGAGAAGAAAGAGAAGAAAGAAGAAGAAGAAGAAGAAGAAAGAGAAGAAGAGAGAAGAGAGAACAAAAATATAGATTCTAGAAATTGTTCCTAGGAACAAGAAACTACTTTTTTTTAGTTCTTGTTTTTGTTCCAAATCTATTCCTTTGCCAAATAGGTTTCTATCTTTTTTAGAAGAAAGAGAAGAAGAGAGAAGAGAGAACAAAAATATAGATTCTAGAAAAGAACAAGAAACTACTTTTTTTTTTTTAGTTCTTGTTTTTGTTCCAAATCTATTCTCAAGAACAAAAATTTTTCCAAACGGGTTTCTATCATTTTTAGAAGAAAGAGAAGAAGAGAGAAGATAAGAGAGAAGAGAGAAAAAAATATAGATTCTAGAAATTGTTCCCGGGAATAAGAAACTACTTTTTTTTTAGTTCTTGTTTTTATTCCAAATCTATTCCCAAGAACAAAAATTTTGCCAAACAGGTTTCTATCTTTTTTTCATTCCTCGAAACAAAAGAAGAAGGAGAAGAAGAAGAAGGAAGGAGAAGGAGAAGAAGAAAGAAGAAGAAGGAGGAGGAGGAGGAGGAGGAGGAGGAGGAGGTGAAGAAGAAGAAGAAGGAGGAGGAGGAGAAGAAGGAGGAGAAAGAAGAAGAAGAAAGAGAAGGAGGAGGAGGAGGAGGAGGAGGAGGAGGAGGAGCAAAAGCGAAGCGAAGGAAAAGAACAAGAAGAGGAGGAGGAAAAAGAGGAGAAGGAGGAGGAGGAGGAGGAAAGAAGGAGAAGAAGGAAAAGAAGAAGGAGGAGGAGGAGGAGGAAGAAACATAAGAAGGAGGAGGAGGAGGAGGAGAAGGAGGAGGAGGAGGAGAAGGAGAAGGTGAAGAAGAAGCAGAAGAAGGAGGAGGAGAAGAAGGAGGAGAAGGAGAAGAAGAAGAAGCAAAAGAGGAGGAGGAGGAGGAGGGGGAGGAGGAGGAGTAGAAGCAAAAGCAAAAGGAGAAGCGAAGGAAATAAGAAGGAGAAGGAGAAGGAGAAGGAGAAGTAGTAGAAGAAGAAGGAAAGAAGAAGAGGAGAAGAAAGAAGAAGAAGAAGAAGAAGAAGAAGATGAAGAAGAAGGAGAAGAAGGAGAAGAAGAAGTAGAAGAAGAAGAAAGAAAGAAGAAGAAGAAGAAGAAGAAGCAAAAAGAAGAAAGAATAAGGAAGAAGAAAAAGGGAATAAGAGAGAAGAGAGAAAAAAAAATATAGATTCTAGAAATAGTTCTCGAGAACAAGAAACTACTTTTTTCTAGTTCTTGTTTTCGTTTCAAATCTATTCCCAAGAACAAAAATTTTGCCAAACAAGTTTCTATCCTTTTTTCATTCCTTGGAACAAAAAAGAAGAGAAGGAGAAGAAGGAGAAGAAGGAGGAGGAAGAAGAAGCGGAAGCAAAAGAAGAAGAAGAAGGAAGGAAGAAGAAGAAGAAGAAGAAGGAAGGAGAAGGAGGAGTAAGAGGAGGAGGAGGAGGAGGAGGAGGAGGAGGAGGAAGAAGAAGAAAGCGAAGCAAAAGCGGAAGCAAAAGAAGAAGCAAAAGTAGGAGAAGAAGAAGAAGAAGGAGAAGAAGCAAAAAAGGAGAAGAAGAAGCAAAAGGAGAAGTAGGAGGAGAAGAAGGAGAAGAGGCGAGAAGAAGGAGCAGAAGAGAAGAAGAAGAAGAAGCAAAAGAAGGAGCAGAAGAGAAGAAGAAGAAGAAAGAGAAGAAGAAGCAGAAGAAGCAGAAGAAGGAGCAAAAGAGAAGAAGAAGAAGAAGAAGAAGAAGAACAAGAAGAAGAAAGAGAATAAGAGAGAAGAGAGAAAAAAATATAAATTTTAGGCTTCGTTCGTTTCGCGGAAAATAATTTCCGGGAAAACGTTTTCCGAATTTTCCGGTGTTCGTTTCATGAAAAATGAATTTCTTGGGGAAAATGTTTTCCATCTAAGGAAAAAAAGTCTTCTAAAGTGAGGAAAATGTTTTCCACTTTTGAAAAGTGGAAAACATTTTCCTTACTTGATCTTTCTTACCTCACATTTATACAAATCTTCACTTTCTCCTCTCATTTCTTCTTCCTTTTTCTTTATTCGAATTATTTTTTAGTTTTCTTTTTCTTTTTAATTTGAATTTTTTAATTTCCTTTTTCTTTTTTTCTTTTATTTTTCTTTTCCTTTTTTATTTTTTTTATTTTTCTTTTATTTGTTTCCTATCTTTTCTTTCTTGGCTAGTCATCGAACCAAGTGAACCTCAAACTCATCGATCTTAAACTTGTGCTCGTCGATCCGGTGAGCCTCAAGCTTGGCACTCGCGCTTGTTAATTTGGTAAAGCGGAAAACATTTTCCTTACCGAACACCGGAAAATATTTTCCGAAATACTTTCAGGTTTTAGCCGAATACAGAAAATATTGTCATTTTCCTGGAAAATGACTCCTGGAAAAATATTTTCCGGAGATGGCCCATTTTCCGCGAAACGAACGGACTCTTAGAAATTGTTCACAGGTATAAGAAATTGCCTTTTTCTAGTTCTTGTTTTCGTTCCAATTCTATTCATGAGAACAAAAATTTTGCCAAACGGGTTTCCATCTTTTTTTTATTCCTCGGAACAAAAGAATAAAAATAGTTGTTCCGGGGAATAGAAACAAATTTCACCAAAAAAAGCCTTAAAGGGAAAGTCTCTTTCGATGATAACTCCAAAATTTTTGTCAAAGGTAAATGTACAATTATGATTTGCTTGAAGAATTTGCACGTCAGTTTATTACTAATGTTTGTTATGTCCCAAAAATGTCAAGCAATAATTTGAGTTTGGGATCAAGCAATACTACTAATGTTCATATGAAAGATCTTGTGCTAAAAGATAGGGATAATAAACTAATTGCAAATGTGAAGATGTCAAAGAATAAGATGTTTACTGTCAATATAAAGAATGATATGTCTTGATATCTAAAGGCGTGCATGGACAATCCTTCATGGTTGTGACCTTTGTGGTTCGACAATCTTAATTTTGGTGGACTCAATTTGGTTTCTCGCAAGAAGATGGTTTATGGCTTACCACACAATGATCATCCCGATCAATTATGTAAAAAGGTGTGTTATTCCAGAACTAGCTTCCCGAAGGAAGTGACATATCGAGTGAAGAAGCCGCTCAAGTTGATTTATTCTGATGTGTGTGGCCCAATCACTTCTCACTCATATGATAATCATTGATATTTTCTTACTTTTATTGATTATTTTACTCAAAAAGCATGGGTGTATTTTTTGAAAGAAAAGACATAAGTGATTGATATGTTCAAACAATTCAAGAACCTGGCTAAAAAGGAGAGTGGCTATTTTATCAAAGCTAGGAGGACCAATCATGGTGGAGAATTCACCATAGCCATATTCAACAAATTCTGTGAAGACCATGGTATTCGGCATTTCTTGATGGCTCCATGTTCTCCCCAACAAAATGGCGTAGCTGAACGAAAACATAGAACCATTCTTGACATGGTTCGAAACATGTTGAAGAGTAAAAATTTGCCCAAGGAGCTTGGGCTGAAGTTTTTCATATGCGGTCTATCTTCAAAATAGATGTCCCACATTTAGACTCGAAGGCGTAACTCCATAGGAAGCATGGACCGGAGAACACCAAGTGTTTCACAATTTAGAATTTTCGAAAGCGTTACGTATGCTCATGTGCCGGACCAAAGATCAAAGCTGGAAGACGAGTAAAAAGCTCATCTTTATTGGGTATGACTCCTCATCCAAGGCATATTGATTATTTGATCCTAATAATTTGAAAGTGTATATAAGTAGAGATGTCAAGTTCGATGAAGATGGCAATTGGGAAGACAACCCCAAAGATGAAGTGAATGCTAGTGGTGATACCGATCAAATCAAGTTGAAGGATCATTCTACACCTTCTTCTCTGATATCTTCTTCAAGTTCATCATTACCAACCTCTTCAAATGGTATTGATGAATTGTTAGTGCCGAGATCAAGGAGATTATCTGACATTTATGAAGCCACCGACAAGGTTCACCTTGTATGTCTTCTTGCATATTGTGAACCACTTGTCTATGATGGTGCAGTCAAAGAAGAAATATGGAAAAAGGCTATGAATGAAGAAATTGATGCCATTGAGAAGAATCAAAGATGGGAGCTTGTTGATCTACCAAAAGATAAGAAATCGATTGGAGTTAAATGGGTGTATAAGGCCAAGAAGAATGAGAAAGGAGAAGTGACAAGATACAAGGCTAGATTAGTCGTGAAGGGGTACAAATAAAAAGCTGAAATTGACTATGATGAAGTTTTTGCCCTTGTCATCCGCATGGAAATGATTAGATTGATTATTTCTATAGTTGCTAAAATGATTGGCAAATTTATCAAATGAATGTCAAATCAACATTTTTGAATGGCATCCTTGAATGACAAATTAATGTTGAACAGCCCAAGGGGTTTGTTGTGAAATGTCATGAATATAAAGTGTTGAAGTTGAAGAAAGCTCTATATGGTCTTAAACAAGCACTGAGAAAATGGAATTTTAGAATCAATGCATATTTCAGGCGAATGGATTCTCTCAATGTTCATACATGCATGCACTTTATTTGAAGTAAGAAAAAAGTGATGTTCTACTTGTTTGTTTATATGTTGATGACATTGTTTTTATGGGAAATAATTTGGAGATATTGAGAAGCCGAAGTCATGTCATCTCTGCAAAAAGGATACTTCAATACATCAAAGGCACTACTTCTAATGGCCTACACTACTATCGCTCTGAATCCTTCCAACTTAGAGCTTATTTGAATAGTGATTATGGTGGAGATATCGACGATTGAAAAAGCACTGCAAACTATATTTTTCCTATGTGACATTACTTTCATGTGGTCATCAAAGGAGCAATCCAGTGTCACCCTATCGACATGTGAAGCTGAATATCTAGCTGTATCCTCATGTGTTTGTCATGCAATTTGGTTCAAAAGACTACTCAAAGATATTCTTATGGAGTAGTAGAAAGCAATTGAGATTTTTGTTGATAATGTTTCCGCTATTGCATTGGCAAAAAATCAAGTTTTTCATGAACAAAGGAAACATGACGATGTTCAATATCACTTCTTTCGAGAACAGGTTGAAGAGAATGAGATTGAAGTGTTGCACGTGAATATGGGAGATCAAGTGGCAAATATTTTTATCAAACCTCTCAAGATCGATGCTTTTCGAAAGTTCAAAGCCTAGTTAGAATGATCAATGAAAGAGAATTTGGTTTAAGGGGGAGCGTAACTATTCGGTACCAGCATTGAAGAAGAGTCATAATTACAACGTTATCTTTAATGAGTTTATGCGTCATTATCTTTAATGAATCTGTTCATATTTTCAGTTGGGGTGATTGTTCATAGAGATAGTGATCATTTTTAAAGATAAGGTGAGATGTGGTGATTATTTTGTCAATTTCTAGATCTTATCTGAAATGTTATTTTCCAGATCTTATCCAAAAGCTAGCTTTATCTATTAGGAAGAGTAAAGGTGATATAACAAGTTATAAATAGGGGAGTCTTGTATTTTTTTTTTTTTTTTTGTTAAGGTAAAATAAATCTACAAGCCTATCTATCTTCTTCTCTTCCTTGTGTGAGTTGTTAGCATTTCACCTTCAATTTACTTCCTTCATTTTATACATGCTAATGTTGAGCATAAAAGACAATAAAATATCGTGGAGCGGTGAAGGTAATGCTTGATGGTCTCATTAATTAACTCCTTGGTCCCCTTTTTTCGTTTCTACTCATATTGTGATGTCTTGAAATTTGACCATTCTTGAGATATAAGAAATGGTTCTTTCATCAATGCACTGATAATTGAATTTACTCTAAACTGATCACTCATGAGTTAACTAATCTATTGGGAGGGGCCATAAAGGATTAAAACGCAAACAACTAGAGAATTCAATCATGGATAGATAACTTGACCATAAGGATTGACAAAGGACAATATTACGTTGTCATAAATTAATTAGCAAACATATATAAATCGATTTGACAGAAGTACGTAGTCAATTATAGGTGATTCCGCACAATTACGATGCTCGCTGCAAACGATAATAAACCGATTTTCTATTGATCTTATGATCAGGGTAAGTAATTGATTCCTCGCAATTACATGACAACTGAGGGTTATCCACAATTTAAAGAGGCAAAAATGTGAATTAAAATCATCGACTATAGGTCAAATTCACAAAATCCCTAAAAGTCACCCAATAGATTTTTTTTTTTTTTTTTTTTTTTTTTTTTTTTTTTTTAAGTGGTACTAAAGTTGCATTTGATCGATTTAACAATGAAATTTAATTCTATTTTGGGTATCGAGTTTTCAAGGATTTCAAGACTATTCAATTGGATGTCACCCCATTTATTTGTCCTTTTTATTGGTGAGCTTTAAATCTTTGGATGAGGCTTAATGGGTCGAGAATTGGAAGCTCGAAAAAAGAGCCAAGCCAAGTGAAGGCCCAATGGGCCTCACGCTTATGATGTGTGACGAAGTGAGCCTAATGAGACCCATCAAGCCAAGCCAAGTCTAGTTCAAGCAATTTGGCTCAAGGGCAAAATTGAGACTTTGTGTTAAAGTTAAGAAATGACAAAAATGCCCTTTCTAGAAGATTTGTGGCATTTATTAAAGTGAAGACAAAAGGGCCAATTGCATGGAGGAGAGAATTTTATGGGAGATTTGATGGAAAACCATGATGAGGTAGATTTTTAAGGGGAAAATCTCATCCAAAATCTCTCTCCCTCTCTCTCTCTTCTCCCTCCATTTCCCCATTCAGCCGAACCCATCTCCCCTCTCCATCTCTCTTACTTTGCTCTATTTCTTATCCTTTTCCTCACCACCATCACTGTCGTTCATCACTACCACTGTCATCCATTCACCGCCGCTTGTCCGTCCGTGCTTAACTGTCCACAAGCTATGGAGCCACCACCAAGCCACCAAGCCCCTTGGCCATTAGGCTTGCCACCATCCCTCATGCCATATGTCTGAGCCATGTCTACCACCTGTGCCGCCGTTGCTCCTAAAATTCCTCACGCCACCACTGCCATCCACAAGATGAGCTGTTGCCCCACTAGGTAAGCCACGCCCTCTAAGCTACTCCGTTGGAGCCACTATTCAAGCCGCGAGCGTCATGTTCTTGTCGTCGCTGAGCCACTATTGCCGGTAGCTCGCCATCGCTATAAAACCATGAGTTAACTTCCTAATGATTGATTAAGGTTTTAATTGTGTTTAGGGGAAGTTTAGATTAAGGCTAATTATAGTTAGTATTAATCAATGACAGTCTAGTCAATAAGTTATCATGATCGGTGATAAGTAGAATAGGTTGTCACAATAAGTAATAAGTAGAGTTAATAGGTTATCAACAAATAGGTACTAAGCTATCACCAAAGGGGTGATAAGCTTTCAAGAAAATGGTGATAAAGCTATCACCAAGAGAGATCATAAGCTATTGGAAATTGGACAACAAGTTATTGCGAAATAGATGATAAGCTATCAAAGGGAGGGCGATAAGTAGTGTTTTTATACCTTTTTATGCTTGAATTATTGGATGAATTTATACATGACTTTTGTTGTTTGGAGTTTATGATGCCGTGTTTTATGTGTCAAATGGGGCAATGACATTTTTAAAATGAAAATGTGTAAAGTTTAACCGGCATGTACGTAACCAAGTGTGATTATTTTACCAAATTTTATGTGTGACAGTCGTAGTAATTCGTTAAATGAGTGCAAACCATGTTTACATTTGGCTAATTGAGGAGAAATGAAATTGACCTAAGTAATTGTTGTTCTCGAATGCTCACTTAAAGGAACCCGTCACCTTATGGGAGTTTGGGGATGATGCCTAATTTTAACGTATGCTCGATGGAGGCCTAGAAGTCGAGTTGCAGTTAAGGCCGAATCAATACTCCTTAAGGAATGCCGTCTACAGTGGAGGTCCAAGACGATGCCATGCCTTATGAGATGGGATGATGCCGGTCATGTCAGAAGATTGTCAACTATTGTATTAGTCGTGGCTTGAGGGTCGTCACAATTTGAACATGTGTGAATGCATCATGCACGGAAATTCATGGGACAAAGTACAGCCCAAGTGCCAAAACTTGGCACGAATGGACATTCAAGTATCAAAAGTTAGGAAAGTGACACTTAATACCATCTTCGGCGAATCCCACTAGAAATTGTATGTGGCAATTTTTTATTATTATTTTTGTCTACGTGGGTCGCCGAAATGCTGACTTAACAAAAAAAAAAAGGAAAAACGACATCATTTTTGAGCGGATTCAAATGTTAATATAAAAATTAATTTAATTATATAAAAATAAATATTTATTTTTTATTTTATTTTTTTTTTTTAAGGTAGGGGAGTGGAGGCGGCGGCTGAGGGCTGAGCCCCGTCTCGCCGCCTCCTCACCGTCATCAAGAATGGTTGACAACGGTGAGGAGAGGGAGCATTGACCGAGGTTGCCGGCCCCTAGCCGGGGCCCGACAACCCCGGCCAACCCTCCCCCGCCATTGCCACCCCTTCTCGGTGGCGGTGGGGAGGCGACGAGGGCCCGCAAGCCCTCGCCCGAATCTGGCAAGGGCTCGCGGGCCCTCATCGCCGGTTGGCCGGGGTTGGCGACCCCGACCGACCCTCCCCCTCCATTGCCGTCCCTTCCTTATGACAGCGAGGACGCGGTAAGGGCCCACGAACCCTCGCTAGATCTAGGTGGGAGCCACGACCCTCGCTCCAAATCTAGGCGAGGGCCCACAAGCCCTCACCGTTGGTCGGCCGGGGGTCGGCGACCCCAGCTGACCCTCCCCCTTCCTTCGTTGCCCCTTCTCGGTGGCGGTGGTGGGGAGGTGGCGGTGGCAAGGGCTCAGCCCTTAGTCGCCTCCCTCTCCCCCTTTTCTAAAAAAATATATATATGTATTTTAATTTTTAAATGTTTTAAATAAATTTAGTTTTAAATTAAATTTACTTAATTTTTTATCACATCAGAGATAAAACGACGTCATTTTTGCATTTTCTTATCAAATCAACATGTAAAACGATGTCGTTTTGCACTTACCTCCCAAAAAATCGCCTTGACAGCATTTTGGCTGGATTGGCACTTAAGTGATTCATTTTGCTCTGATTTTGGCACTTAAGTGTAACTTTCTAAATTTTTGGTACTTAAGTGTCCCTCTATGCCAGGTTTTGGCACTCCAAGTGTCCGTATCTCGAAAATTATGAGAAGTGTTTTGGTTATATGTGTCACACCCCAAACCCCCGAGCGTGCGATCATTCCTCAACAGTTGTTTAGTTGCGAAGTCTCAAGACACGTCGCCAACCCATTCTTTTTACTCTTTCGATTTAAATGCAAGCGGAAGTATTTTATGAACACCCAATCAAACATAGTAATATGGATAGTATAAACAAACATTTCCAAAAGCAATATTCTATAGCCATTTCCTACGGACAATCTCCACAAAACCTTCAGGGATTAAGGTCAACCTAAATTTCATTAACAGTATGGCTAGCCAAAAAGTGACGCATCTCACACCCACCAAAACCTCACATGACGGTTCTCCACACTACGACTCTAAAAAACAACAAATCTCAACGAGCTAATGACCTAAACCTCGATTAGGATTTTAATTCATTAAGAAGGCAGTCTAAACATGCAGCATCATGAATACTTACCTTGTCTTGACTTAGCCCTACATGTTACTAATTCACACATGCCAATAATAATGCAACAACTTTAACCGAGAATTAGAATGCATCTCAAAATATCCTATGCACAAAGTATTTACACGTGTTCCAATTATTACAACCCCCATATCACAGCCGACATACAACTTGGCAATCTTTTCACATGACTAGATATCATCCCGCATACTCATACATATTAGACGACATTCCATCAAGAGCATCGGTCCGGCCTCAAGCACGACTAGGCATCCAGACCCCCACAAGGCATTAGATAAAATCAAATATCATCTCACATATTCATACGCATTAAGACGGAACCATTACCTCATGTAATCATTTGCATTGGGGCCATTATGTGATCACCCAAGCACTCAATCACTTAAGCCAATTCTTATCTTTTCACTTAGCCGATACAAACATCATTCATGCTCACACAACAAACTATCGCAAATTTCACACATAGAAATGTAGTAAAAATAATCTCTCATGATCATGTACACAACTAATCCGTCAAACTTTGTACACATTCATTTTAAAACCTCATTGCCCCATTTGGCATGTAAAACATGGCATCTAAACACAACATCTCAAAACTTTTCCTTGACATGTTAATTAAACCTTTCTTTAAAAATAGTACTTAAGGTTCATAATTGGGACAATCATTTTCATGGCATAATAAGCTCGAACGATATAAATTATGTATAAAGTCATCCAATAATTCAAGCATAAAATTCCACTTATCGATTAATCCATCATTAATTCGTACTAATCATCATTAATTACCACTAATTGTAATTAATTAAGACTAATAGCAACTAATTAAGACTAACTATGATTAATTAATATAACTACAATAAAATTTAATGTAACCATCCTTAATTACAATTAAAACTAAACCATTGTTAATTAGTGCTAAACGTCGTTAATTAATGCTAACTACGATAAGCCTTAATCTCATTCATCCTTAAACATGATTAATGCTAAATCAACATTAACTAACACTAACCACCATTACTCATAATCTAATCCTACCACTAAATGCAAATAACTCCTAATCTAAGTCTAGGAGGTTAACTCACGGTTACGGGGCAATGAACTCACGGCAAAGACAGCACAACAGCATCGAGGGCGTGATATTCGTGGCTCAAACGGCGGCATGAACAGCATGGCTCGGCAAAGCTTGCACTCGACCAAGCTTGGGAGGGGTGGTGGCTTGCGAGAAGTGGCGAACAATGTGAGGAATGGCAGAGCAATAACAATGCGAGTAGCAAACATGGCTCAGACGCGTGGCATGAGAGGCAGTCCCAAGCCTCGCAACTATGGGAGATCAACGAGCTTGGGAGGTGGCTTGATGGCTTGTGGATGGTGGCGACGGTGCATATGGACGGTGGTGACGACACGGAAGAGTGGCAGCAAGAATGGTGATGATGGTGGTGACTTGTGATGGTGATGGTGAGGAGGAAGAAGAAGAAGAAGAAGAAGAAGAAGAAGATGATGATGATGATGATGATGATGATGATGATGATGATGATGAGAGAAGGAAATAAAGAGATTGGGGGGGGGGTTGAGGGTGGTTAGTAAAGGTGAGGGAGATGAGGGGGGGAGAGAGAGAGATAAGGTTTTTTCCCAAAAAATCTTCCTTAAAATCCTCTCCACTAAACCTTTTTCCCTTTTGTCTTTTTTTAACCTTCTAGAAGGGCAAAATCGTCTTTTTACACTTTTAACTTGAATTTTCAATTTTTCCCTTGGGCATATTTGCTTGAAATGGGCTTGGCTTGGCTTGGCAAGCCTAAGTAGGCCCTCATGACCGGCTTGAAGGGCGTGAGGCCCATTGGCCTTCACTTGGCTCAACTTCTCTCTCTGACTTTCAATTCTTGATCAATTAGTCCTAATCTGGAAATTTTAAGCTTGTTGATAAATCGACTTATAAATGAGGCGATGTCCAATAAGTTAGTTTTGGAATCCTTGAAAGTTCAATACCCGAAATCAAATTAAAATTTATAGTTAAGATCGCTCAAATGCAACTTTAGTATGACCTAAACTCTTGGATGGCTTTTAGAGGTTTTTGTGCAATGACCCCGTGAGCAATAATTCTCAATCCATATTTTGCCTCTTCAATCGTGGATGACTATCAGTTGTCATGTGATGGCAAGGAATCTATGACTAACCCTAAGTACAAGATCATTAGAAAATCAATTTACTGTCGTTTGTAATGAATATTGAAATTGTGTGGAATCACTCGCAAACAAACTAAATACTCATGCCAAATCAATTTATATCCATTCGCTAATTGACTTATAGTAGTGTAGTATTGTATATTATTGATCCTTGTAGTCAAGCGGTTTATCCTTGATTGAATTCTCTAGTCTTTCACTTTTTAACCCTTCGTGGCCTCTCCCAATAGATTAGTTAACTCATGAATGATTAGTTCAAAGTAAATTACTATTAGTGAATTGATTATATAACTATTTCATATATTTCAAAATGAGTCGAATTTCAAGATTTCACAATATGCATGCTTGATGTATTGCTGTGGGCACATATTAAATCAATAACGTGTAGAGGTGTGCCAAGGTGAGGTAGGAATGCATGTGGGACTATTTGATGTTCTACATATGTAGGTTGCACCCGAGACAAATTAACATCCAAATCAAGGCTTAGGTTTTTGACTTACTGAGATTTTATCTCACTTATTGTTGTTTATTGTTTTTAGGCCTGTTGTAAGGAGAACCCGTCACGTTCGGTTCAGGGTCCCAATGAATCAAGATATGGTCTTGACCTCACACCCCTATCCTGAGATCCAAACAGGTGTACAAACTTTTATCACGACAGTTTGGGTAGACAAGACCCATCTTGAGACACCACTCGGATATCATGGTTGGCCCCAACGTTAGTAAAGTTTAGGTCAATCCTGACCCCTGCTGGTTTTTATTGATGGTTGATGGGAAGTTGCCATCCTCGGAAAGGCTTGTAAATATTTACCTTCCTAGAGTTAACAAGTACATAAATAAAAGTAGTGCTTTTGGAAATGTTTGTTGTTGTGTTTATACTATCAGCACTAATAAATTTGACTTTGTGTTTATAATATGCTCCTGTTTTTTGTTTAATCGAAAGAATAAAAGTATGGATCGGCGATCGGTGCCGTGGGAGGTGGGTCCCCATGCTAGTGCCCCGAGTTTACGTCACCCGCTACCGGCTGTATGGCAGTTCTCGAGTTATAAAAAGAAAAGTATGGGTTGTTGACACGTCCCAAGATGTTGCAACTAAACCATCATGGAGGGATGTTCGCGTGCTCGGGGTTCGGGGCATGACACATACTGCCACGGACGTGTCCATATTCACTCACCATGATTTCATGGCCAGCATTATTTTCTTAATTCTTTCCCTTAATTTCCGCTTCGCTCAATCTTTCCATTCGGCTTTTCTTGTTTGCATTGCCTCGTGCATGAACGCCCAATATTCGGCCGAGTGAGGGTCAATTCTGTCCATATTGCCAGATAATGCCCACTGATTCTTTCCCTAAATTTGCTCACTCTCCTTGCCGTTTCACGGCTCGCTAATCTCAGGAGCACCAACTTCTGCAAATATCTGGATTCTTTCCCTCATTTCATCTCTTCATACATTATTTTATTTTCTTCCCATTCTTAACTCAGTATCTTGCTTTCAAACCTCTGTGCTTCATCTTATTAATGACATTTACATATTTATACTGAAAAAAAAAAAAAAAAAAAGTTCTATCTTGCCCCCTTGCCGGCCGTACTTTCGATATGTGAATCATTTAATTGTGGAAGAAATTCCACCGATTCCTCCTCTTGGCTTCGAGCACGCCCCCCCAATCATGGTCCTTTCAAAATTGTGATAGGTGATCCCTTTTCTTAAGCCACCATGCTAGCCGTCATGCATCATCCTTCATTCCTCATTGGCCAAATTTAGACTCCGATCCGGGTTACCACGTAGAAAATCCTAATTCAAATTGCGACCTGATCCATTCAAAATATGTCAATTTCAATTGGTACCAGTCAACAAGAAAGATTCCGCATGTAATACTCCACGGTATTTTGCACGCCACTGATGTGAATGCAAATGGGAACTATGCAATATTGATTTTTTTTCTTCTTTTGTTTAGGGATTGAACTCGATCCCTAATTTTTCATGCGATAAATGACTAAAGAAAATCAAAACTTAGGTGTCAACATCGACTGAAAAATGTTAGGGCCCGTGAAATAGCTTAGTAATCTCGCTGCCTACATAAAATGTGAGCCAAAGCTCCAGTCAAACGGTCATGAGATGGGAAACTTTAACGCCGTCTTCATTAAGACGACATAATTTATCATACGAAGTCAAAAATATGCAGGCCTCATCTTAGTTTTTTTTTTTTTTTTTTGATCCGGTAACTACCGTATAGTCGGCAGCCGGCGAATTCATCGACATTTAAAAAAAAAAAAAATACGAAGGATACTTGCATCATCCTTCATTCCTCATTGGCCAAATTTAGACTCCAATCAGGTACCATGTAGAAAATCCTAATTCAAATTGCGACCTGATCCATTCAAAATATGTCAATTTCACTTGGTGCTAGTCAATAAGAAAGATTCCGCATGTAATACTCCACGGTATTTTGCACGCCACTGATGTGAATGCAAATGGGAACTATGCAATATTGATTTTTTTTCTTTTTTTTTTCTTTTTTTGTTTAGGGATTGAACTCGATCCCTAATTAATCATGCGATAAATGACTCAAGAAAAATCAAAATTTAGGTGTCAACATCGACCAAAAATGTTAGGACCTGTGAAATACCTTAGTAATCTCGCTGCCTACATAAAATGTGAGCCAAAGCTCCAGTCAAACGGTCATGAGAAGGGAAACTTTAACGCCATCTTCATTAAGGCGACATAATTTATCATACGAAGTCAAAAATATGCGGGCCTCATCTTAGTAATTTTTTTTTTTTTTGATGACCCAGAAACCGCCATATAGCCGGCAGTCGATGAATTCATCGACATTTAAAAAAAAAAAAAAAAGGAAGGATACTCGGATCATCCTTCATTCCTCATAGGCCAAATTTAGACTCCAATCCGGGTTACCACGTAGAAAATCCTAATTCAAATTGCGACCTGATCCATTCAAAATATGTCAATTTCAATTGGTGCCAATCAATAAGAAAGATTCCGCATGTAATACTCCACGGTATTTTGCACGCCACTGATGTGAATGCAAACTTGAACTATGCAATATTGATTTTTTTCTTTTTTTGTTTAGGGATTGAACTCGATCCCTAATTTTTCATGCGATAAATGACTAAAGAAAAATCAAAATTTAGGTGTCAACATCGACCGAAAAATGTTAGGGCCCGTGAAATATCTGAGTAATCTCGCTGCCTACATAAAATGTGAGCCAAAGCTCCAGTGAAACGGTCATGAGATGGGAAACATTAACGCCATCTTCATTAAAACGACATACTTTATCATACGAAGTCAAAAATATGCAGGCCTCATCTTAGTAACTTTTTTTTTTTTTTTTTGATGATCCGGGAACCGCCGTATAACCGGTAGCCAGCGAATTCATCAACATTTAAAAAAAAAAAAAAAAAAAAAAAAAAAAAAAACATGAAGGATACTCACATAGGTACTATCCTTCCCCCTCATGTCATATACCCCAAATTAATCTGATTTATAATATGTAACTCAAAGCCGGCTCTCTGACCAAAAAGAAAAAAAAAGAAGAAGCCTGCTCATTCTTTTAACTCGTAACTACGTACTTTGTCTCGTGCTCTTTTTTCATCTATAAATAGAAAGGTACGCAAGGCATATCTCGTACAAACTCAGTACCGAAAGAAGCTCAGATATTTGAAAAGCATGGCTACGATCACAAGTGAAAAGTACACCGTCTTCTTCAACTTGGTTTCGATACTTTTATTCGTCCTCATGGTCACCCGGGTGGAGAGCCTACCAGGAAGTAAGTAATGGGTTACTAATCTCCATTAATTGATAATATATATTTTCGTCCTGCATACTTCAAAATCTTGTTGCAACTTCATCGTACGTTGAGGATCCGCTTTCTTTTTTAAAACCTCGGCTAACCACAAGTTACATCCGTAGTGCCAGTACTTTCGACCGGTTTTGAAACAAAATCTGTTTTAATGCTGCATTAATAGCTGGAAGTTTTTCTTTCCTACGGGACGATGAGCAGCTTGACATTACCCATGATTTCCCATAATAGTAAAGTAGTTTTCATGCCTGAGCTAAGCACAATTCTTTTTTTCCGTACATAATTGTGTTGCAAATACAATGTATATAAAGGACTCCAAGAGATAAGATACTGCTATGATACCAAATTTAAAAAAAAAAAAAAAAAATCATTTTTCCCTACATAATTATGTTGCAAAAACAATGTAAATAAAGGACTCTAAGAAATAAGATACAAAAGGCCACTGAAATAACAAATATTCCCTAAATATTTGTTGACTTACTAATTCTAAGAGATAAGATGCAAAAGGTAACATAATAACAATAATTCCCTAAATATTTACTGAATATTTTCTTCCCTTAACAATTGCTAATGTAAATTACGCAATTAGTGTTTCACTTAGTCATCAATCAATTCGTTCCGTTGGGACTCAAGTCTTTCTTTGGTTTATGCATGGTGCTTTAACAGGGCATTTTCTGTGCCGCAACATGCGCAAGTGAACAGTGGAGACACTTGCTATGCAATAGCACAGCAGTACGGCTTGACTCTGGACACCTTCTATTCCTACAATCCAAACATAATCTGCGATGATCTCTCCATTGGTCAATATGTTTGCGTCTTCGGGATGTGGCTCTAAGCCACAAAGACGTCTAGTTTACACTTGTATGAATAAAGGAATGATAAGGGCAACGCGCTCATCACCTAAATGCTGGTAATGCAAGCGCAGGGGTCTGGTCATCATGTTTTGTTTTAGTGTCATCAAGCAATGCAGTTTGAGCATTGTGACTAGAGGGTGTCGTTAAAGTTAGTACGCATGCTTTATTTCAGTTTTTTGGTGAATAGTTAAAGTATATTTGTTATTCATAAGAAAGGGCGCGGCAAGGGTGGCCACCTCAGCAATGCATTAATCCATTCCACGAGCATCATGTACAACTTGCGTGGCCACCTTTAAGAAAACCCGGAAGTCCTTCTCACTCCTTCGTTTCTCTCTTTTCTACACCGTTGCTTTCTTTGTTTTCTTTTTGCCCTTCCAAGGCCATGGACGATGCTCAATTACAACGGCCAGCCATGGACAAACCACTCACGAGCATGCCGGCACTTACCCACGCTCATTGTCAGCATCATTCAAGCATGCTATTGATCCCTAGGCATCCATCTTTCCCATCTAGCCATGGACGACTAGCGAGTGTCAAATACCCCAAGTGCCAAAATTTGACATGGGTAAACACATGAGTGTCAAAATGTCCAAAATGTACACTTAAGTGCCAAAATCAAATAAAAAAAAGAACATTTGAGTGCAAACGATGAGAATTTCCAGCCAAATTGCTAACTTGGCATTTTATGAATATTTATATTAAAATGAAATTTAAGGACAAAATGATGTTTTAGGACTAGGATGTTGAGCTAACATTTTGATAGGCCACATAGACCAGTTTTATTAATAAAATAATGCCGTCGGATTTCCGCAAGTCTTGTCAAAGTTGGCACTTAAATATCCAATTTTCAAAGAAAAGTGGAACCTAAGTATACCTTTTGGAAATTTTGGCACTTATATGTCCACTCGTATCAAGTTTTGACATTTGGGATGTACATCTTTTGACAACTGGCTCACGAGCAATACCGATGTTCATCATAGGTTGTCCACCACCCCTGTCCAAGAACAAGCCCAAGCCCCCCGTCGTCCACGACCCCAAGCCCTCCCTCAACCCTACATCCTTGAGGTCCACAGTAGCTTTGATATCATTGTCTCCCAAACCCTACCAGGTTTGGTGAAGATGACCCTCGCCCTGGCTGCATGGGTCGAGCCATCACCAAATCCAACAAAAGCGACCCTCACCTATGGTTGGCAAAGGCTGCGACACTCTCGCCGAGTTCAACAAAAGCGACCATTGCCAGCCCTCACCTGTGGCCGGTTGCTGGGCACAAGCCAAAGGGAAAGAAAGCAAAACAAAAAAAAAAGGAAAAGAAGAGAGAGAAACGGTGAAGAATGGAGGGAAATGAAGGAGAGAGAGGTACTTGCATAGTTTCTTAAAGGTGGGCCCATGAGCGAGACGGAATGGATTAACGCAATCCTGAGGTTGCTACCCTAGCTCCACCCAATATTTTCTCGTTATTCAGGAGAATATTCTGATCAAGAAAAGGGGCCTAGGAAAACATGGGTCTGGCTCAACTTGGAACCACACCTCCTGATTCGCATTTCCAATCCTATTTTAGGGAGAATCAGTTGGGTCTGTAATTTAAAAAGCTATGGAGTCAACCGAGTACCGATTCGGTGCTGTTCAATCTGAGAACAAAACCAACCAGGTCGATTCTAAGATTGAATAAGACTATCGGTCTTGTTTCAAGGTGAAATGGACCTTGAAGTTGGATCTATACTTGGTTTTAAGGGGAAGCAGTCCTGCTCTAAATTTTGAAAACCTAGAAACTATTTACCACTGCGCTCGGTTTCCCAGTTCCGACTTCCGACAGAACAATGTAGCGAAGTCGATTGTAAGGTTGATTTGGTCGGCCGGGCTTCTGCAAAGGTGGAACCAGTACTAAGATTGCTACGTTCTCAAGGTTCACATATGATGCACATGTGCAATCTACATATATACTTTTATAGTATACATACTCATAAAGGTCTGGTGGAGCTGGGGAAGATTCAGATTTAGGTTGAATCAGATTTTAATTGATAATGCTTGTCTTGATCATCTGCATATGCCAATTCTACTTATCCTTAACGCCATTTCATCCACATGTCACTATAATGCTAGGTCAGCATGATGTCACCTTAAAGTTTAATTTACTATAAGATTTTCTTGTTGTGGGATAATTCGGAATATGCATATTGAATAGTAGAGCTTGGAGAAAAATTAAATTAGAAAAAGAAAGTAGTGAAAAACTTAATGAGAGAAACACTTCTAGGGAGCTTTCTTCAGTTAATTTTTTGATATGGCGCAAGCGGCTTCATTGGAGGTGCTAACTGTAAGACATAATGCCTCTCAAAAGAACACGACGATGCACTTCAAAGCATTCTTCAATCATGAACTCAAACCCTTAAATTCGAAAGAAATAGAGGATAGCGGAGAAGAAGAAAATGTAACAAATATGGATTTGTCATTTTTCTTCCAAACCTTCGTATGGTCTATTTAAAGACCTAATGGAGTAAAGGAAAGTTTCATAGAGTTGCTTCAAATCTTGCATCTCCCCAAAATCTTAAAAGTATAGATTTTCTGGGCAAATCATACCTTTCGGATTAAAATTGTTCCTCACACCATTTCAAGCAACAATACATCATTTCACTTTAACAACTGCTTCTGTCATTGGTCTAAGTTTGACCACCCCTTTTATTCTTGATTATTTACACAAATCCAAATTCTGGAATACTTGTTACATAAGTGAATATATATATATATATATATATATATATAAAAGAATATGCATATAACGTAACTTTGACTCAATGTGTAATATGGCCTCTATTCTTTCAATATGCTCAATGTGGTCTCTCAATTTTAATTCAATATGCAATATTGTCCCTGAACATTGACTACATGTTCAAACTAGTCCCTAAATTATATGAAAATATTCAATATTTTCCCTGAACTTAAATTGAAGTATAAAATTTGATATTTTCATATATTTTATGGACTAGTTTGAACATTTATCAAAAGTTCAAGGATTACCGTAAATAAATTAAACATTCAAGAATGATATTGCACTTTAGGCTAAAGTTTAGGGATTACTTTTAACAAATCAAAAATTCATAAACCCAATTATAAATTAGGCCGAAGTTTATGGATCATTTTTGTCATTATCTTAATATAATATGATGATGATAAAGAAGAAAGTCACATATGTGGATTTGTCATTTTTTTTCCAGCCTTCCTTTGGCCTATTTAAAGACCCAACAACGTAAAAGGTTGTATCGATTTTGGAGAGTTACTTTGGATCTTGCATCTCTACAAAAGCTTGAAAGTAGAATATTTTTTTGTGCACCATACCTTTTGAATTAAAATTGGTTCTTACACTATTTAATGCAACAACGACATCATTTCATTTTCACAATCAATTAGGTCATGGATCTAAATTTGACCATCTCATTTTTGCTTCTTTCTTTTTCTCCTCCTACAAAACGAAACGTATATGAACAAATACAATGAAAATTTTGAAAGTCAACCCTTATATACATTGTACATATATATATATATATATATATATATGTGTGTGTGTACATATATAAATAGGGTTTTGCTAGCATAACAGTTTTTAGGATACTGTGAAAATAACAATCTATTGTAAGCCACAAAATCTTGAAAAAATGAGTCCCACAATAATTTATAATTATTTGTGATTTAGGTTTTTGTGATCTAAAATAAACCGTTATTTTCACACTAATTAAAAACTAGCATGCAATGTCGTCCACTTTTTACTAATAACAAGATGGGTGTTCTAAATAGTTTATACCTAAAGGGGATTTTGCCTTGAACCTTTAGGTTGAATATAAAGCTAAAGAGTTACCTGCTCATTATATATGGGTTCATCTTACGCTCAATGGCAGCTCTTTTCAGACATCCTAGTTTTAGAGCAACTACTATATTACACCAAGTATTATGTTGTAATCAACCTCCACTTCAAATAAACACTCCTAACTTTCTCAGCAAACAGTCTGATGTAAGAGCCAAACACATATGAGATCCTCTTCTTAACGTCAGATAGCACCAGATTAGAAAGTCTTATTAACACAAGGAGAAGCCTTGCCGCATATCCCATCATTTCAATGTTGCCAATTACAATATAAAGAGGAATTCCGAAGAGATCCAAAAGTTTTAGAGTTCAGCCCTTACCAGAGTCCATTCAGCCACTCAAGCTTGCCCGCTCGTGATCTTCCTGATGAGTGCCAGCCACACGAGCGATTCTCTCCAACGGCCACAAGTGCACCAAAAAGTTCTAGCGTCTGTCACCAGCCAGTCCCGACATGCGATGTGACATCCCGACTTTTTGTGGATTTATTTTCAGTCAATTGAGTCGGGCAATTCATCTGTGCATGTAGTCGTCTTTCTGAGTTGGCCACTCACGAGAGGACTGGTCTATTGGGTGAAGCAATTAAGGGATTTTGATGTGTCAAGCTCGGGGATTGATCACCCTCGGGTCGGATGCAAGAAAATTTCCCTGAAAGCTACTCAGTGGATCAGGCGTGCTGAAATTGTACCAGATTGAATTTAACCGTGAAAATTGAAATTGAAATTAAAAATTGGAGGCCCGGTTATGTCACAAGTCTTAATAGGATCTTGGATCAATTTTATGGATTTTAATTGGACTCAATTAGAAGATAATTGAATGAAAAATTTGAGGAATTTGGAATGTACAAGAATGGACCCCGGCGGAAAAATAAAATGCACCTATTGAACTAAGTTGTGAGAAGGAGATAGTGGAAGGTGATGTCATGAGGATGACCTCATGGTGAGGTGGCTAGGAGGCATGAGATGGTGACAAGTGGAGGGTGGAGATTGAAGCTCCCATCTCCATCATCTTCAACCTTGGGACTAGGAGAGAGAAAAAGGAGTAGAAAAGAAAAAGGGAAAAGGGAGAAACCAGCAGCCCCTAGCCCGTCCGTCGACCCCCCGGAGCTCGCGCCGTCCACCGCTCGCCGTCGTGCCACGTCGCCGCCCGTGCCGCCCGCCCTTTCCCCATCGAGCCACCGCCGTCTCGCCCGCAGCTCGCCGCGTCCCTCGGCCCCGTCGTGGTCGCGCCGGCGGCCCACGTTCTTGGCCAGCTGCGTCGACATTGTTCCCCGTTCGCCGCCGTCCACGCCGCCACCGAACCGAACCGCCTCCCCTCCGTCGCCCCTCGCGCCAAGCCACCGCCGTTCAGCTCCCCTTCCGGCCGTGCAACAGCAGAAAGTTTTGTGGGTTTCCAGCTGCTTCGAGGCCCGTTTCGACCTCCTTCCCGGCTCCGGGATGTGAGACCGCCTTTGGGGAAAGTCGGTCCCGACGTCGCCCTCTTCGATTTGAGCTAAGCGGCGTCCAAATCTGTGAGTTTATCTCACTAATCCTTGATTAGAGGGTTAATTATGCCCTAAGTATGTTTAGTTTAAATTAAGCATGTTTAGGTGGATAGATTAGAATATTTTATTCTAATTTGGAATTAGTAGATTAGTTTAAGTTTAATTGTGTTTAATTAAGGTTAAAAGAGGTTAATTAATGTTAAGTGGTGATGTGACATAATTAGATTTTAATTTAGATTTATTTAAATGCTTTGAAATTCGGTTGATTAAAATAATAATATACTATTCCGAAATTAATTAAATATTATTAAAAAAAGGAAAATTTTATTTTTAGCCCCAGGTTGCTCAGAATTTCGTGCTGATCGATGTTGTGCTGTTAGAATTTAAATTTGATGCTTGATTTGTGGCGAATTGAGTGTGATTGCGTTAAATAGGGATTATGTGTAGAAATCCCAAGTGTAGGAATTGTGGGGATTTTGGCCGTGATTGACCGCCTATTAGAGGCCGTGCCTAGTGAGGCCGTGATGAACCACCTATTAGAGGTCGTGCCGAGTGGGGCCGTGATGCCACTAGTGATTGACCACCTTTTTGAAGGTCGTGCCGAGTAGGGCCGTGATGCCACTAGTGATTGACCACCTTTTTGAAGGTCATGCCAAGTGGGGCCATGATGCCACTAGTTGATTGACCACCTTTTTGAAGGTCGTGCCGCGTGGAGCCGCGATTACCACCGATGGTTGAGTCTACTCTTAGGGTCATGGTTGGGAGCATTGATTGATTTGATAGAATGACATGTAATCGGCCGAGCCGATTGATCGCTGAGACGATCCAAGTGGTTGATTGGTTGATGATACGATTATGCCTTGATTATTTAATTGTCACATTTGTACATGATTGAATGATATGAACTGTACTAACCTGCAGGCGCGGACTATTGTGAGGTAAGTCTTCTTGATGTTGTGGCTAGGTCATTCTGGGGTGTATTTACTTTCTAATAGGGGCTTAGGAGGGGTGAACTTGCTGAGACAATGTCTCACCCCATTGTGAAAAAAATATTTCAGGGCTGTAGATGGCAGCACCGGCGGAGATTAGTGGCCTACTAGAGCAGACTCTCAGGGCGACGCAGAGTGCCCCCGACCCCAAGAGTCCTTGGGTTTACCATCTGGTCAGGACACTGATCTGAGTCCAAGTGTCCGTGGATGCCAGAGTTCAGTATAATTTTAAGGCTTGGTTTCGTTCTGGGGCCGATGGTGTCAGAGTTGGTCCTTTGGATAGCATGGACATCCCGCTCGCCATGATGGATGCTCTTTTGGGAGAAGGTGTGGCGGACCTTCCAGACGGTGCAGTGGTCAACGCTACACCTCCAGTCTCATGGGTGGCAGAGCCTGAAGATGAGGGATCGACAAACGAGTCCGACTAGAAGCCTTAGGACTGTTCCTTCTTTTTGATAGATCGACCCTTAGTTTGCAGTCTGACCCCTTTTTGATGCACATAGACTCTGACCCATTTTGGCTGTATGTAAACTCTGGTTGATTTTATGAAAGTATGTTGGTTTGTATTGAATTGATTTTGTTCCTACTGTTCTATCCCGTTTTTATTTTGTCAGGGGTTTATTAATACGTTCCGCATGCGCATAATAAATTAATTTGGGTCGGCAACACTACATGTGAATGTCGTGATTGCACGACCATGGCGGGTTATTCACGTGTCTCGGAGTTCGGGGCGTGACATGCGAGCAGGCCCATCACCCGCTCACCAGAAAAAAGAGCTCTCAGTTTCACGCTAGTGGTATTTTGTCCTGGTGAGCAAGTTTCCGGTGATTTCTTTGGCCTTCGTTGCCATTCCTATGAGCTCCTGCGACTGCTACTCCCATTGCTGCACCCATCTTCCCCAGCGACTCTATTATGCGTCCGGAATAGTTCCCGGTGAAACGGCAATCTACATCAAACCTCCAGTTGTGCTTTAGTAGCATTGCCAAATTCCTAGTAGACCCGTTGACCAGTTTGGTCTCGCTCACATCAAAACGTACGCCACAGCAGCATTGTTTTCTGTCTGCTTCGTTGCAGCTGTTTCCGGTGTCGTGTCAGGCCCCGTTGCCCTAGGTTATCTCTAGTCCAAGTGAGGATACAATATGTTTAATCTCGTGGACGTTTTCCTCGTAAAATAATTTCACTTGCATATTAGTTGATAAAACCTTAGTTTATTATAATTTGATTATTTCTGTACATAAACCAAAGGCGTATTAGGCTTTTAAACCCTTAGACACTAAGGTCGAACCCCAATATTGTCTTATGTGGATTGTTATGGTTGAGTATGTGATTGATTCGTACATCACCATTGCACAATTCACGCATATTTAGAGTTTAGAGTATATTTATAATTTACACTTTAGGTTTTCGTAATTAGGGTCATGCATGGTTAATCGTAGAATAGAAAATGTACTGCACATTTAGGGTCCATTCGTTTCACGGAAAATAACTTCCGGGAAAATGTTTTTCGGATTTTCCGGTGTTCGTTTCACGGAAAATGAACTAGTCAAGGAAAATTTTTCCATCATTGGAAAAAACAACCTTTAAAGTGTGGAAAACGTTTTCCACTTTTGAAAAGTGGAGAACGTTTTCCATGGCTTCTTCCCTCTTAGTTCTTTTTATCAATACATTTTCATTTTATTTTCTTGCTTTCTTTTTTTCTCTTTTTTAAATTGAGTTTTTAATTTCTTTTTTTTTTTTTTTTTTTTTCTTTCTTTCCTTTTCATCTTATTCTTTGGCGGGGCCGGGTGGACCGGCCCCGACGGCGTCCGGCGACCGGCCGCAAGCCGGCGGCCGGCGAGGCAAAGCTCTCGCTGGCCTAGGCGAAGCTCGCGACTCGCCGCAAGCTTTGCCGGGCTCGGCGAGTCGCGAGCTCGCCGGATCCGGCGGCGAAGCTCACGACTCGCCAGATCCGGTGAGCGGGCGGGGCTCGGGCCTTGCCCGAGCTTCGCCGAGGTCTGCCGCGAGCCTCGAGCTCAGCCGATCTGGCCATGGGGTCTTGGTTGGCCGCCGGGCAGCCGGCCATCGTCAGGCAGGAAGGAGGCGGCGGCGGCGGAAGGAAGAGGAAGAAGGAGGAGGAAGGAGATGGCGGCGGAGGAAGGAGGAGGAGGAAGGAGGAGGGAGGAAGGAAGAGGAAAAGAAAAATAAAGAAAAATAATAAAAATTTCGATTTTTTAAAAATAAATAATTAAAAATTCATTTTTTAAAAAAATATAAAAAAATAAAATTAATTTTTTGGTCAATTAAAAATATTAAAATTCAACTTTTGATAATTTTTCCCAAACAATTAAATGAGCTAACGAACGGTGGAAAATATTTTCCACTCAAATTTTAGGTTTTGGCCGAACAGGAAAATAAAGTCATTTTTTCTGGAAAATGACTTCAGAAAATATTTTCCAAAAACATGATATTTTCCGTGAAACAAACGGACCCTTAATTTATAGACTTTGAGGGCATTTGTCTTTTTTCTAAGGGAAAAGAACAAAAATACATTAGTCAGTCTCATACAAATTAGGAGAAATAATTTGGTATAGATTGCATATTAATTAGTCATATCATGCATAACACTCATGCTCTCTATCTGCATATTTTTCTAAAGAAATAGTTTGCAGAAACGTTGTGATGGATGGGGATACACTTTACTTGCTTAGTACATCCCTGTTCTTAAAGAAGTCCACAGAAAAACTTCCAGCTGGACGCTGAAGTTAGTCACAATGCTGAAACTGCATTGCTCGATGACCTTGAAACAAAACACGACAACCAGACCCCTGCGCTTGCATTACCAGCGATAGGGTGATGAGCGCGTTGCACTTATCCGCTCCTCTATTCATACAAGTGTAAACTAGACATCTTTGTGGCTTAGATCCACTCCCCGGAGACGCAAAGGCATTGACCAATGGAGAGATCATCGCAGTTTACTTTTGGATTTATTGGAAACAAGATCGAAGATCTTGGAGCTGATCCCGATTGTGATTGATTCTAGCAATCATTAATTAGTATAATAAATAGGAAATAATGATTCATGTATATTATTTTTCCTATTTTATTCTTTCTTACATTACAAGTTGCACAATGTACTTATATACATAACACACAATACTGGAAAACATTTTCCCAAATTCCTTTTATTTTTCTATCATGGTATCAGAGTCTCATCTTCTTGGCCTAGCTTACACAATCCTAGAATTGCCATTGTCTTTTTTCTTATCTATTGCTGCAAATCTCTTCTTGCAAAACAAATTAGTGAAGCGATTAGGAATTCATTTTTTTTTTTTTAATATATACCATGGCAAAGGATAAGAATGTTGAAAGTTCCTCAATAGAGGATTCCTCACTTCAAAACCAAACGCCCACACCATTTGACCAAATTGAGTCGACTCATCAAGAAGGGTAGGTTGATAATGCCAACATTGTTTCTACCCCTTCTCTAGTGCAAATCCCTAGGCTAACTCAGTGGCCCCCAGTCCACTAGTATCCCATCCAAAGCCAATGGGCCACTGGTCCAGGATAGACATAGGCCCAATACCCATATGAAGAAAATGTTGTGGGCTTTGGAACTTAGCCCAATAGAAGAGAGCCAATTCCCTCCCCATTTGGGACCGACCCGATTGGTGAGTCGAGGAAGACGAATGCAAGTCACAGACTCAGATCCACACCGGGTCAAGGAACGGAACCCTATCCAGTCCTTCAACCCACACTCATGCTCCCTTACCTATTTCCATTCAACGACAACGGTTGCTTGGAGCTTGGAGATCCGCTTTAAACATCGCCAGTGGTTGGGTCAAATTATGCCTCATCAACCAGCAACTTACCAGGTCAGCAAACTACCACTCTTAAGCACAGGACCTCCAACGAGCACTTATCACAAAGGACAAGGAGGGATTTCGTCGACAGAGTTATGCCCTTCCCAATGGACGAGTAGTTGCAGAGGCACTAGTGATGGTGCAACAAACTAGTATGCACCTGGATCGAGAACTACTTGACACCCAATGTCACGACTGGCCTTCCTCTAACAGAGGATTCGAAGACGTTTTAGGAGAATATATGAGAAATGTATAGGGAGTCAGATTGAGGAAGATTATTCACATTAACTCAAGCCTTGTCTGAACTAAAACAGGGCAACCTTTCGATCACCAGATGCTTCAATCGGTTTTCGACCTTATGGAATGAAATCGAAGCAACTAAAGAAAAATTGGAGGGGCCGGAAGCCACTCTCGACGAGTATCGCACCATAAAGAAAAAGGAAAATGCCAAAAAAATTTTACCTACCCTTAATGAGTCGTATCCAACATTTTGATCACAAATCCTAGCGATGGATCCCTAGCCGCTGCTTAAGCGGATCTTCTAGTCAATCGTATAGGAAGAGAATCAACGAGCTACTGCGGCTGAGCAAGCTCGGATTGGTAAGGGAATGAGCCTCACAATGTTCCCATATGATTTTGCTTCGTCAAAGATAGTGACCGGTACCAGCAGAGGTATTATAGCCACAGCATGACAGCCCAAAATGAGAGGCTTCTTGGTTGCGGTGACAAGGAAGGAGGAAGATAACCCTAGGTCTTCATGAATGGACGATTGGGATTGCAAATCTGGACGAACGGCTGGAATAAGACCGTTAGATCCAACGGTCGAGGGAAGGGTGTTGGAATAGACGGCTTGGATCAGATTGCTGGAATGGATGGTTAGGATCAACGCACGTAATCGAACGGTCCATGATTGACCATCCCTTCAGCTGAATCAGATGGACGATATTTTGCCATGTCAGCATTGGCTTATAGGGGATCTTATGACCCACGAAATTCCACGTCGACAAGGAAGGTTAGTGGAGAAAATTCCAAAATTAAAAATAAATATTACGAATATTGCAAACATTCACACTACACTATTGATACATGTTGGAAATTACATGGGAGACCTGATGATAAAGATAAAATAGAGAGGGAATCTACCGTTTATCAAGTCTCTACATCGAAAATGGTATAACACCTCATCAGACTATCACTCTAGGACAATATAAGAATCTTGTGCAGGTTTTGAGCCAACTCAAGCATAATGACACTAATGCGAGATTCTTAGGTACTTTTCTCTATAAACGGAATTCACTATCAATCGATGCATGGATTATTGATTCAAGCGCTAGTAACCACATAGTATGCAATGAATACCTGTTTTCCCAAGTCCATAAAAACACACAATCTCCATTTACGATGTGCCATGCAGGTGGGAATATTATACATGTTACCAAAATTAGCACCACACATCTTGGTCAGAACTTTGTCCTAAAAAATGTCCTATATATTCGAGATTTTGAGTTTAATCTTCTCTCTATCTCAAAAGTATGCATGGACAATTCCTGTCAAGCCATATTCAATTCCGAAAATTGTGTCTTTCAAGACCATTTGACTAGCAAAGTGATGGGCTTGGGTAATGTGGCACAAAGACTTTATTTCTGGATCAACTCCCCAGGAGATTTAGAATTATTAAATAAACACATTTCTTGTAATGCAATCAATCGAAATAAAAATCTCCTTTTTCATCAATGAATGGGTCATATTGCACGAATCCTCACCCAAAATGTCCAGTGTGTCATTTGGCTAAACAGTCTCAAGCACCTTTTCCAATTAGTACATCTCAAGCAAAAAATCCTTTTTCTTTGCTTCATATGGACATCTAGGGTCCCTACCATACCCCTCATCGTGATGGATCTCACTTCTTTCTTACAATCATTGATGACTATACTCATGCCACTTGATTATATCTTATGCGGTCAAAGGGTCAAACATTTATTTATCAAATTTCCTTTCCTTAATTAGGAATCAGTTTGGTAAATCTGTACACCGAATTCGTACAAATAATGGGTGTGAATTCTTCACTTCTGACTGCATAACATTATTATCTACTCATGGGATATTTCATGAGAGTTCTTGCACTTACACTCCACAACAAAATGAAATTGTTGAATGAAAGCATAAATCTAAGAAGTAGTCCGTGCACTAAAATACCAAGCTTTTGTTCCCGAAGAATTTTGGGAGACTATGTGGTCATAGCAGTCTATTTAATTAATCACATGCCAACTCAAATTCTTAATGGTAAATCTCCATTTGAAATGCTTTACAATAAATAGCCAGATAATGGTCATTTTAGAGTATTGATTATTTATGTTATGCAACAAATGTGGGACCTTAGGACAAAATGGATCCCCATGCAACCCAATGTGTTTTTATGGGATATCCTCCTCTTTAGAAGGGATATCGAGTTATGGAGCTACAAGGATTTTTTTTTACAAGCAGGGATGTTGTATTTCATGAAGATGTGTTTCCCTTCAAAGAGATGTTGCCTTCATCACAAGACACTTTATCAGAAAGCAACCGGCCTATTCTGTCTAATGAAGATATATCATTGGCACCAAGATTTCTTATGGCGGCAGGACCTTCTATAACATTAGAACTTTTGACATCAACAATGATTGAATCTACAAGTCAGTAGATGGAATCACCGGTTGACAAAATTATTATCCCCTTCAAAAATGGATACACTAGGGATTGATCTCGAATCATCAGTAAGTCTTGAGCAGATGGTCGAACAACCTTGGCATTTTGGATGACAAACTCGCCCACCTATGTGGACTAAAAACTATATATGTTCTGCTACGAGCTCTTCAAGTACACAATATCCCATTTCCTCATATATTTCTTTTAGCCGATTATTGCCATAACATATGTGTTCTATTAGCCGAATATCAAGAGAACAAGAACCATCTTCATTCATTGAGGCAGCAAAAGATCCAAGGTGGTGACACGCAATGGAGTCAGAACTTATTGCACTCATGTAGAATTAGGTGTGAGCATCGGTCCGGTGGTCAAGCCTCGGACTGACCCTAAACTAACCCAACCATGCTGGTCTTGGTCCGGTTCCTAGAGAAACTAGGTCGATTCTTGGTCCTAGGAGTCTTGGACCAACACCGTATGAGTTGGTCCTCGGTTTTGGGAGTTCATGGTTGGTTCAACCTAGACCAACCCCGACTATTAATATATTATTTATAATTTTTTTATATAGATAAAACCTTAAAATAAACGGCATCAACAACAATAAATAGTTCTTTAGTGAGGAGTTCAAGTAATTTTACATTGTTATTTAATAACTTAGATTTCTAACGTCTCTTACGGTGTCAATAGTCATAATTTATGAAGGAGGAAAATATTTTTGTGAGGAGTCCTCACGGCATCCAAAATGGCATAAACAGCTCCTTACGATATTCTCCTCTAATACTCGTTCTCTTCTGTCTAATTTGTCCTCTTAGTCTTTAATTTGCCAAAATCAAAAGAAACAACTTCTCTGCTCACCACTCGACACTCACCTCGCTCACTTTGGGTCACTCGTGCTGCTCGCCACTCGCTGCTTAATGCTCGCTTGGCTTGTTGCTCCTTGCTCGACACTCGATGCTTACTCTGTTCAATGCTCACCCCACTCAACCTTCACTGCTTGCCTTTCTTAATTGACCTCACTCGTCATCGAACCCATTGGGTCCATTTGGTCATCGGTTGCCCTTTCAAGGAGTACAAAAAATGAAATAAAAACTTATTGGTTAATCCCGGGTTGACCCTAGAACCGGACCAAACCCATTAAGTCAGTCCAGTCCTCAATCGCTTTTTCAAGGAATACAAAAATTGAAATAAAAAATTATCGATTAGTCCGAGGTTTGTTGAAGAAAATCCCTTAGAGTTTTGAAGTTGACAAAACAGCCTCAACAAAGTGTGGTCTAAGGACTCCAAGACTCGCCGGCTACGTCCTGAAGTTGTCAAGGTCTAAAGGTTTTCAAAGACAATGACCCAGAATTTCGGTCCGAAGTTTTTCCGTCCGAAGTCAGTCAAGACTCGTTTCCGTCCGAAGACCTTCAAGACTCGGCCACCGATGACCCTCAAGACCCAAATCTAAGTCTTAAGACAGTTCGCGATTTTTACAAGCTGGCAACAGATTATTCCTATGACTATGGAAAGATAGATATTGAATTTCGTATTTCCTAATCTTAACCATGGAATATCTCTGGCTGTGATCAAGAGCTTGGAAGATTTGATTCTTCGGATTTTATCCGTTGAAGATCAAGATTATTTTGGAAGAATCTAATTTTGGGAACTCAAGATCCCGATTGTATGGGCGAACAGATTGATGAGCCGCTTGTCTACTTACGTTTTCGGGACGAGGAGATCACTTAAATTGATTCAGTCCAACGGGTTGATTGGATGAATGTTTTGGTAAGTGCCAACGGATATGATGGCACGGAGACTATTTAAGGTGGATCGACGTTGCTTGGAAACAAGGAGAGACCGGTAGAAATATCTTGATGTTAGAATCTCCAAAATTACTTGTTCTCTAAAGTCTTTCATATTCAAATTGTGTATCAAAGAGAGTGAGATATAGTGCGAAAGCAGAGTAAGGCTGTAGGAGAGACCGTCAATTGAAGAAGTCTAATCCGTCTACCGTAAAGGCACTCTTTTGCTACATAGTGATTACAGCCAATTGGCTGCCAGGGTGGAGAGTGGACGTAGGCTTGGTCTAAGCCGAACCACTATAATCCTTGTGTCAATTCACTCTTATCCTACTCTATTTACTTCGCGAATACGTAATCTGTTTATTATTGATATATCTTTGATATCAACGTATTGCATCGCAAAAGATTCCAAAAGAATTCCGCAACAACCTATTCACCCCCTCTAGGTTGATTCACTAGCCCATTTCAATTGGTATCGAGCAGGTTGCTTATTTATTAGAAGTGTTATTACTTCGAAGCTAAAGATCTATGGCTAGTGTTTTGGCTCCAGGGTTAATTGAAGGTCAAAGCAATACCAGACCTCCCTACTTCGATGGCAAGGATTACAACGTATGGAAAAACAAGATGAAGGCGTTCCTAAAATTTAAAGATCCTATGGAATGGGATGTAGTGGAGAACGGATTATTCCTAAAGCTACATCAAGCACAGGAAAAGAAATAGCTGATGGAGCAGGGTTACCACAAGCAGAAATCTCTAAGAGACATGCTCTTGATGCAAAGGCTATTTACTCTCTCTATTGTGCATTATCTCCTACGAGTATAATAGAATTTCATCTTGTGATACAGCCAAAGATGTTTGGAACAGACTACATGTTACTTATGAAGGAACAGATCGAGTCAAACAAACCAAGATCAACATCCTTCTTGGTCAATATGAAGCCTTCAAAATGAAGCCAGGAGAAACCATCACGGATATGTTCGGTTGATTTACGAAATTGTAAACGGCTTGGCATACCAAGGACAGCCAATCTCAAGACCTATGAAGGTCAATAAATTGTTGAGAGGGCTCTCCAAAGATTGGAATCATGTCAAAACATCTATAAGAGAAACACAGAGGATCATGCCTCTTTCAGTGGATGAATTGGTCGGCACACTTCAATCCTATGAAGTCGAGCAATTCAATGAGGAATTTGACACAAAAGGTAAGAAGTCAATTGCTTTAAAATCTAATGATGATTTTTATGTTACAGATTCAGAAGAAGACTTGGATGATGAAGAATTGGCACTTTTGATTAGAAAGTTCAGAAGGTTGAATAGAAAAGGTAGAAGATTCAATGGTAAGAAACAAAACAATCAAAGATTTCAAAGGAGATCAAATGAAGAAGAAGATACCAGCGAAGAAGTTGTTTGCTTTGAATGCAAGAAAAATGGGCACATCAGACCCAACTGTCCCTTATTGAAGAAAAAGAAAGGAAAACCTGAAAAGTTCAAGAAAGCACTCAAAGCTGAAACGTGGAGTGACACTGCATGTGAGAAGAGTGATGAAGAATATGCAAATATATGTCTTATGACAGACTCAGACTCAGATTCTGACTCAGACGCAGATTCAGACTCAGACTCAGACTCAGACTCAGATTCAGACTCAGACTCAAACAATGGTATCAAGGTTAGAAATCTAAAAATTCCTACCAAAGTATCAAAATATATTGATGAACTTTGTCTCAGTCTTAAAGGCTCTCTTAAAAGGATTTACGAACCGAAAAGGGAGAATTCCAAACTGAAACAACAAGAAAAAAATCTTACATGAAAAAGTTGAAAGTCTAGACAAGTCCCTGTCAAGTTTCGAAAGAAAATGAGAATGATCTTTCAAAAGAGAATGCTTGCTTGAAAGAAGACTTATTGAGAGTCTCAGAGAAATTTTCAATAGGTTCTGAAAAGTTGGATAGGATTCTTTCTATCCAAAGACCTTACTTTAATAAATCCGGTTTATGAATGACACAAGAAACCGTTCCTTTGATCGATTTCCCAAAAGTAAAGGAAAGAATCGGAATAGGCCATCAAAAACTTTTTATAAAAATCATTTTCAAAAAGTTTTTGTAAAGCCTGTTGGTAGACATGCCCTTACTTGTTCAAGATGTAAAAGTGTAGATCATTTTGAAAATGAATGTCCCAAAGTTTAGAGACCTCGTTAAGAAGAGCTGGGCAAAGACTGTTTATACTACTAACAATGATGGACCCAAGAAGATCACGGGTACCAAAGAAGACATGAGTCTTTCTTTTAATTGCAGGTTACATTCAAGAAGAAAGTCAAGTGGTATTTGGACAGTGGATGTTCAAGACACATGACAGGAGACTCAAGTTATTTTACAAAATTCTTTCATATAAAAGGAGGAAATGTCTCTTTTGGTGGTAACAACAAGGGTAAGATTGTTGGTCAAGGAACTGTGATGATTGGAAATCTCACAATCAACAATGTCTCTCTTGTTGAAGGATTGAACTACAATCTACTGAGTATTAGTCAATTATGCAATTCTGGATATAAAATCAATTTTCAAGAGGATACATGTTGGAACAAGCAAAGATCTTTCACAGTCATTTCTTGGTCGAAGACATGGGAATATCTATTTGCTAGATATAAGGTCTGACAGTCTTCAATGCTTGATATCAATTCAAGATGAAGCCATCCTCTGGCATAGGAAGCTTGGACATGTCAATCTGAAGCAAATTGCAAAAGTATCATCCAAAAAGCTTGTTCGAGAACTTCCTAACCTCAAGTATCAAAAGCATGAATTGTGCACTCCCTGTGTACTTGGTAAACAGGTTAGAAATTCCTTTAAATCTATAAATCAAGTATCTACTAATCATGTTTTGCAGCTATTACACATGGATTTATTTGGGCCAACAAGAGTACAAAGTATTGGAGGTAAAAGATATTGCTTGGTTATAGTTGATGATTATTCTCGTTTTACTTGGGTTTTCTTTCTTACAAATAAATCTGATGCATTGATTCATTTTACTAAATTTGCAAAGAAGATTCAAATTGAAAAAGGATATGCAATTTCGAGTATTAAAACTGACCATGGTGGAGAATTTGAAAATCATGATTTTGCCAAATATTGTGATGACAATGGTATTCAACATAATTTTTCATCTCCATACACTCCACAACAAAATGGAGTTGTAGAAAGGAAAAATCGTTCTTTGCAAGAAATGGCAAGAACTCTCTTAATTGAAAGTAATATATCACCTCATTTTTGGGCTGAAGCCACTTCTACTGCTTGTTATATTATAAATAGAATTTTCCTAAGACCTATATTAGAAAAGACACCTTATGAACTGCTCAAAGGTAAGAAACCAATTGTTTCATACTTTCATGTATTCGGTTGTAAATGTTTTATCCTAAAGAATTCAAGTGATCGAATTGGTAAGTTTGAAGAAAAATCAAATGAAGGAATTTTCCTTGGCTACTCCATGACAAGCAAAGCCTTCAGAGTCTTTAACAAACGCACTCAAACTGTGGAAGAATCCATGAATGTGAAGTTTAAAGATTCTTTACAAAATCAGACTCAACCTGAAGATTTAGAGTCTGGGCAAGTATCTACAAATTCTCATGAAGAAAATCAAGCCTCAAACGCAGAACCTCAAACAAATTCAGAAATTCCAACGAAGAAGAGCTTCACCAAATTGACAAATCAACTACAAATTGGAAGCAAAAGTCAAGTCATCCCCGGACCTCATCATTGGCAATATTGATGAAGGAGTTCGTACTAGATCTAAAAGACGAGAAGCTTCCAAAGGTGCTCTTGCACTAATTTCTAAGATTGAACCAAAAATATAGAAGATACATTGAAAGATGAAAGCTGGATCGAAGCAATGCAAGAAGAACTAAACCAATTCAAGATCAACAACGTTTGAGAGCTAGTTCCTAAACCAAAAGGAAAATCAATCATTAGTACCAAATGGGTTTTCAGGAACAAGCTTGATCAACAAGGAAAAGTGGTAAGGAATAAAGCAAGACTTGTAGCAAAAGGCTACACACAAGAAGAATGCATCGACTATAACGAAACCTATGCTCCCGTGGCAAGGTTAGAAGCTATAAGATTACTTCTTGCTTTTGCTTGCTTTAAAAATTTCAGGTTATTCCAAATGGACGTGAAAAGCGCATTCCTAAATGGAGTCATTCAAGAAGAAGTCTATGTGGAACAACCACCAGGATTTGAAGATCCTAAAAGACCAAACCTTGTTTTCAAGCTGAAGAAAGCCTTATATGGTTTAAAACAAGCACCTCGAGCATGGTATGAAAGGTTAAGCAATTTTTTAATCCAAAATGGCTTCTCTAAAGGTAAAGTAGATACTACCCTATTTATAAAGAGAGAAGGCAAGGATTTCATACTTGTTCAAATTTATGTTGATGACATCATCTTTGGTTCGTCTAATAAGAAACTTTGCAAGAATTTTTCAAAGTGTATGCAGAACTAATTTGAGATGAGCATGATGGGAGAACTAAACTTCTTTTTGGGACTTCAAGTCAATCAATCAAGTGAAGGAACTTTTATCCATCAAGAGAAGTATGCAAAAGACCTTATCAACAAGTTTGGAATGGAGAATTGCAAGAGAACGAAACTCCTATGTCAAGCTCATCAAAGCTGGATAAAGACGAACAAGGGAAGAGTGTAGACCAAAAGCTATACGAAGTATAATCGGGTCACTTCTTTACCTTTGACTTCTAGACCTGATATTTTGTTTAGTGTCCGCATTTGTGCTAGATTTCAATCGATCCTAAAGAATCTCATATGTCGCGTTGTTAAGCATATCATTAAATATGTTGCAACTACATCTAAGCTAGGACTATGGTATTCTAAGAGAGGAAATTTTACTCTTCTTGGATATTCTAATGCTGACCTTGCTAGTTGTAGAGTGGGCAGAAAAAGCACTACAGGTACATGTCAATTATTGGGAAACAAGATGGTGTCTTGGTTCTCAAGAAAACAGGGTACTTGTGGCTCTTTCAACTTGGCGAAGCGAGTACATTGCTCTTGGAAGTTGCTGCTCTCAAATTCTATGGATGCAACAAAGCAATTGAGAGACTTTGGAGTTGATGAAACACATACGGAGATCAAATGTGACAATACCAGTGCAATCAACCTCACAAAGAATCCAATACTTCATTCAAGAGCAAAACACATTGAAATCAAGCATCATTTCATTCGAGATCATGTTCAAAGTGGAGATGTTGTAATTCAGCATGTAGATTCAAAGAATCAATTGGCGGATATATTCACAAAACCCCTAGAGAATGCTCACTTTGAATCAATTTGTTCAAGACTGGGAATTGTGAATTTTGAAGATATTCGGACTCGTCGCTAAAGTCTCGAAGGTGGTTCGAGACTCATCGCTAAGTCGGAAGTGGTTCGAGACTCAACGCTAGGTCTCGAAGACAGCTCGGACTCAAAGCAAGGTCTCGAAAGCGTTTTAGAGTCTATGTAAAGTCCGATTGTGCTCGAGACGCAAAGGTAAAGTCCGAAAAGGGTTCGGACTCAAAGGTAAAGTCCGAACATCCGTCGACTCGTACTATTTTATCTTTTTACGGATTTTCTTTTCGTATTCTCTCTTTAACATATTTTTGGTAATTACTTTTCAGTATTTCAAAATTCATTTTCGCTCTTTTCGACATACATTAATGGCGGTTTACATTTTCAAAAAGGGCAGTTTTCTTTTTATGGTTTATTTTTGGCGTTCTTTTCTTTCACTTTTTGGCGACGATTCGTATTCCGGTGATTTTTCTCCCACTATTTATACTCTCAAACCGTCACTTTTACTCTCAGCCTACTCCATTGCGATTCAACTTCATACTCTTTAACTCTCAAAACCCTAAAAATCTCCTTTTGCCATTTCCATTTCGTCCCTTTTTCGCCTCAAAGTTTCCATTTTTCCTCACGTACAAGTTGAAACTTTGCTTGCTCTACAAGAATGTCGTCTCGCAAGTTCTCCAGAATTGCAAGCGGGGGACCACATAGACAGCAAGAGGGTCCTACAAGGGTGGACCTAACGGAGGAAGATTCGCCTCAACGAGAAGCGGAGAGTCAACATTCTCGAGAAAGTTGTTACCGAAGCGTAACCGGTAAGAACTCTTAAGCCAAATGTAGCTTACGATCTCTATATAAGGCTCAAAGAAGGGAAGGTTAGCCTTAAGACGATCGAAGAGTATTTGAAGGAGAGGGGATTTAGGAGTGAGTATGCATTTTTGAAGGAGATGGAAAAGCTAAAGGTTGTTGGTGAAGGCACTGCACAAAGGACGCTGGAAAATATTCCGAGCGATCCACTTGAGAATGCTCCTCTTTGAAACTTTAGATGATGATGAGAGACTTTTCTCTCATTTTGAGCCTCGTTTTGGTGTGGTTGCCAACACTTGTTTGTCCTCCGGGAGTTTATTTCGGTCGAAGGAACATGAACGAGTTTATGCGAAACTGTTAAAAGGGGAGTGGTCAATCCAAGGAGTGTGGATTTTGACTTCCTAGATTCAATAAGGATTAATTTGAGAGGGAAGTTTGCTAGGTTGCAATTGGAAAATTTCTGCATGGATATGACTGTGGCTCACTCGAATTGACACTTACTTTTACTCGAATCTATCCTTTTTGGATGCAAATCATTTGTCCTTTTCTTTCATGGACAAAGATTATATTGTTGATGTTGACTTGCTGGCTGACATCATTGGTGTGGAAAGAAGGAGTTTCCAGCCAATCAAAGTCTCAATAGCCTATGCAACATTGGATATTGTACAAGACAGATCTGTTGAAGGCAAGATATCCTACACTAGGATGAATGCCACCAATGTTTTGTTGCATAAAGTTGTCATCAACTGCATCCGGCCAAAAACGACCTCGAGGACCGATGTTTTCAAAACAGAGGCAAAGCTGATGTTTTCCATCAACCAGGGTAGACCTTTCTCACTTCCACATGTCATACTTTTCCATATGTATAGGACAAAGTGGTAAAGGATAAGGGTCACCTGCCTTATTCATCAATCATCACCAAATTGTTTAGGCATTTTGATATTCAAGTCCCCGCATCTTTGTGCCTAACAAAGTTGAATTTGATGCTCGTTGGAGAGAAGATGGTGATGAAGATGAAATTTCCAGAACTGACTGCAGCACTAGAAAGGTTGAGGAGGGAAACACCTTCAAGAGAGATTCCCACTGCTTCATCAAAAAGGAAGGGCAAAGAGCCCATGGCTGAAAAGAAAAGAAGAAAGATCATCCTGCAAGACGAGGGGGATGAAGAAGATGCCATGACTTTGTCCACTCTCTCTAGGATGAGGAGCCCCGTAGTCCGGAGAACGAGGCTGAAGAGAGAGCGAGAAAAGAAGCGAGAGGAGAAGGAAGCAGAGAAACGAGAGGAAAGAGAAGGAAGAGAAAGAAAGGAGAAGAGAAGAGGAGAGAAAGAGAAAAGAAGAGGAAAGGAAAAGAAAGGAAGAGGAAAGGCAAAGAAGAGAAGAAGAGAGACAGAGGAAAGCTAAAGAAGAAGAAAGAAGAAGGAAGGGCCGAGGAAGAAAGCAAAATGCAGGAGGATATGGCTGCTGCATTTAAGCCATCTTTTGCTGGGGAAGAGACCGAGAAACATCCTCGTGCTGATGTGAATGTTGGCGATGAATTTTTCACTCCACCCACTGGCATTCATTCAGGGGGAGTTGCTGCAGAACAAGGAACAATATCTCCACTACATTTTAGTGATGTGAGTAGGTCCGGTGCCGACCCCGAGGAGGTCTTTGCATCACACTTCCCGAGCATGAAGAATCCTTACCCGCCGAGAAGGAAAGGGCTGAAAGGGAAGCTCCGAGTTTTCAAACCCATTCTACTTTGGAAGCAATGCCAATTCCACAAAGCATTTTCACAGCCGTTGGATGTTATCTTTGGACTTAAAAGGCGGAGTTTTGGGATGGACTTTGAAATGAGAGACTTGAAGAAGGCACTTTGCTAAGTACTTGGTGAACATGCAAGAACAGATCAATGCACCGAGAGCACAAGTGGAGTCAAATCGGACCGGTGCATTGGCTTCGGTGAAGGAAAATCTTGCCAAACTTGACAAGTCGGTCCGGGAGCTTAGCAAGTTTCAGCTTGTTCGTTTCCCTGCAGGCCCCTAAAAGTTTTCAAAACTTTATCTCCATTTCACTCTACCTCTTTGATGGGACAAAAAGGGGGAGAGTTGCGCAGATTTGATTGTAGGTTTTGAAGATTTGATTGAAGTTTTTTGAAGCTGAGGAAGCTTGGAGATTTTTTATTATTTTGAAGTTTGATTTCATTTAGACTATTTTATTTCGGATTTCGATTGGGTTGTTTGAACTTCTATGACCTTATGCTGATGTGATGATTTGGATTTAGACTTGTGAATTTGATTGCGGGATTACTATATTTTGTGAGGATAATTGTTATTGGACTAACACTGTTTTGCAGATATAATCCTCAAAATATATATAAGTTTTTCCTTGCAGGTCTTTAATTCACAAATCTGTCGAGGGTTTTGTCACCATCAAAAAGGGGGAGATTGTTGAAGAAAAATCCCTTGGAGTTTTGAAGTTGACAAAACAGCCTCAACGGTGTGGTCTAAAGACTCCAAGACTCGATCGGCTACGTCCGAAGTTGTCAAGGTCTAAAGGTTTTCAAAGACAGTCGAGACCCAGAATTTCGGTCTCGAAGTTTTTCCGTCCGAAGTCGGTCAAGACTCGGTTTCCGTATGAAGACCTTCAAGACTCGGTTTCGGGATCGATGACCCTCAAGACCCAAATCTAAGTCTTAAGACAGTTCGCGATTTTTACAGTGGCGGCGACAGATTATTCCTATGACTACGAAAAGATAGATATTGGATTTCATATTTCCTAATCTTAACCATGGAATATCTCTCGGCCGTGATCAAGAGCTTGGAAGATTTGATTCTTCGGATTTTATCCGTTGAATATCAAGATTATTTTTGGAAGAATCTAATTTTGGGAACTCAAGATCCCGATTGTATGGGCGAACGGGATTGATGAGCTGCTGTCTACTTACGTTTTCGGGACAAGGAGATCACTTAAATTGATTCAGTCCAACGGGTTGATTGGATGAATGTTTTGGTAAGTGCCAACGGGTATGATGGCACGGAGACTATTTAAGGTGGATCGACGTTGCTTGGAAACAAGGAGAGACTGGTAGAAATATCTTGATGTTAGAATCTCCAAAATTACTTGTTCTCTAAAGTCTTTCATATTCAAATTGTGTATCAAAGAGAGTGAGATATAGTGCGAAAGCAGCAGAAGGCTGTAGGAGAGACTGTCAATTGAAGAAGTCTAATCCATCTACTGTAAAGGCACTCTTTTGCTACATATTGATTACAGCCAGTTGGCTGCCAGCGTGGAGAGTGGACGTAGGCTTGGTCTAAGCCGAACCACTATAATCCTTGTGTCAATTCTCTCTTATCCTACTCTATTTACTTCGCAAACACGTAATCTGTTTATTATTGATTTATCTTTGATATCAACGTATTGCATCGCAAAAGATTCCAAAAGAATTCCGCAACAACCTATTCACCCCCCTCTAGATTGATTCACTAGCCCATTTCAAGGTTGACCCTAGAACTGGATTAAACCCACTAGGTTGATCTGGTCCTTGGTTCCAAGCTCAATAGGATCGGCCCTCAGTCCCAAAAATTGAGGACTAGCATTATGCGAGTTGGTCCTAGGTTAGGGGGTGGATTAGCCTAACCTGGACCATGCTCACCCATATGGAGAATCATACTTGGGATGTTGTCCATTACCACCACATCGAAAGCCGATCAGATGCAAATGGATATACAAGAGCTAGTTCAAATAGATGGTTCTATTGAACACCTTAAGGCTCGATCGGTAGCCAAAGGCTTCACCTAAAAAGAAGCATTTGATTATCACAAGACCTTCATCTATACGCAATTAGTCTTTACATCAAATGGATGTGCACAATGCTTTTCTTCATGGTGATCTGGATGAAGAAATTTATATGGATCTTCCTCAAGGATTATATAGACAGGGGAACTATCGGGTATGCCATCTTCACAAATCCTTGTATAGACTAAAGCTAGCATCTAAACAATGGTATGTCAAGTTCATTACTGCATTAACCAATGTAGTTTTCAGCATTCTAAGCATGATTATACTCTATTTGCACGAACTATGGGGAATTCATCGATTTATTTGCTGATATATGTTGACGATATTCTGGTTATGGGAAATAATTATTCTCATGTTGCAAGATTCAAGGAATGTTTGCACTCCACCTTTCACATTAAGGATTTGGGACCTCCCAAATACTTCCTTGGCATCGAGATTGCCCAATCTGATAAAGACACTCTCTTGGTCAAAGGAAATTTATCTTGAAAATCATTTTTGAAGCCGGGCTATCAGGTTGCAAGCCAGCGGTAATCCTTATTAAACAGAATGTCAAGTTTACAACACATGAGTATGATCTCAATTCCTCTTCATCTAGTGAGGATTCATTACTTAGGGATCTATCAAGATATCAACGACTTATTCAAAAGTTGATATATCTTACTATGATAAGACCTGATTTATGTTATGTGGTGCAAATACTCAACCAGTTCACGCACATGCCAAAGCAGTCACATTTGAAGAGATGTCCAGGACTCGATATATTTCTATCTTCGAGAGTGTAATATGAAGATGATAGCATTTTGTGACATAGATTATGCTACTTGCCTAGTGGCTAGGAGATCCATCACTAGTTTTTGTATAAAATTGGGAAAGTCAATGATTTCGTGGAAGACAAAAAAGCAATCTACCGTGTCATTAACATTTGTTAAGTCAGAATATCAAGCCATGGAGAAAGCTACCTGCAAAATAATCTGGATACGAGGACTACCCTTAAACCTAGATTTACAAGTCAATGGACCATGGTCTATGATAATGATGTTGCACATAAATTAGCAATAAATTCAACTTTTTCATGAGAGAACAAAACACGTATAAGTTGACTGTCATTTCACTCGGGATAAGATCAAGGAAGGAGTTCTTGTGACAAAGGAAATCGAAACAATGGAACAACCTGTAGACATCTTCATTACACCATCGTGCCAAAGACAACACAAGTTCCTATTAAGCAAGCTAGGTGTTCTCGACATATATAGGCCACCAACTTGAGGGGGAGTGTTGAAAACAAGATCGAAGATCTTGGAGCCAATCCCAATTATGATTGATTCTAGCAATTGTTGATCAGTTTAGTAAACAAGAAATAATGATTCATGTATATTATTTGTCCTATTTTATTATTTCAATCTTACATTATAAATTGCACAATGTACTTGTATACACAACACACAATACAAGAAAACATTTTACCAAATTTCTTTTCTATTTTTGTTTGGATTGATGGAATACAAGGTGTCGAGAGTCAAGTCGTACTGCGATGCTATTGCATAGCAAGTGTCCCCGCTGTTCACTCTCACTAGTGGGTGGCACAGAAGATGAGGCTCCCCTGTAAAGCACCACGCATACACCAACAAACACTTTGAGTCCCAACAAAATGATTTGATTGATGACTAGGTGAAACACTAATTGTTACACTGGCAATGAAAAGAATCACGCTTTGTGTGTGCATGAAAACTACTTTAATATTATGGGAAAACATGGCTAATGTCAAGTTGCGGCATAAATACACCCCAAGTACCAAAACTTTGCATAATGGGACACTTAAGAACTAAAAGTTAAGAAAGTAACACTTAAATGCCAAAAGTTAAAAAAGTAACACTTAAGTATGACTTTTTTTTTTTAAATGAGACACTTGAATGCCATCTCTAATGAGCCCCACCGAAAATCCTATGTGGCAATCTTTTATTAATTCTGCTCGCCTATGTGGCTCGCTGGAGAGCTGATTCAAAAAAAAAAAAAACGAAAAATAACGTCGTTTTTGTTCAGAATTGAATTTTAATATAATAATTAATTAAATTAAATTAGAAAAATACTATTTTTTTTTCTTTTTTTTTTTTTTTTTTTAGAGAGAGAGAGAGAGAGAGAGAGAGAGAGAGAGAGATTGCGGGCGGTGAGGGCTCTATCGTCGGGAAGGGCCAGCGATGGTAAGAGGAGGGTTGACTAGGGCCGCCAAGCCTTAGTTAGGGGTTAGCGACCCTAGCTGAACAGAGGCAAGGGCCCGTGAGCCCTCACCCAAATCTAATGCGACGGTCATGGCCTTCCCCTAGATCCGGCGAGGGTTAGCGACCCTCGCTTAACCCAGCCAAGGGCCACCATTGGCTTAGGCGACCTTCCCCACATTGTCGCCAACCCTTCCCGGTGACGGTGGGGACGCGGCAGCGAAGGCTGCAATCTCTTTTTTTTCTAAAAATAAATAAATAAATTTAGTTTAAATTTTTATATTAATTATCTACCCACGTCAGTAAGAACACACAACGTCGTTTTTGCACTTGTCTAGCCACATCAACGTGCAAAACAACATTGTTTTGCACTCGCCTCGCTAGAAAATCGTCACGTCAGTATTTTGACCAGATTTTCTCACCGTTAGCACTTAACGAATCCATTTTGCTCCAATTTTGGCACTTAAGTGTCACTTTCCTAACTTTTGGCACTTAGGGGTCCCTCCGTGCTAAGTTTTGGCACTCCAAGTGTCCAGCACTCGTCAAGCTGCTCATCCTCTTGTAGGAAAGAAAAACTTCCAATGATGACGTGTTTGGCACTGAAGTATCACTTTTTAGCAACGACTAGTGCTAAAATGATAACTTTAAATAAAGTTAAGTACTCAAACAATCACTATTTACAACTTTTAAATGACGTCATTTAAGGGTTATATGTTGATCAGGCACACTGGCAACCCATGTAGAATTGAGAAATTAATAAAATCTAGATCGAAGTTGGCACTTGTTGTGACCTAACCGGGTGTACCACCTAGGATTTAGCTAATGGATTAGTAAGTCCAAATCGAACTCTCTCAAGCCCATACCAATTCACGACTTAGAGTTTTAGTTTTTAACATGCAAATGATCTTTTAATTAGGAATCGCCACTAATCTATTCTTTGGTAAGTCGATTAGAAACCCAAGTAAAGTAACGGGAGATTTAGTTTACTCCCATGAACCAGAGATTGTGAGTTTGGGGACTTAATTTTGCCAAATTTCTCTAACGCCCTTTCAGTACATTTTCTCATTTATTTCGAAAAAAATTTTTGCAAGCAACTTGAGTTGATTTTAATTTAGTTTCCTAACTTGTGAGGTAGTCATGTAAGTGCGCAATCCACTAATTTAACACCCAATAAAGCAATAAATAAATTATGAGACTTACCTTGTAACAACAAAAACATCTATAATGTTAGCTTAGAATTCATATCAATAATTATAGATATGATTTCTAATTAACATGTAGTCACTCCATCTTTCTTAGGATTTTCTCTTGTTTAATGAAATCTAAAATATGTGCAATGCAATTTAACCAAATAGCTTAATTCCAATGACAGACAATTTTTAATTAAATGGACCTAGCAACAATTACTAAATTATACGTATTTTGTGAAATTAATTCTGTATGACATGCGCATGATATTTTTGTATTTTTATTAAAATTCGTAATTAAAAATTGCTAAAAATAAAAATCTACCTAAAGTGAGATGTTATCTATTTTAAGTTAGGAAATAGACTAACCTATATCCTATCCTAACCGACATAATTATCTCAAAAAGCAATTCAATGCAAAGATGTTATTTAGTCTATATATTATCTAGACATGCATCCTAAAAAGGGTAGCAAAACTATTCTATCATGCAAATCTATATAGGAAATCAATTCTAACCCACATGATCTGCAATGCAATCTTTTTGTATTTTCGTGATAGGGGAAACAATCAAAGTAAGGAATATCATCCAGTCAATGCAAATAGAGAAATAATATCCAATCAACTTGAAATTTCACAAATAATATTGATAAGTTGATATTAAACCTTAAAAATCAAAATAACAATTTTAAAGATTCCCGCGGAATCAATTATTCTCTCTAAAACTTTGTAGATAGAATCAAAGATTATATGCGGTTGCAAATTAGGAAATATATCCTAATTTTGAGGATTTGCCTATCACTTAAATTCAAGAATTATATAATATTCTCAATCAAATCGAATCACAAAATATTTAAATGATTGTCAAACAAGATAATTACCTAATTCACATGATTGTGTGAATAAGTTTCCCAAATTGGAACTGGCAAATAAGGAGCTCGAATGATGATGGGCGATACGACAGCGGCAGCAATCTCGGCGGTGGCGAAGAAGCGAGTCTTTGAAATCATCTAAAAGTCTGCAAGAGAGGATCAAGATCTCGTTGTGCGTTATACAAAGGACCACACGGAGACTGGTGGACTTCCTTCAATGAATGTTGGAACACATGCAAGTCTCTACTAGTACTTCGACAAGGCTGGGCTCATCAGACCAAGTGCATAACAGCCAAGTAGCTTGCTGGTTCGCTACTGGATCGAGTGATCCTTCAATGGACACCTAACACCAACGACACCAGGGACGGCTGCAGCAGTGAAGGGTCTTCGACGTGGGGATGCCACAAAGGTCACTGGAAATCCTTTGGGCGGCTGCTGGCTGGTTCAGAAGGGCTTTAGGCTACCAACTGGAACACGTCGACGAGCATATAGGTGAAGTGTTGCACAGCAGTGGAAGCTGAACTTGGTGTTTTAGGCGTGAAGGCGCAAGGAGAGAGTGGCAACCTTTGTGGTAAAGGAGGCACGCCCTAAGGAAGAAGACGGCCCTTTGTCTCTCTTGTATTGACTATCTCGTAAAAGCTTCCAAGCCTCTCTCGTCTTCTCCTATCTCACTTTTTCCTCTTAGTCTTTTACTTCTCTGCAATTGTCAGAGAAGAAAAGACCCTTCTTTCCTTCTCCTTTCACTCGTGTTCTCTCTATTCTCTTCGTAAGAGGGCCTACATTGACCGAGAGAAAAGAAAGAAGACCCCTCAACATGGTCGTGTGTCTCAATATGTATGGCCTCCTTATATAGCCGAGGGAAGGGCTAGGCTCTTTAAGGAAAGAGAATAAATTCACACATTGCATATGTGATACCCCAAAATTTGACCCCTTTTGAGATATATGAAATAGCTATTTCGTCAATGCACTGATAGTGAATTTACTCTAAACTAATCACTCATGAGTTAACTAATCTACTAGGCAATGCCATAAATGATTAAAACACGAAAGACCAGAGGATTCAATTAAGAATCGACTGCTTAACCATAAAGATCGACAATGGTTAGTACTATGTTGTTATAAATCAATTAGCAAACTGATATAAATCGATTCAATAGAAGTACATAGTCAGTTCATAGGTAATTCTACACGATACAATACTCACTATGAATGATGATAAACCGATTTTCTATTGATCTTGTACTCAGGGTACATAATAGAACCCTCCCAATTACATGACAACCGAGGGTCATCCACAATTCGAAAAAGCACAAACATAAATTGGAAATTATCGACCATGGGTTAACCACACAAAGACCCCTAAAAGCCCCAATAGTTTAGGTCGCACTAAAGTCACATTTGATCGATTTTAATCATGAAATTTAATTCGATTTCAAGAATCAAACTATTAAGAATTTCAAGACTAACTTATTGGACGTCGCCTCATTTGTCTATCAAATTGTTGATAAGCATTTAAATTTTTGGATAAGGACTAATCGGTCGAGAATTGGACGTTAGAAAGAAAAGCTAGGCCAAGCAAAGGCCAATGGGTCTCACACCCATGTTGTTTGGCCAAGAAGGCCCAATTGGGCCTGCCAAGCCCAATTCAAGCCCATTCAAGCAAATAGGCCCAAGGGTAAAATTGGAAATTAGGCCAAAATTTTGGGAAATGCCCAAAACGCCCCTTCTAAAAGCTTTCTAAAAGACAAAAGGGAAAAGATGAAGGTATGAGAAGATTTTAGGGAATTATGTTGGTTTTTTTATGATGAGAATTTGGGGAAAATCTTCAAAATCTCTCTCTCTCTCTCTCTCTCTCTCTCTCTCTCTCTCTCTCTCTCTCTCTCTCTCCACCCCCTTGGTTAGCCAAAGCCTTCTCTTTCCCTCCATTCCCTCATTTTCTTCATCTTCATTAGTTTAATTAATTGCCGTTAGTTTAATTAATTGCAGTTATATTAATTAATTGCAATTAACCATATTTAATCACATTTAGACTTACTTAATTACAATTAGATTAATTAATGATGATTATCCTTAATTAATTATAGTTAGATTAATTAATGATAATTAATATTAATTAATCGTAGTTAATTTTAATTAATTGTAATTATTTAAAATTAATTACAATTAGTCTTAATTAATGATGTTAGTGCTAATTAATGACGATTAGTGTAAATTAATGACGGATTAGTTGATAATTAGAATTATGCTTGACTTATTGGATGAATTTATGCATAATTCCTATTGTTTGAGCTTGTTAAGCCATGAGGTTAATTGTCCAAATTATAAACCCTAAATGCTATTTTTAAAATAAGGATTTATTGGCAAGAAATGGCAAATTTTGAAGTGTGGTGTTTGGACTGCGTTTTTTACTTGTTAAATGGGGCAATGGGATTTTAAAATGAAAGTGTGCAAAATGAAGCGGGTTGATTTTTAGTACATGACCACATACGATTATTTATCACAATTTTTAGTGTACAAATTGTTGAGGTTTGTTGTTTGAACACAAACTCTACTGCATTGGACTAATTGATGGCAAAAAGATTGGCTTGAGTGTTACTGTGTGCTTGAGTAGTCAATTAATTGAACCCGTCACCTAATGGGAGTTTTGGGATGATGCCCGATGTTTATCAGATGCCCGATGGGGGTGTGAATGCCGAGTTGCAGTTGAGGTCAAACCAATGCTCCTTAAGAAATGTCGTCTAAGTGGAGGTTCTAGACAATACCGTGTCCTATGGGGCTAGATGATACCCAGTCATGCCGAAAGACTGCCAACTCTTGTGTTGGCCATGGCCTAAGGGGTCATAATAATTGAAACACATGTGTTGGCAATGTGCATGTCACGACCAAATTTTCGGGTGTGAACCACCTAGGGTTTGGCTAATGGATTATTAAGCCTAGACTTAACTCGGGCTCTCCCAAGCCCATATCAATTCGCGACTTTAGTTCAAATTCTTAACATGCAATTATTTTTTAACTAGGAGTCGCCACTAATCAATTTTTGGTGGGTCAATTAGAAACCCAAGTAAAGTAATGGGAGATTTACTTTATTCATGCGAACCAAAGATTCTAGATACGGGGACTTGGTTACGCTAGATTTATCTAACGCCCTTTCGGTACCTTTTCTTTTTATTTTTGAAAAAATGTTTGGCAAGCAGCTTGAATTGATTTTAATTTATCTCCCTAACATATGAGGTAATCATGCGGGTGCGCAAACCATCAATTTAACACCCAATAAATCAATTAATAAGATTGAGGGACTTACTTTGTAGCAACGAAAGCATCTCGCATCGTTATATCGAATTCACATCATCAATCCTAAATATGATTTCTAATTAACACGCAATTTCTCTTTTTTTTTTTTTGTTTTCACTTTTATTTAATGAGAACTTAATCTATATGTAATGCATGCTAATAATCTAATATGACATGGCAACATGACTTAAATTACATGACATGGCAACATGATTTAAACTGTATGACATTAGTAAAATAAATCCTAAAGAAATGCAATCATTAAATGCAATCTAAATGGCCTAATTCTATTGACAGGCAATTTCTAATTAAATGGGCCTAAAAAGCTAAATGATGTGCATTTCAATTAATCTCGATCCTAAATGATATGTTCAAGACATTTTTTTTTTTTTTTTTTACTTTTTCCTAAAAATTGCAATTTATCCTAAAAAATGGAGTGATTTACCCTAAGACTTTTGTATGAAATTCCTAACTAAATTAAAATTCCATCCAATTTAAATTAAGGATTAAGTCACACTAAATCCTAATTTAAACTAAGATATTATTTTAATTTAGCAGTTTCTAACCTAAAATGCAACCTATCTAAAAGATTGATCTAAGCTTAAAATTAAACATTCAATTCTATTCTAAAATGCATGACAATTTTTGTTTGCTTTTTTATGACCTAAAATAAAATCATTAATCTAAACATGCAAGACAATAAAAAATAAACCTAATCCTAATTCAAAATTTTTTGAGTTTTTTTTTTTTTTGTTTTTTATTTTGAAATTAACAATTCATAATAACTAAACATGCAACCTAAACCAGTTAATTTGATTTTTTTGATTTTTTGATTTTTTATTATTTAAAAAAATGAAATTTCTATCCTAAGCATGCAAACCCTAAAACTACATTTTTTATTTTTTATTTTTTTAAAGAAAATTAATTCAAACAATCCTAGCAAATCAAGTAAAATTGATCCCTCAAATTAACGAACCGTATCTCGTGCATGAGATCGGGTTGACCAATTTCACGAAAAATCACAAATCGGATCTCGGGCGGGAGATCGGATTGGCAACCTTTTAAGTAATTGCGAGTCGGATTTCGGGCACGAAAATCGGACTCGACAATTGCTAATTTTAATGCAATTTCATAGCATGAAATTTCAATTTCACATTAAAAGGATAATTAAAAACAACAAGTAATATGCAATATCAATGATAATAAATAAAACGAAAAATAAATAACATAAAAGAAAAAAATAAAACTAGAATTTACCTAATTCTTTTTCTTTCTTTTTGGTTTTCCTTTTTAGTTTTCTTTTCTTTTTTTCGAAAAAGGAAAAAAGGAGGCCGGCCAGCGAGAGGGATGCCGGCTAGGGTTTCGGCGAGGCTCGGAGGACAGCGCGCCGACGGCACGGCATCGGGGGCTTCGGGATCAGCAAGGGCGACGCGGGCGGCACAGGGGAAACCGGCGGGCAGCGTCGTGGGCATAGCAGGGGCTTCGGGTCTCCTGGCGTTGGTCACGCAGGCTACGAAGGGGGGGCGACGGTGTCGCAGAATGGAGATCCGGGCGCGGCGCGGTGCAGGGGCGTGCCTCGAGCGACGGCGGAGGCGGATTTGCAACTTTGACGAGCCACTGGCGTCACGGGTCCCTGTGAAGGTGAACGCGTAGGGCGGCGGCGGCGGATCTAGACCTACTATCGTCGGGGGGTTGTTGCAGGAGAGCGGTAGAACTCGGGGTTACCAGTTGCGGTTGAGGTGTCGAATTGTTGAGGTAGAGGCGAAGGCGCGCGAGCGGCGGAGCAGAAGCAACAGCATCGACAGTCACGGACGATGGAGGTGCGATGCGAAGGCGGGCTACTGCAAGGGTAGAAACAGGAGCGGCGGTTGCTACGGCGGCTGCTACGGGGGCGATGGAGGCTTGTGCAAGGACGCGAGGCCAGCACGTTGAGGCAGAAGACCAGTCTTCTTTTTTTTTTTTTTTTGGTCGGGACCAGTCTTCTGTTTTCTTTCCTTTTTTTTTTCTTCTTTTTTTCTCCGCTGGTCGATCACATCTTACGTCTTCTCCCTCTGCACTTGTATTCCTCTGCAACAAATTAAAAAGGACAAAAACCCTTCTGGCTGGTTACTTTTCCCCAGAGAACCAAAACCCTTTTCACTCCTTTCTCTCTTCTTTTTTGACTTTTTGACTTTTTGTGTGTTTCTTTTTAGTATTCGACGAAGAGAAGTCCCCTTCGTGTTTTTGATGGCCGTGTCTCTCAATTGTGTGGCCTCCCCCCATTCGTGCGCGAACAACACCCTTTTATAATGGAAAAAATTAAATCTTTTTGGCATATTTTGTTTCCAATTTCGCTCACACATAATACCCTAGATATATCATTGAAATATACAAATTCGCGCAATATCTTTTTTTTTTGCATTTTCTCTGCATATTCCACCAAAAAATTTCCTTTCCGCTCAAAAATGCATCTCTCGGTGCATATTACCTAAATCTATGAAAAAATCTTAACAAAATAAAATTTTCCTAAACTATATGCCATGTGTTCTTTTTTATCATTTTTTTTTTTTTTAGCAAAAATCAACCCCAAAAATTTAGGTGTCAACAGTGCATGAATATTATAAATGTGTTTTGATTATTTCTTGTGCCCGTTGCATACTACTATGATATGTGATGTACTAATATACAAGGGTGCACCAAGGCGAGGTAAGATTATATGTTGTTGCATGTTTAGGTTGCCTCCGAGATGAATTAGCATCTTAATCGAGGTTTAGGACGTTGACTCTCTAAAATTTTTATCTCACCCCTATTATTAGTTGACCATGGAGTCCGACTGCATTCAACACATATGACGGTGTCACCAATGCCAAGTTTATGGAGAGAAGATAAATGCCCCCTCCAAATGAGCTTCACCAAATGTCTGAATCCTAGCCCTTTTCAATGTGGGGGATTGACGTGATCAAGCCCATTAATCCCAAAATTTCAAATGGGCATCGATTTATCTTGGTTGCGATAGACTATTTTAGCAAGTGGAGCGAGGGCAACTCGAATGTTAATGTCACTGCCAAGAATGTGGCCAAGTTCATTCGTCGTGACATTGTTGCCCGTTATAGGGTACTGGAGGCGATCATCACTGACCATGGCACTAATTTGAATAATAAAGTCGTAAATGGCTTGCTTAGTAAGTTTCGAATTAAGCATTTGAACTCGTCACTGTACCACCCTCAGATGAATGGAGCGATGGAGGTGGCAAACAAGAACATAAAGAAAATCCTGTCAAAGACTGCCAAAAATTATCATGATTGGCACAAGAGGCTTCCTTATGCACCAATGGCAAACCGAACTTCTATCCACACCTCTACGAGGGCAACTCCTTTTTCACCCATGTACAGGATGGAGGCAATCTTGCCTATTAAAGTTGAAGTTCCTTCGTTAAGGGTCCTTTCCCAGTCCAAGCTCAAGGAGACTGAGTGGATACAATAGATTCATGAGCAGCTAAACATGATCGATGAGAAAAGATTGCAAGCTGTATGTCATGGTCAATGCTATCAAAGATGAGTCACAAAAGCCTTCAATCGAAGAGTGCATCCCAGACACTTCGAAGTAAACGACCTTGTGCTAAGGAAAGTGCTTCCAATCATACCAGACCCTCATGGAAAATTCACCCCAAACTACGAAGGGCTGTATGTCGTTAAGAAGATTCTTCCTAGAAGTGATATGATTTTGGTTGAAATGGATGGTAGAGAATTGCCTAGACCTGTAAATGCCGATGCAGTTAAGAAATATTTTCCATGAATGAGATCAGGGCCGAGGAGCCACTTCATGCACAATCCGAGTCGCATAGCATCATGTATGACATCGTAAATATCATGCATACACGCATATCTACTTGGACTTCAGGCACCCTATTGTTCGATGAGGAAATGGCGAAGGAAAAAGTCTATTGAATGACCCATCAAGTCTTCGCACAAATGGTTGAAAATATCTTTTTCTTAAATGAGAGGTCAACCAAGACAATATAAAATAAATAAATAAATGCATGGCATCATTCGTATGACCTATTTCTGGTGTCATTATGCGTGCTCTATGTCGGTGACCCTCGAGAAAAAGGGCTCATAAAAATGATTTTATTTGGGCAAAAAGGTGAAACGTTAACCATGCCAAACAAGAAGTGCTCAGGATGAAGAAATGCAGACCATTTCCAAACACATCCTTCAAACACTTTTGAGAGTTGAGTGAAAAGCTACCTTCTCTTAGGATGAAGGATTCATTCGCATTGAGCACAAAGATCGAAATGATAAAGGCATTTCCTTCATTAATCCCAAGCATTGTACTAATCTCCCGCTACCCCTTCAAGCCGAATAAAAATGATCCGTCAAAGTACCCCTATCAAGAACAACCCTACATTAGGGCAACATAAGAGGTTACAGTCATGTTTTTTTTTTTTTTTTTTTTTTTTGGTCAGAAGTAATTAGTAATCATTAGAGCTTTGAACCAACATTTATAGGATCCGACGCCACAAAACTTACACTCACCTAGACAACAAGTCTACATGAGTGGAAGGGTGCCGGATGTAAAAGAACCGCGCACGCGGCCAAAGCGAACAAGAGCCACTCAGGCTAACACTCACTAGAGGAAGAAGGCCACGCAGGGCCAACACTTACAGACCTCCAAAAACAACAAGGAACAAAGCAAGAAGCCACAGCCGAAGGGCGGAAACCACCAAGAGTAAGCCAAAAAGAGGGTGGAAATCACCAAGAATAAGCCCCTCGGGGAATCCAACAAAAGCCACTAAGGTAACGAAGGACCTTACGGGGTCACAAAGATGGAAAGGTCCATACCCCAATTCCGCTGCAGTCTTCTGTTTGTAGGAGTATCTTCAACGTTTCTGAACGTGAGAGCTTTGGCCTTCACCACTCCAATAAGATGATTCTTAACTATAGCAGTTGTAACCGGATGATCTCTGAAGAGGATATTATTCCTATACCTCCAAATAAGGTGACACAAGGCAGCAAAGGAGAACCGGCCAATCGAATGATAGAAATCTTCACCGAAAAGGAAATTCATAGCCCATTGGAGGTTCTCAGCCCAAGTCTTGTTTCGCCACGGGAGGTTGCATCTAGCCGCCCAAAAAGAAGGCCATGGGCAGTAGTAGAGCACTCAAAAAGAGATGATCGATGGAATCGGGAATGAGCTTACAAAAGGCACATACCTCATGCCCAATCCTACCATACGACATGAGTAGGGCTTGAGTGGGGAGCCGTCTCTTCGTAATAAGCCAGAGATTGAATTGATACCTCAGGGTGATGACTTTATTCCAGATAAAGGAAGCCCAAGGTACCCTGTCCTTCTTCTTTCTAATTAAACCCCAAGCAGAAGAAATAGAGAATATACCATCAGGTCTATCTCCCCGAATGAAGACATCCGAAGACCCTGTTGGAGCTGGGAGAGGAACGTCCCAAGATTCAATAATTGACCTGAATACAAGGCCAGCAGGTGAGAAAAGATCGGCCACCTTGGCATTATAAGGTAAACCGGAGTCCAAGATGTCCGACTCTGAGCAGCAAAGGTCGAGGGGGCCTCTCTGATGCCAATGATCATGCCAAAGAGAGGTAGATTGTCCATTCCCCATCCGCCAACGGAAGTGTAGCCGAAACTCGGAGCACAAGTGAAGGATCCTTTTCCAAGCCTAGGAGCATGAAGCCGGGACCCTTACCACCCAAAACTTCTTCCTCCTCAAGAAGTTTGAATGAATCCATTTGCACCATAAGGATTCCTTGTCAGTAAAAAGGATCCAGATGTGCTTGAGCATTGAGGCCTTGTTGCAATCCCGCAATCTACGAATGCCAAGACCACCTTCCTCTTTAGGTAAACAAAGGTCATCCCAGGAGACCTTCGCTCCACCCTTCCCCAGGCTAGGTCCCTTCCATAGAAATTGTCTAAGAATCTGCTCTATGCGATCCAAGACTGCAATAGGAATAGTGAAAACAGACGCCCAATAAGCTTGGATCGCATGAAAGACTGACCTTATGAGTTGGACTCTCCCAGCAAAGGAAAGAAAGCGGTGAGTCCAAGACTGAATTCTGGACGTTATGCGATCCACCAAGGAAACACAGTCCGCCTTACCAAGCCTAGAGGAGATGAACGAAACACCAAGATACCGCACCGGCAAGGTTCCTTCGATGAAGCCAAGAGCATCTTTAATGCTGCTTCTCAACTCATCTGAGCCTCCTGCAAGAAATATTTCACTCTTGTTGTTGTTTGGTTTTAAGCCACTCCAAGCGGAGAACATATCCAACCCCTCTTTAAGAAGAGAGACCGAGTCTAAGTCCGCTCGACAAAAGAGAAAAACGTCATCCGCAAAAAAGAGATGAGATAACCTGGTAGTTTTACATCTCCAAAAGAATTTAAACCCAGGTTGTGAAGCACGTATATTAAGAATCCCAGAAAAAACCTCCATAACTAGAGTAAAAAGATAAGGGGACATAGGGTCCCCTTGTCGAAGTCCTCGACTACTAGGAAAGTATCCATGGAGATCACCATTCAAGGATACAGAAAACATGGGAGTGCGAACACATACCATGATGAGTTGAATAAGATGGTCTGGGAAGCAAAAGGCGCGGAGCACCAACTCAAGAAAATCCCAATCCACTGTATCATAAGCCTTCTGAAAGTCCACCTTAACAGCATATTTTGGAAAATAAGACTGAAGATGAAATCCAACAAAAAGCTCCTGAGCTAAGAGGATATTATCACGGATGCGCTGCCCTTTTATGAAGGCATTTTGATGGGGACTTATCACCTTTTGGAGAAATGCAGCAATGCGGTTGGCTAAGACCTTGGTAATGCATTTATAGATTGTGTTGCAGCACACAATAGGTCTATAATCATTTACCGAGGTCGCATTAGGCACCTTCGGGATCAGAACCAAGATGGTGCTATTAATTTCTCTAAGAAGTCTCCCAGAGGTAAGGAAGTCCTTAACTGCTTCAACAACCAAAGGACCAACTATCTCCCAGTTGCTTTTGAAGAATTCAACACCAAAGCCATTTGGCCCAGGAGCTTTTCCTCTAGCCAAGGAGAATAAGGTATCTTGAATCTCTCTAGCCGAATAGGGTTGAGAGAGAAAACTAACCTGGTCATCACCAAGGGGGTGCTGGATGACATGTTGTATGTCTAACAATGAGGTTACAGTCATGTGGTAGAGTGAAAGATTGAGAAAGATTCTATTACTTTCACTTGCATTAATCTTCTAGTGATAGCTTCAAAGGAATTCTCATTAGAGCTTGACTCATCCCAAGGTGAAGAAGAGCATTTCCTTCTCTACCCAAACATCGATACCTATTACTTTAACCAATTTGGGCCTGATTGTTCATTTCTGAGTCCCGAGCGGTGATCATCTCCCTTCACTGAGGCAAGGCATAAGGATTGACCACATACAATTGACATTTATGAGAAAACATGAAAAGCATCTCGAAAGTCATAAGAGCTCCAAAAGTTCAAAGAGCAAAAAGTTCAACAAATTAGGGGGCATAAAAAAGCAATGTGTCTGGTAAAAGCAAGGCCAATGCCCGTCAAGAAAAAGAGCCAAAAGGCTGCATCCTATGTGAAAGAAAAAATGAGCAAAGTCCAAGCACTTGCATATATATATAATCATTGCAAGTGCAAATGAAATTAGAGAGAGGAGCAAAGCTCCCATGCAAAAATAATTAGTCAAGGGACTTTCAAGATGTACTGTGTTTCAAAAGCCAAATGATTTCGAAAGATCGAGTGACCTTGTCATGATGCCATGATGATCACTGACTCTTCAATAAATAAATAAAAAAAATCCCTTGAAAATTTTAAGCCTTTTGAACCTCTCCCGAGCCAACATTACAACCTTCTTCCAAAGTCTCTTCTGATTGGGACAGTTCAAGTGAAAATGAGAATGCCACAAAGAAGCTACTGCTTGAAAGAGTAGAAGCAATTCTATCTTGTCTTATCTTCTGAGTTCTTGAGTTGTAAACCCAATGAAGATAGCGATAAATTTTCCTTTATTGGCCTCAAAGCAATAATCCCTTTTGTGTAAGCCCATGACCAAACCTATATTGCGGTCCTTTCAAAAGACCTTTTTGATCGAACAAATTGTGCTCATCCCGAATGTTTCTGAAAGACTTTGACATGTGTTATGTGAGATACCTTCAACAATCAATTACTTCCCACACGAATGGATAGGATCATGCAGTCATTTTATTAAGAGTGTGTGAGAAATCATTTCTGACTAAGAAGCTTTAGTTTGGCATGCTTAATGAGCCTTTTTCACAAATAGAAATTGTTTTGACAAGAACTTGACTCCCAAAGAAATTGATGATTAATGAGACATCCTCGAGCAAGATGACAGTTTTGTGCCACATGTTACTGATTGACATCGGATGTTTTTCTTTTCATTAAAAAGCAGTTGGACCTAGCTTTATTAGCTTTTTCAATTAATGCTGCAATATTGCCAATACGTCACTTGATGACGTCCTTAATGACATTTGCTCAAGTTGAGTTTGACAGGATTCCCTAGTGAAGCCATGCAGTTTTCAAGGGGTTAGTGGGTGCTTCCCTAAAAACCAAAGGTTCATGGTCAACCTCAAACCATGCCATCCACATGGTTTATGGGTCCATCCTTAAACCACACGGTTCATGGGTCCATCCTTAAACCACGCTTTTAAAATGTTCATGAGTCTATCTCTGAACTCCGATTTTCAAAAGGTTCGTGGGTTTTCCTTAAATCATGTATTTCCAACCTGGTCGAAATCCGTTGTTACACAGTGAGACCTCACGTCTTTCTTTTTTTCTTATGACACAGCATGCTTTTGTAACCCGGGGTCTTTCTTCTTCTTGTTGACAAGATACGCTTCCACGGCTCCGAGTCATTTCCATCAACCTAACACGTGCCTATGCACCTAGGGTCTCTCTACCACCGAAATAATTTAGGTGTCTTCTATCTTTGAATGAAACCTTGAATGCAACCTCTTTGAGGCTACACTCAAAGAGGGGCAACTATTGACACCAATTCTTTAACTATTTTTCAAAAAAAAATTTACAAGTCGAGTCGAACCGGATTAGACCTTGGCCTGGCCTGCCCTCGCTATTTTTTTTTTTTCTTTCCCCCACATGGGCCTTGGCTTGGCCCGCCCCTCTTTTTTTTTTTTTTTTCTTTCCCCCGCGTGGGCCTTGGCTCGACCCACCCCTATTTCTTTCTCTCTTTCTCTCACGCGGCCCAAGCCCTCTCCCTTTCAGCCCAACCTCACCCCCAATCTATCTTCTTCCTCCTTGATTCATCATGCGCGTAAGGGGCAAAAAGAAGAAAGGACAGCATAGCAGGGCAGCAGCAAAAGATCAAGAGGGGCAGGCAGGCAACACGATTTGCAGGTCAAAGCACTCCTGTCCAGCCGGCTTTTGCTGCAGGAGTCCTTTTGCACGCACGAAGAGAGAGTGTAGCGAGGGGAAGAAAAGGAAGAGGGACTGAAGAACAGAGAGGAAATGGAGAAGAAAAGAGAACGCACCAAGAGGAACCGAGGGGGAACGAGGAGAGCGAGAGAGGCTATCGCCGCCAACACGTCTCCAGCTGCCGACCGATGCCTACCACCACAACCTTCGCTGAATCCAAGTAGGCATTTCGCCAAACATCCGGTGTGTGTTGCGTGTTACCGAACTGGCCGAAGCTCCCCTCAATCGTTTCAAGCGAGCTCCAGCTCACCACTCATCCCCCTACATCTTCCATTGTCCTGGCATGCCTTAGTAGCTTCCTACGTTCACGCTCGAGTCTCGGCTAAGCCCGAAACCTTCGCTTCACAGAACACCCAACACCCGTTCGCTAGAATTCCCAGCCGAAAACTAGCTTCATCATCCCTAACCTCAACTCAATTTTGGCCACCGGAGGGTGTCACCATTTGGCCGGAGTCGGCTGCACCCCGCCTGACCGAAACAACACTTTGCCCCCCTCTCGGAAGCGCTTGTATTGAACGCCTTCACCGCACCTTCCCCCGCCGCAGTCGGGCGTTCGCGAGTCAGAAGCCGCGGAGCAGAGGGGAGATGGGCTGAGTCGAGCCAGAGCTGGGCCCATTCAGCTCAATTCCAACCCGATCCATCCTCCCTTTCACTTGGGCCTGTGGAGGACCATTCTGCATAAGGAGAGTTGGGCCTGTTAGTTGGGCCCAACCCTCAAGGCGAGCACGAGCCCAACCAAGGCTGGTCGAGCCTAGCCCATTCGAGTGGTCGACTAGCTGTCCCATTTGAATGAGTCGACTCGAGTCAAGTCAAACCGAACCTGAACCGATTTGCTAGAAAAATTTCAAAAAAAAAATTAAAAAATTCGAAAATTAAAAATGTAGGGTTTGTTTAGGATTTGCTATGTATTTGCCTTCTTAGCGTAATTAGACCTTTATTTGCTCGTATATTGATTATATCGTATGTTTAATTTGTATATATTATTATGTTTAATTGCACGTACACAATTTGGCTGCAATTAGGATCTTGGTAGCTATAATTATTATTTTAATGATTGCGCACCTACATGATCACCTTGCATATTAGTGGATAGGTGTAAAATCAATCCAAACTGCCTGGCAAAAATATTTTCTTTTAAAATGAACAAGATTAGCTATCGAAAGGGCACTAATTGACCAATCAAGTCCCTAATCCTAAATTTTATGGTTGTGTGGGAAGTGAGGTACACTCTCATGCCTCACCCGGTTTCTAACTGACCCCAATAGGCTAGTGGCGACTCCTTATTGCAAAATTCTTAAAAGTACCCACATGTCACGCGAGGTATAGGCTAGGGAGAGCCCGCGCCTAATCATGGACTTTAGGTTCGTCCTTTAGGCAACACTCCTAAACCTGCTCCCTTCTCTCGAGAGGTAGGTCGCGACAAATATGTCAATTTCCATCTATGCCAATCAATAAGAAAGATTCCGTGCGTAATATTCCATGGTATTTCGCACGCCATTGATGAGTGGAGTACTTCGCACGCCATTGATGAGAATGCGAATGGGAACAATGCATTGTATCCTACAAAGTGAAAAACATGCAGGCCTCATCTTAACAATTCATCCACATTTAAAATCCAAGCCCGTGATGATCCTTTATGTAAAAAGACTATTCTTAGTTTGACTTTTGCAAATAACAAAAAACGAAAGATGCTCGCATAGGTATTATCCTTCCCCCTCATGGCATAAACTCCAAATTAATCTTATTTATAATATGTAACCCAAAGCGTCAACACGAAAGAGGCTCTTTCTTTTAACTCGTAACGATGTACTTTGTCTCATGCTCTTATTTCATCCATAAATAGAAAGATACGCAAGGCATATCTCTTACAAACTCAGTATTGAAAGAAGCTAAGAGACTCGAAAGGCATGGCTAAGATCTTCTTCAACTTGGTCTCGATACTCTTCTTCGTCCTCATGGTCACCCGGGTCGAGAGCTTAATTCCTGGAGGTAAGTAATGGGTTACTACTCTCCATTAATTGATAATATATATTTTCTTCCAGCATACTTACAAAATCTTGTTCTGCAACTTCATCGTACGTTGAGGATCCGCTTTCTATTTCAAAACCTCGGCAACCACAAGTTACATCCCTGGTACCAGTAGTTTCGACCGGTTTTTGAACAAAATCTGTTTTAATGCTGCAATAGTAGCTGGAAGTTTTTCTTTCCTCCAAGAGGATGAGCAGCTTGACAATACCCATGTTTTCCCATATTATTAAAGTAGTTTTCATGCACACGCTAAGCGCGATTCTTTTCATTGCTAGTGTAAATTACGCAATTAGTGATTGACTTAGTCATCAATCTTATCATTTCGTTGGGACCTAAGTCTTTCTCTGGTTTATGCATGGTGCTTTACAGTGAGTCCTCTCCTTGTGTGCATGAATGTGGTGGAAGTGGCGAGCGGAGACACTTGCTATGCAATAGCACAGCAGTACCACTTGGATCTCGACACCTTCTATTCCTACAATCCAAACATAAACTGCGACGCTCTCTTCGTTGGTCAATGGGTTTGCCTCTATGGGGTGTCTACCTAAGCCACAAAGATGTCTAGTTTACACTTGTATGAATAAAGGAGTGGATAAGTGCAACGCGCTCATCACCCAGTTGCTGGTAATGCAAGCGCAAGGGTCTGGTCGTCATGTTTTGTTTCTGTGTCATCAAGCAAATGTAGTTTGAGCATTGTGACTAAAGGGTGTCGATAAAGTTTGTACGCATGCTTTATTTCTGTTTTTTGCTGCAAAAACAATTAGAGTATATCTGTTATTCAGGAGAAAATATTAGGTGCCACTAAGGTAATGTTGACATATATTTTGGCAGCCCGTTTAGTCATTTATTGTATTAAAAATTAGAGGGTACTTTCATCCCTAAAAAAATTAATTAATTAATTAATTGCATAACACATAATTTTAGGTGTATTTATTTTTAATTTACATTTATAATGGGTCGGTTACGGATGGGTTCAAATTAGTGGTTCTAAGCTTTAATTTGACAGGTCGGATTAAGCCCATGAAGCAAATAAATTGGCTCGAGCCCATTTTCTTTTAATGGGAAATGATATTACAGTAGATTTTTGGAATTTAAGAAAATCGGGTTGCAATATTATCTTTAAGCAATAAAATCGGGAGATGTGGAAAATAAAAAGTGATATTGCATTTAGAAAAAGAATTTTTGTGGATTTCGATTTGGAAAAATTAAAACCCTAATTCGTAGACTATAAAAAGAAAAACGCATAGGGCTTCGAGAGAGAGCGCACAAGTATTGAATATACGGCCTTGTGGGTTTTTTTCTCTTGGGTGGAGCTCTTTTTCTCGATCGAAAAGTCAAGCACAATCAAAAGTAGAGACAGCTTCGGTTTTGGGGGTGGCCAAGAAGGGTTTTGACAAGTCAAAGCGAAAAGTGAAAAAAGCAGAGAGAGGGTCCGAAGGCAGCAGGCCAACAAGAAAAGAAAAAGTACAAAAAGAAGAAAGAAGAGGAATCACTGTTCTTCTTCTTTAGAAGACCCTTCGCCGGTTTCCCCCTACTGCCTGGACTCGCGCTGCGCTTGAGTCATCGCGCCTCCGCAGCCATATGTACCGCCGCGCTCAGCGTCCAGCTTTGCACCTTAGCCCGCTCGCTACTCATCTCTACCTACAGCAACCCCTCGGCTTCTGTTGCTGCTACCGTTCACCTCCGTCAACGCCCGCCACAGCCGTGAAGACCCGTCGCAATGCCTGCTGTAGCCGTGACCTGTCGCACCTCCGAAGCCACCACTCCACACTTTAGATCCCGCTATTCCGGTGGCCCGTTGCCGTTCGAGTCCCTACCGTTGCTCCGAGTGCCAAATCGCAACGCCCCTACAGCTTGCCAGCCGCCGCTACGACCTACCCTTGCGACACCAGCCCTGTCACAACGTCATTGCTTCACCTCACCACTTCACACCGCCGCTCCCTTGCAGATCCCGAAGCTCCGCCACCTATGGCCACCGGAGACGTTCCCCTACCGGATCCCCAATTTCGCTGCCCTAGGTGTCCTGCTGCAGCCGTGAAAAAAAAAAAAAAACAAAACAAAATAAAAACCAAATTAGGTAGTTTTCTTTTATCTTTATTATATAGTTTATAATTTGTTTCTTATATAGTTTTTTTTTTAGTGTGATTATTCATGAATACCTAATTGAAATTCCAATGTGAAATAACCTCTCAAATTAGGAATCGGGAGTTCGATTTTCGCGCCCGAAATCCGACTCACAATCTCTTGCAAAAATCAACAATCCAATCTTATGCCCGAGATTCGATTCGCGATTTAATTTAAAATTGACCAACTCGATCTCATACACAAGATATGATCATCAATTTTGGGTATTAATCTTATCTTGATTGAATTGGCTATCGGGTTATTTAAATTAAATTTTGTTTTGCATAAAAGAAAATTAAAAAATGCAAGTTAGATTAGGTTTAGGGTTAGGGTAATTAGTTATTTCATTTTTTTGGGTATAAAATTACAAAAATCCAAAAAAATGCATTCATTTAGGATATTAGTTCTTTTAGAATTGCACGTGTCAATTTAGAATAGGATTTTTATTTTTAATTTTTACAATTAAAAAATCCCAAAAAAATTAATCAATTTAGGATGCTAGTTTTTTTGGTAGATTGCACGATAGGTTTTTTTTTTTTAAAAAAAAAATGCATGTTTTAGAATAGATAACATGTCCCTTTGATTCTTCACTTTAGTTAGTTATTTTTAGTGATTTTTAATTACGAATTTCATTAAAAAAAAAAAAAAAAACCATCATCATTCATATTAGAATAGAATTGCATATTTCATTTTAAATTTAGATTGATTTTTAGATAGATTGCATCCTAGGTTAAAAGTCATTAGATTAAGATAATGTCTTAGTTTAAATTAGGATTTAGTATGACTTAATCCTTAGTTTAAATTACATAGAATCTTAATTTAGCTAGGTGATTTTTGCATTTTTCTTAATTTTGAATTTCATGAAAACTAACAAAAATAGGTCTCAGGATAAATTATTGTCAATTTTTAGGATAGATTGCAATTTTTTAGGAATAGAAATATTATGTGCACGTCATATATGATTAGGTTCATACAATGCACGTCATATAGAATTTGGCTCATTTAATTAGAAATTGTTCGTCCTTAGAATTAGGTCATTTTGTTAATTTAGATTTGCATATTTAGTTATTGCATGTTCATTAAGAAAACACAAAAAAATTAATTCATGTCATATAATTTAGAACACATTGTCATGCCATACCATTTCATGTTAGATTAGATACACTGCATGATTTTCATTAAATAAGTGAAAACAAAAAAGAAATTGCGTGTTAATTAGAAATCATATCTAGGACAGGGTTTGATGTGAATTTCGATCTAACAACGCAGATGCTTTCATTGCTAAGAGGTAAGTCATGCACTTTTTTTATTCATTGCTTTCTTAGGTGTTAAATTGGTGGTTTGTACACCCGTATGATCACCTCACATGTTAGAGAAATAGATTTAAAATCAATTTAAGCTGCCTGCAAAAACAGTTTTTTTTTTTTTTTAATAAGAAAATGGTACCGAAAGGGCATTAGAAGAATCTAGTGTAATCAAGTTCCCGTACCCATAGTCTCTGGTTCGTAAGAGTAAAGCAAAACTCCCGTTACTTTACTTGGATTTCTAATCGACCCACCAAAAATAGATTAGTGGCGACTCCTACTTTAAAAATTATTTGCATGTTAAAAACTTGAACCTAAGTCGCGAATTGGTATGGGTTTAGGAGAGCCCGAACTAAGCTTAGGTTTAGTAATCCATTAGCCAAACCCTAGGTGGTGCACTTGAAAATTTAGTCGTGACAAGTAACCACCTCAATAATGCATCAGTCCATTCCACAAGTGACACATGTAGCTCATGGGCCCACCTTTAAGAAAAAACCTTCAAGTCCCTCTCACTCCTTCGTTTCCTCTCTTCTTGGCCATTGCTTTCTTCATTTTCTTTTTGCCCTTCTAAGGTCATGGACAATGCTTGATTGTAGCGGCCAACCATTGATGTACCGCTCACAAGCATGCCAACACTCATCCATGCCTATCATCAGCATCGTTTGGGCATGCTATTGATGCCAAAGCATCCATCTTTTCTATCTAGCCATGGACGACACTCATGGCCAGCCATGGACAGCTAGCTCACGAGTAACGCCGATGCTCATGATAGGTTGTCCGTCGCCCCCACAACTGCCCACAGTCCAAGAACAAGCTCTAGCCCCCCGTCATTCGCAACCCCTGGCCCTCCCTCAACCCCTACATCCTTAAAGTCCCCTATGGCTCCAATGCCGTTGCCTCCCAAACCCTGCCAAATCCGACAAGGATGACCTTCTCCCTAGCCACAACAGTCGAGCCCTCACCAAATCTGACGAAAGCAACCCTCACCTTTGGCTAGCAAAGTTCGACACCCTCGCCGATGTCATCACCTCCCAAACCCTTGCCACATTTGGCAAGGGCGACCTTCACCCTAGCTACAAGGGTTAATTTGTTGCCGAATTCAACGAAAACAATCCTCGTCAACCATAGGCAAGGGCCACAACACTCTCGCCCGCCCTCACTTGTAACCAGTTGTTAGCCACAAACCAAAGGGTAAGAAAGCAAAAACAGAAACAAAAAAACAAAACAAAAAAAGAAAAAAGAGAAAGAAACGGTGGAGGAGAGAGAGGGACTTCCAAATTTTCTTAAAGGTGGGCCCGCAAGCGATACGGAATGGACTAATGCATTGCTGAGTTGGCTACCCTAACTCCACCTAATATTCTCGTTATTTAGGAGAAATATTATGGCTGACAAAAAGGGCCTAGGAAAACATGGGTTTGGCTCAACTTGGAACTAGACCTCGCCATTCACATTTCCAATCCTAGTTCAAGGAGAATTAATCAGGTTCGTAATTTAAAAAACTATAGAGCCAACCGAGTATTGATTCGATTCTTAATGCCAAGTGCCTGTTCAATCTAAGAACAAAACTAGCCAGGTCGATTCTAAGTTTGAATTGGACTATCGGCCTTGTTTCGGGATGAAACGGACCTTGAAGCTGGGTTGGTACTTGGTTTTAAGGGGAACTGGTCCAGCTCCAGATTTTAAAAACCTAGGACTGATTTAACACCATGCTCGGGTTCCCAGTTCTAACTACCAACAAAACAATTTAGCCCAGGCGATTGTAAGGTTGAGTTGCCTGGCTAGGCTTCTGCTAAGGTGGAACCGGTACTAAGGGTGCATTTGGGAGTGGCTTTTACCAAGCCACTTTGGGCATCCAAAGCCCTTTGGGCTAAAAAATTGTGACATCCAGAATTTTCGGCATTAATTTCAATTGAATTGATCGGGCTAATCTTATGCAATTGGAGCCGGGGATTGAAATTGAGTACAAAATTGAGATGCAAGGTAGGTTATTGGATGAGGAAAATTATCAATTGAGGCATTCAGGGGTCAAGTGATTTTTTTTTTTGTTGAGGTCATTCAAGATTAATTCAAGAGAAAATTTAAATTCATTTAAGCCAACCCTCCTCCAAATTCGTGTACCCCCACCTAGCCACGACATTTGGACCATTTTTGGCTTCTAGAAGAGTGCATGGGTAGTCCATTGTGAGCCAAGGGATTTATACTTGGCCAAGAGTGATTCATGGAGGATATTTTTGCAAAATATCAAGTCAAGGGGACCCTCCATTCTCTCTTTCTCTTCAAAACCGTGCGTGACCAGCAAGCTAGAGAAAATTCGTGAAGTTGCAAGTCCACCGAACGTCCACCTTCTCTACGATTTCTCTTTCGGTCTCCACCGCTTCGTTATTGTCGTCCTCTCTCTGCCCGTGAAAACTAAAGTCGCCACCCACCAAAATCCCTACGCAAGCTGCCACACATTCGTTCCTCCTCATCTCCGCTCAATCTTCAGCGAAGAAGACCACCCCTTGCTGCATCCAGATTGGCGCTGCATCAATTTGGTCGGCCACTCACGCCAGCCTCCACCAGAAATCAAAACAGCAGCCGTTTGTTCTCCTTCCTCCGTGCGCCAGCTGCTCCCCAGTCAACTTCATCTCCATCGAAACCCTTTGGTTGAATTTATAACTGTCTCAAACTTGATCGCATACTCCACGACCAGCTAAGCAACTCCAGCTCCCACGTGTCTTCGATTCTTCAGTCGACGAACCAACAATTGAAGACTTTGAGTTGGACTCTGCCCAAACGAAATTCCCCCGCCAGCGAAGCCTCACGCGTCCGAAGCTGCTCCTCAACCGCACGACCAGCTACACCGAAGATTTCCACAAAGCAATTGGAAGTCTCCACCGTTTTTTTGGCTCCTCCACACATCCACGGCCTGGGGTGTCTTGGTCAACAACAGCAGCGACGAAGTCTCTAGTTGACCGAAGCCAGTGAAGCCCGAGCTGCACGCGTCTTCCTCAGCTCGTGCCTTCCGTGCACATCAGCCCAGCGAAGTCGCGAATCCCAGTAGCCACGTGGCCGTCAGCCACAACGAAGCCACGCTCCTTCTGGCCCATTGAAGTGTCGAAGCCCAGCAGCTCCGTGATTCCTCAATTGGGCAGCCGCACGTTCAGGCCATCCTCAGCCCATTGAAGTTGTTTTTCAAGCCCGGCATCATTTGTATTTCGAGAGGCCAGTAGTTCAAAGTTCAGCCCATTTTGAAGGCAAGAAGTTAGCTCAACCGCGGCAAGCCACCCAAGTTCGGCCGCCATCGCGTCATCATCGCGGTTTTTGATCTTCGCTTGGCGCAAGTGAGTTTTACTCACTGATGCCTTCTTATTCTGCTAATGATGCCTAAGGATTGATTAGATTTATTTAATTGCAATTAGGTGGTTAGATTAGATTACAATAATTAAATTAGAGACTTATTGATACATGTTAGTCAAATTGAATGTGCATTTAATTAGTAGACATGTCCTATTAATTATTGAATGCTTCTAGGGATTTTTCCGTCCCTTATCGGGTGTTAATTAAGCAATTTGGGCCTAAAATGAATTTTTAGGAATTAAATATTAATTTTCAAAATTAATTTAATTATTTATTTATTTCTCGGAAATTCAACTGGGATGGCCGGTGACCGGGATTTTATACGATGATTGTGGTGCAGACCGTTTATTTAATCGAGCTTTATATTGTGCTAAATTGAATTTATTGTGTATATTTATTTAATTTCTGAAATTATTTATTTATTTATTTATTTCCGGAAATTCAACTTGGATGGCCAGTGACCAGAATATTATGCTGATGATTGTGGTGGAGTCCGTTTGTTTAATCGAGCTTTATTTTGAGTTAAAATGGGATTTTAGTATTAATTATTTAATTTTCGAAATTAATTATTTATTTATTTATTTTTTCGGAAATTAAGGTTGAGATGGCGACGACCGAAATTTCGTGCTGATTATCGTGGCGTAGTCCGTTTATTTATTTGAGCTTTATTTTATGCTGATTGAATCTTGAAAGTGGTCGAGTGGGACCGTAAAGCCATTAAATCTTGCAAGTGGTTGAAAGTGGGACCGTAAAGCCATTGAATCTTGAAAGTGGTCGAGTGGGACCATAAAGCCATTGAATCTTGAAAGGGTCGAGTGGGACCGTAAAGCCATTTAATCTCGGTGACTTGATGCATCACTTTGGAGAAGGCACGTGGGCCCAAAGATTTAAGTATGGCATCATAAAAGAGACACGTGGGCTCGATGATTTGATGCATCACTTTGGCAAACTAGTACCTAAGAGAATGCACGTGTGCTCGACATCTTGATATGCGTTGTGGGAATTGCTTAGTCTGTTGGTTATGAAATCGACTAGATCGATTGATCATTGATTTGATCAGTTTGTCGTGATTTGATTGATTGATTGGGAATGACCACGAGTGGTCTTGTTGACGTGTGATCGACTTGAGTCGATTTGATCGATGCTTCGATCTGTGATGTAATTGCTTGGATGCCTATTTGATCTGAGCTAACATGCAGGTGAAATCTGAGGCCAAGGTAAGTCCTCTGACTCATGTTGTGCATAGGCAGCCCTAAGGTGTGTTAGTTTACTAATCGGGTCTTAGGGGGTAGAACTTGCTGGGACATAGTCTCATCCCGGTTGTGGGATTACATTTCAGACCCCTAGATTTCCCGAAGGTTGGCCGGCTTTTGAAGTTGAGGATGAGCGAGAAGAAGGAAGTGAAGAGTTTGAAGAAAATGAACTTAGTGGTGAAAGATCTGAAGAGGACTGGGATGATGATCCCAAGTATGGTCCTATCCTCTTTGTAAACCCTGTATTTGTGAAATTGTGAATTTCAATAAATGAAATTGTAGCCTACTTCTCTATCCCATTATTTTTATTGTCTGGGGATTTTAAATACTTCCGCATGTGCATATATAAATGAAGGGGTCGGCGATACATATTCCTGGGATATCGCATTTTAAAATCGACCAAAGGTAAGGGATGTGCGCGTGCCTAAGGATCGGGGCGTGACAAAAATGGTATTTGGGAACTTATTTTGTAAACATACTTGGGGAAAAGTGAGCCTTTGGAAGGCTGAAAGCTCAGGTTGCCTTGGGCATTTGACCTTCTTGGAATGCTAAGGGGAGAGAAGATAAAAAATTTCTTCCACAAATGTCCTCACTAACATTTCGTTTTTTCGGTTTTGTCCTTGTGACTATTCACCTTCTTCTTCGTTGAGGTCGGCCAACGAAGTTGCGCAGAGCTGCTAGGGGCCAGTGACGAGCTAGATAGAGGTTGGCATGAGGCCGGTGTGGTCATGGCGACCGTAGCAGCCAATCGCGTGATCTCGGCGACCCCCCGCGAGTCGTGTCGCCACGACCACTGCAACCCTTGGTGACCACCCAGATCTGGGTCACAGCAAGGTCGCGCGACCGCTATAACCCCCAATAATGCTACGGACCCCGCAGACGGGTCACCAGAGGTCGCAAAGAACCCGGATCTAGGCCGTGCGACCTCCGACAACCCAAATCATGCGCAGATTTGGTCACACGATCCGAGTCACGGCGACCAGATGTGAGCCCCAACCACCTTCGAACGAAGGTCGTGGCACAGTGGGTCGCGAGACCGTTTGGTGAGGGTTGCCGCGACCGAGATCACACGATCTGGTCGCGATCAAGGCGATTAGGGTCACCACAACCAGAGGTCGCTAAGGCCACTTCATCTAATTGCGGCAACCCTCGCCGAACGCTTGGCCCCACCTGCCCCTCACCGGCGGTAATCGGCCAACTCTCTTTTTTTTCCTTTTTTTTAATGACAAAAGTCTTCTATAAAGTTAATTTGTCCAAACACTATTTTGCTCAAAGGTACTTCACAATGGACTTTCACAAATGCAATTTACCAAACACAATTTGCATTTTGAAAAACTCTTTTAGCTCAAAGACCTTTATATTTTCTCAATGACTTTCCCAAAAGTCTTCCCAAATGCACCCTAAGACTACTTTTGATGTTCTCAAGGTTGACATACGATGCAAATGTGCAACCCTACAACTATACTTTTATAGTATACATATTCATAAATGTCTGGTGGAGCTAGAGCAAACTCAGATTTAGGTTGAATCAGATTTGCGATTGATAATGCTTGTCTTGATCATCAACATATGCCATCCCTACTGATCCATAATGCCATGTCATCCACATGTCACTTTAATACCCGGTCAACATGATGTCACCTTAAAGTTTTGATTTACTATAAGATTTTTGTGTTTTAGGATAATTAGGATTATATATATTGAAAAGTAGAAATTGGAGAAAAATCAAATTAAAGAACAAAGTAGTGAAAAACTTAATGAGGGAAACACTTCTAGGAAGCTTTCTTTGGTATCATTAATTTTCCGATATGGCACAAATGGCTTCATTGGAAGTGCTAACTCTGAGATATGATGCCTCTCAAAAGAACACGATGATGCACTTCAAAGCATTCTTCACTCATGAACTCAAACCCTTAAATTCGAGAGAAATGGAGTACAACAGAGAAGAAGAAAATGTCACAAATATGGATTTGTCATTTTTTTCTTAAACTTCCTATGGACTATTTAAAGACCCAACGGAGTAAAGGAGAGTGTTAATTTTGGAGAGTTACTTCAAATCTTCCATCTCCCCAAAAGCTTGAAAGTAGAATATTTTTGGCGCATTATGCATTTATTAAAATTGTTCCTCAAGCCATTTTAGGCAACAATGACATATTTCACTTGAACATCTACTCATGTCATTGGTCTAAGTTTGAGCAACCCATTTTTCTTCTTGAATTATTTACATCAATCAAAATTCTGGAATACTTGTTTCCGCCTAAATGAACATTTCTAAAAGTACATACATGAAAAATAAAATAAATTTTTATAGAAAAAAATGTCTATAATGTAACTTTGACCCAAAGTATATTGTAAACTCTGAACTTTTAATCAGTTCAATATGATATATGAAGTTTAATTCAATCTACAATGTTATCTCGAACTATTGGTACATTTTCAAATTAGTTCTTGGATTCTATGGAAATGTTCAATATTTTCTCTAAACTTAAATTAATAGAAGTATAAAATTGGATATTTTCATATATATATATATATATATATATATATATATATGGATTAATTTGAACATTTACCAAAAGTTCAAAGACTGCATTAAACAAATTAAAAATTCGGGAGTGACATTACACATTAGACTAAAGTTTAGGGATTACTTTTGTCACACCCCGAACACCGAGCACACGCACATCCCTCGATGGTCAACTAAATTGCGACATTCCTAGGACTTGTCACCAACCCAATCGTTTTATGCACATGCGGAAGCGAAACTAATAAACTCCCAACCAATAAACAAACACATGGGATAGTAAAAGCAGGATAACCAATTAGCACAAAACATATTTCATAAACAACCCAGGTTTATATACAGTCAAGCAAAACCTAAGGTTTATCTACAGAAGTCTAGATCAAAAAGAGCTACTGAGCCACCTACGCTCCTAACTCTCCATTCTAGGGCTCATGGGTCCTCCACAACACCATCAGGGGTGTCAATGTCCATAGGATGCCCTACTTCCCACTCCTCGATCCTGATGGGAAGCTCATCAAAACCTTGTATGGGACCCTCCCAAGCCACGTTAGGAAATTGATGAATCACGCTCTGAAACAATGGAAGAGTTAAATGAAATAACCTATAGGTATGCAACAAACTTAAATATGAAGAGTTAAGGAAAGAGAATGTTACACACGAAATTTATAGTGGTTCGGCTTAGATCAAGCCTACGTCTACTCTTTCACGCTAACAGCCTTCTGGCTGGATTTCACTATACAATCAACAAGAGATTACAACTTTGAGTGCAAATACTTAGTGGTAGATTACACTGTCTCACTAAGTCACTCTTTTGGTATTTCTCTCATGATCACAAAGCTCACCAAAGACAAGTGTATGATCAAAAGTCGCTTAGACTTTGGAATTATAAATTCTACACTCCATCTCTTACTTGCTTATCAGTCATTGATCTCCTTAATTACTCCTCCCCTTCCAAATTAGTTGTTGGACAATATCTTAAGAATCGTCTTCCAATCTACCCATTAGACAGATCTGTATCTAGAAGATTTGATAGCCGTTGAGTGATAGAAGTAGAATCCCAAATTAATTCTAATCGCCCATATAAACAGAATCTTGGTTTCCATAAGTAGAGCTTCTTCATTTAGAAAGTTCTTGTCTTCATGATCCAATTGTCAATCAATTAGATTGAGTCAATCAAATCAATCTTGATGTGGAATCCAAATCAGATCACTAGCCATTATATGTTTGGGGCTTGTGTTACGTTCTGTCAAGTTGTCTTGTTCTGAACATGCTTCGTTCTGAACTTATGTCTCGTTCTAAACCTTATCACCTTCTAGACTTGTGTCTCATTCTGTAGGTAAAGTCTGAGAGTGTCCTGTTGAAAGTAAAGTCTGAGTTTCTTCCATCTGAAGTAGAGTCTGAGTGTCTTCCTTCTTCACTTGCATTCAGTCTAGAATTTGTCAAAGAGGGCGGACTTCTGATGTAAAACAAACTTTGACACAAAGTCTGGCAATCTTCAAAATAGACTTTACAATTTAAACGTAAGTTTGAACATATTCTGCTTCTGAACAAATTTAGCCTTAAGGTTTGAACACAATCTAAATAAACTCAACTTCAGCATAAAGTCTGTCTTATGGTTCTTCCAAATATAGACTTTGATAAAATCATTTACACATTCTATTATCTACATAGTATGTTACTCAACAATTAAACATGTTAGTAGCCTTTGATTTATTTTGTCATCTTCAAAACATCATAAGGGATTTCCCTAACAAAAGTCTACCTTTTGCAAAACCCCAAGACGAACGTGGTGCACCTCCATTTAAGGATCTGTAAAAATTTAAACCACAACAAGGTGAGATAAATCTCAGCGAGTCACACCCCAAACCTCGATTAGAACGAGAATTCACCTAGAGGTAGCCTACACATGCACCATATAGGACTTACCTCATCTCAGCTCTCTCCCTACATGTTAGTACACCTCATATAACATATATAAACACAACCAGCATACATCATTAACTGGAACACCTCATATCACATATCAATCAATCACAAGAGTCTTGATTATAAAGCTAAATCGTTATGACACGTTCCATTCCGTGTCACACAATTTTGTCTCCTAATCAGGCACAACTATTTGAAACATTCAAGCGTGTCCCAATTAATTATGACCCAACGGCCGCGGCCAACTCAATAGTCAGTGGTCATCCGGCATAACCGGATGTGTCTCGCCCCATTGAGCACGGCAACGTCCCGTGTAAACACATTAGAATGGCATTCCATAAAGGAGAATCGGTCCGGCCTCTACCACAATCCAGCATCCGTTGTCAAGGGCATCTATACTTAGTTAGGCATCGTCCCGCGTAAACGCATCAGAACGGGTTCACTACCCCGCGTAAATGCCTCAGGGTACTTAAGTGATCATGCACACATCCATGCTCGGTCAAGAACATCGTTGTGCACTCAAATATTTTTATTTCAAATAATGGACTTGGCCTATTTTCTTCATATTAAAAATACCCGATAAAATAATTGTGCGTGGACACACAATCAATTCAATTCACAAAACATGATACCCTCTCATTTTAAAATTCCATGATTTTATATAGTATATAAAATATTTTTGGCGTCAAAAACCGACACCTAGTATTTTTCTAATTAAATACCCATAAATTCATTTTTGCAATAATAATCAAAAATTGTCACCAAGCATCTAATTGCATAATTTAGCACTCAATTGCACAAACCAATGCAACCACAACAATTAGCGTAAAATTCGACAACCGGCTATCCCGATATAATTTATGCTAATTAATAATTAATTAAATAAATTGTAAATTATTTAAATTAAAACACTTTATTAAATTAAATAAGCTAATCTAACGAACCTAAGTGAACTAATTAAATAAATCTAACTAAACTAGCTACATAAACCTACTAAGCTAACTAACTAACCAACTAGCCACCTAAATACTAACTAGCCTAACTAAATAATCCAACCAACTAGTTAAGCTAACTAAATCTCACTAATCTCAATTAACTCTAAACTCATCCCCTAAGTGTAATTATCTCCCTAATCAAATAATAGAATGCTAACTTGTGACATCCTAGATTTTCACTTCTACTTTCAATTGAATAAATCAAGCCTTTCATCGACGCACCTATAGCTTTTAGTTGAATAAATCAGGCCTTTTATCAACACACCTATAATGTAATTCTCAGAGCTAATCACTTTTGAGATAACTAGACTATCTAGGGAAGTCATTAAGAGATTTTTATGTAATAAACTTGAAGATTCGACTAGGAATCGGCTACTCGACCATGCTCATCTGTAGAGATCATTTTGGCACAGTAAAGATCGATTAGAAATCAAAGATAGGTCGGTTTGACTAAGATACGTGGTTAAACGTGGGTGATTCCACTAAATTGCGAAATTCTCGTCGATCAGCACTAAACTGATTTTTTTGTCGTTTTGGTAATCTGTGTCCATATTTGAAATCTCGAGATTTTCATGACCACCAAGAGTTGTCAATGTGCCGAACAGGTTCATTGTGGCTTGAAGAAAATCGACCATGGGTCATTTGCACCAAAAATTTCTAAAACTACCCGATAACTTAGGTCACGCTAAAATTGTGTCGATTGAAATTATCCGCGAATTTAAATCCAATTTCAGAAATTGAAAGTTCTGTTATGTCACGAGTCATTTTAGAAACGTTAACTCAGTCTCCGAAGATTTTTCTGCAAACCGAGGTTTTTGAAAAGTCAAGGTAGGGCTATTTTCAACGAAAATTTTAGAGGACCATTTTTTAGGGCGAAATTGGGATGCAAGTGGGTTCTATTGGCAAGGAAAAATGCCAATTTGATCAAGGGTATGATGGTTGAATTTATAGAGGCCGAATTGAGTTAAATCAAGAAAGGATTTGATCCAAATTGAGCCAAATGTTGTGCAAATTCGTATGTCCCCTTGCCCACAACTTTTGGACCATTTCCTTAGCTTGTTGAGGAAGCTTGAAGGCTAACAATTGCTGTGGAAGCCAGCCATAGAGAAGACCAAGGTGGCCCTCTCCTTAGCCAAGTTATCTCCCCCTCCCCCTTCCTCTCCTCCATTTCGTCGAGCACACCCCCATACTAACCCTTGAAGCTTCAAAATTTCCAGAAAACCGAACCAACAAGCCAACAGCCCCGTCCAACCGCCTGAACCCACCGTGCCACCGTCCAGCACCGCCACAAGCCCCACATGCCAGCCGCACCAAACCCGCGCGTCCCTGGCCGCCATTCCACCTCCATCGTGACCCCAAGACATCCCTGGAGCCGGCCGCAACTCCCCCGCCGTCGCGAGTCACCTAGCCGCCCACCAAGCCGCCGGAAGCCCCACCATAACCATCCGCCTCTCCCCCGCTCATTTCCGCCTTAGCCAAGCCACTAGTTCCACCTTTCTCGACCCCAACCAAAACCGAAGCCCCCGGAATCCTAGCCATCGTTTGGCCCATTTTGGTGACCATCCGAACCTCACTTTGTGCACCTACTTTGGAGTTTGTGGACCGCCTCCGCATCTCCATCATTTTGATCTGAGTAGATCTTTAATCAAATGAGTTTAACTCAATGATCCCTGCTTAGTAAGTTAATGACACTTAAGAGTTAATTAGTTTAAATTAAGCTAGGATTAGGTGGTTAGTTAGAATAAATTAGTGATTCAGTCAATCCTTGTTGCATGTTAGATGGTTAGATTAGTGCAATTAGCAAATAAATAGGTGATAATATTTATTTAGTGAGGTTCGAAATTTTCCAATCTCGAATTGGCATTTAATTAGGCTTTATGGGCCTAAGTCCTATTTATTTGCATTTAATAATTAATTTATGTAATTATTTAATTATTTATTTATGTTCCAAAAATTAGACCGAAATAGCTGGAGACCGAAAATTTTATGATGATTGCAATGGTGTGATTGATTTATTTATTCGATTGCTATTTTTATGCAATTTGAATGTTGATTGCAATTTTGGGGTCATTATCCCAAAATTTATTAATTTTAGTAATTGATTGGAAAATAACCGAGCGTCGATTTACAACGCCAAAACTATTTTGTGAACTATTGAAATTAGTGGGATTTTCAAAAGGGAAAATATTGTATTTTGGTTAAAGCAAACCGTATATCCACACACGATTATTTTTATCATGAAGGATAAAAAATGGTGGCATTCTCAGATGGTGAGAATAATATACTATATCAACCTATGAGCTCTGATATGTTAGCTTAGCATGAGCAGTATATTTTATCAACTTAGAGTGAGCATCATGGGTATACTATATCAACCCGATGGTTGGTATGTCACCTTAGCGAGAACAATATACCGGTATACTATATTAGCCTTGACAAGGGTATATATCAGCTTAGTGAGAACAATATACCTCAATAGCTTCTAGTGAGCCTTGACAATGGTAGTATATCAGCCTATAGGCTTCGATATATCAGCTCAATGAGAGCCGTACACCTTGACAGCTTCTAGAGAGCATTATTAGTGTGCTATATCAACCCGAGGGTTCAATATGTCAGCTTAGCGAGAGCAGTACACTAATTTATCAGCTTAGTGCGAGCTATAATATCTATTTTCAACTTAGAGTGAGCAATCTTGGATATGATTGGACTTTATAGATAGTATTGAATGGCTTGACTAAGAGTTGGTCTTGATGACATGGAATCGACTGAGTCGATTGATCGATGGTTCGATCCGATGTGATAAATTGATTTATTGATGTGATTCCATGAATTTTTGAATTATGTTGACTTGCAGGAAGGAACGAAGGTAAAGGTAAGTCCTCTAACTCGTATTTGTGCTTAGGCAGCCCTTGGGGCATATTTTCTTCCTAGTCGGATCTTAAGGGGTGAACTCGCTGAGACGTCATCTCACCCCGTTGTGGGATAACATTTTTGGATCCTTAGATGGAAGCTCCTCCTGAGCATTTTGGTCGACCTAAGAAGGCACAGAGCATAAGTGTTTCATCCCTTTGCATGGAGACCCTAGGGGATAGGTGTATGAGTTGGTGAAAACCGTGATCTGGGTGGATGAAGCCTTATCCCATAAGGTACCTTATCCTTATCAATACGGATCATGGTCTCGTCAAAAGCAGAATGGGCAGAGAGAGGGTCCTATACCTGAGTCTGAGGTCCCTAGATTTGTGCTGGAGGCTGCTCTTGGGAAGGGCATGGTATATCCTCCGGAGGGTTTAGTGATAGATCCGGATCTTTCCGATCCAAGGACTCCGATGTACTCAATCGAAGGCTCTAATGAGGATGAGAACGAGGACAAGGAGCTGTAGTTTTATGAGACCCCACCCTGTTTTGTAGACCTTGTTTTTATAAATCGGTTTGGTATATGACATGGCTTGATATATGTATATATAAGCGTGTTGTGGTTTGAAAAAATTATGACCCTACTTTTCTCTCTCATCTTGTTGTTGTCTGGGAATTTATTTAATCACTCCCGCATATGTATCAAAATGAATAAGTTGGCGATGCGTCCTGGGACGTCGCTATTTAATCGACCAAGCTAGGATGGGCACGCGCTCGGAGGATCGGGGCGAGACATAACTCACCGGTTTAGCAAATAAACAGGTTCACAGCAACGGTGGCGCGACGACAGTGAGTTCTCGTGACTACGGCGGCTCCAAAAGAGGGTCAACCGAGGCTGAAAAAGCCCACAAGGCTCACGGTTGGGCTGCTCGGTTCTGCTCTAGAGGGGGCTGAGCGGGGACGAGCTAGACCGAGAGGCAAGGCGGGCTCGGCTTGGAGAGTTGGAGCGGGGCAGGCAAGTGGCGGACGAGCGGTGGCGAGATGGGCTGGGGTTCGAACGGGAGGGAGGCCGCGACTGGGCTGGACAGCACAAGGGCTGGTGGAAGAAGAACCCACAAGGGCTGGCTGAAGAAGAAGAAGAAGAAGAAGAAGAAGAAGAAGAAGAAGAACCCACAAGGCTCATTTTGCAGAACCGAGAGGAAAATGGAGATAAAGAAGAAGAAGAAGGAGGAGGAGAAGAAGAAGAAGCAGAAGGAGAAGAAGAAGAAGAAGAAAAGAAAGGCTGATTTGCTGTGGGGGATAGGGCTGGCCGACCAAATGGGGGGAGAAAGGGAAGGGGACAAGAGGCTTGAAAGTCTTGTGAGCAACCAATGTGCTACCAATGCAAATATCTAAGCAATGATCACCCTTTGCACAAAGTCTTCGGCCCTCTTAAGTCCATGCAGCCTCCGATGGGTGATTTCTTCACATTTCCTTCACAAACAAACCTAAATTGAAGGCCAAAAATGCCCATAGCAGCAACCTTACAAATTTCTTGAATTTCTTCTTCAATTTCACACCAAATCAATTCAATTGGTGGCCCAAAAATGCCATGGCAGAAACCCTTACAATTTTCCCTTCAGCTCTTCACAAAACAAAACAATTTGGTGGCTAAAATCCACACCAAAGTGCCCATCCGCATTTCCTTAAATTAATTTGTCAATTTTGATTTTTCCACCAAAATTCCGGGCTTGATGGAAAATTCCCAAAAGATGAGATGAGGTCCTAAAAATAAATTGTGACACACTCAAACTTTCGATTCCCGAAACTAAGTTCAATTTCGTTTTTAAAATCAACCGGATGTGATTTTAGCATGACCTAATTTATCAGATATCTTTTAGGGATTTTATCGTGTTTGACCCGTGGTCGATAATTTTCAATCCACGTTTGTGCACCTTCAACTCATCGGCGACTTTCGATTGTTGTAAAAATCTCAAGGTTTCAATTACGAACACTGGGTATAGAATCGATATAAAAATCGATTTAGTGCCGTTTGATGCGAATGTGCATAATAAGGTGGAATCACCTATACGTGCTTTTGTCAAATCGACCTATCTCCGGTCTCTAATCGATTAAAACGAGTGTCGTATTGACCCTTGTTGATTAACATGGTCAAGCAATCGATTTACGATCGAATTTTCAAGTTTGTCACATTTATATCCATTAACGGCTTTACATGATAAATTAATTATCTCATGAATGATTAGTTCGGAGAAAAAAAAGACCATAGGCGCGTTGAAAAGGTCGAAAATTCAGGATGTCACAACTCTGGTCAAATTAAAAGTTCAAAGATCACATTGCATATTGGACCAAAATTCATGAATCATTTCTATCGTTATCTTAATATAATATGATGATGATAAAGAAGAAAGTGACAAATATGGATTTGTCATTTCTTTTCCAGCCTTCCTTTGGTCTATTTAAAGACCCAACGATGTAAAAGATTGCGTTGATTTTTGAGAGTTACTTCGAATCTTGCATCTCTACAAAAGCTTGAAAGTAGAATCTTTTCCATTGCATCATGCCTTTTGGATTAAAGTTGGTCCTTACACTATTTAATGCAACAATGACGTCATTTCATTTCCACATCCAATTGAGTCATTGATCTAAATTTGACCATCTCATTTTTGCTTCTTTCTTTTTCTCCTCCTCCAAAATGAAACATATATAAACAAAGACAATGAAAATTTTAAAGTCAACCCTTATATACATTATACATATGTGTGTGTATATATATATCGTCCACTTTTTCGCTAATAACAAGACGAGTTTTCTATATAGCATATACTTAAAGGGGGATTTTCCCTTGAACCTTTAGGTTGAATATAAAACTAAAATGTTACCTGCTCATTATATATGGTTCATCTTACTCTCAATGGCAGCACTCTTCACGGACATCCTAGTTTTAGAGCAACTACAATATTACATCAAGTGTTATGTTGTAATCAACCTCCAATTCAAACAAACACTCCTAATTTTCTGAGCAAACAGTCTGATATTAGAGCCAAACCCCGATGAGATCCTCTTCTTAACAGCAGATAGCACCAGATTAGAAAGTCTTATTAACACAAGAAGAAGCCTTCCTGCGTTTCCCATCATTTCAATCTTCCCAAAGACCATATAAAGTGGAATTTTGAATCTACATCAGCATGATTTATCTCCAATTAGATGGCATCAATTAGTACCACACAAATGGTGATCTGCTGGATGAAAATCTCCGTCACTTGAACTTGAGAGCATAATTTTACCAAAGCAGCTGAATTGGGAAAAAGAGTGCCTTCCAAAGCAGCTCGTGTACTCTCCCGCTTCATCTCCACATCCCAAAAACTCTAATCTTTTTATGTATGACTTTTTATAATTTGTTAACCTTTGTGTATAGCTTTTTATCATCCAACCATACATTACCATAAAGCTACATTTGGTCATCCAGATTTCTAATCAAGATAAGACTGAATATGATAGGATATGTAATTCAAAGGATTTTGTTATATCATATCCGATATTTGATAATTGCAATAATAAATTCGGATATATTTATATCGTATTATATATATTGTTTGGTATAAACGCCTATATGAATCACAAAATTTACAAACAGGGAATGGTAAAAATCTCTCATAACACCACTATCTACTTTATTTTTAATTTATTTTCCTCTCTTTTTTAATTAATTTCTTTTTTATTTCTTTCTTCCCCTTCCATCATTCTCTAATAAAATTTTATTAAATAGAAAATTTTACTAAAATACTAAAGCACCTAAAATATGTAATAAATATATATTTATATATTGAATTTATATTATAAGATAGAATTAAATTTGAATATATATAAATTAAATTAAATTTCAAAACTAAATTTTAATTTTTTATTTGAATTTCTCATATTAGAATTCAAATACTATATATGTTGAAATATAATTATTATTTGTTAATTTAAGAAATTCGTTATTCGAGAAAAAAACTTTCCTACTATAAATATTAGAAATCTCATCTGTCTTTATCCAACATTCCCCATAGAATAATTTTATCCAGTCTATATTCCATGTATATTCAACTTTATCATATCTTGAGTAGGCACCAAATACAGGATAGGATAAATTTTATCATAATTGTCAAACGCAACCTAAGGTTATAGCCATGTTTGGACCTATCAAAATGGGTCTTAAACCCATATAAGACCCATTTATAACATAAAATGATCATATATGAGTCACATACATCTAGAAAAGACTACTTGATTGGGTTTAAAGATTGAAAGCCTAAAATAAATGGGTCTTAAATGGATTGGATCTAGAACTCATTTTCAACCTAAGGCTCACACTTTCTCTTTGCCTCTTTAGCCTCATAAAAAAATTATAAAAATCGAAATTCTAATTATTTTTTATATTTCAGTTTTCTTTTCCTTTTTTTCTCTCTCTCTTTTTTTTTTTTTTTTTTTCTTTCTTCTTCCATCTTCCTCAGCCAAAGGGTGACACGGCGACAACCAGGGACCGGCCAAGCAAGGCTCTAGCTCATCGGCCTCAAGTGAGCTTGAGGTCACCGACAACTAGCAAGACTTGAGCTCAGCCTCACCAATGCAATCTTTATCCATTTTTGTCCTACCCCATGGGTGATCATGCAAGTACACACTCAAGAAAGTAACACCTAATAATCAATGCAACAAATAGATTATAGAAGACTTTAAGAACATGCAAGTGAAATGTATCCTTCTCCATTACCACATTTCTGCCAACTATTTCTTCAGAAAAATATGCAAATGGAGTGTATGTGTGTTATGCATGATACAACTAATTAATATGCAATCTATAGTAAATTATTTCTCCTAATGTAAATGAGACTGATTAATGTATTTTTGTTATTTTCCCTCAGAAAAAAGACAAATGCCCCAAAAGTCTATAAATTAAATGTGTGTGCATTTTCTATTCTAGGATTAAGTGTGCATGAGCCTAAGTACAGAAACCTAGAGTGTAAATTATAAATATACTCTAAACTCTAAATATGTGTGAATCAATCAACCACATACTCAACCATAACAATCCACACAAGACAATACTGGCGTTCAACCTAAGTGTCTGTTGTAATTGAATAGGTGCGTCCATGATGAGGTGCAAAATATTATTGAAAGGGTATGAAATAAGAGGTATAAAAACCTCTTAAGACAACCGTTTGTAGTTGTTGTTGGCAGACCATTTTTCACCCTAGATTTCTCTCTCAATTTCTCCATCCAAAAGAAGAAGGCATTCCATTTCATTTTTGCAAGAACAATCGGCATTTACTCCGTGGAAATCGGGTGTTTTCCTAGTGATTGCATCCAGACCAACGTGAGGAAGTATTGTTCGTGTTTGATCGGCAATTCAACGTTCGTTCCGGGGCCATTTGCTGTTTGCGCATTGGAATCAGGTAAGTCGTCTTCCACCGACTCGAAATCCTTCATTGGTATCAGAGCCAGATCGTGATTTCTGCCTTGTTTTTTATTGAATTTTCTCGTTTACCATCTGAAATTGAGATCAAGAATATGAAATCTACATTGTTTGACTCTCGATGGTCGGAATTCCCATATGAAAACTCGAAATTGGACCGGAGCGAAGAACGGGTTCGGAGTCACGCGCATCCATACGGTTTTGGCCAATTTTCAAAATATTTGTTAGCCCAAAATCAACTTTTGAATATACAGGATGAAAGTACTCGTCGAGACGAGTCCGACGGTGGGTCGAGCGCGGCGAGACGACGCTGGACGCGCCCACACGCGCGGCCAAAAGCCGCTGCGCGTGGGCGCCACGTGCCTGGAGCGCTGGCACAGCCAGCGCTTGCGCCACACGCGCCGGTCAGCGGACCGGCGGCTGCGCGTCACGCGCCGGTTCGCCAACCAGCGCGTGGTGACGTCACGAGACGTCACCCAACAGCTTGTAACCATTGGGATGACGTCATTGCCGGCAGCAGTTGGCCGGCCGGTCGCCGGCCGGCGACCGACTGACCCGGTTGACCGACCCAACCCGACCGTTGACCGGTCGACGGTCGGACAAGTCAGACCGGTCGACGGTCGGATCGGTCGGACCGGCCAAGAGCCTTTTGGCTCACTGGCGCTTGCGCCACACGTGTCGCGCACTCAGGCGGCGCATTTGGGCGCGTGCGAGCTCCGATGGGAGTGTGGTTGGTGGCGTTTGGTTTGTATGGATGCTCCCGACACCGTGGTATATTTATTTTGGATATTTGAGTATTATAAATGTCTAAAATTGGGTACGAAACCCTATGTACGCATATTCTAAGGTATAAAATGCAATTTATTCATTTGTAGCTTGTATTTTCTTGTGATTTAAGAAATACAGTAGCTGGCTTATGTGCAAATGATGTTGTACATGCTGTGTAGAGCTTGGTTCAATGATGTGATGTATATATGTTAATATACTTGCAATTTTATAATTGCTGGAAAATTAGAACAATGGTAGGAAATCCATTAAATGTTGAATTGTTATTTTTTGATCAATAGTTGTAGCATGATTGTTATTTGTACATTGATTCATATTATGCTATAATTTGTATGTTGATGGAAAAATGTAGAATTACATAAGGACTTGTAATTATTTTTCCTAGTGGGAGTTCATAGGTTGGTAGAATTTGTGAGAGTTCTCACCTAGAACTTAAAATTTGTGCAAATTAGACTAATTAATGATAATAGAACAATTGTACATAGAAGTTGATTGGGAACACAGTGAACTTTTGCCTCTGAGTCTTTTTGTTGAGTTATCATTAATTTAGTTTGTCTTTGCTACAAATTAAATATGTGTGTTACTCTGCAAAATGTGCTAGTATTGATTCTGCGTTTATTATGTCAATGTGCTATAGAAATTAATTATGGCTTCGGCATCCGAGACCATTGTGGCTGACCTCAATAAGGGTGAGAAACTGAACGGTGACAATTATGATATTTGGCACCGAAAGGTTCAATACATCCTTGAGGAGCAAGAGGTTTTGGAAACCCTCAACCACACCATGGATGAACCTGAGCATGGGACTTCAGCTCAACACAAGAGAGATCTGGAAGCTTATCAAGCTTGGAAAAAGAAAAATAGCATTGCTCGCGTCACGTTGCTGAGCTATATGCAAGATGATCTCATGTGTGAGTTTGAAAGTTATGACAAAGCTCAAGCTATGTGGATTGCCTTGAAAGATAAGTTTGGGGGTACATCTGCCACTAAGCTGAGGAGACTCACCATCAAGTTTGACACATTCCGAAAGCTCCCAAATGTAACGATGAGGCAGCACCTTCTGGAGATGTCAAACATAATTCGTGAGCTGAAGTCAGCAGGTCATTCCCTTACTGATGAACAGCAAGTTCAGGCTGTTATAAGGTCTCTTCCTGACAATTGGGAGCATATGAAGATCAATATGACGCATAATGAGAATATTGTCACTTTTGATGATATATCGCGTCACTTGGAATTAGAGGATGAGCACCTAGAGGCTGCAAGATCCTCCACCCATGCTTATGTTGCTTAATCGAGTTCGTGCAAAGCTTCGGGCTTCAAGCGCAAAAGGAATTCTCAATTCAACAACAAAGGGAAGAAGACTGATCAGGCATCTAAGAGGGCTAAGACCTTCTGACGCAAGAAGCGTGGTAAGAAGAAGGACAAGGCCAAGATGGAGTGCTACAATTGTGGCAAGATGGGTCATTTTGCTCGTGAATGCACTGAGTCGAAAAAGACTCAGGAGCAACAAACCACGTAGCTAGAGATAGAGAAGCATTTGTAGAGTATCGTCGGATACCGCCTGGAAGAAGATGGATATATGTTGGGAATAACTCAAGAGTTGAAGTGAAGGGTATCGGCACATGTAAATTAATTTTACGTGGTGGTCGAAACTTATTCCCGCATGATGTCCTTTATGCTCCGATATTCGACGAAACTTGGTCTCCGTAGTTGTCCTTCTTAGCTTAGGTTATGTATTGAATTTCCATGGTGATTGTGTTGACATTTTGTTTGGAACGGTTTATTATGGTTCAGGTCATGTATTGAATGGTTTTATGGTGTTGGACATTGACTATAATCAGTACAATGTTAATGTTGATGGTTGTTTTTCTTTAATTGCATCTACTAGTAATGTTGAGATTGATGCAAGTACTTGGCATGCTAGATTAGGTCACATTGGGTTGCAAAAAATGCAAAGATTAGCTAGAGAAGGCCTTTTGGGGTCACTCACCAATGTGGATCTACCTGTATGTGAATATTGTCTAGCTGGAAAAGCAACTAGAAAACCATTTGGTAAAGGGACTAGAGCCGAACTTCCATTGCAACTCATACATTCTGACATTTGTGGTCCTTTGAATGTGAGGGCGAGGCATGGAGCCTCATATTTCATCACTTTCATAGATGACTTCACGCATTTTGGTTATGTCTTTCTGATCTCCCATAAGTCAGAAGTGTTGGAATGCTTTAGACGATATATAGCGATGGTAGAGAATCAGTTAAACAAAACAATAAAGGCATTGAGAACTGATCGCGGACGTGAGTATCTATCGGAGCAATTCAAGATTCTATGTGATGAAAAAGGAATTGTACGACAATTGACTATTCCTGGTACTCCACAACAGAATGGGGTAGCTGAGAGAAGGAATAGAACCCTATTGGAAATAGTTAGGTCCATGATGGCACAAGCAAATTTACCTATCTCTTATTGGGGAGATGCATTATTGACTGCTGCCTATGTACTTAACCGAGTGCCCTCAAAGTCGGTCACTTCCACCCCTTGTGAATTATGGACTGGTAGGAAACCAAACTTAAGTAGTCTACGTCCATGGGGATGTGCAGCTTATGTTCATGATTCTTCCCATAAATATGGCAAATTAGGCCCCAGAGGGAAGAAATGTATCTTCATTAGATATTCTGAACACTCCAAAGGGTATGTGTTCATAGGTGAACAAGCTGATGGAAGTGTGACCGAAATGGAGTCACGAGATGTCACGTTCTTGGAGAACGATTTTCCAAGTAGAGGTGAGATTGATAAGAACTTCCAATTATATGAGATGGAAGATCATGGTAACACACCCACTAATGTTGTAGAGGGAAATAAAGATTTACCTCAACATGCAAGACCTAGTGGGAGTGTTGCATCGCCTGACGAACCGAATTCAAGGGAAATTCAGTTGCGTAAAAGTAATCGTAAAAGTGTTCCTCATCGTCGTTTTGAGATTGAAGGGGAATCATTTATGATTGCTCATAAAGACGATGCTAAGCCAAAGAATGCTCAAGAGGCTCTCTCATCCTCTAACAAGGAAGAATGGAGAAAAGCTTTGGAAGATGAGATGGAGTCAATGAGGGCAAATCACGCCCTGGGACTTGGTTGATCTACGCCAAATCGCAAGGCCATTGGAAACAAATGGGTCTTTAAGATTAAGCGAAGAGCGGATGGATCCATTGAAAAATATAAGGCTCGCCTTGTGGCAAAAGGTTATACTCAACAAGAGGGTATAAATTATGAGGAAACTTTTTCACCAGTTGTAAGGTTTGCCTCAATACGCCTTATTCTAGCCATCGTCGCATATTTGGACCTAGAATTACATCAAATGGATGTAAAGACGGCATTTCTCAATGGAGAATTAGATGAGGAAATCTATATGAAGCAGCCCATAGGTTTCATAGCTAAAGGCCAAGATAATAAAGTATGCAAACTTCATCGTTCGATTTATGGCCTTAAGCAATCATCTAGACAGTGGTATCTTCGTTTTCACCGAGCTATAACAACTTTTGGTTTCACGATGATCGAAGAGGATCACTGTGTATATGTCAAGCGGTCCGAAGATAAATTTGTAATTTTATCACTTTATGTGGACGATATTCTGTTGGCTGGAAATGACAAGGTTATGGTTATCACCATAAAAGAATGGTTGTCCTCCAACTTTGAAATGAAGGACATGGGAGAAGCTGCTTATATATTAGGAGTTAAGATCGAAAGAGATCGATCTAGGAAACTCCTTGCTTTATCACAAGAGTCTTATATTATGAAGATTCTTGAACGTTTCAATATGTAACATTGTAATCCCATTGATACCCCTGTCATGCAAGGTGAAGGCCTAAGTGCTGAGATGTGTCCTAAGACTCTAGAAGAAATTAAAGTAATGAAAACTGTTTCTTACGCTAGTGCGATCGGAAGTTTGATGTATGCTATGATGTCTACTCGACCCGACATATGTTATGCCGTGGGATTGGTAAGCCAATATCAATCAAATCCCGGTCAAGCACACTGGAAAGCAGTGAAGAGGATCCTTAGATACTTGAAGGGCACCATGGACATCGACTTTGTTACCAAGGGAATGATTTACGGCTATTAGGCTATTCCGATGCTGATTGGGGTGGAGACCTCGACGAGCATAAATCAACTTCTGGATATGCGTTCTTGCTCAATGGAGGCGCAATTTCTTGGAATAGCAAGAAACAAACATGCACGGCATTACGTGCGAGGTTCCCTGGGTCACCAAAAAAAAACAAAACAAAATAAATGCACGGCATTATCTACTATGGAGGCAGAATTTATTGCATGTTCTGCCGTAGTGCAAGAAGCAGTATGGCTAAAACGTTTCTTGGAAGATTTAGCCACTGTCACTGAGGTTCCAAGACCGGTGACAGTTTATTACGATAGTCAAGCAGCCATTGCTTATGTCAAAGATCCCAAGTATCATGGAAGGACGAAGCATATTGACATAAGGAACAACTTCATCAGAGATGTTGTAGCGCAGAAAGAAGTGATCCTGCAATACATTTCAACTAGTAGAATGATTGCTGATCCATTTACGAAGGCTATTCCTAGAGACATATTCTTGACCCATAGGATGTCACTAGAATTGCGTAGAATGTGATATGTGTAATTGTAGAGGATCATTGGTTTATGTATTTGTGGACATATGTATTGTACTTGTTTGATTATTAGTGACTTGATGTTTTATCAATAAGTACGGATCTATTATGAGACTAGCACATACACACATATATTATTGAAAGGTATGTCATCAGGCAACGATTGGCTCACTCACACGAGCAATTGCCTCAAGTGCTTTAGTTAGCACGTTGAGATGAGACGTTATGTACAAATAAATGCTAAAGAGCTAGTTTGGTACATAAATTATGTCGCCTTGATTGGAGTCAAGATGAGGTATGTAATTTGTAATTAATAAGGTCGAACATGATAGTCCCACAATCATGTATGCCTGAAAGATGCCAGATGCGAGTACTTAATTGGGCGCTATAGAAAGCGAGCTGATATAGTACTCGAGCTAAACATGAGTACGTGAGAAGCACGTGACTTGTTTAGGCTAAGATCCGTATAGTGAATATATTTAATGAATGACATATGCTCTTATAAAAAGAGAAATCCACTATAGCATGTAATTCATACTACATGTGCATTATACGACCGACAAGGGAAGGTGAGTGAAATAATCCCTATTTACTCATCGTGTGAGCCCTTGAGGTAATTTATAATTTACCTCATTTTGTGCCCTATGTTACTTCTGACTATGTTCTCGAAGTGAAAGATCAACGTTTCTACTTTAGCATGTTATCGGCGATCATGAATAGATATGACTTTATGGGACATGACTAGGAAAGCAGTTGTTCTGAAATGGAGAGAAACATGAGTACGAAGGAAGACTATTGTTGTTATACATTCATCGCATGTATTTACTGGTCGACCAATTATATCGCCTTCTGTGGTTGCGGATGTAATTGTAAATACATGTTGTCTTGAGAATAGTCAAGTATAGCCTTTGAGGGATAGGTATACTTGGACTGATGTAACAAAATAGGTCTGGGACACTGTGAGACATCAATTGTTTATTTCTTTTCAGGGTTGTAGCCATTATGTTATCCCTAACAGGTGCATAATTTGAGCTCCCAAGTGCAGGTGTACTCACTGGTCGCACGGCTTATTTGCCAGTATGAATTGTTTTGTAAAGTTGATGAATGTTGAATGCCTTATATTCTTGATAGAAAGCTATCAAGCCCATCATGTCCGAGTGGGAGATGTTGTAATTGAATAGGTGCGTCCATGATGGGGTGCAAAATATTATTGAAAGGGTATGAAATAAGAGGTATAAAAACCTCTTAAGACAACCGTTTGTAGTTGTTGTTGGCAGACCATTTTTCACCCTAGATTTCTCTCTCAATTTCTCCATCCAAAAGAAGAAGGCATTCCATTTCATTTTTGCAAGAACAATCGGCATTTACGCCGTGGAAATCGGGTGTTTTCCTAGTGATTGCATCTAGACCAACGTGAGGAAGTATTGTTCGTGTTTGATCGGCAATTCAACGTTCATTCCGGGGCCATTTGCTGTTTGCGCATCGGAATCAGGTAAGTCGTCTTCCGCCGACTCGAAATCCTTCAGTGTCTAAAGGTTCAAAAGCCAAATATGGCTTGGTTTGATGTAGAGAAATAATCAAATCAAGGTTTTATCAACTAATAAAATGCAAGTGAAATTATTTTATGAGGAAAACGTCCACGAGATTAAACATACCTTATTCTCACCTGGATTAGATAACTCAGGGCAATGAGGCCTAACCCGACACCAGGAAGACCTACAACGAAGTAGACAAAAAACAATGACGTTGTGGCGTATATTTTGATGTGAGCGAGACCAAACTGGTCAACGGGGCCACAAGGAACTTGGCAAGGTTACTATAGCACAACTGGTGGTTTGACGTAGACTGCCGTTTCACCAGAACAATTCTAAATGCACAATAGAGCCACCGAGGTGTTGGGTGCAGCAATAGGAATGGCAGTCGGAGGAGCTCACGGGAATGGCGACGGAGGCCTGAGAAATCACTGGAAACTTATTGCATTGATTATTGGGTGGAATGAAATACCACTGGTGCGAAACTGAGAGCTCCATTTTTTGGTGAGCGAGTGATGGGGCTCTGATCGCACGTTGGGACTGGCGAATAACATGCGCGATAACTTGTCGGTCCACTTGTGGCCGTTGGAGAGAATCGCCGGAGTGGTCTGTAAGAGTTTTCCTGATTTATGGACTAAATTATTTTGACATTGTTATTGTAATTTACCATTTAACGTTTACCGTTTTACGGGGTTTGGTCTTAGGTGAGATAGAAGGTTTCTTAATTAGTCTTATATGGGATCGGCTAGTGTGGGCCGAGTTGAGCCTGGCCCGTAATGAGGGGGACTGGCTGAAAACTCTATAAATAGTGCTCAAGTCTCTCCTCTAGCCCTAATCTCACATATTCTCACCTAAGGGGCGTTGCTCTAACGTCAATCGTGAGAGGCCGCCTCATTGAGCCGGTGATCGGAGGGTAATAGAGGAGAAGGATTTGCGCAAGGAACATTGTGTTTCCTCCGCTTCCGCTCAAGAACAATGGATCCTAAATCGGGTGCGTCAATCCTTCTATTCACAATTGCTTCTTCTCATTTCGGTCATGGAGATCTTGGGGTTGCATGAGTTGCAACCTACATGTGGTATCGAGCCTCCATAACCCTAGAACATGAACGCAATTGGTTTTGCCCTAATCTCTACGAATTTGCCCTAAATTATACTGATTTGCCATAATTAGTATGATTTTTTGCCCTAATTTGCAATTTTCGAGATTTTAAGTTTAATAAAAATCAAATTAAATTGCAAATTGGGACTCGGCTCGACGAGACGGTGAAAACCGTCAGCGGCGCGTCACCGTGGGACGCCGTACGCGCCCCCACGCGCGGCCACGTGCCGCTGGGGGCGTCGAGCACGCGCCCACGCGCGGCCACGCGCCGCCACGCGCTTACACGCGTGGGGCGTGCATCGCACGCGGCCGCTGACGTTAGCGTGACGTCAGCGACCCGGGTCAGACCCGATGCGTGCGTCGCACGTGCCGCCGACGTCACGGTGACGTCGCAACGCTGGTCGACCCGACCCGGTCCCGCCGACCCGATGACGTCAGCGGACTGCCCATGACGTCAGCAGGCCGGCCGACCCGAACCGGCCGGCAGCCGACCCAAACCGGCGACCGACTCGACCCGAGATCCAACCCGACCCGGCCGACCCAATCCGGCGACCGACCCGACCCGAGATCCGACACGACCCGACCCAGGATCCGACCCGACCCGGGGTCCGACCCGACCCGACCCGGTCAACGGTTGACCGGTCCGGTCAGCCGGTCGGACCGGGCGGCTGGACCGGGCGGTCGGACCGCCACTGGTCGGACCGGTTTTATGGCCGGCTTGACGTCGGGCGTGTGAGCCCCACGCGCCGCGCACTCAAGCGGCGCGTGCGGGCGCGTGGGGCCTCCTTTCGGCGAGTGCTCGGCGGCGTTGGATTCGTATGAGGATTTCCTATCTTGTGGCATATTTATTTTATATGTTTGATGATTTTATGGATGTGAAATTGCATATAAAGCCCTAAATACGTGTATTTTAAGTGAATTTTTTGCATATTTTTCTTGTATTTTTCTGTGATTATGGAAATACAAGTGTCAAGTTACTGTGTATGCTATTTTGTTCATTCATAAGGCAGATTAATTAGCATGTTATGTGATTTGAGTGATATGTGCCTCTATCACTACAATTAAATCACATGTATATGGTGTGTGTGAGATAAATATATCCCTGATATGAGAGAGTTTCAAGGATTCAATTGAGTTGTGACCGCCAAAGTGGCACACTTGATTGGGTTTAAGAAATTTTGTCTCGTCTATGTATGTTATGCAGGATGTCTCTGGTCTAATGCATAGTCATACTCCCAAAGGAGGTGATTATGTATTAGCTCCGGAGGGATACATGATGATGTGGTGGAGGATTGTCTAGTCTTAGTGGTTCTTCGCCCAAAGGTGATGAATTCACGAAGATTTGAATATATTCTCCCGACCCTGTCATGTGGGAGTGTACAATTGCATGTCATGTATTCTGCCCAAAGGTGATTATATGATTTTGCATGTAACTCTCTGGATGTGTACTTGTGTACACAATACTCACATGATGCTAATTGTTATATACTGCTGTTTTTCAGTCACCTTTTCTGTCAATGGTAACTCCGTCACTATTAAGGTTCTCACTGGTTCCAACTTTAAGAAGTGGAAAGAAGATTTTCTGTTTGCCATGGAGATGGCGGATGTTCATTTGGCTCTTTACTGGCTGATCGACCAGCAGCCATTACCGCGAGAGTACGAGAGGATCGAAAGCACACTTTACCGCTTCGGGGAAAAGAGCAATAGAATTTGCTTGCTGTCTATGAAGCGTTCAATTTAGGAGCACTTGAAAAGTGGTTTGCCTGCGAACTGCACTGTTAGGCAACTGATGGAAGCTTTGGTGGCTAGGTACCATGTGTCATCTAATGCTGAGATAGGGACACACATTCATACACTGTTTACCATGAAGTATGATGGTTCTAGTGGGGTAAGAGATTATATTCTGAGAATGGTTGATTTGCAGATCAAGCTTCAGGCTCTCAATGTTGCAATTTATCCAATGGATTATATCGATTGAGTTTATGTCCCAAGGATATGTATGTTGCATATTCAGCTGAAAAAGGTGTTTCCAAAAGGCCTCTATCTAAGGAACAGTCTTATACATTGTGGCATAAAAGACTTGGTCACATATCCAAAGAAAGAGTAGAAAGGCTTGTTAAGGCTGACATCCTACCTACTCTTAAAGGTGATCAAGAGACTTGTGTAGACTGTTGTAGAGGTAAGATGACGAAAATAAAGAAGAAATCAGCTGTTCAAAGTTCTGGCTTGTTGGAGATTATTCACACTGATATTAGTGGGCCATACACAGCTACTTTATGCAGAAACTTTTATTTCATCACATTTATTGATGACTATTCCCGATATGGATACTTATATTTGATTAAAGAAAAGTCCGAGTCCCTTGACAAATTTAAGATTTTTCGGACTGAAGTGGAAAACAGTTGGGAAAAGTTATAAAGATTGTCGATCGATCGTGGTGGTGAGTATTATGGTAGGCACGGTGATGCTGGACAACTTAAAGGGCCGTTTGCCAAATACTTAGAGGATTCTGGGTTAGCAAGTCAGTTTACTATGCCTGGAAGTCCTGAACAAAATGGTGTAGCTGAAAGGCGCAATCGAACTCTTATGGACATGATGAGAAGTATGATAGTATGGTGGGGATTACTGGATCCTCATCTCATCCTGTGCAGACAATTTTGGATCCTCTTGTGCCACAAAATGAACTTGTTGTGGCTCAAGATCCCATTGTTGAGATAGTTCCTGATGCAATTCCTCAAGCTCCTCAAGTTCGAATGAGGTTGAAGTAGCTCCACTTAGAAGATCTCGCTAGGGAAAGACGTTCGCTATTCCACCGACTATGTGGTCTACCTAGGAGAGCATGATTATGATATTGGCTGTGTTGTTGATCCAAGTCACTTATAAGGATGCTATCTCATGTCCTCAATCGGATTTGTGGCTAGATGAGATGAAAGATGAGATGCAATCTATGAAACACAATGGTGTTTGGGAGCTTGTTGAATTACCTGGAGGTTGCAAACCTATTGGCTGCAAATGGGTATTCAAGACTAAAAAGGATTCCAAAGGAAAGATTGAAAAGTTTAAGGCCAGACTGGTGGCTAAGGGTTTCACTCAAAGAGAAGGAATAGATTATGAAGCAACATTTTCTCCAGTTTCTTCTAAAGATTCCTTTAGAGTGATCTTGGCATTGGTAGCTCATTTTGATATGGAGTTACACCAGATGGATGTTAAGACCGCATTTCTTAATGGAGACCTCAATGAGGAGGTTTATATGGTGCAACCCGAGGGCTTTGCGTTGATGACTCGGGTAAGCTTGTTTGTAGATTGAAGAAGTCTATTTATGGCCTTAAACAAGCTTCTAGACAGTGGTATTTCAAATTTCATAGTGTTGTCACTTCATGTGGATTTATTGAGAACAAAGTAGATCAAAGTGCATATACACCAAGGTCGGGGGAGAAAATATATTTTTCTCATACTTTATGTGGATGATATCTTGCTTGCAAGCGGTGACATTGGTTTACCGCATGAGACAAAGCGGATGTTATCGAAAAATTTTGATATGAAAGACCTTGGTGAGGCGTCTTTTGTTCTTGGCATTGAGATTCATAGGGATCGCTCATGCCGTTCATTGGGCTTATCTCAAAGGGCATATATTGATCGTATTTTGGAAAGATTCGGTATGCAAGACTGCAAATCGGGGAATTACTCCCGTTATTAAAGGTGATAAATTGAGTCTTTCACAATGTCCTGTTTCAGATTTTGAGAAAGCTCAAATGAAGAATGTACCTTATGCTAGTGTGCTTGGCAGTATCACGTATGCTCAAGTTTGCACTAGGCCAGATATTGCTTTTGCAGTTGGGCTTCTAGGTAGATATCAGACAAATCCAGGATACGATCATTGGGTTGCTGCCAAGAAGGTTTTAAGGTACTTAAAGAGAACAAAGGATTATATGCTTTGATTTACGACATGTTCCGACTTGCAACTAATAGGGTATTCGATGCAGATTTTGCTGGTTGTCAAGATGACAAAAAGTCAACCACAGGATACATATTTATGTTGGCGGGAGGTGCGGTATCATGGAAGAGCGAGAAACAGAAATCCATATCTTCTTCTACCATGCAAGCGGAGTTCATAGCATGTTTTACAGCAGCTACTCAGGCTATTTGGCTCCGGAACCTCATAAAAGAGTTATCAGTTTTTGATTTTGTGGATCGACCCATACAACTATATTGTGACAATAATTCTGCAGTGTTGTTTATTAACAACAACGAAGTCTCAAGGGGTCTAAACACATGGAGGTCAAGTTTTTACTATAAAGGAATCAGTGCAGAATGGTGACGTTGCTGTAGATTATGTTTCTACAGATGATATGATTGCAGATCCACTAACTAAAGGCCTACGCCCATGTGTGTTTGATCGACATGTCCTTAGTATGGGCCTAGGAGTATCTTGGGATGCTGTCATTTAGTAGGAGTTATATTTTATTTTTCCTTGAAATAAAGTTTATATATGCATTTGTTACAATTTAGTAACGTTTTGATATATATATTTCAACTTTTGTATTCAATACAATATTTTGAATGGTTTGTTATTTTGTTGAATATATATATATATTGTTATCATTCTCAAGGTATTACCTTGAGTGAAGGCTAGGGGCAATTCATTATTAGCCTTGTGCATATGTTCTTGTAAAAGGTTAACCATAAGGACAAGACATATGTGGGTTCATTAGAACCATAATTTCATTCTCTTGTGGCACAAACTTTTGTGTCGCCTAAGTAAGAGAATGGTGACTGACAAATGGATCTCTCTATGAGAGATGTAGCCATTTGCCACACTACCATATTGAATCCATATCAAATAAAGTTGAAAACACTTGTGACCATGGAAGGCTCTGTGTGTATACATGCAGTTACCGCCATGATTCGGTGTTGGAGGCTTTATGGGATAGGATTGACTATTAAAAATTATCTCTGGACCAATGTGCGCACATACAATACAATTTCAATTAATATAGTCCAAGTGGGAGAATGTAAGAGTTTTCCGATTTATGGACTAAATTATTTTGACATTGTTATTGTAATTTACCGTTAACGTTTACCATTTTACGGGGTTTGGTCTTAGGTGAGATAGAAGGTTTCTTAATTAGTCTTATATGGGACTCGGCTAGTGTGGGCCGAGTTGAGCTGGCCCGTAATGAGGGGGACTGGCTGAAAACTCTATAAATAGTGCTCAAGTCTCTCCTCTAGCCCTAATCTCACATATTCTCACCTACGGGGCGTTGCTCTAACGTCAATCGTGAGAGGCCGCCTCATTGAGCCAGTGATCAGGAGGGTAATAGAGGAAAAGGATTTGCGCAAGGAACATTGTGTTTCCTCCACTTCCGCTCAAGAACAATGGATCCTAAATCGGGTGCGTCAATCCTTCTATTCACAATTGCTTCTTCTCATGTTCAGTCATGGAGATCTTGGGGTTGCATGAGTTGCAACCTACATGGTCGGCACTTATCGGGAGGATCACGAGCAGGCTAGCTTGAGCGGCTGAATGGGCTCCGGGAAAGGCCGAGCTCTAAAGCTTTTGGATCTCTTCGGACGTGATTCTGCTTCAATATGTCAATGATGGCGACGCTATGAAGAAGTCCACTCTACTTGTGCGTACTCCCAGTAAAGATTTAGAGATGGACGTGATATATTGTGAAGGATGAGGTGATGGTCGTGAGATGGTGGGATCGGCAAATAATGATGAAGGTTTCCCCTCTTCTCTCCTTTTATCACTCTGCTTGCATTACCTCCTACAAGTATCCCATTCTCTTTCTCTTTGCAAAAGTGGGCATGGAGACTGAGAAACGTGATCGTGTGTAGCCTCCATCTTGCGATGACTTCTTGTGAATTTGCTGATTGTTATCAAGAGAGGAGACCGCGAGAGTCCTTGCTGAATGAAACGGAGATGTGAACCCTCAGGAGGTGCTCCCCTCAGAGTTTAATCTGGACAAGAAAATTTATAAAAATAATTAAAATTTCATTTTAAAATATATATAATAAAAAATGGTCAATTAAAAATATTTAAATTCAATTTTTTTGGTAATTTTTCCCAAAAAATCAAATTAGATAATGAACAGCAGAAAATTCTTTTCTACTCAAATTTCAGATTTCAGATCGAATACCAGAAAATATAATTATTTTCTTGGAAAATGACTGTTCGAAAATATTTTCCGAAAACATGATATTTTTCGTGAAACGAACGAATCCCGAATGAGCATTATTTTCTGGAACACTGAAAATGGGAGGTGAAAAATCCACTACAAACCCCATTACATCAAATCAACCATCAATAGCAAAACAACCTGAATCACTAACAGCAAGTTGCAAGTGCAGTACAGCATCCAGAAGTAATCAACCTCCGCTTTAAACGAAGACTCCTAGCCATTCTCAGCAAGCAGCCTGATATTGGAGCCAAACCCAGATGAGATCTTGTTTTTCAACAGCGAATGGCACCAGATCAAGAGCAGCCATCCCGTGTATCGCATCATCTTGAGCTCGCCAAATATAGCATGGAGCGACATCCCCAAGCTGATTTCAGCAGAGTTTCCCTCGGAAACCGACCTCACAATTCTGGGAACATTCCAAGAACTCCGAATCCCAGTCGCCAACAGATCTAGGGACTTCGCACAGGTCCAAGATTCTACTCCATGCTTGCTCAAGAGAAATGACAGGCAAAGAGTACTGCACAGAACACATTGACAATCCGCATCACAGCATTTCTGCAATCTATCAAAAACTATGAGCACTGCCAAGCATGATCAGCCACACAATGAAGCCAAATCTTGGAACATTTGGAGGAAACCACCTCAGCAATGCATTAGCCCATCTAGCGAGCTACACGTGTAGCTCTCATATCTTATATATGAATGTAACTTTTTCTATATTTTGTCAACTTATGCGCATGACTTTTCAAAATCTAGTCACACAACAGGATAATGTTCTGCTTTTGTTTGAACATTTTGTCCGACCACAGGCTATGGGGTGACGTCTTGCAGCGTACGAATTCGAAATGCAACGCAGAAGTTAAGTGTTCCAGTTACAAGGAAAATGCCATCCCCACGCGCACGATGTATAATGAGATTACACGGAATCATATTTAATTCCAGGTAACAAAATTAGATGTTTTTTGAGTTTATCAAATCTTATAGCGCTAAACAAAATCCAAAATCATCAGTGAACGAATCATATACATCAATAACATGGACCGAATTATTGGCAAGACACACAAGTGCCCTAGCCTCCATCCACATTTTAAAATAGCGAAAAACGAAGAAATTATATTTAGTTGGACAGCCAAGCACTTTCCTTCACACAAACAGGCAGAGAAAAGAAGGACCGCCAGTCGTCTATGTCAACGGCGAGAGAGAGGAGAGAGAGAGAGAGGGCCGGTCTCTGAGATCAACGGGCGCAACCGAAAACCATGCACGTACGTACGCCTCTCCCTCTCCCCCTCCTCTCTCCTACCACCACGTGTCCCACCCACCCCACGCGAATTCCCCATTCTGCCCCTCCTCCCTCCCTTAACCTCACAGAACTCCTCCCCCTTCGAGCTCTTCCCGCGTCTTTCTCCATATTTTCTCTCTTATCTCTCTCTACCTTCCTTCTTTCCTTCCTTCCTCGTCTCGCGCGCTCATTCGCTCTGGCGAGAAGCCGCTGCGACGACCTTCCTTCCCGACAGCTCGAATAAAGGTTCTCCCTCCCTCCCTCCTCTCTCTCTCTCTCTCTCTCTCTCTTCATCTCCTCGCGGCTCGCGGAAGCAGAGAACATGTCCTGCCGTCGCCGTCGCCGTCGCGGATCCCCGCTGAGGAGGAGGATCAAACCGTGCAACGGCCGAGGGGCCTCTGGCCGGTGAGTCGTTTTCATTTCGCGCAACCTCGAGCTGAGCTGGCGGTGGAAGAGGAGGAGGAGGGGGAACGCTAGGGAGAGTTTCCAGTCGGCGAAACGCGAGCTTCCATCGAGCGAGCGCAGGGCCACGTCGTTATCAGCCGTCGACGGTAGGCAGAAAGATATCGGCGTCCGGAGGACAGGCCCGTCGCGTTGAGGTTTCGTTGCCATTGAGAGGCCTAACGTCGCCGGAGATTATGTTTAGGATGTTGGAGTCGAGTTTGGAGTCGAGTTTATCTTGTTCAGAACGTGCTTCGCTGTGAATATATATATGCTCGTCGTTGCTCTACGCGGGGAGTTGTTGAATCTGATTCTCTGCTGAAACTAAATTTTTTTCTAATGCCGTCTCTTGGGATTGAGAATTAGCTAATAGAACGTCGCGTTTCTCTGGAAAATGGAAGGAGGATCGTATGCGGAATCTCCAGATTAGGGACTCGTCGTCTAATGATCGTGTTTAGCTTTTCCAAATGGCGCTTCTCTCATCGCTCCAGCTGACCTTTGCCCCACCATCGCTGGCCCTTTTCGGCGATGGTGGGGGAGGTGGCAGCAAAGGCCTCCACGGCCCATATTTGATCTTTTCTTTTTTAAAATTTTTAACTTTAATTTAATTAACATTTATATTAAAAATCAAATTTGGATCAAAATGACATTGTTTTAGGCTTATCTAGCTGTATCAGCACTACGTTGATAATTTTTATTAAAGAATTGCCACATCAGTTAAAAATCATGATGGAAAATGCCAAGTCAATAGTTTGGTCCGAAATTATCACCGTTGGTACTCAAATGTTCATTTTTTCTCCGATTTTAGCACTTACGTATACCTTTTGAAAATTTTGGCACTTATATGTTTAGCTGTGTCAAGTTTTGACACTTGGGATGTTTGACACTCGCCAATCGTCCATGATTGACCACGAGCGTCGTCCATGACTAAATGGGAAAGATGGATGCTCAGGGATCAATAGCATGCAAAAACGATGCCGACGACGAGCATGGATAAGTGTCGGCATGCTCGTGAGTGGTTTGTCCATGGCTGGCCGTTGCAATCGAGCGTCGTCAATGGCCTTGGAAGGGCAAAAGGAAAACGAAGAAAGCAACGGTGTAGAAGAGAGAGAAACGAAGGAATGAGAGGGACTCGCGGGTTTTCTTAAAGGTGGACCCGGAGTTATACATGTTGCTCGTGGAATGGACTAATGCATTACTGGAGTGGCTACCCTTGCTGCGCTCAATATTTTCTTCTGAATAACAAATATACTTTAACTATTCACCAAAAAACTGAAATAAAGCATGCGTACTAACTTTGTCGACGCCCTTTAGTCACAGTGCTCAAACTGCATTGCTTGACGACACTGAAACAAAACATGATGACCAGACCCTGCACTTGCGTTACCAGCAATTGGGTGATAAGCGCGTTGCACTCATCCACTCCTTTATTCATGCAAGTGTAAACTAGACATCTTTGTGGCTTAGAGCCGCACCCCGATGACGCAAAGACGTTGACCAATGGAGAGATCATCGCAGTTTACGTTTGGATTGTAGGAATGGAAGGTGTCGAGACTCAAGCCGTGCTGCTGTGCTATTGCAGAGCAAGTGTCTCCACGGTTCACTTGCAGACTTTGGGTGCATCGAAAACGGCCTGTAAAGCACCATGCATAAACCAGAGAAAGACTTGAGTCCCAATGGAACGACTTGATTGATGACTAAGTGAAACACTAATTACATAATTTACTTTAGCAATTGGTAAGGGAAGAAAATATTCAGCAAATATTTAGGGATTTTTTGTTATTATGGTACCTTTTGTATCTTATCTCTTAGAGTTTGTAAGTCAACAAATATTTAGAGAATATTTGTTAGTCTGTTGCCTTTTGTATCTTATTTCTTAGAGTCCTTTATTTACATTGTTTTTGCAACACAATTATGTAGGGAAAAAATGAATGATTATTTTTTTTTTAAATTTGGTATCATAGGAGTATCTTATCTCTTGGAGTCCTTTATATATATTGTATTTGCAACACAATTATGTACAGAAAAAAATGAATAAATTTTTTTAATTGCATTTAAAAGAATTAAGCTTAGCTCATGCATGAAAACTACTTTAATTTTATGGGAAAACATGGGTAATGTCAAGCTTCTCATCCTCCCGTAGGAAAGAAAAACTTCCAACTATTAATACAGCATTAAAACAGATTTTGTTTCAAAACGGTCGAAAGTACTGGCATTAGGGATGTAACTTGTGGTTGGCCGAGGTTTTGAAAATAGAAAGCGGATCCTCAACGTACGATGAAGTTGCAGCAAGATTTTGAAGTATGCGGGAGGAAAATATATATTATCAATTAATGGAGATTAGTAACCCCATTACTTACTTGCAGGAATTAAGCTTTCGACCCGGGTGACCATGAGGACGGAGAAGAGTATCCAAACCAAGTTGAAGAAGACGATGGACTTGTGACCGGTGATCTTAGCCATGCTTTTCGAATATCTGAGCTTCTTTCAATATTGAGTTTGTAAGAGATATGCCTTGCATACCTTTCTATTTATAGATGAGAAAAGAGCATGAGACAAAGTACATAGTTACGATTTAAAGGAATGAGCCCTCTTTGAGTTACATATTATAAATAAGATTAATTTGGAGTATATGACATAAGGGGGAAGGGTAGTACCTATCCAAGTATCCTTCGTGTTTTTTTTTTTTTTTTTTTTGGCAAAAGTCAAACCAAGATGTTATTTTTACATGATGAATCATCGCCGGCTTGGATTTTAAATACTGATGAATGACTAAGATGAGGCCTTCATATTTTTTACTTTGGAGGATAAATTATGTCGTTTTAATGAAGATGGTGTAAAAGTTTCCCATCTCATGACCGTTCCACTGGAGCTTTGGCTCACATTTTATGTAGGCAGCGAGATTACCATGGACACTAACGTTTTTTGGTCGATTTTGACACCTAATTTTTTACTTTTCTTTAATCATTTATCGCATGAAAAATTAGAGATCAAGTTCAATCCCTAAACAAAAAATAAAATAAAATCACTATTGCATGGTTCTCATTTGCTTTCTCATCAGTGGCGTGCAAAATACCGTGGAGTATTACATGCGGAATCTTTCTTATTGACTGGCACCCGTTGAAATTGACATATTTTGAGCGAAAATCTTGGATTCATTGAATGGATCAAGGTCGCACTTTGAATTAGGAATTTCTACATGGTAACCCGGATTGGAGCCTAAATTTGGCCAATGACGAATGGAGGATGACGCATGACGGCTAGAATGGTGGCTTAAGAAAAGGGATCGCACATCGCAATTTCGAAAGGACCATGATTGGGGGGCGTGCTCGAAGCCAGAGGAGGAATCGGTGGAATTGCTCCCACAATTGACTGATTCACCTATTAAAAATACGGCTGGCAAGGGGGCAAGATACATAAAATATTTTTTTTTTTTTTGCCGGTATTAATATATATGAATGCCATTAATAAGATGAAGCACAGAGACTTGAAAGCAAGATACTGAGTTAGGGATGGGAAGAAAAGAAAAGAATGTATGAAGAGATCAAATGAGGGAAAGAATCCAAATATTTGCAGAAGTTAGTGCTCCTGAAATTGGCAAGCCGTGAAACGGCAAGGAGAGTGAGCAAACTTAGGGAAAGAGTCAGTGGGATTTATCCGGTAATATGGACAGAATTGACGCTGACCCGGCCGAACATTGAGCGTTCAAGCAAGAGGCAATGCAAACAAGAAAAGCCGAATGGAAAGATTGAGCGAAGCGGAAATTAAGGGAAAGAATTAAGGACATAATGCAGGCCACAAAATCATGGTGAGTGAATCTGGACACATCCGTGGCAGTATATGTCACGCCCCAAACCCCGAGCATGCGAGCATCCCTCCTTGGTCGTTTAGTTGCGATGTCTCAGGATGCATCACCGATCCATATTTTTATTTTTTCGATTAAATGCAAACAAAAGCATATTATAAAGACAAAGTCAAATATATTAGCAAGGATAGTATAAACACAACAACAAACATTTCCTAAAGTATTACCTTTATTTATGTACTTGTTAACTCCAGGAAGTTAAATATTTACAAGCCTTTCCTACGACGACAACTTCCTATCGACCATCAACAAAAACCAACAAAGGTTAGGATTAACTTAAACTTCACTAACGTCGGGGCCAGCCATGGTATCCAAGCAGATTCTTAGGGTCAGACTCCACATCAAAGTTGTTCTCTGGATCTTCAATAGCGCCATCAAGGGCGTCAATGTCCATAGGATCCCATACCCGCTCTCTAGGACCCACGCTAGGTGGTCAATCAAAATCACGAATCGGGCTAAAATGTTCCTCCCCGACCTAGATAAACCACACCTTAAACCTATGGGCCACCCAGTGGGCCAACCTCTTGTCTACCCAAACTGTTGTGATGAAAATTTCGTACATCACGACTGTATCTTGATCCATCAAGACCCCAAACCAAACATGACGTTTCTCCATACTATGGGCCTGAAAACAATAATGGGAAACTTGTAGGAGGTAATGCAAGCATACTGAAAAGGAGAGAACAGGGGAAACCTTCATCGTTATTTGTGTGACATCCTGAAATTTGACCCTGTTTTGAATATATGAAATGGACATTTCGTCAACACGCCTATCGTCATTTACTTTGAGTTGGCCACTCACGAGTTAACTAATCTATTAGATGAAACCATCAAGGGATATAAACGCGACATACTCGAGAATTCGATCGGAAATCGACTACTTGACCATAATAATCAGCAGGGGTTAAAATGATACCGTTATAATCGAATTGTGATCAAATATAAGTCGATTTGACGGAAACACGTAATTGAATTGCGGGTGATTCCGCACAATTACGATATTCGCGTCGAACGGCAACAACCCGATTTTTCTATTGATTTTATACTCAAAACACGTAACTGAAACCTTGCGTTTTTTATGACAACGAAGAGTCGTCTATGAGTCGAGACGCACAAACGTGGATCGAAAATTATCGACCACGGGTCAAATGCGCTAAAATCTCTAAAAGCTACTCGGTAGGGTAGGTTATACTAAAATCGAGTTCGATCGATTTTAACTACGAAATTGAATTCGGTTTCGAGAATCGAACATTCGAGCGTGTCACAATTCATTTTTAAGACGTCTCATCTTTCAAAGAAATTTGGTCTAGTTCAAAATTTTGCGGAAAAATTAATTTTGAACAAAACAGAAAAAGAAATGGAAATTCGGATGGAAGGATATTTGGGCAATTTGGCTATCCAAAATGGCTTAAATGGGTGGAATTGAAGCTATTTTTTCATTGGAGGGACACTTGACTATTAGGCTGAAGACTTTTGTAATAGCCCGAATTTTCAGAATTTGTTTTCGATTAAATAAATCGGGCCTTTCGTCGACGCGTCGATAGTGCTATTCTCTGAATTAATCACTCATGAGATAACTGGTCTATCTGGGGAAGCAATTATGAAATCTAAATGCAATGAACTTGAGAATTCAATCGAGAATCGACTGATCGACCGTGTTGATCGGCAAAGGTCATTACGACACTATCAGAATCGATCGGAGATCAGAGATAGGTCAATTCGACTGAGATATGTGATCAAAGTGTGGGTAAATCCACCTAATTGCAAAATTTTCATCGATTGGCACTAAATTGATTTTCTGTTGTTTTGGGTAACCTGTGTCGATAATTGAAACCTTGAGATTTTCACGACAATCGAGAGTCGTCAATGTGTCGGAGATGTACGTTATGACTCGAGATAAATCAATCACAAGTCAATTGCACCAAAAATTTCTAAAAGTTACCTAGTAGACTAGGCCCTGTTTTGTTCAGCTTTGGGAATGAGCATTTGAACTCTAAAGTCCCTTGGCCAAATGCAAATGCATTTGGTTCGAGTTTTTGAGCGACTTTGGCAAGATGCAATTGCATCTACAAAGGCCTCTAAGGGCCCTTTGGCCAAAGTAGGTCCGGAGGTCCTTTGGGAACTTGCATTTCTAGAATACAAGTTCCGGTTCACATGTTTCACTTCGCAGATTCTTGTTCATCCGCTAGGAAAACCACTACATTGAGGCCGACGACCGCGGGCGAAGGGGGTCATGTGCGCCGACGATGCGCCGACGACCACTGCTTGAGGGTTGCCCAACCTCGACAATCGTCGCCAGACCTCAGGCAACGCCGACGTCGCACGATTCAAGCCATTAGTGGCTGAATCGCACGACCCAAGCGGCCGCTTGAGGTCGCGTGACCTCCGGCGACGATCGCCCGAGGTCAAGTGACCCCAAGTGATGGTCGCCCGGGTCGCGCGACCCTAGGCGGCCATCACTTGGGTCACACGACCGGGCGATGGCCGCCCGGGGTCGCGTGGCCTCAAGCGACCGTCGCCCGGGATCGCCTAATCCTAGCGACCGTCCTGGGGCCCACTCGGCCATTCGGACCGCCGGATCGGTCGAACTTGAAAAAAATATATAAGTGTATTTTTGCTTTTTTAATTTAATAAAAGTTAATTACAAATGCAAATTTTACCAAACGGTATTTTGGCCAAAATTGTTTCTCAATGCAAATTTTACCAAACGATATTTACATTTCGAAAAACCCCTTTTACCCAAAGGTATTTGCATTACCGCAAATGCATTCCCCAAAAGCCGAATCAAACGGGCCTTAGGTCATGCTAAAAGCGCGCCGAAGTGAAATTAATCGTGAATTTGAATCCGATTTCAGAAATTGAAAGTTTTGTAGTGTCACGAGCTATTTTAAGAACGTCGACTTATTCTCTGAAGATTTTTTGGAAATTCCAAGATTTTTACGGAAAATCGATTCGAAAGATTCGAAAAACGAATTGAAATTCGGTTTAGCTCATTTGAAGGGAATTTCAACTTCTAAGCCAAGCTACTGGGTGATGGGAATTTGTGGAATTGTGGGGAATTTTTCTTCGACGAAATTAGACGTTGATTTGGGAAATTTCATGAAGAAATTGAAGCTAAATCAAGTGAAATTCGGATCAAAAGAGAAGTGCTGCATTTTGGCCTCAAATTGGACAATTTATGGATATTCAAAGCAAGAGAGAGTTAGGAGGCATTGTGATAAGTTTGAAGACCAAAGGGCGGACCAAGCTTTAATTAATCAAGATAATTTTCTTGACTTTTTGACTTCTCTCTCTCCACCTATCTTTCTCGAGCACGTCACCTGCTGATCTTCATCTTTTTTCACGCGTCTAAAACACCCCCCCGACCCCCTTCTGTTCTCATTTCTTTTATTTCCCTGCTCCACTCAAACTCAACGCCACACAGCCACACACCACGTCCCTCTCTCTCCACGCCACTTTGCCAATTTCTTAACTCACCTGGGTCAACCATCGACTTTGGAAGCCCCTCGGTTGACCCCACGCGTCCAGCAGCCCACACGTCAGTCCATCAAAATTCCACCTTCTGCCGTGTTGTTCGCTCGTGAGGCCAGTCAATCCTCAGTTGTTGGAGCTCCAGGTGTCGACCGAAGCCGCCCTTTCCCTTTCCCTGCTCCACGCGGCCAGCGCCCACTTCCTTCGTCCGTGGATCAGCACGCCAGCAGCTGCTCGAAACTCCTCCAGCGAAGCCGCACGTCACCGAGCTATCTTCCCTCGCGTCCTCAGCCCACCTCAGCCGCACGATCGGTCGTCCACGACGCCCAGCGTGGTCTTCTCCAGCGAACGTGTCTTCGTGGGCCAGCTCGCAAGAAGCGAGCCCGTGATCCCAGCAACTTTGGCCCATGTCCATCAGTCCAGCAATCTTCTACAGCCCAGACTTGAAGCCCACGTGAATTTCCGGCAGCCCAAAAGTCCAGCAGTTCAGCCACTTGAAGCCCACAAAATTGCAGCTCCAATTCAATCTCGCGGGTCCAGTGAATTAAGTCCATTCAGCCCACAAACCAGTGAAGTTCAACCACTTAAAGTCCAGCAAGCCCATTTGAAGCCCAAGCCCTTGAAGCAGCCCAAGCCCGAAGCTAAGCACATAAATTTCTGTGGGCTTGCAAGCCTTTTGAGACTAGCCAGAGTGTCCGCTGACGCCGCCGCAAATTTAGATTTCGGCCGCCGTCACGCTGTCGTCACGGTGAACCAGTTTCCGTAATAAACCAATGAGTTTATACTCTAAAATCTTCTTAGTAGACTAATAACATTTAAGGGGTGTTTAGATTTATTTAATTAGGAATTAGGTGGTTAGTTAGATTAAATTAGAAATTTAATTATTTAATTGAACATGTTAGGTGGTTAGTATGGTTTAGTTAAGGCCTAAATAAATTGTACTATTTATCTAGAAGGGTTCGGGAATTTTCCGGGTTCGTATTGGTACTTAATTTAATATTTTGGCCTAGGTTAGTATTTTTAGAAATTAAATTGAATTATTTTAATTAATTTTCGAAATTAATTAATTATTAATTATTTTTCCGGAAATTAGGCCAGAATAATCGGAGACCGGAATTTTGTGCTGATTGCGATGGTGTGGATAAATTTTGCAATTGAGTGATAATTTCGCAAATTGAGTGCCGATTGGATTTTCGATATTTAATTTCAAATTTTGTGAAATATTGGTATTTTAATTGGAAAACACCAGGTGTCGGATGTTGACACCAAAAGTGGTCTTTGAGTACCAAATCAACTTAGGTAAGCAATATAGATCTATAATAGCTTTAGGGAACATTAACACTATTATAGATCTCTAGTAGTTTCGGTGAGCAATAGTAAGCAATAATGCTTTAGCAGCTTTGGTAAGCACTTTACATAGCAACTTCGATGAGCACATGTCATCTAGCAGCTTCGATGAGCATTATTTGATCTAGCAACTTTGATGAGCAAATTTTGGATATCAGCTCTAGGGAGCAATGATATATGAGTATATCTATTTTAGCTTAGGCGAGCAGTGTTTGAATCGACAGAATTTATGGATGACATTGATGACATGGAGTTGAATGAATCGACTGACTGATGGTTGAATTGAATTGGAATAAATTGAATTTTTTAATCGAGTATTTGAATTATACTAACATGCAGGAAGAATCTAAAGCAAAAATAAGCCTTCTGACTCGTGTTTATGCTTAGGTAGCCCTTGGGGCGTATTTCCCTCCTAATTGAGATTTAGAGCATAGACTTATTAAGACATTATCCCACTAGTTATTGTATAACTATTTTCAAGGTCGTCGAGTGGAGGACCTATAGCTGAGAGGAGATGATCGGAAGCGTAGGTCAGCTTAGGATTGCTTTTTTTTTTTTTTTTTTAAGACTAGTCTTTTGTAGTCTTTTGGCGATAGACTTTTGTGCATGACTCTATGTATATATAAAAACATGTTTGTTTGTGAATTTGGTGTCCTGCTTTCTATCTCAAGATGATTACTAATAAGGGATTTATTTTCGCTTCCGCATATGCAATAAAAAGAAAGGGTCGGCGACTAGTCTTGGAAAGTCGCATAATTTTATCGACCAAAGAGGGATGGGAAGTTCGGGCGTGACAACTCTGGGGCATAATAATGATCATTCAGATATTTTCTTAAGATTTTTTATTGGTCCCTCACTTGACTTCTTGGCCTCCTCTCTTTCTCTATTTCCGCTCTCCTCTCATGCGTTCTTTTCTCCATTCTGCTGCCAACTTCCTTTTTCCTCTCCACCTTCAGCATATTAAATTCAATTTTTTTGGTAATTTTTCCCAAAAAAAAATCAAATTAGATAACAAACAACTGAAAAATTTTCTACTCAAATTTAGGATTTCAGTCAATACCGAAAAATATAATCATTTTCTTGAAAAGGGCCTTTTAAGAACATTTTTCAAAAATATGATATTTTTCATGAAATGAACAAATCATGAATGAGCATTATTTTCCAAAACAGTGAAAAATGGGAGGTGAAAAGTCCACTACAAGCCCCATTACATCAAATCAACTGTCAATAGCAAAGCAACCTGAATCACTAACAGCAAGTTGCAACTGCAGTACAACATCCAGGAGTAATCAACCTCCGCTTCAAACGAAGACTCCTAGCCATTCTCAGCAAGCAGCCTGATATTGGAGGCAAACCCAGATGAGATCTTGTTTTTCAACAGCAAATGGCACCGGATCAAGAGCAGCCATCCCGTGTATCGAAGATGACGAATATAGCATGGAGCGACATCCCAAAGCTGATTTCAGCAGAGGTTCCCTCGGAAACCGACCTCGCAATTCTGGGAACAGCCCAAGAACTCCGAATCCCAGTCGCCAACGGATCTAGGGACTTCGCACAGGTCCAAGATCCTACTCCATGCTTGCTCAAGAGAAATGACAGGCAAAGAGTACTGTACAGAACACATTGACAATCCGCATCACAGCATTTCTGCAATCTATCAAAAACTACGTGCACTGCCGAGCATGATCAGCCATACAGTGAAGCCAAATCTTGGAACATTTGGAGGAAGCTGTTGACACCTAATTTTTTAAAAAAAAATTTGAACAAATAAATGAAAAAATGGAAAAATGGGGAAATTGATTTGATTGTTCATGCATGGAAGTTTGAAATTTGATGAGCATTCGGATTGTTGTTAAATGCAGAAACAATCAAAAATCAGGTGAATATTGGCAAGGATTTCAATAAAATGGAACAAATCAAGCAAAATCGAGTTGATTGCGAAATCACGCTACGATTTGCATGCTTGATTTAATGCAAAGAAAATGGAAATCCGAAAGTTGCTAGAAAAGTGGCCGTCTAAAAATCACTATAAAAAGGGCCATAATTTTTCGTGAGTTTGAGAGGCTGTTTGAAAAAAAAAAGAAAGAAAGAAAAAGAGAAAATCAGCCGAGAGAAAAGAGGGAGAGAGAGAAAGTGGTCGGAAGTAGGTGAGCCGAGGGGAGAGAGAGAGAGAGAGAGAGAGAGAAAAGAAAAAAAACAACGGGCCGAAGCCCCCCTCTCTCCTCGGGTCTCTTCGTCTTCCCCGAGGGGGGGAATTCGTCGCCGTCGCCGTCGCCGTCGCCGCCATCGCCGCCGCCACGGTTCGCGCCGCCTGGACGCCGAGCCCCTCGCCGTAGTCGCGATCTCGGCCGCGCCCCCTGCTCCGTTCGCGAAGCCGCCGCCGCCGAGTCCCGATCCGCGCCCGCGACCGCGACGCCCGCGCCGGGAGCCGCCGCGCTCGCCCCGCCACCGAGCCTCCTCGCCGCCCGAGCGGAGTCCCGCGACGCCGCCCTAGCCCCGTCGTGCCGTCCCGCGCCGCCCCGAGGGATCCCCGGCCGCTCGAGATCCTCCGCCTCCCCGCCGTCCCAGATCCGCTCCCCGAGGCCAGATCGGGGCCACCTCCGGCCGCGGCTCCCACCGCCGCCGCGCTCCGATCCGCCGCGCCCGAGGACCCCCACACGACCCCCCCTGCCGCAGCCCACCGCGACGCCTCCGACGCCGCCCCGAGCCGCAGCCCCCCGCCGCCCCGCCCGTCGCCGACGCCTCGCCGGGTCACAAGCGCCTCCCGACGTTGCCACGCCGTGCCGCCACGCCCCCGCACACCGTCGCGCCGCCGCCGAAACCCTAGCCGTTCCCCCTCGCCCGCCCTTTTTTTTTCCTTTTTTTTTTTTTTTTTTTGAAAAAGAAAAAAAAAAAAAGGAAAAAAAAAAAAATTAGGTAGATTTCTTTTCTTTTATTTACTTTATTTTATTTTTATATTGTTTTATTGTTATTTTATTGTTATTATTTTATTGTTATTCTATTTTTGTTAATAACATTAAGCCTTGATATGTAATTTTCCCCTAATTCGCAACCGCACTGATTTTTTATTTCGTCTATAAGGCTTTAGACGAGGTAACTAATTATGTGGAAATAAATTGATATTTTGATCTTTAAGGCTTAAGATCAATTTATCGATTTTACCAGTGAAATATTACCCATTGATTTGAATAATATGTGATATCTTTTTTGGGTAATTTTGAATGAATTTGATTGTTTCTATTTATCTTGTAAAATGTCTGAGTTAGAATATTGCTTGTTTAGAATTATTTGCATGTTTAGGTTAAGCATTCTAGTTATCATGAATTATTCAAAAAAAAAACAAAAAAAAATCAAAAATTCAAATTAACTAGTTTAGGTTGCATGTTTAGTTATTAGAAATTGTTAATTCCAAAACACAAAAAAAGTAAAAAAAAAAAAAGAAACTCAAATAAAAAAATCTTAAATTAGAACTAATTTTTTATTGTCTTGCATACTTAGATTAGGGATTTTATTTTAGGCCATAGAAAAGAGAAACAAAAAAAATAAAATTCACTTAGGATGCTAGTTGAATTGCATGTTAAATTTTAATTAAAAAAAAAAAAAAAGAAAACAAAAAATCATCAATTTTTTTAGAATAGGATTGCATGTTTAATTTTAAGCTTAGATCATTTCTAAATAGATTGCATCTTTGGCTAGAAATTACTAAATTAAAACAATGTCTTAATTTAAATTAGGATAACCTAATTCCTAGTTTAAATAGGATAAAATTTTAATTTAGTTAGAAATTTCATTCAAATATCTTAGGATAGATTAATTCCACCTTTTAGGATAAATTGCAATTTTTAGAAAAAATCAAAAATCAAAAAATCAAAAAAGAAAAAATCAAAAATCTCGCATGAGCATGTAGAATTAGGAATACAGATTTAGTAAATAAGACATTTAGGCTAGCAAATTAGTTTTTTTTTTATAATCACATTTTTAGGATCATTTTTTTTTTAGAAATCTCTTTTTTTAAAAAAGGTTAGGATTAGATTTAGATAATTTCATTCTTAGAAAACTTGGCACCTTTTTTTTTTTAGAAAAAAAAAAAAAAAATAAAGAAATGGTTTTCTAAGTCAAAATAGGGTTAATTTAAATTAATCCAAAACATGAATTAGAAAATTATTCGTTTTAGGTAGTTTAATTAGGAATTTTATTAATTCAAAATTGCAGATAAAAAAAAATCCAAAATAGGTGCATGTTAATTAATTTGCATTCTAGGACCATTTAATTAGGATTTGCATATTAGGTCATTAAGTCGCCATTATTGCATTTCATGTTATATAATTTAGATCATTTTGCCATGTCATATTAGGTTATTAGCATGCATTGCATTTGGATTAAATTCCATTAAATAAAGTGAAAACAAAAGAGAAATTTGCGTGTTAATTAGAGACCATATCTAGGATTGTTGATGTGGAATTTAATCTAACGATGCAGATGCTTTCGTTGCTACAAGGTAAGTCCCTTAACCTTATTCATTGTTTTATTGGGTGTTAAATTGGTGGATTGCGCACCCGCATGATCACCTCACATGTTAGGGAGATAAATTAAAATCGATTCAAGCTGCCTGCTAAACATTTTTCAAAATAAAAGAATGGTACCGAAAGGGCATTAGAGAAATCTAGTGTAACCAAGTCCCCGTACCCATAATCTCTGGTTCGTAGGAGTAAAGTAATCTCCCATTACTTTACTTGGGTTTCTAATCGACCCACCAAAAACTGATTAGTGGCGACTCCTTAATAAAAATCATTTGCATGTTAAGAATTCAAACCTAAGTCGCGAATTGGTATGGGCTTGGGAGAGCCCGGGTTAAGTCTAGGCTTAACAATCCATTAGCCAAACCCTAGGTGGCTCACACCCCGAAAAATTGGTCGCGACAGCTTGGCGACTCCACTGGGGACTTGTGTTATAACACTTAGTGGACTTAGGCCAATTTTTCTTTTCTTTTGAAAAATGTTTTTGTTTGGTAGCGACGATTCCAGGTATGTCCCTAACATTTAAGGTGTTAAATGTTTTTGCAGATTGGGAGGTATAAGGGGAAGTGTTTGCGACCTTTGTTTTGCGAGGAGGCGTAGGAATGAATGGTTTATTTTTATGTATGAAGTGTTGCGTGATATAAACTGTTGTGCATGCCTTGCATTTAACACTACACTTTTGCACACACAACCCGCCGGACTCCGGGCCGCACTAGGATATTTAGGATGGTATTGAGTTGGATACGACTTCGACCAGCGAGGCCGCGTAGTAGAGGTTGCCCAACTCAATCCCGAAAGTTTCTTTTTGGTGTCAAGGATGTTTACCTCGCCCGCGAGGCTGCGTCGCATTGGGGTATCATTCTTGGCGAGCCGGAGTTAGAAGGGCTTGACTTAGTATGCGAAGCTGCAACTAAGTCATCCCACCCTTTTAGTTCCACCTTGTTTAGCCTTCCTAGTTAGAAATCGAACCTCACATCTCATGCACATGTCTATGTGATTGCCATTGATTTTCCTTGGCGAAGTAAGTCTTCTATCCCTATACCTTGCAATTTATTTTGTCGTGCTTTTGGTCGGTCCATGATAATCTAGGTTAGTCATTTGATTTAATTCATTTGTCAATTAGGAATGAAATAAAGAAATTGCCATGCAATGAGTCATTTGGAAAATAAAATAAAAAAAGAGAATTTGTTTTCAATTCATGTCTAGGAAATTTAATCTTGCTAGGGTGTCTATTTTTCTAGCTTTCTTTAGGAAATTCCATTCTTGCACAAGCTTTTCATGAAATCGAAAAATTGATTAGATCATTGTCATGGATTGGTTCTTTATCGCTCCTCATGCTGACATATCTTCATTCATTCAAATTAGGTGACAACGGACCCTCCACGCTCACCCATTATCACGCGATCAAAGGCCAAAATGGCGGAACAAAATGAGATGCATGATCGTATGTCCAATATGGAAGATCAGCTCCGTCAGTTAGCTGCCTCCATGGAGGTTATGATGACTCAATTCAGAGCATTCCAAGTCAATCCGACTCCTCCACCCGTTCTTCCTCAGCCGTTATCCCGAAGATAGCGAGATAAGCCCGAGTCAAGTAATAATGGCATACCTGATTTAGAAGAAGACTCAATCCAGATCAATGTGGAAAAGGGAAAGTTTGTTGACCTCCCCAAGACAGAGCCGGATGAACGCTTCGCGAAACTTGAAGAAAAGGTGAAACAATTGCAGGAGTCACGTAACTCACTCCCTTTTGACTTGTCGGTCTATGAAAAGGTCAAGATGCCGAAGAAGTTCAAAATGCCGAATTTGAGAAGTACGATGGTACATCTTGCCCAAAGTCTCATTTGCAGATGTGTCATGTACGCATGGCCCAAAGCATGTCAAAAATGAGCCCTCATGATCCAATCATTCCATGCCGGTTTGACCGGACCGCATTAAAGCGGTATGTGATGAAAAATATCAATCTTCTTGATACTTGGAATGAAGTGGTTGATGCATTCCTCAAGCAGTACAAGTTCAACATGGACATTGCGCCTTCCCGAGAAGATCTTGAGAGAATGGAGAAAAAGAGGAGCGAGTCGTTCAAGGAGTATGTCGTGAGATGGCGGAATTTGGCTACTCAAATCACTCCTGAGCCTACCGACAAGGAGTTGATGAAGCTCTTCATAAAGACCCTCCCATCCGAGTTCCGTAATCGATGGCAAGCACTTATGTCGAGAGTTTCAACCAACTGATTCCAGTGGGAGAACAAATTGAAATGGGAATAAGGGAAGGATGGTTTGCTGAACCGTCAAGTAAAAGATTCTCTGCTAAGAAGGAGAAAGAAGCTGTCGAAGACGTGAATATGGCTTATGGCCAAGAAAGTACCAACCGTGGCTCGATTGCCCGGATCAATGCAAGGCAACAACAAACCACGGTCGTCAACCATTTGCAAATGATCAAAGGAAGTTCGCTCCTCTCCCGGATCTCCATCCAGGTGTTGGCAATCTTAAGAAAGAAAGGTTTGCTTACTAGTGAACCAAAGCGCCCTAACCGCGAAACCCTTCGTAGTTATGATCCAACAAAGAAGTGTGATTACCATAGTGGGGAATTGGGGCATTCAAGCGATGAGTGTTTCACCCTCAAGCACAAGATCCAAAACCTCCCGGACACGAAGGCCTTTTCATTCCAAACCGTTCGGTCGAATGTCCAGAAGAATCCGCTACCGGAACATGAGAGTATGGTTAATGCTATCCTGGAACCAGACGATGCATCTCGAGACTCACACCACCCACTCCTGAAATTTCAAATGCTGCCTTTATGATGGGAGGGGTCATGGATGGGAATGATTTTGTTCCTGATAGTGGCCTTGGAAGGAATGGTCAGGGTATTCAAAGTCTCAATGAAGCCCTTCAGAGGTCCCATGCTGCTGGAAGAGGGGGACAAAATCCTGGAGGACGAAGACAGGAAAGACCAAACCCGACGCCTAACCGAAGGCAGGGGAGGCAAAACCCATTGCCCCCAAGCATTTATGAGACATTCCCTAGTCATTCGATAATAATGCAAGATGAGGCGGAAGTAATAGACACCTTGGGGCAACCAAGTGGAAAATTTGACTATCTGGTGAAGTATTCGGCCCCTCCAAGCTTCTACATTGATCCCCGGAGCATTGTCCCAGATGGATGGGGTGGTATGGATGATCTGACACCCCCAAAGACTGAGGACCCTGATGATGTGCTGGAAGGAGTTACCAGTTTGTTTGATGACGTCGTCATAGGAGCCATCGACAAAGGATCTCTTGATGAAATGGGCCCTGGCCCACAAGAGTAACTCATTTATCGCTTTCTCACGTTCCCCTGTGTGGGAATTTTTATTGCTTTCCAGGAATAATTATCGCTATCTAGCGATTGTCTTTGATTTCTTTTTAGGACTTGGATTTGCATTTTCCATTCAATAAATGTAATTGATTGATGAATATCAATAAAATTACAAGTTTTATTTTGAGGGCATGATGAGGTACACCAAACCAGCCCGGTGATGATATCCGCCCGATGAAACAAAAGAAAAATCCAAGGAGAATTCCGAGGCCCGGGCTTCATCATGCTTCCCGTGTCAAAATGTTTAAAAAAATCATTTCCAAAAGTCTTTCAAAAAAATCTTTCAAAAAAAAAAATCTTTCACAAAATACAGATTACTTTGTTTGTTTTTCCGATTTATCTACTTCTGTTTCAGGGATAATCTTATAGCATGTAAAGATGTGGAAGAGATCCAATCCAATTCTAAGTCCTGGGGGCAAGTTCGCCCCGAACTACAGTGGCCCATATGTGGTGAAGAGGTACTCCCTGGAGGTGCTTTGATCCTAGCAGAAATGGATGGTCGTGAGTTTTCCACCCCAGTTAATTCTGATGCTATCAAAAAGTATTATCCATGATAGATTTTGACATCTCATGTTTTGAATTACAAACATTTCTGTGATGAATAAATTGCCTCAATAAGTTGAATTGTTCAAATGTTTTGCAAATCTTGCATGCTTTCCCTGATGAATTGTATGAGATAAATTGAATGTGTCAAATGGGATACTTTGGAATGACGAAAGGCGAGCCTTATTTCATACACTGATCCCCGATGAGTTGTGTGGAAAAATTTTCATGTCCACAAGGTAAAGGGTAATCTCGCAAAGGGTATGACAACTGAAGTGACGAGAGGCAATTTTTTCTCTTATCCTAAACACTGCAGATATACCCATTGTTTAGCCCTTTGAGCCCACACACATGAGGTGTTTTCGAAATTACCCCTGTCAAGGATCATCCCACACTGGGATCAAATTTGAAATGAATGGTAGGGATTCTCTTACTTACACTTGCGTCAATCTTCGGGTATTGCTTTCGTAGTGTAACTTGTACGATAATTGAAGTGCCTTAAGATGATGAAGAGCAGTCATTTCTCTATCCTATACACCTTTATCCATTGCGTAGCCCACTTGAGCTTATGAATTCATTTCATAATTAAACCCAGTTGGTGATCATCCCCCACACTAGGGCAAGACAAATTCAAGTGGCATGAATTAAAATGCCCACAAAAAATGAAGGTTCTGATCGAAAAAAAGAAGTACAAAAATGGGGCATAAAAAAGCAGTGTGCCTGATAAAAGCAAGGCCGATGCCCAAAAGAAAAGAAAAAGAAAAAAAAAAAGCTCAAATGCTGTTGCAATCAATGAGTGCAAAAAGAAGATCTTCGACATTGAGGCAGAAAATCGTGGAAGTGTCAAGATGATCACCAACTTTACCCTTTAAACACTTTTTGAGCTCAATGATCCTTTCATTTCTCAACCCATAAACCAAGCTTACGTTACGTCCCTTACAAAGTCTCTTCAAATTAGGGTACTTGAATTAACGTAAAGGTTCATATGTTCGAAAGCATCACTCGAAGAAGTGTGAGTAAGGCAATTTCTACTTCATTTCGCATGTCTCTTGACTTGTAAACCCAAAGATGATTTCAGCAATATCATTCTTCATTAAGCCTTGACTCAAAGAGTCCCCTTTGTTAAGCCATTGATCAAGCCCACATTACGTTCCATGTTAAAGACCTCTCGGATTAGTAAGGTCGTACCACTTGCGAGATTACTCGAACCCCGTTCGGCATGATGATAGAAAGACAGAGTGATTGTCGAATTCCTGCATCAAAGGTCGGGACAAATCAGCCTTTTCATGAGAATGAGTGAAAAGTCCTTTCGGACCGGAAGATCTCTCATTTGACATATCCATGACACTCATGACTTGATTGGAATATTCTTTTGAAATATTTCCAAATGGGATTTGGTAATACAAGATTGATAGAAATCATCACACATGAACCTCATATCTCGTGAATGCACGTTGCCTCCCCTATAACCGTGTTTTGCGGGAGACATATCCCTTAAGGAACGAACATGTCGCAGGTAAGTACATCTCTATCCCAGACCTTAAATACTTGTCATTGTGCAGGTATTCCTTTTCAAGCACCAGCACTCGATGGAGTTGCCCCCAAAGATTTTTCTCAGATTCAATCGATTAAGGCGACCGAAGAATGGTTCGGGTCCCGGGTCGTAATCTCGTTGCAAGGCGGGCGATCGTAGAATGGTACGGGTCCTAGTCAAGCAAAACCTCATTTTAGGCGACCGTAGAATGGTACGGGTCCTAGACAAAACTCAGGCAACCCTTTTTCGTTTAGGCGACCGTAGAATGGTACGGGTCCTAGACACCACTCAGGCGACCGTAGAATGGTACGGGTCCTGGAAAACCCTTTTTTCGTTTAGGCGACCGTAGAATGATACGGGTCCTAGACACCACTCAGGCGACCGTAGAATGGTACGGGTCCTGGAAAACCTTTTTTCGTTTAGGCGACCATAGAATGGTACGGGTCCTAGACACAACCAAACAATGCCCCACTAGGCGACCGTAGAATGGTACGGGTCCCGGGAAAGCAGTCTTTTTGTAAAGTCATGTTACTATTCTAGGCGACCGTAGAATGGTACGGGTCTTGGACATGTAACACCGTTATCTTGAGTTACTCTACCCTCTTGAAGGTAAGTTATTCCAGGTAAGTTCCTTTATTATTTACATTAGTATTTTCATGCATCATATAGATTTCATTTCAAAATAGGATTTATTTAAAAAAAAAAAAGCCATTTAGTGCATTTCAAAATAGGCTCATTTATTATTGCATTTAAAAAATGGAATTCATTTTCCGACCAAAAAGAGTCATTTAGTGCATGTGCATGATCTAAAATTAGGTCTCAATTTGTCTTTGAAAGCAATCTCTATGAGCTCACCATCAAAGAGGGGCAGCTGTTGACACCTAATTTAAAAAGAAAAATTGAAAAAATAAATGAAAAAATGGAAAAAAATGGGGAAATTGATTTGATTGTTCATGCATGAAAGTTTGAAATTCTGATGAGCATTCGGATTGTTGTTAAATGCAGAAACAATCAAAAATCAGGTGAATATTGGCAAGTATTTCAATAAAATGGAACAAATCAAGCAAAATCGAGTTGATTGCGAAATCACGCTACGATTTGCATGCTTGATTTAATGCAACAGAAAATGGAAATCCGAAAGTTGCTAGAAAAGTGGCCGTCTAAAAATCACTATAAAAGGGCCATAATTTTTCGTGAGTTTGAGAGGTGTTTGAAAAAAAAAAAGAAAGAAAGAAAAAGAGAAAATCAGCTGAGAGAAAAGAGGGAGAGAGAGAAAGTGGTCGGAAGTAGGTGAGCTGAGGGGGAGAGAGAGAGAGAGAGAGAGAGAGAGAGAAAAAGAAAAAAAACAACAGGCCGAAGCCCCCCTCTCTCCTCGGGTCTCTTTGTCTTCCCGAGGGGGAATTCGTCGCCGTCGCCGTCACCGTCGCCGTTGACGCCATCGCTGCCGCCACGGTTCACGCCGCCCGGACGCCGAGCCCCTCGCCGTAGTCGCGATCTCGGCCGCGCCCCCGCTCCGTTCGCAAAGCCGCCGCCGCGCGCCAAGTCCCGATCCGGCGCCCCACGACCGCGACGCCCGCGCGCCGGGAGAGACGCCCGTGCTCGGCCCGCCGCCGAGCCTCCTCGCCGCCCGAGCAAGTCCCGCGACGCCGCCCCTAGCCCCGTCGTGCCGTCTCGCGCCGCCCGATGGATCCCGCAGCCGCTCGAGATCCTCCGCCTCCCGCCGTCCCGCATCTACTCCCCGAGGCGATTCCACCTCCGCCCGCGGCTCCCACCCGCCGCCGCGCTCCGATCCGCCGCGCCCGAGACCCCCCGCGACGCCCCCGCCTCTCAGCCCACCGCGACGCCTCCGACGCGCCCCGAGCCGCAGCCTCCCCCGCCTCCGTCGCCGACGCCTCGCCCGGTCACAAGCGCCTCCCGACGTTGCCGCGCGTCTTGCCGTGCCGCCGCGCCCCGCACCGCCGTCGCGCCGCCGAAACCCTAGCCGTTCCCCCTTTTTTTTTTCCTTTTTTTTCTTTTTTGAAAAAAAAAAAAAAAAGAAAAGAAAAAAAAAAGCAAAAAGGCAAAAAAAAATTAGGTAGATTTCTTTTCTTTTATTTACTTTATTTTATTTTTATATTGTTTTATTGTTATTTTATTGTTATTATTTTATTGTTATTCTATTTTTGTTAATAACATTAAGCCTTGATATGTAATTTTCCCCTAATTCGCAACCGCACGATTTTTTATTTCGTCTATAAGGCTTTAGACGAGGTAACTAATTATGTGGAAATAAATTGATATTTTGATCTTTAAGGCTTAAGATCAATTTATCGATTTTACCAGTGAAATATTACCCATTGATTTGAATAATATGTGATATCTTTTTGGGTAATTTTGAATGAATTTGATTGTTTCTATTTATCTTGTAAAATGTCCGAGTTAGAATATTGCTTGTTTAGAATTATTTGCATGTTTAGATTAAGCATTCTAGTTATCATGAATTATTCAAAAAAAAACAAAAATTCAAAAATTCAAATTAACTAGTTTAGGTTGCATGTTTAGTTATTAGAAATTGTTAATTCCAAAACACAAAAAAAGTAAAAAAAAAAAAAAAAAAAGAAACTCAAATAAAAAAATCTTAAATTAGAACTAATTTTTTATTGTCTTGCATACTTAGATTAGGGATTTTATTTTAGGCCATAGAAAAGAGAAACAAAAAAAATAAAATTCACTTAGGATGCTAGTTGAATTGCTGTTAAATTTTAATTAAAAAAAAAAAGCAAAAAGCAAACAAAAAATCATCAATTTTTTTAGAATAGGATTGCATGTTTAATTTTAAGCTTAGATCATTTCTAAATAGATTGCATCTTTGGCTAGAAATTACTAAATTAAAACAATGTCTTAATTTAAATTAGGATAACCTAATTCCTAGTTTAAATAGGATAAAATTTTAATTTAGTTAGAAATTTCATTCAAATATCTTAGGATAGATTAATTCCACCTTTTTAAGATAAATTGCAATTTTTAGAAAAATAAAAAATCATAAAATCAAAAAATCAAAAATCAAAAATCTCGCATGAGCATGTAAAATTAGGAATACAGATTTAGTAAATAAGACATTTAGGCTAGCAAATTAGTTTTTTTTTTTTTATAACCACATTTTTAGGATCATTTTTTTTAGAAATCTCTTTTTTAAAAAAGATTAGGATTAGATTTAGATAATTTCATTCTTAGAAAACTTGGCACCTTTTTTAAAAAAAAAAAAACAAAAAAAATAAAGAAATGGTTTTCTAAGTCAAAATAGGGTTAATTTAAATTAATCCAAAACATGAATTAGAAAATTATTCGTTTTAGGTAGTTTAATTAGGAATTTTATTAATTCAAAATTGCAGATAAAAAAATCCAAAATAGGTGCATGTTAATTAATTTGCATTCTAGGACCATTTAATTAGGATTTGCATATTAGGTCATTAAGTCGCCATTATTGCATTTCATGTTATATAATTTAGATCATTTTGCCATGTCATATTAGGTTATTAGCATGCATTGCATTTGGATTAAATTCCATTAAATAAAGTGAAAACAAAAAGAGAAATTTGCGTGTTAATTAGAGACCATATCTAGGATTGTTGATGTGGAATTTAATCTAACGATGCAGATGCTTTCGTTGCTACAAGGTAAGTCCCTTAACCTTATTCATTGTTTTATTGGGTGTTAAATTGGTGGATTGCGCACCCATATGATCACCTCACATGTTAGGGAGATAAATTAAAATCGATTCAAGTCGCCCGCTAAACATTTTTCAAAATAAAAGAATGGTACCGAAAGGGCATTAGAGAAATCTAGTGTAACCAAGTCCCCGTACCCATAATCTCTGGTTCGTAGGAGTAAAGTAATCTCCCATTACTTTACTTGGGTTTCTAATCGACCCACCAAAAACCGATTAGTGGCGACTCCTTAATAAAAATCATTTGCATGTTAAGAATTCAAACCTAAGTCGCGAATTGGTATGGGCTTGGGAGAGCCCGGTTAAGTTTAGGCTTAACAATCCATTAGCCAAATCCTAGGTGGCTCACACCCCGAAAAATTGATCGCGACGTAAACCATCTCAGCAATGCATTAGCCCGTTTAGCGAGCTACACATGTAGCTCTCATGTCTTATACATGAATGTAACTTTTTCTATATTTTGTCAACTTATGCGCTAGACTTTTCACAATCTAGTCACACAACAGCATAATGTTCTACTTTTGTCTGAACATTTTGTCTGACGACGGGCTATGGGGTGACGTCTTGCAGAGTACGAATTCGAAATGCAAAGCAGAAGTAAAGTGTTCCAATTACAAAGAAAACGCCATCCCTATGCACACGATGTATAATGAGATTACACGGAATTATCTTTAATCCTGATAACCAAGTTAGATATTTCTCAGGTTTATTGGAACTTAAAATCCTAAACAAAATTCAAAATAATCAGTGAACAAATCATACACATCAATAATATGGACCCATTTATTGGCAAGACACAGAAGTGCCCTAGCCTCCATCCACATTTTAAAAGAGTGAAAAACAAAGAAATTATATTAATTTGGACAACAAAGCACTTTCCTTCACACAAAACAGGCAGAGAAAAAGAAGGACCGCCAGTCGTCGCGGTCAACGGCGAGAGAGAGGAGAGAGAGAGAGACGGGCGGTCTCAACGGGCGCAACCGAAAACCATGCACGTACGTACGTACGCCTCTTCCCCCTCTCCCTTCCCGCCACGTGTCCCGCCCACCCCACGCGAATTCCCCATTCTGCCCCTCCTCCCTCCCTTAACCTCACAAAACTCCTCCGCCTTCGAGCTCTTCCCGCGTCTCTCTCTCCATATTTTCCCTCTCTTATCTCTCTCTAACTTCCTTCCTCCCTTCCTTCCTCGTCTCGCGCGCTCATTCGCTCTGGCGAGAAGCCGCTGCAACGACCTCCCTTCCTGACAGCTCGAAACCAAAGGTTCTCTCTCTCTCTCTCTCTCTCTCTCTCTCTCTCTCTCTCTCTCTCTTTCTTCATCACCTCGCGGCTCGCGGAAGCAGAGCGCCCGTCCTGCCGTCGTCGTCCCCGCGCGGATCCTTCGATCGGCTGAGGAGGAGGATCGAACGGCGCAACGGCCGAGGCGCCTCTAGCCGGTGAGTCGCTTTCCGTTTCGCGCGAGCTCGGGCTCGAGCTGAGCTGGCGGTGGAAGAGGAGGAGGAGGCCGGAACGCTAGGGAGAGTTTCCGGTCGGCGAAACGCGAGCTTCCGTCGAGCGAGCGTGGGGCCGCGTCGTTATCGGCCGTCGACGGTAGGCAGAAAGATATCGGTATCCGAAGGACTGGCTGGTGACGTCGAGGTTTCGTCGCCATTGAGAGGCCTACCGTCGCCGGAGATTATGTTTAGGATGTTAGCGTCGACTTTATCTTGTTCAGAACGTGCGTCGCTGTGAATATATATGCTCGTCGTTGCTCTACGCGGGGAGTTGTTGAATCTGATTCTCTGCCGAAACTAAAAAATTTTCGAATGCCGTCTCTTGGGATTGAGAATTAGCGAATAGAACGTCGCGTTTCTCTGGAAAATGGAAGGAGGATCGTATGCGGAAGTTCCAGATTAGGGACTCGTCGTCTAATGATCGTGTTTAGTTTTTCCAAATGGCGCTTCTCTCGTCGTGATACGAGCAATTGGGGTTGAGCTTCGGTCTTCATTTTTTTTGTGCCTGCGAAGTTTCCTTATCTTGACGGATGCAGTAAATTTCGCTGTGGTGATGTGCGTTTTTGATTGTTGAACTTTTTATGTGGGCAGGACGGGGAAAGAAGCCGGCGTAGGTTCCGCTTGAGTGGTGGAACCCAATGGCGAGCCACGAGTCAGGTCCTCAAGGGCTCTCTCGGCGGCCATCTCGGAGCGCCGCCACCACCATATTCTCCACTGAGGTGTTCGACAATGAGGTCGTCCCATCCTCGCTCTCCATCATCTCTCCCATCCTTCGAGCAGCCAAGGAGATCGAGCATGAGCGCCCTCGCGTCGCCTACCTCTGTATGCTTGCCTATAAAAACCAATTGCCCCTTCTTTGATTTGATCGGCTAATGAATGAATATGAAGTTCACAGCTGCATTTTTTGAATTACTGTATCTTCAGTTATTGGTTCCATATTTTTGATAGCTAAGTGATGCGTTTATTATTCCTGTACCTCTTAGGCCGGTTCTATGCCTTTGAGAAAGCGCATAGGTTGGACCCGAATTCCACTGGACGTGGTGTAAGGCAGTTCAAGACAGCTCTCCTGCAGCGATTAGAGAGGGTAATTTCTTCTCGCCTCATTTGATTCTGCCTCCAATAGTCCGCCCTTTTGATGCTATCTAAATTCCACCTTCCATATATACATACATACATACATACATACATACATACATACATACATATATATATATATATATATATATATATATATATATTTCTAGATGTTGAACAACCATGCATCTTTTGCATCAATTCAGAAATTCGTATCTAGTGAGTTCATCGATAAAAAGTGGGGGGTTTTGGTCATATGATTGTCTAAAATGTCAGCACCAATATATGACGAATAAATCATGTCAAGTAAAGCCGTGCAATCCGTTTGACGTAAACAATGAAGAGACAGCTATATCGATCTCTGTTTACCATGGATTGTGCACTGAATTGAAGGCTCTCTTACTTAGGACAATGCATCCAGTCTGGCATCTCGGGTGAAGAAGACCGATGCACATGAATTTGAGAGCTTTTATTATCAATACTATGAAAATTATGTGCAAGCACTGGACCAGGGGGAGCAGGCTGACAGGTATTTTTATAAGTTGATCTTTTTGTTCTCTCTTCATCACCATTTGGAACACCTCTTTCACATATCATGGAGGCTTTTAAATGATTTAGTAAAAGAAGTAATGATGCAACGAGATGATCAGATCCCTATGAGTTGAACCGCTGCTGCTCTTCGTTAAAATTTGTTTGACAGAGCTCAACTTGGCAAGGCCTATCAGACAGCAGGAGTGCTCTTTGAAGTTCTTTGTGCAGTTAATAAGTCCGAGAAAGTAGAAGAAGTTGCTCCAGAGGTAGTTTACTAAATTGTTTGTTGAGTACTCAATTGACTTGATTGTTGCAATGCTTAATTTCTGCTTCTCTGAGCAGATTATCGCTGCAGCTAGAGATGTCCAGGAGAAGAAGGAAAAGTATGCGCCTTATAATATCTTACCCCTGGATTCTGGTGGGGGATCCCAAGCTATTATGCAACTTGAAGAGGTACTTTCCTTGCTTTATTTGCTCACATGCTATTCTACATTTCATATACGGAACACATGTTGGTGTCCCTTGCCCTGACCATTCTTTCCGTGTTACAACCTTACTTAAATTGTCTTACTGTATCTCAGGTAAAGGCTGCTGTAGCTGCTCTAAGCAACATACGTGGCCTTAGTTGGCCTACTGGATTTGAGCAACAGAGGCAGAGAGCTGGAAATTTAGATCTTCTTGATTGGTTAAGGGCAATGTTTGGGTTCCAGGCAAGTTTACCGACAGGAAATGTGATCTATCAGTACCTTGAAACCACATCACTGTGTTGCACTATAAGGACTTTGTTTTTTTGTCTGCAACTATACAGAGAGACAACGTCAGGAACCAGAGGGAGCATTTGATTATGTTTCTAGCTAATGTTCACATAAGGCTTCATCCCAAGCCTGAACCTCTGAACAAGGTAGGCACCTACACTCTACATCAGTCATGGTAAAGAGTTTATATTGATTACATGGCATTATAGAGATGGTGGTAGATAGCATAGTTTAAGAACCAGCGGCTATACCGTCTAGTTCGCCCTGAGAGTGTGGATTATTGGCTCTGAAGGTGCATGGCGACACAGTCATCCTATTAGAACATCTACCAAACGTCATCGGTCTCTGTCATATTTCTGCCTATGAAGGCCCAGTGGATATTGCATTGCCTAATTTTCTTCTCTTTCTGACATCCTCAAACATCGGTTTTTTTTTTTATAGCTTGATGAGCGAGCTGTAGATGCTGTAATGAACAAGCTCTTTAAAAATTACAAAAATTGGTGCAAGTTTTTGGGAAGAAAACATAGCTTGAGGTGAGAACGAGATATCGTAGTTTGTGAATAAACTTGAAATTGTCATTTAAATTCCGAAAGAGCACATTACTAAGCTTCATATCTTTGTCCAGACTCCCACAGAGCCAACCAGAAGTTCAGCAAAGGAAGTTGCTTTACATGGGTCTATATTTATTGATATGGGGTGAAGCAGCCAATGTTCGGTTCATGCCGGAGTGCCTTTGCTACATTTTCCATAATGTCAGTACTGTTTCAAATGCTAAGATGATTCTTCCTGTTATTCCCAACCTATGTCATCTTCACTTGTCATCTTGAGCTCCCAATTTAATAAAGATTTGAAGTTCAAAACTGGTTCATTATCAGATGGCATATGAACTTCATGGGCTGTTGGCTGGGAATGTTAGCATTGTCACTGGAGAAAACATCAAGCCTTCTTACGGAGGGGATGATGAGGCTTTCCTTCGAAAGGTCATAACCCCTCTATATCGTGTCATAGAAAAGGTACATAAGCCCCAAACATGCACTAATCTTATCAAACTTTAGTTTATCCTTTCTGGATTCAGACAAATGAAGTTTATGCTTGATACCAGGAAGCCATGAAGAGCAAAAATGGAAAAGCTCCATATTCAGCTTGGTGCAACTATGATGATCTAAACGAATACTTCTGGTTTGTGGAGCATTCAAACCAAAATCAAGCAGACCATAATTTGTCATCTTTGTTTTACCGCTTAAATTTTAATCCTCAAAACATGTTTCCAGGTCTGCTGATTGCTTTTCTCTTGGTTGGCCGATGCGAGATGATGGCGAATTCTTCAAATCAACACGTGACTTGATCCAGGCATGGCAGCTTTAAGAATGATTATCTTCGGATAGTAAGATTAAAACTGTTATCTCCACTAACTGTAAAAACCATTTCAGGGAAGAAAGACTTCATACAGAAAAGGTGGAAGCACTGGGAAATCAAACTTCGTGGAGACCCGCACATTTTGGCAAATTTTTCGAAGTTTTGATCGTCTGTGGACATTCTATGTTTTGGCTTTACAGGTTCTCAAAACACTAGATGGGGTGATCTTTACTCACGCTGCATGTTGATCTTTAGTAAATCTGCTAAATTTGGAATGATAATGCTGTTGATGGCAGGCAATGATCATCATTGCATGGAGTGGAGTAACACCAATGGAGATCTTCCAGAAAGAAGTTCTTTATAAGATCGCTAGTATTTTCATCACAGCAGCATTTCTTCGATTCGTTCAGGGTATGTCAAAATTCCCAAAAGTTGGAGTGCTAAACTCTAAGCACTTTAAATAATGTCTTCACTGTTACACAATCCAGGCAGCACAAAACAAAGCACTGACTTATAAAGAGTTCTTCAGCATGGAATCAGGGCATTGCCTGAATTTCTCAATATTTAATATTCCTAAAGCAAGTTCTTTGTTGTGATCTTGATTTTCTTTTCTTTTCTTTTCTTTTTTTCTGGTTGAAATGGTTTTGTCTCTCTCTTTGAGGAAATGTTGATCAAGAGATGACACTGTGAAAGGGAACCCTTCCATGTCTTGTTGGTTTCTAGAAGAAGACATAACAATATATGGGTAGAATGGATTGAAAACGTGATTCTGCTCACAAACAAAGTTACTTAGAAAGCAACAGACCTCCACCTATTTCCTGGATATGTTTTGCCATCTGATTTTTTGGAATGCACATCTTCTTGTGCTTGGAGAATAACTAAACGCAGATGAAGAATGCTTCTTTATGCTTCTAATCTAAACCTGCATTTCCAAATTCATTCTAAGAAACTCTTTGAATTTCATATGAACGTTTCATGATCATCAATTAAAGATGTCACTAGATGGTTCCAAGTGGGTCCATGATAGCCTAGTGAATGTAACCTTCTTGCCAATCTTTGTGCTAAACAAACTCATGCAAATATTTAATTATTTAAAGGATTGTTGACAACTCTTGCCAAGAACTGCATTGTATTGCTTAAGGACCACTTCAGCATCTGTTTTGCTGTTTTTCTGGAGAACATACAGGCAATTCATCCTATTATATAGCTGTGTAGCTTGGTAAAGCAGTAGTCTATGGTCCATGAGCATGTCAACGTTGATACCTTAAGCTTCATTTAATGAGATTTTCTGTCAGCTTTGATGAGTTGATTGAGTTTTCTTGCCTTTTATATCTTTAAATAGGTGTATTGGACCTTGTTTTGAACTTCCCCGGCTATCATAGGTGGAAGTTCAGCAATGTTTTAAGAACCGTCCTCAAAATTTTGGTTGGTCTAGCATGGGCTGTCATTCTTCCTCTCTGCTATGTGCAGTCAACCACAGTGGTCCCCGCTGAAATAAGGAATTTGATCTCATTCCTTCCTGAAGTGAACGGAATTCCTCCTCTATATATCTTGGCTGTAGGCATATATTTGCTTCCAAACGTACTTTCAGCTGTATTGTTTATTTTCCCAATGCTTCGGCGTTGGATTGAAAGCTCAGACTGGCATATTGTCAGATTTCTGCTATGGTGGTCACAGGTATCTACGTCATGGCTTTTCACTTTGCCTGTTCTGTTTATAATACCAGAGTATTCTTTGTACATGTAAAGGAAAATTTTGAAAACAAAATCACACACCATTGTCTTCATGGGTCCATGGTTTGTGTCCTATGGTCAAAACAAAGCATAGTCTCGTTGACATTAGAACATTTATAGTCTCATCACTGTTGAAACCGAACTTGCTACACTTTCACAGTGACTTCTAGTGAAGCTACCATACCCTTGCTAATGACACAGTTGTGTGGATGGAACCTAAACAACACATTTCATCTTGAAAAATGGCAAGGCATCTTCAATTCGTAAATCACTACCAGATTACAATGTCTGATATAATTTTCAAAAAATTAACAATGATACAGACATTCCAGCAGGACAGGAAGAAATTCGAATTGGCAAATATTAAATCTACTATGCATCGGCATATCCAAATTTTCCGTACTCATAGATAGTAACATTGTTGCTGAGTCAAAAAATCATAAGTTTGGAGGCATAGACACGCTGATGCATGTAAGCGGTCAACATCCTATCCAAGTCTGCATAGCATGGGAGCTATCGCGAATATTTCAGGATATCAAATGTAGGAAAAGCATTGGGGGGCATGCATTTGTAGAGAATTTGGAAACAAGTTACTGAATCAAGAACATTATTGCATGCATTGGGATTGAGAAAAGAAGTTTTTCTTGCGATAGGGAAGATCATGATTTGGAAAAAATATTACACCAACTTCTAGAGATGTGCAAGCATGATGTTCAATTAAATGCTGTAGAAGCATGTCATCAAGCATAATATTGTTAGAAGTAATTTTTCATCGAAAGGACTTCAGGTATCTACAAATGACCCATATGTGATAATGATTTGTATCATCATGCTTTCCCTTTCTGTATTGTGGTAATTCATTCCCGCTTGGCAAAACTTTGTTAGCTGCTGATGAAGTAGATAAAAGCTGCAATTAACTTTTTGATGCTCATTTGACCACTTATGCTTTCCACTTTCATTCTTCATTTATAAATCCACTACAAGTCTAAAGATCATTAGCTGTATGGGGTTCTTAACCTGCACACGTTTGATATCTTCAGCCAAGAATCTACGTTGGCCGGGGAATGCATGAGAGTCAGTTTGCCCTCATTAAGTGAGTTCACTAAACATAGATGCAGATTATTAGGTAGTCAAGAGTTTATGTCTATCTAAACCAATACCTTGTTTCAGGTACACCATCTTTTGGGCAATCCTTTTATGTTCCAAGTTCGCGTTTAGTTACTTTGTTCAGGTAGCAAAGTTCATCTTCTACTTTTATGTTTGCTTCTAGACTGAATATATTTGCTTGTGTCGTTAGCATTTTGACCTCTCATATTTTGTTCTGGTGCTTCACAGATTAAGCCTTTGGTGAAGCCAACAAAGGATATTATGAATATTACCAAAATCAAGTATGAATGGCATGAGTTTTTCCCTCACGGTACTGCCTATATACAACTGTGCTTCTCAATTTTCTATTAAATGTGTCATTCCTTGTTAATATCTCTGTTATGGATGCAGCTAAAAACAATTATGGAGCAGTTATAGCACTCTGGGCACCAGTAATGTTGGTGGGTCTAGCAATATCCTATTGGTTCTTTCACTCTTATAATTTCATGATTGTTTTTCTGCTTGACTATATTGCACAGATCTAGAATTGTTTTTCATGAGTTCTTAAAATTTACTGGCTTTACCTGATATTTATTTACAACAATCATGCAGGTTTATTTTATGGACACACAAATATGGTATTCCATTTTCTCAACTTTGTATGGTGGCATCATTGGGGCTTTTGATCGCCTAGGAGAGGTAATTTACTCAAATTTGAGCTGTTCATAACCTTTTCAGTACCATTTGCCTGGTGGTCACATTATCTGTAGTCATCTAAAGTGAACTAGACAAACTAATTTTAATTTGTACTGGCAAGATCTAAGTTGGCAAGCTTGAAACTTTCCTCCTCTGAATATACAGGTCATACACCTTCTGATCATTCTTGATATGTGTGATATTTCTAAGTAAAACCTGACAATAAAGGTTCATTTTACTGCAGAAACTGTGCCTGAATGCCATACTTAATATTACTGCGGAAAGATACATATTTTAAAAATTTTCCTCAATACCCATTCTTCTCCATACTCCCAAGCTTTCATGGTATATAAGATCAAGAACATGTCTCTACCATGCTTAGCAATTCCAACATCACATCTTCTGTGGCTGCTTGATTTCACTCTACATTTTCTTATCATAGATACGAACATTGGGTATGCTAAGATCTCGTTTCCAGTCTCTACCTGGTGCTTTCAACACATATTTGGTACCGTCAAACAAGTCGCAGAAAAGAGGGTTCTCTTTCTCAAAACGTTTTGCAGAGGTTTGACTACTGTACTTACACCATTGAATTAAAGTCATACCACTGAATCAATTAGAGTATAACTGCATCTGGATCCTACTTTTGACAATTTTTAGGTTCCAGCTAGCCGGAGAAGTGAAGCTGCAAAATTTGCTCAGTTATGGAATGAAGTGATATGTAGTTTCCGTGAAGAAGATCTTATAAGCGACAGGAAAGAAACCTTACCAGAAAATTATGTCACATAGTCAATGCTATCTAATTCTGTTTGCAGCTGGATTTTATGAACTAACTTTGCAATTGTGTAATTCAGGGAGATGGATCTGCTGCTAGTTCCTTATACATCTGATCCTAGCCTGGAGATAATTCAGTGGCCCCCATTTTTGCTTGCTAGCAAGGTTGAACATAGCCCTCTTTATATAGAAACTTTTCTACATCAACAATTTACTTCATTGACTTTTGGTCTACTCTGCAGATAGCAATAGCATTGGATATGGCTGCTCAATTTCGATCTAAGGACTCTGATCTCTGGAAACGTATATGTGCAGACGAATACATGAAATGTGCAGTGATCGAATGCTACGAATCTTTTAAACTTGTTCTCAATGTTTTAGTGAATGGGGAGACTGAAAAGAGGTTTGTGTTACAGTATACATATCATGTCCAGAATGCATTTCCTGCCAATTAGAACTGACATTTCCAACGCAGAGGATCTTTTGCGTTCATTTAGATAAGCATTCCACCATTCGGCAACTACACATCCAGATTCTAGACGGAAAAGAATATTGAATGACTTCTAGTTTAAAGCAACTTTTTCTAGGCAACTTGTACTTTTTATTTAATCTTTGTCATTTAAAGGGATCCGAGCGATCATAGATCTGCTTCCATATCCACAGCTGCTTTGTCCCATTTGGTGAATTAAGGTTGAACTATTTGTCACTAATGAGCTTTGGCAATATTGTAATCTTTGGACCTGGAACATAAATAACAAAATTTCACTTTATAAGTCAGTGGTTATTGACTCCTAGCTATTAACCACCCATCTCTCCCTTCCCCAAGAACTAATGTATCGGGCGCAATGTTTAGACCTAATGGCATGGCTCATGACATGATTTATCTTTTCACAGAATTGTGGGTGTAATCATTAAAGAAGTCGAGAGTAACATTTCAAAGAATACATTCCTTCAGAATTTCAGAATGGGTCCTTTACCAACTCTTTGTGCGAAATTTGTGGAGCTTGTCGGAATCTTGGTGAGTGCTTCTCATCTGAAACTTGTTGCATGAGAAAAACTTAGCTGTAATATGAGAAGTCAACTTCACTTATGTTTTTATGGCAGAAAGATGCTGATCCAGAAAAACAAGGTAGAGTGGTGTTGCTTTTGCAAGACATGTTAGAAGTAGTTACAAGTGATATGATGGTGAATGAGATCAGGTTTGTTGAATGAGGCATATTAATTTGGGAAAGAAGTATTTGGTTTATCAGAGAATCTTGTGGAGGCTAATCAAATTTAGCTTCTTTATTTAATTCCTCACAGGGATGTACTGGAGCTCGGGCATAGCAGCAAAGATACTGGCAGACAACTTTTTGCTGGTACTGATCCAAAACCGGCCATATTGTTCCCTCCTGTGGTAACAGCACATTGGGAAGAACAGGTATGTATAGACGTTTACTGCATGAAAGTGTTATTTGCTAGCTGTTAACTTCAGAATTTTACTGGGAACAAGTAATATCTGTTGCTTTTGATATAATTAGATAAGGCGCCTCCATCTCCTGTTAACAGTGAAGGAGACCGCCAGTGACGTACCCACAAACCTTGAAGCTCGTCGAAGGATAACTTTCTTTGCCAATTCACTCTTCATGGATATGCCACGTCCTCCTCGTGTCCATAAAATGCTTTCATTCAGGTAAAGAAAGAGTATTGACAAAGCTGATCTTTGCTGTCAATATGCCTACTTTGCAGTATGATTCAACTAAATAGTCTACTATCAAGGCTAAGGTGTTCTGAATCATTAGATCACACTTGCTTGCATTCCTTCTCTCTAGATGACAGGCTGCAAGAAGGATCTCGTGCATTTAAAACTCTTTCCTTCTCCTACAGTTTCCACTCTCGCATTGGTTAGAGTTGTTAGCAATCCAATTTGAGAATTTCCATCTTTAAGGATTCATCTGCATGGTGATACTGCTTTTTAGAATAGTTCCTCCATGAACCATCTAGCTCTCATGCTGTTAAATTCTTTGATTTTCTTGTGTTTTGGCAGCGTCATGACTCCATACTACAGTGAGGAAACTGTCTACTCCAGAGCTGACCTTGAGTCAGAGAATGAAGATGGTGTGTCCATCATATTTTATCTACGGAAGATCTTTCCAGGTTTGTGACAAACGAATTGATATAACTATTTTCTTGAAAATTTATTGATGGAATTCCACTAATTCATTCACCATCTCTATCTGACCAGATGAGTGGGATAACTTCAAGGAGAGACTCAACTGCCATCATGACAACGAGATCTTTGAAAGTGAAGAGAATATTCTGCAGCTTCGCCACTGGGTCTCTTTAAGAGGACAAACGCTCTTGAGAACTGGTAATTGATTGGATTAACACCCACTTTGAACTCACGGAGAAGTTTTTTCTCATGTTCTGGTAATAATGGATTCTGCAGTTAGAGGGATGATGTATTACTGGAGAGCATTGAAGCTTCAGGCTTTTCTTGACATGGCTGATCAGGAAGGTTGGTGATATGATTCCCCTTGATATGCGATTAGCAACAAAATGATTTTTTTTTTTTTTTTTTTTTGGTAAAAGTAGCAATATATTAGGGGAGTCAAACTGTACAAGCAAACAACAAAATGATTTTTAATCTGCAAGAACTCATATTAACCCTAGAGTTTAGCAACTAGAGCAACGGAATGATGGATTAAATGCAATACTAATAAATAGCTCTAATTGTACAGTTTATCCAACTTTAGGATATCATGATGAGTCTCTGTGTCACCATGCATCAGCATGAAGTGAGATAAAATTGTTCATGAGATGCATGCTCCCAAGTCCTTCGGTTGAGCAACAATGCAGTAATTTGTGCATAGAGATTGTGAATATGGCTATACGTACTTGAAAAATTATGCAGCTTTCGCTCGTTAAAACAATATATTTAAAAAGCTCATGTGTATGTCCATTTGTATAAGAGTATCTGGAATATGATATACCTCTCTGGTTGTCAATATGGCTGCTCAGAGGACCTACCTATAGTTATTGCATTGAAATCATTAACAAGTCATGTTTCCATGTGATTACTGCTGAAGACTGAAGCAGCGCAAGATTCTGGCTTTTTAGGAGAGGAACATTCAAATCATGAGAATTCCAGTATATGGCTCTAAATTTGGCCTAAAGATGTGGGGATGACACAAATAATAGAAAAGTACGGAGAGTAATCTGAATTTGACTGAACATGAGCACAATTACCTTGAAACTAACCCTACTTGACACATTTTGACCTCCTTGATACCCAAAAAAATAAATAAATAAGTAAATTCTTCTGGTGATCAAAATATGGGCTTATTTCAACAATGAACAAACTTAAGACATATTATTGATAATCACCCATGACATGACAGGAACTGGCATTAATATATGAATGCCATTCTATTGGTTCTGAAAGTTTGATGATTTTCATCTTCATTTATTATAAGCAATAGTTTTTTCCATAAGGTCGTGAATTTATTTCATAGGGATATGGGACACTCTATTCAGATTCTGTTAGCGACGATCGTCTACAAAGACAGAATGCACTTGAATGCATGCACATAATAAAGATGCTAGACAATAGTCCCCTCCAAAGATTACATGTTTTCCTTTTATTTTCCTGCAAACAGAGATACTGCAGGGCTACAAAGCCATAACAATTCCATCAGAAGAAGACAAGAAAGCTAGATCTCTGTCCGCTCAATCAGAGGCAATGGCTGACATGAAGTTCACATATGTTGCTACCTGTCAGAACTATGGAAATCAGAAGCGAAGTGGAGATCGTCGAGCTACAGACATACTGAATTTGATGGTTAAGTATGTTCTCTACCTCATGAAGTCTTGGTGTTCATTGAACCTTCTCCTGAGATCACTTATGTGAACCCTAACTATTGATATCTTTTTATTCAGTAATCCTGCACTACGTGTAGCTTATATTGACGAAGTTGAAGAACGCGAGGGTGGAAAGGTACAGAAGGTGTATTACTCTGTATTGGTCAAAGCAGTGGACAGTCTAGACCAGGTGAATAGCTCAATAAAATCATTTTTCTTCAGCATAGGAATATCTTCTTCCAGCAATTCCAATAAAGTTTCATTGTTTATGTTGTGCTCTTTAAAGGAAATATATCGCATAAAACTACCGGGTTCAGCTAAAATGGGAGAAGGGAAGCCTGAGAATCAGAACCATGCCATAGTTTTTACTCGAGGGGAAGCTCTTCAAACTATTGATATGAACCAGGTAAGTGAGTCGATGTCTTATCACCCTATCAACTTGAATCTTTGAACGTAATTAAGATACTGTATGATGTCAATTCTCTGCAGGATAATTACCTGGAAGAAGCTTTTAAGATGCGTAATCTGTTAGAAGAATTTAACGAGGATCACGGAGTACGTCCACCTACAATATTAGGTGTCCGTGAGCATATCTTCACTGGAAGGTAGGATGAGAATTTCACAATTGAAATTGTTTTCTCCAAAGTATCTTATTTGTTACTTCTGAGAATTATTGACTGTGAATTGCAGTGTGTCTTCTTTGGCATGGTTTATGTCAAACCAAGAAACCAGCTTTGTCACCATTGGCCAGAGAGTTCTCGCAAGGCCTTTGAAGTAAGCTTAGCACAATATTTATCTATTTCTTAAACTGAAATGGTTGGACAAAGCGTTGGCCCATCCCGTATATTTCATATTGCTCAAATTGTCTTTTTCAGGGTCCGGTTCCACTATGGACATCCAGATGTATTTGACAGAATCTTTCACATTACACGGGGTGGTATAAGCAAAGCTTCTCGTGGCATCCATCTCAGCGAGGATATTTTCGCTGGTAACAACTAACAAAAATCTCCTTTGACCCCCCACAAAATTGAAGTTTAGTTTGCTTCTTATAAAGTATGATCTCTGTGTAGGATTCAATTCAACACTTAGACGAGGGAATGTCACTCATCATGAATACATACAAGTTGGCAAGGGTCGAGATGTTGGACTCAATCAAATATCACTCTTTGAAGCAAAGGTAGCTTGTGGTAATGGGGAGCAGACTCTTAGCAGGGATATCTACCGGTTGGGACACCGGTTTGACTTCTTCCGCATGTTGTCAGCCTACTTCACAACTGTGGGTTTTTATGTCAGTGCAATGGTAAGTCCTGTTGACATGGGATTCAGTCTGAGAAATGCCTGTATCTCCAACACAAGCTGATTGAAAGTCGAAACTTCCAGAAAATGTGCTACTTTTTTAATTCCTTAGCTTTCTTGACTGATCTTGTAACTCTAAGGATGGAAATCTGCAAGGTAGTTCTTGTTAGCTTAGAAACTCACATTGTTCCCAGACACATCAACTAAATGTTCTGCCAACTCTACTCAGGGTCCTCTAGCGCATTGCTGTGACATACCACTGCCTCTAGCATCTGCCTTTAGATTTTCAAGATCTTCCTGGCACATGCCTCTCTTCCTTCAGTATTTGTCCGTAGATTTTCAAGACCTTCTTAGTTGGTTCAATGCATAATCTTACCCCTATCATCAAGAAACAAGGCTTGAGCATCTTCTTGGCACATGCCTCTCTGCCTTCAGTATTTGTCCGTAGATTTTCAAGACCTTCTTAGTTGGTTCAATGCATAATCTTACCCCTATCATCAAGAAACAAGGCTTGAGCTTGGGAAATTGTGATTACCAATTTAATTTTGGTGATACCTTTATCATATTACTAGTCCTACATATCTTCTTTGTTTCCATCATGCAGATGCTCGTCCTTGCTGTTTATTTCTCATACCAATTCTCTTTGTTTCTATTGTGCAGATGGTTGTCCTTGTTGTTTATCTTTTCTTATATGGCAAGCTCTACCTGTCGTTGAGTGGATTAGAGGAGTCAATATTTAAGATTGCCCGTGCTAAGGGAAATGACCCTCTGAAGAATGCCATGGCTTCACAGTCTGTTGTCCAACTTGGGTTGTTAATGGCCTTACCCATGGCAATGGAAATTGGACTGGAAAGAGGTTTCAGAACTGCATTAGGCGACATCATAATTATGCAGCTACAGCTGGCAGCAGTCTTCTTTACTTTCTCTCTCGGTACAAAGGCCCATTACTTTGGACGCACTATTTTGCACGGAGGGGCCAAGTACAGGGCAACTGGCCGTGGGTTTGTGGTTCGGCATGAGAAGTTTGCAGAGAACTACAGGATGTATTCAAGGAGTCATTTTGTGAAAGGACTGGAGATCATGATCTTACTAATAGTATATCAGATCTATGGTTCAACATTCAGTAGTTCAATTGGTTATTTGTTCCTCACTGCCTCCATGTGGTTCTTGGTGGTTTCCTGGTTGTTTGCTCCTTTCCTTTTTAATCCTTCAGGGTTCGAATGGCAGAAGATAGTGGATGATTGGGATGATTGGACAAAATGGATGGGCAATTTCGGTGGCATTGGTGTGCCTGCAACTAAGAGCTGGGAATCCTGGTGGGATGAAGAGCAGGAACATCTACAGAGTACCGGGTTCTTAGGAAGATTTTGGGAGATTGTTCTCTCTCTTCGTTTTTTCCTATACCAATACGGGATTGTTTATCACCTGCACGTCGCCCAAGATAACAAGAGCATCCTGGTATGACTGCCTTTCTGGCTTCATAAATTTTCTTTGCCATGTTTCTACATCAGAACATTATGTTTTTGTTCATGATCTGTATAGCTCACTATACTTCTCAACTCACAAGTTTTTCCAGAGTAGAATGGCTAACAAGGCAAAGGGGCTCCACTCTTCATCAGTGAAAACTAACAACTCATACATTTTCATGAATCATACGCATTTTACCCGCCACCTGAGATTCCAATATTTTCCCTTCCTCCTCTTCTTTTCCCTTCCTCCGCCCACACTGCATAGGAAGTCTTTGTTGGCATATGGCACCAGTTGTTTTATGTCTGATGATTTAGCTGATTAACATCACGAATTCTCTGAATCATTTTGTGGCAGGTTTATGGATTATCATGGCTCGTAATTGTCGCCGTCATGGTCATCTTAAAGGTGAGGAAGCCTGAATCATATTCAGCGGAGATCTTCGGTTTTCTGGTTTGAGTCTCTTTCTAAATATAGTCTTTTTTACGGGGAGTCATCTTGCAGATTGTGTCCATGGGTAGAAAGAAGTTCAGTGCTGATTTCCAGTTGATGTTTAGACTCCTCAAACTGTTCCTGTTTATCGGGTTCATGGTCACTCTTGGCATGCTCTTTGCATTCCTTAGTCTCACAGTCGGAGACATCTTCGCCAGCTTACTGGCCTTCTTGCCGACGGGATGGGCTCTGCTGCAGGTAAGTTTCTCGCCAGTATAAAACAACTGAATTATCGTCGTATGTCAGTGCCAGCATTGTGATAGATTTTAGTTCAGCTCTCGCACAAGGGATTTTAGTTCATAGCGACAAAAAAGGGTTTTCATGGAACTTACCGTCAGTCTTATAATCGATGATTTTCTTCCATATGATTTTCTCTCTCTGATTGAGCATGGTTTTCGTTCATAACTCTCTGCACTTTTTTTAATTCATGAGGCAGATATCACAAGCGTGCAGGCCATTGGTTAAGGGCCTCGGAATGTGGGGGTCCGTGAAAGCACTCGCGAGAGGGTTCGAGTACATAATGGGACTGACCATCTTCACGCCAGTGGCCATGCTCGCATGGTTCCCATTCGTCTCGGAGTTTCAGACCAGGCTGTTGTTCAACCAGGCCTTCAGTCGAGGACTTCAGATCCAACGTATTCTGGCCGGTGGAAAGAAAAACAAGTAAGCTTTAACCGCCACGGTATCATCATAGGAGGCTGAAGAAGAGAACCCGGCATCTGGGAGAGGAACTTGATCTGAAGTTAGCCTTTGCTTGATCAATGTTGGACCGACAGCCAAGCCTCCTTATATGGGTAATCTAGCTATATAACCTATTTTCACTGATTAGGAAATACACCGTAAGTGTATGTCCATACACTACCCCTTGTATACTAATCACTTGTATCATACGAAGATGTAGAGAAGACAGAGCGTTGACTTCGGTTATCATTCTTTCATTTGTAAATCCTCCTCCTAGAGGAGCACCCCGGCACATACGCTGGAAGGAGAGCTTTCAGCTTCCATCGCTTTGTTTTCGTAGTTTTCCAACTACATAATCTAAGCAATATTGGTATTTCCATGTGCATGCCAAAAATACCGGCAATCTCACACAGAGGTGCTCGGCTTGCTTCTCTCTTTATCAGACGGGGCAAATCGATAAGATCATCAGCCCCGGATTGGTGTGATTGTTTGCAGAAGTGGCTTTCCTCATATGACCTGAAGAGCCTGAGAGTGTTGACTTCAAGGACAGTTTCACACGATCTTTTGTATTACTTTCACTTGCGTCTTTCGATTTGTACAAGTCAAGAACGTAATTCGTTTTCAAGGAAGAACTTCCAATTCTAAGATGTAGTTCCAATTGGGTCAAATCTTTTGATCTTGTGAGGTTTATATCGTTCGGACCATCTGGTTTGTTTGCAGTTGTGTTGATTTTGATTCTAAAAGGAGTTTTAAGAAAGTTCAGAGCACGAGTTGAGAGACATAGTTCAAGAAGGAAGTTTCTATCCTATGAAAGTTTATGACGTATAGAGCTTTCGGATCATTGGATTTTTGGGTAATTGTGTTTATTTTGAATCGAAAATTAGTTCAGAAAGCTTGGAAAGAACAAGCTGAGCGCTACAGGTCATCTTGAAAAAAGAACTTTCAATTTCAAAAAGTTTTGGCTTCAGTTGGTCAAATAGATGATATTGTGATATCTAGAGCTTTCAAATCTTATCTCATTTGTTCATAGTCCTGTTCATTTTGATGCAAATAGAAAAGAGGAGAGAATATGCAATAGGCAGAAATCTGGCTAGAATAGAGATGAGATTAAAAGAACATAACCAGTAGATTTGAGCATGCTGAAGGTCGATTTTACAAGGAATGAGTAAATATCGTAAACCATTTCCAGGATGCGAACTTATTACTGGATCTTAGTGAATGGAGCACCACAACAATGAAGGGAGAATTCCGCAATTAAGTCCACAATGTGCGAAAAGTTTTAGTTGTCAGTACTATCACCCCTCCCTTGGGGGTATACATTACTTGATATTTGTTTGGACACTACGTCCAGACTCGAACAATCTTAGAAATTAGATGCACACAGTAGAAATGGGAAGCTGAAGACCTAGAAATCAGAAAGCCAACTAACATCTTAACAAATTTTACAATGCCCATCTCCACATTCACTTCCAGATGTTTTGGAATCTCTTGACAGGGCCTAGTAAGAAACATTTCATACAAACAAACAATGAGGGTCAAACGAATTACCTGGACTCTATAGCATTAGTCTCGGAGCCCCTCAAAAATGACCGACGCCACCAAATCTGGAAAGCTTTGCTGAGGTTCGGGCATTCTGATCCGTGCTTGGAGAAGCATCTGAACCATTCCATAAAGAGTGCATACTGCTGTTTCAGCGGAAGCGTCAGGAGGGATTGGCCCATAGCTTCCTCCAGCAACTTTATCTCAAGCCCCTTGCGACATCTTTGCAGCCAACCAAAGTCCAGTAGCATTGGGCCAAACCAAGCCTGGAAGAGACCTGCTCTCACTTCTGAATGGCAGTGAAGTCTTCTGGTTCCCATTGCAATGAACAAATTTGCTGAAACCCTACTGAGCTCGTACCTGACCATTTGTGATGCAATCTCATGCATCTTCAGCAGTGAACTTTGATCTGTCCATATCTCCACAAATTCTTCTGCCATTTGACGATCAAGCAGGATTTCCAGCAGCCAGTTAATATTATCGACCTGTCTTGAGACACGTTCTATCAAGGGTCTACTTGCTTCATCCTTTGACAGTGTCTTATGGGTAGCAGCAAAACCAGAGGCTTCCTCAAGTAAGCTGACTAATGAATCAAGACAAGCTTGGCAAACGCCATAGAGATCCTCCTTGTTGAGGTCAGCATGGTCCTTCAAATAGACTGAACTTTTGCAAAGAAGGCCCTTTACTAATGACTTCAGCTCATTCCTTGCATTTGCATCAGCACATTTGGTAATTGAAAAAACAAGCTGTTTAGCTAAATTCTGTTGGGAATTTTCTGAGTCAACCATATAAAGTCTGGACAAGATGTCTTTAGTTGTCACATTATCGAAGTTAAACCTTGTGAACAAGCTCCTCAGCTTCTCTTCTTCCTCCTCTGTCCATGGAACAGCCTCCAGATATTTTAAGCAAGACAAAATGCCTCTTTTGAACACAATGCCAGCTGATACCTGCTTAAGATCATTCAACGGGATTGTTAGCTGACCTCCTTAGAGAATCCAAATATCATGACGAACCATGAGTTAGGGTATTTCTTAGTTCACACTCACTGTCCTGCAAATATCTAAAAGGGCAGCGTCCAAATAGCTAAGGCATGAATTCCCAATTTGAAAATTTAGATAAGTCGGACACCATGACACATATTGGCACTCAAGACACTTCTAAGTCAGGGTAATTATCCTCCACACTCATCAAATTTCAGTTAACGGACATAGACAATTGACTCTCCAGTTGGATTCTAATCAGACTTGCAATAAGAAAGTGAAAGGGCTGCATCATGCAGTAGATGCACAAAACATGAGCATATATTGCTTCCAGTTTTCTCAAAATAAATCTCATTTTGCACACTCAGTTTAAGTGACCCACATATGTTCATATATTGACAAGCATGAGCAGAGAGACTCTTTCTTCAGACAGGCAATTCATTGCTATAAATGATAAAAAATCTCTTACACAACCTCATGACAATTAATTCACTGGAGAACGTAAACACCATCCCAAGAAGTATCTCCAATTTTCAACTGAATGCTGCCATTAAATGAGACTCATCACACCATAAAAGTCAAAGACAATGCAATAGCAGTGATGAGAAGGCCTTATTCAGAGGTTAAATGGCTTGCAAGAAAAAATAAGAGTTGCAATCTGTTTTAATTAACTCATCAGTTTCCACTGGAATAAATCTCAGTGAAAGCACAACAAAAAGCATGACGCCTCAAATGTCTATGGAAAATGAAACATTTCCAGCTTGAAGTTCTGAAAATGGAAATCATGCTAACAATAGGTAATTACAGGGGACCTATTATTAATGCTAATTGCAAATATTGGTTACTAGTGTCCTAAAGAAAAGGGCAATGATAATTGATACCAGTGATTGAGTTTTCAAAAATTAGTAGGTGGTAATTGTTCAAATTCGAGAGTTGTTATAAAACAAGCAGTAGCTAGTGAAGAACTAATAGCGAGGGTTCCAACTAGTTAATGAAGAGAGGCAAGAGGCAGCCGTAAAACATAGTAACTCATAGTGCTGAAGTGGTAAGAGTAGAAAGGTGGTTCAGGGAGTATGTGCCAACTTTAATAAAGTAAACAGCAGCTGGAGCCAAGGGATTGCAGAAGCAATGGTTTCTGACTAGGAACAAGCAGGTGTTTCTAGGTTACATACTTCTGTACAGATTATGAAGTCACTTCCATAGACAAGTTAGAGTGCCAGAATCTACATCAATTTTGGTACAGACACCAGTGGAAATAATGAAAGATACCAAGGACCAGATCTCAGAAGAATGTTTAGAAGTTATTGACGGTCATCTGTCTCTTAAGAAGACAAAAGAGTAAGCTTCTACAGCAACACAACAGAATATATTAACTATTCAGAAGATGTGCATTTGTATTTGAGATTTTGGTCCTGCTGTACATTCGCATTTGAGATTTTGGTCCTCCAGAGCCCAGTCTTTTGGCCATTGTGATTTTGAAATTAATTTATCAAAAATTTTGATACAGTTATGGCTCCCTTAGACCAATGCAACTAGTGATCCCATTCAATTGTTAGTTTATAAGGGGGAAATGAAATGAAAATGTCCTTTGTATAACTAAAAGTCCGCAACTAGATTTATCTATAAATAACTTTTCAATTTTTTTAATAAAGTTTTTACCTGTTGAACTCAATCCAAAACTTTTGCAAAAAAAAAAAAAAAAAAAAAAAAAAAAAGCTTTGAAATATTAGTCGTCTCCCGACTTTCATCATATAATAGCAAGTGGACTTCTCAAAATCAAATGAAAGCCATAATCTGAAAGGTCAAGCCAGACTCTCTCGCCGTGAAAGGAAAAACAGTTCCAGTTCTCCCTTCCTCATGCAAGGAATAGAAAGTAAGGAACTTCCTCTCCAATTACCAGCAAAATAAGTGTAAAGCCCAACATCTAAGGTTCTACCAGAAAAAGGGAAAAAAAGAAAAAAGAAAGAAATCTCAAGACTTCATTGAAAGGATGTAGGATGATGTAGGGCGATCGATGGACAGAAATACATCCTGGCACATTGCAAGATACTAGCGGACATTCATCCGTGCTGCAAACACATATGGCAGAGAGAATACTATGGGTGCAGGATGTCCACTTCCTTTTGCAGGGAAGAAGAGCAGCCGTATGTGACTGAGTTAATTGAGAGATTGCTTCAAGTCATATCTGAGACAACCTAAGCTGCATTCACCTGGGATTTTGTTGCCTAGCAGAATCGGTGTTTAGCCTTCAATTAAGTTTTGCCTAGGGTGATTGAAATTTGTTCTTCCCCACAAAAATTCAAGCTTAGCCATTCGCAATTAAGAGAGTTCTGTTAAGCTCTGGCTACTGCAAATCAATGCATTTGAAATTTGTAAGTAAATCATCAAACATCGTTACACCTCATCCCCTTCTAAACAGTTGCTAGAATAACCATAAACTGGGCAACTAATTTCTTCACTTGGCAGGAAAAACCCAAAAATAGCACCCTTCTCAAGAGAATATAGATTGCTAACCTCAAGTATATCGATGCAGCGATATACACCAATCTTCAAAAGCCTCTTCGTGATGTCATCCTCGAACATCAACTCGATTGTCTCCCGAAATATCCCCAAATTCTCCACCTCAGGCGCCTCAATCCGACAAATGCTCGCGGAACTCCCATTTTGGCCGACGCTCTTCTGGTGCTCCGCAATCAAACCCGCGAAAACCTCCGAATTCACAGACAAAACCTCTGAATTAAGCTCCAAAACTAAGCACCCACCGTTCCTCGCCCTCAAAGTAAGCCTCACATCAAACACATGGTCTGCATTCTCGCTGGAACCCGATCTGGACGACGACAGGCCCTCGTGTGCGGCCTGGAGCCCCTCGGACGGCGCCCGGAAGCTCTCCGCCTGGAGCTCCGTCATCGAGAACCTCTCCGACTGGGCGCGGAAGCTGCACTCCCCGGATCGCGGCTGCCCGGCCACTTCCGCCGGCGAGCGAGGAGGCGGATCAGCATCGTGGACGGAATCGGAGTCGATCGGGGAGACTCGGCCGGGCGACAGGATCCGGCGGGGATCGATCCGGCCGACGATGCCGAGCCCCGACCTGGAGCTCTGAGGAGAGCTGGGGATGGAGCCGACGGCGCCGTGCTGCTTCGAGAACGACTCGCGAGGCTTCTCCGGCGGCTTGGCGCCCTTGCCGCCGGGGGCCTTCGGCTGGCCCTGGCTATGGGAGGCGGCGGCGGCGGAGGCTAGGGTTTCGGGGCTGGAGGGCGGGACGGTGAAGGAGCAGCACCAGGAGGTGCGGCGGTGGCCGCGGGGGCGGCGGCCGGGGACAGCGGCGGCGGGGGCGGGCTTCCGCCGGGTGGGGGCGGCGGCGGCGGCGTCGGGCTGGGCGGGGGGCGAGTCATGGCTGAGCCGGGCGGCGGGGGGCCGAGTCACGGGCGAGTTCACGGGAACGGAGCCATCGAGTTCACGGCAGAGGAGCGAGTTCGAGAGTGAGTTGGCTCGGTCCGTTTTATACTGGCGAGTGGAAAATATAAAAATTATAAAAATGGGAAAATGAAGATGGAAAAATGGACGGTGGAGATTTCGCGATGGGTGTCCTCGGGAAGGGTGAGGATTTGGAGTTTAGTTCGGTAAGTTAGTTTTGTCTGTTGGCGTGGAAAATCAGGAGAACCTCTTGCCCTTTGTTTTGTTTTTTACTATTGAGCACGTTACCCGAGATTCGCTATTAGAATCTTGATTTTATTTTTTTAATCGTGGAATTTCCCGTTATTGTTTTTTTATTTGATTTGATAATAAAAAATTCAATAATTGCCTAAATAAAAAGAAATTGCTGATTTGATTTGTCGATCAAGGCATAATAATCTGGGTACAAGGTCATGATGATTCGCATGAAATTTAGTTGAGGTGGTTGAGCGAAATGATTACAGTTCGGTGAAGTGTTTACATTTTGTTTGATATATAAATACAATAACATTATCCCCTCATACTTTGTTAAGTTTATAGGTTTCTTATGTTCTAAAATAGGCCGTCGACAAAATATAAATACATTTTGATGGCTCCATAAAAGAAAACCATTTTCAAGTATGATATAGAGTAAAGAAAAGAATCAATATTATCCATTCATAATTTAGCCGGAAATCAATTTTTCAAGATATGATTAAGTTTTTTATTAGGGCAAAAGTCACCAAAAATTCTAAATTATGTCCATTTTGACATATTTATCTTTATCAAAATTCTATCAACAAATTCAATTAGAAAATTTTCCTATACGGACATTAGAAAGTAACTAGTGTTAACATAGCACACATGTAACTTAAGTAAAATAAACTTTATAATATCATTAAATTAACTCACTTGATATATTGTTTGTTTTAACAACCCGTCTAATACCAAACCTCTTTTTGTCCTTTTACATACCAATAGGCACTCTACCAAAAGGGCATCCATTCCAGTAGTGTTTTAGCTTGGGTTCAATTAATTTTAGAGTTCCAAAGCAAAGCTTGCCATTACGTTAAAAGGCAACCTCCGTAAGTAAATTATAACTTTCACACATATATCTCAAAATTGTTCTCTTTTTGTTAAGTGTATAGTTCTATTCATTCTTGCTCCCTTCACTATCCTAGAGCCTATTAAGAGACACTTCTTTTCTAGGCCATCTTTGCCCCTAACAACCACTCCCCACCCTCGTCAGACTAGTCGTTACAAAAACGATGTTGTTTCGGCTGAAAAATCATATAACGGAACCTTTGATATATGGTAAATATATAACATAAGTATGCATTTAGGGTTTTTTATGCCATAAGAAAAAGTAAGGGGTAAATATGTCATAGTCAGAATAGTTTTTGATTTTTTGATGTCACAAAAATATTGAAGGTAAATGTGTCATACTAGGCATAGTAAAAAGGTTTTTTTGTAACTTTTTCCCTTTTAATTTTTTGGGAGAGGAAGAATTACATGAGAAAAAATAATAAATTTAAAAGATGGAATAATAAAGAAATAACATAAAATTACATATTTCTTTTAATGTATTATATAGAATAATCAGATGTATAAAATAAAATAGACTAAAATGTAATGATTCATACTGACCAAAACACATAAATTTGCAAAAAGAATGTGAGAAAAATAAAATTTTGGCCTTTTAAATAGTAAAAATGAAAAAAAAAAAAAAAAAAAAAAAAAAAAAAAAAAAAGAAGAAGAAGTTATATATGTAGTTAGACTAATAACTCCAAAAACCTCAAAGTAATATATTTGTATCACATTTACCTCCAATTGGTACACACACGCCACATTAAGCCCAAACTAATTGTTTTATCATAAAAAAATCCCAAACCAAAGCATCCGTACCATATTTACTCTAAAATGATATGTTTGTGTCATATTTCCCCCAAATTAGATGAATTTGAATTTAAGTACGAGAGGTTTTGAAGGTATTAACCCTTTTATAATATAATCAATGTTTGACTTTGTGGGACTCAAAATATATAATATTTCCATAATTACAATTTGGCATTTCGTTAGTATGTTATTATATCATTATCCTACGTAGTAAAATCATATATCATTGGATCCCGGACCAACTTTTAGCCAAATATTCATACCAAAAAGCAAAACTTTGAGCCAAATATATTGAACACAAATACGAAATACTTGGCAATCAAGTTAAAAAGTCTAAATGAACTCCGATCATTTTTAAGAAAATACTAATCTTGTGCAGATTTATCGTGATGACCATGGCAGTCCTAGTCCACGCAGAAAACGATGTAATACCCGATGGACTATGCTGTCTATCTGTCTGTCGTGGTTTTCATCTTCTTGTCTTTGCCACTGTTCTTTCAAAGGACGCAGGGCAGACCAGACGAAAACCCTTTTATCAGATTCGCAATGGATGAATGGATATGCTCCGTGCAAACAATGTCGAGAATCCAATCATTATCAATCCACGAAACGCCGACATTGCTATTTCCTTCCGGGGCTGGCCTTGTTTGGATTACAGTCGAATCCAATTGTTCGTGACGGTTGCATGAAAGACCTTTGTAGTCTCAATGTTGACATTCTGAGCTAATGATATCCAGCAGTTTCATCCGTTGGTGCTCAGACTAACCATCAATGAACTATTCCATGCGTTTTGCAGTTACCTAGGAAAATTTATAAAATTAGGCGTTTCCGATTTAAATTGAATCAAGGGCCGGTTTATTTGAAAAAAAAAAATGCTTTTGGAATTTCATTCCTCTACTGGAAAACATTTTCCATAGATCAAAAACATCAAGTTTTGATCGGTAGAAAATTATTTTCCCTTCAAACAAGAAGGTAATCAGTTTTCCTAAACCACCCAAAAAAAAAAAAAAAAATACAAACTAACCAGTTTCTTCAAAAATGATTTTTATGAAAAGTATTTCCTTTATCATTAAGTTTTCAGAGAATTTTACACATCCAAAATTGAAGTTTGATTCAAAAGTTAGATTTGGTCATAAAGTATGCTACTAGAGAGATAAAAGTATTATTAGAAACCCCATGTGTGTTCTTTATTCCCAAGTTTTTATTTTGTCATCATTTGAGAAAAAAAAAATCAAATGGTACAAAATTGCGAAGATGCTAGATTTGATATTACATGTCCCAACCTATACGTTCCAATGATCTCCAAGTGCTCCAGTTTAAGCAAAAGCCAATTCAATTAAAAACGAAATCAAATAATCTAACCATGTGCACCACATTTACCTTCAAATGATCTTAACTGCACCTTTAACAGGGGTCGTGGGAGTGTTCTTTAAGGTTATATTTAATCGTTCGAATTTCTAATCAAAATAAAACTGAATATGATAATATAGGAAATCTAAGTGATTTTGCAATATCTCATCTATATTATTTGGTATAAATACTTATATGAATCACAAATTTTATAAACGGAGACGGTAAAAATCTCTTGCAACACTCTTGCCTACTTTATTTTTATTTTATTTTCCTCTATTTTTGATTAATTTCTTTTTTATTCATTTCTTCCCCTTCCATCATTCTTTAATAAAATTTTATGAAATAGAAAATTGTACTAATATACCTAAAATATTAACATGCCTAAAAATATGCAATAAATATATATTTATGTATTAAATTTATATTATAAGATATAATTAAATTCGAATGTGTAAATAAAAATAAGATCAAATTAAAAACTATATTTTTATTTTTATTTTGAATTTCTTATATTATGATTAAAATATCATTTTAATTTGTTAATTTAATAAATTTTTATTTGAGAAAAACTTTAATATTATAGATATTAGCAATCCTATCCGCCTTTAACCTATGTCCCTTTTGAGATAATTTTATTCGGTTTATATAATTCGACTTTATCTTATTTTGATCCGGCATCAAACGTAAAATAGAATAAGTTTTTTACTATCATGAATTTTATCCTAACCACCAAATATAGCGTAAGGATTTTCTTTCATTATCATTACAAGCAAAGAGATATTTCAATATGACCATTATATCATGTGACAATGGTAAAAATTATCTAAAAAGTTATAAATGTATTACACTTTTATCAATTTAATTATAAACATTTCAATATTATCAATTCAATCCTAAATATTTTTTACAATTTGTCAATTGAGGCCCTTAGCCAATTTCGGCTAGATATCATTGATGTGGACATTGCATGTCCAGCATTGACGCGGACAATTTTTCATAATATTTTAAAATCTTTTTATTTTTTTTGGTAAAGAATATCTTTTTATTTTTCTTTTCTTCAAATTATTTTTTCTTTTTAAATTTAAAGAAAAGGAAAGGAAAAAAAATCAAATTTAAAAAAAGATTACTAAAATTCGTCCATGTTTTTTTTTTTTTTTTTTTGATGACCTAGGGAACCCCGCACACCGGCAAATGGAGATAAACCAGGGCGACACGTGCTAGCCACCACCACACACATGCCGGGTAAGTCACCAATGTCTCACGTCAGCCTCTCCGCAACTTGCGTCGCGGGGTTTCGAACTCCAGATCTCTCAGCGAAAGGAAGCCTGAAGCCTATCTAGCGGAGCCACCACGGCAGGTGGTAAAATTCGTCCATGTTAGTACAATACTAAATAGACTATCATGTCAGTATTTTTTTTTATCAACGTTGGCCAAATGAATTTAATTAGCAAAATTTGAAAATATTTAAGATTTAATTAATATAATTAAAAAACTTAGGATTGAGTTGAGAAATATGAAATGAATTTAAGACATGTTGGACGCGCGGACTAAAAGGCAATCGGCAGCGATGACTCATGAGGTGGATGTGGCAGTGCGTGGACAATGATGATGGGCGGGTTATCCGAGGTTGTCATTACCATCAAAGTTGTGTAAATTAGAGAGAAAGAATCTTGATGCCGCCGACCGTCGGTCCCACCAAATCTCTCTCTCTCTCTCTCTCTCTCTCTCTCTCTCTATGTCTCAGATTTTTCTGGATGTAGTCTCCTCGGTTTATTCTCCATTTACTTTTGAGCAAAGTCAAATCCATCAACGCTCAAATCATTTTTCTAAGTCAACCCGCCACGGAATATCTGGCCCCCTAAATAGTATCGACATCTTTCCTTGTTGATTCCAACACTAGCCCGAACATTAAAATATAATTAGTACTTCTTGCTGCAACGCCATTCTTTCATTTCCATGTACAGTATTATAAAAACAGTGATATTAACAATTACTATCGCCCCCTAAAACTGAGGCTAAAAATTATATTAACTGAAGCTGTCACACAGCTTGGGTTGCTCGTGATGCCCAGCATTAGAGAAATTCCATGATTTTATTTTTTTGCTTTATTCTTATCTTAATATGAGAGCCACCGGTCTAAAGAAATCCTAAGTGCATTGAGTGCACATTGCATGTGCTGCACCACCAAACAACACTCCTAGTGGATACCCAAGTCTATCCCTCATGTACAACGGTGTTAATCCAAGTACATGCACCGCTCTGAGAATGAGCCCATTGCATCCATTCCACGAGTTATTAACGACGAAATCATATCAATCGTGTCAACCCAGTTACAGTTTCCCTAGTAAAGCCAACCACATTGGCTGCTTGTTGCTTGAGTTTTGATGGCATAATAGTATTTAAATTACTATAAGAATATAAAGTTGTTATGAGTTACAAATTTATGAAAAAGTGGACCCATAATCATTTATAATAATTTATTATTATTTTTTTTATGTGATTCAGAATAAACTGTTATTCTCACAGTAAATAAAAAACTGACACTCAATCATTTCTTCTTGCCATTTCTCTTTGATTTTTAGCTTGGCTATCATTACGACACCAGTCGCACAAACCATATTGTTTAGTAACTGTTTTGAAAGAAAAGTCAACCACGTCGGCTGCTAGCTAGTTAGATGCCAACCACATCATTTGCATTCGTGTCATTACTGTTTTAGCTTTGCTAAGCTAAACATATCGCCTATTTGTTGTCTTCCTTTGATTCATGACCTTTCACTGCTCATGCCGAAAAACGAACACCATCGTCAAACTCATCGCCTTTAGACTAGTCAAATCTTGAATTTTGATTGTGAACAAATGTCGGAATTAACCACACGCATACCACATGCCGCCACCTCTAAAGACCACCGAGCCCGATCCTTTGGAAGCTCATTTCAACACCTTCCATTGATTTTTTTTTTTCTTTTTTCTTTTCTGAAGTCCAACACAACCATCGATTCTCCCATCCTCCAGCTAGTCAGCTCGTGGCAATCGAACCTCCGTCCGACCTATCACGCGCCGTCATGCGCCGCTAGAGTTCTCTGCGTCTTAGATCAACGCGCCTCCAACGTAAGCCAACGTCATCGACCCACGTGCAACGCACATGAGAATTCGACGCTCGTATCTTCACCGACATCATCGTTGACCGACGTTGACCAGTTTAGGCAGCCTGCTTCCGCAAATATTTCAATCTGTTCGACCTTATTCTAACTAGTCATTGGTATTTTTGAATCGGTTCCTAATGTTTTTCAGCATGCCGATTCTATTTTGTCGTATTTTCTCCATATTGACTCTCCAACTCACTTATTTCTTGACATTTCAAGTGTTCGTGGCACTCTTCGAACTTGTATTCAAACTCAAGTTGACATCTTTCATGCATCTTAAGCTTGAGTGGATGTGAGAGATATTTAATTGTTTAGGCTAATTCCCTTGATTTTCCATTTATTTGGGAGATTCTTCATATTTCCATTTAATTATACATATTAGATATGTTAACTTAAAGGTCATTTAATAGAGCTTGTAAATATGTTGATATTCTTCATTATGGAAAAATTGAAATCCACTAAGATTCCACAATTTTATTTTTCACTTTATTCTTATCTCCCAACTTGACTAGAAACATGAGGGATATATGCTTGCCACAAAAACGCGATTTGTGTCGGATCGATTTGGATCAAGCTCTATTGTTTTTGTTCTTTTTCATTATCCTGATATTGTGCTTCAATGAACTGGATAAAAATCCATATCAAGTATAAGTCATATGAGCAAACGATCATTGACCCCATTTGACTACAAATTTGGTTATGTTCATGACCTTTCTTCAAACCTCATCAACTTCCAGAAGGTACTAGACAACCTTCAGGCAAGCTTTAGGTAAAAATCTCATGTGAAAATTAGGGGTATACAAATTGGACCATCCAAATCGGAAATGCTCGAATCGGACTAAATCAACCGGTTTGGTCTAGTTCTTGGAATTGTTGGTACAATTGCTAATTCTTGAAATTAGAATCGGTGTTCGGACGGTCTAGTTCCCGACTCCAATAGGGAACCGGATGAACCAGGCCAAACCAACTATATATACTCTTTTTTTTTTTTTTATATATTTTTTTCTTGAAAAAATAAAGGTAATTAGCTTTTTTATTTATTTTTTTATTTTAAAATTTCTTCGTAACATCAAGTAGTGGAAAAAAAAAAAAAGAAAAAGATAACATAAAGGTTCTATTAGACCGGATCGGAACCAAATCGGACAGGTGGTTCAGTCCGGTCCCCGATTCCTAATTTTGGAACTGTTCTACCTGGTCTGATTCTCGGTTCTACCTTAGAATTGGAGAGAATTAGACCAGAAATGGATCACCTCTAATGAAAACTCGTGTTTTCGAAAAATGATGTTCCTAAACTTCAAGTGAATCCCAAGTTGCTACTTGATAACATGTCTTCGCAATCCAAACAATAAGGACAAGACAACAGGAAACTTATACCATCTATCAAATCTCCCAAGTCAGGCAATGGAGCCCATTTTGGGCACGAGTAAGCTGCTGAACTAGCGACAACATCTGAAGATTAGTAAGCAAAACCAGGGAAGGAGGTCGCTAAAACTTGAGATCGGAAGTGCCACAGATCTCCTGATGATTGGTTGCGACGTCACGGCGATCGAGGAGATTGAAGTGCAGGCGAGGAGGGCAGAGTCGAGAGTTGAAGCGAAGGCGTTCTTGGTCGCGATGTGACGAGGAGGGTGCTTCTATAGAGTTGAAGGACTGTGGATTCGGGTGTGGGAAGGAGGCACGGACGGGGCTGTCTTGGAAACTGGATGGATACGATGGAAATTTGGATTGTTAACGATCTAAGTGGAGTTATACCCCAGACAATAACGTGTCATATAAAAATTTGTAGTTTTTAGGGTTCATTCTGTTTCAGTTTGGGTTTTTGATCCAAACCAAACCATATCAATACCCAGTCCTTTTTTAACTATTATTCAAACCGCCCAGAGTCCTTGGGTCTTTTCAGAAGAAGACCTAAAATCTCTCTCATCTCTAAGAGCGCTCCTCTGCCGCTTGGTAGTGTCCTCCCCAAACCCTAACTTTCAACCCACCCAAACCCTACACCTTCCGATTTCCTTTCCCCCTTCTTTTCTTTCCTCTTACTGTAAACCGAAAATTACAAAAAGAATCTCGTTAGTTTTCTCCTTGTTTCGCTGAGCAGAGCATCCCAGATCCAATGGAACAATAGAATCTCGCAAAACTTTCTCCTTTTCGCTGCTTATAGTATCCCAGGTCCAATGGAACAGTTGAATCATGCTCTGGGGCGCCGATCTTCATGGAGCATATGGTACGGGTTGTGAATCTCCATGGTTGACTGATTCCAGAAATCGCGACCTCATCAGGTTGGTTCCCGTCTCGTACTCGCTCAATCATGCCCTAGGTTAAAGTTCCCCAGTTGATGGTGTGGCTTCGTGTATTTGGTCAATCATCTTTGAGTTATTGTTCTGAATCTGGCAAAGAATGGGTACTGAGGGCCTCTGTTTAGTGAAATAGCTAGTTTTCAGAATCACCTATAGTTTTGTGGCAAATCTGAAGTCAGTATCTATGGAAAGTAAAGAAGAAAACGAACTAAGAGTGGCTGCTTTATGTAAAAGACTCGGTCACCCATGGTCGGAGGAGGATGTGGTAGAAGTAACTTCTGAAATTTCTCCACAAAAAAAGGAGGAGTGCAGCCGCATACTCTTCGGCAAGCTATACTCAAAGCCAAATGTCAACTACCTAGCCTTATTAACTACAATGAAAAAAGCTTGGAAAATAGATAAACTCATCTGCACCCAAAAAGAATCAGGGCATTTCACTTTTGTACTCCCATCAGCAGAGAAAAAAGAGAGGATAATGAAAGTCTCACCTTGGTTTTATTCTAGCAATCTCCTGTTCTTGCAACAGTGTAAGCCTGAAGTTCCAGAACACTGTTATGAATTTAATCATGCTGCCTTTTGGGTGCGAATTGGCGGTATACCCCCTGGATGGAGAGTTGAATCAGTTCTTAAAGATCTGGGAAGCAGGATAGGAGAAGTGATAGAAGTGCAAATAGAATCAACAGGTAACTATCCACAGAAAGGAGGTAGAGTACGAGTAAATATTGACCTAAGAAATCCTTTAAAATCGGGGGCAATCCTGGATATTGGCTCAAACTGGATTTGGGTTGAATTCAAGTATGAACGCCTCCCGCATTAGTGTTATTCTTGCAGGAGGATGGGCCACTATGCCCCTGAATGTCCAGAAATCCCGTATGTGCAATCTCCCTAGGTTGCCAATGAAATAGGGCCATATGGGCCTTGGTTGAAATCTGAAGCAATTGAACATAGTCCTTATTGGAATGCTTTTTATGGAAAACTTGAAGAGGAATTTAAAGTGGAAGCAACAGTACCTATTACACCTTCCCAAACCAGCGGTATGGAGATTATAGTTTATGAGGAAGCAAATGTCCTGCCAACTGGAACCTGCCACAAAAGGAATTTCGAGGGTGCCCATGGTCAGGAGACAATAGAAGAAGTCTAGGGGAACGCAATAGCACTCAGAGATAAAGGCAAATAGGTCCAAAGCTCAGAAACCCAGAAATACGATCTTTCAAAAGTTCAAAAAGGCAGTAAAAAGCATATGAAAGTCCAAAAGGCTAAAAAGCATAAATGCCTACCCGGAAAAGCTTCTCTTATCATTGATGATACGGATCTTCTGGAGACTCCCATCAAAATGATGCATGAGAGACAGGAATGGGCTCTGGTGGCTAGCCCTAACAAGCCACCCATGAAGCCATGAAAATTGTTAGTTGGAATTGTCAGGGGTTGGGCAACCCCTAACAATTCAAGAACATAAAGCCTTAATGGCAGCTGAAAGGCCCATTATTATGTTCCTTATGGAGACCAAAAATAAAGCAGAACTGGTGGATAAGGTCAGGAAAAAACTTTTATTCCAGCATTTGTTTATAGAGAATCCAGTAGGTTTGGCTGGGGGATTTGCACTTATGTGGTACGAGGAAGTGAATTTGAAAGTAAAAGATAGTTCACAGCAGTTTATAAATGTGGAGTGTACCGACCCTGACAGCAGGCAACACATGCAAATTACATTTATCCACGCCTCAACCAATTTTGGAGAGAGGTTAGTCTTAAGGCAACTTCTAGGTACTATAAAACCCCCTAGCTCAGTCCTGTGGACCTGCATGGGATATTTTAATGAATACCTGTATGTGTGGGAGAAAGTGGGGAAACGTGAAGCAGACCAAGGTAGAATAGCAGCTTTCAGAAATATGATTGGACTTGGACACTCATGGTTGTGCATACACATGGGCCAACAATAGGGAAGGGGAGGACCTAGTTAAAAAATGACTTGATCGAGTCCTTTGTACCTTAGAGTGGAGGATCTCTTTTCCAGAAGCTGAAGTCCAAGCCCTTCCAGCCATTGGTTCAGACCATAGTCCCCTGGTTCTATAGTTAAATCCTGAGAAGAAGAAGAAAAAACAGCACTTTAAACTTGAAGTCTTTTGGACAGAGCATGCGGAGTATCCTGGCTTAATACAACAAATATGGAAGAATCAATCCTCCCATTCCCCCACTTTTACAGAGAAATTATCAGAGACTTCCCAAGCATTGACAAAGCGGAGCAAAAAAACTTTTGCCAATGCTTCATTACAGTTAAAGGAGCTAAGCAGGACTTTAACAGAGCTAACTAATCACCCAAATCAGGATGCTAGCAAGCAATATAGACAGAACATCATCAACCAGATCGAAACTTTGCGCAAACAGGAGGAACAATTTTGGGGGATGCGATCACGTATCAAATGGCTTCAATGGGGAGACAAAAACACTAGATTCTTTCATGCGTCTACAATCCAAAGAAGGTTGAGAAACAGAATTTATATGCTGAAATTTGAAGACAACATTTGGTGTAGAGATTTTATTGCTATTAGTAGCCATATCCATTTATTCTATCAACAACTATACACGACAGGGGGCTCTAGAGACTACCAACCAGTTCTAAGCCAGTGTCCCTCACCTATAACTCAGAATATCAATGTAGAATTGGTGGTCGTACCTCTAATAGAGGAAATACAAGCTGCAGTTTTCCAATTGGGGGCGCTAAAGGCCCCTGGCCCAGATGGTTTCAGAGGGATTTTTTACCACAATTCATGGGAAACAGTCAAGACTGACCTGTTGTCCTTAATCCAAAATTTCTTCCTGATAGGTACTTTTGATCCCAGCCTCAACAGAACATATATTTCCTTGATCCCTAAGGTGAAGAATCCTAAAAAAATCAGCCAATATCGATCCATTAGTCTATACAACTTCAGCTATAAAATCATATCAAAGCTTCTTGCAAATAGACTGAAAAAGTACTTGCCTGATCTTATCAAACCGGAGCAGTGTGCATTTGTTCAAGGCAGGCAGATACAAGACAATATTTATATCATCTAGGAAGTTCTCCACCAGCTACGAATCACAAAAAGAAAGAACAAATATCAGGCCATTCTCAAACTTGATATGCAGAAAGCGTATGACAGGATTGAATGAGATTTTCTACAAGACTGTATGTTGCATTTGGGCTTTTGTGAGCAGTGGGTGAGACTTATAATGCAATGCATCTCAACAGTAACGTTTAGTGTGAAGGTGAATGGTGACCCTACCCCTTTTTTCAGCCCAACGCGAGGCCTCAGACAAGGTGATCCTCTATTACCCTACTTATTTATCCTGGTTTCTAATGTATTGACATGGCTGATCAACAAAGCAACGATGGATGGAAGCATCAAAGGAATTCAGTTAAATAGACATTGCCCCAAACTTTCTCACCTTCTCTTTGCGGATGATGTGATTTTCTTCCTAGACGGTACCATCTTGGAGTGTTAAAGAAAAATCCCTTGGAGTTTTGAAGTTGACAAAACAGCCTCAACAGTGTGGTCTAAGGACTCCAAGACTCAGTTGGCTACGTCTGAAGTTGTCAAGGTCTAAAGGTTTTCAAAGACAATCGGACCCAGAATTTCGGTCCGAAGTTTTTCCGTCGAAGTCGGTCAAGACTCGGTTTTCGTCGAAGACCGTCAAGACTCGGTTTCGGTCGACGACTCTCAAGACCCAAACCTAAGTCGAAGATAGTTCGCGATTTTTACGGGCTGGCTACAAAGTTATTCTTATGGCTACGAAAGTAAGATATTGGATTTCGTATTTCCTAATCCTAACCATGGAATATCTCTAGGTCGTGATCAAGAGCTTGGAAGATTTGATTCTTCGGAATTTTATCCGTTAAAGATCAAGTTCATTTTTGGAAAAATCTAATTTTGGGAACTCAAGATCCCGATTGTATGGGCGAACGGGATTGACGAGTTACTGTCTACTTACGTTTCGGGACAAGGAGATCACTTAAATTGATTCAGTCCAACGGGTTGATTGGATGAATTTTTGGAATGTGCCAACGGGTATGATGGCACGGAGACTATTTAAGGTGGATCGACGTTGCTTGGAAATCATGAGAGACCAGTAGAGAAATCTTGATGTTAGAATCTCCAAAATCACTTGTTCTCTAAAAATCTTTCATAATCAATTGTGTAACAAAGAGAATGAGATATAGTGCGAAAAACAGCAAAAGGCTGTAGGAGAGACTGTCAATTGAAGAAGTCTAATCCGTCTACCGTAAAGGCACTCTTTTGCTACATAGTGATTCTGGCCGGTTGGCTGCCCGGCGTGGAGAGTGGAAGTAGGCTTGGTCTAAGCCGAGCCACTATAATCCTTGTGTCAATTTTCTCTCTCCCTACTCTATTTACTTTGTGAATACATAATTTGTTTATTATTGATATATCTTTGATATCAACGTATTGCATCGCAAAAGATTTCAAAAGAATTCCGCAACAACCTATTCACCTCCCTCTAGGTTGATTCACTAGCCCATTTCATGGAGTACCAAAACCTAGTATCAACAATTAATCAGTACTGTTATGCTTCGGGGCAAGCAGTAAACCTGAATAAATCTGGGGTGTACTTTAGTGCAAATTGTCCCTTACCTTTAAAGAGGAATATGGCCACAATACTCAGAGTCCCCGTGTTTGAAAAAACAGGAAAATACTTGGGTATACCTACTGAATGGGGCAAATCAAAAAAAGAATTATTTGCATGGATATTAGCCAGGGTGAACTCAAAGCTAGAAAGGTGGAAAGAGAAATTACTAACCAAAGCAGGGAAGGAGGTGCTGATCAAGAGTGTAGTTCATGCCATATCCACCTACGCCATGTCCATCTTCTACCGGTGTCGATCTGTAAAGCAATAGAGCAGCGAGTCGCATCTTTCTAGTGGCAAAAAGGCGATTCTAAACTTGGAATTCATTGGAAAAACTGGGAGCTACTGAAATTACGAAAAGATGAAGGGGGAATGGGCTTTAAAGACTTACTCACCTTCAATCGAGCCATGCTAGGTAAGCAAGCATGGAGATTATCAAATACACCTTCAGCCCTGTGGAGTCGAGTTTTGAAAGGAGTCTATTTCCCAACAGGGGATCTTTGGATGGTAGGCACAGGCGCGCGACCATCATGGGGATGGCGAAGCTTGTTACTCGACAGAGACACAATCAAAGAACAAGTTCAATGGTCAGTTGGAGACGGTAAGTCAATTCAAATCCGTGATCATAAATGGCTACAATAGGGGATAATAGGAGGACAACCAGACCAAACAGAACCAACTATGGTGTTTGAACTTATAAATGCAAAAAACAGAGCATGGAAACGACAGCAAATATAACAACTCTACCCTAAAAATATCGCAGATGTTCTAGCGATTAATCTAAGCCAACAACCACAACTGGATTAACTAGTTTGGACAGACAATAGTACAGGGAACTACTCTGTCAAGAGTGGCTATAACAGAGCACATTTTGCAACCAGAAATCAACAACAAAACAAAGCATCTTGCTCTTTTCAGCCTCCTCGTACCTTTTGGTCCAAGCTCTGGAAATTAGCAGTGCCTCCTAAGATTCGAAATTTTCTCTGGGCTTTCTGCCAAAATGCCTTGCCAACACGAGAGAACCTTCATAAACGAAAGATTAGTCCAGATCCATTATGTCAGATTTACAACACCAAGGTAGAATCTACAGAGCATTTATTCTTTTTTTGCAAATGGACCAAAGGTATTTGGAAAGACCCTCAACTCCTCGGACTCAGCCCCACCAGCCAAATTAAACGAGTAGATCAGTGGCTAATAGAAGCCTTTTCGGCAAAAGGTAACGTACCTGGAAGAGAACTAACAGGGATGGTGCTCTGGCATATATGGAAGGCAAGAAACGGGTCGATCTTCCGCGAAAAGCCGCCATCATCTGCAGATATACTCAAATTAGTGCATGACCAGATCCTTGACACCCGTGAACCGCAGACGAAAAGCAAAATCCCTCTCTGGAACTCACTTGCGCGCTGGAAACCTCCGATCGGCAAGAATTGAAGCTAAACGTCGATGCCTCTTGGAGCCCGAACGCGTATATCTGCTCGGTTGCTGAAGTTGTGCAAGATTCGGAAGGAAGGGGGATCGAGGGCTTCGCGTGCTCTGCTAAGGTTTCCTCTCCACTTGAAGCAGAAACCGAAGCACTTCTAAAAGGCCTACTATACATCCGGGATTTACAGCAGGGTCATGTGGGGGACTTAAAGGGTCAACACTTCAGTGGATTTGCGAATCCGATTACTTGCCAGCTGTGGAACAAGTGATGGGCCGGGCTGACATTCAATGGAATGTGAGACATGTGATCCAGCGGTGTAGACAGGTGATGGCCCAATGCGGAAATGTCACGTTGATCCACTGTCCACAGGAGGAAAATTGTGCGGCCGACTGGGTGGCTCGACAACACCGTATGCTTCAGCTTCCTTTGAACTGGTGGACTTCCCCCACCTCACCCTTATGGAACATTTTGTGTTCAAACCTTAATATGCCACGGTTTTGTAAGACTTCTCTTTAAATGCAATTCCAAGTATTATCTTTTGACCAAAAAAAAAAAAAAAAACAAGAATGAGGCCTAACCAGAAAATTTCGGGTAGGACCAAGTTTTTCGTAAACCCCCAATATTGACATGTTATAATAGCATTTATAATTCAAGCCAGTTCATATTTGGTCCAAAATGTTCTAATTCTAATATTACATGAATCACAAAAAAATGCCTTGATTCGTCTCGGTTATCGTTGGTATATAAAGGTAGGTTTACGGTACAAAAATTAATTGTATGGCATGCGAAGTCTTAGGCTTCACGACGTGTTTGTTGAGCAAAAAGAGACCAATTAAAGTTCAAACCCTCACATTTTCAGGGAGGGATGGGGTGGGGACGCGTAAGTTTCGGGAGAGAGGTTTGACGCCCACGCCCCGCAAGAGCGGGCAGAAAATGCGAGAGTGAATGTAGAATAGGTATAGAGTAGAACTGACCAAAAAAAAAAAGCACTATTAGCCAAATAAATTCCTTTCACAATCTCTTAAAAGCTCAATTCAGTGGTGAGCTCGGCGTAGAAGATAAACTTTTCCAGTTCGCAATTCATCCTCCGCGCTTGCGTTGCAGTCGAAAATATCCCTAACAAGCAAGAAGCAACGGCCGAGGGCCGTTGGGATCGCGCCACGTGTCCCCCTTGACTGGGCACGACAGCGCACGTGACCCGACCGTCCGCTGGGATTCCGAGGTCGGGCCCCCGGCGCCGGTCACGAGCCCCTCCAGATGCTTACACGTGTACGGGCGCGATCGTGGCCCCATGAGCCCTCCCCACTTCGTTTCTCGAGGTAACTTTCTGCCTTTTCCTAAGCCAGATCTCGATCATTTCTTCGCCAGCAAACCTTTTTTTATTTGACTACCATTGCCTCTTGCTTTTTACTCCCGTGAAAATTGCACTGGGGCAGACAAAGCCAACTCTTGGTCGGATTCTTGGATGGTAATCGCGATCTGTGCCTCAGAATTTCAAGAGCGGCTTTAGGTCTCCTTCTGGTACGTATAATATCATCCCCAGTCCTACGTATCTGTTTCAGCGATCTTTCATGCTCTTTTGGGGACTTCGACTGACAAAAAATCAAAGAAAAAGAGTTAAGGTGACTAAGTCGTACCTAAATCATGTCTGGTCTTGCTTCGGAAACAACTGTTTTAGAGATTTTTCCTGCAATGCATTCTCTAGTGGATAAGATAGTTGATGATTCCAGTGAGCAAAGACAGAAGACTTTTATTGCTTTATCAAATATAAATTGCGTAGTTGGCTGTCTGAACCACACCGTAAATCTCAATTTAAAGTAGCTCTGAAAGCCACCGGTCAAGTCATACTTGATGCATGTAAACTAAATCGTTTACCGTGCATCTTTAGAAGTAATTAACATTCAAAGAACTCAAGTAAATGGAAGAACTTGAGGTGCAGCTGAGCCCGGGCCACGAAATTTTGCTGTAAGCAGAGTCAGGGACGAGATTAGGAGCTGAAGGGCAAGATTTTGAGCTCGTTGAGGATGGTAAATTGGAAATGACGTTTCACTCTCTTGCAAACTTTAACTGGCAACAATTGAATGGCACTTACAGGGGACCGACTACCATATTAATCGCAGCCAGGCCATGGCGACTGAGAAATTGGCTGAGAGAGAGAGAGAGAGAGAGCGTGCACAAGCATGAACAGTAAACAAGAAAGAATACCGTGTTTCGAAAGAGAGGAAAACATTGAAAACAACAAAACGTAGTTTGCAGCCTGAAGAGCAAAATGTGAAATCTATTTCCTGTATTTTCAAAAGAAGAAAGTTCCCAGAACCCAACCAAACGAGTTTTCTTCATGTGTGAGAATGAAAAGAGAATTTGGCTAGAAATGAGGGCGGGTTCACAGTAGCAGGGCCTTCCTCTAAAGAAGTCTAAACTCAAGTAAATATCTGACACGCCCCGACGCCACTCTTTACCCAAAAAGAGCTCGTCTCCCCAAAGCCCCTAAGTAAGCGGGAAACTCCTGGTAGGATTCAAGGTCTTCCTTATTGGTACGTTACCCTTTGAAGCATATCTGTTCATCCTTTTGTGGGATACAGGGAAAATGCCAAGAGAGACCGACTCCTTCTGCCCTACCCAAAGCCCCTGAGTGAATATGCGCGAAATCTCTTGTAGGATTCCAGGTCTTCTTTGTTGGTATATTATACTTTGAAAGATATCTTGTCATTCTTTTGTGGGATGCAGGGGAAAATGCCCAGAGAGAAGGACTCCTTTCGGGAGTATGTAGAGTTCCTGCAGAACAACAAGTGGAAGTGTAACTTCTGCAACAAGGAGTATGGCGGAAGTGTGACCAGGATCAAGGCCCACTTAGCCGGAATTGGAGGATACGGGATTCATGGCTGCAACATCGTCAATAGCGAAGTGAGATCAGAAGCCCAAAAAGCGTTAAAGGGTAAAGAACCAGTGGAGTCGAGGAACGGACCAGAAGGCAATGCCTTGGGGTCATTGCACCCTCGTTTGATCAGTTCTAGCGTTACCCAGGGTCCACATCGGCCCATGACTGTAAGCGATGAAGATGCTTGCAGAGAGACTTCATTCACTGCCATGCTGAACCCGAGCTTTGATGTCATAAGCGCTGTAGGTATAGGTTCATCAGCCTCCATTCCATTGCAGGAGACGAATGTGCCCAGTCAGTCTCTTCTTGCTCAAAACACGATCTCACAAAGGGACTTTTCATCCTATACACAACACCCTCAATCTCAAGTTGGTGATTCTATTCGGCCGTGGAATTTGAGTTATCCCAGCAGTAGCGGAGGCCTTGCATCCGAAGCTTTGATTAACATGCCTGGCCCAGTAATTGCAGAAGACGGAGAACCCGAGGTTCCACAAGGTACGTGCATCTCCAAATATATCATATATTGAAGCTCATGCAAGATGTTCAATTTGTCTTCTAATCTTTACCTAAGATAAGGGATATAGGTAAGACGCTCAGATTTTTAATGGTAATAGAAAACACAAAATAGATCGGAATTAATCGTTAGAGATGAAAGATAACTACTACTTCTTTAAAAAATGAACAGACAAATGCATTTTAGTGTGATCTTGAAATCTTGAAAAGCCATGGCTTTCTCTATCCCCTCAAATCACCTACATAAAGAATCATATGTAAACCCAGGAGCTAGAACTCTACATAAGCACCTCTTATTAATCCACTTGTCGATTCAAATCGCACAATCTTCTGGAGACTGGAATACTAGGTGGATACCCGTGCTTTCCAAGGAAACCAATAAAAAATTGGATAGTTTTGAAATAAAAGTTTTAATAATAAAGATTTAAATCAAAGCTTAAAACCTGTCAGTTCAATCCATATGCAACCTATCACGTGCAAAGATTGAGGAAAACAATAAACTCGGATAAATTGCTGCTTGTGAATAATTTCACTTGATTAGTGAACTTTCTTTGCTAGTGGGATGACTATGGAGATGGGCAATTATATAAGTACCCATAAAGCATCAGTTTAATTTCAATCTGATGTACCAAAATTGTGAACATCATTTCATATTTCATCTATGTTTACCTAGCTAACCAAAAATGTTTCCAAATTATAAAAAGAGGATGCATCAAAGGGACAAGCATGTATTTAGTTAAGCACTTTTTTAGTTATTACTCCTTTTCCTGTTAAGAAATAAAATCTTAGTTGTAGTAGCAAATACGTGTTGCTGACTTTGGAAACTTTAAAAGTACTAAATTGGACAATTGTGTTGGGTTTTGGGAACTATTCACATTTAAACGAACTATTCACACTTAAAAATCTATCTATATTTATAAAAGTGGCTAACGAAGCCTGTGCCAAGTTGGGCCGTGCAGCATACTTGTGTGAACTTTACCCAATAGTTTATTTTTCATACTCACTCTAGCAATCTTTAGTCCTAACGAATCTCCAATTCCACATCTCCGATTCTTATATGTAATTTCATAATAAAGATATATGTATCGATTTTAATAGGTAAGTCTTCTTCTTTTTTTGTGTTTTAATTATGCAAAAAGCTAAATGACACACAAGCACATCAATCTAAGAAAGGTATTACATTTTTTAAATGGATATCCAGATGATATACCACCTGCATAGGTAAAATATACTCATTGACTACGTATAATAAATTATTTTCTCTTTTGAAAAATTCATTCTTATATCCTTCCGTGTTTCAATTATCTTAGGATACATTATCATTAGAAAAGTCCTAATACTTGTTATAAAAATACAATTGCGTCTTAAAATTTTCAAAAAGCACAATTAAATCCCAAAATTTTTTAAAAGTGATGCAATTAAGTCCATCCGTTAATTTTGTCCAATTTGTCTAACGAAATGCTGACCTGATTTATTTTATTACTTTATTAAGACACGTAGAGCCAATTAAGCATCATATCATTAAAATTTAAAACAAAAGAACAAAAAAATTAAAGAAAGCCTTTTCTGCCTCATGCTAGAAATTCTCAAGTGTCATCTCACCCGACAAAGGCCTTGGATCTTGGTCAACCTCACTGTTGTCCTTCTTCTTCTTGCTTTTGCGCACCATCATCAATCTCGCCCTGTTGAAAATCTTTCCGCGACCCGTCAATAGTCTTCTTGCTGAGAACCCGCGAGAGTAGGAAGCTCGGCTGCCTCTCCAGCAGAGCAAGTAGGCCAGACTGCCTACTTTCGGGGTCGGCAATGCCCCCATTGGGACTTAATTGGCCCCCACCATACAAACGCTCTTGAGAAGTTCATCAATATTCATGTTTCGCAGTGGTTTCCATAAACACCTCAGTGGGTTGGGACCTCATCCAGCGTGAGGCTGTAGCAAGTGCCTTGCCTTGACAGTGGGAGCGACCCCGTTTCGCCACCAACGCCACCACTAATACCACCCCTTGATATCCCATTTTTATGGAATCAGATTGTGAGACCTTACTCGTCTGATTTGTGGACATTGCTTCATATGCTTTAAATCAGAGAACATATTAATGACCACCTTTTCGATAATGTAGAGCGGTGTTGGTATAGGAACATAAAAGGAGCGATGTAGAGATCCAATTACAGCTCCAGCAAACCAAAATTGAAAATTGAATGGAGATCATAAAGGGACTTGATTGCATCAATTTGACAAATCTTAGAATTTAATTGCACTTTTTGAAAGTTTGAAAACTCGATTGCATTTTTGCGATAAATCGTAGAACTTTGTTACATTTATCCCTTAATTTTTTTCGTGAGAGTGATATTTAAGTGGGTCACCTACCAATTAAATTAAAATTGAAAGCAAGTAGAGCTCTTTTCTAATGGGACAGTCGTGGCATTAGTCTTTTGTACATTATGTGTGGAAATGAGGTATATCTCCTTTTTTTAGAATTTTAATTTCAAAGTTCAATTTAGGTTTGATTACAGTGACTTTTATATTTAACTTCTACTTTTTCTGAACTTTTATAGTATTGCACAACACGAAATTTTTAATATAATAGGTATATAAATATTAGCATCTATGTAAACATGCAATAGTAAGCTCTTACTTAAGGTTTGCCTTAAGAGTGATACATAGAAATCTAAATTGCAAGAGATGATTATTCTCTTTGCAAGTACAATTGGTCTTGCTCTCTAATCATTTTGCCTTCAACTAGGATTACTAGTAGGATTACTTGCTTCATTCAATACCATAGTTTCGTCCAAAAAAAAGAAGTAAGTTTAATGATTGTTTATGTTGCAAATTAGCAATTATTGAAAATCCTAATATATTTCATAACTCTTCCTATAGAGTATTTCTTTGAAAGATTTTATTATTTTCTCTTCATATTATAGTAATGTAGTTGATTTCATAATAAATTTCTCTATGTCATGTAACGACGACCATTAAGAATTCTCTAACTATTATCGAGTCCTTATATTTTACACTAATATATAATATGAACTTAGAATTCCACCTTCATTTTGTTTAGAACATGAAGATTCACATGAAATATGATTTTTTTTTAGTAATTTATGCTAAAATACATACTTCAATTTTCATATTTGTATAGTAATGTAAATTATAGGGAGAACCACTTTTTATACAAGCCTAAGTATAAGTTCAACCCATCCCGTGCAGGCCCAAATATCAGTTCAATGTTCTACTTTATCTAATTTCGTTTCGACATGATTGCTAGTTTCTTCTTTCATAAATTCATTTTGTTTTATGGACATTATGTTTCTAGAAAATACTATTAAGCTTTTTCTTGATATTAGATGTGAGGACAGATGATGCACTCATGGACAGTCGACCAAGTAGTTGTGGGCTTGTCGACCAGAATACGCTAACTTTGAAAAGAAAGCTGGAAGAACTAAGCAATCGAGAAGCAGACATGGATGAGTTGGAGGCATGGTGTAGGAAAGCAGAAAGGATAAAAGGAGAATATTGGAGTATGATCCAAGCATACCGAGAAGGCAAATCTCTAGCTTCACAGCAGATAAAAAGAGTGGATGACTTTAGCAAAGAAGTTGAAGATATTCTAGGCCATTGTAGTTTCCAGAAAGGATCGACGACACATGCTGCAGGATGTAGGAAAAGTTCACCCTTGGTAACAAAAAAGCTAGTAGGTAAAGAAAGTAAGGAGACAATTGAAGAGATTTGTGCCAATCTAATGAAGGATGGAATTTCCATCATTGGCATTTGGGGAATAAGGGGGATTGGGAAGACATCCATTTTAATGCATGTCCATAATAGAATACTTGAGAATCCTGCCTTCAATGATGTATTTTGGATTACTGTACCTCGTAAGTTTAGCTTGTATGAACTACAAGAAGAGATTGCCAATGCAGTCGGATTGGAAAATCTCTCAAAAGATAAGGATGTGAAGAGGAGGGCATGCATATTGAATAGGCATTTGAAGGAGAAGAGAGCTGTCTTAATTTTAGATGACCTGTGGATGCATTTCGAGATTGAGGATATGAGAATTCCAATTGAAAAGGGTGCCCTTAAGTTGGTATTGACAACCCAATCACTAGATGTGTGTCATAAGATGCTCTGCCAAAAGAATATAAAAATAGGTCTTCTAGAATCGTGGGATAGTTGGAGATTATTTGAAGAGAAGCTTTGTTTTGGGGGAGTACTTCCCTAAAAAATTAAAGAAATTGCTTGGTCCATTTTGGATCAGTGTAAGGGTTTGCCACTTGGGATCGTTGAGATTGCAACTCGCATGAGAGGAATGAGGGAAGTGCACGAATGGAAAGGCATGTTGTGGAAATTGACAAGCTTGAAGGTGGAACTTGATGTTTTCAAGAGACTGAAACTTAGTTACATGAATTTGGGTGATTCTCAAGTGCAACGATGTTTCTTGCATTTAATATTTTGTTTTAAACTTCAAGAATTTTGTCCAAATGATACAAAGTTGATAGAGTCATTCATAGATGAGGGTTTGCTTGGTGGAATTGGCACCCGACAAGAATTGCACAACCTGGGTTACACCGTATTGGATAAATTAAGAAAGGGTTGCCTATGGGATCATGTAGAACAAGAAGAAGAAGAAGAAGACTATCAAGTTCCATACCCATTGATACGAGGCATGGCATTGCATATAGTGAAAAGCACTACTCACATGGTCAAGGCCTATATGGGATTGAAAGAAATTCCAGAGGAAGAATTATGGACCTATCATCTAGAGAAAGTCTTTTTACAAGGTAACAATATAAAAGAAATCCCATACGGCATATCGCCAAATTGCCCTAAACTTACGAGGCTATCCTTAAATGACAATGTCTCTTTGGAAGGCATCCATGAATCTTTCTTCAGGCATCTGAAAGGGTTAAAGATTCTAGATCTTAGCAACACCACAATCACAAAATTACCGGACCCTATCACTCACCTAGAGAGCTTGGAAGCACTGTTACTTCGAGGGTGTGAGAAATTATATTTTATACCTAGTGTACGAAAGTTGGGATCCCTAAAAAAGTTGGACCTAAATGGGTGTGAAATGCTTGAAGAAGTGCCAGAGGGGATGGAGATGTTGGTAAAATTGACATACCTTGACCTAATTCACACGATGATCGAGACGTTACCAGAAGGAGTGTTGCGAAATTTGGTGAACCTACAATATCTTGCGATTCAACGGTTGAAGGTAGGGGAAGAGGAAAAATTGGAAAAGGTGGAAGCACTTTATTGCTCTGTTCCAAATGTTGAAATATTCAATGCATGCGTGAGGTTTCTCGAGCAAAATAGCTCCCAACATTATCAATTGGAGTTAAATGTATCAACATACAAACCCTTTTGGCATCCTAGCAAGAGGAGTATAATAATCAAAAGTTGCCATAGTATTGCAGCAAGAGTAGATGGAGAAATTGGTGGGGATGGCCACGCTTTACTTCCGAAAAATGCGGAAGTACTCAAAGTTGGACAATGCAGTGGGCTGACTAGTTTGTGCCAGGTAGGCCCACTTGAGAATTTGGAGGTGCCAGAGATAGAGGAATGGGAGAAGTTGGAGGAGTTGGGTGCTCTCCACTTTCCTCACCTACGAGAACTGAAGATCTTTAGGTGTTCCAAACTAAAGCATCTCTCAGGGGAGATGCAAGGGTTTCCACGCCTACAACAGTTTGAAATCAACGACTCGGAGAAACTAGAGGGGATTAATATAGTGGCACCTAGTCTCAAAAATATTATTGTGGGCAAGTGTCCTAAAATGAAGAGAGTGGTGGAATGGGAGTGGCTAGACACTCGCCTTCCAAATCTAGAGTCCATTTTCATATATGATTGTGAGAAATTAGAGGAGATAATAGGTGGACCAATGCGAAGTGATGCCACTTGCCTTCTTATGGAGTTTACCATAATTAGATGCAACAACGTGAGGGTCCTGTTGACGCATGACATGTTGCTTAACCTCCCTCTCCTCCAAAAGATAATAGTATAGAATGCAAGGGGGTAGAAGTGATAATAGGCCATGTTCCCAACATGACACACTCCTCCGTCTCAAATTTAAGGCAACTAATTTTAGAAAATCTTTCGGAATTAAAGAGCATATGTGATGGGACCATGAGTTGTGTTTCAATCCGATATATTTCTATATCAAAATGTCCGAAGCTAAAGAGGATTTCTCTGCAATTGCCCCAACTTGACAATGGCCTCCCTACTCCTCCCCCCTCTCTTGAAAGGATTTGGATAGATCGGCAGACGTGGGACTCACTAGAGTGGGACCATCCCCTTGCCCGTTCTTCACTTCAACACTTAGTCCATCTTTGTGGTAAGTACCCCCCCTCCCCAATTTTACATTTCTTTTATACCGACTGATAAAATTCCGCAGTACGGTAAAATTCCTTTTCTTTTTCTCCAAACGTTACACGAACGGTTAGGCCTAGTGCGTATGACTTTTATTACAGCTTGAAAGTATATCCAAATGATTATCTAATTATTGAAATTTGGGTAAAGAGAACACTCCTTTCAATTTCAAAGAATATTACTGACAACAGTCCTCGCTCATTTTCCTATTGTACCTTAAAAGTACTACATTTCTTCATATTGGTAAATTATGACATTCTAAAAGTGCCAAAATATGCAGTCTATTCTTTTTCTTTTTCTTTTTCTTTTTCTTTTTTACTTTATTTGCACATCAACTTTCTTTCTGCTTGATTTGATTGAGTTCCTAATTTGATTAGATTGTTTACATTCTCTCTGTAATTTGATTTGGTTTGATTAGCCAAGGAAGTCTCTAATTTCTTTAAATTGTTTTCCAGAAGTGAAAAAAAAAAAAATGAGTGGTTAGCTTTCTTTAGGAGTTTGTGAAATCTTTTAGGGCTGATCTTTTGGAAGTGCAATATCGGACATAAATTATACGGGGTAGGTGTCCACAAGCGAATGGGCCACATTTCGAATTTCTGTGAGCTCTCTTGAAATGCGCGATAGAAAAATCCCTCCCCCACTCCCGATCTCAAATGCTTCCCGGTCTTTTGGGCCCCTACTTTGCTAGCGGCTAACAAACTTTAATCCTTCTGCACTCAGACTGATGAAGCCGGAGATGATCCCGATGGGGATGGAATGCCAGCCAGTGGACATCAGGTTTATCGCCATCGTTACATTGTCCTACTCGATTGACCTCTGGTTCTTGTGATGACATAGAACCTTTATTTGTTCATGTATTTCTCGGTTTGTTTTCCTTACTTCTTACTCGCCTTTTGTTTTCGTTGCTTGAATAGATACTCTCTCAAGTCTCTTCCGCATATACCATAGTAGGTTTCATTTTAGAGTGACCAACTTGCAGATGCCTAGTGTATCTATTTTGCATGTGTATTAATTGACTATTTTCATTGACATAGCTCCACTTATGATACCTTTGTTAAGATGATGATTCTACATAGCGTAATGATTCATTAGATACAATTTATTGTCTGGTAGAAAAATTCCACTTTTTACCCCTATACTTTTATGTTTATTCTAATCCTTCTATTTTTAATGTGTCTAATTAAGCTCCTCTACTTTCACACACTTTCTAGTCAAGTCCTTCTGACGTCAAATCCAGTCTAATCTAGCTGACAGACCTCCAACTATGTCACAATATGATATGGATAAAAAAATTTTACTATGGATGTGCACGTGGGTATTTACATTGGCTAAATTTTATCCACATCAACCTTTGACATTGTTTACATTGGCTATATTTTTCATCTAAATTCATGTGGGTGTCCATATATTTTATTAACGTCATACTCTAGTGCCATCCGTCATACTCTAGTGCAATCTGACGGCTACATCAACTAAAGGTGTCACAAGAGGGGAAGAGCCTGAGGAAGAGCCCAGTTAAGTCCATTCCACTAGCAAATAATGATGTTAGGAATGAGTATGGTCTGGGTGGGCGGTTCCTACCCTAGAATCAGGAACCACCCACTAAGGATTAGTTTCGAAAAATTGGAGCCGAGAACCACCTGTTGGTTCCAATGATCCACCTGAGAACAAGTCTACTGGCCTGTTCTGCTTCCTAGGTGAGTCCATGGACTAGTGCTTCCTAGGTAAGTCCATGGAACTAGTCCCACAAACTTTACGCACTTAGTGTGAGATTTTCCAGCAAGCTAAAGTAAAGCAAAAAAAGTAAAGAACTTCCATATTCTTAGTTACAATATCAGTATAAGATTGAACTCATATTAAAAGTTGAGAGTTGAGACCGTCAGTCGATGGGTGTTGAGTTCATGAGTGAGAGATACTGAGACGATTTAGACGAGGTAAGAGTGAGACGAGACGAACACTTAGTTAATTGATGTTAAGCTCCAAATTTAAGGGTTTTAGGATTTTCATTTTTCTTAAATTATTTTTTGGTTAGAAAACTTTTCTTAAAAATTAAATACACAAATACACACACAGATATATATATATATATATATATATATATATATATATATATATATATATCCAATTTAGTCCAAATGGGTGGGCAAGCAGCTCAACACCTAGAACCGATAATTGGACCGGTACCCACTGGTTCCCATAAATTGGAACTAAAAACTAGACCGACTCTCTTGGGAACCGTTGGTTCTGGTCTAGTCCAATTCCGAATGTTTCTCGATTCTTTGGCATACCTCTAAATAATGCCGGTTATGTCTATTGGGTCGCCCAGTTACTATTTTTCAGCAAGGCTAGCCACATCAACCTCTTGCAATTTCCCCTCGATTTTCAATTTGGTGGTCATTACAAGGCCAGCTGCACAGGTTGAATTATTCAATAACTGTTTCAAAGGCAAAGCCAACCACTCCAACTGCTTGCTATTATAATGCCAACCGCATTGTTTGCATTCGTGCCGTTATTGTTTTAGTTAGTATCAATCTTTTGTTGTCTTCATTTGATCCATGACTTTTTATTGCCCATATCAAATAATCGACACCACTATCAATCCCGCCACCATTAGACAAGTTAGATCTTGAACTTTGGGTGTGTTTGTTCTGTGAAAAACGATTTCTAAGAAAATGTTTTCCTCATTTTTCAGCGTTTAGTTCATTTAGGAAAATGAGTCAACGGAAAATGTTTTCCTTCCAAAACTTAAATTCTGGAAAACGATTTCCCTTTTGAAAAAACCGAAAAATGTTTTTCAAAATGTTTTAAGATCCTTACTTGATGAAAAATTTATTATTAAAAAGAATTTCTAATTAAAAATTTTGAATTTGTTATTATTATATCTTTTCTTTTCTTTCTTCTTTTTTTTTTTTTTTTCTTGTTTTCTCTTTTCTTTCTTTGTCTATGAATGTAAACCCTAACTCCTCCTCCCCGCTCTCCTTCGCCTTCACCCCCTCCCTTTCGTCACCGCCGCCTCCTCCAACCCTAGCCCCTCCTGCACTCCCGTTGGCTTCGCTCCCTCCTCTTCCTCTTCGTCGGCGTCTTCTATTCCTTCAATCATTTTTCAAATGCAATCCAAATATCAGAAAATATTTTCAGTCACGTATCACCAAACAAACGAAAACTAACCATTTTTTTGGAAAATGGTTTCCCAGAAAACATTTTCCAAAAACATTACGTTTTCCTTGAAACAAACACACCCTTTGTTGTGAACGAATGCCGGAATCACTACACATAAACCATAGGGGTGATCAGGGCCAGGGTGGGTAGGGTCTAGACCTAGACCCTGTATCCAACGCTATTATAACCGGTTCCTCTTTTCTGGACTCTATAGCTGACCCTGTTTGTATTAGACCTTGTACCTGACCCCACCCTGTTTTTCTGATCCGGTTCCAAGGTCAACCCTGTTTCCACTAAAACCTGTTTTGCAATCTCCCGATGTATGACTTCGAATTTTATATTAATACGCGAAAAAATAACGTAATCCTCCTAATTTGTATTAAAACATTAAGCACTTGTATTAAATAAATATATGAACTTTTTGACTAAATGAATAATTAAGGATCCACAAGGCTAATTATAATAAATAAAATCATAAGGTAAAGAATTATCAACAAACCTAGGTCTAATATTAGTTTTATTCCCACAACTATTACATGAAGCAACTCATTTATGTAAGCATAACTCTTCCTAGTTAATCCATGTGATACACAAGAATTTGTTGGAAACGAACACCGTCCGTTCGTCCATCAGACAGTGCAAGAGGGAGCCGATGAGGGAGGGAAGCAAGTGAGGAAAAGGAATGTCCTCCCGTGTGTTTTTAAGAGAGCCAAAGGGAAAAACGTCATGTGATTGCGGGAGTAAGAATAGAAATCGAGGGAAAAAAAATGGTTTTTGACCTCTACTTACAAAACTGGTCCAGAAACAGGTTTCTAGGTGGGTAATTACTCGGAACCTGTTCTCAGACTGGTTTAAACCGGTTCCGAATTTTTGAAACCGGTTCCCGACCCTATTTTCCGAGTGGGCCAGCCCGAGAACCGGGTATATCCGGTTCGGTTGCACACCCCTAATAAACCACAAGCCGCCACATCTAACAACCACCAAGCCCAACGCTTTGGAAGTTGATTTCAACACCTTACACTGATTTTTTTTTTCTCAAATCCAACACAACAATCAGCTCCCCCGTTCTCCAAGGAGTCAGGTCATGGCAACTGAATCTCCATCCCACAAGCCACGCGCCATCATGTGCCATCGGAGTTCGCCGTGTCTTAGATCCACACGCCTCCAACGAGCCAGATGTTTTGCACACGTAAGCTAACGTCATGAGCCCCTGTGCAACACGCGCGAAAATTCAGCACTCGCGTCTTCACTTGACATCGTTGTGTACCGACGTTGGCCGGTTTAGGCAAACCGCTTCCGCGACTATTTTCGAGCGGTTCGACCTTATTCCAACTAGTTCTTGGTGTTTGCGGACCGGTTCCAAATGATTTTTTGGCACACTGTGTCCATTTTTGGTGTTATTTTTCTCTATATCAGCTTTGTAACTCACTTATTTCATGGCGTTTCAAGTGTTCACAACACTCTTTAAATTTGTATTCAAACTCAAGTCGACATCATCCGTGCATCTTGAATTCGAAGGGATGTTGGAGATATTAAGTTATTTAGGCTATTTCTCTTGATTTTCCATTTATCTAGGAGATTATTCATATTTTCATTTTATTATACGTATATGATATGTTAACTTATATAGCCATTTTAAACCTATAAAAATCGAAATATATTGAGACTCCACAATTCTATTTTTTGCTTATTTCCTGCCTTAACCTGAAACATGGAGGGTTACGTGTCTCTATGGCCCGACCCATGTTAAACAAGAACCAAAAACACAGTTCGAGTCGGATCGGTTTGGATCGAGTTCCTGTGTTCTCATTCTTTTTTTATTGTCATGACATTGTGCTTCATTGGACTGGATAAAAATCCATGCCATAGCATAAGTCACAGATGAGCAAACGGTCGTTGAGCCCCATTTAACTACAAATTTGGTTTATGTTCATAACCTTTCTTCCAACCTCATAAACTTCCAGAAATTATGAAACAACCTTCAGGCTTGCTTCAGGTAAAAATCTCATGTTTTCAAACAACTTCAAGCAACTTTAAGCGAATCCCAAGTTGCTTCTTGACAACATATCTTCACAATCCAAACACTAGGGATAAGACTAGGGAACTTAGACCATTTATTAGATCTCCCAAGTCGAGCGATGAGGAGCCCATCTTGGGCATGGAGGAAGTCGCTAAACTAGCGGCAACATTTGAAGAACAGGAAGCAAAGCTAGAGAAGGAGGTTGCCAACTTGAGATCTGAAGTGCCGCAAGTCTTGTGATGATTGGTATGAAAATTAATGGTATGCCGAGCGAAATCCCTACAATAATCAGGCTTCACGACATGTGTTTATTTATCAAAAAGAGACGAATTAAAGCACTATTAGCCATATAAATTCCTATCACAGTCTCTTAAAGCTCAATTCAGGAGCGAGCTCACTGTAGATGGTGAAGTTTTCCAATTCGCAAATCATCCTCTGCGATTGCGTCGCAACCGAAATATCCCTACGAAGAAAGAAACAACAGTCGAAAGCCGATGGGATATCCCCACGTGTCCACCCTGACCCGGCACGACAGCGCACGTGACCCATCGCCGTCCATTGGGATTCCGAGGTGGGCCCCGGCGCCGGCCACAAGCCCCCTTAGGAAGCCTACACGTGTACGGCAGCGATCGCCGTTCCTCCCGTGCGGTCGGGGCCCACGAGTCCCTCCGTTTCTCGATACGAGATCGTGGCGCGATTTCAACTGGCGTCGGCGCCGACAGGAATTTCTTTTTTGGGGAAGCCGACGATCCCCTCGGAACCCGAAGCTCGGGAAGGTTTCCTTAAACGGTGGAGGACGCCGCCGCCGCCGCCCGCCACGTGCCCCCGGCCGTCCTCCTCGCTGCTCGCCAGGTGGTGCGCGCCCCCTCTGCTCCGTCGCCTCCACGTCCTCCTGCTTCCGTGGCGTAATCATCTCGCCTTCTCTCTCTCGTCGCGCTCTGCATGAGCCTGCATGTGGTCCTCTGTGCGTGTGTCTATAAAGGGAGAGGAACGTGCGACGAGACGAGACGGGACGGATGGATGCGATGGAGTCAGCGGCGGCGTTGGCGAGGATAGACCGGAAATCGTCCATAGAAAGCGAGCCCAGGACGCTGGGCGTCGATCAGATCCAATTCGCGAGTGTAAAGTTTCGTCTGTTCTTATATTGATCGAACGTTGTGTTTTGGTTCTCTGATGGATGGATGGATGGATGTTGCTGTTCCAGGAAGCTGCGTAGTACGTGGCTAACACCAGGAGCACAGATGAAGCCTCGACCATTCACTGCGGTGCGTACTCTCTCTCTCTCTCCCTCGCTTCCTCTTCGCCTTCTGGGTCCGATGATGATCGTCGAAGTAGTCCCGACAGCGGAGAGGGTGAACATAGGGAATGCATTTGCTAGAGAAATTTGGGGATGGGTTGTGACCCAAGGTATGAGAAAAGTTTGCAGCTTTTAAGGAACCAACATCTTGGTTGAAGAATATGGCTACGTTGGCCGGAATCATATATGAGTATATTGTCATAAAAAAATCGTCCCGATGCATGAAACTTCAGTCCATTATCGATGCATCGGGCCATGTGCAGGGATCGAAGCCGGTGACGTGCGTGGGGACGGCGGCAAGTGCCGACACAGTAATGGATACGAACAAGGAGTATTTCGGGCATGGAAAGAGCAAGTTACAGTGGCCTGAACCCAGGGATATTCTATCCGCTCCCTTCTAAGGGGTCTAGCTATCCACATTGTACCCTTCTTGTATATGGAAACTTGTAAATTGCAGTTCCTTATAAGCTCGATTCAGATCAAGTGGTATTATTCATCTAATGAGCTGCCTTCTCTTTTTCCCCTGTTTGAGGTCGGTCGCTTGTGCAAATTTAAGTCGCCGTCGGTGAAATCACACTAGTGGTTTGTTTTAAACGGTTCGAGCGAACAGAGAGCAATGATAAATCACATATGGTCTCTTGGCCAGTCATCTAAAGGTTATGGATTTCAGGCTGGACGATCTGTCAATCCCTCTGTACACATTTGATGTCGTTTCCAGACTAATTTGTGATCGATCTTTGTACCCAATTCTATCGCACTCTGATTAGTACGATCAAGCTAAGGCGCAACGCGGTGACGACTTAAGAGAGCCCCATCCAGATCAGCATGGGGGACTCACTCAAGGACTAGATTGTCTGATGACGCACCCTGTGGCTGGTTTTGACTACCAAGTTTTTGCCCAACAACTCCGGTCCTAAAGTGGCCTCTAACGGGATGGCGAACTGATCTTATTATGCCTCCGTTTTCTACTCTTTTACTAGTCATAAAAAATTGGTGCTTTCCCAATTAAACTTAGGTGGGACGACATGCGGGTAAAATCACGCGACCCAAGCAAGAGCCGCCTGAGGTCACACTACCTCCGGTGACACCCGGCATTTGGGTCTCGTGACCTCGAGCGAGGGTCGCTAGAAGTTGTGAGGTGAATGCTACTTAGATCGCATGACCTCAGGCGTGGTCATGCAACCCTCATGAGACCTAGGCAAGGGCTCGTGCAACTGTAGACAATACCCAAGCGGCAGTTGCCCATGTCATTCGCCACCTAGGTTGAGTGACACTCGTCGAGGGTTGCTCGAGGTCATGTGACCTCCGGCGGCCCTCGCTGTGACCCTCGTTTGGGTCACATGATCCTCATCAAAGGTCGCCTAAGGTTAGGGATCTCAACCAACGGCGGCCAACGCTAGATTTGGCTCACCAGCAACCGTAGTCCTTTATCGGACTAGTGAAGGGTTTGAGTCATTTTTAATTATATATATATATATATATATATATATATATAAAATGAGGAACAAAATCGAAAATTTCAAGAATTGATGAGGGTAGTTATGAAAAGAAAACAAAAAAACTAGTTTCCGTATCTATCCAAACACGAAAAGTCTAATAGTAATAGGAACTAGCATTGAACTTCTAACTTTCTCAAGGCCAACATTCAGTCAAAAACTCTTTGGGAAAACTACCCAATACCTTAGTATTTCTCCAAGGGGCTTTAGAGACTAAAAGCTCTTTGAAAAAACTGTACCAAAAGCACCATTGATTTCTAGGAAACTAAAAAACAAAAAGTAGACTGAATCACGACTTAAACAAAATATGAACCAAATAAAAAATCTAGTTTGGTTTGGTTTAAATTTTCATTTTTTTCTTAATGGAATCAAACTAAATAAGAGTGAGAAAAAAGAGAAATTACAAGTTGGCCATTCAATTTTTATTATGAATTTCGGTTCAGCTCAATTAATCGAATCGAATCGAAGTAACTCAAATAACAAAAATAACAATTATTTTTTCATCATCCGAGGAGAAAATGGACGAAATTTGAGTTTGAGTACGTTCGGTTTCGGTTTCTGGTAACACTCCTAATGACTGATGGGCTGGCTCTGGCAGAGCGTGATAATGATGATGTGGCGGCTTAGTGGATGTCGTTATCACCGTCAAAGTTGTGTAATTAGAGGAAGAATCTTGATGCCACGGACTGCAGGTCCCACATCTCTCTCTCTCTCTCTTTCTCTCTCTCTCTCTCTCTAAGTCTTAGCTCTTTCCGGGTTGCAGTCTCCTCAGTTTTTGCTTTTTGTTCACTTTTGCTGCTGTTTAGTTCTCCGAGCACCTTTGAGCCAAGTCAAACCCATCAACAGTTGAATCATGTCCTACAAAGTTAACCAAGGGCATCGCAAGTTTAGGTCAAGCCAGGTCGGTTCGCATATTCATAATGTTTGATTTAAAAATATTTTGATATTTAAAATATTTCCATTCTTTTAACTTATCTCTACGATGATGAATATATCTAGAAAATTCTTCATGTTTTCATTTGATCATGTATTTTCTAAAATTTTATAAATAAACTGATGTACTATTCATTATATGCACCGACTACATCAAAATTATGCAATTCTATTTTTCGCTTTGCTCTTATCTAGGTATCCACCCCGGTGCACCCCCAAACAGCACCGCCAGTGGGTCCATTCCTAATGTACAACAATGTTCACCCAAGTACATGCATCAGTTAGAGGAAGAGCCCACCGCATCATTCTTACTCATGTTGTTATTGTTTTAGTTAGGAAAACCAGCCGTATCAACTGCTTGCTGTTTTTCTTTTAATCATAACTTTTCCCTACTCATATCGGAGAACCAACATCACCATCAGACCACTCAAATCTTGAATTTGGTTGTGAATGAACGACGGAATAGGCTGCACGCCCACCACATGCCACCACCTTTGACAACCACCAAGCCCGACTCTTCGGAAGCTGATTTCAACACCTTCCGCTGCTTCTTTCCGAATCCCAACACAACCATCAGCTCCCCGTCCTCCAGCGAATTAGCTCGTTGCAACCGAGCCTCCGTTCGACCCACCACGTGCCGTCACGTGCCACCCGAGTTCTCTGCGTCTTAGATCAACGCGCCACCAACAAGCCAAAAGCTTTGCACGCACAAGATGACGTCATCAACCCATGTGCAACACGTGCGAGAATATGGCACTCGTGACATCACTGTTGGCCAACATTGACCGGTTTAGGCAGACTGCTTCTGCGACTATTTTCGACTGTTTCGACCTTATTCCAATTGGTTCTTGGTGTCTTCAAATCGGTTGCTAATTTTTTTTTTTTTTTTTTTTGGCACGCCAAGTCTAATTTTGGTGTTATTTTTTCCATATCAACTTTGTAACTCACTTATTTCATGGCGTTTCAAATGTTTACGATATTCCTCAAACTTTATTCAAACTCAAGTTGCATGACTCAAGTTGACATCTTTTATGCAACTTGAGTAGGTGGGGATGTTAGAAATATTTAAGTATTTAGGCTATTCATTTGATTTTCATAAAATTTATAGATAGGCTGATATAATGTTTTTCATGAAAAATTGAAATATATTGAGATTCCATAATTCTATATTCCTCTAAATAAGAGAAATACATGTTTGCTATGACTTGACATGTGTTAAACAACAACCAAAAACATGGTTCAAGTCGGATCAGTTTGGATCGAGCTCTCGTGTTTCCGTTCTTTTTAATTGTCCCGATACTGTGCTTTAATGGACTAGATAAATCCATGCCAAGCATGAGCAAGAAGAGTAAACGATCACTGCCCATTTAACTCCAAATTTGGTTTATGTTCATGTTGACACCTAAATTTTGGCGACCCGTTTGACCATTTATCATATAAAAAATTAGGGGTTAATTTTATTCCTGAAAAAATAGTTAATTGCATAGCATATAGTTCTAGGTACAGTTGCATTTATTTTTAATTTGGACCGGTGACGAATAGGTTCAACTTGATGGTTCTAAGCTTCTATGTGGCCAAGCCCATTATTCCTTTGATGGCTAAAGTTACGCGTGCGAAGATTTCATAATATTTTTCGTATCGAATTAAAATGCACACAATATTTGAATGGGGCTGAATCTTTTAACTGTGGGAAAGAAATAAAGCGGAAAAAGGAAAATATATATAAAAAAAAAAAAGGATCTACAAGTTTGTTTCTTCCTGCAAGGAAAAAATGCATAGATTATAAGAAGCAAGATTGATCAACATGGGAAACATAATCGAGGCGTCCACAAGCACAAGCAAAAAGGAAAGAAGTCAGAGTAAAAATATATTTTGAACATTCCTCGGAGGAAAGAAAATTAGAGATTTAAAAAGAAAAGGAAAGAACACATATTCATCCAAGAAAGATCCGCAGTTAGAGAAAAACAAAATCGTGTCCTCGACTACGCCATGGGATTTTCTTTCTTTGATGGGCGTTGCTTCTTTGCATATAAAAGGAGGGGGCCGCGCACGTATGGAGGAAGGGGGCCATTAGATCGAAGCCGCAGGGAGGCGACAATTCAGAATACACGGCCACAATAGAGAGAAAAGAGGGAGAGAAGAAGCTCTCTCGGCCAACCCTTGGCGGAGACGCTAGTCTTGGCGTGCCACGACACCACCACTGCGCCCTCATCATCGACAACACTACCGCATCGCCCTCCTTCAGCCATGAGCCAACCACTCCTATGATGACGGAGCTGCCCACGCCAAGCTGCTGCTGTTCGTGATCTGCCATCAAGTCATTGCCATCTAGGACCAACGAGCTCAGTGAACCGTTAAGAAGTCCAGTACAATGATGCTGCACTAGCCCTCTGACGATGAAGCTGCCGAACGTCGTTTGCTGATCGAGAGTTCTAGCCCAACTCCCACTACAAAATACGAAGCAAAGGACGTCCGTGAAGGAGCACATGGGCATCCACGCGTCACACCCAAGTCCAGGTTTCTTCACGGGGCAATACACTATTTTGAGAAGAAAAGTCAACACCGAGAGTCCAAGCAATGAAAATCAAAAGGCCTGAGTTTTGGTCAAGGAAAGTAGGATTCTCTTTTGCTGAATTTTCGAGAGAAAGGCCATCATTAATGGTTACTGCCAAATTACTTGCCGCACGTGTCTGCTCCGATTCTCATCGCGCACGACATGGCCAGACGCCCTTTTCCTAGTGCCGGATCTCGTCTTCTCTTTGCTTCACGAAGGCGTCGCTAATAAATTTTCTTATTAGTCCAGCGTCTTTTAGCGTTCTTGTAGGTCTCGCGGAGCCGTGCCCAGTGTTTTCCATAAACACTGTACCGCCGCGACGTTTCTTGCTGTCACCGAGTTGCTGCCACCTTTGCTGAGACTACACCGAGTTGAGCAACAGCAGCCATCCTTGCCATGTCGTGTGCCAAACCGAGACCCATCTGCTGTGCCGAGCCTCACCCACGAGCTATTCCCAGTCATCTGTCAAGTCGATTCCGTCGAGCTCAAATGTGGCAATAACTCTTGCAACATTAGGTAATTATTTTGTCCAAACTTGATTTCGGTATTTTATTGCCTAATATATGTCTATTAATATCTAATGTTCATATCCATGGGCGATAGACATAACTTTCAATTAGGGTTTATTTCCTAATTCGCAACCGCATATAATTTTTTATTCCATCTATAAGGCTTTAGATGGAATAATTAATCACGTGGGAATAAAATTGATATTTTGATCTTTAAGGTTTAAGATCAATTTATCGGTTTTATTAGCGAAATAACCAAGTTGAGTAGATATCGTTTCCAAATTTGAAAAATGGATATGGTATCTTTGATGACTCTGAATGGCTCGGTACTTGTCTCATCTTGATTGATTTATTTATCTTGAAATATGTATGAGTTAGTTTAGCTTCATATTAGAATATCGCATGCTTTAGGGTTATCTTGCATATTTAGAATAGAGATTTCATTTTGAAAATTTTTAAAATAAAAATCCAAAAAAATGCATTCATTTAGGATGTTAGTTTTAAATTTGAATTACATGTTTAATTATTTGGCAATTTTAATTTCGAATTTCATTAAAAAAAAATTAGAATCAAGGCACTCATTGCACGTCATTGCATAGATTGCATTCTTTTAGGAAAAAGAAAAAATGTCATGCGCATGTCATTTAGGATTAGGTTCATACAATGCACGTCATATAGAATTAGGCTCATTTAATTAGAAATTGTCCGTCCTTAGAATTAGGTCATTTTGTTAATTTAGATTTGCATATTTAGTTATTGCATGTTCATTAAGAAAACACAAAAATTTATTCATGTCATATAGTTTAGAACACATTGTCATGCCATACCATTTCATGTTAGATTAGATGCACTGTATTATTTTCATTAAATAAGTGAAAACAAAAAAAGAAATTGCGTGTTAATTAGAAATCATAATTAGGACTATAGATGTGAATTCTGATCTAACATTGCAGATGCTTTCGTTGTTATGAGATAAGTCTTGCAATTTATTTACTGCTTTACTTGGGTGTTAAATTGGTGGTTTGCGCACCCGCATGATCACCTCACATGTTAGGAAGATAATTAAAATCAATTCAAGCTGCTTACCAAACATTTTTTTTCAAAAATAAAAAGAAAGGGTACCCAAAGGGCGTTAGATAAATCTAGCGTAACCAAGTCCCCGCACCTTTAGTCTCTAGTTCGCAGGAGTAAAGTAAATCTCCCATTACTTTACTTGGGTTTCTAATCGACCCACCAAAAATAGATTAGTGGTGACTCCTAATTGAAAATCAATTGCATGTTAAGAACTTGAACCTAAGTTGCGAATTGATATAGGCTTGGGAGAGCCCGAGTTAAGTCCAGGATTAACAATCCATTAACCAAACTCTAGGTGATTCACCCGAAAATTTGGTTGCGACAGCGCATAACCTTTCTTCCAACCTCATTAAATTCCAGAAAATACGAGACAACCTTCAAGCAACCTTCAGATAAAAATCTCACGCGAAAATTAGGGGTATGTAAATCAGATCGAATTGAACTGGCCAGTTTGGTTTGGTTCCCGATTCCTAAAAGTGAAAACGGTGTTCGAACGGTCTGTTCACCGGTCTAGCTCCCGGTTTTGAGCAGAAACCGGAACAAATCAACTATATTTATATATATTTTTAATTTCTTCAAAAAAAAAAAAAAAAAAAAAAGTAACCATCTTTTTTAACATAGCATTAAGTAGTGGGGAAAAAAAACTAGTTCTATTGAATCGGACCGGACAAGGAACCATAGTGAAAAGTCATGTTTTCAAATGAGGATGTTCCTAAACTTCAAGTGAATCCCAAGTTGCTGCATATCTTCGCAATCCAAACACTAAGGATAAGACGAGGAAACTGAGACCACGCATCAGATCTCCCAAATCAGGCATTGAAGAGCCCATTTTGGGAATGGAGTAAGGTACTCAACTAGCGGCAACATCTGAAGATCAGGAAACGAAAACAGAGATAGATGTCGCTAAAACATGAGATCGGAAGGGTTCCAGATCCCGTGATGGTTGGTCCCTATGTCATGGCGATGAGGAGACCGAAGTGCAGGTGAGGAGGATGGATTCGAGGTGTTGAAGCGAAGGTGTTCTTGGTCGCGACGAGGAGGGTGCGCCGACTCACTTGAAGGATCGTTGATTAGGGTGGAGGAAGGAGGCAAGGATGGGGCTGTCATGGAAAATGGACGGAGACAATGGAAATTTGGAGAGTTCACAATCTAGATAGGGTTCATTGTGTATCAATTCGGTCTGAATTTTTAATCTGAACTGAACCATAGAAATACCCAATCTTTTGAACTATTATTCAAACGGCCCCACCAGAAAATTTCAAGTTGGACCAAGTTTTAACCCCCAATGATGATGTGTTATAATCAATGTTTATATGTCGAACTTACAGTGTTTGCAGTTAGAATTTGCAGGTACCGGTCCCTCCCGATCCCCCTTCGCCACTGATCAAAGTAATCGGAACTGTATAATTCTTCATAATTGAATCTGCCTGTATCCGATTTATTTTGAAGGAAAGAATTATAAATGCCTTCTATCTTTTGTTTTTCTACCCGATTATTGATTCTGTGCGTTCTAATCTTGTAGGGCTGTTTATTCGGCGCTCAGCAGATTGTCCTCGAGCAACCTTTTTGTGAAGATTATTACAAGATTCGTGATTATTTGCAATCACTGTTTTATTTACTTCAAGATTAGAGACATATGTCAGTCTACTCTACTGACGGGGTAAAGAAGTTTGCGCCTTGTCAATTTATTTTGTTATGGGCTTATTTCTCATATTACCAAAGGCAAATGCCACCTCCCGAGGCTGCTCCAGATGAGATACCAACTAGTGGCTACTGATAAAGATTAAAATCACAAAAAATCCAAAATCGGTACACTTACCACAAATTTATTCAACTAATTTTTTTATCATCAAAAATCTCATACTAGTACATTTGTGACAAATTTATCATTTATTAATTTCTATTAAGTTAAATTAATATCACAAAGAACCACAAATCAATAAACTTATAATAAATGAAAAGTAGAATCTCAAATAAATACATCTGTCCATTACAATGTGTCATCCAACTCAGCAATTTGATGACAAAATTTAATGGAAATTAATGGATGACAAATTTATTATAAGTATACTAGTTTGGAGTTTTCAGTGGTCAAAATATCAATATGGAGATAAAATTGTCACAAGTTTTTTTAGTTTAGGTGTCTTTTTCATAAATCCATAGACGATATGTGTGTCTATATATATATTGTTGGAAGAAAGTCGGTGGAAGATGACTAACCTCTTTAATAAGTAATGAACAATTTACCTTAGAACTAATGTGAAATTACGAATGAACGACGAACAATATGACTTTATAATGGTCTGAATGCAATCACGAGGAAAACAATAAAAGCCTTCACTCTTCAGTCTTCACTCACCGGAAACATTAACGATCTTATGTGATAGGAGAACGCTCTCCGAAACAAGACCAGGACGTGATTGTTGCTAATTTTTTGTTCCATGAAGGCCGATTGAACAATTGAAGTGTTCTCACCACCGGCTATGGTGACTCCGCTGGGTAGGCTTCTGTGATCTTTTGCAAGAGAGGTGAGGAGTTTGAAGCCCTTGCAACGCAAGGGAACTGATGTAGAGTTACTTGGTGACTTAAGTATGCTACTCGGGGTGGTGGGTCCTCCCGCTTACGTAATACATGGGGTTTATACTTCAGCTATCGGTTGAGACGGTTCCTCCAGTAAAAAAAAATAAAACAAAAACAATTGAAGTGTTCTCTGTTTCTTACGGATATAGAAGATCTGGGAATTTAAGTCGATTGCACGGTTAAAATCTTAGGATGGGACGTCACGAGTTGCAATGGAAAATTAAGACAGGCAAGGCATTTGCACGACGAGGGTTTAATATATCATACGAGGAGGAGGACTGAAGCTTCAGTCTAGTTGCAAATCTCTGGTGTCGATTTGGTCCTTCGGCCCCTGATCACACCTTGATTGACTCCGGTGACAGCGAAATATCAAGCGGTGTGAGATGGCGAGATGAAAGAAGGAACAGGAAAGACGACAGAAGGAACCACACAAATGTATAGAAACCAAAAACTATATTTAATAGTCTGAATAAAATTCAGAATAAAAGTAGAATTTATTTTATTTTATGTTTGGTTCCTGCCTAATAGACAAGACACATTAAGATATAAAAAGTGATATATCTAGATAAACTCATACAAAAGGAAGATAGAACGAAGGTCAATAGAATTTCTAATATTCATGATACAAAAACTATTTTTTATAACAAACTTTTTGAATTAATAAAATTAAATGATAATTGAATTTATCTTATTTTATTTAGGGTTGTCAATGGGTCGGATCGGGTCGGGTTTTGACATTGCCAGACCCAACCCTCCAACCCGACCTGACCCTAAACACATAATACCCAAAGCAATAATTCGAGTTGGTTCAGGTCAAGTTTCTGTTTTACTTTAAAAAAAAAAAAAAAAAAAATTCAGGTCTGTTCGGTTTGGGTTTCTTTATCGCCCAATGAATTTCCCGCTAGGTTCCCCTGCTAGTCTTAAGAGATTAGCTCAACTAAATTTTGAAGCATCGCATTACAAACTAGATAAGCTTGAGTCTTGAAATTTATGCTATGTTATGCTATGCAATTAGGCAAAACTGAATGAACGCCATTGGAATTTGGTAAAAAGACCGTTGCTATATAATGAGGTACTGTCATACAATACTGGATAAGATATATCGATCAAACAGAGCTGTGCAAACTTAGTGGTATTGTAGAAGTAAAGACTTAAGTGAACTTGCTAACGTCTAATAGGTACTATCACCGTGGGAATTTATATGTAACTCTGCAACAAAGCTGTGTAACTAAGAGGCTAAGAGCTAATGGACTCGGCTTGAATCTAACAGAGTATGCCCAGGTTGGAAGAATGGTCTATTAGACATTTTTGAGCCAGCAACTTCTGGAACCAGCTCATGCACTCAAGAGCAAAGTCTAATTCAACCCTTCCAAAGGGGAACCTCCCATCATCTGTACATCTTTGCAGGCCGAGGAAAAGATCATACGACAGGTGAAGGCATGAATGCTGCAGGCTGCTCCTTGAGTTCGTTCACCTTGCCCCAGTTGCACGGCTCCCTGATCAGTAGCCTAGAACAAAGAGAGAAGAAAATTAGGATTTGGCAGATTAAAGGGCAATGCTCAAACTATCTCTCGCACACAATAAAAGTAGGACACACAATATATCATGTGATGTGGAACCATTCAAGAAAAACATCATAATTGAAAGAGAGGGAAAACATATTCAGCTGAGGGAAAACATATTCAGCTCAGGAGATTGGTTGTCTATCTGGTATGCTCTAACTCCACACAACTAGCCATAACAAGTATCCATTGCACTTCAAAGATATAATTAGACGAAACTTGAACTATCAGTCTACTCAAATAAAATGAACATGAGAAAAGAAAAGGCAAATGTAACATTTTGCTTCTGACTATCGGCGTAAACCAGACAAGATCCAAAGAGAGAAAAAAACCTTCCCATATAATCCACAAAACCAGGGAATCAATAAAAAATTCAAAATAGCTTGCAATATTTAATTGGTTAAACAGTCAATGGCGAAAGTCTTCTTCCTGCTAGTCCTACTAAGCAAATATAAGAGGCAACAACAAGCAGTATATGATCCAGCCAACAAGACCATGCCGTAGGGTCCCTAACCAGAAAACTCATATGAAAAATGTACAACAAGCAGTCCGATGTTCAAAAATGAAAACATCTCATTCAACAACAACAGTAAATGAAAGAGTTTTCCAAAGGACATGTGAAGGACCCTTGTAACCCATCTGGAGTTCTCTCCTCAGCCAGCTGCTCCAGCTGTTCTCTTAAAGTAGCAACATACTACAAAGCCAACATGACAACGGGATTGTAGAAGTGAAAAGACGCATCTAGCACTTCAAAGAACAATAAGGAGTATGACTGAGAAGGTCACTAACTAGATAAACAAACAGAGCACACTTGAACAAAACATACATTAGTCTAACTTTTACAGAAGACACCAAGACGTCCTAAACCAATCATCTCCTAGGAGACACAGTTCATAGAGGTGAACCACCTTACATATCACTGAATTGGTCTTTATTTTCTAGATTTAGCACTTGTTTGGAACTTAGATATATTTCAATTTAGTCATCTCATTTAGGTTTCCTTTTCTACTTGTTTAATATGGGAGGAACTGATTCTCTGCCATAAAGATAATCACAGACACAGAATGCTCTTTCCTCTCCACTATAGACATACCCTAAGATTAAACTAAAGGTTCACAAGCCATTCTAAGTAATCAGTCAATGCCAGAGAGGCGTGCAACAAGCCCAATCTCAACTTCCTGGATACCTAACAACCCACAAGATGCACCAAATGAAACAACATGGAACCACCAACAATATCATTCCAGAAAAAAGAACACCAAATGATGCAAACCAGTTCAGAATCATCACAGCACAAGAAAACACAGCAAAACGTAAGCATCTAACTAGAATGTCAATCCCAACGAGCACGGAATGGAATTGCTCGACCTCCCCACCAATTACAAGTCCACTTTAATCTGCATTGCAAGCCAAACAACATTAAAAACCATAGACAACTCAACAATCTGGAAACCCAAACGAGAAAAAGGAGAGAAGAGAGAAGAAATCTAGCGTGTAAGAAAGTCAACAACCGCGAAAGCAATCAAACTTTGACCTCCGATAGACAAGAAACCCGAGCCCACTCCACACGCGAGAATGCAAAGCTCATGAAAATTAGTCAAAATGGAAGCCCGAAATGGAAAATACAAAGAGGAAGGGGAAAAGGCAATACCTTGGCTAAAGAGAACTCATCGTCAGGGATAATCGCCTTGCCAGTGAACGCAGGTTGAGTGGAATCAACCGCTCTCGCCCATCGCCGGCCGAGATGGGTGGCCACGATCGGGCACCCACGGCGAGGAGTCGACGAGAAGGAGAAGGCGCAATCGACGAGGGTATGTGTTTTTTTGGTCAATCCTACTCTATATCTATTCTACACTCACTCTCAGACTTTTGCCTTGCCTCTTGTAGGGCGTGGGAGTCGAAACCCACTCGAAAAACTTGCGCGTCCCCACCCCATCCCTCCTCGAGAAGATGGGGTTTGAACCCCACACCTCCCCCTTCCATGTTGGAAGGGTTTGAGTAAGACAAGAGAACGTGTTCATTTCCTTTTTTGGAGTCAATAATGTGTTCCGACCTAATCCAATCCAAGATATATTTATTTACTTATCTTATAGTCGTTATCCGAATGATATTAAAATTAGAAATATGTGCCAACTTGTGCCAACTTGTTCCGTGTTTGACTTGTGTTTAGATTGTGCTAAGGTCGGGTTTTCTGGACACTCCTAATTTTATTATTGTTGTTGTTATTAATTACTTTCTTTTCTCTCGTACGTATTCACCTAACCTTTTGCCTTTTCCCAAGCCTGATCTCGATCATTTCTTGGCCGGCAAACCTTTTTTTGTTTGACTACCATTGCCTCCTGCTTTTTGCTCCCGTGAAAATTGCGCAGGGGCAGACAAAGCCATCTTTTGGTCGGATTCTTGGATGGTAATCGCGATCTGTGCCTCAGAATTTCAAGAGCAGCTTTAGTTCTTCTTCTGGTACGTATAATATCATCCCCACTCCTACATATCTGTTTCAGCGATCTTTCATGCTCTTTTGGGGACTTCGACTGACAAAAAATCAAAGAACAAGAGTTGCGGTGACTAAGTTGTACCTAAATCATGTCTGGTCTTGTTTCGGAAACAACTGTTTTAGAGATTTTTCCTGAAATGCATTCTCTATTGGATAAGATAGTTGATGATTCCAGTGAGCAAAGACAGAAGACTTTTATTGCTTTATCAAACATAAATTGCGTAATTGGCCAGAGATTCTATAGATCTATGTCTGAACCACACCGTAAATCTCAATTTAAAGTAGCTCTGAAAGCCACCGGTCAAGTCATACTTGATGCATGTAAACTAAATAGTTTGCCGTGCATCTTTAGAAGTAATTAACATTCAAAGAACTCAAGTAAATGGAAGAACTTGAGGGTGCAGCTGAGCCCGGGCCATGAAATTTTGCTGCAAGCAGAGTCAGGGACGCGATTAGGAGCTGAAGGGCAAGATTTTGAGCTCGTTGAGGGTGATGGATTTGCAAATGGCGTTTCACTCTCTTGCAAACTTTAACCGGCAACAATTGAATGGCGCTTTCGGAGGACCAACTACCATATTAATCGCAGCCAGGCTATGGCGGCTGAGAAATTGGCTGAGAGAGAGAGAGCCCACACGAGCATGAACAGTAAACAAGAAAGAATACCGTGTTTCGAAAGAGAGGAAAACATTGAAAACAACAAAACGTAGTTTGCAGCCTGAAGAGCAAAATTTGAAATCTATTTCCTCTATTTTCAAAAGAAGAAAGTTCCCAGAACCCAACCAAACGAGTTTTCTTCATGTGTGAGGATTTCGCGGATATTCACTCAGGGGCTTTGTGGGATACAGGGAAAATGCCAAGAGAGACCGACTCCTTCTGCCCTACCCAAAGCCCCTGAGTGAATATCCGTGAAATCTCTTGTAGGATTCCTGGTCTTCTTTGTTGATATATTATACTTTGAAAGATATCTTGCTCATTCTTTTGTGGGATGCAGGGGAAAATGCCCAAAGAGAAGGACTCCTTTCGGGAGTATGTAGAGTTCCTGCAGAATAACAAGTGGAAGTGTAACTTCTGCAACAAGGAGTATAGCGGAAGTGTGACCAGGATCAAGGCCCACTTAGCCGGAGTCGGAGGATACGGGATTCATGGCTGCAACATGGTCAATAGCGAAGTGAGATCAGAAGCCCAAAAGGCGTTAAAGGGTAAAGGACTAGTGGAGTCGAGGAACGGACCAGAAGGCAATGCCTTGGGGTCATCGCACCCTCGTTTTATCAGTTCTAGCATTACACAAGGTCCACATCATCCCCTGACTGTAAGCGATGAAGATGCTTTCAGAGAGATTTCATTCACTGCCATGCCAAACCCAAGCTTTGATGTCATGAGCGCTGTAGGTATAGGTTCATCAGCCTCCATTCCATTGCACGAGACGAATGTGCCCAGTCAGTCTTTTCTTGCTCAAAACATGATCTCACAGAGGGACCCTTCATCCTATATACAACACCCTCAATCTCAAGCTGGTGATTTTATTCGGCCGTGGAATTTGAGTTATCCCAGTAGTAGCAGAGACCTCGTATCCGAAGCTTTGATTAAAATGCCTGGCCCAGTAAATGCAGAAGATGGAGAACCCAATACAGAGGTTCCACAGGGTACGTGCATCTCCAAATATATCATATATTGAAGCTGCTCAATTTGTCTTCTAATCTTTACTTAAGATAAGGGATATAGGCAGGACGCTCAGATTTCTAATGGTAATAGAAAACACAAAATAGATCGGAATTAATCGAAGAGATGAAACGATAACTAATACTTCTTTGAAAATGAACCGACAAATGCATTTTAGTGTGATCTTCAAATCATGAAAAGCCATGGCTTTCTCTATCCCCTCAAATCACCTACTTAAAGAATCATATGTAAAACCCAGGAGCTAGAACTCTACCTAAGCACCTCTTATCAATCCACTAGTCGATTCAAATCGCATGATCTTTTGGAGACTGGAATACTAGGTGGATACGCATGCTTTCCACGGAAACCAATCAAAAAATGGATAGTTTTGAAATAAAAGTTTTAATAATAAAGCTTTAAATCAAAGTAAAAAACTTGTCAGTTCAATCCAAATGCAACCTATCACATGCAAAGATTGAGGCAAACAATAAACTCGGATAAATTGCTGCTTGTTAATAATTTCACTTGATTAGTGAACTTTCTTTGCTAGTGGGATGACTATGGAGATGGACAATTATATAAGTACCTATAAAAGCATCAGTTTAATTTCAACTCATGTACCAAAATTGTGATCATCATTTCATATTTCATCTATGTTTACCTAACTAATTACCAAAAATGTTTCCAAATTATAAAAAGAGGATGCATCAAAGGGACAAGCATGTATTTAGTTAAGCACTTTTTCAGTTATTACCTCTTTTCCTCTTAAGAAATAAAATCTTAGTTGTAGTAGCAAATTACGTGTTGCTAACTTTGGAAACTTTAAAAGTACTAAATTGGACAATTGTGTTGGGTTTTGGGAACTATTCACATTTGAACAAACTATTTACAATTAAAAATCTATCTATATTTATAAAAGTGGCTAACGAAGCTTGTGCTTGGTTGGGCCATGTAGCATACTTGTGTGAACTTTACCCAGTGGTTTATTTTTCATACTCACTTTAGCAATCTTTAGTCCTAACGAATATCCTATTCCGCATCTCCGATTCTTCTATGTATTTTGATAATAAAGATATATGTATCAATTTTAATAAGCCTTCTTCTTTTTTTGTGTTTTAATTATGAAAAAAAGGTAAATGACACACAAGCACTTCAATCTAAGAAAGATATTATGGATATCCAGATAATATACCATCTGCAAAGGCAAAATATACTCATTGACTACATATAACAAATTATTTTCTCTTTTGAAAAATTCATTCTTATATCCTACTGTGTTTCAATTATCTTAAGATACATGATTATTAGTTTTCATATTCTTGAAAGTCCTAATACTTGTTAAAAAAATACAATTGAGTCTTAAAATTTTCAAAAAGTACAATTAAATCCCATTTTTTTTAAAGTGATGTAATTAAGTCCATCCGTTAATTTCGTCTAATTTGTCTAACGAAAATGCTGATGGGACTTATTTTATTACTTTATTAAGACACGTAGAGCCAATTAAGCATCATATTATAAAAAATTAAAACAAAAGGACAAAAAAATTAAAGAAAGCCTTTTTTGCCTCATGCAAAGATCCTCAAGTGTCATCTCTCCTGACAAAGCCCATGGATCTTGGTCGACCTCACTGTTGTCCTTCTTCTTCTTGCTTTCGTCGCCACCATCATCAATCTCGCCCTGTTGAAAATCTTTCCGCAACCCGTCGATAGTCTTCTTGCTGAGACCCGGCGCGAGTAGGAAGCTCGGCTGCATCTGGAGCAGAGCAAGTAGGCCAGATTGCCTACTCTCGGGGTCGGCAATGCCCACATTGGGACTTAATTGGCCTCCACCATCCATACGCTCTTGAGAAGCTCATCAATATTCATGTTTCGCAGTGGTTTCCATAAACACCTCAGTGGGTTGGGACCTCATCCAGCGTGAGGCTGTAGCAAGTGCCTTGCCTTGACAGTGGGAGCGACCCCGTTTCGCCACTAACGCCACCACCAATACCACCCCTTGAGATCCCATTTTCTTGGAATCAGATTGTGAAACCTTACTCGTATGATTTGTGGACATTGCTTCAGATGCTTTAAATCAGAGAACATATTAATGAACACCTTTTCAATAATGTAGAGCAGTGTTGGTGTAGGAACATAAAAGGAGCGATCTGGAGAAATTGAATGGAGATAACGAAAGAACTTGATTGCATCAATTTGACAAATCTTAGAATTTGATTATACTTTTTGAAAGTTTGAAAATTCAATTGCATTTTTGCGACAAGTTGTAGAACTTTTGTTACACTTATCCCTTAATTTTTTATGTGAGAGTGACATTCAAGTGGGTTACCTACCAATCAAATTCAAATTGAAAGCAAGTAGAGCTCTTTTCTAATGGGACAGTTGTGGCATTAGTCTTTTGTACATTATGTGTGGAAATGAGGTATATCTCCTTTTTTACAATTTTAATTCAATTTAGGTTTGATTACAATGACTTTTATATTTTACTTCTACTTTTCCTGGACTTTTCTAGTATTGTACAACTCGAACTTTTAATATTATAGGTATATAAATGTTAGCATCTATGTAAACATGCAATAGTAAGCTCTTACTTAAGGTTTGCCTTAAGAGTGATACATAGAAATCTAAATTGCAAGAGATGATTATTCTCTTTGCAAGTACAATTTGTCCTACTCTCTAATCATTTTGCCTTCAACTAGGATTGCTTGCTTCATTCAATACCATAGTTTCGTCCAAAAAAAAAAGAAAAAAGTAAGTTTAATCATTCTCTATGTTGCAAATTAGCAATTATTGAAAATCCTAATATATTTCATAACTCTTCCTATAAAACATTTCTTTGAAAGATTTTATTATTTTCTCTCGATATTATAGTAATGCAGTTGATCTCATAATAAATTTCACTATGTCATGTAAAAACGATCATTAAGAATTCTCTAACTATTATCAAGTCCCTATATTTTACATTAATATATAATATGAACTTAGAATTCCACCGTTTTTTTTTTATTAGATCATGAAGATTCACATGAAATATGATTTTTTTGAGTAATTTATGCTAAAATACATACTTCAACTTTCATATTCGTATATTAATGTAAATTATAGGGAGAACCACTTTTATACAGGCCAAAGTATCAGTTCAACCCATCCCGTGCAGGCCCAAATATCAGTTCAATGTTCTTTTTTTATCTAATTTCATTTCGACATAATTGCTGGTTTCTTCTTTCATAAATTCATTTTGTTTTATGGACATTATGTTTCTAGAAAATACTATAAGTTTTTTCTTGATGTTAGATGTCAGGACAAATGATGCACTCGCGGAAAGTCGACCAAGTAGTTGTGGACTAGTCGACCAGAATACGCCAACTTTAAAAAGAAAGCTGGAAGAACTAAGCAATCGAGAAGCAGACATTGATGAGTTGGAGGCATGGTGTAGGAAAGCAGAAAGGATAAAAGGAGAATATTGGAGTATGGTCCAAGCATACCGAGAAGGCAAATCTCTTGCTCCACAGCAAATAAAAAGAGTGGATGACTTTAGCAAAGAAGTTGAAGATATTCTAGGCCATTGTAGTTTCCAGAAAGGGTCAACGACACATGCTACAGGATGTAGGAAAAGTTTACCTTTGGTAACAACAGAGCTAATAGGTGAAGAAAGTAAGGAGACAATCGAAGAGATTTGTGCCAATCTAATGGAGGATGAGATTTCCATCATTGGCATTTGGGGAATGAGGGGGATTGGGAAGACAGCCATTTTAATGCATGTCCATAATAGAATACTCGAGAATCCTGCCTTCAATGACGTATTCTGGATTACTGTACCTCGTTAGTTTACTGTGTACAAACTACAAGATGAGATTGCCAATGCAGTCGGACTAGAAAATCTCTTAAAAGATAAGGATGTGAAGAGGAGGGCGTGCATATTGAATAGGCATTTGAAGGAGAAGAGAGCTGTCTTAATTTTAGATGACCTGCAGATGCATTTCAAGGTTGAGGATGTGGGAATTCCAATTGAAAAAGGTGGCCTTAAGTTGGTACTCACAACTCAATCGCTAGATGTGTGTCATAAGATGCTCTGCCAAAACCATATAAAAATAGATCTTCTAGATGAGGAGGATAGTTGGAGCTTATTTGAACAGAAGCTCTGTTTTGGGGGAGAACTTCCCTTAGAAATTGAAGAAATTGCTTTGTCCATTTTGTATTAGTGTTACGGTTTGCCACTTGGGATCATTGAGATAGCAACTCACATGAGGGGAATGGGGGAAGTGCACGAATGGAAAGGCATGTTGTGGAAATTGACAAACTCAAAGGTGGAACTTGATGTTTTCAAGAGATTGAAACTCAGTTACATGAATTTGGGTGATTCTCAAGTGCAACGATGTTTCTTGCATTTAACATTTTGTTTTAAATTTCAAGGATTTCGTCCAAATGATACAAAGTTGATAGAGTCATTCATAGATGAGGGTTTGCTTGGTGGAATTGGCACCCGGCAAGAATTGCACAACCAGGGTTACACTGTATTGGATAAATTAAGAAAGGGTTGCCTATGGGATCATATAGAAGAAGAAGAAGAAGAAGAAGAAATCCCATTTGATAGGTCAAGAATTCTTCCACACCCATTGATAAGAGGAATGGCATTGCATATAGTGAAAAGCACTACTCACATGGTCAAGGACTATATGGGATTGAAAGAAATTCCAAAGGAAGAATTCTGGACCTGTCATCTAGAGAAAGTCTTTTTACAAGGTAACCATATAAAAGAAATCCCATATGGCATATCGCCAAATTGCCCTAAACTTACGAGGCTATCCTTAAATGACAATGTCTCTTTGGAAGCCATCCATAAATCTTTCTTCGAGCATCTGAATGGGTTAAAGTTTCTAGATCTCAGCAACACTGCAATCACAAAATTACCGGACCCTATCACTGATCTTGAGAGCTTGGAAGCACTGTTACTTCGAGAGAATAAGAAATTATGTTTTATACCTAGCGTACGAAAGTTGGGATCCCTTAAAAAGTTGGACCTGAATGGGTGTGCAATGCTAGAAGAAGTGCCAGAGGGGATGGCGATGTTGGTAAAATTGATGTACCTCCACCTAGTTCACACAAGGATCAAGATGTCACCAGAAGGATTGTTGCGGAATATGGTGAACCTACAGTATCTTGCGATTCAACAGTTGAGGGTAGGGGAAGAGGTAAAATTAGAAAAGGTGGAAGCACTCTATTGCTCTATTCCAAATGTTGAAATATTCAATGCATGCGTGAGGTTTCTCGAGCAAAACAGCTCCCAATGTTATCAACTGGGGTTGAATGTTTCAACAAACGACCCCTTGAGGTATCGTAGCGAGAGGAGTATAATAATCAAAAGTTGCCATAGTATTGCAACAAGGGTAAATGGAGAAATTGGTGGGGGTGGCCATGTTCTACTTCCAAAAAATGTAGAAGTACTTGAAGTTGGACAATGCAGTGGACTGACTAGCTTGTGCAAGGTAGGCACACTTGAGAAGCTGAAGGACCTAGAGATAGAGGAATGGAATAAGTTGGAGGAGTTGGGTGATGTCTACTTCCCTCACCTACAAGCATTGAAGGTCATTAGGTGTTCCCAACTAAAGCATCTCTTCGAGAAGATGCAGTGGCTTCCACGCCTACAATGGTTTAACATCCAGGACTCCGAGGAACTAGAGGGGATTAATATAGCGGCACCTAGTCTCCTTGATATTACTGTGGACAAATGTCCTAAAATGAAGAGAGTGGTGGAATGGGATTGGCTAGCCACTCGCTTTCCAAATCTGGAGTCCATTAGAATAGAGGATTGTGAGAAATTAGAGGAGATAATAGGTGGGCAAGTGCCAAGTGGTGCCACTTGTCCTCTTATGGCGTTGAGGATATATAAATGCAATAGCGTGAGGGTGCTACTGACGCATGACATGTTGCTCCACCTTCCTCTCCTCCAAACAATTGTAGTCGAAGAATGCAAGGGAGTAGAAATGATAATAGGTCATGTTCCCAACATGACACACTTTTCTGTCCCAAACTTATTAAGCCTAACCTTACATAATCTTCCGGAATTGAAGAGCATATGTGATGGGACTGTGAGTTGTGTTTCAATCAAATATATTGAGATATTTAAATGTCCGAAGCTCAAGAGGATTTCTTTGCAGCGGCCCTTACTTGACAATAGCCTCCCTACTCTTCCTCGCTCTCTTCAACGGATTGAAATGGATCAGCAGACGTGGGACTTGCTGCCGGGGGACCCTACTAACTTAGTCAAGTTTTATGGTAAGTCACCCCCAATTTTACATTTTCTTTATACCAACTGATAAAATTCCATATTACAGTAAAATTCCTTTTTTTATCCCCAAACTTTACACCAACTGTTAGGCCTGGTGCGTATGACTTTTATTACAGCTTGAAAGTCTATCAAAATGGTTATCTAATTATTGAAACTTCGGTAAAGAGAACACTCCCTTCAATTTCAAAGAATAATACTAGCGACACTCCTCGCTCCTTTTTCCTGTTGTACCTTAAAAGTACTACACTCCTCGCTCCTTTTTTTTTTTTTTTAACTCATTATGAATTGAGTCAATTCTTAAGTTCTATTTTATGAATTGGGAGAGTTTTTTGGACATAATTAAGTCCTTAAACTACTTCATTTGAGGTTTCATCCGAATCTCGGGATCCCTCATATGTAAAACACTAGAGGGTATTCCCTTTTACCAGGGAAGAAAAATATATGGTGGGAATTGGAGATGAGTGAACATGCAGGTCACCGGTACCTTAAGATAAGGAATGCATCCTGCTAGCTCCCTCTATTGAGAGATGATTCAGGAGGCCCCTGCTAGGAAGCTTCAGTTTCTCTTCCTTGGTATGGAAACCTCTTAACCGAGCTAAGGATCCAAGGAAGCCGCTGGTTAAGAGAACATGTTAAATGCTATTTACCTTGTTTTGTTGCCGTTTTGGTTTGACCTTATCCAGTACGTTGTCAATTTCAGACTCCCTTCTTTTTTTTTTTTTTTAAATTAATCTCTGTGCTTTAAGCAAAAAATGAAACCAGTGTAAATTAGTCTTTCTCGTTTTTGGAAAGGAATAGTTTTCTTGGACTTTCAACCGCACATTTACACATATTGAATTTATTTTTGTTTAATTCAATTAAATTGGATTGGCCATGGAAGCTAATTTCTTCAGATTATTTACATTCTTTCCCTTTAATTTGATTAGTCAAAGGAGTCTCTAATTTCTTTCAACTGTTTTCTTTAAAGTCTCGTGAACTTTCAGTAGGAGTAATTCCAAGGTGCATTCAATCATCGAAAGTTGGGACACTTTTGCGTAAAGGGTAGACGGAGAAATTGGTGGGGATGGCGACAATCTATTCCTGGAAAATGTGCGAGTATTGAAAGTAGGACGAGACAGCAAGGTGACAAGTTTGAGCGAGTTAGGTCCCTTGGAAAATCTGGAGGAGCTGACTATAGAGGAATGAGAGAAGTTGGAGGAGCTGGGTGCTGTCCACTTCCCTCGCCTGCAAAAACTGAATATCACTGTGTAATGTTTACTTCATTCGATACAATTTATAGTCTGGTAGAAAAATTGCACCTTTTGCCCCTATACTTTTATGTCTATTCTAATCATTGTATTTTTAATGTCTAATTAAGCTCCTCTACTTTCACAAACTTTCTAATCAAGTCCCTCCGACGTCATACCAATCTAATCTAGCTAACGTGGCCTCCAACTACATCATAGTATGATATGGATATATACTTCTTACAATGGATGTGCATGTGGGTATTTACATTGGCTGTATTTTTCATCTAAGTTCATGTGGGTGTCCATATATTTTATCAACCTCATACTCTAGTGCTGTCCAACGGCTACATCAGCTGAAGGTGTCGCAGGAGGGGGAGCCTGATTAGGAGATTTGTAAAGGTAGGTGGACTAGCTTAGACAAATTAGTGGTGGACTTGGGTATAGAGACCTTATTACTTTCAATAGGGCTATTTTGGATAAACAGTCATGGAGATTATCAAAATCTCTATTGGCCTTTTGGAGTCAAGTCTTGAAAGATCTCTACTTTCTTTGGGGGGAGGATTTTTTGGAATGCAGGGAAGGGATCTCACTCATGATGGGGTTGGCAAAGTTTGTTAACGGCCGACACACGTTTAGTCCCAAAGTTCAGTGGTTAGTGGTTGATGAAACATCAATCAACATCCGTGAGGACAAATGGTTATCAGCTGGAGGGGACCGGCCAATAGAAGAGACCCCCAAATGGTGGCAGAATGTCTCGAGCAGGACTCAAGAACATGGGATGCACAGAAACTGAATGACTCGTTCAATGAGAAAACAGTGAAGGTAATGTTCACGATCCCAATCAGCCCTTATCCGAAAGTAGATACTCTAGTCTGTCTTGGGAATAAAATAGGCTCATATAAAGTTGAAAGTAGGTATAATAGATAGCACGTGAAAGCCGTCACAACAACTTAAATCAGTCATCATCATCATTCTAGCCACCCGAATCTCTGTGGACAAGAATATGGAACCTGAACTCTCAGCCAAAAATTCGTGTTTTCATTGGGAGCGTTTGCCAAAATGCTATCCCAACCCGGAAAATTTGTGCAGAAGGAAAGCCATACCTGACCTTCTCTGTCCTTTCGCAGGAAATACCCTGAAAGTGTTGAACATCTCTTCCTCCTATGCGGCTAGACAAAGAAGGTTGGTCGGATCAGTGCCAAAATATCATAATCAGTCCCTAAAGATCACAAGAAATGATAAATGTGTGTTAGAGGCCTTTGTGTCACACACCATCGTACCTTCGAAGGAACTGATTGCTAGCGTGCTGTGGTTCATCTGGAAAGCTCGGAACTACCATGTCTTCCAAGCACGCAAACCTGATCTGAGTTCCAAAGTCGAAGCCACACTCGCGATTAACAAAAATCACGTAAGATGGAACCTAGGAACTGCTAAACACAATCATGGGCAAAATTACTCACCAGTTCCATTGAGGCCGCTAGATCGGGGCTTCCTCAAATTCAATACCAACAGTGCATGGCTGGAGGGAGCTTCGGAAGGGTCGACTCGAGTGGGTTGCTGGTAGCTGGGTTTGTGAAATGGGAGTGCACCTCCTCTGCCCTACAGGTCAAAGCCTTGTTGGGCGAGATGTACTTCTATCGTGTTTGGTTCAGTGAAAAAATGAGGCATTTGGTTCAGTTTTTGATTCAGTATTTAGCCATATACTTGTTGGATATATTATTAATATAGTCCAAAATAATATGTTCACATACAAGCCCAATAGGTGAAAGTTTGGTTATTTGGGTCCATATGGGCCGGAGCCCAATAACTTATATCTATAAAAATTCTAGGGTTTCCCTACGCTGGAGGTAACACTGTTGAGCGTTCCAAACTTGACGTCTCTTGGTGTAATATTTCAAATAACCGCTCATTCTCTCTCAAACCTATTACCTCCAACAATCTTGAAGTATTAGATTCATGTGTCGGATTTGAGCGAGCAAGATGTCTTCTTGAAGATTTCGTCAAGACGAACTCATGGGTATAATTTACTTTTGATTTCGACGGTGGTATTGGCTGGAATTTGAGTTTAAAGATTCGGATGACTGAAATCTTTGATTCAAAATCCCAAAAATTCTAGCCAATTTTAGAGGGTGAAACCACTTGGGCTTTGTTCCCCTCGTCGATATGAACGTTGTGAGTGGTCACTCGCGTCAATCGGAGGTCGGACGGAGAAGTTACGGCACCCAGAAGTTTTCATCTGAATTTCTAGCAAATTTCGGAGACAAATTTTAACGAATTTCGACGACGGAAATTTTCAGCGAGTTTTGGCGACAAGGGCAGTCCATCTTAAGATTTTTGGGCGCTCCAGATCTGTTTTTGGGGTTTGTTTTGGCAAATTCCATCTCTACAGAGCGGTTTGATCAAGGTTAAAGGAGTTTTTCGACTTTGTGGTTCCGAGGACTCCAAGGTGCACTCTTTCTAATACTTTGCTCTGATCAAGATGGCAAAGCATAGTTCCTATGATATTATAAAGTTGCAATCTTTTGATGTTACTGAATTTCATGGCTGGAAATTACATGTTCAATTTGGCATGAAAGAACGTGACATATTTTATACTATATTAAGTGATTTTGCATCTACCACTGAAGATGTAGATGAATATCAGTGGAACAAAGATGAGGATTTTTGTAGAGATTACTTATTGAACTCTCTAAATCCTAATCTGGCTATGACTTATAGTGAGTATAAGACAGCGAAAGAGATATGGGATCACTTGAACACTCAGTTCCAAAAACAAGAGGGGCTATCTAAAACTCTCCTAGCGGAGAAGTTCTTTGACTTTAAATTCACTATGAATTCAAGTATTACCTCTCAGTTGGTTGAATTTGAGAATATGAGGAACAAGTTGAAAGATGATAACTCTGATATGTCCGATAATCTATTTGTCGGTCTCATGTTGAACAAGCTACCCACTGAATGGAGTTCTTTCAAGACTGAGATGCACAGACTGAAGGTACAGATGGGATTGGATGAATTAAAGAGGTATATTCACATTGAGGATCAAAATATTACTAGAAAGAGTTCGGAACAAGTAGAACAACAGAAGTCAGTTGCCAACTTAGTTTCATATTCTAATAAACCTCAGAAAAGATCCAAATTACAAAAGGGTGAATCCTCTTTACAGTTGGAGGCCAAAAAGACTATCTCTAAAGCGAAGAAGAAGGGCAAGTGCCATAATTGTGGAAAATGGGGTCACTAGGCAGCAGAGCGTAAGTTACCAAAGAAGCCAAAGAATGACACACCACAAAATGTGGCCAATATGCTAAGTAGAGAATCTGATCCTAGAGCCTTCATTGGAATGATGAAGAATGGACAGGCCAGCATCTCTTCTGAGTGGTGGTTGGATAGTGGCGCTACTTGTCATGCTACAAATGACAAGAACTTTCTTACTAAGGTCATAGATGTGAAAGACACTATGGAAAATTGCAATGGTGGTGAGGCAAAGGTGACTCATGCTGGAACTGCAAATTTGGTGCTTTCTTCAAGTAAAATACTAACTCTGAAACATGTTAGAGTAGTACATTTACTTAAAAAGAATTTGATATCTATGAGTTTACTTGATAAAGCCGGTATGTCTTTTTCAACTATGAATGGTAGAGTAACTTTATCTGTTAACTCATATTATTTCGGTTGTGCATTCATGGATAATGGTATGTATAGGTTGAGTTTAAATACTGATAGCATAAACCATGTGAATTCTACTTTGATTGATCCAAAGTTGCTATACAATAGACTTGGACATGTGAATTACAGGAAAATGCTACATCTAGCTAAAACTCACAACATTTCGTTAGATACTTCTATTCGATTTAACAAATGTGAAGTGTGTGCACAAGCTAAAATCACTAGAAAACCCTTTAAGTTGGTTTCTAAAAGTACACAACTTCTTGAGTTAATACATTCTGATATTTGTGATTTTAGAAATTACATTACTAGAGGTGGTCGGAAATATCTAATAACGTTCATAGACGATTTTTCTAGATATTGTCATGTCTATTTGTTGAAATCGAAGGATAAGGCTTTTGAAAAAATTTAAGATTTTCAAGTCTAGAGTAGAAAATCAACTCAACTTGAAAATTAAGAGATTTAGGAGTGATAGAGGAGGAGAATACACAATGACAAGGTTCAAGGAATTTTGCGCTTGAAGGTATAATACTTGAAACCACTTTGCTCCTTATTCACCCCAATCAAATGGTGTTGCTGAGCGCAAGAATAGGACATTAACTGAAATATTAAATTCTATGTTACTTACAGCTGGCATGCCTTCCTCTTACTGGGGAAAAGTAGTTCTAACTGCTAATCAAATCCTAAACAGATTGCCGTACTCTAATTTGTCTATGACACCTTATGAGATATGGCATAAGCGTCCTTGTAGATATGATACTCTTAAGAATTGGGGCTGTATTGCTTATGTAAATATACCAGATCCTAAGAGACCTAAGGTGGGACCTAGAACCATTACTTGTGTATATCTAGGTAGTGCGGAAGATAGTGCTGCAAATAGATTTTTAGATCTATCTACTAACACAGTGATAGAATCTAGAAATGCAGTGTTCTTTGAAAACAAGTTTCTCAAAGATCAAGGCTTGAATGTTTCTGGATCTACAGATATGATTTCAGAATCTCCTTGAAGCAGGCCCTTCTGACACTAATTCCACACAATTGGTTATTGAACAATTTCCAGTTAGAGTATCTACAAGAGAAAGAGTTCCCAAAAGTTTTGGTGAGAACTTTGTTACTTACCATCTTGAGGATAATCCATTCTCTTATCAAGAAGCAATGAGATCTAGGGAATCTCTACTGTGGGCAGAAGCCATAGATGATGAAATGAGCTCTCTGCTGCAGAACCATACTTGGCAGCTAGTCAATTTGACAAAAGGGAGTAAGGCTATAGGCTGTAAATGGATATTGAAGAAGAAACTGAATAGTGACGGATCAATAGCCAGATATAAAGCACGTTTAGTAGCTAAAGGCTATAAATAACAGAGTGGAATAGACTATTTTGATGTCTATTCACCTGTGTGTCATCTATCAACTATAAGAATTCTTCTTGCTTTGGCATCTATTGAACACTTTGTAGTGCATCAAATGGATGTAAAAACGGCTTTCTTACATGGGGAGTTAAATGAAGAAATTTATATGGAACAACCAAAAGGATATGTTATGAAAGGTCTTGAGGACAAAGTTTGTAAATTGAATAAATCCTTATATGGTCTTGAACAAGCACCTAAGATGTGGCATTTTAAATTTGACAAAGTGGTAAAGAGTTATGGTTTTCGGTCTAGTTATTCAGATAAATGCATTTACCATCGTTCTATGTCAAATAAGATAGTCATCATTTGCTTGTATGTTGATGACATGTTAATTCTTGGTTCCGATCATTCTGTAGTGAGTGACGTAAAAGCTACTTTAGCTAAAGAATTTGACATGAAAGATCTTGGTATTGCTAATACCATTCTTGGTATGAAAGTAAGTTTTAAACGGCAAGTCATCTCCCTTAGCTAGACTCATTATATTGAGCAGCTACTTTCTACTTGGGGATACGATAAGTGTAAACCGAGTGAGACACCATGTGATTATAATAATAGCGAGTCCTAATGAAGGGATCGGTGTGGATCGTTAAAGTACTCAAAAGCGCTTGGTAGTCTCATGTATGCCATGAGTTGCACTAGACCTGACATAGCCTTTACAGTTGGCATGCCGAGTCATTTTACTAGTAATCCTAGTAAAGAGCATTGGGATGCCCTCGATAGGCTAATGAGATACCTTAAAGGTACTAAAGATTATGCTCTCTATTATTCTGGTTATCCTCCAACTGTGGATGGATATTCTAATGCCTCATGGTGTTCAGATATTGGAAATAGTAAGTCTACTAGTGGATATATATTCACTTTGGGTGGTGCTGCTATTACTTGGAAATCCAAATGACAGACTTGTATTGCATTGTCGTCTATGGAATCGAAACTTTTTGCTTTAGCCTCAGTTGGTGAAGAGGCAGAGTGGATAAAGAATCTGATTATGGATATTCCTTTGACTCAGCTAAAGATTAATTCTTTAAGCCTATTCTGTGATAATCGAGCAGCTGTCCAAGTTGTCAAGAATGCTTTCTTTAATTCAAAGAGAAGACATGTGAGAGGCGAGACATGCGTTATTGAATTATACGAGAGAACAAGGGGTTATCACCTTGATCGATGTGAGATCAAAGGATAACATAGCTGATACTCTCACCAAAGGTATGCCTAAAGATCGATTATTCAAAACAGTGGGGGAAATGGGGTTAAAGACTACATAGGCAAGTCTTAACTACCATTTACTTACCTTCTGATTGTGTGTTTTGAATTATCAAATCTTCCTTTATTGGCTACAATGATAAGCACGGTTTATATATTTCATCGATGTTCACGATTCTCTGACTAATTTGAAAAGGGTGAGTTGTCTCATTCCAAACTTGATGAAGATGACTTTGACCTACTTCAAATGTTCTATCAAGGAAACTTGTGTCATTCCAAACTTGATGATACAATTCAACTAGGTTGGACTATCCTTTTGGTTAAATGATCTCATTCCAAACTTGATGCTAGATTATTTGACTTTAAGGAATTGGTAAGCGTGACATTCCAAATTGAAGCAGAGCTTGATTGTTTACATAAGAAGCCTACTTGGTCTTGTTCTTAATTGAAACTTGATATTACTTAACTAAGTTATTGTAAGTGACTTGACTATTGGTCCGGTTCTTTGAAACTAGACGATAGTTATTCTCTTACAAATAAACTTAAGTTGATAGCTCTTTGTAAATCACATTGTTCAGGTCTTGTTCATAATATATGAAACTGGATTGATGCTTATGAACATGATATTATGATGCTTTATGACATCGATATATGTTTTTCTCTCGCCCGATGGAATGATGCTAAGTTTTTATTCAAATGATTGAATTCATAATAATATGAAATTCATATTTGACATTCTACAGGGGATGGCAGAGATGGAGGAGAGCTTAATGAGTGGGATCCTGACCAAGATGACCTACTTGATGAATGAATATATATATATATCATTTAGAGCGTGTGGAGACTTGATAATTTATTTGCTATTTCTATTTGGTAAACATTATTATGCTTGTTTCTTATATTTGTAAGGTCTTGGACTATTTTGACTAGCCTACTTATACTTGACTAGTATGCATATGTTAGTTGTGAACTGAGTTTGAAATTTATTTTGGGATTTGGATGAGTTTAGACTGAATCTAAAACTCCTAATACTTATTTTGATTTGCTTATCTCAGAACAGATTCATGATAAGAATGATTCACTCATTTAGATTGCAAATGATGATTGAGTTTAATACTTTACTACTGAAAAGCTCTTTGGCTGATCCGAGTTGGTTGTCTTGGACTGAATGTGGATGATTCATGTTTGTCTGAACATTACACTAACCACCTTATTGGATTGTGCTGTATGGTGAACATAGGAGGAGATTGTTGGATATATTATTAATATAGTCCAATATAATATGTTCACATACAAGCCCAATAGGTGAAAGTTTGGTTATTTGAGTCCATATGGGCCAGAGCCCAATAACTTATATATATATAAAACCTCTAGGGTTTCTCTACGCTGGAGGTAACACTGTTGAGCGTTCCAAACTTGACATCTCTTGGTATAATACTTCAAATAACCGCTCCTTCTCTCTCAAACCTATTACCTCCAACAATACTAACATTAGCAAAGCTGAAAGCTCAATGCAGATGATGACCTACATTGAGCTTTCAACATTTTCAGAATCTGAAATCATGAATTAATGAAATTTGGTCAATTTTCTTTTTTACCCTCAAAAACTTATTAGAAGTCCAAGTTTGCCATTTTATAAAACAAAACCCTAACACTCACGACTGCTCTCGTGACTACTCCTTGCTCACAACTTCTCGTCACTCCCTCGTGATTGCTCTGCTCGACTGTGCTACCTCCCTCGCAACTACTGCTCACTTGCTCTTTCCATTTTAAATACATTAAAAATCTTAAGATTGTAAAATGGGCCACTGACAAATCAACTAGCCAAAGAGCTATTCATTAGTGCCAAAATATCGGATCAATTAAGGTCTACTTTAGTAGTTGGGAGAGTTTAAGAGAGCATGTCAAATGCCTTTTTCTTTTTCTTTTTGATGCCTTTTCTGTTTTAACTCATCCATTTTTGTTTTCACTTTCTAGTCCTTTTGGATTTTTTAATTTTTTTTTTTAACTAACAAAGTGCAAGATTGTGGTAGTTTATCTATAAACCAAACCAAGAGGTGCCTTATCCCATATTGAAAAATGTAAGTGCGTACATGAACAAGATTTAACAATAACCAATGATCATTATTTTTATTTATTAAACTTTGCATTTATTTTTATAAAAAAAATTAACCATAACATCCTATTGAAACAATCCGATGGTTCACAAAGGAGTTACGGCTATTTTTTTATTTTTTATTTATTTAATTTTGAATTTTATTATTTCTTTCAATGGTTATCTTAGGTTTTGTATATGTTCAGACATAACTTCTTAACTTTTCATATATAACTTTGTGTTTTTTGCTATAAATTACTAAACAATCATCTTCCTCTTCCAATTTAAAGATATACAATCATCTTTTCCAATTGTTTCCCCTTAAAAACCATTAAGAAGTATTATAATTGTTATATAGTATTCTCAATCAAAACTTTGTTGTATTTTAGAGGAAATTTATTGATGACCATTAGCAACGTCATAGGACAAATAAAAGTGATATCACGCCTTAAAATTTGACTTCATTGTTCTATTCAGTTCGAGACCATATTTTCACAACAGAATGTCAACTGACAATGATGACAACAGTGGAGAGGATGAATCCTTCTAACGATGGTGGAGTTAACACCACTGCTATGTCATCCAGCATGATTGATGTTTAAGGTACCTCAGCTTCCTGTGATGACATATGCTTCATTAATGCCTCTTTTCCTATCTAAAGCAACCTTCTCTCATCTCTGTTTATGTAACTCTTGGCTTTTCTTATCCCTCCTCTCTTACTTTAGATATTTCTCTTTCCATTTCTCTCATCCCCACTTGAGTGAACTTCTTTGTCTTTGTTTTCTTGAATATATCTTCTCTCTCTCTCTCTCTCTCTCTCTCTCTCTCCCCTCAACATTGTTCACCAGAGCTGATCTCGGAGCTCAAATCTGATGAATTGATCTTCCATAGCAAGTAGCCAGAGTTAGCAGAATTCTATGTAGATAATGTTGTACTCCTCTCTTTAAAGAAAACAATTCTTTCTCAAATTGGAACAAATACGCTTTGTATGTGTTATTATGAATGTGTGGAAGATTGTGTTGGTGAATAGATAATCTCTTACTTGAAGAGATTGGAATCACTGTGGATGGCTCTGTGAATCACGTTCCATTCCTCATACGGTAAGGCAAAGATCACCAAGACAATTTGGACCTCTTTCAGTGTATTTGGAACATCTCCACATCAAAAAGTGAAGGAGAGGAAGAAACAAAACTTAAGAATGTGGGAAACATTTTACGGCCCGTTCTAAGCTCCCGTACACTTTTGCATGGAAATTTCCCGAGTGCCTTGTCAATCATTGGATTAAAGTGATTTTGAACGTCAACTGTTCAATCAAAGTGTCGAGGCCCCATGCTTTTTGCTTCGGTAAAAATTGGACTGGGCCAACGAATCCGACTTCTTGGTCGGATTACAGGATTGTAATCAAGATCTGTGCCTCAGAATTTCAAGAGCAGTTTTAGTTCTTTTTTCCTTGGTACGAATCATATCACTCCCGCTCGGATGTATCTGCTTTAGCGATCTCTCGTGCTCTTGTTTGAGTTGAAGCCAAGTCCACTGACTAGAATTTCCAAGCCCAATGACAAAGGGTGGCCTTCGATAAGAAAATAATAACAGAAGCGCCAAGTGAGGCCGAAGCCAAGTCCATTAAACTGACTTTGCAATTCCAATGGCGTGTCAACATACATTTGGCCCGGCCCTGCTTAATTTAATTCGATTAGGCATTTAATAATACTTATCTATTCGATATATTGGCATATTATTGGACCTACTTTTCCAAACGCATCGGCCTCCTCCTACTTAATAAATATGGTCGTCAAAAATATCTAGGGGTATCCACTGATGCAATTCTTTACATTTCTGTGTATGGTAATATGAAAAACAGTGATATTAGCTAATGCTTAGCTAATATGGAAAACAGTGATATCACTCCCCTTAAAACTAAGGCAAAGAATTACATAAACTAAGAGCATCAACAATTCAAGTCGGGTCATGTTTTCATGATGTCCGATGTTACAAATGTTTAGATATATGGGATATTTTTCTTGATTTTATTTATTTCTGACGATGATACTTATGTCTGGAAAATTCACCATATTATGCACCTCATAAGACTTATAAATTGCTTAATATACTCTTTATTATATACATCCAATACACTTAAATTCCATAATTATATTGTCCACTTTATTCTCATCTTGATATTAGAGCCACCAATCTAAGGAAATTCTGAGTGCACTAGATGCACATCACACTACTTGGTGCACCCTTAGATCCACCTCGAAGCACACCCAAACAACACCCTCGATGCATACCTGAAACCGTCCCTAATGTATAGTAGTGTTCACCCAAGTGCATGCATTGGTTTGAGGAAGAGCCCAATTATGTCTATTCCACTGGTAATTGATGATGTTAAGGGTGAGCATGGTCCGGGTAAATAGTTCCCACCCTAGAATTGGGAATCGCTTACTAAGGATCGATTCCGAAAAGTTGGAATCGAGAATCAACAGTCGGTTTCAAGGATCCATCTAAGAATCGGACCGCCAGCTTATTTCAGTTCCTAGGTGGATCCATGGAACTTGTCCCACCAAACTTTATGCATTTAGTGTGACATTTTCCAACATGGTAAAGTAAAGCAAAAAATAAAGAACTTCCATATTATTAGTTGCAACATTAGTAAAAGATTGAACTTATATTAAAAGTTGTGAGTCAAGGCCATCAATCAATGGGCGTTGAGTTTGAGAGTGGAGGTCGTAAGTGAGAGATAGATGAGGTAAAAATGAGACGAGACAAGCACTCATTTAGTGGGTGTTAAACTCCAAATTAAGGGTTTAGGATTTTTATTTTTCTTAAATTGTTTTTGGTCAGAAAACTTTTCTTAAAATTAAAAGTATATTTATATTTATATATTATCAATCCGGTCCAAATAGGTAAATGGGTGGTACCACACCTAGAATCGAGAATGGGACCAGTATCCACTACTTCCAATAAATTGGAATAAAAAATTAAACCAACTCCCATGGAAACTGTCGATTCCGATCTGGGCCAATCAGGTCTGGTGTGATTCTCAATTCTTTTGCATACCTCTGAACAAGGCCAACCATATCGATTGTGACACCCAGTTATTGTTTTGTCAGCAAAGCCAGCCACATTAACCGCTTATTATTTCCCTCCGATTTTCAATTTGGTGGTCATTACAAGGCGAGTTGTTCAGTGACTTCAAAATCAAAGCCAATCATAACAACCGCTTGCTATTACAATGCCAGCCGCATTGTTTTCGTTCGTGCCATTATTGTTTTAGTTAGCAAATTAGTCTTATCAGCCTTTTGCCATATTTCTTTGATCCATGACTTTTCACTGCTCATATCGAATAATCGACACCACTACTAGACTCGCCACCGTTAGACGAGTCAGATCTTGAATTTCATTGTGAACAAATGCTAGAATCACTGCACATACATCACGTGCCGCCACTGCTGACAACCACCAAGCCTGATGCTTTGGAAGCTGATTTCAACACCTTACATTGACTTTTTTTTATTTTTTCTCAAATCCAACAAAACCATCAGCTTCCCCGTTCTCCAAGGAGTCAGCTAATGGCAGCCGAATCTCCATCGCATAAATCACGCGCTGTCACGCGCCACCAGAGTTCTCCGCGTCTTAGATCCACGCGCCTCCGAGGAGCCAGAGGCTTTGCACGCGTAAGCTGACGTCATCAACCCCTGTGCAACACGCGCGAGAATTCAACACTCGCATCTTCACTAGCATCGTTGTGTACCGACGCTGGCCGATTTAGGCAGACCGCTTCCGCGACTATTTTCGACCGGTTCAGCCTTATTCCAACTAGTTCTTGGTGTTTTCAAACCGGTTCAAAAAAAAAAAAAAAAAAAATATATATATATATATATATATATATATATATATTCAGCACGCTGTGTCCATTTTTGGTATTATTTTCTCCACATTAGCTCTATAACTCATTTATTTTATAGCGTTTCAAGTGTTCGTAGATTTCTTCAAATTTGTATTCAAATTCAAGTTGACATTGAATTTGAAGGGATGCTAGTGATATTAAATTATTTAGGCTATTTCTCTTGATTTTCCATTTATCTAGGAGATTTTTCATATTTCCATTATAAGATATATTAATTTAGATAACTATTTTATAAAACCTATAAATAGGTTTGTTGGGATTGTCGGATTCCCAAAAATCGGATTCGACCTTAAATCGAACTCTTAAACTTGCGCAGAAGACGAGCCCGAGAAATTCACATGCATCACCGATCCCAAGGCACATCACAGAATCAAACGTACCTTGTTAGCCACAGATTAAACACCGACGCCGATATGAGGAAGAGAAAACCAGTCCTGTTTGATCCAATGACGCCAAATAGCCTTGAAGGGAAGAAGGGTGTCGCCTTTTAGCCTTTTTGCCTACTGTTCTTTCTCTTTGGAGAATTTTGGAGGGAGAGAGGGAGAGGAACGTACGTGAATTGCCAAAATGTGTCTTTTCTCCCTCTCTTTCCCCCTTTTATACGTCTCTCCAAAAAACAGAACATGTCCCTTCATCATATCCCTCCATCCATAAGCCCTAATTTTGTGGGCCGAGATTCAGGCCCAGCATGGGCCGAGCTTTTAGGCCTAGCATGGGCGGACGGGCCAACTCAGACCCATCAAATTAATTAATAAAACCATCAAGGTTGATGCACTCTTCATTAAAAAAAAATCGAAATATATTGAGATTCCACAATTCTATTTTTCGCTTATTTCCCGACCTAACCTAAAACATGGAGGGTTACATGTCTGATATGGCCCATGTTAAACTAGAACTAAAAACACAGTTCAAGTCAAATCGGTTTGGATCGAGTTCTCGTGTCCTTGTTCTTTTTTTATTGTCCTGATATCGTGCTTCATTGGACTGGATAAAAATCCATGCGATGGCATAAGTCATAGATAAGCGAACAATCATTGAGCCCCATTTAACTATAAATTTGGTTTATGTCCATAACCTTTCTTCCAACCTCATCAAATTCTAGAAAACATAAGACAACCTTCAGGCTTGCTTCAGGTAAAAATCTCATGCTTTCAAACAATTTCAAGCGAATGCCAAGTTGCTTCTTGATAACATATCTTCACAATCCAAACACCAAGGATAACACACGAGGGAACTTAGACCATTTATGAGATTTCCCAAGTCAAGCGTTGAAGAGCCCATTTTGGGCATGGAGTAAGTCTCTAAACCAGCGGCAACATTTGAAGATCAGGAAGCAAAACCAGAGAAGGAGGTCGCCAACTTGAGATCGGAAGTGCCGCAAGTCTTGTGATAATTGGTCGTGATGTCACGTCGGTCGAGGAGATCGAAGTGCAGTCGAGGAGGATGGAGTCAAGGAATTGAAACGGACGCGTTCTTGGTCACGGCGAGGAGGGTGCTCATACGGAGTTGGGAGGATCGTTGATTAGGGTGGAGGAAGAAGACACGGACGGGCCTGTTGTGGAAACTGATGGAGATGATGGAAATTTGGAGAGTTCAAAATTGGGGTAGGTTTTATTGTGTCTAGGTAAAGCTTCGGGTTTTTTATTAGAATCGATTCATAACAATACCCAGTCTTTGAAACTATTATTCAAACAAGAATAAGGTCCGACTTAAAAAGGCCTAAAAACTATGAGTCGGACAAAGTTCTTTTGACGCCTACACCAATTTATCATTCATGTTGGTACATTTTAGGTCTAGAATGTACCACATTCTATCACGATCCATAATAATACTCGACATTTTTATCGTGATTCATTTTTGGTCTAGAATGAATAAGCTCAAACAAATATCTGAGTTAAAATAAAATAAAAAAAAAATATTCATTTGTCTCAAAACTTTGTTCATATATAAATTTAGGCAAATGGTACGCAAATTAATGATATGCCGAGTGAAATCCTTGCAACGATCAGGCTCCATGATGTGTGTTTCTCAAGCAAAAAGACACTTAATTACATCCTTCGTCCTTGCGTTGCGCTGCAATCGAAGTAGCCCTCAGAAGCAAGAAACAACGGCCGAAAGCGGTTGAGATACCGCCACGTGTCCCGGCACGACAGGCGTACGTGACCGTCCACTGGGATTCCGAGGTGGGGCCCCAACTGCGCCGGCAACGATCCCCCTTCGAACGAACGCCTATACGTGTACGGCCGCGATCGCCCTTCCTCCCCCTGCGGTCGGGGCCCACGAGCCCCTCCCTGTCTCGATGTAAGAACGTGGCGCCATTTCAAGTGGCGTTGGCGCCGACAGGAATTTCTTTTTTGGGGAAGCCGACGATCCCCTCGGAACCCGAAGCTCGGGAAGGTTTCCTTAAACAGCGCGAGACGCCGCCGCCGCCGCCGCCGCCCGCCACGTGCCCCCGGCCGTCGTCCTCGCTGCCCGCCAGGTGGTGCGCGCCCCCTCTGCTCCCGCTCCCGCGCCTCCACGTCCTCCCGCTTCGGTGGCGTAATCATCTCGCTCTCTCTCTCTCTCTCTCTCTCGTCGCGCACTGCATGAGCCTGCATGTGGTCCTCCGTGCGTGTCTATAAAGGGAGAGGAACGTGCGACGAGACGAGACGGGACGGACGGATGCGATGGAGTCAGTGGCAGCGGCGGTGGCGAGGATCGACCGGAAATCGTCCATAGAAAACGAGCCCAGGACGCTGGGCGGCGATCAGATCCAGTTCGCGAGGGTAAAGTTTCATCTTTTCTTATATCGATCGAACGTTGTGGTTTGGTTCTCTGATGGATGAATGGTAGTGTTCCAGGAAGCTGCAGAGTACGTGGTGAACACCAAGAGCGCAGATGAAGCCTTGACCATCTTCACTACGGTACAGTACTCTCTCTCTCTCTCTCTCTCTCTCTCTAAACCCGCCTCTTCGCCTTCTGGGCCCGATGATGATCGTTGAATTAGTTCGACAGCCGAGACGGTGAACATAGGGAATGCATTTGCTAGAGAAAGTTGCAGATGGGTTAGTTCTTGTGACCCAAGGCATGAGAAAAGTTTGCAGCTTCTAAGGAACCAAACATCTTGGTTGAAGAATATGGCTACATGGGCCAGAAAAAATATATGCGTATATTGTCGTAAAAATCGTCCCGATGCATGAAACTTCAGTCCCCTATCGATGCGTCTGCCCATGCGCAGGGATTGAAGCCGGTGAAGTGCGCGGGGATGGCAGCAAATGCCGACACGGTGATGGATCCGAACGAGGAGTATTTCGGGCATGGAGAGAGCAAGTTGCAGTGGCCTGAGCACAGGAATGCTCTATCCGCTCCCTTCTAAGGGGTCTAGCTATCCACATTGTACCCTTCTTGTATATAGAAACTTGTAAATTGCAGTTCCTCATAAGCTTGATTCATCTAGTGAGCTGCTTTTTCTTTTTCCCCTTTTTGGGGTCAGTCGCTTGCACAAATCTAAGTCGCCCTTGATGAAATCGCACCAATGGTTTGTTTTAAATAGTTTGAGCGATCAGAGCGCAATAATAAATCGCATATGGTGTCTTCGCAACACTAGGTTCATGGATTGAACAGCTTGTAGTCGGCAATAACAACCGTGCTACTGCAGTACTTGCGGAGTCTCTTTTACGGTATTCAGGTTGGACCATCTATCAACCTCTCTGTACACAGCTGATGTCGTTTCGAGACTGATTTCTGATCTATGTTGGTACCCAATTCTATCACACTCCAATTAGTACGATCAAGCTAAGGCGCAGCGCGGTGACGACTTATGAGAGCCTCATGCAGATCAGCATGGGGGACTCACTCAAGGAGTGTCGGACGACACACCTCGTGGCTGGTTTTGACCAAGCTTTCGGCCGACAAGTCCGGTTCTAAAGTGGCCTCTAACGGGATGGCGAACTGATCCTTTTATGCCTCTTTTTTCTACTCGTACTTAGTCAGGCGACCTCCAATGAGGGTCGGGCGACCTCCGGTAAGGGTCAAGCAACCCATGCAAGAGCCTCCTGAGGTCACATGACTCAGGCGACCTTAGGCACTTGGGTCTCACGATTTCAAGTGAGGGTCATTGGAAGTCGCACGACCCAAGGTGATTGCTGCCTAAGGTCGCGTGACCTAAGCGGCAATTGCCCGGGTTGCGCATCACTTAGGTCAAGTGACACTCACTGATGGTCGCCCAAGGTCATGCGACCTCCGATGACCCTCGCTTGGGTCACGCGATCCTCATCAAAGGTCACTTGAGGTTGGGCAATCTTAATCAACACCACCAATGCCAAATTTAGCTTGCCAACGACCATAGCCCTTTGCTAGATTGGTGAAGGGTTTGGGTCATTTTTTAATTAAAAAAAAGATATAACAAGGGACAAAATCGAAAATTTGAAGAATCAATGAGGTTAATTTTGGAAGAAAAAACTAGTTTCAGCATTTAGTTAAAAGTCTCTTAGGAAAACTTACCAAACACGTTGGCATTTTTGGAGGCCGAAAACCTCTTTGGAAAGCTGTATCAAACACATCATTAGTTTCTGGGCAACTAACAAGCAAAAGGCAGACTAAAGTGCGACTTGAACATGTCTTTTGTCCACTGTTGCTGCTGTTTAGTTTTCCAAGCACTTTTGAGCCAAGTCCAACCAATCCACAATCAAATCATTTCCCACAAAGTCAACTCACCACGGAATATCTGGCCCCCAAATAGGATCATCCTTGGTGATTCCAGCACCAGCCCCATGTTAAAATATAATTAGTAATTCTTGTTGCAATGCCACTCTTTCACTCCTGATATGCGGTATTATAAAAACAGTGATATTAGTAATTACCATCACTCCCTTTAAAACTGAGGCTAGCAATTACATTAACCAAGGGCATCGACAAGTTTAGGCCGGGTTAAGTCAGGTCGCGTTTTCATGATGCCTGATATTAAAGATATTTTGATATATAATTTTACTTATCTCAATGATAATGAATATATCTAGAAAATTCTTCATATTTCTATTTGATTGTGCATTTTATTAAATTTTAAATGAGCTGATGTTCTATTCAATGTATACATCCGATACATCAAAATTCCGCAATACTATTTTTAACTTTATTCTTATCTTGGTATCCACCCTAGTTCATACTCGAGTCCATTCCTAATGTACAATAGTGTTCACCGAAGTGCACGCATCGCTTAGTGGAAGAGCCCACCACATCATTCTTACTTGTGTCGTTATTGTTTTAGTGAGGAAAACCTGCCGTATCGACTACTTGCTGTTTTTCTTTGATTCACGACCTTTCAGGCCTTCGCTACTCATATCGGAAAATCGACACCACCACTAGACCACTCAAATCTTGAATTTGGTTGTGAACGAACACCGGAATAAACCGCTCGCCCACCACACGCCACCACCTCCGACAACCACCGAGCTTGACCGTTTGGAAGCTAATTTCAACACCTTCCATTGCTTCTTTCCGAAACCCAACGCAACCATCAGCTCCAAATCCTCCACCTGCGTTAGCTCGTGGCAACCGAGCCTCCGTTCGACCTACCACGTGCCGTCACATGCCAACCGAGTTCTCTGCGTCTTACATCAATGCGCCTCCAACGAGCCAGACGCTTTGCACGCACAAGATAACGTGATCAACCCATGTGCAACACGCGCGAGAATTCAGCACTTGCGTCTTCACTAACATCATCGTTGACCGACGTTGACCAGTTTAGGCAGACCGCTTCTGCAAATATTTTTGACCGATTCGACTTTATTCCAACTGGTTCTTGGTATTTTCGAATCGGTTCCTTAAGTTTTTTTGGTACGTTGAGTCTAATCTTAGTGTTATTTCTCCATATCAGCTTTGTAACTCACTTATTTCATGGCGTTTCAAGTGTTCACAACACTCCTTAGACTTGTATTCAAACTCAAATTGACATCTTTCATGCAACTTGAGTTTGAGGGGATGTTAGAAATATTTAGTTATTTAGGCTATTCCTTTGGTTTTTCATCTATCTTATGATGATCATTAATTTAGATAGTTACCCCATAAAATCTATAAATAGGCTAACGTATTGTTCATTATGAAAAATCGAAATATATTGAGATTTCACAATTCTATATCCTCTAAACAAGAGAAATACGTGTTTGCTATGGCCCGACGCGTGTTAAACAAGAACCAAAAACACCGCTCAAGTCGGATCGGTTTGGATCGAGCTGTCGTGCTTCCATTCTTTTTAATTGTCCCGATATTGGGCTTGAATGGACTGGATAAAAATCCATGCCGAGCACAAGTCAGATGAGCAAACGATGATTGAACCCCATTTGACTACAAATTCGGTTTATGTTCATAACCTTCCTTCTAACCTCATCAACTTCCAGAAACTACAAGACAACCTTCAGGCAAGCTTCAGGTAAAAATCTCATGTGGAAAACTCCATGTTTTCAAACGAGGATGTTCATAAACCTCAAGTGAATCCCAAATTGCTGCTTGATAACATATCTTCGCAATCCATACAAAAAGGAGAAGACAACATGGAACTTAGACCAATTATCAGTTCTCCCAAGTCGGGCATTGAAGAGCCCATTTTTGGGTATGGAGTAAGTTGCTGAACCAGCGGCAACATTGGAAGATCAGGAAACAAAACCAGAGAAGGAGGTCACTCACTCGAGATCGGGAGTGCCATAAATCTCGTGATTGAAGTGCAGTCGAGGAGGACGGAGTCAAGAGATGAAGCAAGCGCGTTCTCGGTTGCGACAAGGAGGGTGGTCGTATGGAGTTGAAGGGTGGACGGAGGCACGGACAGGGCTGTTCCGGAAACTGGATGGAGACGATGGAAATTTCGACAGTTCACGATCTGGGTAGGGTTTATTGTGGGGAAAAGGACACTAATGGTGCCATAAGTTGTATACAGCACTCACTTTGGTGCCAAAAGTTTCCGTCGGATCACTCAAGTGCCAAATTGGGGGAAAAATGATCACTTTGGTGCCACCGGCGAAAGATTCTAGCCAAAATCTGACGTGGCCTCAAACTCCGGCGAGCCACATCAGCGTACGGAACCAATAAAAAAATGCCACGTGGATTTCTGGCCGATCAGATCGGCGTTGGCACCAAAGTGAGCGTTTTTCAAATTTTTTGGCACTTAAGTGATCCGATTGAAACTTTTGGCACCAAAGTGAATGCCGTACACAATTTATAACACCATTAGTGTACTTCTCCCGTTTATTGTGTATCAGTTCGGTCCAAATTTTCAATCTAAACCGAACCACAACAATATCTTATCTTTTTAACTAATTATTTGAACAAGAATGGAAAAGACCTAGTTTTTTTGGCACACCCAATGTTAACGTGTTATTAAAAAATTTGCAGTTTTTAGCAATCATTGTGCTTCAGTTCGAGTTCTTAATTAAAAATAAACCATAACAATACACGGTCTTGTTAACTATTATTACAAAAAGAATGAGGCCTAACCTGAAAATATCGGGTCGGATCAAGTTTTTTATTACACATTGATGTGTTATAATATTATTCATGATTCATGTGAGCTCATTTTTGGTCTTAAATATTTTGCATCTGATTCCACTTGCCAAATAATTAAATTGGAAATAAAAAAATGTGTTGATTCGTCTCGATTCTTAACAGTAGGTAAAGTTAGATTTATGATACGAAAACTGATGAAATGCCGAAAGGAATCTCCAAAATAATCGGGCCTCACGACATGTGTTTATCGAGCAAAAAGAGACCGATTAAAGCACTACTAGCCAAATAAATTCTCGTCACAATCTCTTAAAAGCTCAATTCAGGAGCGAGCTCACCGTAGAGGATGCAGTTTTCCAGTTCGCAAATCATCCTTCGCGTGCGTTGCAATCGAAATAAACCCTGAGAAGCAACAAACAACGGTCGAAAGCCGTCGGGATCGCGTCACGTGTCCACCCTGACGCGGCACGACAGGCGCACTTGACCCGACCGTTGGGCCCCCCGTGCCGGTCACGAGCCCCCTCCGGTCGCCTACACGTGTACGGGCGCGATCGCGGGCCCACGAGCCTTCCCCTACTTCGTTGCTCGAGGTGAGAACGTGGCGCGATTTCGACTGGCGTCGGCGCCGACAGGATCTCCCAGTTCGGGGAAGCCGACGATCCCCTCGGGACCAGAAGCTCGAGAAGGTTTCCTCAGACGGCGCAGGACGCCGCCCCCGCCCGCCACGTGCCCCCCGGCCGTCCTCCACGCTGTCCGCCGGGTCGTTCTCCACGTCCGCCCGCTCCCGTGGCCTAATCATCTCGCTCTTCTCGCCGCGCACGCACTGCATGAGTGTGCATGTGGTCCTCTGTCCGTGTGTATATATAGGGAGAGGAACCGACCGGTAGGTTGTGAACGGTGGCGACGAGACGAGACGAGACGAGAGGGATGAATGCGATGGAGCCGGCGGTGGTGGTGGTGGCAGCGGCGAGGATCGACCGGAAATCGTCCATAGAAAGCGAGCCCAGGACGCTGCGCTTTGATCAGATCCAGTTCGCGAGGGTAAAGTTTCATCTTTTCTTATATTGATCGAACGTTGTGGGTTGGTTGTCTGATGGATGGATGGATGGATGGTGATGTTCCAGGAAGCTGCGGAGTACGTGGTGAACTCCAGGAGCACAGGTGAAGCCTTGACCATCTTCACTGCGGTACTGTCTCTCTCTCTCTCTCTCTCTCTCTCTCTCTCTCTCTACCTGCCTCTTCGCATTCTGGGTTCGATAATGATCGTTGAATTAGTTCCGACAGCGGAGATGGCGAACATGGAGAATGCATTCACAAGAGAAATTTACAGATGGGTCTGTTTTTGTGATCCATAGTATGAGTAAAGTTTGTAGCTTTTAAGTAACTTCTTGGTTGAAGAATATGGCTACATGGGCCGGTATCATACATGCGAATATCGTTCATCCGGTTACAAGAAACTTCAGTTTATCAATGTGTCTGTCTGCCCATGTGCAGGGATTGAAGCCAGTCGCGTGCGCGAGGACAGCGGTTAATGCCGATGCAGTGATGGATCCGAAGGACAAGTATTTCGGGCACGGAGCAAGTAAGTTCCAATGATTTGAACCCCGGGATGTCCTATCCGCTCCTTTCTAAGATGGGTCTAGCTATCCGCGTTGTATCCGTCGACTTCACAGTACGTTTTTGATTGTATGCTCTTGATCCCTCCTGTAAATAGAGAATGGTAAATTACAGTCCCTTATAAACTATAAACGATCCGAAGACCCTTCTTCATGTTGGGAAACTGCCTCAGCTTAAGTAGTAATCGTTATGGTTTGAGGTTTCTACTCTTGATTTCCCGTTGTGTGTAAGTGTTAACTGTGACCCCCATTTGCTTCAAATGTGACGTTGATTCTTGCTTGTGATCTTACCATGCACGGATCACTACGCAAATTTGGCAAAAGGCTAGGTGTGAAGTAGTGCTTTATTGTATGTTCATAAGATTGAGGCGAATCTCCTCATATGGGTCGATGTTTGTAAGTACTAAGGGTTAATTAGAGTGGACCTGTCTTAGCAACTGTATCTCGCTTGTTGGTTGCCTAGAAACTGAGTACAAATGGTGCCGTGCTGACCCGTCCTGCCCCAACTATCAGCTTGATTATTGTACTAATTGGACTGCGGTAGCGCGTTGGGTACTAGAGTAGATCCGAAATCACTCTCGAATTCAGGTCAAATGTGTAAGCAGGGGTCGATAGAATGTCCAATTTGAAAACCGTGATCTTCAGATGACTAGCCACTTGTGTAAGCTATACTCATAAGCTCCACGAGCAACCATTATCCGACGTAAAATACCTTACTAACGTGTTATTGCTATCTATTGGATCTCATTGACGGGGACTTAGATTTGCGTGAGCAGCCGACACAGCTCTCTAGCAGAGAGAGAGGGAGGGGGGGAGAGGAAAGAAATGGCGGCTCTTTAGATAAGTTATTCTTGCTTGTGAATCAAATTGAATTGTGCGAAAGGATCACGGGTTGCGTGCACGGATCACTATGCAAATTTGGCAAAAGGCTAGGTGTGAGATGGTACAAATTTGGCCACTTGTATGCTTTTATTGTATGTGCATGAGATTGATGCAAAATTTCCTTCTCCGTATATGGGTGGATGTTGTTGGTAAGTATTGTATGCTTAATTAGAGTGGATGCTTGTTAGTTGCCCAGAAACTACGTACAAATGGGAAAGAACCAGTTTTGATAGCTACGAAAAGAGTAGCCAAAACCAGCCAAGGCAAGTCGCCGGACATTTTAACCTCTTTCCCGCCATGCCCCACCCTCGCCCCGCCCTTCCCTTCCCCTCCCCTCCCCTCGGCTGATTGTACTAATCGAAGTGCGATGGAGTTGGGTACTGGTAGATCTGAAATCGAGCTCGAAATGCGTGAGGAGGGATTGAAACCCGTACTCTTTAGATGCCTAGCCACCTATGTAAGCTAATATTGATAAGCTTCACAGAACAGCTTATTTGACGGAAATACCGCAGTTACATGTTTTTGTGGTCTGCTAGCCATATTTGCGATCTCATCTAGGGCGACTTAGATTTGTGTGAGCAACCGACGCTACTCTAGAAAAGGGGGGAAAAAGAAGGGGCGGCATTAACTGCAGTAACCGACGCTGTTGATCTGAATCGAGTTTATAAGGGACTGTAATTTACCATTCTCTATTTACATGAGGGATCAAGAGCATACAATCGAAAACGTTCTGTGAAGTCGACGGATACAACGCGAATAGCTAGACCCGTCTTAGAAAGGAGCGGATAGGACATCCCGGGGTTCAAACCATTGGAACTTACTTGCTCCGTGCCCGAAATACTTGTTCTTCGGATCCATCACCGCATCGGCATTAACCGTTGTCCTCGCGCACGCGACTAGCTTCAATCCCTAAGACGGGTCTAGCTATCCGCGTTGTATTCGTCGACTTCATAGTACATTTTCGATTGTATGCTCTTGATCCCTCCTGTAAATAGAGAATGGTAAATTACAGTCCCTTATAAACTCGATTCGGATCAACAACGTCAGTTACTGCAGTTAATGCCGCCCCTTCTTTTTCCTCCCTTCTCTAGACCAGCGTCGGTTGCTCACACAAATCTAAGTCGCCCTAGATGAGATCACAAATATGGCTAGCAGACCGCAAAAACATGCAACTGCGGTATTCACGTCAAATAAGTTGTTCTGTGAAGCTTATCAGTATTAGCTTACACAGGTGGCCAGGCATCTAAAGAGTACGGGTTTCAAATTGTACATTCTATCGATCCCTCCTCACGCATTTTGAGAGTGATTTCAGATCTACCAGTACCCAACTCCATCGCACTCCGATTAGTACAATCAGGCTGAGGGGAGGGGAGGAGAGGGGAAGGGAAGGGCGGGGAATGGCGGGAAAGAGGTTAAAATGTCCGGCGACTTGCCTTGGCTGGTTTTGGCTCCTCTTTTCGTAGCTACCAAAACTGGTTCTTTCCCATTTGTACGCAGTTTCTGGGCAACTAACAAGCGAAAAACAGCTGCTAAGACAGGTCCACTCTAATTAAGCATACAATACTTACCAACAACATCCACCCATATACGGAGAAGGAAATTTTGCATCAATCTCATGCACATACAATAAAAGCATACACCCATTTGTACCATCTCACACCTAGCCTTTTGCCAAATTTGCATAGTGATCCGTGCACGCAA